>CM064338.1:6545665-7764748 GCA_032595735.1 Pelochelys cantorii | reverse complement strand
GTTTTTCCAGACCTCTTAGCTAAGAAGCACTGTGCAGAAAAATTTTAAATGTATTAACATATTGCTTCACTAATTTTCTTTTCTCTCTCACTGTGTATAATTAGAATTTTGTTCACCACATAACTGTCCATCTTGTCAAAGAGTTGCAGCCAAATGCAGTATTTCCTCAGAATTGTGGTGGCTTAGAGGTGGGGGTTTGCAATATAAAGGAAGGAATGAGGAAATCCTCAACCCTCAAAAAGAGTTTTAAAGGTTTCTTTCTTATAGCATAGGAGGCATGTGTCTGTCAAACACAGGGCAACATACTGGGTCTGTCAATGAGACTGCTACTCTTTGTCCCTCTACATGTCGGTCATTGTCACTTTTACTGTATACAGTGCCATCCACCATGGGCGTAGCCTATTAAATATAATAGTAATAGGCAAATCCTGCCCTCTTCCCTGCAGTTCTATAGAGCATTGTCACTAGCAAAACTCTTGTGACTCAGTAGTTTGAGGGAGAAGGTGCTTGAGTATAGTGTAACAAATCCCCTCCATCAGTGCAAAACCCAGATATTAAGAGCTATGTATTAATAACAAGAATCACCCTGAATGATTATTGAAATCTTTATACAGTGAAACCTGTGTTGGAGGTCACTCTTATGTGGCAATTACTTCTCTTAGGAAACGGCCCTGAAGTACATCTCCAACCCTAAGGAATACAATTTCCCTTCACCTTTATTAGAAGACCGTCAGCCTCCAAGCAACCAATTTTTGTAGGTCTTTTAAGTAAGAGGCTTTGGATGAGCATCCAGCATCTTGTGTGTTAATCTCAACTCCACCTTTCTGGGAATAATGATTGCCAGCTAGGTTTATGCATGTCTCATCATTTTATGTTGTTTTTCCCCCTAGTTTGAAATTAGGCAGTTGAGAGCCCACTTAGCTCAACAAGATCTGGACCTGGCTGCTGAGAGGGAGGCTGCACTGCAAGTACCCCATGTGCTGAGCAAACAGAGCAGCAATAGATACAAGGTTGTGGCAATTGGAGACTCAGATGACGATGAGGCCACTGCAAATATTACTGAGTTACAACCACCAGGAGGTGAGTACTATGTATAGTGCCAATTGCTTCTGCTGTTTCTTTATAGGGAGTCTCATTTTTCAAGTGAATAGATTACATTCCCGGGAGACTGCACTGCCCCATTATTCACAGGTCTGTTTCGAAGTGGGACAGGCATAAGGATCTTGGCAAAATGGGGGTTTTGCGCAAAAAGGAAATGTCCACACTGCTGCTTTTTGCGCAAAAACCCCTTGCGCAAAAAGAAATGGCAGAAAATATGCTAGTGATGTTGTGACTTATGCTAATGAGTCCCTCATTAGCATATTTTCTGCCAAAAAAACGTGTAGTGTAGACATAGCCATATAGTAATATTTACAGCAAAACATTCTTTATACGTATTTTGATGGTAACAAATTAAATATGTTGGGCCAGATTTGTCCCTGGTATCATTAGAGATTTATTTCACCTATTGTGCAAATAAGCCCAGTTTTTAAAATCGGTCACCGAGAATGAAGCCCCCATTTCTCCAAAACACCGTATGTATATAAAAATACACACACCCACATAGGGATCCATAGAAACCCTGCATCTTCTGTAGTATTCTGGGAGCTATACAATATTCTGTGAACATGAAAACAGTAAAAACTAACAATAAAAACAAAAAAGTGTTCATTGTGGGGAAATGGCACCTAAACTAAATCTGGAGATCTATTGAGCCTTCACTGTTATAAATGATAAAGACAGGCCTGCTGATGGGGGAAAAGAGAAGAAAAAGAGGGCAGTTGCGCTCGGGCCCAGCAAATCAAATGTAACAAATTGAATATGTTGGGCCAGGTTTGTCCCTGATATCATTAGGGATTTTTATTTTATTATTCTGCCATCAGTGGAGCCCCAGGCCCTTTAAATCACGTCCAGAGGCCCACGCCATGCGCTCTGGGCAGTGCTAAAGGCTGTGGGGACATTGCACTCTGGATGACGCTGAGAGCTGCCTGAGGGCTGGTGCAGTACCCTCTGAGTGGCGTGTGCGCGCACGCACATGCACACGCGCACGCACACGCACAATGCCCAGGAGCTCACGGAGACTGTAGGCACCCCTGGCTATAGATAAGAACATAGGAACGGCCATACCAGGTAAGACCAATAGTCCATCCAGCCCAGTATCCTGTCTGCCAACAGTTCCAATGCCAGATGCCCCAGAGGCAGGGAACACAACAGGGAATCCTCATATGATCCCTCCCCTGTCACCCACCTCCACAGAAACAGAAGCTAGGGACACCATTCCTACCCATCCTGGCTAATAGCCATTGATGGGGCTACCCTCCATGAATCTATCTAGCTCTTTTTTGAACACTGTTAAAGTCCTAGCCTTCACGACATCATCTGGCAATGAGTTCCACAGAATGACTGTGCACTGAGTGAAGAAAACTTCCTTTTGTTTGTTTTAAACCTGCTACCAATTAATTTCATTTGGTGACCCCTAGTTCTTATATTCTAGGAGCAAGTAAACATCTTTTCCTTATTTACTTTTTCCACACCAGTCATGATTTTATAGACCTCTAGCATACCCCACCCCCCACTTAGTTTCCTCTTTTCTAAGATGGAAGGTCCCAGTTTTTTTAATCTCTCTTCATATGGGACCCGTTCCAAACCCCTAAAAATTTTTGTTGCCCTTTTCTGAATCTTTTCCAATGCCAATATACAGTAGACTTCCGATAATCCGGCACCTTTGGGACCCAGAGGGTGCTGGATTATCGGATATGCCAGAGTATCAGGAGGTACTCCGGCGGGGGGGGCTGTGACGGATCTGCCGGGGGGGGGGTCGGCGGGGGAAACCCCGTGCAGCCGCTGGCGACAGGCCAGCTGAGGCTGCAAGCAGCAGCGGCAGACTTGGGGAAGTGGTGGGGCAGAGCAGCTGAGGTGCTGCCGGGTTGGTCCCGCAGCTCCGCCCCTCACCTGAGCGGCGCCGCGGGACCAACCCGGCAGCACCCCAGCTGCTCTGCCCTGCCGCTTCCCCAAGTCCACCGCTCGTCAGTTTCAGCAGCGGCGAACTTGGGGAAGCGGAGGGGCAGAGCAACTGGGGTGCTGCCAGGTTGGTCCCGCAGCGCCGCCCCTCGCCTTGCCCCCTTTCCTCCGCCGCCGCTTGCAGCCCCAGCTGGCCTGTAGCAGGCGGCTGCGTGGGGCTTTCCCCCGCCTCCCTGCAAAACGGTGGAGGGTTCGCCCCTCACTGCGCTGTTCCCCGCCGACCCCGCCCCCAGCCAGCCGCAGTGCAGGTCCGTCACAGGGGTATAATCCCCTTCCCCTCTCCTCCCCTTCCCTTTCCCGGCCCGTGAGCCTGCGTGGGGCTCACAGGAGCTCCAATTGTCCGGTTGGCTGAAGCACTTCTGGGTTCCAGTTGGTGCCGGACTATCAGGAGTGCTGGACTACTGGATGCCAGACAATTGAAGTTTTACTGTATCTTTTTTGAGATGAGGCGACCACATCTATATGCAGTATTCAAGATGTGGGTGTACCATAGTTTTATATAGAGGCAATAAGATATTTTCTGTCTTATTCTCTATTCCTTTTTTAATGATTCCTAACATTCTATTTGCATTTTTGACTGCCGCTGCACACTGAGTGGATGTTTTCAGAGAACTATCCACGACTCCAAGATCTCTCTCTTGAGTAGTTGTAACTAAATTAGTCCCCATCATATTTTATGTATGGTTGGGATTATTTTTTCCAATGTGCATTACTTTACATTTATCAACATTAAATTTCATTTGCCATTTTGTTGCCCAATCACTTAGTTTGGTGAGATCTTTCTGAAGCTCTTCACAGTCTGCTTTGGTCTTAACTGTCTGGAGCAGTTTGGTATCATCTGCAAATTTTGGACCCTCACTATTTACCTCTGTCTCTAGATCATTTATAAATAAATTGCATAGGATTGGTCCCAGGACAGACCCTTCGGGGACTGCACTAGTTACCTGTCTCCATTCTGAAAACTTACTATTTATTCCTACCCTTTGTTTCCTGCCTTTTAACCAGTTATCAGTCCATGAAAGGACCTTCCCTCTTATCCCATGATAACTTACTTTACTTAAGAGCCTTAGATGAGGGACCTTGTCAAAGGCTTTCTGGAAATCTAAGTATACTAGATCCTCTTGTTCACATGTTTGTTGACCCCCTCAAAGAACTCTAGCATGATTTCCCTTTACAGAAATCATGTTGACTTTCCCCCAAAAAATTATGTTCATATATGTGTCTGACAATTTTATTCTTTAGTATAGTTTCAAATAATTTGCCCAGCTACGGATGTTAGACTTAGAACCATAGGCTAGAATCATAGAATCCTAGGTCTGGAAGAGACCTCAGGAGGTAAGTGAGTTTAGCCCCCTGCCCAGAGCAGGACCAATCTCAACTAAATCATCCCAGCCAGGGCTTTGTCAAGCCAAGACTTAAACACCTCTAGGGATGGAGATTCCACCACCTCCGTAGGGAACCCATTCCAATGCTTCAATGCCCTCCTAGTGAAATAGTTTTTCCTAATATCCAACCTAGACTGTAATTTGAGACCATTGCTCCTTGTTCTGCCATCCGACACTACTGAGAACGGCCTCTCTCCATCCTCTTTGGAACCTCCCTTCAGGGAATTGAAAGCTGCTATCAAATCCCCCCTCACTTTTCTCTTCTGCAGACTAAATAAGCCCAAATCTCTCAGCCCTTCCTCGTAGGTCATGTGCTCCAGCCCCCTAATCATTTTGGTTGCCCTCTACTGGACCCTCTCCAATGAGTCCACATCCTTTCTATAGTGGGGG
Source organism: Pelochelys cantorii (assembly GCA_032595735.1). Classification (NCBI taxonomy): domain Eukaryota; kingdom Metazoa; phylum Chordata; order Testudines; family Trionychidae; genus Pelochelys; species Pelochelys cantorii. The sequence goes on along the minus strand of CM064338.1, from coordinate 7,759,913 downwards.
GCCCAGAACTGGACACAATACTCCAGATGTGGCCTCACCAGTGCAGAATAAAGGAGAATAATCACTTCTCTAGATCTGCTGACAGCGTTCCTCTTAATGCACCCTAATATGCCATTAGCCTTCTTGGCTACAAGGGCAAACTATTGACTCATATCCAGCTTCTCATCCACTGTAATCCCCAGGTCCTTTTCTGCTGAACTACTACCTATGCAGTCGATTCCCAGCCTGTAACAATGCTTGGGATTCTTCAGTCCCAAATGCAGGATTCTGCACTTGTCCTTGTTGAACCTCATCAGATTTCTTTTGGCCCAGTCCTCTAATCTGTCTGGGTCACTCTGGACCCTATCCCTGCCCTCCAACATAACTACCTGTCCCCCTAGCTGTGTGTCATCCACAAATTTGCTGAGGGTGCAACCCCATCCCCTCATCCAGCTCATTAATAAAGATTTTGAACAAACATCCCTAGAACCGATCCTTGGGGCATTCTGCTTGAAACCAACCCACCAACCTAACATCGAGCCATTGGGCCCAACAATATAGCCAGCTTTCTAACCACCTTACAGTCCATTATCCAATCCATATTTCCTTAACTTGCTGGCAAGAATATTGTGGGAGACCGTATCAAAAGTTTTGCTAAAGTCAAGGTATATCACATCCACTGACTTTCCCATATCCACAGAACCAGTTACCTCATTATAGAAGCTAATGAGATTGTTCAGGCATTACTTGCCCTGGGTGAATCCATGTTGTCTATTCCTGATCACATTCCCCTCTTCCAAGTGCTTCAAAATGGATTCCTTGAGGATCTCCTCCATGATTTTTCTGGGGACTGATGTAAGGCTGACTCTTCTGTAGTTCCCTCCATTATTGTTCTTCCCTTTTTAAAAATGAGCACTACATTGGCCTTTTCCCAGTCATCTGGGATCTCTCCCGATCTTTATGAGTTTTCAAAAATAATGGCCAAAGGCTCTGCAATGACATTTGCCAACTCCCTCAGTAATCTTGGATGCATTAAATCCAGATCCATGGATTTGTGTATGTCTAGCTTTTCTGAATAGTTCTTAACCTGTTCTTTCTCTACCGAGGGCTGCCCACCTCCTTCCCATACTGCGTTGCCTGCTGTAATAGACAGGGAGCTGAACTTGTCTGTGAAGATGGAGGCAAAAAAAGCATTGAGTACTTCAGCTTTTCCCATATCATCTATTACTAGGTTACCTCCCTCATCCAGTAAGGGCCCCGCACTCTCTCTCTGATCACCCTCTTATTGCTAACATGCCTATAGAAACCTTTCTTGTTACCCTTCACATCTCTTGCCAGCTGCAATTCCAATTTTGCTTTCGCCTTCCTGATTTCTGCCCTGCATTCTCGAGCAATATATTTATACTCCTTGCTAATCATCTGTTCAAGTTTCCATTTCTTATAAGTTTCCTTTTTGTGTTTAAGCTCACCAAGGATTTTCCCAGTAAGCCACTCTGGTTTCCTACCATATTTGCTTTTCTTACTGAGCATCAGGCTGATTTATCCTGTGCCTTTTAATAAGGCTTCTTTAAAATATTGCCAGCTCTCCTGGACTCCTCTCCCCTTCATGATAGCATCCTGGGGATCCTGCCCGTCAGATCTTATTCATAGCCTTCAAACTCTTGCTTTTGCGATTCTAGTCGCTATTTCCTTCTTACAGTCTAGATCATACGTCATATTGCTCCCCAAATACGTGGATTTCTCTACCTTCTCTAGTTTAGATCCCATCTACACTGATCTTTCTTCCTATTTGCTTATCTCCAGATGCCATTGTCTTCGTTTTATCGATATTCATAATCAGTCCATACCACTTCTCTTCCTCATTTAGCACCTGCACCATTCTCACTAGTTTCTCTTCAACTTCCTCGATGATAACTATATCATCCGCGAACCTCAAGTTGTTAATTTTCATCCCGTGCACCGATATCGCTTCTACCTCTTCCTTGATCTTGTCCATCACTCTCTCTAGGTGCATGATGAAGATACTCGGCAATATTGGATCTCTTTGTCTCATGCCTCTACTCGTTCTAAATATCTCTATGCCATTATCTAAATCATTGGTGAAAATATTGAACAGAAGTGGACCCAGAACTAATCCCTTTGAAATCCCATTTAATATGCCTCCAGTTTGACTGTAAATCATCGATAACTACTCTCTGGGAATGATTTCTAACCAATTGTGCACCCGCCTCATAGTAGCTCCATCTAGGTTGTATTTTCCTCGTTTCTTTATGACAAGGTCATGTGAGACAGTATTAAAAGCCTTTAAGAAGTCAAGTTATAATCCATCTACCACTTTCCCCCTATCTACAAGCCTTATTCCCTGTGAAAGAAAGCTATTAGGTTGATTTGACATGATTTTTTCACATGGGAACTTCTCCTGTGGGGTAACCCCAAACTCTTTAATTCTCCCTTAGGAGAGAGCTAGAAAACAAACTGTAATCTCTTAATAGCTGACCTTCTGTTTAGGCATATGGACATAGAACCTTCTGCCTTCTTGGACACAGGAATCAAATTATAGTCTTAAGAAGGTGATTTTATTAACAAAAAAAAAGAATATATGCTTGGTTGCTAGGTGTTATAGAGCAACTAAAAAAAAGATTAAAGCACAGAAAATTTCTTCCCTGGGATTCAATTTCAGTCACAGCATACAGGGGGGTTTAGCACATAGGAGTTTAACCAAACTAAAAAAAAAGAAAACAAAGAAAATAACCTGGTCACATCTAACTAAACATTCCCTGTTCTAGTTACATCTCTGTTGTTCCAAAGTGTAGAAAGAATATATATTAAAATGTTAAAGTTAACCAGAGTCCCTTAAGTGACTTGCCACAAGATGTCAGAATATGTTAGTATTAGACCTGAATGGGTCTAATATTTATTTAATCTTCTTTCGTTTATATAGGAATTAGATACAGTGCTAGTGTCTGCTAATTGCCAAGTTCTCTGTGAAAAACCAGAGTTTTCAAGTGCCTTAGTTGCCCCAGAAAAGAGGTGATATGAGGGTGGATGGGGTTGGCCCTCTCCAATTTGCTGCTTGACTTGTACTGAGCATGCTTAGTAACACCATTTCTACCCATCCTGGCTAATAGCCATTGATGGAGCTACCCTCCATGAATCTATCTAGCTCTTTTTTGAACACTGTTAAAGTCCTAGTATTCATATCCTCTGGCAAGGAGTTCCACAAGTTGACTGTGCGCTGATTGAAGAAAAACTTCCTTTCGTTTGTTTTAAACCTGCTACCTATTAATTTAATTTGGTGACCCCTAGTTCTTATATTATAGGAGCAAGTAAACATCTTTTCTTCTTCGAGGAGTCTTCGTGAGTGCTCCACTGAAGGTGCTGGGCTTGCCCTGGTGCCACAGAAAATGGAGACTTTTTGTTGTAGCAGTACCCGGCCGGACCGCGCATGCGCGGTGGTGTCTCGCGGCATTCACGCCATTTTTAGTGCGTGCGCAGTCCGGCTTCCGCCAGTTCCTCTTGACCGCCTCAGGCTGCAGACGGAGCGAACTGCGTCTCTCCAGTTCCTTCTTTTTCTTCTTGCGTGAGATCCCCCAAGAATTCCTGTATAAAGTTCATAATTCCCTTTGCTTCTCATTCTTGTCACGATCCTCATTCCCTAGTTTAAAAAAAAAAAATTTCCTTACCTCACAGTTCTTCCCTTCTCATGCGTACCCAGTTTTTTCCATCACGGCCCCTTATTGATTGTATGTAGTTCTTGTAGAGTTAGTTAGTTCTCTTCGTTATACTTAGATACCTTTAAAAAAAAAGTTTTTTCTTGTGAACTGTTACCTCAGGCGTTTGACATGCCGTCTTCACCTGGATTTAAAAAATGTGATTCATGCCGTGAGGCAGTGCCAGCATCTGATGGGCATTCCTCCTGCATCCGCTGTTTGGGGGAAACCCATGTCCCCCAAAAATGCCCACACTGCTCCAAACTCACAGCAAGGGCCAGGAGAGACAGAGAGATGAGAGTGCGGATGTTGCTATTTGATAAAGCCCTCCAGCCGCCGCACTCGGAGGCAACCGTGGGAGACCAGCCCCAGAAGTGGAGGGCTTCTTCCCCAAGAGATCGCAGGCGTCTCCAACAAGGTCACTGCCGAACATCCCGCACCCCAGGGTCAGCACAGGGGATAAGCCGGGCACCTCAGGCATGGAAAAACCACAGACAAAAACACCCACCGCATCAAAGCCAAAGAAGCCAGCACAAGCAGCACCATCAGCAGCGCCGAGAGTCGCTTCGGCACCACCTCCATCTAAGCCTCCGGCACCGACGGACACCTCTGTGCCGAGAGCATCGTCGGCACCAGCATCGTCGGCACCAGCATGGACACCGCCAGCATCAGTACCAACGACACCGGCGGATGTTCCCAATCCAGACCACCGCGCGGCACCGCCGTCGTCAGCACCGACTACCTTTACTGAACGCGTGGATTGATTGGCACCAAGTACACCTCAACGCCAAAGTCGCTCGCCATCTATGACTTTTTCACCGTCCCCGTCCCCGTCTCCACCACCACCGCGGTTCCCCAGACCATCTTGGGAGCACCGGCACCAGTCGCCATACTCTCTGCACCGAAGACTACCATCTCCCTTCTTACAATCCTACAGGGACGAGCATCATCACCACTACCAGCACTCTTTCACCTCTCCAGCCTCCTTCAGACACATTCCCGATCTCCATGTTTTCCTCATACTCATCACCGGCAGTATACCCACAGACGCTCACCACTGGACAACCTTTATCAGCGTGATGACCGATATCTTAATTCTCACAGTAGATACTCGTACTGTTACAGATCCAGGTCACATGGCAGATCATGTTGTGACTGCCTCTCTTCAACACATTCACCTACTCTGGCCCCGCCCACACCAACAGGGCAATCTACGTTGCTGCCCCAGTTACCATCAGAGCCAGACGACACTCACCTTGCCACCTAAGATCAACCAGCGGAGGTATCGCTGACTGACCACTTTTCCTCACCAGATGACGCCGTGATTCCTGGGGACATCTCCCCACCCAATGACCTCCGCCAATTCCAGGAGCTTTTTAAAAGGGTGGCGGTTAGTCAAGAAATCAAGATGGACGAACTCAAAAACAAGCAACACCGTCTTTTCAAAAATTTACACCCTCAACATAACGGAAGGTTATCCCCCTGGACGAGGCTATTCTGGAGGTTGCCGAAGAGATCTGGCAAACTCCAACTTCTGCACCACCAATGAGCAAAAAGGCTGAAAAGAAGTACTGTGTGCCTCCGAAGGGCATGGAATTCTTTTTCACTCACCCCCAGCCCAACTTCTTAGTAGTCGATGAGGCCCACTAAAGATCAAAAACACCGCAGTACAGACATGTGTCTACTGACCGAGACTCGAAGAGACTTGACATACTGGGTAGGAAATTATACACATCTGCGACACTCATGTTGAGAATCGCCAACTACTCAGCGCATCTCTCGAATCATGTATTCGACACCTTTTCATGACTTACGCCGCTGATGGACTGTTTGCCTGAGTCAAAAAGGCCAATATTAAAATCCATGGTACAGGAGGGCTATACCTCCGTGAGAACGGTCCTCCAAATGGCAAATGACATGGCAGATACAGCACCCCGTTCCACAGCCACCACAGTAGTTATGCGCCGAGCGTCCTACCTGCAGGCAGCGGAGGTCCCAAAGGACCTCCAAAGTAAAGTTGAGGACCTACCCTTTGATAGAGACAGGCTTTTCTCTGAAAAGACTTACACCATACGACATTCATCTAAGGATTCACTCACGACCCTTCGGACATTGGGCATGTATACACCACCCCGTATAGAAGACGCCGATACACGCCCTTTCAACGGCGTTATGACTACCTGTACATACGGCAACAGTGGCAATAGCACCACCAGCATCAACAAAGAAACTTTGAGCAGCAACATCCACGTCAAAGACTGCAAAGGCGCCGAAACTTGAACAACCGTACCCAGAATTCTTCAAACAACAAACAGCAGGTTTGATGCTCTAGTCGAGGGTACGCAAACAGTCATTCTCAACAGCAGCAACCATCACACCGTCACCTTCCATCACCGTCTGAGTCATTTTTACCACCAATGGGCTTCAATCATGACAGACAGATGGGTGCTAGAAATTGTTCACTCAGGCTACTCCATCCCATTCCTGACCATCCCTCCCACTACCCCTCCCTCCCCGTCCCTCTTCAGGGACCCATCTCACAAAAGCCCTGCTACACACCGAAGTCTCACATCTGCTATCTTGAGGGGTGATCGAATCAGTCCCAGACGACTTCAAGGGCAGAGGGTTCTACTCCCATTATTTCCTCACTCAGAAAAAGTCAGGAGGATGGCGACCAATCCTAGATCTGCAACATGTGAACAAATTTCTACAGAAACACCGATTCAAAATGCTAACACTTGCTGCTATAATCCCTGTTTTAGAACACAACGATTGGTTTGCTGCCCTCGACCTCCAGGACGCGTATTTCCATGTCACAATCCACCCGGCACACAGAAGATTCCTGCGATTCACCGTCAGCGAACATCATTACCAGTACAAAGCCCTGCCATTCAGACTCTCATCCGCCCCCAGGGTATTCTCAAAAATCCTGGTGGTGGTCACGGCATATCTCCGCCGCCAAGGAATAATCATATTCCCATACTTGGACGATTGCTTGATCAAAGCCTGGACTCGTACAGAGGCAATCAGAATGGTCGACGTAGTCAGACGTACCTTCCATACCCTGGGGCTTCTTAACAATGACCAAAAGTCCATTTTTCTTCCAACTCAGGAATTGGAATTCATCAGTGCCCGACTGGACGCGATTTCAGCAAGGGCATACTTAGCCCTCCAAAGGTTCCATGCCATCCAAGAGCTTACAGGAACTGTTCAAATAATCACCTTCCTAAGGCTTATGGGCCACATGGCTGCCACCACATATGTGGTGCGCTACGCCAGATTACATTTCCGCAACCTTCAACATTGGCTAGCACAAGTATACAACAATACCAGGTGCAATCTGCACAGGCCAGTAACCCCTCCACAATCCATCCTCAGATCGCTAACATGGTGGATGAGCCCAAAAAATCTCCTCACCGGTGTGCCTTTTCACCAACAGCAACCTTCACACCACATCACTACCAACGCCTCCCTCCTAGGATGGGGTGCACAGATGGGTGCTGTGTCTGCACAAGGCCGATGGTCGCCATCAGAAACACGCCTCCATATAAATCTCTTTGAACAATATACAATGCCTGCAAACATTTTCATGAACATATCCACAGTACTACAGTGAGAATTCTCACCGACAATGTTGCCACTATGTATTACATAAACCGCCAAGGGGGAGCTCGATCCCGCTCCCTTTGCACAGAGGCAATCCAGTTTTGGAATTGGTGCATTCACCATGAAATAACACCTGTGGCATCCTACTTATCTGGAACTACAAATGACATGGCGAATTTTCTCAGCAGACACTTCGCCCAGGATCACGAGTGGGAACTGCATGACGAAGTCCTTCATCTTCTGTTTCGTCGATGGGGCACTCCTATAATAGATCTTTTCGCCACTCACCGCAACAGGAAGTGCGGTAAGTACTGCTCCAGGACAGGACTCAGCCTGGGCTCTCTAAGCGATGCATTTCTCATCAGCTGGAACGGGCCTCTCCTATACGTCTTCCCACCACCCCCCCTAATCCCCAGAGTTTTACAGAAGGTGAAATCAGACAGGGCCAAAATCATTCTCATAAATCCAGAATTGCCTCTCCCCTTGTGGGTTCCAGAACCAACTGCTCTGAGAAGCAGTCATTTAAGGTATCAAGAAATTTTATCCCATCCTGAGGTGATATGTACCCAGTCAATATGGGGATAGTTGAAATCCCCTACTATTAATGAGTTTTTTTTATTTTGATAGCCTCTCTAATCTCCCTTAGCATTTCATAGTCACTATCACTGTCCTGATCAGGTGGTTGATAATATATTCCTACTGCTATATTCTTATTATTGGAGCATGGAATTATTATCCATAGAGATTCTGTGGAACATTTAGGCTCATTTAAGATTTTTACTTCATTTGATTCTACATTTTCGTTCACGTATAATGCCACTCCCCTACCAGCACAACCTGTTCTGTCCTTCTGATATATTTTGTACCCTGGTACGACTGTGTCCTATTGATTGTCCTCATTCCACCAAGTTTCCATGATGCCTATTATATCAATATTTTCCTTTAAAACGAGGTACTTCTAGTTCACCCATCTTATTATTTAGACTTCTAGCTTTTGTGTATAAGCACTTTAAAAAATTGTCACTATTTATCTGTCATTTCCTGATGTTTTAGACTCTTTTTCATTTTGATTGTGATCTGACCCATAATTCCATCCTCTCCTCCTGACTAGAACATGTAGAGTCTCTATTAATAGACCCTCCCCTAAGAGATGTCTCTGTCTGATCTATGTGCTCCTCTGCACCCATCGGCTTTCCCTCAGCCCTTAGTTTAAAAACTGCTCTACAACCTTTTTAATTTTAAGTGCCAGCAGTGTGATGCTATTTTTGTTTAGGTGGAACCCATCCTTCATATATAGGCTCCCCCTATCCCAAATGTTTCCCCAGTTCCTAATAAATCTTCACCCCTCCTGTCAATTCATCATCCCATTAAGACTCTGAAGCTCTGCTTTTCTATCTGGCACTGCGTGTGGAACTGGAAGCATTTCAGAGAATGCCACCATAGAGGTCCTGGATTTCAATCTCTTTCCGAGCAGCCCAGATTTGGCCTCCAGAACCTCTCCTACCCTTCCCTATGTCATTGGTACCTACATGTACCATGACCACTGGCTCCTTCCCAGCACTACACATAAGTCTATCTAGATGTCTCGAGAGAACTGCAATCTTCGCACCAGACAGGCAAGTCCCTATACAGTTCTCCCAGTCATCACAAACCAGCTATCTATGTTTCTAATGATAGAATCCCCATTATTAACACCTGCCTTTTCCTAATGACGGGTGTTCCCTCCCCTGGAGATGTATCCTCAGTGCAAGATGATACCATGACATCATCTGGAAGGAAGATCCCAACTATGGGATCATTTCCCTCTGCTCCAGTTGACTGTTCTCCTTCCCTGAGCCTTTCATCCTCCTTAATAGCACAGGGTCTGTCTGACTGAAGGTGGGACAGTTCTACGGTGTCCCAGAAAGCCTTATCTGCGTACCTCTCTGCCTCCCTTAGCTCCTTCATTTCAGACACCTGGCCTCCAAAGCCTGTATGTGGTCTCTGAGGGCCAGGAGTTCCTTGCATCAAACGCACACATTCATCACCTGTCCATAGGGCAGGTAATCATACATGCTACATTAATAATAGGAATAAACAGAATAGCCTCCACTCTGCTGCTGGGCTTTTGCCTGCATTCTCTCCTGCAGATAATTAGATTATTGATAGACTTTTAATTTAAATCAAGTAGTTTTGGTTTTAGTTTAGTTTAAAGGTTTTAAAGAATGTCAAGTGTACCTGGCCCCCTTCCAACTCCTCCTCTAAACTCCCTCATGAAACTCCATTAGCTGCCCTTGTTTGCAAAGCTCTTTGGTTGCTTACTAGTGGGCTTTATAAAGCCCTGGCCTTAGCCCCGCCCCTTGGCTAAGGCTTGACCAATGAACAGAAGGTTCAAAATTTCAAATCCTTGTTAAGAAGCTGACAGCTTCCAACTGCCAGCCACTGCACATGGTCTTTCAAACAAACAGCTCAGCACATGAATCTACAAACAAACAGACAAACACAAGCTCAGCACACAGTTTCTTTCAGGCAACCAGCAAGTAACCCCCAAACACAAACACACACACTACAGACAGCCACTTACCCCAAGGGTCCTGTAATTACTCCTCCTTCACCTGGAGAACTCCCTCATGAAACTCCCTGTTAGCTGCCTCTGTTCGCAAAGCAGTTGAAACATTGAGGATGAATTACTGTATATGTTCAATCATAAGCCCACTTGTTCATAAGCTGACCCCCCAAGTTAAAAAAAATGTAAAAACACAATGACCCATTCATAAGCCGACTCTATATTGTCTTAAAAAACAAAATAGTTTGGTAGCACTTTATAGATGAACAAAACATATAGATGGTATCATGAGCTTTCATGGGCACAGCCCACTTCTTCAGATGACTGAAGTTTTGAGTATAGGATGTGCAGACCCAAAATGGAGAGGGGGGGAAGGGAAAAAAAGGAGGGGGATGGGAAACAATGAGCAGAGGGTATGGAAATATCAAAGGGAAAAACAGGAAGGCAGAACTGGCAATCAGTAAGCATCTAAAGATAGGATAGTTAAAATGAAATAGATAAGGATCAAAAGCAATAGATAGGAAGGGTACTAATGCAAGAATCTACACAAAGAGCTGTTTGCACCTTCATTGAATGTTAGGTTGATAGTGTCCCAGCCATCCCTCATCTCGTTTGAGGCCATTAGCATGAGAATTGAACTTGCGGATCAATTATAATTCCAACACCTCCCTGTATATTTGACCTGTAGAATTTGTTTGTGACAAGACAGCCACCTGGAGATCTTTTCAAGTGTTATTAAGTAGATTGAAGTGCTGTCCAACAGGTTTCTGTATGTTCCTGTCGGGGGGCCGCCCACCTCCGGGGCATAGTTCGGACCCCTCTTGCCTCGTTTCAAAGTACGCTGCCCCCGTATTAGGGAAACTACAGCCCACTGGCCTAGTCTGAAAGTACGCAGGCCCTGAGGCCTAGTCCTTTACGCGAACCCCTTCTCGCCGAGGGTCAGTGAAAGAGGGGTAGGGGGGCCCAGGCCCTCCCTCTCCACCGGGCCCCGACCCAGGGCCCTATCAGTGGCGGGCGGCTCCCACCACTGGCTTGGCGGGGGTTCCTTCCCGCAATGCGCCGAGCCCTCCGGGCCCTCTCCGGCTCCCTGCCCTGGGTCACTTCCTACCCCCTTCCCCTGGTCGGCAGTGGTCCCACCTGTTGGCGTTAGCCAGATGTCTGTAGCAGCACCTTCCAACTTGGCGTCTGGGGTCGCCATGGCAGGTCCGACGCCTGGGTCCCGTGTGGCTGGCCGGTGGCTCTGACGTTGGGGCCGAGCCCTGCTTGGGCCCTGCGGCAGCAGGCCTGGCGACTCCCTCTCTGGCTGACGGGTCGGCAGCTCTGGAGGTTGGGCCCTAGCTCTGCCCCATCGGCTGTCAGCCCTAACTGAATAGGACTGCAGTCCTTTATACCTGGGGCCCCCTGGGAGCATGCCCAGTAGGGCAGTGTGGGTGCAGCCCTCCCCGCCCTCTAAGCCAAGTGGTTTCCTGGGGCTGGAGTGCGGGGCAGGGCCGCCCCGTCACACACCCTTCCCCTTAAGTGGGTGCCTGCCCCCTCGCTTGTCTCCGTCCCCTCTTCCCCTACTCAGGAAAAGAAATCAGCGTTAGTGTGAGTCTTCCCTGGGCGATGGGTTACACTGAAGTTGTAGGGCTGTAAAGACAGATACCATCGCATCAGCTGGGGGTTAGTCTCTTTCATGCTATTTAGCCACTTCAGGGGGGCATGGTCCGTTACCACCTGAAACGTATTTCCCAATAAATAGTACCGTAGAGCATCTATAGGCCACTTTACTGCCAGTGCCTCCTTTTCTATGGTGGCATAGTTCTTTTTTCGCGGGAAGAGCTTACGGCTCAGGTATACTACTGGGTGCTCCCCTCCCTCTGTCTGCTGGGACAGCACCGCCCCTAAGCCCCTTTCTGAGGCATCCGTCTGCAGCAGAAAGGGCATTGAGAAATCCGGATGGAACAAGATGGGGGCTTTAGTAAGCTTGGCTTTCAGGATCCTGAAGGCCTCCTCGCACTCGGCTGACCACCGGACTTTATTCAGCTGGGTGTTTTTAGTGAGGTCTGATAGGGGGGCAGCAATATTCACAAAATCAGGGATAAACCGGCGATAGTACCCAGCGAGTCCCAAGAATTGGCGTACCTGCTTTTTCGTTGTGGGGGCCTTGCACTCCTGTACTGCTTTCACCTTGTCTATCAACGGTCGTACCGTCCCCTGTCCGATGGTGTACCCTAAGTAGGTCACTTCCCGTCGGCCCAGCTGACATTTTCGCGGGTTGGCTGTAAGGCTGGCCTCCTTCAGGGTCTTCAATACCGCTTCTAAGTGTTGTACATGGGTCTCCCATGTCGGGCTATAGATCACCACATCGTCTATATATGCAGCTGCATAGGAGTGGTGGGGCTGTAACAATCAGTCCATCAATCGCTGGAACGTGGCTACAGCCCCATGTAGTCCAAACGGCATAGTCACAAACAGACCAAAAGGCGTAGGGAAGGCCGTCTTTTCCTTAGAGGCTGGTGTCAGGGGGATCTGCCAATATCCCTTTGTCATATCTAGGATGGAGAAGTATTCCGCCTGGCCGAGCTGGTCTAATAACTCCTCGACTTGAGGCATCGGTTAGGCATCGAACTGCGAGATGGCATTGACTTTGCGGAAATCAATGCAAAATCGCGTCGTGCCGTCCAATTTCGGGACGAGAACAATCGGGCTCCTTCACTCGCTGCGGGATTCTTCCACAACTCCCATCTCTAGCATCATTTGGAGTTCCTTCTGGACTGTCTCCCACATTTTCCGGGGTAGGGACCGATGTTGGTCTCGCATTTTATGGCCTGGACGGGTAGCGATATGGTGATGTATGGCACTGGTCCGGCCGGGCTGAGAGGCAAAAAACCGTATGAATTTCTGGACCACCTGCTGTAATTCGCTCCGTTGTCCCGGGCTCAGTTCCTCGCTCACGGCGACCTGCACAGGTCCCTGGACGTCTTCTACTGTAGGCAGAATCCGGGGGGTACGGAGTGACCAGTAGCCCCTTGGCTGTTTTCCATTCCTTCAGGAGGTTGATGTGGTATAATCGTACCTCTTTCCTCCTTCCCAGCAATCTCACCTCGTAATCCACGGCCCCTACTCGCCGTACCACCTCAAAGGGGCCCTGCCATCAGGCAAGCAGCTTGGATTCTCAGGATGGCAGTAGGATGAGTACGTGGTCCCCTGGTTCAAAAGAGCAGAGCTTGGCCCCTCAATTGTAATACCGGGCCTGGGTCTCCTGTGCCTGTAAGAGGTTAGCCTTGGCAAATTCCCCTACCTTCTGCAGGCGCTCCCACAGCTGTGATACATAGGGTACTGTTCCTTGGACTCGGGATTCCTGTTCCTCCCAACTTTCTTTCAGCAGGTCGAGTATCCCCCTTGGCTGGTGTCCATACAGGAGTTCAAACAGGGAGAACCCCGTTGACGCCTGGGGGACTTCCCGAACGGCGAACAACAGGGCCAGTAGGAGCTTGTCCCAGTGCCAGGGGTCTTCAGTCACAAATTTGCGCAGCATTGTCTTTAATGTTTGATTGAAGCGTTCCACCAGGCCATCTGTCCGGGGATGGTAAACCGTCGTTCTCAGGGGGTGGATGTTTAACAACTGTGACAGCTCGGCCATCAGTCGGGATGACACATTGGTCCCCTGGTCAGTCAGGACCTCTTTGGGTATCCCCACTCGCGCAAATAGTTTGAAAAGTTCCTCTGCGAGGGTGCGGGCGGTGGTGTTGCGTAGTGGCACCACTTCTGGGTAACGCGTGGCATAGTCCACCACCACCATGATATATTGGCACCCCGAACTGGCCTTCTCTAGGGGTCCCACCAGGTCCAATCCAATCCTTTCAAATGAGACCCCCACCACTGGTAGTGCCACCAGCGGGGCCTTCGACACTCCCTTTTGGCTGGTGAGCTGGCATGCAGGACAGGACTCACAAAAGTCTTGCACTGCGCAGTGTATTCCCGGCCAAAAAAACCTCAGCCCTATCCGTTGCAGAGTCTTTTCTCGTCCTAGATGGCCGGCCCAAGGGAGCCGGTGTGCCAGCCGGAGTACAGCATTCCTGTATTTGGTCGGGACCAGGAGTTGCCATATGTCTTCCCCCGTCTGGGGGTGCCGGACTACTCTATATAGCCGATCCGCTCTCACGAGAAACCACGGGCCTTGAGTCTTGCGGGGACCCTGGCTCGCCTCCTCTCCGGGTTCTTGCACCTGCTCCCACGCTCAGCTCAATGTCTGGTCTTCCCTTTGTTCCCTCATGAAGTCGCCATCCACTTCCAGGGTTTCGACTTCGTCCTCCCAGGCCGGGTGATCCCCTCTGGCCGGCGGCGGGTCCATCGCTTGGCTCAGGGTCAGCCTTTCCTCCCTCCCTAGACTCTTGCCTTGGGCGGCCTCCTCCAGGTCGGGTGGGGAGGGACCAGGCCCTTGTGCCGGCCGCTGGCCCCACTCTCGCAGCACCCTGCCTAAACCCCTCCAGTCTCGGCCTAATATCATGGGGTAGGCTAACGTCGGCATCACTGGCCATCATCTAGCTGCACCCATGCCGTCGGGTATGCTCGTACATCCCCGTGTACGCACAACACTTGAATGGTGGCTCCTGCTGGCTCTGGGTCTGGTATTAGGTCCGCCCTAACCAGGGTCTGGCTGCACCCTGAGTCCACCAGCACCACCATGGGGGTCCCCTCTACCCGGAGTCTCACTACCATTTTGGCGATGTCCGTTTGCCCCGTTCCGGGCTCCACGGTCAGTGCTTGCTGGAAAGGGCAGACCATGGGGGGCTCCTCCAATCCATGCCCCCTTTTTAGTCCCTCCTTTTGCTGGGCCCATAGCTGGCCCGCGACCTCCTGCTCCCAGCGGTACTGTCGCTCTTGTAATCCCACCAGCTGCCACGGCAGCTCAGTCAGGCACACCTCTTGCTGCTGTTGCCAGGTCGACAACCACTCCCTCCACTTCATGGGCCTTTTTCACCCTGGTCTACCAACCCCCCTTGCCAGCCCCTTTGCCCAGGGGTGGGGTCAAGTACCCACATTCTCCACCACGTGTCGGGGGGCCGCCCCTCCCACAGGGTGGGCCGCCCACCTCCGGGGCATAGTTCGGACCCCTCTTGCCTCGTTTCAAAGTACACTGCCCCTGTATTAGGGAAACTACTGCCCACTGGCCTAGCCTGAAAGTACACTGCCCCACTCTTAGGGGAACTCCGGCCCACTGGCCTAGTCTGAAAGTACGCAGGCCCTGAGACCTAGTCCTTTACGTGAACCCCTTCTCACCGAGGGTCAGTGAAAGAAGGGTAGGGGAGCCCGGGCCCTCCCTCTCCACTGGGCCCCGACCCAGGGCCCTATCAGTGGCGGGCGGCTCCCACTACTGGCTCGGCAGGGGTTCCTTCCCACAACGCGCCGAGCCCTCTGGGGCCTCTCCGGCTCCCTGCCCTGGGTCACTTCCTGCCCCCTTCTCCTGGTCGGCAGTGGTCCCACCTGTTGGCGTTAGCCAGATGTCTGTAGCAGCACCTTCCAACTCGGCGTCTGGGGTCGCCGTGGCAGGTCCGACGCCTGGGTCCCATGTGGCTGGCCAGCGGCTCCGACGTTGGGGCCGAGCCCTGCTTGGGCCCTGCAGCAGCAGGCCTGGCAACTCCCTCTCTGGCTGACAGGTCGGCGGCTTTGGAGGTTGGGCCCTAGCTCCTGCCCCGTCGGCTGTCCGCCCTAACTGAATAGGACTGCAGTCCTTTATACCTGGGGCCCCCTGGGAGCATGCCCAGTAGGGCAGCGTGGGTGCAGCCCTCCCCGCCCTCTGAGCCAGGTGGATTCCTGGGGCTGGGGTGCGGGGCGGGGCCGCCCCGTCACAGTTCCCTTTATGTATATCTGATTTGTGTCCATTGATTCTTTCTTGTAGGGACTGTCCAGTTTGTCCAATATATATAGCAGTGGGGGGGCATTGCTGGCATTTGATGGCGTAGATCAAATTACTGGATATGCTGTTGAATGATTCTCTGATTTGGTAGCTTATGTTGTTGGCTCCAGTGATGAATTCGCTTGTATAGATATGTGGGCAGAGTTGGCACCGCAGCTGATTGCAGGGCTGGGTTCCTGGATGCTTATGATGTGGATGTGTAGCATGGTTACCAGAAAGAATTTGTTTCCGGTTGGAGGGTTGTCTGTAAGCGAGAATAGGCTTTTCCCCCAAGGCCTCTGAGAGTGAGGGATCATTTTCCAAAATGGGTTGCAGATTGTGTATAATGCGTTGAAGGGGTTTGAGTTTTGGACTATAAGTAATAACAAAGTGTTATTCTTGTTGAATGTTGACAAAATGGGTACCTTGTCACTAGAACTGGAATTAGTCTGCTTCTTCTGCAAATGTCAACAGGCAACAAATACAAGTCAGGAAAGCCATCAGTGTTTATCGCATCAGCCAGTAGGCGTACTCACTTCATGAACCATCATGGTCTCTGTCAGCAGTGAACAAAGATAGCACAAAAACTGCCAGGCGACCTGAATGAAAATATCAAATCTTTCCAAAGGTTTATTATAAAACATCAAAAGGAATATTACATTTGAGCTGTCAGAAATAGGAAATAGGAATGAAACACCAATTACATTGCTCTCCTGAGCAACAGAACAATGAACTGGTGTTGGTGAAAAAACATTTTAAATTAAAACCGCTAGCTATGAAAAAAATCCATTTTACAATGGTTTTATCTTGTTTGTCCAATGGATGTTTGTTATTTTAAAAAGAAAAATGTTACCTAAATCCATAATATTTCAGGGGGTATCATTGCGCATGCACATGAAAAGGGTTGGATAGATGAAACTGGGATTACTGAATGTCTGGAAAAAATGTGGAATAAGAGACCAGGAGCACTTCTCAAAAAACTTTCCATACGTGTTTGGAACAAGTTCAGGGCACGCAGCACAGATGAGGTGAAAAATGTGGCCAAACAAATGAAAAGTACTTTGGCCATAATACCTGGAGGCTTCACTTCTGTTGTCAAAAGCGAGACTCTTTTGAAGTCTGAAATCATCAGGTTACCCAGTGGGTCAAGGGTATGTGAGAGCCCATTCCCTTGGAAATGATTGAAAAATCATTTTGGAAATACTGTATCAGCAGTGCACTTGAGTGGTTGACAATGCCATATTTGCTGATGACATAATGAGGGATGATAAGGATTTAGTCGGAGGACAACATTGCTGACATCTACGATGACGATGCAGGAGCAGCTATGACTGAAGCTGAGTTTGATGGACTGTTTGGTGAACTGGAGACGGATTCAGCGTTTGAAGGGTTTTAAGACTTTAAATAAGTGCATTATAATGATATGGCATGTGTGACCAGGCCGGGTCCAACCCCCCATATAGTCTTCATGCCAGCCCGTCCAACTGTCCCAAACGTCCCACCACCTCACCCGTAGTTTACTAGCGGAATGGCTTCCCCAGCCAGTCTGTCTCGGTCCTTGGTCGTGTAGTGCTTTCTCTTGCAGCCGGGAGGGGGTTAGAGCACTGTTTCTTTCCCCCAAATCACTGGGTATTCCCTCCTCCGAGGGCGAAGGAGGAGAGGGGGGCCCGGACCTGCCCTCACTCATGGGCCCCAGCCCAGGGCCCTAAGGACATGGACCTCCTATGGTCCTGTCTGGCTGGCAGGGGTCTCCACCGAAACCCATCAGCCTGCACGCTTTGTCTTTCCCTGCCCTGGTCTACTTCCTCTCCCCTACTAGTCCTGCTGCCCCTGCCTGGGGCCTACCTGGCCTCCAGTGGTTTGACCACGTGCCTCCTCCGGTGGGCGTGGGCCCCATTACTCCATGGGGGGGGTTCCACCGGCGTCCACCCACTCCCGTGCCCACACGCGCCCGTCACCCTGCTCCCGGCACCGGCCGGCATTTAAATTTCCCACCACTCCCAGCATCTTGGCGTGATGTCGACCTGACGTCACGTGCGTGGCCCCGCCCACCCTGTCACGTCGGGGCTGCGTCTTGGCCGCACTTGGGGCTGCAAGGCACACCGCAGCCCGGGAGCACTCGGCGCAACGCCAGTCCGGCACAGCCAACAGAGCGCTCGCAGTGGGAGGCTACAGGGCGGGGCTGCGGAGCCCCGTCACAGCATGTTAAAACACAGAGTGTCATTTTGAAGGTATGTGAATACATATTCATTTATTACAACAGGCTTTTGTTTGATTGCATTAAAATAAATCCACTAAAACTTGTGTTTCTTCTGATTCCAACTTTTAAAATTCAGCAAAGTCTGCAGCATGATCAGTTCCCAGCCAAGCAGGGCAAACCACTGGCATGCCAGGATATTAGTGTACTTGGAACATCTGCAGGCATGGAGCCTCTCAGCTCCCATTTTCTGCTGTTCACTTTTCCTAGCTACTGGGAGCTGTGGGAAGCAATGCGAGTTGCCATTCCTGTTGACCTGGAATGGCAAACAGCAGCCACTGGGAGCTGAGGGCTCCATGCCTGCAGGTAAAATGTCTTGGCAGTTTGCCCTGTTAGGATGTGAGGGGAAATTTACCAATCCCTGCCCATTTAAAAAAAATGTAAAAACGCAATGACCCATTCATAAGCTGAACCCCACTCTTTACAGTGCCGCTTGTAACCAAAAAAAATTCAGCTTATGATCGAGTATATACAGGAGTCTGCATACTTTACCATGAAGCATTACAGAATAAAAAAACATTCAGACTTCTGCTCATTTCCCTATGTGAGAGTTTTATGGGACAGTGCATAAGTTAAAGCTCCTCAGGGACAGTTCTAGCTTGCAATGTGATATTTACACTGGATTTTGTGGAACCATTTTCAGCACCATTCAATAAAATAAGTCAGGTAGCTCTGCATCAGATGTTACACATCACACCACAGAGACTACAGACTTCCTCAAAGATGTACAGTGCATACATATAATAGGAAAATATTATAAGCATTGATAGCTCAGGTAGGTTTTCAAACTGGTTTTGTTACTGTAGCTCAGGTGTGCATTTTCAAACTGGTTTTGTTACTGCGCATCTTTTCCTTACCTTTCTTTATGTCTAAAGTGAATAAATTGCAGGTGGCATTGTAGGAGAGTAAAGTGCTCTGTCTATGCTATGTTTTGAAATTGTTCCAAAATGTCCCTGTCAAAATGCCTCATTCTTGTTTTGAAAGGACCACTTCTGTAAGATGACAGCCTTTTTCAGCCTTCATAGCAAAATCATCCTTCTCTTGCCACCACCCTCCCCCCTCTCCCCGCCGGCCTGACCTTGTGGAGCAGGGGAGCTGGCTGTGCAGTGCTGCAGGTAAGAGCACGCCGCAAACAGACCTCCGTCCTGCCATAGGCGTGCCCCAGCCCATAATACTCCTGCACCCTGGGGAGACCCGCATGGCTGCCACCGGCTGCCCTGCCAGCCCAGTGCTCTCTCCCAGCTGGCGATTCTCCCCAGCCTATCCCGAGCATCCCCTGCCAACCCTGCTCACCCCTCCCCCACTTATGTAACCCCCACCGCCCCCCCCCATGTGTAACCCTCCAATGTGCAACCCCGAGCACAGCCCGCACCCCCCCCCCCCCCAGTTTGTAAAAGCCTCCTCCCCGGGCACAGCCCGTGCTTAGCTCCCCACCCCACATTTGCACATACATTTAAAAATACTATTTTAAGGTTATGAAGAACTAACGAAGAAGAGTTCCAACAAACAGCTCCCCACCACCCTTATCTATCAATTGCACTCCCCATCAACATCCACAGCTCCTTCAACTCCCCCCAGAAAGCCTACTTGCACTATAATGTGTACAGCACCCATAGGCGGGCAGCTGGTGTTTCGTGACAGCTCTTTGTGTTCATTGCCTTCTCTCCCCACCCTTTTTCTCAATTGTGCTCATCTGTTGTCTCACATTTGGAATAGTGGGTTTGTTCTGTGTTTCTGCGACACCTAGCACCTTGAACACTCTTACACAAATTCCAGTCACATTGAACTTTCTAGAAACCCTTCGAAAAACATTTTGGAAACAAGTCTAGCTCAAAATATATAAGCAAATCAAAACGAACCTTGGACTTTTTATTAGTTGAAACACACTAGATTTATGACCAAAAAGTCAAAAATAAAAAACACTTTTTAAAAAGACAATCTTTCTAAAAGCACACCATAAGACTAAAAATAAGAACAAAGTGTACCAAAAAGTCAAAAATAAAGTTTTAAGCTAGCAATGTAGGAGAAAGATTGGATGGCTAACAGCAATTACCTTGAATTGTACTTAGCCATCCAATCGTTCTTCTACACTGCTAGCTTAAAACTTTATTGTCTCTGCAAAGGTAGGTCACTTCTGAGAATTCTATCTTGGTAGAAACAGCTGTGTGGAAAGTGTACTAAAGTAGAATACCTTTCTGGGCCAGTTTGGCCAAGAGATACAAACAATTCCTCTTAAACTTGTCCTGAGGATAGATTTTATGTGCTGGGCAGATTTTTTACTAGCTCTCTAAAGCAGACAAATATGAAGGCCAAAAAAACTGACTTTAAGACATAAACAGTAGGGTGCCCTTATTAAAGACAATGAAGGGGGAACATGAATAGAAGCGTGCATACTAATATGAGCGCTGAAGTAGGAGCTAGGAATTCCAGCGTTTAGCTCTGATGTTGCCCATCTCTGTGAATAACACATTTTCTTCAATTGTAAAATGAGAATATTTACCAGTTTTACAGTAGTGTTGTACAAATTAACAGAATAGTTTGTAAAGAGTTGAGGAAGAAAACTGCTTTATGTAGATGCTTAGTGTAGCAGGTAAGTCATTTTCAAGGATCAAAATGACATTCTTTGGCTAATACTGAAAGATATATTCTTGTTGTTGCCTTCAATCCTTACTTCCTCCCAGAAAAAAAAACAGTGATGCAATAGCAAAACTTATTCTCACTGTACATCTCTAGATTAGAAAGAAAGTTTTTCTTGTCATGTTATTGACTCATACAATATGTAATTGATCATAGTCTGAATAACAACAACTTCTTTTCTGTTTGGGTTTGCTCAGGCACAAATATTTTTAAAGCTTGAGCTACAAAGTTCCATGCTTCAGAGAATGTCAGATTCACAGTGCCTCATATAGTCATTATCCTTCCAAAATGTATCATTCTTTAATCTGTCCCATAATATGTGAATTAATGTCCCTGGTGGAAATTCCATATTTTTCTGCATATATCATTTCAGTCTTTGAAATTCTACAATACTTACATATTTAAATTAATATATACAGCCCTAGCCCAAGAGAACATAATCTGTAACTTTGTATTGCAGAAGAATTTTTTAAGATATTCTGAGACAAATGTCCATTTTTATGGGGCTTCACAGTGAAGTTTTACCTTTGGGAGAAAGATAATACTGCTGCAATTTATGAGTATTTTTAGAGAAAACAAACGCTTGCTTTATTCATTGGTATCTACATTTATGCATGTCTTTATCAAAGCAAGTAGAGAAAATGGCATTTGTTGGATATGAAAAATTTCAGTACTCTAAAGGGGCTCCATTAGAATTATTCTCAAGCAGGCAGAAGAGTTAAAGCATTACAGTGGAAATGGATTTTACTAATTATAGCTGATAGTGGTAATTCAGTTATATGAATCAAATCTGATTTTCAAGTAGCCAGTTCCCTTTGGTGATTGTATGTTTGTTCTCATCCATGCTATTTAGTGGAAGTTTGTTTGAAAGGGACAATAGGAAATTATTTGAAGGTTTATATTTAAAGTCTAGGAAAGATTATACACCCTCATGAGCTGACCATTAGACTTAGTAATATCTTGATTGCACTGCACTGACAAACTAACATGCGTTGTTAGACCTTGTTCTGTCCATGCGAGACATAGTTTGGCTTTTCTGTGTCTGATTTTGAACACACAATGTTTCATGGATCTACATGCAGTGATGGTTCACAAGAGTGGATAGGAGTCATGCAAATAAATCCTTAAAACAGAACCTCCATGCATATAGTGTGTAATTATTGAAATATGTATTTAGAGGGGAAGACAACCTTTTCATTTCCAGAAGTATTGAACATTTAACTGTCTGTACAAAGTTAAATCTCATGTCTGTGACTGCTTTGCAAATGTGTAGTAGATAAATTCCCTCAGGGTATAACTTAAGTAAAGTTCAAAGAAGGATTTTACAATTGTAGGGTCTGATTTCCAGAGCTAATGAGAACCCACAAAGCCAACTGAAATAAAAGGGAACTGCAGACAAAGAGTAATTTGGAGTCCAATGTAGAAGGAGCAAAAACTGAGATTTTTCAGATGTGACTTAGAAGCTAAAAATAGCAGTGAAGATATGCCCGCTGGGCTGGCACTGGACCTCCAATATGCTCTCCTTGCCTGGGGTTCAGAGCCTGAGCTCCATCCTGAATGGGAATGTCCATACCAGGAGTAGCCCGAGGCCATGGAGGGTAGAATTTTCTGAAGTGCTCAGTGTTGGCCCAAATCTGCTCCCATTGAAGTTGGTTGTAAAACTCCTGTTGTCTTCAATGGGAGCAAGTTAGGTGAGCAATGAGCACTTTTGAAAAATCCCATCTTTAATGTCCTGCCCCCTAAATCGAAGCCCTTTTTCTGCACAGTGTTTTGTCAGAAGGGTTATGTTCCAAGTGTGATCATACTCCTCCCTAAAGAAAATGCATGTATGAAGAGAAGGGTATTACACCATATGCTGTAAATTATACAACTGATTCTTCAAATTATACAACCTTTCCCAAACACAGTGGAAAGGTGTTTCATAGCCAGTGATCCTCCACAAAGAAAGTTGTGCCCCCAGATACTCATGGAGAGGATACCCTAAGTTCTGTCCACTGAAGTCATTGCTGACTATCACTACTCTTCTGAGGAACAAAATGAGAGTCAAACAGAAGTAGGTGGGTCCTAAATAGTGTTTTGTAAGTGAGGATCTTGAATTAGAGTATCAGCAATTTTACAGTGTGAAGCACCAGTGTATCATAAGGAAATGAATCATATGAAGGAAGCTGTGGAGTCTGTGGGGAAACGCACTTTTGTGGGTTTTAATTGTAATTTCAAAAAGACTGTTATACAAAAAACTTTATTTTAAATTGTTTATGCACTATGGTGCCTATCAGTCTGTTTCCTTAGTTTACTGCACCATCATATTAACCCTCTTCTCTGTTTGCATGTGAACGCAAATTGGTTATATAACCCTGTAATCCCTGTGAATTAGTTGTCACATGGAAAGCAGTGTGGCTGTGAATGTGGGCATTCTTACTTAAGGAGTCTTTTCTAGGATGGAAACATTAACATGTAACTCCTATCCCTTCTTTATTTCTCTAGCTCTGATCTTCTGTCTTACCATAAGCTTCATGACAAGTTCCAAACGGATGTAGATCGAGCACAATACAGATCAGTCTTCAGCTAGGTCCTTAAGACAGTCGGCCTGGATGTTCAGTCTGTGTCCACCAAAAGCAATCTTATCCCACTGCGCCTTTTGGCACTCACATGATTGCTGGCTATGTGGTAGCATTCCTTGATTTATACACTTCAGTTAACAATGTGTATATACCAAGAAATCTATCAAAATTGAACCAGTGCTGAGGGAGGCGTTTGCTAGTATGAGTTACAAATATCCTCTTTAGTGATCTTATTCTGCCACTTAATATGGAGGAACTGATGAAGAAACAAACATCAATCCACCCACTCTTCAGCCTTCCTCAGCACCCTCTTTTCACTGGCATATAATAAAATTGGTATAACTGCGGTTGGGTAGATCCACAGTGTCATAGCAAGCATTGATGTCACAACATCTTCACAGAGGCCACTGAAGAGCCCACATCTTTTGAGCATCCTGCACCATTGAATAGGATTCCTACTCAAGTTTTTGAGAGTTGCCACCTCGTCAGTGCCCTCTTTGAACAAGTTAATACTGACCTGTAATTTGGAAAGAACCAGAAAAAAGCTTTCTGCTTTTACCCCAACTAGATCAGTCATCAGTTGCAACTATTTACCAAACAGAACCAACAAGATGATGTCCAAGTTGCCAGACAGATATCCATCCTGAATTGCTTATTGCCCTCAAAATCTTAAAGAATGTCATCTGGTGAGGAATGACTTTAAGTCATTGCTTCTTTTGCTAACAGCTCAGTACTGGAGCCTCAGCACTTCAAACTGTAACCATGGATCAATGAGCAACTGTCTAGTCTCATATTAAAACAATTAGTTATAATGGATCCCAGAATTTTGAATATGGTTATATTATCCAGAGAGACTGCTAATGTAGATAGTAAATGATAACCAAAATCATGAGGCAACAATGAAGTTAAGCCATCTCTTATCAGAATTGATGTACCAGTGACAACTCTGTATTATAATAGGGAGAATTACACAAGGAAAGCACTGAAATCTGCTTTTGGAGCTCCAGTTTAAATATATGCAGTGATGTTTGTACTAGTTTGAATTTACTTCTGAAATAGTTTCTAGTTATCTGGTTTCAAATTTAACAAGTCTTTGTCCTGACATGACAAAGAACATATTGAACAGTGGCTCAGCAGCCTTTGTTGCAGTGTTTGTGTATTAATTTTCCTCTCTTTATCGTGGTTTTCCTTTCCATGGGTTTCTAAATGCTGTTGGTACTCAAGGGAAAAGATATCAGTGATAGAGCTCCAAGGTCTCTTTCTTAAGAAACCACAGAATAAAGATTATTTCCTAGTGGGCAGTCTGTCTCAAGTGAAAGGCAATAATGCACTCCACTCTAAAGACTCACAGGGATTCTGCAACTGAAGAATGAATAATTCCACATTCCAGGAAATTCAGTTCTGATAAGCAGGAGTCAGCAGAATCAATGGCAATAAAAAGATGAAATACAAATGCTTTAATAAAAAAAATATTATTCTTCAAGTGATGTCCCCATGGGTGCTTCACTGTTGGTGTCAGGCTTGTCCTACACCGCAGACTGGAGCCTTTTTCTAGCTGTATCCAGTTGGGCTGCATATGTGTGAGAGGGGCATGTGTTGTTCGCGCCTTTGGAGTACGTGCACACGGCTTGACTCCCCTCAGTTCCTTCTTGATGGAACTCAATCCATCTCCTCCTCTTCAGTTATCTGTAGATAGGAATTGAAGTATAATTAGTCTAAACTGTTGTTTCTTTGTTATTAGAGTTAGTAGTTAGTTTTAAAAAACATTTTTCTCTTTATAATTGTTATAAATAGTTAAGGCGCAGCTTCTGAGGGACAGTGTGCCACCAGCCTTGGGGGCTGCATCTCTCAGGCCTCTACTTCATTGAAGAAGAAGAAGAAGAAGGAGGAGGAGCAGGAAGAGAGAAACAGGATAAACTGATTGTTGACAAAAGAAAATCAGAAAATAAAAGCCGTGAGACACATTCACTGATACGCCCAAAAAAAAAAAAAAAAAAAGAAAGAGAACCGCCATAGCTACGCTGACCATATGTCCCAATTTTTCCGGGACAGTCCTGAATCTAACTACTCTGTCCCGGTGTCTCCATCAAATAGTGAAATGTCCTGGAAAGGCCCACCGGACATTTCACTACTTGATGAGGACAGCAGCTTGCGGGAAAAAGTGATCAAGAAATGGCTCCATAGCATTGCTCCTCACGCAGTACAGCAGCCTCCTCCCCCCCACCCCAGCAGGACACGTGAGCAGCTCCTTTGGAGCTTCAGTAGCTGGGCCAGCTGCCCATGGTGTGAGGCCCCTCCCCCCATAGGACCACCTCTGGCATGCAGGGTCCCAGACCAGCAGCACCGTCTCCTCCTCCAGGCTGCTTGTTAGTACAGTAGCCACCCCCGCCACTACCAGGGGGCCGGGTGGGTCCAAGGTAAAACCTAGCAGAGCCGCTCCTGGACCTCTGCGCCTTGGAGCCAGAGCAGAAGCCATGCAGAGCCCAGATGGGGCGTTGCAGGGCAGGCCACGCTCAGGCTCAGCAGTTGCCAGGACTGCAGCAGAAGACGCTCGTGGTGCTGTTTTTAGTACCTCAGCCCCAGTCCCTGTGGGTGGCCCTGGCTCCAGTTGGAGTCAAGCAGCAGCAGCATGATTCCAGCTGGGGCAGCCTCACCAGAATGGGCCTCATGTGGCTGTCACTTTACTCCAGCTAGAGCCAGGCTGTCTGAGGGGACTGGGACCACAATACTAAAAATAGCATCCCAAGTGGCCTCTGCTTCAGTCCTGGCACATGGTCCTGCCCCAGGAGCAGGTGGGGCCGGGACTGCAGGGGCTTCTGGGGCTGGGACTGTGGTACTTAAAATAGCGCTGCAGCCCCAGCTTTCCATGTCAAAGGCAGAAGGTGAGGGAAGGGGCAGGGGAAGAACTAAGGGGAAGGTGGGGGTGAGGAGAGGAAGGGACTTGTGCTGAGGGGAGAGGAGAGGGTAGGGCAGGAGAAGAAAGAGGCAGGCACCAAGGGGCAGCGTGGAGGAGAGACAAATGCCAGGGGGCCAAGAGGAGACAATGAGGAAAAGGGCAGAAGGGGGGAAGGGAAGGAAGGTGTCAGTGGGGGTTGAAGAAGGGAGGGGACAGGGTGATGCTGAGAGAGGAGAAGGCAGGGACAATGGGAGGAAGAGGAGAGGGGAGGAGTAGGTGCTAGGAGAAGGGTTGAAAGGAGGTGGTGGGCATGAGGAAGGCAGGAGATAGAGTAAGTCACATGTGAGGGGGCATGAGGGAAACTGGGGCAGAGAGTGGTAAGGGTGTGGCCATCAGGGAGAAAGAGGGCAAGGAGGGCAGGGGTAGTGAGAGAAGAGGGGGGCACCAGGAAGGTGCAGGGATATGGGAAGGTGCAGGTGCCAGGGGATTGTGGGGGTGAAGTAGAAGGACAGACATGGAGGGGAGGGACAGGCAACAGAGGAGAGAGCCAGGGCAGATGGAGGTGTTAGGAGAGGGGATGGAGGGGGTAGCTACAGATGATCAGCGTGGGGCTAGAGGAGGAGTGGACACAGAGGGAAGAGAAGGGCTGGTGGAGGGGTCAAGGAGGATGGGGAGGGGGCAGGTCCCCAAATGGCTGAAGGAAGTGAGAAGGGCAGGAGCCAGGACAGCAGAGGAGGGTGAGGGGTGGAGGGCAGCAGGCACCAAGGGAGTAGGTGGGGTGAGGGGAGGGGAGGTGACATGGCAGCAGAGGGAAAAGGGAGAGGTTTATAAGATATTTATTAATACCTTGGGTGCCACAATGGCACACATCCAAACAAGCGCACATGGACTCAATATTGGTGCACAAGACAAAATTCACTCTGCTCATGGAAGGAAAATCTTAGAGGCCTCTCCCCCCCAAATTAATGCAATGCAAGTTGGATTAATGCAATTGCAGGATAGTTGCATGGGGGGCCCTGTGGGAGCCAAACCCACCATCCTCCTACCAAGAGGGATAAGAGGCGTTCTTAGAGGTGTCACCTGACACCCTTTACTTCTGGTCATATGTCCATCTTGTCCATCTTGACCCCAGGAGTACTACCTCCAAGGGTGGGACTTCTTGTGGCAAGAGGCATAGCTAATGGGGTCAGGGGGCGTGGCCAATGTGTCCCTAATTTTAGTTCAGAAAATATGGTCACCAGAGCCATAGCAGAGTTAAGAAAAAGCCAGGGAAACAACAAAATGCTGGACTCCCCTGGTTTTAAAAAATGTGAGAAGGCTGCAACCCTATGCCCACTTCAGATGGCCATGGGTCTTGTATTTATTGCCTGGGGGATACGCATGTACCCCAGAAGTGTGTGCATTGCTGTAGCCTCACAGCCAGAGCTCGAACAGAGAGCTGAGGCTATACATAATATTATTTGATAAAGCACTTGAACCACAGACAGAGATGACGGTAATCATTCTGAGACTGCCACCAAACATAAGCTCCCCACAGCCAAGCCTTTGACTAAAAGAAGGGTCTCTCCAGCCCGCTCCCTACTACCACAGGTTAGTACGGGAGACAAGCCAGGCACTTCGGGCACCGCACACTCCTGGCCCAAAATCACGGTCTGAACAGACCATGGCACTGGCTATTCCGGCACCGAAGAGATCTGGTGCCAGTGAACATGACAACACTTCAGCAGTGCCGAGCAAGACTTTGTTGCCAATGAAAGCTAGAGCTACATCCGCCAAACCCATGCCTTGCACACTGAGTCTGGAGTTGGTGCCATCACCATCGATACCTATGCCCTTTCCACTGGCACCATGTTCCCCAGCAATGCAGGAAGCTGCATCAAGCCATCATCATTCTTCTGCTCACACCCAAGAATACAATCCACCAGTGCCAGATATGGAACCGAGACCTAGATTTCTGTATGCTTCCTCCTTGAGGCATTGATCTCAAACCCCCTTCTCAGTTTGTGGCTCTCCTCATCCAGCGCAGTCACCAAAACTGTCATAATATAGCAACTATGATGGGGATCATTGGAGTGTATTCTTATCCCAACACTCTTCTCCAACTAGAGCTCATTCATCTTATGATAGACATCAGCCACGTTACTCTCACCATCCTCCATGGTATCCCAACTGGTCCTATCGCTCACATTATCCACCATGCTGGTCTCCATACCAGCACTGGTCTGTGGCACCGTCAACACCTGCCCAAAAGTCACCCCCCTCTCCCTCATACCTCTCCTTCCCTAGTGGTGGATCTAGACACAGAAAAGGGGCAGATTATTGATGACCCTTACGCCGACCAACATGATGTATCACCACTTTAAGAGAGGTTAAAACGACTGGGACTTTTCAGTTTAGAAAAGAGGAGACTGAGGGGGGATATGATAGAGGTATATAAAATCATGAGTGGTGTGGAGAGGGTGAATAAAGAAAAGTTATTTATTAGTTCCCATAATAGAAGAACTAGAGGACACCAAATGAAGTTAATGGGTAGCAGGTTTAAAACTAATAAAAGAAAGTTCTTCTTCACACAGCGTGTAGTCAACCTGTGGAACTCCTTGCCAGAGGAGGCTGTGAAGGCTAGGATTATAACAGAGTTTAAAGAGAAGCTAAATAATTTCATGGAGGTTAGGTCCATAAAAGGCTATTAGCCAGGGGATAGAAATGGTGTCCCTGGCCTCTGTTTGTCAGAGGCTGGAGAGGGATGGCAGGAGACAAATCGCTTGATCATTGTCTTCGGTCCACCCTCTCTGGGGCACCTGGTGCTGGCCACTGTCGGCAGACAGGCTACACTCTAATTCGTTGAGCAGTGTCTTGCCAGAGACAGCCCTCTATCCTGCCTTCTCCTTTCCAGGGCCTGTAATTTTCTTGGCCACTCACCACAGTTTCCAATCCATTGAGAAATGCGAAATCATTTTTGCACATGCAGATAAAATGAGTTTTATGGGTAAGAGACATCCAGATTCTATGGCTTTATTAAGAGTACTGTTGCTTTCAGTCCAAATCTAAAAATAAACAAGCGCCAGTTCCTGCATTAAAATGCTTTGATTTCTCTAGGCACATCAAACAAGCAAGGTAAGACAGCTATTAGAGTCCAATATCCAAGAGCTGCCAAAGAGAGTGGTGAACATCCACCACATACTATTGGAGGAGGTTAAAGATACGCACCACCTGCTTATCAATATCCTCTATGCTTCATCTACCTCCAAAATCACCCTCCTGATCAAAGAGGCCATCCAAGATCCAGCTAAGACAATGTGGCAAACCCCTGGCCTTGAGGCCCCAACATGCAAGCAAGTGGACAAAAAAGTATTATATCCTCAACAAGGAATCAGAGTTCCTGTTCACACCCCGCATCCCCACATTCTGTTGTGGTGGATGCTGTAAACCAACAGCACCACTTTAGGATAACAACCTGTGACAGAGACTGGAAGCACCTGGATCTTGTTGGTAGGAATATTCCTCAGCCATCATATAATTTAGCAAGTGCTCACAGCAAAGTAAAACTACACACACTACAATAAATTACTAATAAGCTGCTCGAGTTCCTGGGATTCTTTTTAGTTCATCCAGGAGGGGCAGCCAGTGGCAAAAATCTTTGCAATCATCTTTTGACACTGCCAACATGACTCTCAGGACCATCTCTGTGGCTGTGGTAACACAATGGGTGTTGTAGTTCCACTTCTTAAGATTCCTCTCTACTTGAAGGATTCCAGGGCCCCTCTCAAGTCACTGGGAATTGACACATTAGAGCAAAAGAGATATTTTAGCCCTCAATACCAAAAAAGGCCTTATCCATCCCAATTCCCATCACAACAGAACTATGAGCCCCAGAGGGAACAGTTTTCAAAGCAAAAGCTTTCAGGCTCCTAGTCCTCAACCCAAATGCCTACCCCTATAAACACTATGATGGGCTCATCAAAGCACTGCGAGACCACTCCTTACTATCTATGACCAGGCACCCATTTAGCAGCATTCTACAGTGCCTGAGAGCAGATAACCTCAAACATATGGGTCTAAGAGATTGTCAGATACGGTTGTGGAGGGGATAGAGGGAATACTTCATCTCTCTATCCCTCCACAACACCAATGTCAAAAAGGAATTAAGGTTAGACCCATCTTGGACCTCAGAGCTCTCAACAAGTTCATCAAAGCTCAGAAGTTTACGATGATCATTCCATCATTGGAAGAGGGAGACCGGTTTTTGGCCCTTGAATTACAAGATGCCTACTTTCACATTTCAATGCTGCTCACTCACAGACATTTCCCCGGATTCTCCCTGGGCCATAACCAGACAGAGCCCTTCCTTTGGGACTTTCATGGCCCTGAGAGTATTTTCCAAAGTTCTCTCAGTGATAGCTGCTCATCTATGATCACAAGGGATAATGATCTACCCTTCCCTGGATGATTGTCTCTTCAGAACCCAGTCACTTCAGGAGGTTCTTTGAGCCACCAACGACACAAATATGCTTGTTCTTGGAACTGGGCCTGGAGATCAATTTCCAGAGGTCAACCCTCATCCCAGTGCAATGCCTGGAATTCATAGGAGCTGACCTAGCTGTGCTACAGGCCGAAGTCTTCCTACCTCAGGACAGGTTTCTGTCCCTGATATCACTTCTAAACTATCCTCAAGTGCCAGCCAGAATCTGCCTCCAGTTCCTGGGGCAGATGGCAGCCAGCACATTGGTGATTCTGCATGCCAGACTTCACATGGGATGCTCAGAGCTGTGGTTCAGCTAGGTTTGTAGACCCAGTAATGACAGTTTGGACAGATGTGGACAATAAATTGGAGGCAGTTTGCCAAGGTTAGCACTTTGTGGGCCACCGCTGCTTTATTTATCTGCGCCTTCACAGGTACAGCTGCTTACATCTCCTGTTGGCCGTGGATTGCCATTCCTGACCAATGGGAGCTGTGGGAAGCCCTCTTGCTGTGGGATATCTCTGTAGAACATTCAATACACCTGCAAGTGTCATACCACCTGGAGAGACCACATCAGCAGACTGTAAGTAAGAGAGCAGTACAATTGCTCAGATCTCCAGTAGGAAACTAGAGAAAAACCTATTGAGAGTCTCTGGGTTAAGATTAGAGGTGAGAGCAATAAGAGTGATATCATTGTGGGCCTCTGATATAGACCATCAGATAGGAGGATAAGGTAGATAAAGCTTTCTTCGGACAACTAACAGAAGTTTCCAGATCACAGGCCCTTGTTCTCAGGGTGAACTTCAATCAACCTGACATCTGCTGGAAGACCAATAGAGCTGTGCACAGACAATCCAGGTAGTTTTTGGAGAGTGTTGAGGACATCTTCCTGTTGCAGGTGCTGGAGGAACCAATTAGAGGTCATGCTGCTATCGACCTGCTGCTCACAAATAGGGAAGACTTAGTAGGGGAAGTAGATGTGGGTGGCAACCTGGGCGGCAGTGACCGTGAGATGGTTGAGTTAAGGATCCTGACAAAAGGAAGAAAGGAGAGGAGCGAATACAGATGCTGGACTTCAGAAAAGCAGATTTTGGCTCCCGCAGGGAAGTGATGGGCAGGATCCAGTGGTAGGGTAATACGAGGAAGAAAAGAGTCCAACAGAGGTGCTGTATTTTAAAGAAGATTTATTTAACAGTGCAGGAGCAGATGATCCCAGTGTGCTGAAAGAATAGCAAATATGGCAGGCAACCAGTGTGGTTTAACAGATAAATGTTTGGTGAGCTAAAGCACAAAAAGGAAGCTTATAAGAAGTGGAAACTTGTACAGATGACTAGAGAGGAGAATAAAAACGCTGAGCATGTAGGTGTGTAATCAGGAAGGCCAAAGTGCAATTGGCGTTTCCAATAGCAAGAGATGTGAAGGATAACAAGAAAGATTTCTACAGGTATGTTATCAATAAGGTGGTCAGAGAAAGCGTGGGACCCTTATTGAATGGGGAAGGCAACCTGGAGGCAGATGTAGAAAAAGCTGAAGTACTCAATGCTTTATTTGCCTCGACCTTCACAGATAAAGTCAGTTCCCAGACTGCTGCACTCGGTAGCACAATATAGGGAGGAGGTGAGCATCCCTCAGTATAGAAAGAACAAATTAAGTACTATTTAGGAAATCTGGACATGCACAAGTCCATAGAGCCAGATCTATTGCATCTGAGGGTGCTGAGAGAGTTGACTGCAGAGCCGCTGGCCATTATCTTTAAAAACTCTTGGCGATTAGGGTAGGTCCCAGATGATTAGAAAAAGTCAAAAGTCAAAAAAGGAAAAAAAGTAGGAGCCAAGGAACTACAGACCAGTCAGCATCATCTCAGTCTCTGGAAAAATCATGGGGCAAGTCCCCAAGGAATCCATTTTGAAACATTTGGAGGAGAGGAAGGTGATCAGTCAACATAGTTTCACCAAGAGCAAGTCATGTCTGACCAACCTGATTGCCTTCTATGATAATATAGCTGGCTCTGTGAATATGGAGAAAATGATGGATATAATATACACTGACTTTAGAAAAAAAATTGATATGATCTCCCACAGTATTCCTGCTAGCAAGTTTAAAGAAATATGGCCTGGATGAATGGACTGTAATATGGATAGAAAGCTGGCTTAGATTGTCAAAATCAATGAGTGGTGATCAACCACTCAGTGTCTATTTGGGAGCCAGTATCAAGCAGAGTACCTCAGGAGTAAGTCTTGGGGCCAGCTTCATTCAACATCTTCATTAATGATTTGGATGAATGGTTGGTTTGCACCCTCAGCAAGTTCACAGATTACACTAAGATGGAGAGTAAGGATAGGGTCCAGAGTAACCTAGACAAATTGGAGGATTGGGCCAAAAGGAACCTGATGAAGTCAGTAATGACATATGCAAAGTCCTGCTCTTAAGATGGAAGAATCGCATGCACTGCTACAGGCTGAAGACTAACTGCACGTAACAAAACGTGACCACGTAACCAAAACGTTCCTTCAGCACTTGTACCAAGAAGTTATGCCTAACATTTTCCAAAAACTTCCTGGATTGTCTGTGTACTGCTGTATTGGTCTCCCAACAGATGTCAGGGTGATTAAAGTCCCCCATGAGAACCAGGGCCTGAGATCTGGAAGCTTCTCTCAGTAGTCCAAAGAAAGCCTCGTCTACCTCATCCACCTGATCTGGCAGTCAATAGCAGACACCAAGCACAACATCACCCCTGTTGCTTCCACCTCTAAACTTAACCCATAGACTCTCAACAGTCTTTTCTCCCTCTAAATACTGGAGCTCTGAGCAATCATACTGCTCTCTTAGGGTATGTCTACACTGCCACCCTAGTTCGAACTCGGGTGGCTAATGTAGTCATTCGAACTGGCAAATGAAGCCCGGGATTAAAATATCCCGGTCTTTATTTGCATGTTCCCGGGCGCCGCCATTTTAAATGCCTGGTAGTTCAAACTCCCTGCCCGCGGCTACACGCGGCACAGGCTAGGTAGTTCGAACTAAAGCCCCTAATTCAGACTACCGTTACTCCTCCGGTAGTGAGTGCCTCTCCCCCCCACTCCACTCCAGAGAAGGAGGAGAGGGAGCAGGTGCAGGTGTTGCTCTCTTCCTTCTCTCCCCTGTTCTGTTCCTGTTCCTGATCCTGCTGCCTGCACCAGCCGGAGCCCACCCCGCCCCACCCAGCCACTCCCCACCTGTCTGCTGAGACCCCAAAGTCACTTACCCACCACATTCACTCCCAAAGTTTGTTACCTGCCATGCCCCTGCCCCAGCCAGCCTAGTTGTGTGTGTGCCCCACCCCTCCCAGCTGCTGTTTTGCTTCCATTTCGCCCTTCCCCCCCAGCCGTCCGCCAGCCCTTGACCACTGCCCAATCTGCCTTGTCCCCCCTGCCCCCGAGCGCTTGTGCTCCATCCCACCCCTTTTTAGTTAGTCCCCCTGGTCACTGCACCCCCCCCCCACCGGTCCCACAGTTTCCCTTTATATCCCAGCGCAGCTAGAGGAGCCAGCCCCCGCCCTGCACCTGTAACCACGTTCCCTGTCTCACCCTGCCAGTGCCCTCCTCCTCTGTCCCCAGCCTTACAGGGAGGAGTGGTTGCTGGCTCCTCAGTTCCCCATTCATATCCACCCCTGGTAGAACCCTCCCTCCCTGCAATCAGTCGGTGGGAGGGAGTGGTAGCCCCCCCTCCTTTTTTTCCCCTCCCTCCCCAATTGCGTGCCCCCTTCCCTCGCACGTCCCTCCCCCGCAATAGCGCCCTCCTCTTCTGCCACAGCCTTAGCAGGGAGGAGAGGCTGCTAAACCCCTCCCCTTCCTCAGTTGCCCCTCCCTGAAACCTGTACCCTTCCTCTCTCCCCCCCGTTTCCCCTCACTGACGCCCTCCTCCCCTGCCTGTTGTCCGGTGGGGAGGAGCGGTTAATCCCTGCCCCTCCCCCCCTGCCATCTGTGACTTCTTCCTCTCACGATGGAGGAAACCCCTGCCCCTGTCGGTCCCATGGTGCCCCCATTGCCACTGGGCCCAAAGAATGCTGTGGCTGACCTCCCGACCCCCGGCCCAACCTCCGCCACTGCCACGGCCGACGCTCCCTCAGGACTGGGAGCAGCCTC
Source organism: Pelochelys cantorii (assembly GCA_032595735.1). NCBI lineage: Eukaryota > Metazoa > Chordata > Testudines > Trionychidae > Pelochelys > Pelochelys cantorii. Next base: position 7,725,261 of record CM064338.1, on the reverse strand, counting down.
CACCTCGGCCGGAAAAAAGGGCCGGGGGGGGAAAGAAGGGCAAAGGCCCGGCCCCGAAGGCCAAACCTCCCACGGCCGAGGCTGCCCCGCCCACTGTGGCCCCACCGTCCACCGCAGCCCCTCCTTCCCCTGCTGTTCCCCCCACCAGCTCTGGGGGTGATTCAACCACGGCCCCCAGAGCGTATGCCCAGGTGGCCGCTGCCGTCCCCCCACGTGCCGTGTCATCTGCCCCGATTGCTGCCTCCAGTTCCATTCCTGGTGGCCGGGGCCCCTTTCCCACCATGACCAGGAGGCATGGCGTCTGCTGCCTCCTGGTCACCACCTCGCCCCACGTTGAAACTTACGTGTGGGCGTTGGCGAGGGTGGTGGGGGCCTCGGCCGTGGTGCCAGCCTCCAAGATGTATGGCAAGGTGGTGTTCTTCCTTGCCTCGGAGGCCGCTGCCCAGGAGGCAGTGGAGAGGGGCCTGGCAGTGGGGGCGTGCACGTACCCCTCAAGCCATTGGAGGATCTGGGCGTACAGGTGGTTCTCACCTCTGTCCCACCCTTCCTCCCCAATGCCGCCCTGTTGCGTTCCCTCTCCACCCTGGGGAAGCCTATTTCCATCATCATCCCTCTCCCGTTGGGCTGTAAGGACCCCACCCTTCGCCAGGTGGAGGTTTCCCTACCCTCCTCTCTCCCTACCCTGCCTCAATGCCCCCCCCCCGAAAACCAACTGCGCCCCCTGGCTTTGTCCCTGCTGACCAGCCTTCCACCTCCACCTCGGAGGGCTGGACACTCGTCGGGGGAAAGCGCAGAGCCCACCGTTCGCGGGCTCAATCTCCCCCCTCCGATGAGGAGGGTGGGTAGGCCCCCCCTCTGCAAGATTCTGAGGGGGGCCAGCGCTGCCGAGATCGCCCCCGGCGAGCGTCAGCAGGAGGCACCGGCCAAAGAAGCCGTGGCAGCGAGGGGGGACGATGCCGTCCCCCCTGCGGAGCTCACTCCTGAGGAAGCCTCGAGTGGAGCTCCCCCGGCCCTGGTACCAGCTGAGCCCCCCACCGCCACCGCCGAGGTAAGTGTTGCCTCAGCGTCCGGCGGGGAAGGCTCCAGGGCCGAGGGGATGGAATTGAGCTCCATCTTCGAGGAGATCGAGGCCCTGGGTCTGACCCCGGTCACCCAGGGGGATGACAACCGTCCGCCAGCGGGCCTCGGTCTGGGCGGCACCTCTGTGGCGCCGCCCCCTCCTCTCCCTAACCCTATGTACCAGGTGGCCGACCCCGTCCTCACACTCGGGGCGCCCCTAGTATTATCTATTGGCCCAGCCAACTCAGGCGCTGGAGCTGAAGCTGCCGAGCCCTCCGAGGTGACGGCTGGTGCTGAGCGGCCAGGTGTCGAGCTCGGGGGCGCCCCCTCTCCAGCAAGCGAGGCGGGGCAGTCATCTTCCCTTCCCGCCGGGGGCCCAGCAGAAAACATCATTCAAGCCGACGCCGGGGTGACAACTCCTGCCTTTCCATCTGCACCCGGCGTCGGCGCAGTCCCCCTCCCTCTTCCTGTTCCTGTCCCCCTGGTTCCCATTCAGGAGGAGCCGCAGCCCAGTGGCACAAACCCGAGGGATCCTCCCTTAAACCCCGCCCCAATTTCTGGTCCCCTTCCTTGTCCTGATCCTCCCCTCATCCCTATATGTATCCTCGGACACAACCCTCCCCTTTACGAACCTATCTCCAGCCCCGAGTCCTCCTCTGTCCCTGATCCCTTTCCTACCACCACCACCCCCCCTCTTCCCGCCCCCACCACGCCGTCCGGCCGTGAGCCCCTACCGTGCTGCCTGTCCCGCCTTCACCGTCCTCCCAAACTGCCGTTATTGCCACCCCCACGGGGGCCGTCTCGATCCCGCTGACCGCGGGCAGCCCTCAGGGGGTGGTATTTGTGTCCCCAGTTCCCAGTCCCATAGGGGCTGTTTTGCTCCCTCCGCCGCCCCTTCCCTTGCCGGGGTCAGGGGCGGGCAGTGTGGCACCGTCGGTCTTGGCGCCGCGCCAGGGCTCGGACCCCAGTTTGCCCATCTCTGGGGCCCACGAGGTCCTTCAAGGGGCCCAGACGGAGGAAACGTCTGGTGCCCCCTCAGTGCAGGGGGCCGAGCTCCGCCAATTCCTCATGGATACGCGTGGGGCTAAGGGAAAGGTGGAGCTCACACTTCAGCTCTGGGGGGACTTCCATTCCATCTTGGGGGCCACAAGGGCCCTTTTGCAGGAGGTGAGAGGGACCAAGAGGCAGGACATCGCAGCCTACCGGCGGGCCCGCAAATTTCACAATGCTCTCCTCGCCTTCGGGTCGGGGAGCGGCCTGTTGCGGGGCCTGCAGGAGGCCGACGATCACCCTGCCCGTGAGGACCCACCCCAGCCCTCGTCATGAAGTACACCACCATCGCTACATTGAACGCCCGGGTCTGTAGGGCAGGTCTCCGCAGAAGCCGGGTGCTCTCCTTCCTTTGGGAGGGAGGGTACTCGGTGGCTTTCCTGCAGGAGACCCACACGACTCCAGCCATTGAGGCTGGCTGGCAGCTGGAGTCGGGGGACGGGGTGTATTTTAGCCACCTCGGCGCTCGCTCGGCCGGGGTGGCTACCCTGTTCTCCCCTGCCCTACGGCCCAAGGTGCTGGGGACCGCCGAGGTTGTCCCGGGCCGCCTGCTGCACGTCCGGGCCTGCGTGGAGGGGCTGACGTTGAACTTGGTCAACGTCTACGCCCCACACACAGGTCCGGACCAGGTCATCTTTTTTCGGCACCCCGGATCCTCACGAGTGTCTGGTCCTGGGCGGGGACTTTAACACCACCCTCGATGACCGAGACCATGTAGGACGCGCGAACTGCCAGGCCGCAGCAGGCATCCTAAGGGAGATCATGGACCATCACTCCCTAGTGGATGTCTGGCAAGACCACCACCTGGACGACAACACCACCTTCACCTACGTCCAGGTAGAGGACGATCGGTCGAGCCACTCCCGGTTGGATCGCATCTACCTTTCCAGTTTCCACCTGGCACGAGCCCACTCCTCCAGCATTCGGCCGGCCCCATTCACGGACCACCATTTGGTGGCCGTGAAGGCCTCTCTGAGTTCGGAGAGGCTGGGGCCGGCCTATAGGCATTTCAATAATAGCTTTCTGGAGGACATGGGCTTCGTGGCATCCTTCCAGGAGTTCTGGCGGGGGCAGCGGCCTGCCTTTCCCTCGGTGCGGCAATGATGGGACACGGGGAAGGTGCGCGCCCGGCTCTTCTGCCGTGACTACTCCCGGGGCGCCAGCTGGCGGAGGGATGCAGCGATAGAGCAGCTGGAATGGGAGGTCTTGAAGCTTGAGGGGTGCCTGGCGTCCACCCCCGAGGATCCACCCCTCTGTGAGGCGTACCGGGAGAAGCGGGAGGAGCTCCGGGCCCTGGAAGATCACAGGGCGCGGGGCGCCTTTGTTCGATCTCGCATCCAGCTCCTTCGGGAGATGGATCGCAGCTCCCACTTCTTCTATGCCCTGGAGAAAAGGAGGGGGGTGAAAAAGCACGTCACCTGCCTTTTGGCGGAGCACGGCACCCCCCTCACGGATCCAGCGGAGATGCGTGGAAGGGCCAGGGCCTTCTACACCAGTTTGTTCTCCCCGGATCCGACCGAAGCCGACGCCTGCAAGGTGCTCTGGACCGAGCTCCCGACGGTCAGCGCGGGTGACCAAGACCGGCTGGAGACGCCTCTCACTCTGGCCGAGTTCTCAGAAGCCCTCCATCTCATACCCAACATTAAAACCCCAGGCATGGATGGGCTGACCGTGGAGTTTTACCGCGTGTTCTGGGACGTCCTCGGACCAGACCTCGTCCCCGTCTGGGCCGAGTCCTTGGAGAGCGGAGTCCTCCCTCTGTCATGCAGGCGAGCCGTGCTCGCCTTGCTGCCGAAAAAGGGGGACCTTCGTGACCTTCGGAACTGGCATCCCGTCTCACTCCTCAGCACGGACTACAAGGTCGTAGCAAAAGCCATCTCGCTGCGACTGCGGTCCGTGCTGGCGGACGTGATCCATCCCGACCAGACCTACACCGTCCCGGGCCGTAGCATTTTTGATAACTTGTATTTGATCCAGAATTTGGTCCAGGATCTCTTGGACCTCGGGTGTAGGGACGGCTTGTCGTTCACCCTCCTGTCCCTGGACCAGGAGAAGGCGTTGGACAGGATGGATCACGGGTATCTCCTGGGCACCCTGCAGGCCTTCGGCTTTGGGCCCCATTTTGTGGGTTTTCTCCGGGTGCTGTATGCTCTCGCGGAGTGTTTGGTCAGGCTCAACTGGACCCTGACCGAGCCAGTCAGCTTCGGGCGGGGAGTACATCAGGGGTGTCTGCTGTCGGGCCAGCTGTACACTCTGGTGATTGAGCCCTTCCTCTGTCTCCTCCGAAGGAGGTTGATGGGGTTGGTGCTTCGGGAGCCGGAGTTGCAGCTGGTCCTGTCGGCGTACGCAAACCAGGCCCTGGCCCCCCTCCTCCAGGGGGAGAGAAAGGACCCCTGCAGAGACCCAGTGCAGTCCTGGCCAAAAGAACTCCAGAGCTGTCCAGAGCGGGTCCAGGACCCAGGCAACCCGTCTACTCGGCAGCCTCCTCCGCCCGGGTCGACTGAGTCAAGAGCTCTGGCCTGGTGGTCGGGGACGGGTGGTGGGCCGGCTCCCTCCCGCCGGCGCTTCAGACCATCAGGTGGAGCGTGGGTCCGCTGCTCTATCTGGGCGTTTATTTATCCACCACGCATCCCTCTCCACTGGAGAACTGGCAGGGTTTGGAGGGCAGGGTGGGTGAGCGGCTGTGGAGATGGACGGGACTGCTCCAGTGCCTCTCCCTTCGAGGGAGGGCGCTGGTGCTAAATCAGCTGGTCCTGTCCATGCTCTGGCACCGGCGGTCCTGGCCAAGCTCCAGAGGACAGCTCTGGAGTTCTTTTGGCCAGGACTGCACTGGGTCTCTGCAGGGGTCCTGTCTCTCCCCCTGGAGGAGGGGGGCCAGGGCCTGGTTTGCGTGCGCATCCAGGTCTGGACCTTCTGCCTCCAGGCCCTGAAGAGACTCCTCTTTAGTGCAGGTAGTCCGGCATGGAGCATTTTGGGGTGCACCTTCCTCCGCCGCCTCCGAGGGCTCCGATACGACCGGCAGCTCTTTTTTATCCACCCAAGAGGCCTTCCGCGAGACCTCTCAGAGCTGCCGGAATTCTACCAAGAACTCCTCCGGACCTGGAAGCTGTTTTCGGTGACTAGGTCCATTTTGGCCACCAAGGGAGCAGACCTCCTTGCAGAGCCTCTGCTCCACAATCCAGCCTTGTCTCCCACGGTGCGCCGGAGGTTGATCCTGGCAGAAACCACCAACCTCCTGGACTACGACAGGGGGGACTGGGTGGATCCCGAAGCGCTCGCTCGGCTCATGGGGCTCTCCACCCTCTGGACCCCCCTGCGCCTACTGCAGGAGGTGGAGGCGGCTTTGTCGCGGCCCGCTCTCAGCCTCCTACAGAGAGCCCTGTGAGAGGGTACGCCCCGCCCCTCCCTTCCTGCAAAGCCTCCGTCCCTTTTTATTGGGCCCCTGTGCCACGGTCCCCCCCCCGGCCTCCCCATCCCTGGACTCCCAGCCAGCTGCAAAATCTGCAGCCGGTCTGTTTTCAAACCGCACCTAGGGAACATCTGTACATGTTCATGCTCCATACCCTGCATTTCCCCACCCTCGTATCCCGCCCTGATACTAAGTGGTGGGACTATCTAAGACCCATTGAGGGTGGGGGACCCCGATGGGCCAGTGTGTATTCCACCCTCGTTCCACGGCCCATCGGGGACATTAGTTGGTGGCTCCTTCATGGGACCGTGAGCACGGGCGTGTACTTGGTGCGGTTCACCCCCATCCCAGATGCCTGCCCCTTTTGCGGCATGAGGGAAAACCTGGCGCATGCCTATCTTGAATGCGCCAGGTTGCAGCCCTTATTCCGGCTCCTCCAGAACCTCTTATTGAGGTTCTGGCTGCACTTTTCCCCTCACCTCTCCATCTGTGCACACCCTATCTGTGGCCCCACAAAGTCGCGGGACCTCCTCATCAACCTCCTCCTGGCTCTGGCTAAAGCCACCATATATAACACCAGAAGGAGGATGTTGCACGAGGGGGTTCCCTGCGATTGCGGAACGTACTTCCGTCCCTCCCTTGCATCACGTATCCAGGCAGAGTTCCTCTGGGCAGCATCCACTGGCTCCCTTGACAGCTTTGAGGAGCAGTGGGTGCTGTCCGGGGTTCTCTATTCGGTGTCCCCATCTGGCTCCCTTGTTTTGAACCTGTAACCTGCACCCCCTCCCTTTAGTCATCATTTGTCCCCAGTAATCAGTTGAGCCTGGGTCTAGTTATCCCTCCCACAGGGAGGCCTCAAATAGAACCCACTACAGAGGACATCCTTGGTGAGCTTAAACACAAAAAGGAAGCTTACAAGAAGTGGAAACTTGAACAGATGACTAGGGAGGAGTATAAATATATTGCTCGAGAATGTAGGGGAGTTATCAGGAAGGCGAAAGTGCAACTGGAATTGCAGCTAGCAAGGGATGTGAAGGATAGCAAGAAAGGTTTCTACAGACATGTTAGCAATAAGAGGGTGATCAGGGAGGGTATGGGGCCCTTCTGGATGAGGGAGGTAACCTAGTGACAGATGATGTGGGAAAAGCTAAAGTACTCAGTGCTTTCTTTCCCTCTGTCTTCACGGACAAGGTTAGCTCCCAGACAAATGCACTAGGGAACGCAGTATGGGAAGAATGTGGCCAGCCCTTGGTGGGGAAAGAACAAGTTAGGAACTATTTAGAAAAGCTAAACATACACAAATCCATGGGCCCAGATTTAATGCATCCGAGGGTACTGAGGGAGTTGGCAAATGTCATTGAAGAGCCTTTGGCCATTATCTTTCAAAAAACTTGTGGAGATTGGGAGAGATCCTGGATGATTGGAAAAAGACAAATGTAGTGCCCATTTTTTAAAAAGGGAAGAAGGACAATCCAGGGAACAATAGACTGGTCAGTCATACCTCAGTCCCCGGCAAAATCATGGAGGGGATCCTCAAGGAATCCATTTTGAGGCACTTGGAAGAGGGGAAAGTGATCAGGAATAGTCAGCATGGATTCACGAAGGGCAAGTCGTGCCTGACCAATCCGATTAGCTACTATGATGAGGTAAGTGGCTCTGTGGATATGAGAAAGTCAGTGGATGTGGTATACCTTGATTTTAGCTTTTAGCTTGATCAAAGTTTTTGATACAGTCTCCCACAATTTAAGCCAGCAAATTAAGGGAATATGGATTGGATAAATGGACTGTACAATGTATAGAAAGCTGGCTAGAGGGTCGGGCCCAGTAGGTAGTGGTCAATGGTTCAATGTCTGGTTGGCGGTCGGTTTCAAGTGGAGTGCCCCAAGGATCGGTTCTAGGGCCAGTTTTGTTCAACATCTTTATTAATGACCTAGATGAGGGGATGGATCGAACCCTCAGCAAGTTCGCAGATGACACTAAGCTAGGGGGAGAGGTAGTTATGTTGGAGGGCAGGGATAGGGTCCAGAGTGACTTAGACAAATTGGAGGATTGGGCCACAAGATATCTGATGAGGTTCAACAAGGACAAGTGTAGAGTTGCTGCATTTGGGACGGAAAAATCCCAAGCATTGTTACAGGCTGGGGACCGACAGGCTCAGTAACAGTTCTGCAGAAAAGAACCTGGGGATTAGAGTAGATGAGAAGCTGGATATGAGTGAACAGTGTGCCCTTGTAGCCAAGAAGGCTAAGGGCATATTAGGTTGCATTAAGAGGAGCATTGCCAGCAGATCCAGAGAAGTGATTATTCCCCTTTATTCGGCTCTGGTGAGGCTACATCTGGAGTATTGTGTCCAGTTCTTGGCCCCCAATTACAGGAAGGATGTGGACGCATTGGAGAGGGTCCAGCGGAGGGCGACCAAAATGATTAGGGGGCTGGAGCATATGACCTATGAGGAGAGGCTGACGGATTTGGGTTTGTTTAGTCTGCAGAAGAGAAGAGTGAGGGGGGATTTGATAGCTGCCTTTAAATTCCTGAAGGGAGGTTCTGAAGAGGCTGGAGAAAAGCTGTTCACAGTAGTGACGGATGGCAGAACAAGGAGCAATGGTTTCAAGTTACAGTGGAGGAGGTCTAGGTTGGATATTAGGAAAAACTATTTCACTAGGAGGGTGGTGAAGCACTGGAATAGGTTACCTAGGGAAGTGGTGGAATCTTCATCCCTAGAGGTTTTTAAGTCTTGGCTTGACACAGCTGTGGCTGGGTTGATTTAGCTGGGATTGGTCCTGCCTTGGGCAGGGGGCTGGATTTGATGACCTTCTGAGGTCTCTTCCAGCTCTATGATTCTATGATAATAGACTTCACGTGCTTACAGCTTGGCTTGGAATTAGCCACTTTATAAACTGTGTGTGAAAAGTAGCCACTGCTTGGGAAGCAGCACCCTCATTAGTTACATACACCAAAATAAAATATACAGATCCAGCAGACTGAGAAATTAAAAGTGATAGATTACATGAGGTATTTTGTCTAAAGGCATCTTTGAGGTATGCATATCTGTATCCATATGTCAATTTCATAAAGCATGGAGGGAGGAAGGGGAACCACACACCTTTGCCACGTGCAAATCACTGATCAGACCAGGGATGATGCAGTCTTTAGAGAAGTACTCCAACCCCATCACTGTGTGCATTCCTGTCAGGAAACTCACAAAAACAAGCACTGAAAGAAAAAAAAACAGTTACTCATCTTTCGTAACTGTTGCTCTTTGAGATATGTTGTTCATGTACATTCCAATACCCACCCCCCTTCCCCTCTATCAAAGTAGCTGACAAGAAAGAACTGAGAAGAGGGAGGGTCAGCAGAGCTCTATAGTGGGTGCCAGGAAGGTGCGACTCCAGGGGTTGCCTAGGATAACCTTCTGGCTACTATGCACGTGCACACTTGATAAGACTGGACATCAAGAACACTTCTTGAAGAACAATAGTTAAGAGAAGGTGCGCAACCATTTTTTTATTTCAAGGTAATTATGTCACCTTTTTCATTATAATGTATCGTAACATAATTTCTCTTTCCAGCTTATTTTTTAAGTCAGCTCATAAGAGAATCTGTAATGTATAGAAGATCTAGGAATACAAGAAATTTCTGTAACATACAGAAGATCTAGTGAGATATTTAAATGGATCATGGCTCTAATATCTATGCTTCTTGATGCTCGTCCCAGAAAGTTATGTATATGCTTGAAAATTGCATGCCACATCTATAAAGCATACATATACTAGCTGTGAAGGTTGTAGTATTTTTATTATAAATTATGGATGATTGAAATGAAGTGTATTTTAAGAACTGATAGCTGAAAAGCAATGCAATGTACTCCTAATCCAGTAGCATTGCCTTGAGCTACTCTGAGTCCTCTTTTTAAACTCAGGCATTAGCACAAAGTACACCTCTGACTGCAGGCATTTAAAGATCAACAGGGGCCAAAAAAGCTTTTAAGATCCATTGAAACCAGGAAAACAACCATGTTTCCTTTCAGTGTCAAGTCAGATTGCCATCTTATGAGTGCAGCTATTTTAGGTACAGAGTGCTTAGTGGTTTGGGTCTTGTTTTGTGGAGAAAGTGTTCTTCTGAAAACATCTGTTTCTTTCACCTGCAAACCACAGTGTGCTGTGGAAAGGCAGGACTGTAGCCACAGAAACCCAAGGGGATGTGGGAAATCTGGCTCCTAGGGAGGAGCATGATTTTCTGAAACATGGTGTCAAAAAGAACACTTAAAAGGAGAGGATGCTTTTAAAGCATATGATACACCACAAATTGGATAGATCAGGTTGCTTTTAAGCTTGAAGTTCTTACTGGATGTTCTCATTATGTTCATAATGGTAATCATTCAGTTTGCTCAAAATTGAGATAAAATATATGCATCTTTTCCATATGTTACAGTTACTGTAAAATTGTCATTGCTTTTCCATAAGAGAATTAATTCTTTTGGGGAAAAATAACCATTGACAACTACTTTAAAGAAAACAGAACTTGTTTACTACCTATAAAATGCAGCTGGTGTTTCTTTTTCTGTTACATACTTTACGGTCTAAAACCAGATGCAGATTTCATGTGTGTTGTTACATCCTGGCTGTGTCTATACTGGCGCGATCTTGCACCAGAGCTATGCAAATGAGGCTCAGTGTGGAATATCACCGAGCCTCATTTGCATAACTAATGAGCCGCCATTTTTGCAGAAGAGGCTCTTGCGCAAGACGGAGCTGTCTACACTACCCCTTCTTGCGCAAGAAAAATCCTCTTGCGCAAAGCCGTTATGCTGATTATTTTCAGGCATAACGGCTTTGCGCAAGAGGGTTTTTCTTGCGCAAGAAGGGGCAGTGTAGACAGCTCCGTCTTGCGCAAGAGCCTCTTCCGTAAAAATGGCGGCTCATTAGTTATGCAAATGAGGCTCGGCGATATTCCACGCTGAGCCTCATTTGCATAGCTCTGGCGCAAGATCGTGCCAGTGTAGACACAGCCCCTATGTTTAGATCCTCTACTGGTGTCAGTTATCAGAGTTCAGTCAAAGTCAGTAAAGAACTTACACCACCTGGTGATCTGGCCCTGAGCTGTTTTGAAAATAATTACCATTGCATAAATAAAGGACCAGTCTTCACCTGTAGTAAATCAGCATCACTCCATTGGCTTCATGGAGTGCTGTGGATTTATACCAGCTCTAGAGATGTTAAAACGGTTGACCATTAAGCATACCAGTAAGCAGGAGGCTTACTGATATGCTTAATGGTTAATGAGTCCCTGCCGGTGACCTCTGGCAGCAGCAAGCTGTGACAGGTTGAGGCTGCTCATCAGTATTGGGGCTGGTAGAACCAGAAGAGGAACCTCACAGCCATGGCGGTGCTGGGCAGTTTTCTAGGCAGCATGCCTTGAGTTAAAATCCCTAGAGCCAATGAGTTGAACATCAAGAGCGAGAGAAAAAAGGCCAGAAACATACTGAATCTTCCAGAGAAAAAGATTTAAAATTAATCAAAATGGAGAGTGAACAGGTTTTTAAAAAGAAATTACAAGTGAAAGAGAACCCCAGGGCCACCTGGTTAGCACCCCAGAATTCTGAAAAAAGTGTTGAATTAAATACTGCTAAGCTATAGCTAAGACTTGCAAGTCAAATCCCAAATGCTAGAGAAACTTCCAGAGGTATGGATCACTCACAGATTAAGGGATCAGCTGCAGATTGGTAGGAAATGGTCAGCATGGGGGAGGTCATAATTAATAGGACTAACGTAATACAAGAGTACCATTGCTATTCTAAACCATAGAGAATCATTCACTTAATAAAGAATAATTAGATAGAAGGAGATTGCTCAGTAGTGTAACTTCAAGTATCAGATTTAGAATATTTATATTCCTTGATTTAAAAGGCTCAGAACCCAGCGGAATAGCTACTGACTTTTGTCCTAAAGTAGATCAGAAGAGTGTGTGGGGGCAGGTCTTATCAGATCTATTTGCAAGTTAAATTTAAGTTTGTAGAGGATACCAAGCTGGAAAGAGTTGCAATTGCTTTGGAGGACAGAATAATAATTTAAAATGATCTGGACAAACTGGAAAAATGGTCTGACAAACACAAAGCACTCCACTTAGGGCCAACCGATACTAAACCAGAAGATCAGTTTAAGAAACACAACTTCAGCTACGTAAATAATGTAGCTGGAGTGGATTTATCCTAAACTGAATTTTTCCACCATCCACTCAGTGGGAGATTGACAGGAGAAACTTTCCCATTGATTTCCTTTACTCCTCGCAGCTGCGAGGTGCACCAAAGTCAATGGGGGCACCCTCAGCATTCGATTGTGCAGGTCCTTACTAGACCCACTAAAACAAATGCCAAAAGATCGGATTCCACAGTGTCAGTTCTTCATTTGATATAGACATGGCCACAGGAAAGAACAGTCAGTTGCACATACACATATGCAAAATGAGAAATGACTGCCTAGGAAACAGTACTGCAGAAAGGGATTTAGGGATTATAGGAGACCACAAGCTAAATATTCCTACCCATCCTGGCTAATAAGTATTGATGGCCATATGCTCCATGAATTTATCTAGTTCTTTTCTGAACCCTGTTAAAGTTCTGGTCTTCACAACCTCCTCTGGCAAGGAGTTCCGCATGTTGACTTTGTGCTGCATGAAGAAAAACTTCCTTTTGTTTGTTTTAAACCTGCTACCTATTAGTTTCATTTGGTGATCCCTAGTTCTTTTATTTACTTGTTACCATAATATCTTTTCCTTATTCACTTTCTCCATGCCTGTCATGATTTTATAGACCATTATCATATCTGCCCCCCCCCCTTTTTTTTTGTCCCCATCATCTAGTTTTGTGAGATCCTTTTGAAGCTCTTCACAGTCTGCTTTGGTCTTAACTGTTTTGAGCAGTTTAGTATCATCTGCAAATTTGGCCATCTCACTGTTTATCCCTTGCTCCAGATCATTTATAAATATATTGAATAGGATTGGTCCCAGTACAGACCTTTGGGGAACCACTAGTTACTTCTCTTCATTCTGAGAACTGATCATTTATTCCTTTCCTTCGTTTCCTGTCCTGTAACCAATTATCAATCCATAAGAGGACTGTGACAGACCGGGCTGGGTCTGGGCACAGCCGAGGGTGTCCGTTCAGGTCAAATTGCTCAAAACTCGGGGCTCCTTACAGCCCCAGACTAGAGACCTTCCAAACAGTCACAAACCAGTCACACCGAATGCTTCAGCTGCCAATCTGGCCAGCCAGACCTCATGAGCAAAACCCCTCTGATAGCCCAGCTCTTCCTGTGCCCCCAATCAGCCCCGGGCCTGCACACAGCTGAGGGGCTTTAGAACCCAATCTCACCTACCCTGAATGGGTTCTTCCAATCCCAAGAAACCAGCCACAGGTCCCAATCAATTTACACTCTGGATCTTACCCACAAGACCACGCTGAGCCAATCCTTTAGAATCTACAATCTAAAGGTTTATTCATAAAAGAAAGAAAAGCATGAGAGTAAGGTTGTTAAGGAGAATACATTACATGCATCGAATCACCCAGTTCTCGATACAGGCTCTTAGCAAAGATGTTATAAACTGCTATCTTAAAAGTCTCTGGTGTACATCCTATGTCAGGATGGGTCCATGGTTCTTTCTGGCTCGTTGTTCCCTGCAAGGCTGCATCTAGGATCAAGAGCTGAACTGAAGACAAGATGGAGGTTGCCACATGGCACTTATATACCTCTCCTGGCATCCTCCTGGCCAGAGCAGGTCACATGGTTGAGTGACCTATCTCTGTTTCACATGCTGGCAGCCATTATGCCCTGGCTGGTTTGCAAGTATCAATCACATTCCTCAGGTGTGTATTGGCACCTAGAGATTCATTGTCTCCTTGCTAATTAGCATAGCCACTGGCTGAACATTCTTTGCCTATTGCTCAGACAAAGAATTTTCCAGCATCAAAACAGAGTACATATTTATAACTACACATACAGATATTATACATGTACATGAATAGCATATACAGAATCAGTAGAACATAAGCTTTCATTTAACATCTCACATGACCCCCTTTGTACAGACTTTTGGGGCAAACACCCCCCCCCCATGGGTGCAACAGTGATCTTTAAAATCCAATAACGTGACAAGGACCTTCCTTCTTATCCCATGACAACTTACTTTACTTAAGAGCCTTCAGTGAGGGACCTTGTCAAAGGCTTTCTGGAAATTTAAGTATTCTATCGTCACTGGATCCCCCTTGTCCACATGTTTGTTGACCCCCTTAAAAAATTCTAGTAGATTAGTAAGGCATGATTTCCATGTACAGAAACCATGCTGACTTTTCCCCCAACAAATTATGCTCATCTTACATGTCTGACAATTCTATTCTTTACTATAGTTTCTATTAATTTGCCCAGTACTGACCTTAGGCTTACTGGTCTGTAATTGCCAGGATCACCTCTAGAGCTCTTTTTAAATACTGACATCATGTTAGCTATCTTCCAGTCAGAGCTGGCCCAAGCTACGGGCTGACTGGGCTACCGCCTGGGGCTGCCAGACCGGGCAGAGGCGGGGCCGCGCATGCGCCGCACTCCCGGGGGCGGGGCCGCACCTGTGCCGCGATTCCGGGGGGGGGGGGGGGGGCGGCACCGTGCTCCCGGGGCACACGAATGGCTCGGGCTGGCCCTGCTTCCAGTCATTAGGTACAGAAGCTGATTTAAAGGAGGTTGTTCCAAAACCTCCTCTAATGACGCCTCAGTCTGGGACAATTCCTCAGATTTGTCACCTAAAAAGGCTTAGGTTTGGGAATCTCCTTAACATCATCAGCCATGAAGACTGAAGCAAAGAATTCATTTAGTTTTTCCGCAATTACTTTATCATCTTTGAGTGCTCCTTTAGCATCTCGATCATCCAGTGGCCCTACTGTTTGTTTAGCATCCTTCTGATGTACTTAAAAAACATTTTACTATTGCTTTGAGTTTTTGATTAGCTGCTCTTCAAACTCCTTTTTGGCCTTCCTTATTATATTTTTACACTTAATCAAATAGACTTTATACTCTTTTCTGTTTTCCTCACTAGGAATCAACTTCCACTTTTTAAACGATGCCTTTTTAACTCTCACTGCTTCTTTTATTTGGTGGTTAAGCCACAGTGGCACTTTTTTGGTTCTCTTATGTTTTTTTAATTTGGGGTATACATTTAAGTATGGGGTATACATTTATGATGTCTTTGAAAAGTGTCCATGCAGCTTGCAGGGATTTTACATTTGTCACTGTACCTTTTAATTTCTGTTTAGCTAACCTCATTTTTGTGTAGTTCCCCTTTCTGAAATTAAATGCCACAGTGTTGGGCTGCTGAGTTGTCTCTCACCACAGGGATGTTAAATTTTATGGTCACTATTTCCAAGTGGTCCAGCTATATTTACTTCTTGGACCAAATCCTGTGCTCCATTGGGGACTAAATCAAGAATTGCCTCTCCTCTTGTGAATTCCACAGCTAGCTGCTCCAAGAAGCAGTCGTGTAAGGTGTCAAAGAAACTCTCTTTGCATCCCATCCTGAGGTGATATGTATCATATGGGTACAGCTACACTAGCTCGTTAGTTTGAGCTAGGTAGGGTAATGAGGGCAAGCGAAATTGCAAATGAAGCCTCATTCCACAAGGAGTAACGGTAGTTCAAATTAGGACCTTTAATTTGAACTACCTAGTCCATGCCACGTGTAGCCGTGGGCTCGGAGTTCGGACTAAGGGGGTTTTAAAAATGGCGGCGCCCGGGAACATGCAAATGAAGGCCGGGATATTTAAATCCCAAGCTTCATTTGCAACTCTGCTTGCCCTCATTACCCTACCTAGCTCAAACTAACGAGCTAGTGTAGACATACCCTATGGGAGTAGTTGAAATCCCCCACTATTATGAAGTGTTTGTTTTTATAGCCTCTCTAATCTCCCTTAGCATTTTAGAGTCACTATCACTATCCTGGGTCAGGTGTTGGTAATATATCCCTACTGCTATATTCTTATTATTAGAGCATGGAATTACTATCCATAGAGAGTCAATGGAACATTTTGGTTAATTTAAGATTTTTACTTCATTTGATTCTATGTTTTCTTTTGCATATAATGCCACTCCTCCACGAGCATGACCTGTTCTCCCCTTCTGATATATTTTTGTACCCTGGTATGACTGTCCCATTGACTGCCCTCATTCCACCAAGTTTCTGTGATGCCTATTCTATCAATATCCTCCTTAAATACAAGGCACTCTAGTTCACCCATCTTATTATTTAGACTTCTAGCATTTGTGTTTAAGCACTTTAAAAAATTGTCACTATCTGTCTGCCATTTCCTGATGTGTTTGAATAGTGCTCTTTTTCATTTGACTGTTTCTCATCTGATCTTACCCATATTTTATCATCTTCTATCCTCTCCTCCTTAGTAGAACATAGATAATCTCTATTAATAGACCCTCCCCTAAGAGATGTCTCTGTCTGATCCATGTGCTCCTCTGCACCTGTTGGCTTTCCCTCATCCCATATCTAAAAGCAGCTTATAACCTCACAGTGTGTGTCAGAGATACAATGGGTGGGCCTAAGGTAAATGATGCAGAAAGAGTGTGGCAGCGTATGGAATTTCAATCACATAGATTAGAAGAAATCATCAAATATGTGGTTTCTAATGGCATTCCCTCTTACTCTTCCAGAGGCCATGGTCAAGGATGATATGAACAACTACATCAGTCAGTATTACAATGAGCCCAGCAGTGGTGAGTTTTCTTGAAAGATTTAGATTTAAACTGAATTTAGAGTGTCAGACATTAACTGCTGTATTACATTGACTGACAAGAAAGACTGAGCAATTAAGTAGATCAACCTGGGAAATTAAACCAATATCAAAATCTATCATGTTTTCCCCGAAAGTGTATATTAAACGGATAATCTCTAAAGGATAAGGAACCTGATCTTGCTCCCACTGAAGTCAACCATAATTGTTTCAAGATTCAGGTGTGCATTTTTCCTTGAGTACGTTATGTAGTCAATAGAGTGGTTCAAATGGCTGTAGAAAAGAAATCTAGGGATGAAATAAATGAATAGAAAAATCAATAAGTAAACTTAGACAAACCCCTTGCTGTTAAGCTTTTAGAAAGGTTAAACTGAATGAATGATAAGAAAACTCAACATCAGACAATACTGAGCACTAGCACTGCATCATATTTCAAATGGATTTCTTTACTTTTAAGTTGAATTGTAGCCCCTAAAGGGTCATAGGAACATCATTTTGCATTGCAATGAACTGTTTTCATACCTGAATACCCAGTAGTTTGGACTTTAAAAGGTGTGCAACAAAGCAAATAGTCAAATCAGTTCACTTGACTGTTCAAATTTGGTTAACAAAAATACCATCACTTATGTGACGTTTTAATGTTCCACTTAAAAATATTTACCCCCAAATGTGTTTAAAAATAATCAGGAATATTTCAGTCCCGTGTACAACTTCCTGTGTCCTTGTGAACAGATTCCATTATGAGATACTTAGAAATATAGCATTTTTGGATACATAAATTTAAATTGTAAGCTCTTTGGGGCAGGAGCTTTTTTTTTATTCCTTGTTTGTACGGATCCTAGCATAATGGGGTCCTGATCTATGATTAGGACGCCTAGGCACTATGGAAAATACTACTACTACTAATATTTCTATGAATATAATCAGCATTCTCTACTTACCAAACAATTTTACATGAAAATGTACTGTCGAGTCTTTTTCCACAGATTTTAGAGGCAATGTTTCTATTATTGTACTTACAGATAGTGGAGTTCCTGAAGCTGGTATTTGTGTCATTACCACAGCAGCCATTGACGTGCACCACCCCAACATGTGTTCTGACCTGTTCACAGTGGAAGTGCCCATGAAGATAGGAAGTAATGAAACTTCTGCTAGTGTCACATCAGGCAGTGCCTGCAGATCTACCGACAGCTCTGTAACCAGAGCCCAAAGTGACAGCAGCCAAACCTTTGGCTCTTCCACAGACTGCAGTACCACCCGGGAGGAACCTTCTGAAAACTGCCCCTTAGACAGGGCTGGGAATGCAAAACGTGATCAAATTGATTCCACAAGGCATAGGGTCAGCAGTGCAGTAGTTCAGGAACTTTTATCATTGTCTGAGGATTCTTGCTTGACACAAAAAGGCTTGGATCCAGTCAACCTTACATTGCCTAGTCCAGCAGGATCTACCAAAGCTAGTCCTGAGCTGGAACACAGAGTGAATATTTACAACAAGAAGAACCAAGAGAGCTTTGATGTGCCCCAGATTAAGCCAGTTATTCACCTTCAGCAAAATGCCTCAGTGATCAGTGACAAGTACAAATCTTTGGAATCCAAAGAGCAAAAACTGAATAGGGACCCAGATTCATAGTTCTCCAAAGTTGTAGGAAAAGATGGGACATTCTAGAGCTTTAATGGCACCCTCAGAACAATCATTGGCTGGATGTCTTGCTCCTTGTGTGGTTTGAATGAACTGAATATGCATAAAATGCATGAGTTCTGAGAGCCAACATGAATCCATGACATTCTTGCTTCAGAGGTCCTCAGGCCAAGCTCCAGATTAAAAAAATCTGTATTACAAATCAATGACCTCAAAGATGTACAGATTTTTAATCTTGGTTTTGTGACATTTCTTAAAAATGCATCAACAATTTTTATGGAACTCTGAACAGCCTTCTGTGAGGTCAAGTTTCAGCAGGGTATGGTATGTGCAGATGTAAACTTTTCCTTCTAAGGTTTCTTACTGTCCCTTTGTACATAACAGCTGTAAACCCCTTTGTACAAATTCTGCAATTATTTTTGTTCTTTTCAAGGAGCATTTTGGGTGATGCAAATTAAAGAAAAAAGGTGACACCTCTTTTTGTTTTAGCATGAGCTCTTTAAAAACAGCATTTTGGAAAAGAAAATACTGTTTTCACCTTCAAGTCAACATAAGTGAAAAATGCACATTTTGTAAATTCAATTTTAATTAAAAAAAACAAATATATATGTTTATTCTGTGCCTTTTTTTCCTTTACAGATTTAGAAGGAGCCTACATTCATGAAGTAATTAGTGTGAGTTTTCATCTTCCATTTGGGAATTATTTTAATCTCATTTACATTTAACTCAGTTTAATGAACTAGTACTATTTATTTATAATTGAGTTATTTGCAATTTACAGAACAAATTCAGTGAAATGTATATGCTTTTGTGACCCTTTTAGATACTGTGCTGGTTATGCAAGAAGGTGTATTGATCAAATCCACTTTTACAAGTATTAGTGTCCCACTGGTTCTGGCAAACACATGTGCACACATATGAAGCAACTAGGGTTTCAGTGGAAATTGCTCATGCACTGTCAGTGACAGTCAGGCCCTAGAAGACTTGCCTATGTGCAAAAACTGGCCATTATCAAAGGAAATATCTTTTGAATGTTGTATCTTTAGAATGGAATATCTAAGGAAATTATCCATTTTACAGTCTAGACTGGAGTACTTGCAAGTATTTCAGCTGTAAGTTGGGATAAGAACATCGGACCTACCGGTAGCAGTCCAATAGCCTGTTTCCACCAGTGGCCAGTCTGTGTAATTGAAAGAAAGGAAGAAAACCTGCACAGTGCACCTAACTGTGTATTACTGTACCATGAAGAAGGAGACTTTCTGACCTTAGATGGTGATCTCCTTATGTTCCCCAGCTAGTGAAACTGCTGCTGCTCTTTTTAGTCATAGAAAGTTTTATGAAACTCAGGCCATATGACACTACGAGATAAGGTTGGATCCGTTATGATAAATTTCTGTACACCCGAAGTATCAAAGGTCTGTGTCTTCACTGTGGAATTCAGTATAGTCCGAAGTAACGCATCCCCATTAATGGAGCCTTCTGTTGACTCAAGGGAACTACAGACCAGTCAGCATTACATCAGTCCCTGGAAAAATCATGGAGGGGATCCTCAAGGAATCCATTTTGAAGCACTTGGAAGAGGGGAAAGTGATCAGGAATAGTCAACATGGATTCACCAATGGCAAGTCGTGCCTGAACAATCTGATTAGCTTCTATGATGAGATAACTGGCTCTGTGGATATGGGAAAGTCAGTGGATGTGATATACCTTGACTTTAGCAAGGCTTTTGATACAGTCTCCCACAATATTCTTGCCAGCAAGTTAAGTAAGCATGGATAAATGGACTGTAAGATGGATAAAAAGCTGGCTAGACTGTTGGGCCCAACGGGTAGTGATTAACGGCTCAATGTCTGGTTGGCGGTCGGTTTCTAGCAGAATGTCCCAAGGATCGATTCTAGGGCCAGTTTTGTTCAACATCTTTATTAATGACCTGGATGAGGGGATGGATTGCACCCTCAGCAAGTTTGCAGATGACACTAAGCTAGGGGGAGAGGTAGTTATGCTGGAGGGCAGGGATAGGGTCCAGAGTGACCTAGACAGATTAGAGGATTGGTCCAAAAGAAATCTGATGAGGTTCAACAAGGACAAGTGTAGAATCGCTGCACTTGGGACCGAAGAATCCCAAGCGTTGTTACAGGCTGGGGACCAACTGGCTAAGTAGTAGTTCTGTAGAAAAGGACCTGGGGATTAGAGTGGATGAGAAGCTAGATATGAGTCAACAGTGTGCCCTTGTAGCCAAGAAGGCTAATGGCATATTGGTGTGCATTAGGAGGAGCATTGCCAGTAGATCCACAGAGCGATTATTCCCCTTTATTCAGCTCTGGAGAGGCCAGATCTAGAATATTGTGTCCAGTTCTGGGCCCCCCCCATTATAGAAAGGATGTGGACGCATTAGAGAGGGTCCAGCGGAGGGTGACCCAAATGATTAGGGGGCTGGAGCATATGACCTATGAGGAGAGACTGAGGGATTTGGATTTGTTTAGTCTTCAGAAGAGAAGAGTGAGGGGTGATTTAATAGCAGCCTTCAACTTCCTGAAGGGAGGTTCCAAAGAGTATGGAGAGAGGCTGTTCTCAGTAGTGATGGATGGCAGAACCAGGGAGCAATGGTCTCAAGTTACAGTGGGGGAGGTCTATATTGGATATTTAGAAAAACTATTTCACTAAGAGGGTGGTGAAGTACTGGAATGGATTCCCTAGAGAGGTGGTGGAATCTTTATCCCTAGAAGGATAAGTCTCAGCTTGAGAAAGCCCTGGCTGGGTTGATTTAGTTGGGATTGGTCCTGCTTTGGGCAGGGGGCTGAACTTGATGACCTCCAGAGGTCTCTTCCAGCTCTATGATTCTCTGATTCTATAATTCAAAATGATCTGGACAAACTAGAGAAATGGTATGAGGTAAATAAGATATTAAGTTTAATAAGGACAAATGCAAAGTACTCTACTTAGTGTGGCAAAGTCTGGGTTAAGCCCTGTGGGTCCTGCACTTCCTGGCAGGTTCTTATGGGCCTCAGAGGCTCACAGTGTCCCTAATTACTGCCATGAAGGCCAGGGTACCCTGCTTCCAGAGCCTCTTTCATCATTGACCAGTCCAGTGTCCTTTTTCCAGTCCCTGCTGGCCCTTCCAGCCAGAGGGGAGGGTTGGGGTGAACCTGGTCCCACCTATCTGCTCTGGGTTCCAGCCCAGGGCCCAATAGTGGAGGGGAGCCCCGAGCAGACCATGTACCTTGGCCTTAGCCCTCCGAGCAGCAGCCCCTCCTTGGGCTACTTCCCCAACCCCTCCTGCAGTACATCATTCCTAGTATTGCTGAGCAAACCTTCACATCAGCTCATTCAGGTGTCTTCTCTTGCTCCAGGTTGCACCCTTCTCCTTGGGTTCTGCTCTAGTCCATCCCTTTTCTCCTTCCCCCTTAGCCTTGCCTGGGGGAGTGTTTTTATAGTGTGCACCTCCACTTTAAGTGGCTGCAGGTGTTCCAATTAGTCCTCCCTTCAGGCTGATGCCAGATAGGCTTCAGGTGTGGCTGGCTAGCCATAGTCTTTAAAAGCCTACTCAGGGAACATAAAGCCACATACCCAGCTCCCGCGCATCTGCATCCCCAGCGCGTACTTCAGGAGGTGAAGGACGCTTTGCCGCCCACTGCTCGGGTGTACCTAAACAAAGTCCTGCGAGAGGGTGCACCCCGCCCACCCCTTGCCCCCAGCCCTCCCGATCTCTCCATCGGCCCCCAGCCCCGCGTACCTTCCTGACCTCCTCCCCTTCGTCACCTGAGCCGGCTGCACATGCTGCAGCCAGTCCCCTTCCGAACCGCGCCAAAGAGTCACCTGTACACGCTCGTGCTTCACACGCTCCACTTCCCCACCCTCGTGTCCCGCCCACACACCAAGTGGCAGGACCTCCTACCATCAGTAGAGGGTGGGGAGCCCCGGTGGGCCAGCCTCTATTCGACTTTGGTTCCACGACCCACCGGGGACATCTGTTGGAGAGTCCTGCACGGCGTGGTGAGCACGGGCGTGTACTTGGCACGGTTCACCCCCACCCCCGAAACGTGCCTCTTCTGTGGCGTGAGGGAGACCCTGGCGCACATCTACCTCGAGTGCGCCAGGTTACAGCCCTTCTTTCGGCTCCTCCAGAACCTCCTGTTGAGGTTCTGGCTGCATTTTTCCCCCCACTTGTTAATTTACGCACACCCCATCCGTGGCCCCACAAAGTCGCGGGACCTCCTGGTCAACCTCCTCCTGGCAATGGCCAAATTGGCAATCTATAAAACCAGGGAAAAGAGGTTGGCCGGGGGAGGGGCCTGCGACTGTGGGGCCTATTTCCGTTGCTGTATCCGCTCACGTATCCGGGCAAAGTTCCAATGGGCAGCGTCCGCTGGCTCTCTCGAGACCTTCGGGGAGCAGTGGGCGCTGTCCGGGGTTCTCTGCTCGGTATCCCCATCCGGCTCCCTCGTTTTAGCCCTTTGACCCTCACACCCGTCCCTGTTTTTTCATTATTTGTCCCCAGTAATTAGTTGGTTCTTCTGGGTTCTGTGGTCCTCCCCGCAGGCTGGGGGGAGGTCCTTTTCCCGGACACCAAATAGTTTCCCGCACATCTGCAGCACCCTGTTTTCAGGGTGCTGCACTTTCTCCTGCACCCTTCTTCCTTTTTGGAAGGGGGTGTCTATGGAGGGGGGCTGCTGCTGTTGTGGCAACTGGGCCCTGGCTACCCCTACATTCTGGGCCAGGCCCCTCTTTCCACCTGCCTTTTTGCAGGCAGCTTTTCCCCCCTTCACCTCAGCTATTTGCTGAGGATGCTGGGTGCAGAGGGGTCTCTACTGCCCTACCCTTGGGTGGGGTGGGAGAGCCCCCCCTCCCATTTTCTTAGGGGGTCTATTTTGACCCCCCCCTTCTCTCCACCTCGGCAGGCCTGACCTTCACCTTTCCTGCTGCTGCTGCTGCTGCTCTCCCCAAAGAAGAGACGGTAAGGGGGCTGCTTTAAAGCAGCCCCTGGGGTTTCCTTCTCCCCACAGCCTGCTTGGTGCTGGGGAGGGGAGATTAGGGGCCTTTTCCATCAGGGCTCCTGGGTGGGGGCTGGTGCAGCTCCTTTGGGGTGCTGAGGGCAGGGGGCGGTTTACCTCCCCACAGTTCATCGGCCCTCACACTTCTCCTGCTGCTCCCTCTCCAAGCCCCAGTTGCTGTAGGGGCCTTTTCACTCTCGGCCCCACTGCTTGTCTACTTGCCCTTCTCTGCTCTTCTGGGCCTTGCAGCAGGTACTGTGGGCCTGCTGCTCAGGTGCCTGTAGATACACTGTTTCCCTTTCCCCCAGCAGTGTCTCCTCCCTCTTCCCACCCTTGAACAGGCATCTTTTCACTGCCTGCCTTCCCACTCCACTGCTTGTCCCATCCACCCCTTTGGGTGCCAGTGGCCCCCCCCTTTCTTTTGTTAGGCGCTTGAGCTTCCCCCTCCTTTTAGTTACTCTTCCCACACACACAGCTTCATTTGTCCCCATGTCCTTTAAATGATTATTTACCCCTCATCTCCCCAGTGCAGCCGGAGAAGCCACTCTTTCCATTCTGTGCTTGGAGCTGTATTCTTTACACCTTTTTCCCCTTCCCTTTTCTGAATTATCACCCTCCCACCCCACTTCCAGCTTAGTGGGGGGGAGTGGTAAATCTCCTTCCTCCCCTCTCTTTCCCTCCCTGTTTCCTCCCCTGGTGTTTTTTTGGTTCTCCCCTAATTGTTTGTTTTGTCCTTTCCTCCCTACCCATGACCACAATGAAAGGGTTGTCCGATGACACCCCTGCAGAACCTTCCCCACCCCTCCCTAAAAACAACTCCTCTGAGGCTGCCGGGCCCCCCATCACTACAGTAGAGGGGGCGGACATGGACGAGGACCCTGGGGCCTCGACCGCTTCCACCGCGGCACCTCCAGCCACCCTCAAGAATGCCCCCCTGAAGGGTAGGAAGGGCCTGGGGACCAAAAAGGGCAAGAGCCCCACCCGGAAGGCAAAACCTCCTGAGGTGAGGGCTCACTCCCCGGCCGCGACCCACATGCTGGCCGCGGCTCCCCCTCCTTCCCGCTCCCCTGTTCCTTCCACCAGCTCTGGGGGCAACGGTGTCCCGGGCCCCAGGGCGTACGCCCAAGTGGCCGCCACCCCCCCGCCTGTCGCCTCCCAAGCCGCCTCCCGGAATACCATCCCCGGCGGCCGCGGCCCCTTTCCCACCCTGACCAGGAGGCACAGGGTCCGTTGTCTCCTGGTGGCGGCCTCGCCCCACATGGAGACCTACGTGCGGGCGTTCGCACGTGTGGTGGGGCCTGCGGCCATGGTGGCGGCCTCTAAGATGTTCGGGAAGGTGGTCTTCTTCCTGGCGTCTGAGGCCGCCGCCCAGAAGGCGGTGGAAAGGGGTTTGGTGGTGGGGGGAGTCCACGTTCCCCTCGAGCCTTTGGAGGACCTGGGCATGCGGGTGGTTTTGTCCTCTGTTCCTCCCCAATGCCGCCCTACTGCCTTTCCTCTCCACCCTGGGGAGGCCTCTGTCAGTCCTGAGTCCCCTTCCTCTGGGCTGTAAAGACCCGACCCTCCGCCACGTCCTTTCCTTTCGCCGGCAGGTACAAATCCTACTACTGCCGGCGGGACGTGGCGGAGAAGCCCTGGAAGGGTCATTTGTGGTGCCCCATCAAGGGGCCCGGTACCGGGTGTACTACACCATGGGGGAGGCCCGGTGTTTTCTCTGTCGGGCAACGGGGCACGTCCGAAGGGACTGCCCCCTGGCCCGGTTTGGAGAGGCACCCGGGACCCCCGATGCCCGGGAGGGCACCGGCCCTACCATCGCCAGTGGCCCTGACGGTCCGGACCCTAGGGTCTCCCCTCCTCCAACCGTGACCGTCGTCAATCCTGCTCAGGTTCCGCAGGGCCCAGACGAGCGTGCGGGTGCTGATGCTGCCACCGCCGAAAGCGGCAAGGCTGGGCCCGCGGAGGAGAGGGCGGCGGGGTCAGTGACGGGACTCGGGCAGGACCTACCTCAGGGGGAGGTATCCCTTTCCCCTGCTGCCCAGACCCCATCTGCCCTTGCCCTCCCGATGCTGCCCTTGTTCCCTGGCTCTTCCTCCACTCAGGCCCAGCCCTCTTCCTCCGAGGGATGGGAGCTTGCAATGGGGAGGCGCCGAAAGCGTGCTCAGCATTCCACCCCACACTCTGAGGGGGAGGACAACCTCCCTGTACCTTTGGGGGTGGACGCTGGAGCCATTCCAGCCTCTGAGCCCGCAAATGATTCACAGCACCACAAAGCGGTCGAGGTGACTGCGGCGGTCGTGGGAGAGGTGAACACCTCCCTCCCGGGGTCCCTGCAAGAGGGGGTGTCCATGGAGAATGCTCCCACTGTTCCCCCCTCCACTGAGGGGGCGGCCGCTGACCTTGCCACTGACAGAGATCACCACCTGGTGGCGGGCGGCGGGCTCGCCTTCCTCTCTCAGGAGGTGGAGGCTTTGGGGCTGACCCCGGCTGCCTCAGAGGGGGATCATCAGGTCCTGGAGGGACAACAACCGACCTCTCCTTCCCCTTCCGACCCGCTGCTATCCCTTCTCCCTGCCTCTGAGTTGCCCCGGGGTGCGACCGTCTGCCCGGCCATCGACAGCACCTTGGCCGCGGAATCCCTTGAGGCTCTCAGCGGGTGGGAGCTCCCGTTCATATCTGTCACCCCCGGCGCTGAGGCCTCCGGTGCTGCACTCTCTGTGGCACTGGAGCCCAGCGCTGGGGAGACTGTTACTACCCCTACCGCTGCCATCGATTCTCTGCCCTGCGAGGAGGCACCGCATCCTGGTGCCTCCTCTTGCTGAGGCATCTCGCCCTGCTCCTTCTCCTGCTCCCTATTCAAACGCCCTCTCAATCGAGTTTCCCACCCCTTTTCCTCCTCCCCGCCATTCTTGTCTTTTCCCTAATCCCTCATCTCTTCCTCCCCCTACTCTCCTTCCTCGTCTCCCTCCTTTTCCCGATCCCCTCCCTGAACTCTTTTCCTCCCCTTACTCTGTTACTGCCGCCCCTGGGGCTGCCATGTTTAGTCCAGACGTTGGCCCCCGGGAGGCGGTTTTCGTTTCTCCTGCTCCCAGCACATCTGGGGCTGATCTCCCTCCGCCACTGTCCTCCCAGCAGGAACCTCAAACGCCCTGCATCCCCGTGTCGATGGGTCGTGGGGCTCACGGAGGGGGTCTGGCCCCGAGGCGTTCGAGGGCCCGAGGCCCTGACGCCAAATGCGCTGAAGGGCGAGATGCGTGTTTTCTTGGAAGACATCCGTGGCTCCAAGAACAAGGTCGCTCTCGCCCTTCAGCGCTGGGGAGATTTTCATCTCATCTTGCAAATAGTCAGAGCCCTCTTGCGGGAGGGTAAAGGGACCGGGCGGCGGGGGGCCGCGGCTTACCAGCGTGTCCGCAGCTTCTGTGACGCCCTGCTCACTTTTGGGAACGGTCGCGGTTTGCTGCGGGGCCCGATGGGGGCCGCCGGCACTCCTGCCAATAAGGATCTTCCCCAGCCCTCTCGATGCCGCTGCTCATCTTTGCTACTCTGAACACCCGGGGCTGCGGGTCGGGTCTCCGTAGGTGTCAGGTCCTCTTCTTCCTCCGGAAGGGCAGGTACTCCGTCATATTCCTCCAGGAGACCCACACAGCTCCGGCCGCCGAGGCTAGCTGGCGGCTGGAGTGGAGGGACAGGGTTTATTTTAGCCACCTGTCGGCCCGTCAAGCCGGGGTGGCTACCCTGTTCTCCCCGAACCTGCAGCCCGAGGTGCTGGGGACCGCCGAGGTCGTGCAGGGTCGCCTGCTGCATCTCCGGGTTCGGACGGAAGGGCTGACACTAAATCTCGTCAACATCTACGCCCCGACGTCCATCCCGGAGAGGCTCCGCTTCTTTCGGCGGGCGTCGGCCTTACTCGGCACTTTGGATCCTCGCGAGTGCCTGGTCCTGGGCGGAGACTTCAACTGCACCCTCGAGGAGCGGGACCGTACGGGGCTCGAGCAGTGCCCGGCCGCCGCGGACGTCCTCAGGGAGATAATAGACCATCACTCCCTGGTGGACGTCTGGCGAGACCTCCACCTGGGCGAGGAAACGGTGTTTACCTACGTCCAGGTGGTGGGTTGTCGGTCTTTCCACTCCCAGTTGGACCGCATTTATCTGTCTCGTCATCATCTCTTCCAGGCCCACTCCTCCGGCATTCGGCCGGCCCCTTTCTCGGACCACCACATGGTGGCCGTACGGGCTTCTCTTTCCTCGGCAAGGCCGGGGCCGGCCTATTGGCATTTCAATAACAGCCTGCTGGAGGATGTGGGCTTCGTAGCGTCCTTCCGGGAGTTCTGGCTGGCCTGGCGCGGGCGACGGTGCACCTTTCCCTCGGCGCGGCGGTGGTGGGATGTGGGGAAGGTGCGCACGTGGCTCTTCTGCCGTGACTACGCCGGGGGGGCCAGCCGGCGGAGGGATGCGGCGATAGAGCAGTTGGAACAGGAGGTTTTAGAGCTAGAGAAGCGGCTGGCCACCGGCCCCGAGGATCTGCCCCTCTGCGGAGCGTACAGGGAGAAGCGGGAGGAGCTCCGGGCCCTCGAGGACCTTCGAGCCTGGGGTGCCTTTGTTCGTTCTCGCATCCATCTCCTTCGGGAGATGGATCGAGGCTCCCGCTTCTTCTACGCCCTGGAGAAAAAGAGGGGGGCTAAAAAGCACGTCCTCTGCCTTCTGGCGGAGGACGGCACCCCCCTCACGGATCCAGTGGAGATGCGCGAGAGGGCTCGTGCCTTCTACGCCTCTCTCTTCTCCCCGGATCCGACCGACGCCGACGCCCGCAGGGTTCTCTGGAACGAACTCCCGACGGTCAGCGCGGGCGACCGGGACCGGCTAGAGCTGCCTCTCTCTCTGGCCGAGTTCTCGGAAGCCCTCCGTCTCATGCCCACCAATAAATCCCCGGGCATGGACGGGATGACCGTGGAGTTCTACCACGTGTTCTGGGACGTCCTCGGCCCGGACCTTGCTAGCGTCTGGGCCGAGTCCTTGGAGAGCGGGGTCCTCCCTGTATCGTGCAGGCGAGCCGTGATCGCCTTGCTGCCCAAGAAGGGGGACCTCCGCGATCTGAGGAATTGGCGTCCCATCTCGCTCCTCAGCACGGACTATAAAATTGTCGCCAAAGCCATCTCCCTAAGGTTGAAGTCCGTGCTGGCGGACGTGGTCCATCCAGACCAGACCTACACCGTCCCGGGCCGAACCATCTTCGACAACCTCTTTCTGGTCTGGGATCTCTTAGAGCTCGGGTGTAGGGACGGTCTGTCGTTCGCCCTCCTGTCCTTGGATCAGGAGAAGGCGTTCGACCGGATGGACCACGGGTACCTCCTGGGCACCTTGCGGGCCTTCGGCTTTGGGCCCCATTTTGTGGGGTTTCTCCAGGTGCTTTACGCCTCCGCAGAGTGTTTGGTCAAGCTCAACTGGACCCTGACCGCACCGGTCAGCTTCGGGCGGGGAGTACGTCAAGTCTGTCCACTGTCGGGCCAGCTGTACGCTCTGGCCATAGAGCCCTTCCTCCATCTCCTTCGCAAGAGGTTGACGGGGTTGGTGCTCCGGGAGCCGGAGATGAGGCTGGTCCTGTCGGCGTATGCCGACGACGTGCTCCTCGTGGTCCAGGACCCGGGAGACCTGGCGCGGGTGGAGGCTTGCCAAGCCGTCTACTCGGCGGCCTCCTCCGCCCGGGTCAACTGGGTCAAGAGCTCTGGCCTGGTGGTAGGGGCCGGGTGGCAGGCGGGCTCCCTCCCACCCACGCTTCAGGCCATCAGGTGGAGTGTAGGTCCGCTGCTCTATCTCGGCGTTTTTCTTTCTGCCACGCATCCCTCCCCGCCGGAGAACTGGCAAGGTTTAGAGGCCGGGGTGGTTGAGCAGTTGCAGAGATGGACGGGACTGCTCCGGTGCCTCTCCCTGCGTGGGAGGGTACTGGTACTCAACCAATTGGTCCTGTCCATGCTCTGGCACCACCTCAACACCCTGGTCCCACCCCCGGGCCTCCTGGTCCGTATCCAGCAGCTCATGCTGCGGTTCATCTGTCCAGGACTGCATTGGGTCTCTGCAGGGGTTCTCCATCACCCCCTGGATGAGGGGGGGCAGGGCCTGACATGTTTGCGCACGCGGGTTCACGTCCTCCGCCTCCAGGCCCTGCAGAGACTCCTATTTGATGCAGGTAGTCCGGCGTGGAGCACGCTTGCGCACGCTTTCCTTCGCCTCCTCCGAGGGCTTCGATATGACCGGCAGCTCCTTTATCTGAGAGGTCTCAGCCTGTTCTCAGGCTGCCACATTAGGAAGGAACAATCAGTTTCACACACACAGAATGGGAAGTGACTGTCTGGCAAGGAGTACTAGGAATACTAGAACCATAGAGCTGGAAAAGACCTCAGAAGGTCATCAAGTCCAGCCCCCCGCCCAAGGCAGGACCAATCCCAACTAAATCAACCCAGCCAGGGCTTTGTCAAGCCGAGACTTAAACAGCGCTAGGGATGCAGACTCCACTACTTCCCTAGGAAACCCATTCCAGCGCTTCACCACTCTCCTAGTGAAATAGTTTTTCCTTATATCCAACCTGGACCTCTCCCACCACAACTTGAGACCATTGCTCCTTGTTCTGCCATCTGTCACTACTGAGAACAGCCTTTCTCCATCTTCTTTGGAACCTCCCTTCAGGAAGTTGAAGGCAGCTATCAAATCCCCCCTCACTCTTCTCTTCTGCAGACTAAACAGACCCAACTCCCTCAGCCTCTCCTCATAGGTCATATGCTCCAGCCCCCGAATCACTTTGGTTGCCTTCCACTGGACCCTCTCCAATGCATCCACATCCTTTTTGTAGTGGGGGGCCCAGAACTGGACACAGTACTCCAGATGTGACCTCACCAGAGCTGAATTAAGGGGAATAATCACCTCTCTGGATCGACTGGCAATGCTCCTCTTAATGCAACCTAATATGCCCTTAGCCTTCTTGGCTACAAGGGCACACTGTTGACTCATATCCAGCTTCTCATCCACTGTAACCCCCAGGTCCTTTTCTGCAGAACTACTACTTAGCTGGTTGGTCCCCAGCCTGTAACAATGCTTGGGATTCTTCCGTCCCAAGTGCAGTGACTCTGCACTTGTCCTTGTTGAACCTCATCAGATTTCTTGAGGCCCAATCCTCCAATTTGTCTAAGTCACTCTGGACTCTATCCCTGCCCTCAAGCGTATCTACCTCACCCCCTAGCTTAGTGTCATCTGCAAACTTGCTGAGGGTTCAATCCATCCCCTCATACAGGTCATTAATAAAGATATTGAACAAAACGCCCTTGAACCGAACCTTGGGGCACTCCGCTAGAAACCGACCGCCATCCTGATATTGAGCTTTTGATCATTACCCGCTGGACCTGGCCTTCTAGCCAGCTTTCTATCCATTTTACTGTCCATTTATCCAATCCACATTCACTTAACTTGCTGGCAAGAATATTGTGGGAGACCGTATCAAAAGCCTTGCTAAAGTCAAGGTATATCACATCCACTGACTTTCCCATATCCACAGAGCCAGTTACCTCATCATAGAAGCTAATCAGATTAATCAGGCACAACTTGCCCTTTGTGAATCCATGCTGACTATTCCTAATAACTTTCCTCTCTTCCAAGTGCCTCAAAATAGATTCCTTAAGTATCCCTTCCATGATTTTTCCAGGAACCGAGGTAAGACTGACCGGCATATAGTTCCGTGGATCGTCCTTCTTCCCTTTTTTAAAGATGGGCACAACATTTGCCTTTTTCCAATCTTCCGGGATCTCTCCCGATCGCCACGATTTTTCAAAGATAATGGCCAAAGGCTCCTCAATGACATTTGCCAACTCCCTCAGTACCCTTGGATGCATTAAGTCCGGACCCATGGATTTGTGAACATTTAGCTTTTCTAAATAGTTCCTAACCTGTTCTTTACCCACCAAGGGCTGTCCATCTTCATCCCATCTTGCGTCACTTAGCACGTTAGTCCGGGAGCTGACCTCGTCCGTGAATACAGAGGCAAAGAAAGCATTGAGTACTTCAGCTTTCCCCACATCATCTGTCACTAGGTTACCTCCTTCATCCAGGAGGGGCCCCACACCCTCTCTGATCACCTTCTTCTTGCTAACATGCCTGTAGAAACCTTTCTTGTTGTCCTTCACATCCTTTGCCAGTCGCAATTCTAATTGCGCTTTCGCCTTCCTGATAACCCCCCTGGCATTCTCGAGCTATACATTTAAACCCCTCCCTGGTCATTTGTCCAAGTTTCCACTTTTTGTAAGCTTCCTTTTTGTGTTTAAGTTCACCAAGGATTTCCCCTGTAAGCCAATCTGGTCTCCTACCATGTTTGCCTCTCTTGCTACGCAGCGGGATGGTTTCTTTCTGTGCCTTCAGTAAGGCTTCTTTAAAATACTGCCAGCTGTCCTGGATTCCTTTCCCCTTCATGTTAGCATCCAGGGGATTCTGCCCATCAGGTGTCTGAGGGAGTCAAAATCTGCTTTTCTGAAGTCCAAGGTGTGTATTTTACTATTCTCTTTTCTTCCTTTGGTCAGGATCCTGAAATCTACCATCTCATGATCACTGCTTCCCAGGTTGTCACCCACCTCTACTTCCCCTATTAGGGTATGTCTACACTACCACCCTAGTTCGAACTAGGGTGGTTAATGTAGGCATTCGAAGTTGCAAATGAAGCCCGGGATTTAAATATCCCGGGCTTCATTTGCATCTTGCCGGGCGGGCGCCATTTTTAAATCCCCTTAGGTCGAACTCCATGCCCGCGGCTACACGCGGCACGGAGTAGGTAGTTTGAATTAGGATCTCTCTACGGGCACGAAGTTCGACCTAAGTTCGACCTAAGGGGATTTAAAAATGGCGCCCGCCCGGCAAGATGCAAATGAAGCCCGGGATATGTAAATCCCGGGCTTCATTTGCAACTTGGAATGCCTACATTAACCACCCTAGTTCGAACTAGGGTGGTAGTGTAGACATACCCTTAGTTCCTCCCTGTTTGTGAGCAGAAGGGCAAGCTGCGCACAGCCCCTGGTTGGATCCTTCAGCACTTGTACCAAGAAGTTATCCCCAACATTCTGCAAAAACTTCGTGGATTGCCTGTGTACTGCCGTATTGCTCTCCCAACAGATGTCAGGGTGAATAAAGTCCCCCACGAGTACCAGGACCTGCAATCTGGAAACTTCTCTCAGTTGCCCGAAGAAAGCCTCATCTACTTCATCCAACTGATTCAGTGGCCTGTAGTAGACACCAACCACAACATCACTGCTGTTGTTTGCACCTCTAAACTTAACCCATAGACTCTCAACAGGTTTTTCTCCCTCTATATACTGGAGTTCAGAGCAATCATAGTGCTCTCTTACATATAGTGCGACGACGACTCCTTTTCTCCCCTTCCTGTTCTTCCTGAATAGTCTATATCCTTCCATGACAGCGCTCCAGTCATGCGAGTCATCCCACCAAGTCTCTGTTCCCCCAATTAAATCATATTTCTTGGACTGGGCCAGGGCCTCCAGTTCTTCCTGTTTGTTGCCCAGGTTTCTTGCATTAGTGTACAAACACCTCAGATAACCAGTTGATCGCCCCATCTTCTCCATTCGAATCAGGGGTTCTCCTTTCTTGCTCGTTCTTCTTTGCATTTCTTCCCAGTATCCAACTTTCCCACTCCCCTCAGGGTTTTGGTCACCGTCCCCCAATGAACCTAGTTAAAACCCTCCTCACTAGGTTGCAAGCCAGCCTGCAAAGATGCTCCTTTCTCTCTTGGTTAGGTGGATCCCATCTCTTCCTAACAATCCTTGTGCCCGGAACAGAGTCCCATGGTTGAAGAAACCAAAGCCCTCTCTGCGACACCACCTGCACAACCACACATTTACTTCCACAATTCGACGATCCCTGCCCAGTTCTTTCCCTTCAGCAGGGAGGATGGACAAGAACACCATTTGCGCTCCGAATTCTTGGATCCTTCTTCCCTGCTCTACATAATCCGCAGTAACCCGCTCAAGGTCATTCTTGGCCGTATCGTTAGTTCCCACATGGAGAAGCAGGAAGGAGTAGCGATCCGAAGGTTTGATCAGTTTGGTAAGCCTCTCAGTCACATCCTGAATTCGAGCTCCCTATAAGCAGCACACCTTTCGAGATTCCAGGTCCGGACGGTAGATGGATGGCTCTGTCCCTCTTAGGAGGGAGTCCCCGACCATCACCACCCGTCGTTTTCTTTTGGGGGTGGTGGTCATGGAACACCCATCCCTAGGACTACGCATCCCATGCCTTCCAGTAGATGGTGTTCCCTTGCGGTTTCTTCCTTGAGGTCCCTTCCAAAGCATTCACCACTGCAGAGCCTGTAGGGAGAGCCTGAAAATGATTACTTACCTCTATAGCATTGGGGGATTCCTGTGCTGGCCTTTTTCCCCTTCTAGAAGTTACATGCTGCCAGTTCTCTTCCTGGTCCCATACTGCCCTCTCTGGCTCTTCCGCTTGCAGTGCTTGCAGGATTAAACGCTGCCTTCTGTCGAGTAAGTCTTCATCCTCTCTGAGCTTAGGGTCGACACTTGGGCCTCCAGTCCTCTAATTTTCTTTTCCAAAATGGCGATCAGCTTGCACTTAGTGCAGATGAAATCCATTCTTTCTGCGGGGAGGAAAACAAACATGGCACATGCTGTGCAGGTAACAACAGCAGACCTATCACCATCCATCCCTGCTGTCCTGGAGAAAGGATTTAAAAAGAAAGGCAAGAGAACCTCACCCCCTTCCTTCTCCCCTTCCAAACTCCCACTCTAAACTCCCTGTTAGCACTCACCTGTTTGCAAGCTCCTTGGTCGCTTGCACACGGCTTTATAAAGGTCTGGAGTGCCTGAAAGTCCCTCCCCCTACCAAGGCTCAGCCAATCAGCAGAGGCTTCTAGATTTCAAACTTTAATTAGAAGCCAACAGTTTCCACCTACCAGTCACAGCACACACTCCATGAGAGGGAGGGGAACGAGGAAGTGAAGAAAAAAAAAAGCCTCACTCACAAACACGGGGGGGGGGGGGAAGTCTCACTAACTAACAAAAGCTCAGCACACAGCAAGAAAGCCCCAAACACAACACACACTTCCCTCAAGAGTCCTCTATCTGCTTCTCCTCTACCTGGAGATGTCCATCTCTAAAGCCTCACTCACAAACACAGGAAAGGGATCTAGGGGTCATAGTGGACCACAAGCTAAACAGGAGTCAACAGTGTGATGCTGTTGTAAAAAAGGCAAACTAGATTCTGGGACACATTAACAGGAGAGTTGAGAGCAAGACATGAGAAGTCATTCTTCCTCTCTACTCTGCACTGATTAGGCCTCGGTTTGAGTATTGTGTCCTTTTCTGGGCACTACATTTCAAGAAAGATGTGGAGAAAGGTTAGAAGGTCCAGAGACGAGCAACAAAAATGATTAAAAGTCTAGAAAACATAAGCTATGAGGCAAGGCTGAAAGATCTGGGCTTGTTTAATTTAGAAAAGAGAAGATGGAGAGGGGATATGATAGTAGTTTTCAAGTATCTAAAAGGGTGTTACAAGGAGGAGGGAGAAAAATTGTTTTCCTTGACCTCTGATGATAGGACAAGAAGCAATGGGCTTAAACTGCAGCAAGGGCTTAAACTGTCAGGATGGTTAAACACTGGAATGAATTGCCTAGGGAAACTGTGGAATCTCCATCACTGGAGATATTTAAGAGCAGGTTAGACAGATATCAATCAGGGATGATCTAGCCAGCGCTTGGTCCTGCTGTGAGGGCAGGAGACTGGACTTGATGATCTCTTGAGGTTCTTTCCAATTCTAGGATTCTATGAGTCTATAAACTCAACCAGGCAAGGTCAGAAATTATGTTACTCCTTATGAAATCAGGAGTAACCAACAACAACTTCAGCTGCCCTTAAGATCAACAAGACAGGCTTAGTTGTGTGGACACATCATTTAGAAAATCAAATATATGCAGCTAAATTTGATGTAAACTCCTAGTGTAGACCAGGCCTCACTTTATATCCATCATATTTTGTATCATGGAGTTGCATTATAAATTATATCCACATTCTAGTTTTAATTTGCTGCATCCTAATTTCAGTGAATGCGCTCTTGTTCTGCTTCTCTTCACAAGACTAAGTGGCCAGTTTTTCCAGGGTGTTCAGCATTCACATTTGGGGCCAGGTTTTTAAAAAGAGCATAGCTCTCATGTAGACACATCAATGGGAGCTGCTGGGTGATAAGCATGTCTGAAAACATTCATAAATGGGTTCAGTCAAAAAGCTTCCCAATAGAAAAGGCACAACTGTTTTGTTGTTAGCCAGCGATTCTTCCAAGGTAGTCAACTGCAATTTTTTGGTTTTTTAATTGAGGCATGTGATGTCTGGTGTTAATTACAAGCCATATATTATCCTACTATTGGCTAGATTGATACAATGCTCTAATTCCCCTAACTTGTACCTGGTTCCTTAGGGAATGGTAAAAAGGAGACATAAGTTTTCATATGGGTCCCATTCAAAGTTACTCTACTATGGATCAGTCTACAGATGCCTCTCATTTATATATTTGGACAATAAATACTTCCTCATTTGCATTTTGCTGAGTTTTGTGGAGAGCATGATGAGTGGGTAGAATGCACTTCCAAGTGAGGTGGTAAAGTCAAGTGCTAATATATTTAAACAAAAATTGGATGACTGTGTGGAGTTTGATAGATTAAAAGGGAGCATTAGTTCTCTGCCTGAGAGAAGCCAACTCCCTTCCTGAGACTGGAGGCATTTACATTGATCATCCTTTTTCCACAGATCAGCAACAGATTATTTTGCTTTGCATAGGAGTATTTTGCCCTTTGCTTACACACAGAGCTTTCTTTAAAGTATCCAGTCAAACACTGATGTTGTCAAACTCCTTCTAGGAAGGCAGCATTACTAGCTAGTATATGGTCCTGGACCACTGTGCAACCATTTTTTTTAAAGCCAAGACAATCGCTTATGCATGAGCTTAACTTTATCACCAAGAGTATTATTAGAGATTTGTTACTAACTGTAGTAAAATTAAGCATGTACGTAAGTGTTTGAAAGATCAGGACTGAATAAATCATTTTGATCTAATTGTGAAGTATTAACACAATAAAACAACACCCTTCTGTAACACATGCACACTGTGGGTATTTGTAATTTACATGAAATAAGTGGCCACTATATTAAATAAGTTTATGGAATTCAGTCAGTGTACAGCTTGAAAGGTAAGTGTGATTTGTTGAAATGACAAATGTATTACTAATAGTAATCTGTACTCATTTTTTTGTTTTGCCACAGAGAGAAAAGGCTTGGTGGGAGAAAGCATGAGAGGAAGGGAAGTGATCAGAATCACAAAGAGATTGACAGTGGTGACAGATGACAGAACAAGGAGCAATGGTCTGAAATTGCAGTGGGGGAGGTCTAGGTTGGATATTAGGAAAAACTATTTCACTAGGAGGGTGGTGAAGCACTGGAATGGGTTACCTAGAGAGGTGGTAGAATCTCCATCGCTAGAGGTGTTTAAGTCTCGGCTTGACAAAGCCCTGGCTGGGTTGATTTAGTTGGGATTGGTCCTGCCTTGGGCAGAGGGTTGGACTTGATGACCTCCTGAGGTCTCTTCCAGCTCTATGATTCAAAGTTTTTTTGTTTTCTTTTTTTAATACACTCAATAAAAACAACAGTTTGTACAAGGAAGGGAGGGGTTGTTGTGGGGAAGGCAGAGTAGGCAAGGCACAGTCCCCTAGTGGGGAGGCCCTGGGGAGAGTTACTGGGGTCCTTGAGAGAAACTCTCCCTCAGGACCTCCTGGATGTGTATCCCCATCTGATGGGCCTGGCGGATGGCAGCTGTGCGCAGCTGCTGGAAGGCCCATCCCTCCCAGCCGGGCTCTGCCCCCCATCCCAGAAGGAAGGCCTCCTCCTTGCTCTCCACACTGTTGTGGAGAACACAACAGGCCAAGACCACCTGGGAGATGTGCTCCCCCACATCAAGGTGGGTGAGGAGGCATCTGAACCTTGCCTTCAATCAGCTGACACTGAATTCGGCCTGGATGTGGACCCTGCCCAGGCAGGCATTGAAATGGTCCCTACTCGGGTCCATCATCAGCCATGGCATGATGGGGTAGGCCACATCCCCCATGATGCACAGTGACATCTCCACGTCCTCGACCCTGAAGTCATGCTGGGGGAAGAATGTGCCAGCCGCCAGCTTCTGGTAGAGGCTGGAGTTTCTAAACCTGCAGGCTTGTGCGCCCTCTCCAACCACCCAACAAAAATGTCTGAAAACTGTCCACAGTAGTCAACCATGGCCCACAGGACCCTCGAAAAATAGCCCTCGCGGTTAATGTACTGGGCAGCTCGATGTTCTGGGTCCTGGATGGGGGGTGTATGTTCCATCTATGGCTCCCCGCTCAGTTGGAGAAGACCAGAGTGGCAAATCCGATTACAATAGGGTCCAGGTCTCCCAGGCGGATGATCCTGCACAGCAGGATGGAGTTTATGGCCCTCACCACCTGCAGAAGGAGACAAACACACACACAAAACAGAGAATCAAAGGGGGAGCCCTTGGGAGGTTCCTGTCCCCCCCACAAATACCCCAGGAGCCACCCCCTATGAGACCAGACCCCACCTGGAGGGCTGTGTGAGGGCAGGACTGCAGAATCCCCCAGGGATGGGGCTTCACCCCCACCTATCCCCCACACTCCCAACCCTTTCCCAAGGGTCCCCCTTTCCATTAATTTCCCCCTTCCAGGGACTGCAGCCCAAGAGTGCCTCACCTCCATGAGGAGGGCCCCAATGGTGAACTTTCCCATGCTGAACTGGTTGCCCTCAGACCAGTAGCTGTCTGGGGTGACGAGCTTCCAGATGGCGATGGCGACCCACTTATCCAGGGAGATGGCGGGTCACATCTGGGTGTCCCATTGACGGAGGGCAGGGGCAAGCCAGGCACATAGCTCCATTCACCTTCCTCATATGGAAGTTATGGAGCCACTGCTGGTTGTCCCACCGCTCCATCACTAGCCATCCCACCATTCGGACCTGGTGTCCAGCCTCCATAACTTAATCTCCACCGTGGGGACGCAGTTGCAAGGGCCTTGCTCCTGCACACGGGCAGAGGGTCTCGATGATGAGCTCAGAATCAAGCTCCTGCAGGACCATGAAGGTAGACTGCAGAAATTGCAGCATGGCCAGAGGCAGCTCTGGCTCCATGGCAACAAGTGTGCTGTGGGGTCCAAAAGCTGGGCAACCAGAGCATACACTGCAAATGCTTTGCTGTCCCTCCGAGAGGTAGGCAAGCACGCAGAAGAAGCTGAGAAACAGCTGTCTGGGGGAGGGAGGGTCCCTTTAAGCATGTGTCTCAGATAGCTTTAGGCAGCAGCACCCGAGAGCAATTGAACTGGTTCCGGGTGGCCTTAAATGGGAGATAGTATCCAATCAGTGTGGACATTATCTTTCGAAATAGCAAATCACTATTTCACTGCAGTTTTTGTGTGTGGACATTCTCTTTCAGAATAAGCTTTTCTGAAAGATCTCTTCTGGAAAAGCTTATTTCGAAAGAAGCCTGCAGTCTAGACATAGCCTCTGTGTAAAAACTTTTATATAGAGCAAGATGGATTTATTTGGAGTTTGGATCCTTTTTGAGGGGTGTGTTCCTGAGTGCTGTCAAGGCCTTGTAACTGAGCTACCCCAGAGCTGAACTGGTTCAGCATCTGTGTTGCTCTACTGGGGGCAGAGAGACTGTTACCCCAACTCTGTACCTTGGCTGGGGGGCAACCAGAGCTTCTGGCCCAGCAGAACAGGGGAGGTAGGTGGACTAAATGGCGTGATCAGTACACCTGGTGCCTGTGGTATCGCAGATGCAGACAATAATCATTGGGAAAAGCAGACTCAGCTACCGCTGAGATAGCTGCCCATCTACATCCCAAATGTATTTTTGCTGGAGTTGCTGATAACTGTGTAGCATTAATACCAACAGCAAGCAGTATTGAATATGAAGCAGTTGCATGTGGGGGAGGGAGGGTAATCCCCAAACTCTCCTCTCAGGGTGCAGATTTGGTCCTGATCCAAGGCCCAATGGGTATTGGAGCAGTCCCTAAGAACATCTAATCAGACACCGTAACAAAGATTTGTTTTCCAGAGACCATGTTTGAATTCTTCCATTTACCCAGAACTGAGGCTGATATTATTTGGGAAGGAAAATATTGAGGGGAGGGTTGTTCCTGGGATAACCCAGCTACTTGGATGCAAGTCATTTTTCAGAGTTGTTCTGTGTTCTTCATCAGTGGCGCTCCCTGTGCTCTGTGTTTAAGCAGGAGCACGTGAATCCCTCCTTTCTCTGCTTCATTGGTTCCTGTCATGGGGCAGCCACTCACCACCACAGTGCCTCCTGCTGGTAGCACTGGGAATTAGCTTGGAAGCTGGGCACCTCTGCCTAGTGGGCATCCCTCCTGTCCTCACTTCGCGCTCCAGCTCTGGACCCACGCCTCTCTTAGACCACGGTATCCTCTTCAGGACACTGCCCTCCAGCAATGCTCGCTCCAGTGTCTCTCGGCCCCTTTCCAGGGGGACGAGGGGGGGGGGGACATTTATCAGTCTCTGCACTCTGGGGTCCTCCCCTTCAGGGAGCCCCCAATTCCCCTGTACCCAGCTTGCCTCAGTGACCTACTGCCAGTCTTCAGCTAGCCCAGGGCAAACTGCAGTCTGAAATGGCCACTCATCATTGGCAAGGAGGTGTGACCCTGCTGCCTTTTCCAAGCCTGGCTGCTTCCCTGCAGTCCTAGTACCCTCAGGCCTTGCCTCAGGCCCTGCAGCCTGGGAGCGAGGTCAGATCAGAGCTCTCCCCTCTGCCTGCTTTTCCCCAGCCCTGCTCTGTCTTGGGAAGCTGTCAAGCTTCCTTAGGAGGCAGGCCCTTTCTGCTCCCCAATTAGAGCATTTGTGTCTCTCCTCCTCCCTCTGGGAGCCCTTATTTATACAGCCCCCAGATGGGCCCTAACTGGCAGTAGCTGCCTCAGCTTCGGGCTTTGCTTTCAGCCCTCTCCCAGAGCTGGGTTTTACCCTTAAAGGGCCAG
This sequence comes from Pelochelys cantorii, assembly GCA_032595735.1. Lineage (NCBI taxonomy): Eukaryota > Metazoa > Chordata > Testudines > Trionychidae > Pelochelys > Pelochelys cantorii. The sequence continues at coordinate 7,685,259 of CM064338.1, read as the reverse complement.
TGCCATATATCAGTTCTAGTATTCTGGAATGCTGTAGCTTAGTTCAAGTTACAAGCACAAGATTGCAAAGAAGGTAGCAGGAACCATTTATAGCTGAAGGCTCAGCCAAACATCACCCACAAAAATGGGCTATTATTTAGTGCCTCGTTGTGCTAGGGGCTGTACAAACCTATAGCAAATGGTGGTCCTGGCCCCAAAGAGTGTAGAAGCCACAAGACAAGACGTAAGAGGTAACAAACAGATTTCAGGGAGGAAGGAGAAAGGATACAGTTACAAAAAATGAACAAGCTGTTTTAGCTCTTGCTAAGGGTGTTCCCTGTCCTACTGATGTTAGCTTTTCCTCAGCCTTTCTTGTCATTAGTTTTTGGCTAAGTTGCTGACAAGAAAAGGCTACACTTTGGGGAGGAGCTCAGTGGGCAAATGAGATAAGGGGATGGGGTGGGGATGGGGTAAATGTTAGGGCACAGCACAGGGTTCAGTGAGGAAAGAGCCAGAATGTTTAGAGATGTGGGCAGCCAGGCAGAAGTGACAAACCAGTGGCTGTGGAGGATACAGAGTGGTGCAGTTTCGCTGTGTGAGGCCAGATTTCCCTCTGTCTGTTCCCAGTGGTTTGGCAGGGTAATTCCTTTCATTGTATTTGTGTACAGGAGCTGATGCACTCTGCTTTTGTAACCCTGTCAGGAGGCCACAGCAAGCAACGCCAGTGGCTTTTGGCTGGCATCTCTGCAAAACACCTCTCTTGGTAGTGAAGTGGAGCTAATAACCAGGGCTCAGATAGGCAAATGGACAACACAGAACTTCAAAAGAAGGGGAAATGAAATGACAAAGAGCAAAATCTCTCCTGCCTGCTATTAGGTTAACTTTTTATCACAGCTTGTGCCTCTTCTCCCTTTAGAGCTTTGGCAGCGCTATTCTCCTGAGAGCTGCTAACACTCTACCTGTGACTCAATTCCAGCTGGATTTGCCTCTGTCCAAAGACTGAGATTTGCAGGAAGTGTCTGTTTACAGCAGTGGGTCCCAACATTTCTTATGCCGCAGATTGGCAAACCCATTCACAAACTTTTGGCAAATAATGAATATGCAAATAAAATGTTTCCTGTCCGCCTAGCCCCAATCAAGCCTCTTGCTCCCTAGTGCTTAACATCCTTTGACCCCAGCCCCCATACCCTTTGACCCTTTAACCTCTGACCCCTACAGCCCATGTCAGCAGCCTGTTGCCCCATGAACCCATCACACCCTCGTAGGCTGCCCCCCTAGAGAGCATGTCTGTTACTGCCATGCGGGGCACGCCCCCTCCCCAAGTGCATCTTGTGCTCCCGCGGGCGGGGAGCACAGAGACCCGGCCAGCCGCCATTACTGAGGGAGGAAGGAAGTGCCTCCTGCTCCACCTCCTCCTGCTGCTGCTTCAGCCCCAGCACCTCTGGGCGTATGCTCCCTCCTCCGCGTCCTGGCCCTGCCCAAGCTCGTCTCCCCAACTGTGGAGGGAGGGACGCTCTTCCTGCCCCAACTCCTCCTGTTGCCACCTCAGTCACCATTGCTGCTGGAGCTGAGCTACTGCCAACAGCTGGCTTGAGCTCGGGCAGCCACCGCAGCCAGTGGTCCGCAGATAGCACCATCCACAGACCAGCAGCCGGGAACCGCTGGTTTACAGCTTAGCTTCCTGGGTAAATGGAAAGAGACTGCTCCTGCGCCTTTTCCCAGGCAGTCTAGTGTGAGTTCCTCTACCAAAATGAACTACGACAGGCCCATATGCAGGAATTTCAGGAGTGTGCTTTTTTAGTAAATGTGGATCACAAGGGTGTGAATGCATATCCCCCCCCCCCCCGCCATCATAGATGCCATCAGCCCCAGCCTTCCCCCAGCCGGCCAGAGCATGGGGGAGGGAGGCTCGGACAGCATGCCGCTCCCGGCTGCCCCTGGCCCACCGTAGTGTGCTTACTTGGGGGATGGTGAGGGAGGTGCTTTCGCCCCCTTCGCACCCCCTCCTACATATAGGTCTATAGGACAAATGGAGAGGGAGAAAAAGGGGTTTTAAAAAGAAGGCGGGACTGGATTCCTCTCTGCTCTGGGAAACAAGCTACTAAATTAAACAGCACAATGATTTATGGAAGAGATGAGTTAACAGATAACTCTGCCACTCCTCATACCTACGCTGACCATACATCCCAATATTTCCAGGACAGTCCCGAATTAAAATGCTCTGTCCTGGTGCCACATCAAGGAGGGAACTGTTCCGGAAAGCCTGGCTGGATTCAGCTAGAAATGGCACCAGCATTTCCCTCCCCTGCTGGGACACCCTTGAAGACGCACAGCGCAGCAGCAATGCCCTGCCTCCACCCAATACATAAGCAGCTCCTTTGGTGCTTTGCCAGTGGGCAGACAGGGCCACCTCTGGTGGCACACGGTTTCCAGTTCTCCGAGCTCTGGTGCAGTGCATGCCACCACCCAGCAAGCCCTCACCACCCCTTCCATCCTCCCATGGGACTGCCTCCACCGTATGGGGCCACCGGTGCGGCCACACTGCCTCCTCCATCCACAGGCAGCTGCTTGTTCTTTGTACAGTGGCCACCGCCACTGCTGCTGCCAGCCGGGGAGGGTGCCGGTCCAAGGAAAAACCCGGTGAGATGCCGGCTGAGCCCCAACAGGGACCATGTGGAGCCCAGCTGGGGTGCTGTGAGGTGGGGTAAGTTTGGGCTCAGCCAGTGCACTCCATGCATTGCCGCTCTTTCTCCCCCCCACCCTTTCCCACCCTGCTGGGGGAGCAGCAGTGCACAGAGGCGCTCATTCTGCCGCTCTCCACAAGCTGGGTCGGGTGGGGGCTTTCTTCTTCTCCCCCACCCCTGTGCCGCCTAATGGGAAGTCAGAGCTGGTGCTGCAGCCTTGTGGCTGCACGGGCTGCCCACAGAGTGGGGGAGGGGAGGGCTGAGCCTGCTGGGCAAATGGCATCATGTTTTCCCCACTTACAGGGGGTGTGAAGCCAGGTAAGCATCCCCCCTCATGCCCAGACTCCCACACCCCAATCCCCTTCGCTCACTCCCCTCCCCGCCACCAAGACCCCTCACCCCCAGCTTGCTCTGACACCCTCTGTTGCTCCTGCACTATGGTGACCGTATTTTCTGAACCAAAAATAGGGACACATTAGCCACGCCCCTTGAAACCACTAGCCCCATCCCCTTAGGCCCCACCCGCCTGCCACAGGAAGTCCCACCTCTGAGGTAGTACTTCTGGGGTCAAGATGAACACATGACCAGAAGTAAAGGGTGTCATGTGACCCCCTCCAAGAACTCCTTCCACCATCCTCTACCAACAGGGATGGGTTTGGACCCCATAGGAGCCCCCCAGGCAATTATACTGCAATTGCATTAACCAGGGTCTAGACCTAGGGTCCCATGACACTGCAGTACTAGGGGCCCAACCTCAGTTCAAGATGAGATGCAGGACCCGAGACCTATTACTTTGCAGTGTAGCTGCAGCCCCATTTGACTCAGAGCCTGTGAATCATCCAGAACTAGCCCACAATTTCATTGGACAATTTCCTTTGTCCTCTTAATGGATGATGCTTACCAGTTCCAATTAACTGGTAATCAGAGGGGGCTGGAGCAGTTCCCCATCTGCTCTGGGCAAGGTGCTGCTCCAGCCAAGCAGAGGGCCCGCTGCAGACAGGGCAACCCTTGTCTCTGGGAAACCCGGGGGCCCCACAAGCAGGGACTGTGCCAGTGTCTGAAGCAGCCTCTCTCCCTGCAGAGTCCAGCTTGCTGCAGACAAGGGGTTGATCCAGAGGCGGCTGGGAGCCGGCGGCAGCCCCAGTGTGACCTAACATTAACTGGTTAACTGATGAATGGGAATTTACATCCCTAATGAGATGGACTGCAACTGTATTTTTTGAAGTTAATGCAAAACTATCACGTGCCCTCCATTTCCACACGCCAGAATAACAATACTGAAACTAACCATGTCAATTACAGGGTGGAGAAGATCATGTCACTAACCCTTACTACCACTGCTTGAAAGGTACATTTCCCATGGAGACCAATGGGGCTGAGCTATTTTACATGTAAAGCTACTGAGAAACGTGTATGTCAATACCATGATGGCAATGCCTATATTATGCAAATAATACCTAATAATAATCATTGCCAAATGAGACCACTTCCCAACCTGCTTACAAAAAGCCTGATCCAATTTAAACTTTAAGCTAGGATTGGGCCTAAAGCAATCTGTTGATATTACCCAAGAAGATCCAGTTAACATTTAGTCACCCTTTAAGGGACTGATTAGTCAAAGCCCCACTGCTTGGTAGAGGTCATTTTTGAAGAAAATTGGAGACACTTTGAATTGACTTCTTCTGACAGCAGCGCTTTCTCTCACTGGACGTGGGGTCTTTAGCACAGGTTTCATTTTATGTGTCAGAATAACTCAGAAACGCAGTCACAGCTAACTCCAGTCAGGTCTAGGCAACGTGCAGCCCAAAGACAGAAGAACAAATCCCTTGAAACAGGAAGTCAAAACATCTCACCACTTCACAGAGCTGACAAAGGACTGGTTCACCCAGACACACAAGTCATGACAATCCTCTCTGGAGAGAGACGATACATCCTGCCTTTCTGTGGACGCACCACGTGTTTTCACATGGCATCTTAACACGCTGTTTAAATCATCAACTGCTGAGATGAGGAAGACTCAGAAAGAACCTGTCCATCATCCACACCAGAGTGACACGGTGATTTCACCATTGTGGTAACAGACCCCATCTGTCTGTGGGCTCTTGTGGAGCAGCAGGGAGCCTGTGGCAGTTTCTCAGAGGGAGAGGCCAGGGGTACCTCTATTTCAGTGGTTTGCAACCTTGTTGGCCTGTGGACCACCTGACTCAATGTAAACATTTCCACAGTTGCTAATGGAAACTCACTGTTAATTACACAATTACTCCCAAGCCATTTTGCTAGTGCTGCAGCTAGGGCAAATGGTTTAATTTAAATTACTAACAGATTAAGTGTTTTAACTTTCTCATGTTAGTTTATCAAACTTCATTTTAAATAAAGTAAAATATGAATTTATGTCCGACACAAAAGGGTTCAATGTTTTCTTTATTCATGGCAGGAATAGGCAATCTTTTTTTGGTCGGGAGGCCCCTGACACACAGAAAAATCAGTTGGGGATCACACATGTGAGAAAAGAACTCTTCCCAATCCCCAACCCTCACGGAAGTGGCTCCCCAATTCAGACACCTCACCCCTCTGGTGCTCCAGCCCCACAGGGCGAGAGGCAGGTACAAGGAGGATTGAGGTTCAGGGCTTCCTCTCGGCCAGATTTATTTTTCTGGGGTTCCAGATTTAGTGGATTTTATAGGCCTGCTTAGGCTCTGGAGTAGGGACAAAAATTAGGGGTTCACTGTGTCGGACAGGGCTGCTGAGTGGGACTGCAATGGGGTGCAGGATCTGGAAGGGAGGTGGGGTGCAAAAGGGGGAAAGGTTGTGAGGTCTGGGTGGGAGGTAGGGTGCAGAAGCAGGCTGGGAGTAGAGTGTCTGGCCAGGTGGAAGGAGCATGCAATGTGTGGCCAAGAAGGAGGGTGCAGGAACAACTGTGGATGAAGCAGTAGGGTGGGGGGTAGATGTCTGGCCCGGACGAAGGGGGCAGACATACCCCATTCATGTGTCCTTTCACAATATCTAGCTGGAGATTTCATACTGAGCTAGTGCATCTGTCCCACTGCTGTGGTGTGAGGGGAGGGTAGAGGAATTACACTCTAGTCCTAAAGCTTCAGAAAGACTTAATCAACAAATAGACACGTAGCACCTTAAAGACGAACAAAACATGTAGATGGTATCATGAGCTTTCGTGGGCACAGCCCACTTCTTCAGCTGACAGGAGTATTAGAAGTCCAGATCCAAGAATAAATAAGGGCAGGCGGGAGGAGAAGGGAGAGGGGAAAATAAAAGAAAAAATATAGTGAATTAGACTGTTCAAGTTACAAGAGTCTGGTAAGAACAATTTGCACCTCTATACATACCCGTTGGTTGGTTGAGTCATTAGGATGTGGAAGGTAGTGTGCGAGCCAGCCACTATCTTTATTCATTCTTCCCTGACAGGAATCAAACTTGTAAATTGTTAGGTCCAACCCTTCCTTGTGTATTTGGCTTGTGGAATTGGCCTGAAACAACACTGTGACTTAGAGATCCATTAATGAGTGCCTGGGCAGGTTAAAGTGTTCTCCAACAGATTCCCATGTGTTGCCTTTGCGGATATCTGATTTGTGTCTATTACTTCTTTCCCGTAGAGACTGTCCAGTTTGGCCAATATACATGGCAGTGGGGCATTGCTGGAATAGATCACATTACTGGATGTGCAATTAAATGAGCCCCTGATGTAATGGCTGATGTGGTTGGCTCCTGTGATTAAATTGCCTGTGTAGATGTGTGGACAGAGTTGACACCGGGGCTGATTGCTGGGGTGGGTTCCTGGATGATTATGATGGAGGTGTGTTGCGTGGTTACTGGTTGCCTGTAGGTGAGGATTAAACTTTCCCCCCAAGGCCTGTGATAGTGAGGGGTCATTTTCCAGGACAGGTTGTGGTTAGATTTGTGCCTGTGACTCTCAGTCCTTGTGTGAATTGTACTAGAAAGTGACTAGCATGTAAGAGTCTGGGATTGCTGTGGGCTGTGTCCTGAGAGCAGAGGAAGGGTGAGCGCCAGGAATCTTGGATTCCATCCCAGGCTTTGGAGGGACATGAGCTCTGGTCTCCTGCCCATTTCCTGCACTCTGGCCCCTTTTGACTTGTCCCAGCACTCTGTCCTCCATCCCATGCTCCTCATCCATTGCTCTCATACAGCCCTCGTCTCCCTTTCTAGGCTTCTCCTCCCCGAACTCTCCACCCACCCACATCCAGTCCCAAACGCTTTGCCAGCCACTCCCAGTTTCCCCTCCCACTGCAACTACTTGGACCCAGTCTCTTTGCCAGGCCAGTGCCAGTGCCCAATCCCTCCTAGTTCCTCATTCAATCTAGAGCTGCCCCACTGCTCCAAGCTGGATCTCAGCCTGCACCTCCACCTTCATCCAGGCTCAATATCTTCCCCACCATCTGCCCGGCTTCTCATCCCAGTTTCTTTGAAGAGCCAGTCCCAGCTCTTGCCCTGTACTCCAGCTCCTTGTCAGAGCTCTGCTCCCTCCCTGCTACCCATGTTCTCCCCTCCTCCCCACCTGTTTCTGAGTCCCTGTCTCCTTGGCCAGACAAGGCAAAGCTTCCTCCCTCTCCCCCAAAAGCACCTCGTCCAATCTCACTTGTTTTCCTTCCCACACATCTCCTCCATCCCCTGTAACCAGCTGGCTCCCAGTCCTGGTCTCTCTCTCTCTCGCTTCCAGGTCCAATGTCCTTTCTAAGCCAGGACCAGCTTCCCTTTCCCAGCTTCCAATTGCAGTCTCACCTGTCTCCAGATCCAGTGTCACCAGGTTCCTTGCTTTCCTGCTGCTTCAGCTTTCACCTACTCTGCATTCAACTTCCTTTTCCATAACATCTGGGTGACAGCAGCAGTCACTGAGAGGACAGGAGAGTCAGACACCTTGCTCACTGATCCACCGCCTGCCCTCACCTGAGCCCAGAGCAGCAGTTACAGCCAACATCAGGCTTGGCCCTTGTTGCCCAGGGCTGGAGCACACTTCTTTGCTCTGAAGAGATGACAAAAGCCAGACTGGTCAGACTCAGCACTAGAAACTTGGGGACACTTTGGGGATGGCAAAAGGCACCCTCTTGCCAAACACAAGGCCTGACACAAAGGCCACTGTCCCTGCCTTGCCAAATTTCTAATCCCTGCTTCAAAGCAGGGCAGAGCTTTCTTTGCCACTAACGTGGTCCAACAATGTCAAAAATTCCCTGCCCACCTTTTCAGAAAGAAGCTGAACCATTTTCACTGAAATTAAAAATGATTATTCAGCTTGGGGCTGGCACCTAGAATAGCACAAATTTTAACCCAGTAATTAGAAACTTTAAAAAAAAAGTTATTTACCACTCATAACTGTTGTTCGAGATGTGTTGCTTATGTCCAGTCCATGTAGGTGTGTGTGTGTTGTGTGCATGGAAGTCAGAGCTTTTTTTCCCACAACAGTACACATTGGGCTAGGCAGGGAGCACCCTGGATTGGCGCCACTATATTGGCACATATATACCCCTGCTGGCCCTCCACCCCCTCAGTTCCTTCTTGCTGGAATCCTCCGACGAAGGGGAGGGAGTGGGAATTGGAATGGAGATGAGCAACACATTACAAAGAACAACACTTACAACAGGCAAGTAACTCTTTTTTCTTCGAGTGTTTGTTCATGTCCATTTCATGTAGGTGACTCCATAGCTCTACCACAGGAGGTGGGGTCAGACACTAACTGAACGTGGACTGCAGCAAAGCCTTGCCAAAGACTGCATTGGCCCTGGCCCGCTGCACAATGGCATAGTGACTGGTGAACATGTTGAGGATGGGCACCTGCACTAAAAAGGCCGAGGACGAGCCCTGCGCCCTAGTAGAATGGGCTGTGTGAAGGGAAGCACTGGTCTTTTGGCAAGGTCACAGAAGGTTTTAATGTGATACAAGATGATAAACACTGGGCCAATACCAGGAGGCCCTTCATCCTCTCCACTATGGAAATAAAAAGTTGAGATGATCTGCAAAATGGTCTTGTTTTTTCTCCATAAAACGCCAGGGCTCTCCTGACATCCAGTGAGTGCAGGGCTCGCTCTTTAGGTGTAGGGTGAGGTTTTGGGAAGAAAACTGGTAAATAAATGTCCTGGGACATATGAGACAATTTTCAGAAGGAAGACCAGGTGAGGGCACAGTCTGACCTTGTCTTTAAAGAACACTGTGCAGATTGGCTCTGCTGTGAGGACCCTCAACTCTGATACCTTCCTAGTCAACATGATGGCTAGCAAAAGGGTGACCTTCCACGAAAGGAACATGTGGGTACAGGGTTCAAACAGGGAGCCCATATGCCTTATAAAGACCAGGTAAAGATCCCAGGGTAGAAGGGGCTGATGGACATAAGGGTACAGCCTGTACATCCCCTTGAGGAAGTGTTTGAATAGCATGTTGGCAAGCACAGTCCTGCCCTGTTCCCATGAGTGAAAGGCCAAAATGTCTGCCAGATGAAACCGAACTGATGAGGTAGATAGACCCTGCTGCCTGAACTCTAAGAGGTAGTCCAGGATGAGTGGGATGGGTGCTTCCATGGGCTCCACCCACTTCTGGGAGGACCATACAGTGAAATGCCTTCACTTTGCTAAACATGCAGCTCTAATGGAGGGTTTCCAACTCTCCAAAAAAGACCTTCCTTACTGCTTCCGAGCAGGGCTGTTTGGCTCTCCTCAACCACAAACCTTCCATGCTGTGAGGTGGAAGAGGTGGAGGTTCGGGTGCACAGTTACCCTCTCCCCCTGGTCCTGGGTGATGAGATCGGGTAGTAAGGGCAGTACCATGGCCTCCTCCACCAACAGATCCAGAAAAGTAGGGAAACAGTGTTGGCAGGGCCACACTGGCACAATCAGTATCATTGAGGCTCTGAACCTCTTGACCTTGAGGAAGACTTTGTGTATCAGGGGAAAGGATGAAGCACATACAGCAGTTGGGGAGGCCAATATATGTGTAAGGCATCCCCCATCAACCCCAGCCCCTGGCCCAGGTATGAGCAGAAGTCCTGACACTTTGTGTTGCTATGGATGGCGAACAGGTCTACATGGGGATGACCCCACCTGTGGAAAATCTCTCACAATGGGTGTGTCTCTATACTACAGGGTTTTTTCGAAAAAAGTGGCCTTTTTTCGAAAAAACTACCCCTGCGTCTAGACTGCTGCCGTGTTCTTTCAAAAGTAAATCGAAAGAACGCGGCAGTTTTTTCGACCGCAGAAAACCTCATTTTACGAGGAATAACACCTTTTTTCAAAAGTGCTCTTTCAAAAAAAGGCGCTATGTAATGCAAACTGTGCTTTTTCGAAAGAGAACAGCCAGACCGCCTGGGTTCTCTCTTTCGAAAAAGTGGCTTGCTTTTTCGAAAGTACTGGTTGTAATCTAGACGCTCTTTTTCTAAAGAGGCTTTTCCCAAGGAATTACTTGTGTGCTCTGAATGACCTGCTAAGCCAGTCCGTCAGGACATTCCAGGTCCCTGGGGAGATATGACGCCTCCAGATCAGGCCTGGGCAAAAGATGGCCCACAGGCCACATCCAGCCCACCAAGCCACCAGATCCAGCCTGCGGAGGCAATGGGGAGACCCAGGCAGGCTCCCCTACTTGCCTCACAGCCCACTCAGAAAAGTGGCTGAGGGGCACTTTCTCTTTGAGTCTGGAGGGGTGGGGGGAAGATTCTGATGCTGCTCCCGCCCCTGCACAATCCTATTGGCCAGTTTCTGGACAGAAACTGGCCAATGGGAGCTGCCTGTTGGTTGGCAATGCATAACTGCAAGCCCCCAGTGGTATAGTCCTTCCTCCCCATAGTTCTTATAGTTCTTCGGCATGTGCCCTTGTTGGTTTTACCTTTCCCTACGGTTGGACAACCAAGGACCCTGGGGCCAGGTGAGCATATAGATATGTTCATGGCCTGTTTGGAGGACAAAGTAATGCCTCTCTATGCCCTTCTGGATCAGTGGTATGGAGGCTGGGGTCTGACACAGGTTTTTGGAAATGTATGGCAACACTTTATTAAATGGCAGTGCCAGCCTGGTAGGCGCATCCACCATGAGAATATCGACCATAGGGTTGGTATCCTCTGCCACCTCCCCAGCTTCTATCCCCAGATTGGCTGCCAGCCTGTGTAGCAGCTCTTGCTGTGCTCTCACATCCATGGCAGACATAGGGGGTGAGAAGTCAGCCAGGGCCTCATCCAGCAATGATGAGGAAGACTCTTCAATAGGCAATTGTTCCCGCTGCATGTCCCCCCCGTTGGGGTGGAACTGGGGTAGGTACCTGCACCCTGGGCCCTTCACCCTCCACTGGTGGTCTCTCGACCTGCTTCTGTGGACTATGCTTACTTTCTGAGGCTGGTTCCCTTGGAAGTGGTGTGGCCAAAGGGGTGCCCCTAGAGTAGGCGCTGGTGGAGTTAGGTTTGGTGGGAGGCCCACAATGTCCAAAATGGCCATTGGATCTGTGGCTGCCACTGCAAAGGCCAGGTCTGCTGCACCACTAGACAACGGTGGCATGAGAAAAGACCGGTGCTGGGAACAGGACCGAGCTGATAAGTTCTGGAGCACACCGACTCAGCCGCCAACTCGGATGAGTGGTCCAACTCCAACCATGGCAGTGCCAGCAATGATGGTGCCAGGGACTGGTACCAGGGTCAGTGCTGCATGATCACTGCAGGCTTCCCGTGGTGGCATATGTTCCAAAGATGGCCCTGGTACCATAGGCTTGTGCTGCTATGGAGGGGCCCGGTGCACGGCTGGTTAGTGCCATTGACGATGTTACCAGTGCTCCATTGTTGCTCTCAGTGTCTGTCTTGGTCCATAGCTCGTTCTGAACCTGGTGATGACATCAGTTTGATAAGGTCCCGAGCTGCGTCGAAAGTGTCTGGCATCGACAGCTGCTGTACAGTCTCCATAGGTATGTCCTGTGCCAGACTCACACCCTGTGCTGAGCTCAACTGGCGCATGGGTGGCACAGGAATGTCGAGGCGCTGAGGGGGTGGGAGAGCTTCAGAGTGCCCTCTACATGTTCTCTTCTTCTTGGGGACTGGCAATTGAGAGTGGCGCTGGGTGGAGAGCAGATTCCATCAAGAAGAGCTTCAGCCTGGAATCTTACACCCTCTTCATTCTGAGCTTAAAGCCCTAGCAAATCTTGCAGCAGTTTGCATGGTGGCCTTCCCACAGACACTTTAGGCAAGTGTCATTGGGGTGGCTGCAGGCCATAGGCTTCAAGCACTTAGAACAAGGCTTGAACCCATGTGGACCTGGCAACCCCTCACCAGGAGAGGAGAGATAAAGCAGAAATTCCTGCTGTGGACACTTAACTACTATCTATTACTAAGTACAATAAAACACTAAACCAACTATATACATGAATGCTGAAGGTGGACTTGCAAAGAAGTCAAGACTCTCTAATTGCTATCACAGGCGGTAAGAAGGAACTGAGGGGGTGGAGGGCCAGCAGGAGTATATATGTGCCAATATAGTGATGCCACTCTAGGGGGCTCCTTGCCTGCCCAATGGGTATCACCGGGGGAAAAAAAGCTCTCACTTTCATGCACATGACTTTCAGGCACATGGCATGTGCACAACTATATGGAATGGACATGAGCAAGCACTTGAAGAACAGGGTCTTACAATAGGGAGTGTCAAGCAACCTTACCAAGAGAGGTGTAGCAGCCTGGTCTATAATCAAAACAGTGGTCAGCGTGTAAGTTCTGCTCCATATGAAGCCACCAATTTAGCTGAGAGCAGACAGAAACAGGAGCTTTTTAAAATGAAGTGACATTGAAAAAGAGCTCAAGAAGGAAGCAAACTTATCCTTGATTAGTATACACATTATGCACTCTTGGCCCATGCTCTATTCAGAATACAGCTAGTAATGAAATAAAATCGCTGTGCCAATTTTCTGGCACACCAGGCCTCCCTGCCTTAGCTGAGAGTATTAATTTCAGTGCTAAGTCACTAGAACTCCCCTAGTCGATATTGCCAGTGATTGGAAAATTCAGATGTGCTGAATTTTTGCCATTCACTACGTGCTTGGGTCTTTGCCATGTACTGCACTGCGTGGTTCTCTCATGTTGTGCAGATAGTAAGCTGCAGGGTGCAACTCTGGGAAATGAGAGGGTAGCGCCGTCTCCTTGCCTGCTCAGTCTATTGTTACAGTTACCACTAAGGGTGCTTGGGTCTGAAGACAAACATTAACTGCATTGGACTGGAGGGCAGCACTGGTTTAATACAAAGAAATGCAAGCAGTACCAGTGCAGCAGTAGCAGCTTCAAGTGCCACAAAGGCCATTGAGATGGAAGGCTCCTTCCCTTTGACCCCAGTGTCTCTATTTTGGCATTAAACAGTCGGTATCAAATTATGGGGTTTGGCTTCCTAGGCTCCAGTGCAGGGAATGGGGCTGTTTGCAATTGGCATCTGGTGAATAGTTAATCTAATTAGCTCCAGAGTTGATTGAACGTCTGTTGTTGAAATTTATTGTTGGTCATGGAGGGGACTGTTGGCAGGATTCATGCAGTAGCACTCTGTTCCCATCCTGTATACAAGCTGTCTGATAACTGGGTGTGGGGGAAATAAAAGCAGAAGAAGTTCATCTCATTGCCACCCCCCCTTCCCTAAGCTGGGTGTGGGAGGGAGAAAAGAGGGGGCACTGATGTCAGGGTGTCCCTCATCCCACCACTTCTGTACCTTCTCCACACAGAGAGAAGGGGATGGAGGGAGCTTGGCAATGCAAATCTCTGTCACTCTCACATGCTGTGTGCGTGTGTGTGTGTGTCATTCTCACAAAACACACACTGTCCTCCCTCTCATCTCCTGACCCAACACATACGTGGGTGGTTGTTACTTCTGTTACTGCTTGCAGAGTATGTTAGTTTTGATTTTTGACTGGTCTGTGCATTTCATTTCTCTCTTACACTCAAATTTAATTCTTTGAGTAGCGAGTTATAAAATGCCTAACCTGTCGCAGCTGGAGTAATTATCCCCATGGTAATTGCTTCTCCTAGAAGTGGCTGGCATGTCCCTGGCAGCCCCTGAGAAAGGCAGAGCAGGGGTTCCACATGTGTCCTTGCCTGCAGACACCACTCTTGCAGGTTCCATTGATCAATAATGGGGAACCGTGGCCAGTAGAAGCGGGGCAAGGGTATTTGGGTTTGAGGTAGATCTCACATTGCACTTAAATTGATCTTATGGTTAAAAAGGTTGGAGACCACTGGACTAGGGTGTCATCCACACAGCCACGAGTAGTGGTTGAGATGCTGGATATTAATTTTAATATAACTTTCTCCCAAAGAAAAAAGTCTCAAGCTTCTGTTGGCCAAAGCCATCAGCTGCCCCTTTACATCAAGACAGCCGTAAGGGCCACCAGATCCTAGAAAACAGCTCACACTAGGTAAAAACCCCTCTCCCTGAAGCCTGGTCACATTTGTTGCCAGAAAAAGCATTCTCCTCTCCTGTGGAGTAAAGAAGGATCCTGTTTAGCTGAGGGCTGTAGGTAGATGAGAGGGCAGGGGAAAGAGATGTTACTCACTTTGTGCAGTAACATTTGTTCTTTGAGATGTGTGTCCCCGTGGGTGCTCCACTGTTGGGTGTCAAGCTCGTCCTGGCACCACAGATCTGAGACTTTCAACTAGTCATCAGGTGGGCTGTGCATGCCCGAGCAGCGTTCCCACCTTTGAAGTAGCATAAACAGCCCACTTTTCTCTCTCTTTTTTCTTTGACGCCCTCGTGGGCTGCTATTATTGCCTGAAGAAGAGGGGAGGAGGGTGGGTTGTGGAGCACCCATGGGGACACACATTTCAAAGAACAATCGTTACTGCACAAAGTGAGTAACTTCTCTTTTTTCTTCTTCAAGTGGTGTCCCCGTGGGTGCTCCACCATTAGTGACTGTGTAGCAATGCCCATTTGGATGGATGGTGGGCTTCGATGAATTGCTACAGATTGTGAAGAGAACCGTAGTGGCTACTGCGGTATCTGTTGTGAAGCATGGTGGAATAGCATAATGCTTCATGAATGTATAATTGACGACTGTGTCGCTGCTTTGTATTTCCTGGAGTGAGACTCCCTTTAGGAAAGCAGCTGATGTCACCATCACCCGGGTAGAATGGGCCTTTGGAGTCGTCGGTAATGACCTGTTCTGGAGTGAGTAATAGGTAGTAATACATGATGTTATCAGCTTTGAAATGCACTGAGAAGACAGTGGTTGTTCCTTGGACCTTTCAGCCAGGGATACCAGCAATCTCTGGGATAACCAAAAGCATTGAGTCCTATCAAGACAGAAGGCAATTGCCCTTTTAACGTCCAGGGTGTATAATGTGGCCTCTTCTCTGGAGTTGGTGCAGTTTTGGATAGAAGGTGGGCAGGCTTATCAGCTCATTGATATGGAATTCAGACCCAACTCTGGGTAAAAATGTCAGGATCAGGCCGCAGAATAAGCTTGTGCTCGTGAAAGGTTGTGTATGGAGGCGAAGCCATGAGCGCTGCAAGGGCATTAACCCACCTCGCGAACGTGATTGCAAGGAGGACCAGTGTCTTCATGGTGAGGAAGGTAAGTGAGGGTACGTCTACACTAGCTCGTTAGTTCAAGCTAGGTAGGGTAATGAGGGCAAGCGGAGTTGCAAATGAAGCCTGGGATTTAAATATTCCGGGCTTCATTTGCATGTTCCCGGGCGCCGCCATTTTTAAATCCCCCTTAGTCTGAACTCCGTGCCCGCGGCTACATGCGGCACGGACTAGGTAGTTCGAATTATAGATCCTAATTCGAACTACCGTTACTCCTCATTCCACAAGGAGTAACAGTAGTTCGAATTAGGATCTTTAATTCGAACTATCTAGTCCATGCCACGCGTAGCCGCAGGCACGGAGTTCAGACTAAGGGGGATTTAAAAATGGCGGTGCCCAGGAACATGCAAATGAAGCCCGGTATATTTAAATCCCGGGCTTCATTGGCAACTCCGCTTGCCCTAATTACCCTACCTAGCTCGAACTAACGAACTAATGTAGACGTACCCTGATGTAGTTGCCATTGGTTTGAAAGGTGGTTTTCTGAGTAAGCAGAGGACCAATCCTAAGTCCCACATGGGAGGTATGGGTGTACACTGTGGGTGAAGATTTTTGTAGGCCCTTTCAGAATCTCTTAGAGATGGCATGGGAAAATACGGAGAACCCATCAATGGGGGGATGGAAGGCCGTAATGTGCACTCAGAGTGATGAGAGATAAATTTTGTTGTTTCAGGTGCATAATGTATTCCAGGTGGAGCAGCACCCCAGAGGGTTGGATTCCTCTGTGCGTGCATCCCTGCGTAAAGCGACACCATTTGTAAAGGTAATGGCGTGTCATTTGTACATGCCATTTGCGTGTCGTTTGCCTCCTGCTATGCAGCAGTACGTTTCTCACTTGCTGGGAGTGCTGCCGCTCCACTTCCGAGAACCGGTTAGGTACCATGCCGTCAAGTGTAGTGTTTGCAGTTGAGGATGAAGTATTGAGCCCTTGTTCTAGGAGAGAAAGTCTGGGCAGTTCAGAAGTGGGCAGGGAGGTCGTAGAAACAGTTGATAAAGACATGGGAACCGTGTCTGTCAAGACTACGCTGGGACTATTAGAATCACTTGGGCCCGGTCTTCCTGTATCTTTTGGAGGACTCTGGGAATGAGGAGGATAGGAGGAAAGGCGTATAGTAAATGGGTCCCCCAAGAAAGGAGCATTACATCTCCCAGGGAGCCGTATCCCATGCCCGCTCTCGAACAGTACTGGGGGCATTTGGAGTTCTGTCTGGTCGCGAAGAGGTCTATCTGCAGTACACCCTAATGTTGGAAGAGCTTGTGGGTGATGTGATCATGCAGCTCCCACTTGAGCTCTTTGAAGAAGTTGCGGCTGAGGGTGTCTGCCATAATATTCTTGTCTCCACGTAAGTATGCTGCCATGATGGTTATGTTGTGGCAGATACACCAATTCCACAGCTTGATTGCCTCTGCACATAACAACTGGGATCTCGCACCCCCTTGGTGATTGATGTAGAACATAGTAGTCATGTCAGTGAGGATATGCACCGAAGAGCTCTGGATGTGTGGGAGGAAGTGCTTGCATGCGTTGTGAACTGCTTGCTCAAGCAGGTTTATGTGGAGTCTGGACTCGCCTTTGGACTACTTCCCTTCTGCAACCTGTTGTTGGAAGTGTGCACCTCAGCCCATCAGTGAGGCATCCATAGTTTGGACGGCTGCTCCCGATGGAAAGGCACCCTTTAGAACAGGTTCTGCACCTGGGTCCACCATCAGAGGGAAGTAAGGACCCATGGAGGAGGCGAGACGTGGTTGTGGACGTGGCGGCTGGCTGGCATGTACACTGAAGAAATCCAGCACTGGAAACTTTGAAAACGCAGCCTGGCGTGTGGGACTACATATGTGGCGGCTGCCATGTGTCCCATAAGCTTGAGGCAAGTTAGGATGGGTCAGATTGGGCTCGTGGTAATGATAGTGATGAGGCTTTTTATGTTGTCGAAATGGTGATTGGGGAGATAGGTTCATGCTGTTATGGAATCTATGCGAGCCACTATGAACTCCAGGGATTGCATAGGACATAGTGTGGATTTCTGCTCATTGATAATAAAGCCTAGCAACTTAAGAAAGGCCTTTGTAAACTTGATCATGCCTCTCATGGCATGTTGTGAGGGGCCCTTGATAAAGCAGTTATCCAGACAGGGGAATATTGTAATGCCATTGCGTCTGAGATATGCTGCTGTCACCAGGAGGGTCTTAGAAAAGACTCTGGGGGCAGAGGAGAGTACGAATGGGAGGACTCTGTACTGGACATGATGTGAAGCTACCATGAATATTAGGAAATGCCTGTGTATAGCCAGACAGGAACCCCCCCTCCCCCGTAA
Organism: Pelochelys cantorii; assembly: GCA_032595735.1. Classification (NCBI taxonomy): domain Eukaryota; kingdom Metazoa; phylum Chordata; order Testudines; family Trionychidae; genus Pelochelys; species Pelochelys cantorii. The sequence goes on along the minus strand of CM064338.1, from coordinate 7,667,733 downwards.
CATCCATTTTTGCTTGCCTGGAGCACACAGGGCACACACAAAGCAGTAAAATCAGCATAGTCTTTGAAGCCTTGACCAGGAGGCCCGGATATGCTGGCTGCTGTGACCCTGGATGGCTGTAAACAGAGATACACCAATTGCTGACCTCGAGGCTGCGAGAACTGCCTTGACTGAAACCCATATTGATACGAACACACACTCGTCCGGGGGGAGGAATCGCCCGCCCAGTAAAGAATGTCCAGTACTCACAATTTAGTTATCTCTCTTGCAAGTGTAAATTAAGTTGAAACTCCCTTGTAAGAACTGGCGTCACAAAGACGGACCAACACAATTTGGCATCTTAGATAAGAAAGAGGATACTTGCCCCTATGGGTATAAAGATGGGTCCAGCAGCACACTTACTCTGAGTGTCAATCTGCCATCTAGCTGCTGGTCGGGTTAGGAGATTGGCCTCCCGAAGTGCCACGGGGACGCCCACCTCATATTCGTCTTTCCTAGGAATTGAGGGACCGGCCCTGGCCTGATACGCTGCAGTCGAGAGGCACAGAAGGGGGTAAAAATTGCACCTGGATGTGTCCTTTGTCTTAAGTGTACACACAGACTTAGAGCTCTTTAAAGATTAAGCTGTCACTTGGTACCATTATTTTTATTTTCTATCTTTATTTTCTTTGTAACCATTTTTAAGATCTATATTTGCTAGCAGTTAAGAAATAGAGCAATAGCCATTGTAACCATATGATTTATAAGCTTCTTTAATAAACCTGTAACTGTTTAAGCTTTAACCTGACTCCTTCAGTTGCTGTAACAGAACCAAGCACAATGTAAAAGAACTCCAGCCGGTCATAAGGGACAGATACAGGCAGAGCTGGGCGTTTGGATCGTGTCGCTTCCAGGGGACAGATCCGTAGGGGCACCTCTCAGCCTTCCCTAGGCTGCCCACTGCGAAGGGATCATGTGTCCTAGTAGTCAAAGTCTGAGGTGTAATAAGCTCTCCCTGTAAACTCTGGGGCGTCTGTCAGCCTGTTGGCGCCCGCAGCAAAGGGACCCCGGTCCTAGCGGTCAAAGACACGGACGTAAAACTTCTCAGGGCGCCCGTCGGCCTCCCCTAAGGCCGCCCACTGCGACAGGACCTTGTGTCCCAGCAGTTGAAGACTCGGGTGTATAACACACACACATGCACTGCCCTAACCATCGGCTGACACTGTGTGCAGGATGCATTGTGATCCTGTATTGTGCATGATTTTGTACCAAAACCCTGGAAACAGTTAAAAAATGTACCCAACGACACACTGTACGTTCAAAAGCCTTGTGACACTGCTAGTTCACCGTTAATACTTGTAATTAGTGTTGGAGCTTCTCATGAGAAGAGGAATTCCAAAATTGGTGTGCTGTGTGAAAAGGGAAACTGAGGGACGACTACATTTTGTGTCCGTGGCAAAAAGCTAAGATGCATACACTATGGGTAATGAGGATACATACATTGTCCCAGTGTTAATTGGGTTTCAGACCATTGCCAAAGCTGGCATGGATAAATTTAATTTCTTTAGCTCTGAGCAAGGGCATTACTGTAATCACTTAGTCTGCATCTATACTGGCATGATTTTGCGCAAATACTTTTAATGGAAGAGTTTTTCCGTTAAAAGTATTTGCGCAAGAGAGCGTCTATACTGGCATGTGCCTTTGCACAAAAGATTTGCTTTTGCGCAAAAGCATCCGTGCCAGTGTAGACGTTCTCTTGCGCAAGAAAGCTCCGATGGCCATTTTAGCCATCGGGCTTTCTTGCATAAGAAATTGATGTTACCTGTCTACACTGGCCTCTTATGCAAGAACACTTGCGCAAGAGGACTTATCCCTGAGCGGGAGCGTCAGAGTATTTGCGCAAGAAGCACTGATTTTGTACATTACAATGTCAGTGTTCTTGCGCAAATATTTGCGGCCAGTGTAGACAGGCGGCAAGATTTTGCACAAAAGCGGCCACTTTTGCGCAAAATCTTGCCAATGTAGACACAGCCTAATGGGTATTGGGTCCAAATTTTGTGCAATGAAGCCCATGTAAGGTGTCTAATGAAAGCTTGTACTCTGATTATTCTATTTATGATACTTGTGTACATGTGTGATGTTTATATATGAAGTGTTCTCATTAACAATCTTACTCTCAACTTTTTCTTCCTTTTATTAATATATCTTTAGAGTTTAGATTCTAAAGGATTGGCCCAGCATGATCTTGTGGGTAAAATCTAAAGTGAAAATTGGCCTGGAACTGTGGGTGAGTCCTTTGGAGCAGGAGGATCTGTTGAGAGTTGGTGAGTGTGGGTTTTACAACCTCTCACCTGTGTGTGAGGCCTAAGTCTGATGATGGCACAGGGAAGCTGGAGTGTCTAAGGGGTTTTGCTGGTGAGGCTTCCTGCTGGCCAGAGTGGCAGCTGAAGTGCTCGGTGTAACTGGAGGGGTGCCTTGGGAAAGGACCCCAGTTGCGGGCAGTAACTAGCCCTGGTTTTAAGCAATTCGCCCTGAGCTGACACCCTCAGCAGTGCCAAGATCCGGCCTGGTGTACGACAGTGGTGTATTCAGCGGGATGCACAGAACCTGGTCACTTGAGCTTTGGATCAGGACCCCACACTATTCTAAATTTGATTTTGAAACAGAGAGTTTGATTGGTTAAAGAGGCATTTCCGGATTCAATTACTTAGGACACTCTCAGTATATCAGTCATGGCACTCCACAGATGTGGAGGGGTTTTGTTTACTTTTCATGTATTCAATAGTCTAATCAAGTGTGCATATATGTATTTACTATGTTTTCTCCCAGACCTCCAAGAAGAAATCACAGCCAGTGTGGCCAGAAGCTGTCCAGCACCGTCTGCGATTTGGGGGGCATGTCATGATCAGGAGGGTTACCTAGCATCCTGGGGACCAAGGGGTTAAAAATGTCCCTTACCTAAACCAGGTGGCAGGCAGCCAATAGAAATGCAGGTAGGAATTTCAAACCGGGACAAAGGAATTTTTGAGTTTTTCCCTCCTTTGTCATGGTTAGTTTCTCTCCAGCTATTGAAGGGGACAGAATGTCTCCCTCTAAGAAAATACTCTTCACAGTCTGTAAGTAGGATAAAGTTCAGATAAATCCATTAGGTTTTATTGTTTTATGGTTTGGGAAATGAGATCTAGTGTCTGTGCATTTAAAAATGGGGTTTGCTCTCCTTGGTAACTAAGTTCCTGACCCATGGTAAATTTCTCCTCCATGAGTATATTATTTTGTTACTGTTCCATCTAGTCATTGTGCTTGCACCAGGAATATTGTGGTGATAATAAAAGTTCTTTCTCTTTTATTTTTATTAACCTGGTATTGGTTAATTTTTGTGTCCTGACTTGTACATTAGGGGTGAGATTTCCCAAGTACTCTCTCCCTGGTTGCTTTATTAATATTTGGGTGGTGGCAGCAGCATTTTATCTCCAAAATCTAGGTTGTTAAGATTGGGGGGAAGTTTTATACCAAAGCCTGCTAGATAAGGTTTTGGGGTACTTTTGCTGGCCCCCACTTCTGTATTTATTGTGCCAGAGTGGGGAAGGAGCCATGACAGGGAGGTTGGGGGGATTGCTGTGAAGGGGATAGAATATCCACGGCTGATGATTTCTACTACCCACCAATCTGTGGTGATTGCTGCCCATTGATTGTAATAAGGGCACAAGTGGTGGTGAAATATGTTGAATTCACCCGGTACTGGAGTGGAAGGGAGGTTAGGCAGACCCTCGACCAAATTCTCAAACTTGCTGCCTAGCGGCATGAGTCATGGAAGAGCAGTTGTTAGGGGCCCTTCTATGGTGGTTTCGAGGTCAGAAGAGATTCTGTTCAAAAGGCCGGTACTGCTGTTGTCTAGTAAAGGCAGCGTCCCTGTGTCTCTGGTAAGGTGTGTAGCGCTTCCTCCAGTAGGGTGGAGTGTATATCCCCAATGTGCGCAAAGTATTGTGTGAATCTTTGCTAGAGTCAGTACCCACAGCAAATAATTTGGTCTTATCAAATGGCAGGTCCTTTACTTTGGCCTGGAGGTCCTTAGGGACTCCTGCTGCTTGCAGCCAAGATGCACGTCTCATTACCACAGACATCACAGTAGACCTACCTGCAGTATCTGCAGCATCTAAGGCCATTTGTAGCGCTGTCCGGGATATAGCGTATTCCTCTTTAATGACTGCCTTAAGGATGGGTCTTTTGTTCTCTGCAATATTGTGCATAAGCTCTGTTAGTTTTGTGTAATTGTCGAAATCATGATTTGCAAGCAACGCTGTATAGTTGGCTATGCAAAGCAGCAGGGTTGAGGGGAGTACATCTTCCTCCCAAAGACATTGAGGCATTTCTGGTCTTTGTCCTGTGTCTGAGCCTTGTGCTGCGAGTTTTTGGCCCTTTGGTTCACAGCATCAACCACCAAGGAGTTAGGTTGAGGGTATAAGTACAGGAATTCAATACCTTTTATCAGCCCTTCTGATGGTCAGGGGTGGGGAGGGATGTGCCTAGGGTTTGCCATACTTCATCAGCTGCCTCAAGAATAGCTTTGTCTAGAGGCAGGGCAATTTTGGATTTTGCAGAGGGCTGCAGGTTTTTTAGGAGCTTGTGGTGTTTTTCTTGCACTTCTGATAAGACTACCTCCTGACTGATAGCTACTCTCTTAAATAGCTCCTGGAACTGTTTAAGGTCCTCACTAGGTGCTGGATCATTCGGGATAACTGCTTCATCAGGAGCGGAGGAGGAGTTATCATTGAGTGGGATGTCTGATTGCTGGACCATTGGTTCAGCCTCAATATACCCTTCCTCTAGGTCCGTGCCCTAGGATGGGGAACGCGATGGGTCTGAACATATAGAGGTCACAGACCTCCGTGCAGGTGTAGGAGAGTCAGTGGAGGTATGACTGAGTCAGTGGTGCCCCGTAGCAATAGGGGGACTATCAGCTATGGTGTCTGTCATAACAGTGCCATTCCGGATGCCAGGGAAGATATTGATAAGGAGGTAAGCTGTATGCCCTGTAAGGTGCATATGCTCTCTCTGGGGAGGAGTCCTGAGAGGAGAGCTACTCCTTGAATCCCCTTGGTAAGCAGTGATTTGCAACAAGGTGGGTGAACATGGCGAGCCCCTTGTCAGTAATGGGGAACGAGAGCAGTGCCATGTCGAAGGCCGAGCGGGGGGCCCAGATCTGGCCCTCCTATCTTGTCTTGGTGGTGCCTATGTTTTGCACATTGGGGAACAGCTGTGGGATGATACCCTGTAAGCTATTGCTGAGTCCCCCAGTACACGAGGTGCTGGCATAGCAGTCGTCGCAATGCTGGGGTTAGAGGGAGGTACTGGAGGGCAGCTGGGACTAGCCCTGTCACCTCCTGGTGCCTGTGGTGAAGATTGCACAGGTAGTTCACATTGTGCTGGGGATACTGAATGTGCTCGAGGCACCTGGGGGGCTATGTCTACACTGTGCTGGTTTTGCACAAGGAATATGCAAATGAGGCTAAGCATGGAATATCACCGCACCTCATTTGCATAATTAATGAGCAGCTGCTTTTTGCACAAGAGGCTTTTGCGCAAAAAAGAGCCGTCTCCACGGCTCCTTCTTGCGCAAGAGCTGTTTTTCCGCCTGTTTTCTCAGAAAAACAGCTCTTGCGCAAGAGGGGTTTTTTGCGCAAGAAGGAGCGGTGTAGATGGCTCCTTTTTAAGCAAAAGCCTCTTGCACAAAAAGCGGCCATTCAATTATGCAAATGAGGCTCAGCCATATTCCACACAGCCTCATTTGCATATTTCTTGTGCAAAAACAGCGCAGTGTAGATATAGCCTGGGTGTCCTTGATGCCATTGGTGCCTCTGTTACATCAGGGTCCTTAGTAGGTGCCCTTTTTGATGTCTGGGCAGGTGGTTTGACTGCCTGTTTAGAATGTGCTCTTGAGTCTGTCAGAGGAGGCTCAAGATTTCCCCATACCCGAGGTGCCCGGTTCATCCCCTTTACTCATCCTTAGGGGGAGAGAGCAGACTGGTGGGGGTCTGCTTTCTGACTCTTCTGAGGTAAAGGACTGGAGGGATTGCCCTGAGGGGATTTTGCGCTCGAGCTCTTATTACCTCCTTTATAGCTATGGGGGTCAAGGGCTTTGTCAACAGACAGCATGTGAGCTATGAGCTCTCTTTCCTTGTGAAACCTTGTCATCAGGCTGTGGCAATGGGCACATTTTTGTTGTACATGTGTGTTCCCCAAACAGCGTATGCTGTGGGCATCAGAGGCTGGCACAGGCTCCCGGCATCTTCCACATTTCTTGTCCTTAGGCAGGAATGGTATGTCTTCCCACAGCTGTGTATACCACCCAAGTTGTGTAAACCAAGCTGCCTGCTTGGGTTATTCGTTGGTTTATTTGTTAGTTTTGGGGGGTTTTTGGTTTCAGTTTGACTCCACAGCCCCGCCAGTAGTGAGAGCTGCTCGCAGCTTTTTTGTTTAGATAGACTCCTGTCTTTATTCAAAGTACTCAATTGTTTCTCTTCGACTATCTAAAGTACTCGGTTGTCAATTGCTTCTCTTTGATATGCAGAGCATGCTGAGGAGGAGAGGATGAGCTCCCTCCCTTAGCCAAAGGCAGCAAAGGAGGAACTGAGGGAAAAGTGGGCTGCACATGCTACTTCAAAGGGGGGAATGCCGCTCGTGCCTGGGCAGCCCACCTGATGACTGCTTGAAAGTTTCCAATCCATGGTGCCGGGATGAGCCTGAGCCCTAACCCTTAGCATCACATCTCACTAATGATCTGTCTTGCTCTTGCTGCCCGGCTACACATGCCCTTTTCCTCCTATGAGGGGAAAAAAGCTAGGGCCTAACAGTGCCTTATTTAGCAGCATTCAATAACATGGACAATTTTACTAGGAGGCTATGCCAAGCTATGCTTCAGGGCAGGCAATAGCCGAAGAGTTCAAAAGCCCTAGTCCTTATTCAGGGCAGGGTAGCAACCAAAAACACAGGCTGTTCATGAGTTCCGGTCCCCAGGCCTGGTTCATGCAGGGCACTAAGCCCTTACAGTTACAACAGTTAAGAAACCCTGGCCCTGATTCAGGGCGGGTAGCTAACAGACAGAGTTAACCAGGAGTTCAGAAGCCCAGGCCTTGCATCAGGTAGGTAAGGGGTCCTGGCCCTGGTTCAGGGCAGGCCAGCTCACAAACCTTAGGGTTAGCAGTTTTAGAAGCCCTGTCTTTGGTTCAGACAGGGCCGCAAACACCACAGTCAGTTTGTAAGTTCAGGGCCCAGGCCTTGGTTCAGGCGAAGGAACAAACAAAGTGCAGGAGACTGTTGCCCTAGGTCAGGGCGGGGCAGCAAGCCACACAGTTCAGCCGTTTTAGAAGCCCAGGCCTTAGTTCAGGCAGCGGCAGCCAACACACAGGGTAAAGAGCCCTGGTCCTGGTTCAGGGCAGGGCAGCAAACACCCAGTTTAGTCAACAGTCTGTCTCCTTGCTCAGAAGCGGTGCAGGCAGCTCGCCTGCAGTGGCGGAAAGAGGGAAGACTGCCACCCACTAGTGGTCCTAATAGTAGCAGCACAGTTGGCTGCTAGGTCAGCGGGGCTCCAGCCCGAAATGCGCTTACTTGAGGCACTTAACCATCCTCACTATTCCCTGAGCCACTTCCCTTCTCCTCCTCGGCATGTACCTGGGTTTCTCGGGGAGTCAAGGGTGCTCGAGTCCAGCTAGGGGTCCAGGTGAGTCCAGGCCAGTCCTCGGCTGCTTGCAGGACCTAGCCCAGGGGTGGGCAAAAGGCCTCCGTGGGCCGGATCTGGCCCACCAAGCGGGTTGATCCAGCCCGCAGAGGCCGTCGCTCCCCTGCCCCCAGACCAATTAGGGAGTGTGGGCAGGAGAGCACACGAAGCTTCCTCCCGCCCTGCGAGCAGCATTCAGTGCTTTGAAGTGCTGCATGCTGCTCACAGGGCAGGAGGAGATGTCATGCGCTATCCCGCCCCCAAGTCCTGATTGGCTTGGGGGCAGGAGCAGCATGCAAAGTATCCTCTGCCCTCTCCCCCGCCCTGTGAGGAGCACACAGCACTTCAAAGTGCCATACGTTCGCAGAGGGCGGGAGCAGGGCAAGGGAAGCTTTGCACAGCTTCCCTGCCCCTAGGCCAATCAGGACTTGAGGGCAGGGAAGCGTGTGACATCTCCTCCTGCCCGGCAAACAGTGTGTAGCACTTTGAAGTGCTGCATCCTCCTCACAGGGTGGGGGTAGGGCAGGAGGAGGCTTTGCACACTCCCCCCGCCCCCAGGCCAATCAGGCCTTGGGGGCAGGGGAGTGTGTGAAGCCTCTTCCCGCCCTGACAAGGGCATGGGTGCCTATTGAGAAGGGGGGGCAAAGGGGCTACCCCACCCCCCCGGACCAATTATGGTCTGGGGGTGGGGAAGCCCAGAAGCATTCTGGCCCCGCTGCTTCCGGCCAAAAATTATTGCCCACCTCTGTCCTAACCAGTCCTCTGGTACAGGCTGCTCCAGATGTTCAGGCTGATCCTCTGTGTCAGGCGCTGCTGAGGGCCCAGGTCAGTCCTCTGGCCCTTGCAGGTCCAGCAGTCCCAGCCAGTCTCCGCATGCAGGCCAGGGCAAAGGTTCAGGCTGGTCCTCCAGGCCAGACTGGAGGTCCAGGACAAGCTTCGGCCTCCCAGCCAGGGAGCACTGAGCAGGCCTCTGATTCCTCCAGAGGCCGGGCCCAAACTGAGTACTCAGGCTGGGCTTTTATAGTCCTAGCCCCGCCTCCTGGCTTCTGGTCAGGTGACTGGGAGGGGCTAGACTGTGCCCAAAATGGCTGCCTGAGGGGTTCCCCCGCCTCCAGGTCAGTGGGCAGCCACTCACCCCACTACAGAACATTTTAAAAATATATTTCCCAGGGACCCATCATTGGGCTTCTGCTTACTGCTATTGCAATTGCTAGCTGCTCTACCAAGTAAATTAGTATTAGTTATTGTTTCCTCTGGATAATTAACCTTATTTATAAAACTCAGATAAATTAAGATTCTCCAACTTTCACACGTCAAGTTAAAGCATTACCTGTGATTTGTCAACGTTTAGAATATGGATGTTAGAGTGTAGTCGTTTACATGATTAATCGATGATCTAGGGTTTATCGTTTAATCCTAGTGGCTACATGCACCTCTCCCCCGCCGCCTCTGTATCAGAGGCAGCAAGAGGGGGCACAAGAGCCAGTGCCCATGGGGAGCTCCTTCCCCCTGCACTGCTGCCTCCCAGAGATACAGCAGTGCAGGGGGGCTGGAGGAAGCTGGTACACATGAGGAGCCAGCTTAAAAACAGTCTCCTACCCCCCAGCCACATGTAAACATGTAACCACTAAAAAAATCCTGTAGTTACATCTTTCTTTACACAAATACATGCAAGTTAACATCCCAGTTTAGAATCAACATTAAACTGTCTAGAAATAACCAATTGTTCACAGGCATATTAAGAGTTTCTAGCAGGGGTCAGTGTTTGGACAAAGCCTAACTACACAGATGCTTGTTACTTTTGTATACACTTTACACAAATAACTTCCCTAACAAATATAGCACTACTCTAAGAGGCAACAGGCTTAACAATATATTCAATTACTTGGAGATTAATAGTACTGTATATCAGCTCAACATAATTCATCCACAATTAATCAGAATCAGTCTCTGTTGTTGGCATATTAAACAATTCTATAACACCCAAATGTTTTACAGAGACCCAAAACTGAGCTTTCTAAAAGCTCCTCTAAGATATACACAGTGACTAAAATCATCTTGATTTCTGGAGGCTTTCAACCCATCCGTAACTCCCAGTGTAGTCTAGTTGTTGCAGACCTCTTTAAAAAAAATAGTTCCCCCTCCCCCCCAAAAAAATTTTATATATATATATATATATATAAAAATAAACACTCAAGGAGTTTTGCTTTGCATAATAAATACTGTGGTTGTCATAATATTAACTAGCATGACTCCACTCAACAGAAAAGCACTGACTTATTTAATGTAAATAAAGATGTTTTCAAATAGAAACACATCAAAGTAGTAATTGTGTACTTTCATACCCCTTCCACATCAGTATAAAAATAAGTTACAAGGCAGAAGGAAGCTGGTAAATTAAACCAAAAAATCATTACACGAAGGGTTAAAGCTGAAATTCTTGAGATCCTGCAGCATATAGTCTCAAGTGCGATGAAGAAAGTTCTTAAACTCTCAATTTGGAGGATCTGAAATCAATCATGTTGAGCCTTTCAAAAATTTGTTCAATTAATCTTGTTATTGGTCATCCCACCAAAAAGAAACATGAGCTATGCTACGATGTGCCTTGTGAGATAGAACAAAAATACAGAAATATAGTTCAAATGCAAATTTGTTACAGTTTGTAGACAAGTTTCTAGAAAAGAAGGATAATTTCTGTCCCCTCCACAAATCTAGTTCGGAGTTAAAAAGGAGACCAACTGCCAGCTGCTAGATTTTACATTGTATGTTTTATTAAAGAATTTGGGGGACAGGTCACAAAATTATTTGCAGTCCAACATCAGCTGAAAAGGCAAATGAGGGTAGTACACAAGACAAAGTTAGAATGTAGACAATTTTTCATTATTTCAAAGTCTGCCTGAAACCAGCAACTCAATGGTGTTGCACACAGATCTTTCTTTTCTTCAGAATCACTTTTTCTTTAATGCTTCAGTTAGCTCAGGAACTACCTGCAAATTTAAACAGAGTAAGTATGTACAAATTTCTACAAAAAATGTCTGCTAGAACTGGAAAAGAGAGATGCTGAAACATTATGTTTATACTTCATAAGACACGAACACCAAGAAATTATTTGATTTGAGATGCCATTAAATTACAGCCTAATGAACTCGTTTAGATTTAGCTTATTTCTTTAAAAAAATCAGTACATTTGCACACTGAACTCAGCTGGAGGACTCAACCCAACTGACGGTCAGATTCTGATCTCAATCAATACAATAACTATACTGTAATGTGTGTACTGAACAGTTCTACAATTTGCCTGGTAAATATTTAAGTATCGGGTGATTTTCAACAGAAAGATGCAGCAGTTGATATTACAAGAAGGACCATTATCATTTCTATAAGGCTTCATAAGATACACAGTGATAGGTTACAGCCCAATTTTAAGAGGGTGAAATTAGAAACATGCAGACCCTTGACTATTCGAAAATCCTTATAGTGAAGGTCCTGTTCCCCAAATTTCTAGTTCCAACTTGGTTAGGAATATCAGAGTTGCTTTTCAGAAATTACATATTTTTCTATGATTTTCTTGGAAAACTGAAAATTAGAAGAACTAAATCAGAGAAATTTAATTCTGAAGAGATGAGAAAGTGATTTGCAGCAAATATCACCTTGGCCAAAAAACAGTTTAAAGCAGGGCTACTCAACACGCGGCCCATGAGCCACATGCAGCCCACGGCGCAGTTTGAGTTTACACGGGGCTCAACACATGGCCCGTGGGTGGGATCCTTTGAACATGGCCTCCACTGGGAACATGCTCCACAACGGCGAGGCGTCTCCCAGGCGGGGGTGTGAGCATGGGAAGCGCTGGCTGCTTAGCCTTGTGGGCAGAGCTTGAGAGGTGCTGACTGGCTCACAATGGCCATGACTGGATCCAGAGCCATGATTTAAGGCTTAATCTTGGTTTTCAAGCCTGTCAGTGTGAAAGAAGCATTTGCATATATTTGCATGTATATGCAACCACACTTAAGTTGCAGCCCTTGGCATGTGCTGTGAGTATCATTGTGGCCCCCAGGGCTTCCAAAGTTGAGTAGCCCTGGTTTAAAGTAAAATGGATCTACTAGTCAAGCTATACAAAATGAGTAAGTCATAAGGAAAGAAGTGGACAAGCTGATTTAACCAGCATTAAACCATGTTTTTCAAGTGAGTTAGTGCCAAAGCCTTGGCACCTGCTGTGGTTTCGTCACTTACACGCCAACCATGTTGCGCTGTAATTCTGACTAGCATTAGGAAGAGCAGTAATGCATGTAGAGAGTTGGTAGATTAGTCCACAGATTGCACCTGAAAACCTCTCTGAGTCACTTGTGTAAAATATCAATTACCTTGTCTTTCAAGGGGCTGCAGGTTGCCTCAGCTCAAAGAGATCCCAGCTGAACTCATCGCTGATGAATATAGCCTCTCAATTATTTAAGAGATCTACATTGCCATTAGGTGGAACTAATGTGTTCGTACAAAATTTATTAAGGAAATTGTCTACATGTTGTTTCTTCCGAATGTCACTTTGTCTCCAGCTTATTAAAAGGCCCATGTTTACTGCCAAGCCAGCAGGCATTAGTTCAGGAATGGCATTAAGTGCTGGCAATGTTTCTGCCTACTTTCCTCAGTAGATACACTATGAGCTCATGCCAGTCATACACATTACATGCTAACAGAGCCTCAAGTGTAACCTGTAGCAGCACTCTGAAGTTCTAACGTTCCAGGTTCAAACTTTTTCACAATGTTTTTGATGTGATGGTAGGAGCTCAGGTGATAAGTTTAATATTAAGGAACACGCATGTTTTATTTCACACTGTACAAAACTAGAACTATTGCCCCAAACAATTCATGAACATCTAAAGTCAGCATCAACTCCATGTGCATTCATACTTCAACTAAAGAAATTTAGGGATATCCCTGTAGGATGTGGCTGTGTTTGCCTTACAAGCAACTCTATCTTGGTCCTAAAATTTAGGTTTATATTTTAAACAATTTCAATATGAGTTCTTTTAGCAGCTACCTTGTACAAATCGTGTAGCCTCTGCATGTATCTCTTTTCTTTTCTATAATAAATTAAAAAACAAATTGTTCAAGTTTCTGAAAGTGAAGTATCTGGGAATGTAAATACCTTCAATATGAAACACAGATCAGAGGAGGATTAAAGAGGGAAAACTTTAAAGTGTTGAGGAAATAGACTCTTTGGTGGAAAGGGTTAGATTCCACATAATGCAGTGGCTACAAACTCAGTGAATGGGTGTATAGTTGCTCTTCAGAACTGAGTGAACAAGATGGATGCCCTTTTAGTACAAATCTAAATAAAATTCAAATAGATATTTGCAGAGGCACAGGAATCCCCCCCCCCGCCTCCACTCACAGAGCTTTGATTATGGGGATTGTTTTGACATCTGTGTGTCATAACTTTCCCAGAATTAAGAGAAGTCTGGAAAGCAAATCAACAGTAGACAAGAAATAGGACTTCTTAAGCCTTGCTTTCACACAGCTCAAAACTGGCTCATTAAACAAGCTAAATTTGCTGTGAAATGAAAGGAGTTTCAGAAACGTAGCGCTCACACAACAATTAAGTCTGTTCACACCTGCACATTAAGAGTATAATTAGCTTCCAAACAATTCTGTATACGTGCAAAGGGGAGATGGGACAGTTTCACTTCGGGGATGTTAATGGTTAACCCGTAGGCCCCAGCCTTAATGTGTGAGGTTTACCAGTTATAGTTAACCAATAGGGCTGGGGCAGCCCTCATCCGTAGTGGGCCATGAACTCGGGTGCTCCAGCACAGCCAAGGGAGAGGAGGAGGAGGGAAAGGGGGCTTTCCAGCCCAGCCGGGCTTGAGCAGCACCCTCGCCCACTGCAAGTTTAACTGGCTAACCAGTTAAACTCAACATCTTACCGACTAAATGGGATTTTACATCTCTAGTTTTACTGATCCAATATTAGGGTACTGAATATAGGGAAAGAACATGGTAGCCCAAGACACACAGCATTCAGATTTTTTTTTAAACTTCTGAGAGATTTTGGGCTCCATAGAGAAGCCAGGATTAGACTTAAAAAATGTTCTACACCAAACTTACTTTCTCTTGATTATCCAATAAACTTTGCTTTATGTATGATACTTTTATTTATCACCTGTGATTAGAAGTAGGAGATGAAGTACCTGGCTCAGGACACAGTCCAAAATATAGGAATAAATAATGTGCCTCCTAAAAAAGGTGCAACCTAGATCGGGGTGGGCAATAATTTTTAAAGGGGGGCCACTTCAAATTTCTGCCTTGGACAGAAGGGGCGGGGGAAGGAGACTTCTCAGGGTCCCCTGCCCACAGACCCTGTAGGCACAGCAGTGAGAGGAGACCTCAATACAGTCCCCTCTTGCCCCCAGACTAATCAGGGCTTGGGGGCAGGGAGCGCGTGAAGTCTCTCCCCCTGCGTCTGCCCTGCCAGGGGCACATGGCAGCTAGAGAGATACGTCAGCCATTTTAAAACAGCCAGAATTTCTCTTTAGCAGCTGTGCATCCTTGGAGTGGGGAAGACTTCGTGTGCTCTCCTGTCTCTAGGTCTCAATTGGCCTGGGGGCAGGGGAGCGGCAAGGTGGCCACAGGCCAGATCCACCAGATTGGCGGGCCAGATCCGACCTGCAGAGTTCCCTTTGCCCACCCCTGACCTAGATGCTGGCGAGTATAAAGACCATGAAAAACGCCTGATTGTGACAAGTGGCAGGAATAATGGAGCTAATATTACAAAATAAAAGATCTTTAAAAGGGCAGTATTTAGCATATATAGTAGCTAGTTTTCCCTCTTAACTAGTATAACTGTCAAAAGCTTAAGTAAACTGTGTCCTGGAATCACTGTTTATGAAGAACTCACTACAAACTGTCATTTTAAACATCAGTTTCTGTATGAGATCCATAGTATCTAAGTCTCCTCCCTTGTTTTAAGGGTCTCTTTCAGAATGAGTCAGATTTAATACAGACTTTGAACTATCTTCCTGGTTCAGACTTCGTTATACACAGCTCCACTTAGTTCATAGAATCATAGAACCATAGAGCTGGAAGAGACCTCAGAAGGTCATCAAGTCCAGCTCCCTGCCCTAGGCAGGACCAATCCCAACTAAATCAACCCAGCCACGGCTTTGTCAAGCCGAGACTTAAAAATCTCTATGGATGGAGACTCCACTACTTCCCTAGGTAACCCATTCCAGTGCTTCACCACTCTCCTAGTGAAATAGTTTTTCCTAATATCCCACCTGGACCTATCCCACCACAACTTGAGACCATTGTTCCTTGTTCTGCCATCTGTCACTACTGAGAACAGCCTTTCTCCATCCTCTTTGGAACCTCCCTTCAGGAAGTTGAAGGCAGCTATCAAATCCCCCCTCACTCTTCTCTTCTGCACACTAAACAGACCCAACTCCCTCAGCCTCTCCTCGTAGGTCATATGCTCCAGCCCCCTAATCATTTTCATTGCCCTCCACTGGACCCTCTCCAATGCGTCCACATCCTTTTTGTAGTGGGGGGCCCAGAACTGGACACAATACCCCAGATGTGGCCTCACCAGAGCCGAATAGAGGGGAATAATCACATCTCTGGATCTGCTGGCAATGCTCCTCCTAATGCCATTAGCCTTCTTGGCTACAAGGGCACACTGTTGACTCATATTCAGCTTCTCATCCACTGTAATCCCCAGGTCCTTTTCTGCAGAACTACTACTTAGCTGGTTGGTCCCCAGCCTGTAAAAATGCTTGGGATTCTTCTGTCCCAAGTGCAGGACTCTACACTTATCTGATGAGGTTCAGCAAGGACTTCTGGTGGCCCAATCCTCCAATTTGTCTAAGTCACTCTGGACCCTATCTCTGCCCTCAAGTGTATCTACCTCTCCCCCTAGCTTAGTGTCATCTGCATACTTGCTGAGGGTGCAATCCATCCCCTCATCCAGGTCATTAATAAAGATATTGAACAAAACCAGTCCTAGAATTGAACCTTGGGGAACTCCGCTAGAAACCGACCGCCATCCTGACATCAAGCCGTTGATCGCTACCCGCTGGGCCCGACCTTCTAGCCAGCTTTCTATCCATTTTACCATCCATTTATCCAATCCACATTCCCTTAACTTGCTGGCAGGAATATTGTGGGAGACCGTATCAAAAGACTTGCTAAAGTCAAGGTATATCACATCCACTGACTTTCCCATGTCTACAGAGCCTGTTACCTCATCATAAAAGCTAATCTGATTGGTCACGTACGACTTGCCCTTTGTGAATCCATGCTGGCTATTCTTGATCACTTTCCCCTCTTCCAAGTGCCTCAGAATGGATTCCTTAAGGATCCCTTCCATGATTTTTCCAGGGACCGAGGTAAGACTGACTGGCCTATAGTTCCCTGGATCGTCCTCCTTCCCTTTTTTGAAGATGGGCACTACATTTGCCTTTTTCCAATCATCCGGGATCTCTCCCAATCTCCACGACTTTTCAAAGATAATGGCCAAAGGCTCCCCAATGACATTTGCCAACTCCCTCAGTACCCTCGGATGCATTAAGTCATGGATTTGTGTATGTTTAGCTTTTCTAAATAATTCCTAACCTGTTCTTTAGCCACCAAGAGCTGTCCATCTTCATCCCATCTTGCATCACTTAGCGCATTAGTCTAGGAGCGGACCTTGTCCGTGAAGACAGAGGCAAAGAAAGTATTGAGTACTTCAGCTTTCCCCACATCATCTGTCACTAGGTTACCTCCTTCATCCAGGAGGGGCCCCACCCCCTCTCTGATCACCTTCTTCTTGCTAACATGCCTGTAGAAACCTTTCTTGTTATCTTTCACATCCTTAGCCAGTCGCAATTCCATTTGCGCTTTCGCCTTCCTGATAACCCCCCGGCATTCTCGAGCTATACATTTATACCCCTCCCTGGTTATTTGTTCAAATTTCCACTTTTTGTGCTTACGTTCACCAACGATTTCCCCTGTAAGCCAATCCGGTCTCCTACCATGTTTGCTTCTCTTGCTACGCATCGGGATGGTTTCTTTCTGTGCCTTCAATAAGGCTTCTTTAAAATACTGCCAGCTTTCCTGGGCTCCTTTCCCCTTCATGTTAGCATCCCAGGGGATTCTGCCCATCAGGTCTCTGACGGAGTCAAAGTCTGCTTTTCTGAAGTCCAAGGTGTTTATTTTACTACTCTCTTTTCTTCCTTTGGTCAGGATCCTGAAATCTACTCTCTCATGATCACTGCTTCCGAGGCTGTCACCCACCTCTACTTCCCCTCCCTGTTTGTGAGCAGAAGGTCAAGCTGCACACGGCCCCTGGTCGGATCCTTCTGCATTTGTACCAAGAAGTTATCCCCAACATTCTCCAAAGACTTCCTGGATTGCCTGTGTACTGCCGTATTGCTCTCCCAACAGATGTCAGGGTGAATAAAGTCCCCCACGAGAATCAGGGCCTGTGGTCTGGCAGCTTCTCTCAGTTGTCCGAAGAAAGCCTCATCTACCTCATCCACCTGATTCGGTGGCCTGTAGTAGACACCAACCACAACATCACTGCTGTTGTTTGCACCTCTAAACTTAACCCATAGACTCTCAACAGGTTTTTCTCCCTCTATATACTGGAGTTCAGAGCAATCATAGTGCTCTCTTATATATAGTGCAACTCCGCCTCCTTTTCTCCCCTGCCTGTTCTTCCTGAACAATTTATACCCTTCCATGACAGCGCTCCAGTCATGCGACTCATCCCACCAGGTCTCTGTTATCCCAATTAAATCATATTTCTTGGACTGGGCCAGTGCCTCCAATTCTTCCTATTTGTTGCCCAGGCTTCTCGCATTGGTGTACAAACACCTCAGATAACCAGTTGATAGCTCTGCCTTCTCCATTTGAATCAGGGGTCCTCCTTTGTTGCTCGTTCCTCTTTGCATTTCTTCCCGGTATCTGACTTTCCCACTCCCCTCAGGGTTTTGGTCACCGTCCCCCAATGAACCTAGTTTAAAGCCCTCCTCACTAGGTTTGCAAGCCAGCCTGCGAAGATGCTCCTTCCTTTCTTTGTTAGGTGGATCCCATCTCTTCCTAACAATCCTTGTGCCCGGAACAGAGTCCCATGGTCGAAGAAACCAAAGCCCTCTCTCCTACACTACCTGTGCAACCACGCATTTACTTCCTCAATTCAATGATCCCTGCTCAGTCCTTTCCCTTCAACAGTGAGGATGGACAAGAACACCACTTGTGCTCCGAATTCTTTGATCCTTCTTCCCAGTGCTACATAATTTGTGAGTTTGTTATAGTAATCTGATAATAGGAGAAGTAGGTGCTACTATAATACAGAGAGGCACAGGTACAATATTAAATTATAATTAGTCTACATTAAAATGAAAGGAAAAAAAATTTACCAACGATTTTAAGGAATGGTTTTCATCTACAAAAAGCCTCATGCAGTGGCAGACACTTTTAAAGACATCAGAGGATTGATCATGTGAGTTTCTTATTCAGTCAACATTTTTTCCCCCGTCTAGATACTTATATATCAGCTTAAAACACTATTTCCTTATTCTTAGTATTTCCTTAAATACATCTTTGCTCTTACTTCAAAATTTCATAAAGGAGCAAATTTTAAAAAAACTATGCAGAACTGATTTTTGCTAAGGCAGCTCTAAAAAACTTTCAGGTGATTCCTCCTCCACCACCCCCCTCATCCCCCCATTCTCAAGGTTAGCGTTACCTTAAATAAATCTGCCACCAATCCATAGTCTGCAACCTGGAAAATTGGAGCTTCTGGATCCTTATTAATAGCAACTATGGTCTAAAAGCAGGGGAAAAAACAAACACACAGCTACAGTTTCAAACATACAGCTATATATTACAATTTTTCCAATACAAAAAGTGTGCCTTTAGTTCGCACTGGAATACTAGACCTAGCAGATATGGTTAAGTGCATTTGACAAACGTTTTCCATTTCTGCCTTAAAAACAAGACCTATGAAAACAGTCTCAATAAAGGAGCCAAATGTCTACAATAAAAACAGAAAAGTCTGTTAAGCTCTAAGGGCACATCTAAACTACATTCCTCTATTGAAAGAGGAATTGTAAATGAGGCAAATTGAAAGTGCAAATGAAGCGCGGATTTAAATATCCTGCACTTCATTTGCATATTCGCATCCGAGTGCTTTTTCGAAAAAAGATTTTTCGAAAGTAAAGTGCAGTTTAGACAGGTTTTTTTTTCCGAAAGAACCATTTTTCGAAAAAACCCATACTCATTTTTTCAAGAGCACAGGTTCTTTCGAGAAAGGGTGTTTTTTCCCCCGAAAGAACCATGTCTAGACAGCGCTTTCACTTTCGAAAAAGCACTCGGACGCAAATATGCAAATGAAGCATGGGATATTTAAATCCGTGCTTCATTTGCACTTTCAATTTGCCTCATTTACATTCCTCTTTCAATAGAGACATAGCCTAATTGTTCTACGCTCATTTGATCAACGGCATTTGACAAATGTTTTCAAGGCACAAATGGGAAGCAAAACTGCAAAGGAAGTCTCAACAAGTGAATTAAAATGTCTACAATAAATAATGAAAATATATATGTTCTGACTATTCCATACACAATTAACAGGGATGTAAAAAGGGGCAAAAAAGGATACATCCGTATAATGCTATCATAAAAAAGGACATCCACTATAAAAGGACTGAGGTATTTAGCAAATAAAAACAAGGAAAGACATTTTGAAAAGGGAGCATAACACCACACACTCGAGACACAAATGTTAATTTCTTTTATGCGGGCAAAATCATTTAGTTCACTATGCAGTGGAAAATTTTATACTATTAAAATCTTAGTGCCAAACACAGAAGATTCTCTTTCCTAGAAGGCAATCTATACTTCAAGACCAAATCATTTCAAAACAGCCCAAAGACTTTGAGTGTCTTTTGTAAGACAGGGAGAGCTCTAGAACACAGAATGCTATACAGCTCTCAAAATAAACTCTATACCAGTTATAGTTATAGCTACCACCTATGTAAGGCCCCAATTCAAAGCAGCGAGAAGCCACACAGGTATTCTAAAGCAACATATTCTTCATACATTGATCTGTGATTCAAAGAGACCTTTCATTCAAATGCATGTTTTTCTCCATTGCTACCAAAGTACTCTACCAAATCATTAATTTTGTTTAAAAAGGTTGGGGATAATAACTCAATGGAAATAAGATTAGGAAAACCTATGTAAGTCACAAATGGTTTTCTATAGCTAAAGTGACATTCAATACATGCGTCTCCAATTGAAAGTTGTATATACCAAAGCAGTGTCCAACCTGTGGCATTGGAGGGTGCTCATGATCAACCTCAAATTTATTTTCATGAGTTTCCTGAGACATGCCCTCTGATTTTTAAACAGAAGTGTTTGAATCAACCTGTAGTCTTAGGAGCAGCTGATGTTCATGCAAAGCTTCAGCTCTGCTGCTGGTTGCCTGCAACACTGGAAGGGAGGCAGGAGACTGCTGCTTCATGGACTAGGCTTGTCAGATAGTCGAGTTGACTACTTGCATTCCTCCTCCCCCTTGCTGCAAAGAGAGGAGCAGGAGCTGTGTTGGGGGGGGGGAGGGGAGAGCCAGTTTAAAAGCCAGTTTCCCCCAGCAGCATCTCTGAAGTGCTGCCTGTCCTCTCCTGAGCTGCTTCCTCTATTAGACGGAGCAGTGCAGGAGGCATGGAGGCTGCCACAAAGGGCCCGCTGTTCCACATCCCGTCAGCAGCAGCCAGTGCTGGCCACAGAGGATGCATCAACAGCTTCCTGCTGGGACCCGGCTCCAGACAGGGGCTGCTGGACTTGGCGTGAGCCAGGACTGAGCAAGCCCAGCTCAGTCCCAGCTCGCGATGGTTCCAAGAGCTACCCCGCTGTGACTCTGCAGTTTAAATGTAGTAGGAACCAGGCTGCCTGTTTGCCCGGCTCTTACATTTAAACTGCACAGCCGCAGTGGGGGGCAACTCCCACAGGCTTCCTCCCTTATCGACTAACCGTGTAGTCAAAAGAAATTCTATCAAGTACATGCTTAGCTATTTACTCACTTCTTAACGTCCCTACTGTGGATGCCGACAGAATAGTGGCTGGACTGACCTGAGGCCTAGAGAGACAGCTAGCAAAGGATGATCTTCCTCCCCAGTATAACCACGAAGGGCAGCCAATGATGGGAGAAAGCAATTATGGCTCTTCGAATCTCTGCCCGTCTTGGCACCAGTTAAGTGTAGCATGGAAGCTACTCTAACTTCTGCCTGCTGGCAATGTTCCCTTCAGAATCG
This sequence comes from Pelochelys cantorii, assembly GCA_032595735.1. NCBI lineage: Eukaryota > Metazoa > Chordata > Testudines > Trionychidae > Pelochelys > Pelochelys cantorii. The sequence goes on along the minus strand of CM064338.1, from coordinate 7,646,751 downwards.
TATGCCCAATTGAGGACAGCCTCACAGCAGTTGCTGTGGCCAACACAATAGGGACTGTTCAGAGATGCTTAGAGGCTGGCTGCGCTGGTGTTACACAGGATGAGGACTCCCTTGATAGGTAGTGTAGAAGGACTTTGGGAGCCCTAAGCTAGATAGAAGGGAAGGCCAAAAATCTGCCCCCAAGTACTGATTGTCATCCCCTGTCGTTTTAAAACAAGGTGTTTGACACATTGAAAAAGGGGAGAGCACTGCTTTAGAAGAATTTTGTGGCGGTACTGTCTAATAGAGAGTGAGAAAAATATTCACCACTGGCTAGTTAAAGAGGGAAGTGCACCTTCACCATTGTTAGATTTGTTTAAACACACATCATCTCAGTTTCTCCTATAGCACACACACTATTGCAAAGAACCTCAATCATCAGCTATTTCTTAAACAGAGCTGGTTTTCCAGCTCAAACAATGTTTCACAGTTACTCAGCACTTAAGACTCTCAATGCCAAAGAATCAGGCAATTAGCCCCTCTTTTCTTTCTTCTTTGCACTTCTCAAACAAGTGTTTTTAAAAGTCGTATTCAATACAACTTAATCGTGTCCTTCGGCTACAAGAACAACAACAATTCATCTGTTTCCCTATGTGATAATTCAAACCCATGTATTTTGTCTTGGGTCCACCCTTTCTGGGGCACCTGGCACTGGCCACTGTCGGCAGACAGGATACTGGGCTAAATGGACCTTTGGTCTGACCCAGTATGGCCATTCTTGTGTTCTTATGTTATGTTCTTATTTTAAATGGTGCAAAATCAAAAACAGATGAGAATGACAGCCTTATGAATGCTGCTCATATTTTCATCATTTTATAGCTCCATCATGCTTCCCGTGAAAAACTGAAGGAAACAGAATTTTAGAGAAACAAACACTATACCATTTAAAGTTTTGTAAGATGTTGGTATCTTCACTAAATCCTTTAAATAATAGTATTCTTCAGATACTGTACTGAAGATCTAATCTTTAACAATGTTTCAGTAGCTTTGGAATATTTTAATCACTGTTCTGTAAAATGACTGGATTCAGTACATTTAAAAATAATGCTAATTGACTGGCATGTAAACTAGGTAAGACATAAAAAAGTAAACCTTTTAGTTGTTTTTTCTCTTATGGATTTGCAATGCCTTTCCCTTCTAACATGAATATGTTAGTTCCCTTTTCCGGAAAAGGGATTTTTCTACCTGGTTGTAAAGGTACAAATAAATTATACATTTCACTCAGAGAAAGCTTCTCTACTTCTGAAAACATATTTAAGTGTGCAAGTTCACAATGCCAGATAATTCACAGTGGGGGAGGGGGAGAATATCACACCAGAGAGAATGTAGCCATGGTTACAGGGTTTTTTTGTTTTTTTTTTTAAAACTTAGATCTTTTCAGTAAATACAGTACCTAACTGCTTTTACTAAAAACAGAACTAGGTCACAGTTCAACTAAAAATTAAAAAGTCTTAAATATACACAAGTTTATGTAAATATAAATATTATAAAGGGAAACCTTAAAATGGTATATGACTCAAAATCACCTAATTTTTTATATATAATTGATACCAAACAAACAAACAAAAAGAATTTTCAGAATTCAGGATATAGTATTGGAGAAAGTGCAGGGATTCCTATTAGCAGGAATTATTCATATATTTTTTATCACCTTCTTCACCTCTCTATTTAGAAGAGAAGACACTAATGCTACACAAATTTCACTAACACTGGCATAAAATCTGCTTCTTCCACTGTAGATCCTATAACCTGCATCTCTCAACCTCACAATCCCAGTTGAAAGTTTTCCTCCATTGCCCAGGGCATACCCTTTAAATTTCTCTCAGGTTGTTTTCCAACTGTATAATTCTAAAGCAGGATACAACTTGTATTACATTGCATCTTCCATAGCATTTGCTCCAAACTAAATTTGGCAGCTAGCACTCTACTCATTCTTGTGTCCCCCCCCAATAAGTTTCACATTTAACTTTAAAATTCACACATCAAATTGCAGTATTCGGAAGAAACTAGGTGCTAAAGTGAGTGCTTATCATCCTACTATACAATTTGGCTCATGCTAAGAATATTACTGGATACTTAACCAAGCTAAATTTATTGCTGTGGCCAGAAGGGACTTTTCTAAAATTTCAGGAGAAAAAAAAGTTAAGACGCATTTATCAAAAGGTGAAAACAGAAATGTTTGCCCCACATATAAACAGTTTCTGCCTCACCAGGATGCCATAGCAGAAATACATTTGAGCCTGTTTGATAAAATCTATTTTAATACAGTCTCCTGAAGAGGTACAAATTGTCACTTTTTTAAATTACACAAAGAAAAAGCAACTTTTCTATTTTTGGCACTGTTATTACTGCACATGATCCTGCCAACCTATTAGGAAACTCTCAATGTCCAGTCCACAGTCCAATTTCCAAATGTAGCCAGTACATTTCAGCTACTCATGAGTTAAGCCTTTTAAAGTTTTATTACCATTTTATAATAGGTTTCCATTTGAATGGATAAATGCAGGAATGTCAGAGGCATCTTTTACTTTATGGAATAGTAAGTTCATAATTCAAATTGCATATTGTTATGCATGAATTAATGTGTCAGGTTCTGAAATACATGTGAGCGGAACTATAGTACAGTACTCAAGAATGGCATTTGTGTTTAAACAATGCATTAAATCAATTAAGTCTTTTCTGATGAATGACTGTTTTTGCAACACATTTCTTTTAAAGTTAGCTTGCTATTGAAACACTTTTTTCACAGTTTAACATCATTTGAGAATTGACATTTTTAATGCAGCAGAACAAACCAATCATCTTTCTATGTTCACTTTCCACAAATGTTGGAACAAGTTTTACTCCGATCTGTTATTTTGCCATAAGAAAAAATAATTTCCACTTCTTTCAGTCTTTTCTAATTCATGCCAGACTGTACCTTGCTGTCTTTCATCCCTGCTAAATGCTGGATTGCTCCAGATATTCCAACAGCAATATAAAGTTCCTAGAAGAAAAAGAATTATTAACATTAGTGATATTTTCAGAGATGTTACAAACATTAACAAAAAATCGGTACGATAGAGTATTTTAATATACCGTTTCTTGAAATCCAGGATAGGTACACATTAGGCAGATATCCTAGGGATATCCACCTGGCCAGTTTTGGAATGCAAAAGAAAAAAAGGAGACAGAAAAGCGTCTGGCACATGCACAGAACCACAGTAATGTCCTGTCTACGTAGATCAGGGCAGGCAAGATCCAGCCTGCCAATTCACTGGATCTGGCCCAAGGGCCGCCTCATTTTGTTTAGAAATGGGTGACAGGAGAGGGATCACGTGAGGATTACCTGTTGTGTCCCCTCCCTTTGGGGAATCCAATATTAGCCACTGCCAGCAGACAGGATATTGGGCTAGATGGTCTGACCCAGTATGGCTGTTCATATGTTTTTATTTTTTTCCTTATGTTCTTATTGGGACCCTGAGGCACAGAGCAGCCAGATGCTTCAGAGAACCCCCATGCTGTTTTAAGTGGCTGGCTGCTCCCAGCGCTGGGGAAAGGGGAAGGCTTTGTCTGCTGCTTCCACCCTCCAGCAAAATCTCTCAGCTCCCATTGGTCAAATGGCCTCAGGTCTGACAGGGCTGCTGGCTAGGAGCTGCCAAGGCAAGTGACTTTCAACTATAGCCTGCCCCTGGCACTCAAGTCCCTTCCTCTACCCCCCAACTCCCTGCCCCAGTTCACCTCACCACCCCCTGCTGTCCCAGGTCATCACACAAACCCTCCATACCTCTCCTCCCCCAGGTCATAACTGCCTCCGAAACCCCGCACCCTCTCTCAAGGTCAGGCCAGAATCCTCTCCTGCACCCATACCTCCTCCCCAACCCTGCACCCCATTCCCCTGCCCCTGATCACATACTCCCTCCTTCACCTCAACTCCCTCTCAGACCTCACACCCTCTCTTGCATCCCAGCCCCTTACCCTGAGCTCCCTTCTGCATCCAACCTTCGCCCCAGACTCATCTATGGAGGGAGTGCAAAGTGCCATTGTTGACCACTAACCAAAATCTTGGAGTGCCCCCCCCCCCCGCAAAAGTTATTGCCCACCCTTGATGTAAATGTATGTATACACAATTCAATTAAAGGATAGGACTGTCATCACTGGACGGTCTTTCAGATTCTCACAGTTTGGAAATTTTTTCGCTATCATTTTTAATTTAAAAAAACAGGTCTATTTCTAAAAAAAGAAACCTTTTTAAAATTCAATATGAAACTGACAACTTTTGCTAAAGTCTACATTTAAATTAAAAACAAAATATAATATTAAGCAGTATAGGTTTGCTAACTAGTTTCAAAGAAAGTCACCCACTGAACTGGTGGTAGTCACTGGTTACGCATCTGCAACCAGCTTTTGAAAGCAGTAACCTCTTCTGTAGGTGCATTAAAAAAAATAATCTTTTCTGTTTACTGAACTAGTTCACTTCAATAACTAGTTCCATCAAAATTTAGAAACCAAGAGATCTGAAAAAGCAGGAAGGCTTGTTTCTCTCTTTCAAGCCATGAATAAAAAACTAGGTGTCTCAGATGGAGGCAACAGCAAGGTGGTGGTGGAGGCGGCGGCAGTTCCGTGGAGTCAGCTCCCGTGGAGAGCCAGCTTCCCACATATACTGGTTCCTCCTGCCCCTCACCCTCCATGCTACTGCCTCTCTATAAGAGGCAGCAGCGTGGGAGGGTAAGGCAGGTGGCTGCGTGGGATCTGGTGCTCACGGGGAGAGGGCTTAAAAGCACTGGCTCCAAACTTCTGCATGGAGTTGATAAGTCTGGCCTTACTGCTTAATCCTATCAATCGTTTACTCAATTACACATTGACATCTCTATTGCTAACTACCGCTAAACAGTTTTGCTAAATTAACAGATCAGTTAGTTTTAAATACAAAACATGTTTTGATAAACCTGTTACGTATCAGCACACATAATATAGCTTTAATTAAATTAAAATGTGCGCACATTTAATTGAATGTTCATCCTTCATACAAATCTCAAGTGAAAAATTTTCATCTATAGATAAAACATTGTGTGATGCAATTCTGTAATACAATAAAAATGGAAAAACTAAGAATCTGAATAAACAGAAGTTAAGCTACATAAGAAATATGCACATAGTGAACCCACCTGATTACGCTAACTTCAATGCTTCTTTTTTGCTAAAGTGTATGTTTAGGTTCCAAATATACACATTATATTAACAACAAGAATCAGCCTCTCTTTCTGAAAGTAACTAAAAATACAAATGCAAAATGTGATTAAAACCAATTAATTTAAATCATGTATAATACTAGTGATTTAAATTACTAGTTTGCTACTGTCTACCTTGCAGAGATAAATAGGACCTAAATATGTAGGGTTGATAATTTGGCAACTTAACACATTTTGAATTTGTATGCTTATCAATTCTTACCCATTTCAAATGTAAATTCCTAAAAAAAACCCTTACCAATATTGGTGGTTTTAACGTATAGAAGAAAACCATTTCACCTTAGTTTGAAAGTTATCCTGACTATGAGCCACTCAAAGCCAGGCACATTTTGAACTCATGAAACAACAGTTCATAGAATCATAGAACCACAGAGCTGGAAGAGACCTTAGAAGGCCATCAAATCCAGCCCCTGCCCAAGGCAGGACCAATCCCAATTATATCAACCCAGCCAGGGCTTTGTCAAGCCGAGACTTAAACACCTCTAGGGATGGAGACTCCACTACTTCCGTAGGTAACCTATTCCAGTGCTTCACCACCCTCCTAGGGAAATAGTTTTTCCTAGTATCCAACCTGGACCTCTCCCACCACAACTTGAGACCATTGTTCCTTGTTCTGCCATCCATCACTACTGTGAACAGCCTCTTCGGAACCTCCCTTCAGGAAATTGAAGGCTGCTACCAAATCCCCCCTCACTCTTCGCTTCTGCAGACTAAACAGACCCAACTCCCTCAGCCTCTCCTTGTAGATCATAAGCTCCAGCCCCCTAATCATTTTGGTCGCCCTCCGCTGGACCCTCTCCAATGCGTCCACATCCTTCCTGTAATTGGGGGCCCAGAATTGGACACAATACTCGATATGTGGCCTCACCAGAGCCAAGTAAAGAGGAATAATCACATCTCTGGATCAACTGGCAATGCTCCTCTTAATGCAACCTAATATGCCATTAGCCTTCTTGGCTACAAGGGCACACTGTTGACTCATATTCAGCTTCTCATCCACTGTAATCCCCAGGTCCTTTTCTGCAGAACTGCTACTTAACCAGTTGGTCCTCAGCCTGTAACAATGCTTGGGATTCTTCTGTCCCAAGTGCAGGACTCTACACTTGTCCTTGTTGAACCTCATCAGATTTCTTGTGGCCCAATCCTCCAATTTGTCTAAGTCACTCTGGACTCTATCCCTGCCCTCCAGCATACCTACCTCTCCCCTTAGCTTAGTGTCATCCGCAAACTTGCTGAGGGTGTAATCCATCCCCTCACCCAGGTCATTAATAAAGATGTTGAACAAAACCAGTCCTAGAACCGAACCTTGAGGCACTCCGCTAGAAACCAACCGCCATCCTGACATTGAGCCACTGATCACTACCCGCTGGGCCCAACCTTCCAGCCAGCTTTCTATCCAACTTACCGTCCATTTATCCAATCCATATTCCCTTAACTTGCTGGCAGGAATATTGTGGGAGACCGTATCAAAAGACTTGCTAAAGTCAAGGTATATCACATCCATGGACTTCCCCATATCCACAGAGCCAGTTACCTCATCATAGAAGCTAATCAGATTGGTCAGGCACGACTTGCCCTTTGTGAATCCATGCTGACTATTCTTGATCACTTTCCCCTCTTCCAAGTGCTTCAAAATGGATTCCTTGAGGATCCCCTCCATGATTTTTCCAGGGACTGAGGTAAGACTGACCGGCCTAGAGTTCCTGGATCGTCCTTCTTCCCTTTCTTAAAGATGGGCACTACATTTGCCTTTTTCCAATCATCCGGGATCTCCCCCAATCTCCACAACTTTTCAAAGATAATGGCCAAAGGTTCCTCAATGACATTTGCCAACTCCCTCAGTACCCTTGGATGTATTAAGTCCGGACCCATGGATTTATGTACGTTTAGCTTTTCTAAATAGTTCCTAACCTGTTCTTTTCCCACCAAGGGCTGTCCACCTTCGTCCCATCTTGCGTCACTTAGCGCATTAGTCTGGGAGCTGACCTTGTCCATGAAGACAGAGGCAAGGAAAGCATTAAGTACTTCAGCTTTCCCCACATCATCTGTCACTATGTTACCGCCCTCATCCAATAGGGGCCCCAACACCCTCTCTGATCACCTTCTTGCTAACATGCCTGTAGAAACCTTTCTTGTTATCCTTCAGATCCCTTGCGAGTTGTAATTTCAATTGCGCTTTCACCTTCCTGATAACTCCCCTGCATTCTCGAGCTATATCCCTCCCTGGACATCTGTCCAAGTTTCCACTTTTTGTAAGCTCCCTTTTTGTGCTAAAGTTCACCAAGGATTTCCCCGGTAAACCAATCCGTTCTCCTAGTTTTAGGCTAATGGTTCAAATTGCAGTCAACATTTTACTGTTTGGCTTCCTTCAAAAATTCATAGAAGAGAACCAAAGAGTACTTTTCACCACCTCATTCATGAAGATCAAGACAAGCAGCTATTAGCTCAAAAGGTGTATGCCTCCTATTCTCCATTCAACGTCTCCAATTTGAAAACAAAAATTAAAAACAAGATTAGTTATGATGCCCAATTAGTTTATAACACCTATACTGCAATGTAGAAAGAGCAGTGTGCATTACAATCAAAGAGGTAAGGCAGACATTACATTTTTTTTAAATCATAGTGTTCTTGTTCAAGTTAGCATTTGCGGGCCAGCTAGACATAAAACAATTTTGATGCCCCATCCTAAAGAAACTCCACCAACCCAACACACATTACTCCCTTCTCCCACCCCCATATCCCAGGCTTAATCTGGAGAAAAATCAGTCTGAAGCCTCCAATCTTGATTTCTTGATCTTACAAGGGGCTCAGAAAACTATGCCCCAACTTTCCCTAGTCTTTATTATACCCTTCCCTCTTCCCCAGCTAACAGGCTTAGAGGCCCAAAAGTTACAAATTGTATGCCAGAATCTAGAAATGGACATGGAAGTATAGTTTTATTGGAGGTTTCAGTTAAAAGGCCGTGGATGTGGTGGTTTCTCTTTTTATTCATTTCAGTTTAATTGTTAGCCATTGCTGTTCAATTGTTCCCTCAAAAGTTACATGCACAGATCAAGTTTAGAATCCAGATTTCACACCCCCTGACTTGTTTTCCTAACTCCTACATGAAGCTTCTCTTCTTTCCAAGAACTGTGGAGAACACCTAAATGGAATATTTTATTCTATTGGATCCCAGCACACAAATAGCATTATTATTGTCCGATACCAAATGAGCCAATTCCTGCCCCCTTCCTCAGGGGGAAACAAAGCCAGGGGAGGGAGAACTCTAATAGTGATAAAAACAAAGAAGGGCAGAATGATGAGAGAATTTTTCCTTTTGAATTAATAAGTCTATGAGCAAGGCTATGAAACGCTTCTCAGTTCTGAGCATTTTCACAAATTTATATGAGAGTCAGAGGCTACAAAATTTACTGAGTTTTGTTTTCTTCCCCCTTATTCAACAGATTACTGTTTGGGGTCACCTTATTTCAACTGCAGGGCTACATCTAACAAGTGAAATATAATATGTAAACATAAGGACACATGGTTAGACTGTGATATTGTAGTTATCTCCAAAGGAAAAAGTGGAGTCTACATGATAAATTATTCTCACATTATATTTCTATTTTAACCCTCTTAAAACATGTTAATGAATCTCTAAACATATTACAGGAAGCACTGGTCTTCTAGACTACCAGATTCCTCTTATCAGTTTGCTAAATTTTAAAGACTGTTTTTGGAAGGAGTCCAAATGCCAAACACTCATGTCTATTTCCCATTACCTTTACCTTTCCTAGATATATTTAATAAAATATTGTATTTAAAAGGTCATTTATATATTACCAGATTTGTCTAAAAAACAAAAAAGAGACTTAGCTGTATGTTTAAGACTTATGCACAACACTATTAGTTTGCTTGCCTTCAGCTTCCCAAGTACAATAGCCAATCCATTTGACCAGTTGTAGTTTGCATGGTAGACCACTTCAAGTAGGCAACAGTTTCACTGAATGTGTAATTATGAAGACATTGCACAGAACAGTGGGTTTCTAATTAATAGTTCTCTAATGAAAAAAGTCTTAATATTAAGGAGACTCCATTTATATATGTTACTGTTAAATGTACAAAGCTGATTTGGCCAATAAAATTTCCAAGCTGCTAGGTACAAATACAATTACCACATAACCATTTCAAGGAAGAATCTGGTCACCCACAAGGCTCTCAGCCATACCTCCTGTCAAGATAAGGAAGATTAAGAAAGTCATATTTCCCTTTTTTAATTTATTTAAAATCATTTTAAGAATAATATAAAACCACCCCACTTCCATGCATTTACTGAAACTATAAGCTTCTACCTCAGCTCTAAGGTAAACTCTAGAATAATTTGTTCCAGAATAGTACCCAACGTCCCTAGTCAAAACTAAGTACTGCATAAAAATACAAGAGAACGCGAGGCCAGATTCCTGATACTCTCAGGAGGCACAGTCCTGGAGGGAGTGGACAAAAATGGTCTTTGTGTTTCCCAGATTTGGAGTCCCTGGAGAAGTTAGAGCACCCTAATCGTCTGTTCTAATTTTCTACAACATTGTATAGTTCCCTTATTCTATATATCTTCTGGATTTTGACTCAAGTTTCACACAGCCAGAACTCTAGGCTGAGAACAATCTTTAGAGTCAAAATTAAAAAACCCAATAGTGCAAACCCTTACTCAAGTAATCCTAGTAAAGTCAATGAGATTCCTTATACAGAAGTTCATAGAATTTCATCTGAAATCAATATGTCCAGTTAAAGTAGATTTATGGATCAATGTAGAATATTTTTCATGTAGACACAGATCCCCAAATGATTCATGAAACAATGATATCCTAAATGTGCTATATCTTTTAATGCTCCTTGATATTTACTTAAGATTATTTTAAAATGCCCAAGGCGCCTTAGGGTTTTCTTAAGAGAGTCTCACGAAAATATTTTATTCTCATTTATAGTATGAGTGGGAATTCTCTTAAGATAGTGTTGTATCTTGCACAGGTGTAATCCAAGATGAGACAGCACACTTGCAAAGCAACTGTCAGCTCCTATTGATTTTCATCCCAACTTTTGAATTACATTTAAAATCTTCAGTGTACATCAATTTGTCATCATTGCAGTGGCATGCTTTTAAAAGCAGATAGTTTAATGAACTCCTTTGGAACATGTGTTCTTTCTATAGACAAATGGGATAATTTTTGTGTTTGTAAGAGCAAAAGGACAATGAAATTAGAAAGAAATCTTAGTTATGAGAGTTAAGTCACATGAAGGATCCCTAACAATTATGAGCTAACACACTGTATCAATTATTCCAAAAAGTTAATGCAAGCTATTCAATAACCTACAAATAGCAGAAGTTACTAAACATTACACAAAGTATTTCAGTTCCATCCAGTCTTAATCTTTTTCACTTAAAGAACCTTTAAGGGCTTTGATCAGCTAGGGCATGTAATTACTCTAAAGAAGCATGCTTAGGGTGTCTGCTGGAGTACAGGGCCATACAGCATTTCTTTTTTGCTCTCCTGGGAGCTGTACATCAATTGCTTTCAGCTAAATGCACTTACATATGAATATTTTAGTACAATTTAATGTTTCTGCACCAACCCCAAAGGAACAGAGCATCAATTTGTGAACACAGTTCTCTTGGATTTAAAAGCCATGCTGGATAATGCAGGATGAAAGGGTTGTCAATCTTTAGCTTTTTAGCAAGTCAGAGAAAGGTAGGCTGTAAATTCAGTCCCAGCTGCATACAAACAGCTCTCTAAAGTTCGCTGCTGCAGAGCTACTTTCCAACACTAGTGAATTTGCAGAGGAGACAGTCCAAAACACAAAATTTCCTAAGCATGACCATTTTCCCCAAAGCTAACCCACCTAACAACCTCAATTCAACCATTTATACAAATGCATCTGCTGGTCTCCTAATAAAATACTCAAATGTAATGCACAAACAACACATCCCCACAAAGAAGGTAACAATAGGTCTGAGAACATAAGTAATTCACCGTATGCATGATCACTGAAACATTAGCTATTTCAATACAGGAAACTCCCGCCTTACAATGGCCCGAGTTGCAACCCCCGGCACTGATGACCATTTTTGTAAGTGCAGAAAACCCCCGACTTACATCCTCGGCCCATATTTATGACGGCGCACAGCACCTTATCATAAATGCAGGTTCGAGTTATGACGCCCCCGACTTGCGATGCTTCCCTAGGAACTGATCGTGTCGCAAGTCGGGGACCACCTGTACACCCTTCGAGCCATGGACAATTCGGAGGCAATGAAAATTTTGTTCAGATAGCTGTTGATAAGCAAATAGGTGGAATACTATAAAAAAAAGCAAACACACATAAGTAAGAGGTCCAGATGACATACGGTTTAGGGAATTAAACTATTTCACTTACTGATAGCAATTACTTTGAAAGGGAGTCTGATCTGAGAAAGAACATGAATACTGAAATAAAGACAACTTGGTGCAACCTCCCCAAATGAGAGAACAAGTCAAACAAACAGTATTCACCAGATGGGACAAGTAAATAATCCCAATGAAAATAATGGAATACAATACATATTGAGAAAAGAACTTGTAAGCACCTAAGTGAGTAACAGAACCAGGAGAGGCATTAATATAAAGAATAAATATGTTGTATACCCTGATTTTACTGCTGTTTCCCCAATCAATAAATGGAATTAGCAGATTAAAGAAATACAGTAAATACAATAATATAGCTTTGAAGTATATGATATTGCCTCAGATGGACCATGCAACACAAAGTAGTGTGATGCATTGCATGGAAAAGAAATTGTCTAGTACAATGCAGCATAGAAAGAGATTTTTATTTTTTTAAATGCCCAAAGTGATGGAGCTTCCACCATTCTCCTGGGGAGACTATTCCACCACATAAATGTGTCTCGCCACCAATAAATGTTTTCCTACTATTCAGATTCTATTTTCCCATTCCTCAATTATTTCATCCTGTTATTCCTAGTTATATTGGATTTATTATATGTGAGGGTTTGTGGAATGAGAATGGAATGAGAATATCTACATAGTAGTTAATGTGCTTTAAACTCATAGCCTAAGTTAATTCTACAGTATATACAAGCTCCATGATGTTGTTTTCCATCCTTGGTGACTGCACCCTTCAAATATTTTGGACTTGTATCCCTCCCTTGGTTGTATCTATTAAACCAAGAGTTCTCAACCTTTTCTTTCTGAAGCATACCCAACATACTACAAAAGTCTCCACAGGCAACTTATGCCACAACTGTTTTTCTACATATCCAGCAGATTAAAAGCCCAGGTCAGCCTTAGGAAGTAGCAAGCAGGGAGCTGCCCAGAGCCCCAGGTGAGCCTATGAAGCTAAGTTGCTTGGGCTTTTGCTTCAGCCCCACAGCAGGGCTCAGGCTTTGGCTTCAGTCCCAGGTCCCAGAAAGTTTAAGACCATGCCTGCTTGCTGATTTATTTTTGAACCCCTGAAACCTGTTCACTGCCACACAAAGGACCACAACCCTTTCTCTCCCCCCGCCATCCCGTTAAGAACTGCTGTATAGTGTCTTCTAATTGTTCCCACCACTGAGCAGAATGAATTATGTGCACCAATATCACCTTCATATTGATGCATAATAAAATTCATGTAGTGGGGATAAGGGTTCTAAGTGTGGGAGGGGCCTCAGTCTTGGAGCAGAGGATTGGGTGCAAGAGGCTTGGGTTGGGGCTGCAAGCTGTGGAGCAAGGCTAGGACAGAGGATGAAATGCAAGGGTGTAAGGGCTCTAGCTGGGGATGTAGGAGAATGCTTCAGGACTATTGCAAGGAGGAAGGACTCCCCCTAGCTCTCTCTCCTAGCAGCAGCACCTGGGCTTGGAGGGAAGGCACCTCTCTCCACCATGGCAGCAGGCTAGGCACCACTTCCCCTTCTTGGTAGGTTCAAGCCAGGACTAGTTCAGGGCTGGAGCTGGTTCAGGTTGGCGCTGGCTTCAGGTCACCCTCCCCTGGCCATAGCAGGGCGGAGGCCGGGTTAGGGCAGACCTCCCTCAGCTGCGTCAAGTCCCCAGGCAGGTTTCTTGTGCACTTGCATGGTACTAAATAGGCAGCTGCACAGCAGCATGGCTTACAGGGAACTTAAGCCACTGTATTAAACAATACCTATGTGGCCAATTCAATTTTTCCTCCCATCATGTAGATAAATTTTGTTGTTCTTTGTGAAGTTCCTCCAACCTGGTAATGTATTTTTGGAAACATGGGGTAAAATTCTGGATCCAACGAAGTCAATAGAAGCATTGCAATCAAATTCACCAGGGCCAGGATTTCATCCACAGTGCTCAGACCTAAATACAATACTCTAGAAGTGGTCACACCAGAACTATAAAGGGTTACTATATCTGCTCTGTGATCTTCTTCAACATATACAATCCTTAACTTTTATGCTATCACATTGCAGACTTTCATCGAATGGGTTTCAACTATTACCCCTTCTGAAATTCCTGCTCTCTCACTTAGTCGTCTTATTTTTCATCTGAAATATTAGGTGCAACCACCAATGACAATAAAATTATTCACACTCCAAGGGCCACAGAGACCACTATAATCATCTCCTCTGACCTCCTGCAAAACAAAAACTGCAGAATCGCCCCCAAATAATTCCCAGATTATTTTTGTTAAAGATGCATTCAATTTTGCTTCAAACTTACCAGTTGTAATCAAGTCACCCATTAACTTTCTTTTTGTTAAGATAAAATAAATTAAGGTTTTGGAGGCTACCACAAGAGACATTTTCTAATCCTTTAATCATTCTCAGGGCTCTTCTACAAACTAGAGATATTAAAGTTTAAGTGGTAAATGGGGCGGGGGAGAGGGGGAGAAGAGACTCAAAGGGGCTGATCTAGCGAGGCTGAAGAAGCCTCCTTCCCTCCCCTTTCCCCCAGGCCTGCCCCCACTCACCCCTCCTTTAATCCATTAAATGTTTAATTGGTTAGCCAATTAAACAAAATTTTACATCCGTACTCTGACTCCTCTCCAATATACCCACATGTTTCTCAGAGACACCAGAACTGCACACAGTATGCCTACAGCAGTGAACCAATGCCAAATACAGAGGTAAAACAATCTCTCTACTTCTCTGGAGATTCCCACTATTTGTGCATCCAAGAATTGCATTTGTTTATCCCCGTTAGCCATAGAATCATATTGAGAGCTCAAAGTCAGCTAATTAACCACCAAGGCCTTCAAATCTTTTTCACGGTTTCCCAGAATGAGAGTCCCCCATCCTGTAAGCATTGGCTATATTCTTTTTTTTTTTTTTTTTTTTAAGATGTATACATTTAGTCATATTAAAATGCATACTGTCTGCTTCTGTCAAGTAGATGAAACAATCAAGATTGCTCTGTATCCCTCTTCAATATCCGGTTCTAAACTCCAGTTTTTCTATTCTCTGAAAGCTTTTTCAGTTAAGATTTTGTTTTGTTCCAGGTTATTGATACAAGTGTTAAATAGCAGCAATCCTTGTGAGATCCCACTCATCCCGATCTATGAGTCTCTTTTTATAATTGCATTTTGAGACCTGTCAGTTACCCAGTTTTTAATCCATTTACTATGTGATTTAATTTTATACACTTTTAATTTTTTAATCAAAATGTTGTACAGTAGCAAGCCAAATGCTTTACAGAAGACTAAATATATTACATCAACAAATACCTTCATCAACCAACTCTGTAATCTCAAAAAAATATAAAGCTGGTTTGACAGGATCTATTTTCCATAAACTGATGTTGATGAGCATTAGTGATATTACCGTTCCATCTTCTTGCTTAGGATTGATGTCAGACCAACAGGCCTATAATTATCCAGGTCACCATATCCTTTTTAAATATTGGCACACAACATTAATTTTCTTCCATTCTTCTGGAACTTCCCTAGTATTTCAAGACTTACTGAAAAATCAGCATTAAGCTCTTTTAAAACTCTTGGATACAAGTTATCTAGACCTGTGATTTAAAAGTGTTTACTTCACTAGGTGCTACTTAATATCCTCCTGAAATAGTAGAGGAATAGAGTATTAGATCATCTCTATCTCCATACACAGAACAGAAATATTAATTGAGCACTCCTGCTTTTCTGCATTATTGATAACTAGAAGATTTACTCAGCATTGCTCGGGTCCTTTAGGGGAGGGGGATGCTGCAATCAGGACAGGGGGGCTGGGAGGGCTCAGTGCTGGGTGTGGGAAGAGGCAGGGCTGGGGGCCGGGAGGTGCTGGGGGTTTCCTGGGGCCACCACGGTGACAGAGGCAGCACTGCTTGGCCAGCAACAGCTCCCTGGGGCCGCACTACCTGGCCAGAGGCTGCTCCCCAGGGCCACCTTGGGCAGCACTGACCAGCTGGCAGCAGCTCCCTAGGGAGAGATTGCACATAGCATACTACATTCATTTCTAGGCAAAAGATGTGGATAAGCTGGGAGCTGAAACTGGACTTCTATTCTATTGTACATTGTTTAATATACAACTGGAAGATGCTCAATAGTATGGTGATGAATGGAGTATAAAAATCAATGTGCCTATGTATCTCATATGTGTTCTGATCCTCCCCCGGCAAAGGGAGAAATCTGTGTAATGGAAAATTATTCTGGTAGGGTTGTGTTTTTTTTATTAGTGCATCAAAAACAGAGAGGCCGGGAGAATTTGCAAGAAAAGACTAGTGAAAAATCCACTAAATAAGCTTGCATACATGAAGGGTGTTATCATCAAAAAAGAGATAAGAATTAGAGGTGATAAAACTGGATGGAAGAACAAATGGACAGCTTCCTCCTAGTAATGAGATCATTTTAGATAATGAAGGGGCAGCTTTCACTGTTTTCTGACAGATTGCTCCGCTTGTCCTCCACTCTAGTTACAAATGGCAAGTGGAGGGTATGCTGCTCTCCTTAGAATGATTTCTCCCAGCATTTGCTATAAGAACAGTTTCAGAATCTACAGAGAAGCAGGCTCTCAGAGTTTCGGGGAACAAAGCCATGAGCAAGAGACGGGGAAACTAAGGGGTGCCTTAGTCTCCCTCTGAATACTTAAAGCAGCAGCAGAGTACATCTTTGTACTTGCATCCACTCAGATTTGCCCAGAGCAATGGTAGGTCTAGCGAACAGCTTCTACAAGAGCTGTGCTGCCATACGGCCACTGTGAAGAGGGTAGCTAAAGCAGTAGCACAGAGGAACCAAACCTCGGTGGGGCCAGGTGATCTCTTTTCTTGCAGATCTAAGGCTGAGAGGTCACATGACCTGGCTCTCCTACATTGCTAATCCTCATTCAGCCACCCTCACTTCAAGATTTTCCAGGACACTACATAAGATTTACAATAATCTGTTGCCCTGTCTACACTCTCTCTGTAGGAACTTACAAGTTTAATAGCTTCAAAAATTCAATAGCTTTCATGATTCAACGCAAGACTGAAAATTCTGTACTTGATAAAATCTTGTCATGTGTCAGTTCAAAAACTAGTCTATACATTAAGGATGTTAGATAGTACGCTCCCAGCCCTACTCTAGGAAGCCCCCTGCTACCCAGCGCTGCTGCTCTATGGCAGCTGCTCCTGTCTGTGGGGAGCCTGGACCACTGCTGACAGAGGCTGCTTTGCAGCAGCTTCCCCTGCCCCACTCCTCCACACTGCTGCCTCTGAGGAGAGACAGGCGAGTCCGCAGAGCTGGCACACAGAGCTAGCACACGCAGGGAGCCTGCTTAAAAGCTGGTTCTCCACAGGTATTAGCTTCCATCTGCCCCACTCACCCTCTGCACTGCTGCCTATCAAAGGCAGCAGGACCGGGGATGGGGGGGGTCAGAGGCAGATCTGATGCTCATGGAGACCTGGCTTTTAAGCCAGCCTCTCACGGGCACCGGCTCCCGTCCCCTTTTGCTACCTCTGATACAGAGACAGCAAGGCGGGCGGGGGGGTGGGGGGGTGATGCATGTAGTTGACAAGATTAACCAATAAGAATTGTGTAGTTGTCTACTCACTGACATCCCTATTACATACCATTATAGGACAGGAACACTAATGCTAATAACTCAAATCCCCAGGAAACACCAAGGTATTCTTTTCTAATACGATCATAAGTGGGTCAAGAGTACTTGTTTTAATGTATCTAAGCAAATGATAAAAACAGCATTTTATTTATCTACAGGTTTTTATTCTGTGGACAACCTATGCAGGTGGGTATACTTTAATGGTGCAAATTGACCTGATTCCCTATCTGAAATTAGTTCTGAAAGAATAAATTCACTTGGGTTGGAATACAGTAATTTTCCAATTACATTAGTGTAATGAATATTTACATCAAAGTATAATAAAATATTCAGGCATTCATAAAAAGACCTTTAACAAATAGAGTATCCAAAAACACTTCATTTCAATATCCTAAAAAGAGCAAAGAAAAAAAACACTAGTAAAATAGGGCTGGTACAATTTTAAGAAACAAATTCTGTATATTAGCAGAACTTTTAAATGGTCAATGTAAAAGAAAATTATTCTCTTTGTAAACATTCTTAAAGCAAAGAACACAAAGTAAGTGTTCTTGCAGCTAATATTAAACCACATTGAATATATGCGATTTTTCTAATTAGTATGAAGCTAAATTTTAGCTTAAGTTTCAACAGACACATGCAACTGCTTATGCCTTACAAGTTTTCTCTAAGTCACAGATAATCTTAACATAAGTTGCCTCCTTACCCATAAGCTACAATACCCAGTAAGGGATATCACTAGCGTAACTAAATAATATCTCAATGTCTTAAAATGTGGAAGAAAAACTCAGAACTATACAAGAGCAACTTTACCAAAGCTCCACTCAACCAGAAAATGCATGAAACTCACTCATGAATACATGATTTTATAAACACAAAGATACAGGAAAGCTAAAGCATACTATGAAATCTATTGCATAGAGTTAAGTCTTAAGTTCATAATGGAACACGTACGTGTATTTGAGTCTCTTATTCAACTAATTTCTCCAGTCACTGAAGTGAAAGGTGTTATGGAAGTTTTCTAGGAACATCCCCAGAGGACTGCACTGCAGAGTATGTTGTTTAAAAACATTAAGTTGGCCATATGGTCATGTGTTAGTATATCAGTATTTCAGAAAAGCTCTTAACTGCCCATGAAAACTTATAAGACTGAGGGGATTCCCAGCATGTCCTGTGATGCACTAGCTGAGCTGAATTCTTAAATCTGTAGTCAGTCAGCTAAGGAAAATTAAGGGTCAAGACCAAAGTTTCTCCTCAACACATAAAAAGATAGAAATAAGGAGAGAAAAAGACAACTCTCTCAGGGCATGTCTGCATAGCAGTGTTATTGCAACAAATAACACATCTACACAGCAAGCCGTTATTTTGAAATAATGGCGAGCTGGAGCATTTCTTACTCTGACTCCTGCAAACCTCATTTCATAAGGAGTAAGGGAATTTGAAGGAAGAGTGTTCTTTTGGCTTCCTGCTGTACAGACAGTACCAAAAGCCAAATTCAGCTATTTCGACTTCAGCTACACAATTAACATAGCTGAAGTTGTACAACTTAATTCAACTTTTATGCTGCTGTGTAGACATGCCCTCAGAAGCATTACCTTCTCCACCAATTAACAGGACAGGATCATCTTCAGATCGCTACCCCTTCCTGTTTTTCAATGTAGGAACTAACGATACGGCCAAGAATGACCTTGAGCGGGTCACTGCAGATTATGTAGCGCTGGGAAGAATGATCAAGGAATTTGAAGCGCAAGTGGTGTTCTCGTCCATCCTTCCAGTTGACGGAAAAGGTCCAGGTAGGGATCGTTGAATTGAGGAAGTAAATGTGTGGTGGAGCAGGTGGTGTCAGAGAGAGGGTTTTGGTTTCTTCGACCATGGTACTCTGTTCTGGGCACAAGGATTGCTAGGAAGAGATGGGATCCACCTAACCAAGAGAGGAAAGAGCATCTTTCTGAGCAGGCTTGAAAACCTAGTGAGGAGGGCTTTAAACTAGGTTGGTTGGGGGATGGTGACCAAAACCCAGAGGTAAGTGAAGAAGTCGGCTACCGGGAAGAAACACAAGGAGGAACAAGCAACAAAGGAGGACCCCTGACTCGAACAGAGAAGGTAGGGTAATCAACTGGTTATCTAAGCTGTTTGTACACAAATGCGAGAAGCCTGGGAAACAAACAGGAAGAATTAGAAGCTCTGGCCCAGTCAAAGAACTATGATTTGATTGGAATAATGGAGACTTGGTGGGATGACTCGCATGACTGGAGCACTTTCATGGAAGGGTATAAACTGTACAGGAAGAACAAGCAGGGGAGAAAAGGAGAAGGAGTTGCATTGTATGTAAGAGAGCAGTATGATTGCTCGGAGCTCCAGTATATAGAGGGTGAAAAGCCTGTTGAGAGTCTATGGGTAAAGTTTAGAGGTGGAAGCAACAGGGGTTGATTTTGATGTTGTGGTTGGTGTCTGCTACAGACCGCTGGATCAGACCTTTTCAACATCAAAATTATCTCTTCCAGTTAGCAACTCTGACCTTTTTAGTATCAATTCAGCTTAAATTCCAACTTACAAATACACCGTAAAAATAACAAATAGTCCTGTGGCACCTTACAGACTAACAAAATTATTTATGTATCATACGCCTTTGTGGGCAAAACCCACTTCTTCAGATGAGATGATCTTCAAGTGATAATCTCATCTGAAGAAGTGGGTTCTGCCTACGAAGGCTCATGATACTATATATATTTTGTTTGTCTCAGGTGCTACAGGATTACTCGTTTTTAACATTACAGACTAACACAGCTACCCCTCAGACTATAAAAATAGTTTTTATAAGTTACAGTATATTGCATTTTTACCTGGAAGTAGGGACTATAACTAGGAACAATTCTTTCAATTAAAAAAAGTGTTAATGCCCTATGTAACTGCTTATTTTAAAAATAATTTTAAAAGAAACAAATATAGAAAAATACTGTTAAAAGGATTTCTTAACTGTCTCATTTACATCCACATAGTTGTGTTAATTAAGATTCATTTACTGACAAAACAGTAACTCTCACCTATCAACGCCGATTGATTTTGATAGCCTAACCATGGTCACCAAGACCATATGAGTTTTTTACACCATTTACATGTTGTTGATAATGACTAGCCAGCTGGAGTGAGCCTTCCTCCTCCAAAAATTAGTCTTTTCTATTCCAGCTTTTCATAACTGCCTCTACGGCTGAAGATCAAAATAGCTTAACTCAGTGGTGGGCAATGGGCAGCCTGCGGACCCCCTCTCTGCTCTCCTCCCCCATGTACCCCTCACGCACTGAGCACCGCGCGCGCACGCACACACACAGAACTTTTGGAGCATGCAAATCACAAGACTCGTGCTGTCCCACTCCTCCCCCTGCCTCCCAGAGCTTGAACAGCCACAAACAGTTGATTTGCGGAAGTTCTAGTTCTGGGAGGGGGAGGAGTGGGGACAGAGTGCAAGTCAGGTGGTTTGCATGCTCCACAAGTTCTGAGAGGATGGGGGAGGTGCAGGAAGTGTGGGCTCTGGTGCCCAGTGCATGAGAGGTGCATGGGGGAGGGGAGCAGATGGGAGGGACGGATGCAGGGCTGCAGGTGGAACCCCAGAGGGCCATTCACGTGGTTCACTCATTTTTGGTTGCCCATCACTGGCTTAGATGCTCTTGCTTCTAGAATGTGCTCATGGAAGCATTAGATCCTGGACATTTATAAACCATATACACCTGAACTAGCACTTTGCAATATGACTATATTCCTTGTTCATCACCCCTAAACTTGTAACCCAACAGGTGCTGGCATTTTTGTGTGTTGCACAAGCTTTGCTTAGCACACAGTGCAACAATTCAGTAAGATTTACCTAAGAACATGGAACACTACTTCATTAACGTGCATGTGAGAAAAAGCTCTGTAAAATACCAAACTACAAAATTACTAGTTAAACTTTTATCATCCAACAGAATTAGAAGCCAATGACAGAAATGAAGACACTCGTGCAAAGCATTCATGAAGAGACAACTGAAAGGAATCCAGCATACAAACACCTAATTTGAGGTAACATTCAGAACACTTTAGGTGAACAATAAAGTGGAAATATTATACGAGGATTCCTGCTGTCGAGGCCTTCAAAATGGATTGAAAAGGTGCATTTGTTATAAGAGATAGGATACTTAGATGCTGCTGCGAGGTTTGATACCAAATCTCCACTAATTATACACATTTACATTAAAGGTTTTTTTTAATTAATGATAGGGAATACCTACAGTTCTTATGAAAAAGATATTTCCATACTTACTGGTGCTACTATTTTGCCCGTCTGCCCAACCTGCATGTCATTGGGAACAAAGCCAGCATCAACTGCTGCACGAGAAGCACCAACTGGTTGAAAGAAAATATATTCAGTGTTTTCCTTTAAAATATTAGCAAGCCAACCTTAAATCTTGATTAAAAAGAGTCTGTATCTTAACCAAGAGTCCTGTGTGATGGCATGTATTTGAAAACCTACTCTGTCTGTACTGCTGATCGAAGTTTCCAGTTACTAAGTGCTAATGCATTTCATAAGCAAGAGGAAATCTCTATTCCTACCATGAAAGAGTTGTACATTTAAATCTGGCACACTCTCACTCTTAATTTTATCAAAAAAAATATTTGCACATAAGGGCTTTCCCTTACTCTACCTATCTTCTACTGTATGTATCATCTCTCATCTCTATGGGAGCCTGATGTCAGTTATCCTAAATGTGTCACTTAAATTTGATTTCACTTTTATTTGTAGACTAAGGTGTTTAAACCAGATGTAGCCAAAAAAGCCACATATAGCTCATTAACAGCTGAAATGCATCTCTCAGAGCCCTTTTAGAGCCCTCCTCATTCTCCACTTACCAGATCACTGTTGGGGGGCAGAATCGGGAGGGAAAGCTTCAGCCCTGTAATGAAGTTAGAGAAGTGGTGGGCAACCTGCGGCCCAGTGGGGTTCTATGTGGGGCCCACAAAATTTTGTTTATCATTGTCCAATTACAAGAGTGCCAGATTCTGCTGGTTTTCATCTGCATGGTTTTTTGCTACCAGTATTACAAAAGTGACACACACTTACAGCAAGGGCATGTGAAGTGAGGGGTGTGTTGATTGCACACAACATTGTGGGAGCAATGTGCTCCCTCTGCATCCAATCAAAGCACTGCATCCAATCAGCACACCTCACAAATTGTAAGTACACAAGCGCAGTTAGCAAAACTATCCTATCCTGAGAGGCCATTTTGGTTACGACAATCTTGTGGCCCACAGAGATGGAGGGCCACGCATGCAGTCTACTCAATCTAGTCTCACTGGGTTTCCCTGCAAGGAAGCGGTTCTGTGGGCTTTAGCGCTACAGGGGAAGACACGGGGGCTTGAGGCATACCTTCTGGGACTCGGGGCTTCAGCAAGAGAGGATTTGAAACTCTGTGCTTCAGCAGGCAATGCCTCACAGGCTGAAGCCTGGAGCCCTGACAGGTGTGTGCTACGGCTCTTGAATTTCTGAAGATTACCATATGTGGCCCAGCATCAGTAAATTTGGTCACCCCTAGTCTAAACATTGCCTGCAAGTCAACAGATGTCAATTTACTATAAAGCCACGTTTTAAAATATCTACCTATTACTGTTACATTTGAAATAGGAAAAAAAAATTACTATTGCTGACAGGGTTGTAAGCAACTAGTCAACTACCTACCTGATAAGCATAAGCTTATCGGATAGACGAGTAGTGACTTGACTAGTCGCTTCCCCCCTTCCTGCTGCCTCTATCAGAGAGAGGAAGTGGAGGAGGCAGGGGAGCAAGATCCGGTGCTGGGGGAAGCCAGCTTAAGAGCCGGCTCCCCCCAGCACCATCTCCAGGGTGTCGCCTGCTTCCCCCCGCTGCCTCTATCAGAGGTAGCAAGGAAGGAAACAGAGGAGGCTGCTGCAAAGCAGCCCCTGTCCGTAGGGGTCCCGGCAGGGAACTGGGCCCCCCACGGAGAGTGGCTGCTGCCACCAAACAGCCCCTGTTCACAGCAGCCAGGGCTGGCCGCAGACAGGGGCTGTTGCCGGAGCAGCTCCTGGCTGCCGTGAACAGAAGCCACTCTAACACTAGCCCGTTTGCAGTGGACAGGGCTATTCGCCGTGAACAGGGGCTGCTGGACTCAGCATGAGCCAGGACCAAGCAGTCCCAGCTCGTGCTGATTCCTGCACCTTTGCATTTTAAATGTAGGAAGAGCCTGGCGGCTTTTACTACATTTAAAATGAAAGCTGCAGCACAGGTGGCTTCTGGAACCAGCAGGAGCCGGGAATGCTCAGTCCCAGCTTGAACCAGCTCCTGGAGCTACCCCTGCTGTGGCTCTGCAGAGCAGTCCTATTAACTAATCATAGAGTCAATACAAATTGTATCAATTATACAATTAACCTGATAAGAAAGAGTTACCTTGGTGCAGTAACGGTGCTTCTTCGAGATGGGTCCCCGTGGGTGCTCCACTCTGGGTGCTGGTGCGTCCTCGCGCCGGCGACCGGAGACTTTTTCTAGCAGTTTCTGCCATGCCGGTGCCATAGAGCCCTCTAGTGCCGTTGGAATTCTTGGGCACCTGCGCAGCGCGGTGCGGCTCCTCCGTTCCTTCTGTACCCGCTAGAGTACAAGGCTCCAAAGCAAGGGAAGGAGGGAGGGTAGTGGAGCACCCACGGGGACCCATCTCGAAGAAGCACCGTTACTGCACCAAGGTGAGTAACTCTTTCTTCTCCTTCGAGTGGTCCCCGTGGGTGCTCCACTCTGGGTGACTACAGAATAGTTGTCGGCTCA
Source organism: Pelochelys cantorii (assembly GCA_032595735.1). Taxonomy (NCBI): domain Eukaryota; kingdom Metazoa; phylum Chordata; order Testudines; family Trionychidae; genus Pelochelys; species Pelochelys cantorii. The sequence goes on along the minus strand of CM064338.1, from coordinate 7,622,669 downwards.
CGGAGGAGGGTTTGGAGCCGTGTGGTAGTCACTGTGGACAGCACTGCATGTCCCACCGCCATGGACAATGTTATAGAAGAGGAAAGTGCATAATGTTGCGCAAAAGTGTGGTCGGATGATCAGGTGGCGGCGTTACAAATGTCTTGGAGTGGAACATTATGAAGGAAGGCGGTTGTGGAAGCCACAGCTCTAGTGGAGTGAGCCGTGATGTTGTCAGGTAAGTGTTTGTCGTATAAGGTATAACAAGTTTGAATGCAGGAAGTAATCCATTTCGAGATTCTCTGAGATGAGACCGCTTGTCCCCTAGATCTTTTGGCGTAGGAGATGAAAAGCCTAGGTGAGGCTCGCCACGGCTTCGTGCGGTCAACATAAAACGCCAGTGCACGTCGGACATCTAAAGTGTGCCATGCTGCCTGAATTGGGTCAGCATGAGGCTTCGGAAAGAAGGCAGGTTAAGTGTATGGGTTCATTCACATGGAAGGGTGAGGGTACTTTGGGGAGAAATTTCAGGTGGGGTCGGAGTATTACTCTGTCCTTTGTAAAGACGGTATATGGTGGGTCGGCCATCAAGGCCACCAGTTCGCTCACCCTCCTGCTGGAGGTTAATTGCGACGAGGAAGGATACCTTCATGGATAAGTGAGACCGAGAACAGGTAGCCAGCAGTTCAAATGGTGGCTGTGTCAAACTTTTTAGAACGTGATTCAAATCCCAGACAGAGACCGGTGGATGGACCGGCGGGAACGTGTTTTGTAGGCCTTTAAAGAAGCGTTTGGTCAATGGGTTAGTGAGGAAAGACATGCCATCCGTAGGATGATGAAAAGCCGCTATAGTGGCAGCATGGACCTTGACACTGCTGAGTGCGAGGCCTGACTGTTTGAGGGATAACAGATAGTCCAGCAAGGTAGGTACAGAGGCCGACTGTGGAGGAGTTGCATGTAATCGACTATACCAGTGGGAAAATCGCTTCCATTTGTATAAGTAAGCTCTTCTGGTAGAATGTCTTCTACTGTTAATCAGTATGTCCTTCACCTGTTCCGAGCAGGTAATCTCAGCATCCTGGAGCATGAAGGTAAAGCTTGCGAAAGTCCAGATGGAGAGTCCTGCTGTGATTCTGGGACAGGAGGTCGTGATGGAGAGGGAAGGGATACGGGTCCGTCAGCATCATCTTGAGAAGGTAAGGATACCATGTCTGTCTGGGCCATGCGGGGGCCACTAGTATGACCCGCGCTTGGTCTGTCCTTATTTTGTTGAGGACACTGTGTAGGAGCGGGAAGGGAGGAAATGCATAGAGGAGAGGGGCGTCCCATGTGATGGAAAAGGCATCCCCGAGGGAATGTTTTCCCAGGGCTCCTCTGGAGCAATACAGATGACATTTCCTGTTGTTCCTTGGGGCGAAGAGGTCCATGTCTGGCTGGCCCCACCGAAAGAATAGTAGGGTTAGGGCATGTCTGTCGAGCTCCCACTCATGCTGATTTTGGAATGTTTGACTCAGGGCATCCGCTGTGATGTTGAGAATGCCTGGGAGGTAAACAGCCAACAGAGTGACTCAGTGTGTGAGACACCAATTCCAGAACTTGATAGCTTCCGAACAGAGGGAAGGGGATTGAGCCCCCCCTTGTCAGTTTATGTAGTACATGCAGGTAGTGTTGTCCGTCATGATGGTAATGGACTTGTGCATTATGTACTGTTTCAAGTGTTGGCATGCATATCTGACCGCTCGTAATTCGAGGAGATTGATATGGAAGGTTTGTTCCATGAAAGACCATTTCCCCTGGCCTGTGATGTTTCCTAAATGGGCTCCCCATCCCATAAGCGAGGCGTCTGTTACAACTGTGCGTACGAGAGGACGACGCGGAAAGGGAACGCCTTCCAGCATGTTGTGTGGAATTGTCCACCAAAGCAGGGAGCTGAGAACGCGCGGTGGGATAGCGACGAGCTTGGAAAGTTGCTCTCTAGAAGGTCTGTAAACCGTCACGAGCCAAGACTGAAGAGCTCTCATGTGGAGCCTTGCCAAGGTGACAACGTAGGTCGTGGAGGCCATATGCCCAAGGATCTTGAGACAGTGTCTGACCGTCACGGTCGAAGTTGATTGCGCTGACCAGATCAGGTCGCGTATGGTGGCAAACCTGTGGCTGGGGAGCGTAGCTCTCACCGTAACTGTGTCGATGAGAGCGCCTATAAATTCTAGCCTCTGCATTGGGAGTAAGGTGGATTTTGCGTAGTTTATGTAAAAACAGAGGCTGAGTAGAAGGGCTACTGTGTTGTCTGTCATGGAAAGACGCGCCTTTTATAAGGCAGTCGTCCAAATATGGGAATATTATGGTCCCTTGTCGGCGAAGTGATGCCGTTACGACTGCTAAGGTCTTGGAAAACACTCTGGGGGCAGTTGAAAGGCCGAACGGGAGTACCTGGTATTGATAGTGTTGGTTGCCTATCGTAAGAAACGTCTGTGAGCAGGATGAACCATAATGTGGAAGTAGGCATCCTGGAGGTCGAGAGCCGATAGCCAATCTCCTTGATCGAGAGCGGGAATGATTGTTGCTAGAGTAACCATCTTGAAATGGTGGTACACCACTTATTTGTTGAGGCGCCTGAGGTCTAAGATGGGTCTCCATCCTCCCGTCTTCTTCTGGGTTAGGAAGTAGGTTGAATAAAAACCCCGGCCGTGGAATTGAGGTGGTACTTGTTCCACTGCGTCGAGTTGAAGACGACATGCAACCTCCTGTTGGAGAACAGCCTCGTGAGAGGGGTCCCTGAAAAGGGACAGGGTAGAAGGGTGGGTAGGAGGGATGGAGGTAAATGGGATAGAATAACCGTATTGAATCAGTTCCAGAACCCACTTGTCCGAAGTGATGAGAGACCATTGGTGGAAAGAGGGCCGGAGGGGTTGGTGGAACTGAGGGGTGTCGGTTGACGATAATGGTGGATTGGCTTTGCGGCTCTCGACCTGACCTTCAAAACCTGCTGTTTGCTTGCCGGTGGATGGGTTGTGAGGTGTTGTTGGGGTCTACGCCGCTGCGGTCTTTGTCTTGGGTGGAAGTCGTTTCTGGGCTGCTGCCTGAAGGTGTCTCTCTGGCGTTGGTATGGCTGATACCTAGTTCTCTTGAAGGGTGTACATTCCCAGTGTCCTGAGAGTCGTGCGAGAGTCCTTCATAGAATGCAGCACTTCATCCGTCTTTGCAGCAAAAAGTTTGGTTCGATCGAAAGGTAGGTCCTCAACCTTTTGCTGCAGATCCCTGGGTACCCCAGATGCCTGTAGCCAGGATGTTCTGCGGAGGACAACCGCAGAGGCCGTCACACGAGCTGCGGTGTCCACTACGTCCATGGCGGACTGTAGGGCTGTACAAGCGACTTTGTGACCCTCTTGCATGATGTTAAGCAAGGTTGGCCTCTTATGCTCTGGGGGGTGCTGGAGCAGATCCTGTAACTTTGAATAGTTGGCATGGTCGTAGTCTGCGAGCATGGCTGTGTAATTCGCAACTCTCAAAAGTAGCGTGGCTGATGAATAAACTTTATGCCCCATAATGTCCACCTTTTTATGGTCCTTATCTTGTGGGGTGGCCCTGAGATTGGGTTGTTTGCCCTTGTGTCGCACCGAATCCACCACCAGGGAATTCGGAGGTGGGTGCATAAAGAGGAAGTCCATGTTTTAGGAGCAATGAAGTATTTGCGATCCACCCTTTTATTTGTTGGCGTGATGGATGCTGGAGTTTGCCAGATGTTATCAGCTGGGTCCATGATAGCCTCATCCATGGGGAGAGCTGTAGTGTGCGGAGAAGGAAATATTGTTTCTCCTGCACCTTTTGGAGATCTCTTTGTTGAGCTATAGCCACCCTTTTGAAAAGGTCTTGAAATTTCTTAATGTCATCCCCAGATGGTGCTGCTTCTGGTGTGACTGCTTCGTCCGGAGATGAGGATGAGATATCAAGCGGTAACCTAGTCTCTCCCTCAGAGAGAGAGTCATGTGCTTCCGAGGGGGCTGGAGAGTTCGGCTCGGTGGCAGAGACCATGGCGGCAGGCGTGTCAGGAGGCGGCCTAGAAATGGTTGAAGGCGCCCAATGGTGGCCCCTTTTCGAACGCTGCTCCCAGGGTTGCCATGGGGTGGTGTACGGCGGTGGTGGGTAGACGTATTGCTGGGCATACCATCGGTGTGGAAGAGGAGGGTATGCGTATTGAACCACCACAGGCTGCCAGGAGGGAGGTCTATGCTCCGGGCTAGAGTGCTGCAAGGAGAATCTGCTCCGTGATTTGGTGCCGATCTCACTGGGGGAGCGAGAGACGACCGAAGAGCGGTGGGACCTCACTGAATGGATGGAGGAGCCCGGGGAAGGCGGTGCCAATGACGTGCGACTCGGGACCGGGGATCGGTGCCGTTCATGCCTCCCGGTCGGTGCCGTACGGTGCGTCGTAGGCAGTGCCAGGGCCAGGCCTGATGATGGTGGTGACGACGGTGCCAAGGGTCGTTCAGGTGCCAAACTACTGGGCAGTGGCATATCGGTGCGGACCTTCTTCGGCACCAGGCCCAGTGCCGGTTTCGCATGGTGCTTCACCCAATCCTTGTGGCAGCCCGCCGGTGCAGTCGGCACCAAGGGTGCCTCCAGTGCCGTACCAGTCGGTACCACCGATCTCGGTGTTGGCTCAGAATGAGCTCTCTTATGCAGTGCCGATGACTTAGGCAGCGCCGTCCCCGAAGTTCCTGGCCTGGCCTCGGTGCTAACCCATGTGGCCGACGGCGCCGAGGGTCGTGACGGGCTCGGAGGTAGACCAGTTTTTGAGGTCGCGGGCCCAGAGTGGATAGAGGGAGGATTTTTCTCCATACCCTTACCCAAGTGAGCCGATGTTGAAGTCGTAGGAGAGTCCTCCAAGGATGGGCGAAGGGACTTCTCGTACAGCAATGTCTTAAGTCTGTTAGCTCGGTCTCGTCGCGCCCGTGCTGTTAATTTCGAACAGTGGGGGCACTTTTGAGTTTGGTGCGCCTCCCCTAGGCACTTAATACATTTGGAGTGCCTGTCTGAGGCGGGCATGGCATCTCGACATGACTCGCACCTCTTAAAGTCCGGGGAAAAGTGGTAGAGCGCAACAAGGAAAAAAAATTTTTTTTTTTAAACTTGACGGGAGGAGAAGAGGGCTAAAAAACTTGGATTCTGAGGAAACTATGGGCTAAAACTGGGTATTTAACTATTTTTTTTAAACAGGAATAAGGAGAACAGTTGGCTCCGTCTGCTGCCGAGGACGGTAGAGAAGGAACTGAGGAGCCGTGCTGCGCAGGCGCCCAAGAATTCCAACGGCACTAGAGGGCACTATGGTGCCTGCGCAGCGCGGCAGAAACTGCTAGAAAAAGTCTCCGGTCGCCGGCACGAAGATGCACCAGCACCCAGAGTGGAGCACCCACAGGGACCACTCAAAGAAGAACTGCATTTTAACATCCTTAATTACTAAATAAAGAGAAAATATTTTACATGGCATATATTTTGCCTCCACATTATGCATAGTTGGTTTTTCCTGTTAGTATCATAGAGCAACGAAGGGGAAAGACTTAGAAGAAAATGACAAACCACAAACTGTCACAGGAGCTCTGGTACAAATACAATGCCTAAAACTATTTTTAATCTAGACAATTTTTTAAAAAGTGAGTTAAGTTAAAGGGTGCCCCTTTTTTGTGACAAGCCATCTTATCTACCCAAATAAATAATATCAGAAAGATTACAATGGCTAATAATAATCTTTTGATTTTTTTAATCTTGAACAGGTATATTTATATTTATTATAAAGGCATTCATAATTATACTTTAATAACTAAATATATACTAGGATTTCATTTTCATTCAATGCCTGCATTTGATTACCCATGCAGTAAAAAACAGTAAAAAGCAGCTTTGAATCCAAAACTTTAAGTAACTTTGCCATTTAAAAATACACATGAAAAGTCTCCCCATGTGAGTTTTTCCTGCTTACAAGGTACCATTCAGATATTTCACCAAAACTCCTGCAGCCTGAAGAAAAAGACAGTTACTTTTTCATAACTGGTGTTCAAGATTTGATGCTCATGTCCATTGCACAGTAGGTTGTGTGCTTGCCACATGCACCAGTGCCAGAAGTTTCTCCCCTCAGCAGTATCTGTACGGGAGGAGCTGTAACTACTCCTCAAGTGATGTCTCCATGGTGTGACATAATGGGTGCCGCATGCTTCTCCCACTCTTGGTTCCTTCTTGCTGGAAAGTGACGGTGGGGAAGGAGGCCAGAATGTGGGATGGAAATGAGCGACATCTCAAACACCTGTTACAAACAGGTAACTGTCTTTTCTTCAAGTGGTTGCTCATGTCCATTCCACAGTAGATGACTCCAAGCAGGTGGGTAGGAGTTCAAGGCTGTGTTAACTGTGGCAGAGCTTTGCCAAGTTGTCATCTGTGTCATCTCTGGCCTGCCTAGTAATGGCATAGTGAGACATAACCGTGTGAATTCAAGACCACATCACGGCTCTGCAGAGGTCATGGACTGGCACATGTGCTAAAATGGCTACCAACGAGCCTTGAACTCTAGGTGAGTGAGCGTGGATGATGGGCACCGGGGGACCTCTCGCAAGCTCAAACACATGAGATAAACCAGTTCAAAAGCTGTTGAGCAGACACCAGCAGGTCTTTCATTCTAACAGCAGTAGCTACAAAGAACACTGTCAATCTGCGAACAGGTTTCGTACACTCTAGGCAAAACGCCAAGGCCCTTCTGATGTTCGGTACAGCCTCTCTTCTGCCAGCCTATGAGGCTTGAGGCAGAACACTGGCAAGATTATATCCTGATTAATGTGAAAAGCAGATACTACCTTCAGTAAGAAGCCTGGATGCAGCCTCACCTGGACACTGTCCTTGTAGAAGACTATGTATGTGGGCTCCTAGGTCTGGGTATGTCTACACTACCACCCTAGTTCGAACTAGGGTGGCTAATGTAGGCATTCGAAGTTGCAGATGAAACCCAGGATTTAAATGTCCCGGGCTTCATTTGCATCTTGCCAGGCGGGTGCCATTTTTAAATCCCCTTAGGTCGAACTCCGTGCCCGCGGTCATGTCATGGGAGAAAACCATCTGACCTAGGATCAGCTCACAAAAGCAGAGATGGCTGAAAGGTGCTCTTCGAGGAATGTGCCAACCCCTGGTTCCTTTGCTGCAGTAAGTAATCCATGATGACCTGGACCAGAACATGTCCCGGCGAGATCCCGCACTCCAAAGCCCAAAGAGAGAACCTCGTCCATTTCAGCTGATATGTTAGACTTGTAGATGGCTTCCAGCTGCCTAGAACCTGGTGGACCTTTTCTGAGCAAGTATGCTCCTCTGAGTTCAACCATGGAGCATCCACACCAACAAGTGCAAGGATGCAAGGCTGGGATACAGAAGCCAATCAGGACCCTGTAAAAAGAGGTGCGGACGATTTGGAAGGGGCATAGGAGGGTACTGCATAATGCTCATGAGCATGATAAACCAGTGCTGGCAGGGTCACACTGGAGCAATCACGATCACTTGAGCCTTATCTTGTTTGATCCAATATAAGACAAGAGGAATTTGCAGAAATATGTACAGCAGGACCTCAGACCATGACAGGTGAAATACTTCAGAGAGACAGAGCCTCTTTCCAGTCCACTGGTGACACTGTTTTGCTTGGTGGCAAACAGGTCTGCTAGGGGAAATCCCTACATTTGGAAGATTGTGCCAGCCACCTCTAAATGGAGTGACCACTCATGGTGAGAAGTCCCTGCTGAGGCAATCTGCCAAAGCACTGTCAACACCCAGGACACGACAGGCCCCCAAGATGGACATTGTGACAGATGCAGAAGTCCCAGAGAAGGAGTGCTTCCTGGCATAGGGTTAACAAGTGCGCCCCTCCTGCCTACTAAGGTAGAACGCATAATATAGGCTATATTGTCCATGAGAATTTGCACCACTTTGCCTGACACAGGAAGACCTTGCAGGCCAGATGAACAGCTGAGAGTTCTTTGACATTAACGTCAAGCCATATCCCTTCCAGGATTCACATTCCCTGGGTCAGGAGATCGCTGAGGTGCACGCCCCAGCTGAGATCTGAGGCATCCAACCTTAGCTTGAGAGAGCTGGGGCATCGAACAGGATTTCTTCTAGATCATTGATCGGAATTGTACAATGCCATAGGGTGGTATGTATTTGCAGAGGAATTGTGATCACTTTGTCCATGGGGCTAGGTCTACTCTAGGGGTTAAGTTCCAATTAAGATATACAACTCCAGCTACATTAATTGCATAGTTTGAGTTGAAATATCTTAAATCAAATGTTGGCACTGTCCACACTGCAGGAAGTCAAAAGGAACACACTCTCTCTTCGACTTCCCTTACTCCTTGTAGAAGGACAACTGGAATCGATGGGACCACCCTCTCAGTTTGAATTAGTATGTCTTCACTAGACCCACTAATTCAAACCACCAGAAGATCGACTGCAGCTGCTTTGATCTTCTCTGTAGCATAGACATGGCCTGTGGTACCGAGACAGAGTAAACTAATGCCAGCCACTCCAGGAGCAGCTGCATGGTGAACCATGTACATACATACTGCCATATGGCCCAGTAAGCACAGGCAGATCCTAGCTGTGGTCAAATGCCAAGGCCCTGAGGTTTCTCAAGGCTTGGAATCTGTCTGGGGGGAAGTAGGCCTTTACAAAGGCCGAGTAGAGTACCACCCTGATGAATTCTATCTTCTAGAGTGCTACTAATGTGGACTTTCTTGACTAGGAGCCCCAAGGACTGGCAGGTTGCTAGGAGGATGGCTACGCTACCTTGGACTTGGGGCCTGGAACTTCCCTTGACCAACCAGCTGTCCAAGTAAGGATAAATCTGGATACCCCAATACCTGAGGTAGGCTGCCACTACCTCCATACACTTAGCACTGAGGCCAGGCCAAAGGGGAGGACCATAAACTGTTACTGGGTGGACCTCACTATAAAGTAAAGGAATGCCCATGACCAGGGAAGATTGCCATGTGGAAGCACAAGTCCTTCTGGTCAAGAGCAGCATGCTGGTCTCCTGGATCCAGAGCAGGAATGACTGAGGCTAGGGAGGCCACGTGAAACGTAAGGCCTCTCAGGTTCAAGATGGTCTGCAGACCTCCCTTGGGGTATGTCTACACTAGCCCCCTAGTTCGAACTAGGGAGGCTAATGTAGGCATTCGAAGTTGCAAATGAAGCCCGGGATTTAAATATCCCAGGCTTTATTTGCATCTTCCCGTCCGGGCGCCATTTTTAAACCCCCTAGTCCGAACTAACTGCCTGCGGCTACAGGCGGCAGTCAAACGTTAACTCGAACTAAGTCCTTAGTGACTGCCGCGTGTAGCCGTGGGCAGTTAGTTCGGACTAGGGGGTTTAAAAATGGCGCCCGGACGGGAAGATGCAAATAAAGCCCGGGATATTTAAATCCCGGGCTTCATTTGCAACTTCGAATGCCTACATTAGCCTCCCTAGTTCAAACTAGGGGGCTAGTGTAGACATACCCTTGGTCTTTGTGATCAGAAAATATCTGGAATAGATCCCCTGTTCCAATATTGGGTGGAACCTCTTCCACTGCCCCCAACCACAACAGCTCCTGAACCTCCCAGGAGAGTAGACTCACGAGAATGGTCCCTGAAGAGGAACGGGGAGTGGAGTGGGTTAGGGAAAAAGGAATTGGAGGGTATAACCCTGGGAGATAGTGATCAGGATGCTATAATTTAAATTTATGAAAGTCCAGGTCGGGAAGAAATGGGAAAGGCAGTTGCCAAACAGGGGGGAGGAGGAAAGGAGGAACTGGTTTCATATGGATGTCTGATACATTGTCCTCAGGCACACCCTCAAAATTGTTTCTTTGCCCCTTGCTTGGGGCGGATCAAGCCTGACAGGGCTGGAACAGAGGGCTTACTGTCAGCACTTGTAGCCCTTGATCTTCTTGGTAGGAGTCTCCTGGCATGGTTGGTAACCCTGACTGGTAGAGTGTGGGGGCTTGAACTGCTTTCAAATAGGGAAAGAACATACAACCCCGGAGTCTTAAGCATAATATAGGCACCCTTAATCTCTTGTGACTTTGAGCCTGTCTGTTCAGAAAGCAGAACACAACTATCAAATGAGGGGTCCTAGAGAGACTGTTGCATCTCTGACAGACTGGAGAAGAGTAGCCAAGAAGCCTGATGCATTGAAATGGCCAATGCCATTGTGTGAGCAGAGGAATCCAATGCATCAGAAGCTGCCTGCAGAACCGCTTTGGCCACTGCTTCTCCCTCTTTCAGTAGAGCTTTGAACTCCTTCCTGGAATACTTTCAGAGCACCTCCTCAAACTTATTCATAGCTCTCCACAGGTTGAAATTGTAACCACCAAGCCCTCCTTGGCCACCCGCAATTATAGACTAGCAGAGGAATAGACCTTTCATCCAAATAAGTTCAGTCTCTTGAGTTTTTGTCCTTATGTGCTGCCCAAGCTGTCCCTGCCTCTTCTCCTGATTGACACCCTCCACTACAAAGGAGTTTGAAATGGGACAATTACTTCTCCTCAGTCCTTCTGGACATAGGTAGGACGGGTTTTGCCACAAGGCCACACGGTTTTTTGGACTCCTTCATGCAAGGGTAGGGCCACCCAAGCAGGTGGTGGGGAACGTGGTACATCAAAAAAAGTGTCTGCTGGCTCCTCGAGCTCCTCTGCCTGGAGCTCCAGATTAGTTGCAAGCTGCTTCAGGAGCTCTTGATGCACCTTGGCATCCTTTTGCGGTACCAGGTATGGGAGGCCTGAAATGGCGTCCTGCAGAGAGGCAGATGCTGGTGCCACAACATCTGTCCCCTCTTCCTGTGTGGGAGAATGCTAGCTTGCTAGAGTCTCTTGGTACGGTGCCGGACCCTTCTCAGGGGTTCATCCCATGCGGGGGGGGAAGAAGAGAGAACCTGAGGTTGATGACCACTCAGATCCCTAAAGTCAAGCACACTGGCTGGGTGGGTTGAGTGAACCTCCATGTGTTCCAGGGAAACCAGGGCACAGGCCAACCAGAAACCAGGCCCTTGTGGCCATCCCGAAGGGTGTGGCATCACAGAAGGAGGCAGTACCACCAGTGTCAGGACTTGATCCGGAGGCAATGATTCCTGCTCACTACTGGCCTCTGAGGCTTCCTCATTGGTATCCAGGGGCCTCGCACGCGGGAGTCTCTAGCAAGAGGTGCCGGCCTGAGAGGATCTGTCACAATGGGACAAATCCCTGCCTCAGGCCCTTTAAGCATTGTTTAATCCGGAAGACTGGCAATGAGAACCCAGCGATACATAACTCCCAAAGCTCACATGCACCAGGATACGGGGCAGGATCTGGATCAGGAGTGGGAGCTGTGACCCAAAGACCTCCTCAAACAGGAAGACAGACATGATGAAGATCGGTAACTGCATGATGAAGACCTCAATGGACCAAGCTGTCTTGGAAGTAGGACCAAGATCTTCGGGTAATGGGAATCCCATGCTCATTGGGGCTCTGATCAGTGTTGCCCCTGTGCCCAGAAGCGGAGAAATAGAATTGCGCTCATGAAGCCCACCTCTCATTATCCAAGGCACAAAGGCTGTATGTTGGGGAGTGCTGGCAGGATAGTACTTTGGAAGAAGATGCCTGTACTGGGCCCAACATGGGCTTGCCCCTGGACCATGTTACAGCCTGAACAGGAGCTACTGGCACTGACAGAGTCAAGATGTGCTGCGCTGCCCTCTAGACCTCCGGTGTAGATGTTTTTAATATGTGCTGGAGGTCTTCATTGCTACTTGGAGTTGCCAGAGTGGAATGGGAAGGGGTTGGCTGCTCTGCCTGAGCCACCTCCAGTTACCTGAGGAGGCTGATAAGCTGCCCATCATGGGTCTGAGCTCTCCACCACACATCTTCCCCTTGCAGGATACTGGGGAGTGCCCCCTCACCAGCATCTTTGCCGTCCGTGACAGGGACTGCCGGGGGAATGGTGCTGACTTGGTGGAGGCATTGATGAAGTGCCCTGTATTGAGATCATGGCACTCAAGGTCTAGGCCCAACTGATCTCCGGTGCCAAGTCTTGCGCTGATCGCATTAAGAGCACCTTGAGGCAAATGTCCCTTTCTGTTTTTGTCTGAGGCTTGAACAACTTCCAAATGTGGCACTTATTGCTAATGTGCCCGTCACCTAAGCACTTCAGGCTGCTGCTATGCAGATCATTAACCAACATAGGATGCTGGCATTCTAAACATGGGTTAAAACCTGGGGATTGAGGTATGTCCCATCCCTAGGCTAACTCCCGTCTAGGACACTAAATTAGTTGACTGACAACCAACTAATAACTAGCACTATCTACACAAAGCTAACTGCTTTCGCAGCAAAAATTAAGCTGCCCAAAGCACAACTGTTCCAATGCACCATCCCTGGCAACAAGAACTGATGGGAAGGGAGAAAGTCTGCAGCACATCTTATGCTGTGCCATGTAAGCACTACTCCAGAGGCTACTAGAGCTGCTCTACTACAGATACTGCTGAGGGAATAACTTCTGGCACCGGTGCACATGGCAAATACATAGACCTATTGTGGAATGGACACTAGCAAGCACTCAAAGAAAAGATGTTTCCTTTTTACAGTGTTAAGAAGCCATTAATAGCAACACAAACCACAACAGCTAGACAAAAAGACTATAAAAAACTATCACTATCAAGCTTTGTTCTTGTGTCAGTGTTAAACATCCACAATTAAAACAAGAAAAAAAATTACCTGCAGCATTCAACTGATCTGCAAGGTCATATAACAATTTGAAGTTGTCACCACTCTTCAAACCTCGCCCTTGAAAAGGTAAAAAAGGAAGGAGACATTCAATATTCTGAATAAATACCTTGTAATAGAGAACCTATGCATATTCAGAGAGGCACTTAAGGATTTTTTCCTATGTACTTTTAACGTTACTCAATATTTTTAGCATCTTGAAAAAAAATTAAATTCATACAGATTTTGTTGTGTTTCTTTGATTAACATGTGGTTATTTCTTATTCATGCATCAATATTGCCCTGTCTGGTTTGCTTCCTTATTTGTGAACAGCATAATCAATTCTCTCTCAAATCTGGGAACAAGGTTTGTTGTCAATTTGTGCTCCCTCTACTGGCTCTAGTTATATAGCTCTGCTATTGCAGAGCAAAAATGCATCATGTAGCTTTTTATTTTCTTACTTGGGGATAGGGATGTGAAAGTGTAACGGTGTAAACAGTTAAACGAAGAGCCTCTGGGCTCATCGGTTAACCTTCATGGTGGGCTCCCAGTATGCACAAAGAGCCAGCTTAAAAACCAGCTCCCCGGAAGCCAACTGCCCACCTGTGAATAACCACTGAAATTTTCAATGGTTGCATGTTTACTCAGCTGCATTTTAATAGCCCTACTAGGGGATAGCACAATGAATTTTTAATTATTATTGGATTACTGTACATTGGTTATACTAATTTTAACATGGGTCACATTTGGATCTAAATATTTGCATGCATTTCTTTAAATTTACAGTCTTACTGAATGTGAAGTCCCTAAAATATTTGTCACTATTTGTTACAAGCTTTCAGTTTGCAGTTTACAGGATATACGTGATTATGGGCATCTGCCCAAAAAAGAGAGCCACATACTGTAAATAAATAGCAGAGCAGGTCAAAGATGGAGTTTTACTACAACTGAAACTCAACACTTGTTAACTATTATCTTACTTACCACCTGATACGACCACTTTCGCACTTGTAAGCTCTGGACGATCACTTTGTGTTAACTTCTGCTCAATCCATTCAGACTGACCAACTGGTGATGGAGCTGTTACTGCTTGTCACAATATTTTAAAAAGTATGTGTTAAGTCTATTTATTATCCACTAAAATAGCTTGCCTCCTTTATATCTTATTTACATGTTTTTGTAGTGCTGCATGCAAAGTTCATTGAAAACTATTTTCACATTGCATACTAGTCTAGACTAAAACAAAGGTTTGTAATAGACACACATACTGTATTTTCCTAGCAGAAGCAGCTCAGTTATTAGAGAGAGACAGACAGGCACGCTGGCTAAGTGATCTAATGACAGTGAAACATGCCAATATCCATTGATCAGAGTTGACAAGGTGAATGCTGGAGAAGAATTCAGAAGCTCAACATCCCTGACATTATCATTAATAATGGTGCTACCAACTCCCTCTGGTTGATTCATGGAACGGTCTTGAGTGGTGCCACCCAAAGAAAGGACACATGTGACTATAGCTTTGTCTTTATTCAAAGTTGCACTGATTTTGACTAAGAATGTAATTTATTTACAACTGGTACAAAACACAGGCTGGGATATTGAATAGGGATGTTATCAAACATATTCTTGGTAAACATGTAACCGTTAAATTTTTCAGCAGTTACACATTTACATGCAGGGGACAAGCGGGAGCTGGTGCTCACAGGGAGCACCGGCTCCAGCCTGCCTCACCCTCTTCCCCGCTGCCTCTGATACACAGGCAGTGGGGGGGAGGTGGCGCCACAGGAGGTGGTACACACAGGTACTTCCCATATGTACTGTCTCCCGCCTCCTGACTGCCTGCCCCAACCCCTAGTGCCTCCCACAGAGGCAGCAATGCAGGGTGCAGGCGGGAGCCAGTGCTCGTGGAGGGTCAACTTTTAAAAGTCGGCTCCCCACGAGCACCGGCTCCCGCGGAGCCACCTGCCCCTCTGCAGCACTGCTATCTCTCACAGGCTTAGCGGTTAATCATGTAAGCAACCACACGCTAACATCCCTAATATTCAATCTGGTTTAAATCTGTGTATCAATTTATCTTAATGTAATAAGAAATCAACTTAAACTAAAAGTTGAGATAGAACTGAATCCAAAATCAAATTATGGATTTTCACACTGTTTTGCATCAATTTAACCAAGTTGCTGTTTAAAGCAATTTAAAAACTTGAACTGGTTCAACTTTAAATACAAGACAACTTGTAGCACAAAGCCATAAAGCAGGCACAAGATCATAAAGCAGGCATAGTAAAGGAAACAGTTCCTTAGTATTTACACAGGTGTAATTAGAAGAGGAAAAAGCACAGGTGGACTGGCAATACCTATTTTTCCTTTGCTGACAAAATTTAAGAAGTACAAAGACTATAATAATGATTTTACTTTGATAAGAAATTTTGTGAAGAAGTCACAGTTTTGCAAAACGAAAACCAAAAGATGAAAATTTATCAAAATTAAATACCCACCTTTTTCTATACTAGCACTACCACCACTCACTGGTGCAGCTTCAAAAGAGGTTCCCCGTACAGAAAACACTTTTACTTTTTCATCACACTTCACAGTACACAGAGCATTTCCTAGAGAAGATATTTTTTAAAAATATAACAGTACCAGTGAATCACCAGAAATTAGTGATTCTAGCAGAAAATGCAGTGTTAAATAAAAGTCACAAGATTATTTCCTTAAAGTTGCACTTTTAGTTCATCAACATTAGAAAATAAGAAGCCTTAAAACTGTATTTTACATTTCTTTCCTATCACACAAGATTTAAGAAACATGCCAGTAGGAAGTGTGCCTTTCCCCTTTCCAATCAGAGACTGCATTCAAGTGAGCTCTCAACTTTCAAGCATTTTTAAATTTTCGAGACTGGGATTGTAAGACTAAAAACTTCATAAAAGAATATAAAAAGCCTCCATTTCATGAACAGCCTTTTAAATGATCACAAGATTTTAAAAAAATTCAATCCCGTTCCACCAAACAGTTGGTTTTCACAACCTTAACTGACTAATCTCTCTCAATTGAAGGCACTGGGAACCGAGACAGGAAAAGAAATGCTACAATGCCAGCTACTAGGGATGCAAAATCCTGTTTAATTGGTTAACCAGTTAAACAATGTTTAATCCATTAAGGGGAGGTGGGTGGGGGAGTCATTCCAGCCTGGAGCAGCTCTACTCCCTTTCCTCCTCTTCCCTGTGCACCTGGGCCAGAGCAGCCCCCCTGCCGCAGACAGAGGTGTTCTGGCCCAGCCAGGCTGGAACACCCTGCATGCAGCAAATCTCATGGGGCTAAAGCAGCCCCCTGCCCACAGCTGGCGGGAAGCTGCTCCAGCCCCCACCAGTTAACCGGAACTGGTAAGCCTCACGCATTAACAGTGTTCCCTGTAAGCTGAGCACTTGGACAGATGCCCAGGAGAAATTCAGCTGCCGCCCAGCTGATTGGCAGAGTGCCCACAGGTGGCAGTATGTGTTTCTATTGATGGTGCACATCTGCAGATGCTTCAGTACACAGAACAAAATTTATTCTACACATGGATGGACAAAAAGAGAGGAAATATTGCCCATGAAAAGGTGAGGATTACCAGTTAACCATTCACATCCCTACCAGCTACCCATAAAAAGTATCTTAAATCTGAATTACAAGGAAGCAACTTAAAATGCAATGCAACTTATCTAGGTTTTGACATCATATCTCAAATGTAGTATCATAATTATCTCAAGATACTATGTAGGCTTAAGAAAAGCAAGTTCTGCCACAAAATCCTGAAACAAGCTAATGAGCTCATGTCTACATTTAAAAAACAAAACAAAAAACAAAACCAAGAGTAAGACAGACATTAGAGAACTAAACTGAAGCAAAGGCTGCAAATAATTACTAAAGAAAGTCAATTAAATATTACAAATAATCAGATCAATGTCTACATAACGAAGAAAAATAACTTTATGGCTATCTGAAATCAAAAGTAATGCTAGCCATATTAAATAAAGTGAGTTATCTGAATCTTACATTTTGCAAAATCTGATCAGAAGTACATTAACAGAGAAATACAATATGTATGAAAATCACCACCAGAGACTTAATTAAAATTATAGCTCTGGTTTCTGAGCTACAATCCTATAACATCAGGGAAAATGCTCTGTGGTGTATTTTTTGTTGTTTTTTTTTTACAAAAATAACTTGTCTTCTAGTTTAATTCCTGATAAACATAATGATTTAGGATACTATCTTGAAATTCCTTACACATCCCAAGTTGAGGAATTTTGGTAACACAAGTAAGCACGACAATCCGTATTGTACAGCATACTCTTGTATTGCTCACCTGCATAAATAGTTCGCACAAATGTGTCAGATGATTTAATCTCAATGATGTCAGAAACAGGGGCAACATCAAGTTTAGCTGCCACTCTGGGAAGAAGATTCTAAAAAGTTACATATGAGAAGTTAGAAAAACATTCTATATGCTGACAGTTTGTACCCTGAATACATAAGGAAATTTAAAACAAACCTGTATGGTGTATAACTACAATTAAGATACATTCAGTGCCCTAATTTTTTTCCTATAATGCTTTCTGTGTGAGAAGGCCCACAAAACTATAGATTCATGTAGCCTTTGCGGTTAAATGAAAGCCCATTACTGTAACAACATTAGAAATTTTATGAGACTTACAGTAAGTAAACCCTTAATTCAATATGTTGAATTATGCTTGTTTGCTTTAATAGTTTAAAACTGAATACAGATGCCATTTGCTCACAAAATTGACAAGCATAGATTGCTGGACTCTGACAAGTAAGGTTTTTGTGGATTTTTTAAAAATATTTACAAGTTAGTTCTCAAATACCAAGAGAGAGGAACAAATCCTTACTTTAGCAGACAACAAAAGCAAATGAAAATATATTAAAATAATAAAATTTAAGAGACTTTTCTGCATATAGTTCACTACAGAAAGTTTACATATATTTAAAACCATCAGGGAAGAAGCTAAGAAGCACAGATCTTATATGTAATAAGCAGTACAAGGGTTAAGTTCTTTCTTCTGACTTGGTACAACATGCACAAAATAAAGGGCACACTTCTGATACCTTTGTTAAGCAGTACCTTATTACAGGAATACGTATACTCAATTACTCCTACTGAAAATTACTACTCAATGTGAACAAAGAACTCAGAATTAGATGTTAGGACAAGAAAAATGAAGCAATCATTTTTAACAAGCTAAACGTTAAGTCAGAGCTGCCAAGAAAGTTTGCATTTGGACAAAAAGCATCTAAAGAATTTTATGAAAAACTAAAATATTACATACAGGGTGAACCTCTCTAAACCAGATCTCTCTGGTTCAGCAACATCCATGGTCCAACAGGACATGGATGTTCAAGGACCAGAGAGTCCACATGGAGGGCTGGCAACTGGGAGCCCTGAGCGCTGGCAGGGCAGCAGGCCTGTCCGGTGGGGCTGGAAAGCCCAGCATGCCATAGTGGGGCTGGCCAGTTCGGCCAATGCAGGGGGGCCAGAAATGACACCCACATACCCCAGTCTGGCAAAAATCTCTCACCCAGGACTGGTCGGGTCCAGAGGGTGCTGGACCAGGGAGGTCCAACCTGTATAAGGACTGATACTGACTGCAAGTTAAAATTCATCTGAGGGAAGCCTGATTTAATTACTGATTGAATGTTTATGTGATAGACAAAAGAGATACTGAGAATTGTACTTTCATTTAAAAAAAAGATAAAACTTGGAGTTACAGTTAAGTGTTTTTCATACACAATATGTATATATATTTTTTTACACTCTAGTCTGCATTACTCCATAGACATATGTAAAAAAATAGCTTAATGCTAAGGAGCATGCATGCTTTCCTTCTTCATAGATGCACAACACAAAACTGAATAGAAAAAAAAAAGCAAATTTTTACTTTAAAGAGATACCACAATTAGTTTTTTATACTATTCTTTTCTAAAGGCAAAATGATTTTGGACCTCTAATTCCTATTTGTTTTATTTAACACCCACAAAAGTTAAAATTAAATACTTGGTTTAAATTGCTCCTTTACATTGCTATATTTCAGAAAAGTCCAACATGGTTACAGAATATACAAGTCTTTCATGGATTTTTGACTCACACTTACTTGTAATGGACTCTTAGCCTCTTACATACTATACATTTGTGTGTTTCTCTTATCTGCTCACCTTTCCAAAAGCAGATGCTCCAGCACAGATGTGTGTGTAATTAAACTGTTTTTGATTTGCCAAAATCAATGGTGTCAGCTCCTCTGAGGAAAAATACATGCCACAGTTTATAAGTCTCATTTATATTTTTAAATAAAATATAATAATATAATATAAAGATATACCTATCTCACAGAACTGGAAGGGACCTTGAAAGGTCATTGAATCCAGTCCCCTGCCTTCACAGCAGGACCAAGTACCATCCCTGACAGATTTGCCCCAGATCCCTAAATGGCCCCCTCAAAGATTGAACTCACAACCCTGGGTTTAGCAGGCCAATGCTCAAACCACTGAGCTATCCCTCTGCCTTTTGATTACAGTTTTCATTGCTAAGAATGATAAACTATTTTTGGCCAAGAGCTATATACAAATATTGCTCACCTGCTAGAAATCCTTTGTACATATCATGCTGAGCCACTAAAACTTTTGCAATACCCTGCACTTTGCTGAGTTCTTCTGCTACCTATGATTACAAAAAGTATTATTATTAGTATTGCACCAGCACACAGAGGCCCAATTGAGCTTTAAGTGCCAGGGTACTAGGTACTGTGAAAACAAATAGTAAGAAACAGTAACTTCCCCAAAGAGCTCACACTCTGAATAGAAAAGACAAAGTCAGAAGCTGAACAGAAGCATAAATTGACTTGACGTCAAATAGCTGGTCAGTGACAAAATTAATGAAACAGCATACAGATCTCTGACTCCCAGCCCAACGTCTATACACTAGACCAGGGGCTAGGGGCCCCAGAGTTGTCTGAGGCCAGAGGCTTTGAATTAAAAAACACAGCAAAAGGCTCATGGCCCCACCACTACCACATTGGTTGGCAGCCACCCTGAGTTGCTGTGGCTATTTAAAGGGCTTGCAGCTCTGGGCTCTGGCCCCTGCCAGAGTAGCATCACGACCATGAGCCATTTAAATAGGATCTGGCTGCCTCAGCCATCGCCTGGAAATTTGGTGGCATGGGCAGCAGGCTATAAATAGAAAGCAGCAAGAAGCATGGATCAAAGTGTTAGGCGGGCTGGATTCAGCCCCCAGGCTGCGTTTTGCCCAGCGCTGCATTAAGTACACAACATTTCTGAATAAGACAAAAACTGCAAAAGAAACCATCATAAAACATGGTGGCCTCTTGTAAATAGTAGTGTGCAATAACCTTATGGCACTGGAACTATCAATAGGGATGTGGCAGTGAGCCTTCAAATATTTCTGTAATTACAGTAAAGTTGAGATGACAAGCATCAGGTCACAACACCATACTCTCAGATTTCAACCAACCACTCCTCTGTTGTGATGAAGCAATGACCAGTACAAATTTGAATGAAAGGTATTGTTCATGGTCATGGAGGGGGCTCCAAGTTCCAAAAATGTCTAAGTTTTGATCTGAGTTTAAAAAGGTTGAAGACAACTCCTGCAAGATTATAAACATTTATTATGAAAGCCATTAACAACTGCTTCAACTGATTATTCAAGAGCTTAATGCTACTTCCTCTGAAATCAATGACTGCACCACAAGTAAGTGAGGGAGGGGTTGTCTGGGCTAACAAAGCAGGGTTCTGCTTTATGGTGGGGGAGGGAAGGGAAATGTGGTCAGAGGTGGATGGCAGGCAGTTTTTCCAGAACTGACTCACCCCCTTAGGAATGTGAGGTACAAAAGGCATAAAGTGTGGGGAAAATTCCTTCCAAGCCACCATTAAAAAAGGAGCAAGTGTCAGGGAGAACTTTTTCAGGTAAGAAAAAGAAAAGGTCATAGGCTATAATACTTGGTGACCATATTTTCTGAACCAAAATTAGGGACACATTAGCCACACCCCTGACCCCCATTAGCCACACCCACTGCCACAAGAAGTCCCACCGCTGAGGTAGTACTCCCGGGGTCAAGATGGACACATAACCAGAAGTAAACTTCTCCAACCATCCTCCGACCAACAGGGATGAGTTTGGCCCCCACAAGACCCCCCACTCCCATGCAACTATTCTGCAACTGCATTAACCCAATTTGCATTGCATTAACTCGGGGGAGAGGCTGAGGGAAGTGTTCCCTTAAGATTTTCCTCCCATGAGCAGAGTGAATTTTGTCTTGTGCACCAGTATTGAGTTCATGTGTGCTTGTTCGAATGTGTGCCACTGTGGCACTCAAGGTATTAATAAATATTTTATAAACCTCTCCCTTTTCCCTCTGCTGCCATGTTTCCTACCCTTCCCTCGCCCCATCTACTCCCCTGGTGCCTGCTGCCCCCTCACTCTTCTCTGCTGTCCTGGCTCCTGCCCTTTTCACCACCTTCCCTAACTCCTCCCCTGCATTAGCCCTTCTCTTCCCCGTGTCCACTTCTCCTCTAGCCCCACTATGATCATCTGTAACTACCCATCCCCATCCCCTCTCCTAACACTTCCCTCTACCCATCTGCCCTTCCTCTTTCCTCTGGTGCCTGTCCCTCCTCTCCACATGTCTGCCCTTCTGCTTCACCCCCACAATCTCCTGGCACCTCCACCTTCCTTACCCCTGAACCTTCCTGGTGCCTCCCCCTTCCCTCATGGCCCCTGCCCTCCTTGCCCACCTCCTCACCACCCTTTGCCCCAGTTCTCCTCATGCCGTTCTGCAGCCTCACACATGACTTCCTCCATCCCCTGTATTCCTCATGCCCATCTCTCCTTTCCACACTTCTTCTCCATGCACCCACTCCTCTTCCTCCCTCTTGCCCCTGTTGCCCCTCCCCTTTTCTCTCCCAGTACACCCTGTCCCCTCACCTCTTCCACTCCCACTGGACACCTTCCTTTCCCTCCCTCCGCCTGCCCTTTTCCTCACTGTCTCCTCTTGGCCCCCTTGCATTTCTCTCTCCTCCACCCTGCCCCTTGGTGCCTGCCCCTTTCTTCTCCTGCCCTGCCTCCCCTCCCCTCAGCACAAGCCCCTTCCTCTCCTAACCCCACATTCTCCTTAGTTCTCCCCCTGCCCTTTCCCTCACCTTCTGCCTTCTAGTTTGGGGGCTGGAGCCTGCAGTCCAGCCCCCAAAGTCCCTGCAGCCCCAGCCACTCCCGACGTGGGACCGCTTGCTGGGAGTGGAGCCAGGGCCGCGCGCGGTGCTATTTTTAGTGCTACAATCCAGTCCCCGCAGGCTGCCCAGCTCCAGGTGGAGTCAAGCAGCAGCCGCCCAAGGCACATTCCAACTGAGGCAGACTCACCGGAACACGCCTCGTGTGGTTGCCGCTTGAGTCCAGCTGGAGCCAGGACTGCCCGTGGGGACTAGAATGCGGTACTAAAAATAACTCCACAGGTGGGCCCCGCTCCAGTCCCAGCACCTGCCAAGCCAAGCGCACCTCGCCCCGCAGCGCCCCAGCCAGGCTCCGTTCAGCTCCTGCCAGGGCCCCAAGGCGGCCCAGAGGAGAAGGAGGTGGGGCCACCAGACCAGGACCCCACGTGGCAGAGGCAGTCCCATGGGGGAAGGAAGAGGACGGAGAGAGGGAGGGGCCACGCACCACCGGAAGCTGGCCCAGCTGCCCTATGCGCTCTGCTGGGCGGATGGGGGAGGAGGCTGCTGCACCGCACCAGTGTCCCATCAAGTAGTGAGATGTCTGGCAGGGCTTTCTGGGACATTTCACTACCTGATGGAGCACCAGAACAGAGCATTTAAATTTGGGAGAGTCACGGAAAAAAATGGGACATATGATCAGCGTAGCTATAAGTAGCAGTTTATTTCATAAGGCTGGGTGAATGTCTAATGCAGGTACTCCATAGGCAAGGCATCCAGAAACCAGATAAATAGCCTGATAAAGGACTTAAGAGGTACTGAATAAAGCAAAAATGAGGGAGGCCATAGAGTGAACTCATCTGATTGGTACAGCAGGGAACCAGTCCCCTCCCCTCCTGTTCTCATAGTCCAGCTTCACTCTCCTATGAAGTAGGGATGTAATAGTATAGTCGATTAACCAATATGCAAAAGCTTATAGGTTAATGCTATACACAACATGCATTCTCCACCCTTAACCCCAGTAAATTTTTTTTTTTTAGCAGACTTGTGCCAGGTCTGGGACCTACTCCCCATTCCCCGCTCCCCTCCCGCAGCCCTGCATTTAAAGTGTATTAGGAGCCAGGCAGGCAAGCAGCCTGGCTCAGTTCCAGCTCCTGCTGGGTCCAGGAGCTCAGACCCCACCCCCCCCGCCCCTGGGCTGGGGCTGCTGCCACCTCATGGTGCTGCCTCTGTATCAGAGGCAGTAGCGCAGGGTGGCAAGCAGCCAGTCCATGAGGTGAGCTGGTTTTTACACTGGCTCCCCTCACAGACTAGGTCCCTCCTGCCTCTGATAGAGAGGCGGCAGAAGTATGGGGTGGCAGGTGGCTCCCCAGGAGTAGGGCTGGAGCACACCAGCTGCCAGCCCCACCCCCAGGGACTACAGAACTGATAAGAATTCATGAGGTTAATCGACTATTCAGTTAACCGATATTTAACATCCCTACGGATGGAAATCAAGAGGGGCTGGTGGAGGCCCAGATAATTATTTAAAGAAACATGGATTGACCCGCATTGTGCATTTTTTCTGCTGGGTAATCCTAGACATCTGTATAACAAAGTTGTGGCCTGATTATAACACACATCAAGTGTCTCCTGGCCTTCTTTCAGGAAAACCCAGATAATTAGTTTTGCCATTTATTTCAATGATATAGGCCCTATGTTACAAGTGCTAAAAAAGTGAAGTAGTCCTCTCGTTAATTACAGTAAAAATATTTTGTACTGAAGTCTGGTATTATTAGCTATTGAATTGCTGCAGATGTCAAATCTGCACTCATGATTTTGTTACTTTAATTCTTTACATCCGTACTGTGCATGTAATCAGCTAACTGCTAAGCATCACCTGATTAGGGTGATGCTTATGGGTAACAGGTTAACTGGTGGCCTGGGCCAGGAGGGGCAACCCACCATGAGCTGCAGGTAAGTAGGGGACCCAGCCTAGCCAGGGCAACCCACCGTGGGCATGGGGCTGCTCCAAGGTTAACTGGTTAAACCTAGAGTTGAAATGATTAACATTTTAAATGATAAATTAACATCCCCAATACACAGAACCAAAGCCTAATCTACAAAAGGGTTGTTGCAAATTGGACTGAGGTAAATTTATAAAACTGCATTAAGGCACTTGTATTGTCCCAACCAATACTACTTCCTTGCTTTCCTGAATACCAGTGTTTTCCCCAAAAAACATAACAAGGCGTGTAAGAAATAAAACCAAAAATGGCCATTACATAACATGTATTATGAGTTTGACCCACCTGTACACAAACTTACAACTTTCTTTTTGAAGTTCACTTTACAGTGCAGTATCATTTTCTAAAAGAACCTGGTTCACAACATAAACACATTGAGCATTAAAAGTGATGGGTGAAACTTGTTCACTTTCAAGTTCTGAGTGCAAAAAAATCTCCAAAACAAAGGGGTACAAGTTGCACCTCTATAAACTGGGACTGTCTGGTCTGGCAACATCCATGGTCCGGCAGGCCCACAGATGTTTCAGGATCCTAAAGTCTCAACGCGCTTGTGGGGAGGGAATGGGGGGAGAGTGGAAAAGCCTGGTGCAATGCAGGGAAGGGGGACAGGAGTCCGGCACAATGCAGGGGGAGAGGAGGTGTAGAATCCTGGTGCACGGCTCAGTTGGGTTTGGGGGGAGGGGAATGGCAGCCAGGTAGGCTGGTGCACGGCTCAGCTGGGCTGATGGGGTTGGTGGAGGGCAGGAAGCCTAGCACAAGGCCCAGCGGGGCTGCCAGGAAACCCAGTGGGGTGGCAGGGCAGGGGGTGGGGCCAGCAGCAGGGGCATCAGAAATCACCTTCCCCTGGTCCAGCAAAATCTCTCATTCAGTACCAGTCAGGGTCCTGAGGGTGCCAAACCAGGGAGGTCCAACCTGTATTAATGTTGCTACAAAACATGAACCAGATTTTTCTGAAACTTAGTATTTGCTTCTGGTCTCAGACCTTACCTGTCAGGTTTTGAATTTAAAACTAGGATTATAACTAGCTTATAATAAATACTTTTTCTTGAGATTTCTGATTGAAGAGGATGCCACAACTTCAATGTCACTAATGGCATTTGCCGTGTGTATGGTTCTCTGTAGGGATGTAAAAACTTCTAAAAATATTAACCGTGTACCAATTAAAATCTGAAATCAATTACATGGTTAAACAAGCTTCACGGGGCCCTGTGGGAGTTTTTTCGTTTAACTGGTTAACCAATAAGCAGATGCTAATGAGTTCCATTTAATTTTTACAACCCTAGTTCTCCACCTAAAATAATACTTCTGACTACAAGAAAAACAATTCTACACTAATTCAGTGTAAATTTTACTAATTACCATACATGATCATCACTTCCACAGTCCTTATATAGTTACACTACATTGGCATGTAGGTGTCAAGTGCTAAAAGGCTATTCTCAAAATCCTTAGTGACAATGCAACAAATCTGGTCTAGTACAGACTCTTGAGAGGACTGGCAAGCAAACAAGGCATTAGTTCTCTCAACATGTGCAATACATTAAGTCCGGAAACACTCTCAATTTAACCATCTCTCTATATATAAAAAAGTTTTTCCTGCAGGATGACAACATGATGTCATTATGTCACACTGCAGCCCCTCCCCTTTCAGCCAACCAGCCTCCTCCCTTACCTATGCTGAGGGCCCTAGCCTCCCTGGTGCTGGGGCTAGTGAGTGTGCGGGGGGTGGCAACCACATGCCCTTCTCAGTCTCCCCAGAGCTTCAGGAGGGCAGGGTGGGAGCTTCGCCCCCTCTCCCCGCAAGGCCTCCCCTGCCGTGACCTTGGCTCAGTCCAACCCCCAGGCAGCTGGGGTGGGGCGAGAGCCAGGCACGGCCAGGCCTCGCCCCCCCCCCACCCCCCAGCAGCCAACAGGAGGGGCAAAGTGGCAGCGGGGCAAGGGCCGAGGTGGACTTGGATCCTCCCTGATAGCTGGAGGGAGAGAGCTGGGACCTGCATGGCTTCAACCGGGCCCCCCTCCTTGGTGCCCGGGGGAGCAAAGAGGTGGAGGCAAGGGAACCCAAGAGCCAGGGCCATCTTGGGCAGGGGGGAAAAGGGCTGCAGGGAAGAGTGAAGGGCCTACAAGGCCCCAAAGAGAGCCCTCTCACCCCACGGCGACTAGAGGGAGAGAACCAGGCCAGCCTCAGCCCAGCCCAATCCCTGGCAGCTGGAGGGAGCGAACTGGGCCAGCCACACCCTCAGCCCAGCCCAGCCCACCCCCCCAGCAGCTGGAGTAAGGGAGGGAAGCCAGGGCTGGCCTGCCATCCCTCAGACTGGCCCTCCTGGGCTGTCGGAGGTGTGGGGAGAGAGAGGCTGCCTATCCCCAGAGAGGGAGTTTGGCGAGTGTAGCGAGCAGGGGGTGCCCCCTAGTACACTGTAACCAAATCCTTATGTTAGTAACACCTTTGATTAGTAACAGTGAGATTTTTAAAAAATTCTATTTGCCATTATGCGCTGTTTACTTTTTGTCATTTTCACAGAATAAAAAAGTTCGTTAAGCAAGTTTTGCTTTCAGATTCTCAGCTGCAATATCTGGATTTCAAACTTCATAGGAGAATGCTATTAAAAAAACAATTTAAACTGCAATTTTAACATTTCTATTGGCCTGGGTATTTATATAAAAAACCTCTTTTTTTAAAACATAACTTAAGTTGATACAGTCCCTTTTAGCATTGTCACTTATTTTAAAAAACCCAAAATGCACATTTCTCGTTTAGAAGATCAACAGTTTAGAAGCAGGATGTCTCCTTGGCACAACTAACCATTAGGGATGTTAAAATGAGTTTATTAAGTTAAATGTGTAACTGCTGAAAAAATTTTGGACGAGGGGTGGTCTATGTGTAACCATGACAGATACCCAATCAGCCCACGCTCATCGATTACATGTTTACACTAACACATCCCTAGTAACCATTGGCATAGCTTCTTACTTGGACATTCTTCAAACTGACCCAAAACTTGTTTGATATTACTTAATGGTAGTCATTGTTTAAACATATCTGGACCGAAAAATAATTAGGTTTCTTACCTTGTCACAGCTGGTACCAGCTACTAAACAAGTTACTTCACCTCCAAGCTGCTTTGCTGCGGTGATAGCATTTAGTGTAATGGGTGTTAGAGACGCATTTGTGTGTTCAGCTATTACCAATGTACTCTGAAATCGCTGGAGCATTGAGGCCTTAAAAAAGAAACACACATAGGGTTAACGTTAAATGTTAAAGGAACAAAGTATTTTATAGTATTACAGAGACCACCTAGTGCCTTATAGAAAGCATTTTATAACACCAAACAAATCAACTGAACTAACTTATTTTTATTAAAGTGTTTGAAGAAATCAGGCTCTAAGCAAGTGACAATTTTCTTAACTTCAGCCTATATACAGCATAGCAGTTTTGAAATAATGATTAGAACTAAGGAATAACAATTTCATAAGTTAGATTTTTAGGTCAATTGATCAGCCTGGTTAAATTCCTTAAATGGTTTGCTGAGCACATGGAAGTAATAAAGAATTTGGATGGTTGTAGGATGAAATCCACAAGGGAAAGAAAGCAAGACACAATGGGAGGGAAAATGGAGGACACACTGTTTGAAAGCAAATAGATGATTACTAGGGGGTTGTGCCCCACCCGCCTCTCCTCCTGGCAGCCAGCACAGAAGGCTTGTGGGCCTCACGTATAACCAAACACAATCAGTAAAATGGGGCCCAACTCCAAATGATTCCCCTTCATTCTGGGTGCTCCTGGGCACCTGGCTTGCT
The DNA here is from genome assembly GCA_032595735.1 of Pelochelys cantorii. Taxonomy (NCBI): domain Eukaryota; kingdom Metazoa; phylum Chordata; order Testudines; family Trionychidae; genus Pelochelys; species Pelochelys cantorii. The sequence goes on along the minus strand of CM064338.1, from coordinate 7,594,936 downwards.
AGCAAGGGGCAGACGCTGGGTTACATACGAGCAGCCAGGTAGGGAGAGAATTTCCCGCTCTCCACGCCCACTTACTGCCCATCTTTGCAGTGCTCCAGATGTGTCCTTCCAGCTGGTAAGCAAGCTCCTGCCGGGGGCTGGGACGTGCTCTGTACGGACAGGGCACAACCAAGAGACATGGAATCATGGGGGAGCCCCCAGCTTTACACATCCGCACTCTACCCCACCATACTCTTTCCTTGTGACCCAGTAATCTGGGCTGTTAGTCCTTATCCCAGAGGTCCATGGCCCACAGCCCACCCCCCTCCTTCCATCCCTACTCCCACCTCCATCCTCCACCCCTATACCTCATCCCCTGCCTCCATTTCTATACCCACCATCCTCCCCAACCTCTCCCCACCCCACACTGTCTATCCCATCCTTCCCTAACCCCTTCCCCACACTGCCTATCCAAACCTTCACCTCCTGCCTCCACTCCTACATCCCCATCCTTCCCTAACCCCTCCCTCTCTGCACCCACACACTGCCCATCCCCTGCCTCCATTCCTATATCCCCTCCTCACCCCCACAATCAGTGTTGCCTCTAAGCTGCAGGGCAGCACATCTTCACAGGTGATTAATCAGTCCTGCCCAGTAAGTCAGCTCCATGCAAGGAGCCCTGAGCCTCTGACTGGGCAAGGCCAATTAATCATAGCTGTGCTGTGGCTGCCTGCAATCCCCCTTACTGAACCGCCCATCCCCACATACATGCTATTCCCCTTCCTTCTTCCCTGGCTACATACACCTTGCCCCCACCCATGAATTCACTGAGCTGCATGCTCAGCTGCAGCCCAGCCTTTCCGATCAGGCTTGTTGGGGTTTGTCTAACCCTGTGTGAATAGCCTTTGGGGCACCTTTGCTCTGTGGCAAACTCAAGGAGCCAGAGGGCAGAGCAGCTACTCTGGAGATCCAGGGTGCAGCATAACCGCACTGTCCCCAAAGGGCCAGGTGTGTGCTGTGGCCAAGACCTGCCCAGCTCATGGTGGGCCCAGGAGAGCCTGCCTGAGCCAGGAGCCTGGCCCCAATGTTTCAGTGGGTGCACCCCTTCCCTGCAAGGCCAGGGTGCAGTGCAGAAAGCAGAGCCCTGCTGGGAGCCAGAGGGGGGAAGCAGGGAGCTGGGACCCCAGCAGGAAGGGGACAATGCTTTGGGGACAAAGGGGCGGACATGGCGCCCCAGAGGGCGAGGCCTTCCCGAGGGGCCCCAAGGTGCCCCAAAACTCAGTGGGGGCAACCCCCAAAGGGCTGCGTCTCCACAACATTCACTGGAGCCTGGGCATCTCAGAGGGGAGCTGTCAGTGCAGGAGCCCTGTCCAGCCCCAGTAGACACCATCTGCAGACCCCCAACCCCAGCTCCTCACTGGCCATGTCCATGCTCTCAATCTCCTGCAGGATTCGCTCATGCTCAGGGAGGCTCCCCGCCATCTTGGGTGGGAGAGAACCAGACGGTGGTGCCGCCACAGGACGCGCTGGAGAGGCGGTGCTGCAGCCGCTGCCGGGGACTGGGCCCCTACACTCCTCACCCTCACCCCAAAAGCTGCAACTCGGGATCCTGCTGGGACAGCCAGGAGATGCTGCTAGCACCAAGCTCACCCGCTCTGCAGCAGACTGCTAGGAGAGGTGCGCGCCTGGAGGTGAAAGGATGTGGGGTCACTGAGAAGTCAGGAACTGGAGGGGAGAGCAGGGATTCAGGGGGAATGAACTGGGCCGCAGGAGAACTGGGAAAGAAAAGAGGGGACAGAAAGAGGAGCACCAGGGAGGAAGTAGGTCACATGGCTCCCACCCAGGGGCCACACAGCTGAGGGCAGAGGCAGACAGCGGGATGCAGAGTGATGTGAAGATGTCATTCAGTCATCCTACAGGAAAAATTTATTTGTACATATACTAGGGGGCTGTGCCCCCTGATCGCTACACTCACTAACACCCTTCTCACAGGGGATAAGCAACGCTGGCTCTCCCTACAGCAATCAGGGAGAGCTGGGCTGCAGCCGTACCAGCCCGGGCTCTCCCTTCTTCCCACCCCATAAGGTCAGCCTGGGCTCTCCTCCCCCGTTCCTCCCCGCCAGGGACTCTTTTCTCCCCTCACCCCCGCCAGCGCCAGCCCTTTCTCTCCCCCTCTTAATCCTAACCTCCCTGTCCCAGCCATGGTGCATGCCAGGCCCGGCTCTAGCCCCCGTGGGCTGAGAGGCGCACGGGTCCCTGCCCACCCAACAGGGCTCAGGGAGTGCCATGTGCACACAGCACTACGGGGCACTACAGCCTGCTGAAGTGGGGAAAGCAGCAGCAGGGGGAGCTGCTGCCCCAACCTCTCCCCCATCAGTCTCGCCTTCTCTGTTCATCACCCCAGCCCTGCCTGCAGAGCCCAGGACTGCCCATCTACCCTCCAGGAGCAGAAGGAAAGGAGCAGACAGGCTGGTGCAGCGGTTCCCCCAGGCAGCTCAGAGGTGCTCTGGCAGCTGTGGTAAGTGCAGCCACAGGAGAGGGGATGAGTCTCTGCGGGGGCAATAGGTTACCAGGTGTCCGTTTTTTGCCCAGACAGTCTGTTTTTTCTGGCCCGTCCATTAAAAAAAAAAAAAAATACCGGACATGGTATTTTCTGTTTCTCTCAGACGGAAAGCTGTGTCTGGTGAGGGGAAGCCCCACGTTCTCCTTCCGAATGCCAAGCACAGGGGAGGAAGGAGGCATGGCAGCCAGCACTGGGGAAAGGGAAAGGAGAAGTGCAGGATGCCAGAATGACGTGCTGATGTCACTCTGTTGTCTCAAGAAAAAAAACTGTTATAGATTTAGTAAGACTTGTTTTAATTCATATATACATACATGTATACTCACATATGAGAGACGGCGGAGAGAGATTTGCTTGAAACAATATTTTTCAAACAAGGCTTTGACTAAAATCCTCGAGAAAGAACCTGTGCTTATTTTTTTAAAATATTGTATTCTTACTTTGCCTTTATAACAACGGTCAGGAATTCGGAAAATAAATTAATAATTAGGATCTTAAGCAGTTTGCAGTCTAAAGAAACTGTAACAGAAAGTCTATTGGACTGTATCCACACTTCAGTCTAAGTGTAATATATTTTATTTTTAAAATGATCAACTTTTTTCTGAGGATTCAAACAATATCCCAACAGAGTCCAATATGGCCACTTAAAATAATCACTTAATCAATTCTGGTCTTTTATTAGAACTAGTTCTGCAGCACTTCAGATTATAAAAATTGCAAAAACAGAAAGAGGATCAAACTGAAATGAAACAAAGAATTCTAAATACTGTTACTTTGTTTCACCATCTTCCAGACAGTAATGAAATGCCAGAAATATTTTACTTCTATAAGGCAAGTACAGGGTATTGTAAAAATGAGATTTACTCTTTTCAACCCTAATTAATTGGTCAACCTAAGCGTAACATAATTCAGACACACATTACTGTTAAAGAGTTCCATTTTAACTTAAGTTTTTTATATGGAAAAACCCTGTTAATATAGGTAGGTAAAAATGTTAGTGCTGGGGTTTCATTGAAACGTAAAAACAGACAGATATATTTATTCAAAATAAATTATATACTCCCAAAATGGGTGATTATGCATTTCAACAAAAAAGGTGGACTTTAGAAGATTTGAGGGCTAGAATTCCCAATGCAAGGGTGAATCATGCAAAGACTTAACCAATTCACCTTCAGAGTGTGACCAGTCTCAGGTCTTCAGTGGAACTACTCACGGTGCATAGTTAACCATGAAAATAAACCTTTGCAGGATCAGGGCCCTAATTTGTACTCATGATCTGAATAATATCAGTTTTTGTAAAAATACTTTGTATTTCATCTCACATACTTGTTATAAGATTTTAAAATTGTTTCAAGCAACTTGCCAATTAAATTATTGACAATATCAGACACCATATTTGTTTATACACCATTTTCCCCAATAATTGTGAGATTTTAATCATTTGAAAATTAAACCCATGCTTGAAATTACACCCCCCCCCTCCCCCACACACACACACACTTTTAAAACAGGCAAAAACACAGCAAACACGCACTAATACTTCAGTTGTATTTCACTACAGCATACAGTAGATTAATTTAGCAGAGCATTGGCCACTCACACATGATACACAAAAATCACTGAACGCTATTGCAGATAGTATTTTGGATTAACTATGTAGACTGGCTGCCCAAAGGAGTGGTTTTTTAAAAAGAAATACAGCCACCTCCAACTCATACCTGCATTATTTTCCAAAGGATTTAAGTCATAAATCTCTCCCTAACAACATATAAGATCACATAAGATCGTAATCAGGTATCTCCTGCATATTCAGTGCCACAAAACCCCACAAAAATAATGAACTCAAGAGGATCCTCTAAGATCTTCATTACTGTATGGGAGAATACAAGGGAAGAGCAGCTGCCCTTACAGTGCCACTTCTTATACCTGCTCCAAGACCAAGACCCTCTAGAGCAGGGTGGGCAAATACTGGCACACAGGCTGGATCCAGTCCACCAGGGTTCACCCATAGGGGCCTGCTATATTTACTTGTGCCTCTATAGGTACTGGCTGGGATCACCGATCGCCAATGGGAGTGGCAGGAAGCAGTGTCTCACACCACTTCCCACCGCTCCCATTGGATGGGAACAGTGATCCGTGGCCAAAGGGAGCTGCAATCGGTGGTACCTGCAGAGGCACAGGTAAATATAGCTATAAGCAGCCCCACTGTTGTTTTATTGCCCACCACTGCCCAATAGTCAGGGACCTCAAGAGCCAATACCACTGTGCTAACAGGTCCATGAGAAGCTGCCTGTGGCCAAAAGGTGGTGTAAAGGTACAAGAGCTACTGTGCTATTTGGATGTGAACCTTATCCCTTACGTTAACATGCTTCCGTACTGTACTCAACAAAAGGAATGATATGTTGGGAACTCTATGCAGAAAACCCAACTTTTCTTTCCCACTCCTCAGAGTGGAACCCATATGTTTTAGGAAGTAAAATATCAAGAGATGAACACAATATTAAAACACTCAACCAATGCCACCACTTACCATGGAAATGCATTATTAAATTGCCATTTCTTTTTAAGATATTTAGGTTTGTATTCTTTAAGTTTTAGTCTATGAATACCATTTATTATTTTGATGCTTTTCAAACAGGGAATGCTGTAATTTTAGAAAATTCCTATGTGAGTACTGCATATACCCACACTTTTTGTAATTTTATGACCTATAATACTCTTAGAAATCTCAAAAGCTTCAGAGGGGTAGCCAAGTTTGTTGTTTAAGTTTTTCCTATTACAGACTAATAGTCTTTAAGGTGCTACTAGACTAACAAAATACGTAGATCCATGGTCACCAACCGGTAGATCGCAATCTACCCGTCGATCGCAGGGGCTCTATGAGTAGATTCATAGAGCTGGAAGAGACCTCAGGAGGTCATCAAGTCTAGCCCCCCCGCCCAAGGCAGGACCAATCCCAACTAAATCAACCCAGCCACGGCTTTGTCAAGCCAAGACTTAAACACCTCTAGGGATGGAGACTACACTACTTCCCTAGGTAACCCATTCCAGTGCTTCACCAGAAGCACTATTTAGTGAAATAGTTTTTCCTAATATCCAACCTGAACCTCTCCCACCACAACTTGAGACCATTGCTCCTTGTTCTGCCATCTGTCACTACTGAGAACAGCCTTTCTCCATCCTCTTTGGAACCTCCCTTCAGGAAGTTGAAGGCTGCTATCAAATCCCCCCTCACTCTTCGCTTCTGCAGACTAAACAGACCCAACTCCCTCAGCCTCTCCTCGTAGGTCATATGCTCCAGCCCCCTAATCATTTTCGTTGCCCTCCGCTGGTCCCTCTCCAATGCGTCCACATTCTTTTTGTAGTGGGGGGCCCAGAACTGGACACAATACTCCAGATGTGGCCTCACCAGAGCCGAATAAAGGGGAATAATCACATCTCAGGATCTGCTGGCAATGCTCCTCTTAATGCAACCTAATATGCCATTAGCCTTCTTGGCTACAAGGGCACACTGTTGACTCACATCCAGCTTCTCATCCACTGTAATCCCCAGGTCCTTTTCTGCAGATCTTCAGCTCCCTCTGAATTGTGCACCTGCGCACAACTAATTTTAAATTGGCACTCTTTGCGGAGTAGCTACTCATGGAGCAGCAACACAGGTGAGTAGCTGTGGTGGCCTGGTGGGTTCTGCTGAGTCGGGAGGGCTGAAACACCCTGTCCAGCTGGCTGTAGCGTTTAGCCGGAGGAGGCTGCACCGCGCTCCAGCTGATCGGGCAGCTTTCCCTCTGCTCCAGCCCACATGGAGAGTGGTGCACCCTGACTGAGCACCATGGCCAGCTGGCCAGGCAGCCACTCCTCTTTGCTCCAGCCCAGCTGCACCCGTGCTCAGCCCAGGGAGGCTGCGCCTCGATCCAGCTGGGCTGGAGCAAAGAGGAAGGGCTTCCCGATCAGCAGGAGTGCAGCACGGCCTCCTCAGGCTGAGCACAGGGCAGGTGGGCTGGAGCAAAGAGGCACGGCTGCCCGGCCAGCTGGCCGTGGTGTTCAGCCCAGGTGCACCCTTCCCTGAGGGAGGGGGGAGTTGGCCCCACAGGCGGCACACACTGGGGCTTCCCTGCTCCGTGGCAGCGGTGCACGAAGGAGTCCTGGGAGGAGGTGAGTGCAGGGGACTCCCTGCTCACTGGCACTCTGTCCCCTGCTGCAGAACCCTTCTCCCTGCCCCCACCCCAGAACCCTGTCCCCACTGCCACCCTGTCCCCTGCCCCAGCACCCACTAGCACCCTTCCCCAGTACCATGTCCCCTGCTCCCACCAGCACAGTTGGGGCCACATTAATTAGGTTGGGGGGGGGGGTTGGAGGAGTTTTTTGGTTGTTGTTTTTTTTTTGCATCTCCCTTGTGTGGCCCCAACTGACTTTTCTGTGGGTCAGTGACCCCTGACTCAAAACAGGTTCCCCGCCCTTCTCATAAATAAAGACAATGCAGAAACTTTTTGTGTTTGACATAGTCTTTTATTTAAAAATGAAGCCTGGCCAACAAACCCCCAGTTGGAGCCAAGACCCCATCTGGCTGCAGCATTATAACACCCCTGCACCCCCCAGACTCTAGAGCTGAGCCTATCATACACTGGAAACCCCTGCCCTGAGCCACTCACATAACCCAACCCAAATTCCTGAACCCTCACATCCACAAGCCTGTGGCTTAGTACCCAACGCTCCGCAGCATGGAGCCCCCTCCCCGAGCCAGCATCCCCTTCTCCACCTCCTCCTGCATCCAAATTTCCTCCCAGAGCTTGCACATCTCACCTCTTCCCATACCCAAATCCCTCATTCCTACCCCAGAGCCCATACATCCTGTCTCAACCCAGTGAGGGTACAGCTAGACTGCAGGAGTTTTTCCAGGATTCCAGAGATATCCCAGAAAAACTCTTCCACATCCAGGGATGCATTTGTTCTTCTGTTTTTTTAGTGGAAGAGCAAACATGCTCTTTCGGCAACCCCTATATTCCTCATTCCACGAGGAATAAGGGAGCTTCCAAAAGAAGGGGTTTTTCTGACAATTGGCCCAGTCTAGACAGGCCAAACGTTGGGAAAACCTCTTCCTACAGAAGAATCGGAAAAAAAAAGTGGCAGTGTAGAGTGTACAAGGGCTGGGGACAGCAAGTGATGAAGAGGAGGAGAATAGAGAGGGTGGGGCTTCAAGGAAGGGGTGGGGTCTTGGGGGAAGGATGGGGCGGTAGATCTTCGCTTGTTCTGAGATTTAAAAAGTAATCTTGGGTGTAAAAAGGTTGGAGACCACTGATGTAGATGGTATCAAGAGTTTTCATGGGCACAGACCAATACCACAAGCCAAATACACAGAGAAGGGTTGGAACTTAACTTCATTCACAAGTTTAATTCTCATGCAAATGGTATGAACCAGGATATCAGATAGGGATGGCTCAGACATTATCTTCCACATCTTAATGAACAAACAATGAAAGTGCTCATGGTTCTTGATGTGGACAATAATGTGTGAGCCATTATCCCAGCCTTGGTGAAAGACCTCTGAACTTCTTAGAAAAAATAATCAAATACTAGACATGCAGAAAAATTAAATTATACCATCTTTCATCCAAGGGTCTCAAATATCTTTACAAATGGTAAGATATAAGGGTTGAGTCCAAAACAGGGAAGTTTAATAGCAGTTAGCAAGCTAATCAAATAGTTGCATTAAATAGAACATTATCGTCTAGAATGCTTTTGGGAATTGGCTTTTTCCTGGATTTTTTTTTTTTTTGACACACACAAAAAGATGAGGCAAATGTGTTTTACTAGCAATGGAGAATCCAGGATTTTAATACAGGAAGTCATAAATATTTGCAAATTCCTTCTGACTATCCACATGACCTCAAAACTTCATTGAAATCAATTGGGTACAACTCCATTTCAATCAATAGAGTCACATCTACTTGCAACAGTGGTGAATTTGTTTTTTATATACGTTTAGTTTCAAAATGTAGAACAAATAGATTACACATTATTCCTATAAAACAGGCCACTGGAGCTTCCTCTGAAGTAAACAAGTTGAAAGTCCAGGTTCCTTGGCATTGCTCTGTGCTCTGATTTACAAAGCCACTTCTACTATATATTTAAATATGATTCTGTCAGCTGATACCACAGCAGGATTCTTCAATTAAAATTCTCCTTCCCTCTTCTTTTGTTGCATAGGATAAATATTCTAAAATTATGGGGGTCTCCTTATCCTTCATTCTTTACAAAAGCTCCCTGTTTAAAAAACTGCAGGGAAGAGAGTCTTGATCACAACACTGCCAATATACTTCATCTTACAAACTCAAGAATGAGGGAGCAAATGTTGACAAACACGGAGTCTGGCTTTGTATTTCCCATTTTGGGGAAATTGGAACTTTAAATTGATCATAATAAGGGATTATTATTTATGCTACGATAGTACCCCAAAACAAGCAAGCAGCTGTACAGACATACAGGAAAAGATCATCCTTGTCCCCCCCAAAAAAATCTTTAATTTAAGAATTAGTCAGGATGACAATTTGTATCTTCTAAAAACAGTGAAACTAACCTCACAGTCTGTTAATGGACCTACTAAACCATTGTTACTGACAAGGCACATTGATAGTATTAATACTTTGCATTTCCATACCACTCATTTGAGGTTCTGAAAGGATTTTACAAATAAAATTTCTCACCATTTTACTAAAAGGGGTACTTAGGTAGGTGGAATATAAGTGATTTGCTGAATGTCCTTCCAAATATAGAATAATAAATTTATGACAATATGCAGGAAGACTCCTTCACCTAGCCACTTACCAAGTAACCTGGAGTATTCTCTTAGGTTTAAAGCTCAGCAACATACAAGCCTGAACACAGAGTATGATGTAACAGAAAGTAAATAGCTTGCTATGACCCAACATATAAAAGTGATCTGATCCCAGCTTTACATGCATGCTTCCCAGTTAAATTACTTTAAACTCAATCCTACAAAGCAAAGACGTACATTCAATTTCCACTGAAGTCAACTGGAGCTGAGGGCACTAAAGACCAAGACACACTCTACTTTAACATGGTTCTAAAAGCGCCTTCCCACTCTCTACCTATTTTACCACCACCAACCCAGTTAACCCCTCCCCCCTTGACACACACAAGCTTTTATGTACTCTCAGAAGGTCCAGACACCAAAACCAAGTCTCTTACAGCTGCAGTAAATGTATTTTCATTTGTTATTGTGCTACACAGTTTTAAAATAATTTAAAATGAGTTCTGGATTTCTGCTTGCAGTAAATGCAGACCAGGACAACTTTTTTGTCTTTTGCTATTAGATGAATGCTTTATCATTTGACGAGCCATTATTTAAATTAAGATAATCGATCTATGGAGATGTATTTTTAAAGAGCCATGGGTGTCCAGACTATGAAAAAAGCACTCTTTTGCATAATGCAATACAAATTAGACCAAATAGACCTGTTTCTCTGCCTCTTCCCCTCACCTGTGCTTCAATTATGCCAAAAAACTACCAGTAATCAACTGGTCTCCAAGTCCACATGGGGCAGGCTAAAATGCTTAGTTTGCAGCCGGCAGATTTAAGCTAGACAGTAGGAAAGGTTTCTAAATATACGAAGAGTTGGACACCGGAACAGGCTTCCAGCCCCCCGGCACTGGAGGGTTTTGACAACAGGTCGGACGACACCTGGCAGGAGTCAGGAGTGCTCTGGATTTACTTGGGCCTGGGCCAGCGCAGGAGGCGGGCTAAGTGCCCGAGTCCCTGCACGCCACCCCAGCGCAGGCTGTGACTGGGACCCCGGGCACGGAACGTGCAGCCCTGGGAGCGGGAGTGAGCTTTGGCCCAGTACGGGGTGCAGCCGGCCCAGCCCTACTTGCGCGGCCACAGCGCCGCCCCGGCAGCTCCCCTGGGCGAGCAGCAGCGCCAAGCCGGGCGCGCGCGGGCCCGCGGAAAAGGCTCCATGGGGGGCGCAGCTCCCCCGCCCGGCGCCGAGGGAGTGCCCCTGAGGAGCGGGCCTCGACCAGCGCGCCGCACTCACCGCCCGCCTCAGGCGCCGAGCGCCGACCGCCTGCAACATGATGGCGGCTCCCTCTGGGCGCTCTCACCTCCAGCCAACTACACCCGAGACCGCAATCTCGCGAGAGTTCTGAACGGCCAACACGACTAGAAATTCTGCCTGCTCCCATTGGCCAGCGCGCGCAGCCAATCAGGAAGCGACGGGAGTTTCTTGGGCCGGTTGCCAGACTAGGCCGGCGGTGAAGTGGCGTAATGTCGCTCGCGGCAGAGCCCTGCTCGCTCTAGTGCTGCTGCGAGGAGGCCCCGGCCCCGATCCCGATGGCGCGCAGCGCAGCGCTCCGATCCGGGAGCGCAGGACAAGTTGGCAGAGCTTGGCTTTGAGCACCAGTCACGGCCCCGGCTTGAGAAAAGTTTGATTTTACCGCGGCCAGAACCGACACTTCTGCCTGACTACGGGCAGCTCGCAAATCCGTCCGTATGCCAGGGACGCGCGGGAGCCGAAGCACTTGACTCTCAAACGAGGACGGACTACTAAACAGCCTTGAGACTCCTTCCGCAACAGGGTGACTTAGCAACTCCAACTCCGCATCAGTTTCCTGATAAAGGCCAGCACTTACAGCAAAACAAATATCCCGCTGATTTCAGCTTTGCATAATTCAAAAAAATTAAATTTAAAATTTGGGTGGGGACAAACGTCCATTAACGACAGATGTAAACTTCATGAAATTGGGTGTTTGTATTACAGAAACTAAATATAAATATTAATGTCTTAGATCTTAGTTTTACATTCTTAAAACACACATTTCCACTGTTGCTACAAGTGTTTCAGAACAAGCCAGAAACGTTTACAAGCAGAGACAAAAGATGATCTAACATTTCTGGAATTTCAAGTAGTATCATATAATATAGTATCATATAATATACATATATGCCAGTTGCATCCTGACGGGCCTAAATATGGTTCCCAGGCATCATTTGGGGGGGAAAGAATCAAAGAGGTTATCCTATGTGATAATATTGGAGAAGAAAGATACACACTTTACAGCAAGGGTGGGCAATAACTTTTGCAGGGGGGGCCACTTAATGAATTTTGGTATGTGGTCATGGGCTGGCTCCAGTGGAGCCTGGGGAGGAAGGCACTGGGGTCTATCCCAGTGTTTCTCAACCAATGGTATGAGTACCCTTTGGCTATGTCTACACTCACGGCTTCTTGCGCGAGTAATATGCAAATGAGGCTAAGCGTGGAATATCGCCGAGCATCATTTGCATACCTAATGAGCCACCATTTTTTTCAGAAGAGGCTCTTGCGCAAGAAGGAGCATCTACACTGCCCCTTCTTGTGCAAGAAAAACCCTCTTGCGCAATGCCGTTCTTCCTGAAAAGTAATAGGTGTAACGGCATTGCGCAAGAGGGTTTGTCTTGCGCAAGAGGGGGCAGTGTAGACACTCCTTCTTGCGCAACAGCCTCTTCTGAAAAAAATGGTGGCTCATTAGGTATGCAAATGAGGCTCGGCGATATTCCACGCTTAGCCTCATTTGCATATTACTCGCGCAAGAAGCCATAGACATAGCCTTAGGGTACTCGAGAAGTCTAGGGGGTATGTCAACTCAGCTGAAATTTGGAAAAAACTGAATTTTTGTTTTAAGTTTTACAGCACTTTATTATTTTTGTACTTTTTACACCCAAAAATGTCATCGCCTTCCCAGCTATGATTAAGTTGTTTAAACAAATGTGTTGCAATGGTAAAAAAAAAAATCTTGTGTCTGAAAACTGTTGGTACTGGGGGTACTTTTTTTAAAAAGGGGGTACTTATAATTTTTGTAAAGGGGTACTTTATAAAAAAAAAAGTTGAGAAACACTGGACTAGACTATCTCCTTTCCCCCTCCCCCTGAGTAAAAATACAACAAAGGGCTTGTGGCTCCAGCCTGTCACTACTGCATTGCCTGGCAGCCACCTGGGGTTGCTGCACCTATTTAAAAGGTTCATGGCTCCAGCCCTTCCAGGGTAGCTCCACCTTTGGGAGTTGTTGGGATCCTGCTGCCTGAGCCACTGCCTGGCATAGACAACAGGATATAAATAGAAAGCAGCCAGATGCAGTCCACAGGATGGATCAAATTGTTAGCAGGGCTGGATCCAGCCCCGAGGCTGCATCTTGCCCAGCCTTGCTTTATAGGCTGGGCTAAGAAGCCAAGAATGGAAAAATTAGAATGGATTCATCCAGCAACAGGACAAGAATATACTGTTTGTGACAGGATCCAGACAGCACTGAGGACCAAGTTTCACTGAGTTTGTGAAATCTCCATCACTGGAGATTTTTAAGAATAGGTTAAACAAACATCTGTCAGAGATGGTTCTTGGTCCTGTCATGAGTACAGGGGACTGGACTTGATGCCTCTGGAGGATCCTTCTAGTTTTAGTATTCCATGATTCCTACTATAATACTAAAGAAAAATGGCAATCAGTGTATCCTCCCCTTTACCAGATTAAATTTAAAAAATTACATATGATTCAATTGTTGAAATTTCTCTATTCATGGGTTTTTTTTTTTTGGTTTTTTTTTTTTTTTTGCCAAGCTGTAAGAAAAGTTTTTAAAGAAGAATAATTTTGCTGGAAGTGAAGATATATAGACAAGTATCAAGAATTAGACTGAAATTATTCTACCTTGCCAAAGTAAATAGAAGGAGGAAATCCTCTAGTGTAGCCTGCAGTGATGCTATTGAAGGCTGTGAGCAACAACAAGCTCTGCAGCCAGTGTGCCCTCCATCATACAGAATATAATCCATATTTTCACACCAATAGTTCCACCCATACCCCCAAATCCATAGCTAATTATGAATAGGACACCTTTACATTACAACTCCACAGAACACATGAGTGTCCAGATCCTCTTCTACTGCTGCTGGTCCTGCCCCCAATACCCTGCACTTTGTATAGCCATTAATACCAATGCAAAGTAGATTAAGACTGGGAGTAGAACACAACTCAGTCAGGATGGCAGCATCTTATATGCATGCAGCTGGCATGCCATGTGAAAAAGTGTGTGGTCATGGTGGGGAAGGACCTAGCAACAGCCACGCTAAGGCTATGTCTACACTGCCCCCTCTTGTGCAAAAAATATGCAAATGAAGCAAAGCATTTGCATAATTAATGAGATTCTGTTTTTGCGCAAAAACCACTCTTGCGCAAGAGCCGTTCTTCCTCTTTTTGCAGGAAGAACGGCTCTTGCACAAAAGCCTCTTGCGCAAAAACGGAGCCTCATTAATTATGCAAATGAAGTGTGGCTATATTCCACACTTCACCTCATTTGCATATTTTTTTGCACAAGAGGGGACAGTGTAAACATAGCCTAAGAGTCATGTTCCATTGTGAAAGCTATTTTACTTATACTCAAAATCTTGTGGAAATGTAATGCTTTGAAGGAGGCTGGGGTGAGAGGCCAGAGAGCACAGCTATGGGCAGAGCAACAACTGTCTATATTCCCATACTTTGAGGGACAGAGAGGACTTGTATAGAGGCCATATGGCTAACCATGGTTCATGTGGCTTGGGGCTTGATTTCTCATAGATAGGCATTCTTGGGCCCTGCTTTGTGATTGCAAAATAATTTCACTGGTCCCATGGCCTACTAGGAGGTAAATTATTTACTTAATTATGGATCTTGAAAAAAACAGATATTTTATATTTTATTCCTCTCTGTGCATTTCTACACAGAAGGGGAATATATGGTGCTTGGGTCCCAAACTGAAAAGTCTCTTTGTAGCCAAGTTCTGGAAGCCCCTCTAAGCTCCTATTGCCAAAACCAAGAAACCCAACATTCGTATCATAGCACAGCCCATAGTAAAACTCTCTTTCATCTCATATAGTCTTACAGAAGAAAGAAAAGAAAAAAAACTTTAGTTCAGCTGTCCATAGGTGCTGGAACAGGGAAGAAGAGACCAGACATCAAGGCTTTTTCCATACTCCAGGTCCTGCCAATTGTCTAAGTCATTTGACATTTCAAAGACCAGTCATGTAACACCAGACCAGAATAGTATCCCCGTTACAGAGGACAGATGTATAGCTCCTTTTGCCAATGCCCCTTCCTCACGTTCAGCATTACAGTCAAAAGCCACAAAGCCCATTTCTGTGTTGGAGAATGGCTCATTTGCTTTTAATGATTTATAGATTTTTTAATTTTTAAGGAGCTGAATGTATTTTACTCAGGATTATATTTCATTTAACAATATGAAAATGATTAAAGGAAAGTTCAGCAAAATATGGTCTGCATCCTTGCTGTGTCCCTGCTATATAAAAAACACATATGATGCACAGCAATTCCAAAGTAAATGAGTCAATCTTCCTGCCACAAACTGCAAAGCTCATGTAAAAAATGGCTCTGTGCAGAGGTGCCATTCAAGAGATAAAATCCTCCTTTCTCGGCTGCATCATGCCAGCAGAATCTCACTGCCACCAAGACTGCAGGCAGAGTGTCAGCACCTTCTGTGACAACTGTGCACTCACCCACCCAATGGATGAAAGGATTGGTCAGAACATCCATATAGACACAAATCCAATAGACACGGTCATGTCCCTCTCCAGCCTGTATGTTCTGCACCTCTCAGTGCACTGCAGATTGAACCTCTGTAGTCCTGCACTTTTGGGACCTGACCGGTGCTAAACCAGAGAATTTGCCAGACCATGGGAGGTCAGTATTGTCTAGCAGCATTACCAACACTTCCAGTGCTTGCTGGGCTCTCAGAAGACATTTAGGGGTAAATTAGAGATAAACAACAGCACAGAACATTGAGAGCCACGACTGGTGGCTGTACACCGGGGCAGGCAAGATATGGCACATGGGCCAGATCCGGCCTGCCACGCCTTTTAATCTGGCCTGCAACCCACCCTTGCATCAAGGATCAGCACCACTCAAAGTGTCTGGCTGTGGGGAGGGGTGGAGGCTAATTGGAGCTGCGAGATTTTGCTGAGGGCAGGGGCAGTGCAGCACAATTTCTCAGCTCCCATTGGCCAGAAACCAGCCACAGGAGCTGAGAGATTTTGCAGGGGCCAGGGTCAGCATGTGAGGCCTTCCGCCTTTCCCCGCAGTGTATAGAGCCACATGGAACAGAGCAGTCTGGGGTTGCTCGTAGGCAGGGAAGCCTGCTGAGCAGGCTGCTGGCTGGGAGCTGCTTAGGTAAGTGCCTTCCATTGAGAGCCTGCCTCTGGCACCCCATTCCCTCCCATAATCCAACTCTCTCCTACACCCCTCAACCATATCCTCTCCTGCACCCATATCCACTCCCAGACTCTATACCCCAATGCCCTGCCCCAGGTCACCACTCAAACCCTCTGCATCTTCCTACCCTACCCCAGGTCACAGCTCCCTCCCAGACCCTGCACCTGCTCCTACATCATTCCCCCAAGCCAGAATCCTCTCCTCCACCCATACCCCCTCCCGGACCCTGCACCCCAATTCCCTGCCCCAGGTCACAACCCTCTCCTTCATCCAAATTCCCTTTTTGACCCTAAACCCTTCTCCTGCACCCCAGTCCCTGACCCTAAGCTTCCTTCTGCACCCAGCCTCCATCCCAGACCCTACACCCTTTCCGCAGAAAAGTGACCCAACTGTACCAGGTGAGGCTGTGATGGCATAACACAGTTACAAAACAGGTTCCAGATTGAAGATGGTGGAGTGCTGCATTTTAAGTGGTCGGCAGATATTATTGAAACATTATTTGCTCAACAAAATATACTATGCACGTGTACTGTACAGATAAATCCAATCAAAGCTGAAATGTCCGGGAGTTACTCTACATGGAGTTACTCTACCATAGGGTTGCCAGGTGTCCGGTTTTGGCCTGAGGGGTGGGGAGGAGCAGAGAGCGGGGGGATTTAAAGGTGCAGCCACTCTTTTGTGTGTGTGCAGGTTTTGTTTTGGTTTTTTTGCTCAACAAGCTTGGTTCCCCCACTCTCTTTTTTTTTTTTGCTCAACCAATTTTTTTCCCACCATGTTCCGTATTTTTGTGAAAGTATCTGGCAACCCTACTTTCCCAGGGCTGCATGACAAGTGCTTACTAGCTTAGTCTAGAACCTATGTCTCTTGACTTCCACATACTGCACCAACAACATTATATCTTCATTCATTTTTAAATAGCTATTTCAGTGTTTGTAAGATGGTACCTGATCTATTTTCCTGTAATAAAACCCTCTATTTAACCACAGAACAGCTTCTGTTAGGCTATGTCTACATTGCTGGCTTTTTGTCAGCAGAAAGTATGCAAATGAAGTGCTGAAAGGAAACGTCCACACTGCTTGTTTTTGCACAAAAGCTCCTTGCACAAAAATGGCTTGAATAGATTATACAAATGAAGAGTGACAAAATGCTAATCAGCACTTCATTTGCATACTCTGTGTAGACAAAGCCTTCGAGCAGGACTTCTATTACAGATCTGGGTTCTAGATATACAGGGCCAGATTGTGATCTTGGCTGCATTAGTGTAAACCCAACTTCATTAAATTATTCTAGATTTACACCCACATAACTGACATCTCAAACAGGCCCACTGCCCTAATAATCAACATTAATGCATGAATCTACCTGATAGTAAGGACAATACAAAACTCTGCACTTTGTTCTAAGGGCTATGACGCTTCCCAATTATAATATGGATTAGGGTCCACAGAAATAGCAGGTAGTGTTTTGCTTTGTAAAATTTTCTAGTGACAAAAGGATTGGTTTAAAAATATATTAAACAAAATATTTAAGGCTAAATTCTCCCATAAAAATGTGCATTGTAGATCTATTGAAAAATGTCTCTGAAATCCTGGAGAGACAAACAGCAGCCTCTCCACTTAAGACAAAAATCAATGAATCCAGCAGTACTAAGAGCTTACAGAATTGTAACACTGCAGGCTTTAAGACCCTGAAATCATCAAATACAGTTTCTTCCGTATTAATATTCTTCATATTCTCTAGCCATTTCACAACAATGCATATTTTCTCCCCCAATATATGAGGGGTTTGCAGCATGTTATTGATTTATTCTAGAAATGCATTTCTATGGCACCCACCACCGTGATCTCTTTCAGACAAGTGCAAAACACTTCAGCTTTTCCACAGCCTAGGAAGTTCATCCTTCCACATGCCTTTCACAGCAGATGCCAAGAAATACCGCAGATCCTGCTGCAGCATGTGGCCATGCATATTCAGATATTTTGTATTGCTGAACAGTTAACTTATGATTGTCAAGACAAATGATATTTGAGACGGCCATTATGGTGACACAGAACATCTCATTTCCTGGCCCTGGTGCATGGGCTGTTGTATAGAGTGACCCCGTGATGAGGGCTAGAAAAGGCAAGGCTGGTATAAACTGTGCCCAGCCAATCTTGGCTGATCAGATTGTCCCTAGGGGGCTCTTACAGATGGCATAAATTAAAGTAGCCTCAGGCCCTTAGCCTTAAAGCTACTATAACTTAAACTAGGGGCTGGCTTGACTCGTCAGCCAACCCCAGTATCAAGGGAGATAGAAAGATGACTTAGACTTAGAGCCATCTTTGCCTCTCCTTCTTCATGATTTCAGTGATGCTAAGGAGCCAGCCCTCTAGGTTTCACATTTTGGAAAGAATTCACCTCAGAAAAATTGAAAAATGTCAACACCAGGCCTGTTTCTCATCTCACACTTCTAACACTGTGGCTCCATGAAAATTGGTGTTAATCAAAAATAAGCGCAATTAATGTCAGGGATGAGGCAGCTTCCTCCCATCCTTTCAGAGAGTAGTGTCTTGCTTAAAAGGCACAACTGCCAAATATTGTTAGTTGCTTTGGAAAACATGTTTTCTGCGTCCTAAGTAATCTAATAAAAGGAGCACAAATAAATTAGGTATATGGTAAAGATCCTCTTTGTGTACCCTTTGACTAAAAATGTTTTTAATTAATATATCCTTTACTTGTTAAAGCGTGGCATACCCTTTGGTAATCCTACTTTAACCACCACCATCCCCAAAATTAACTTTCACGGTATAGAAGCAGAAGGCATATTTTGTGGAATCAAGCTTTTAAAAGAAACAATAGGATTATAGTATTTATTTTTGTTCCTGTTAACTAGACTATCAGGAAATTAACATTAGATCAGTTTTGGCAACATGGTTATCAGTCCAGATAACAGCTCAGAGTAAGTCAAACTGTTTCTTTCTATACATCTATTTAACAGCCTAAAGTATATTTTGATCAGCAAAGTGATGCTGTCAAACTCTAGGTCAGATTTCAAAGTAAAAGTTCCACAGATCAAAAAAAAAAAGAGAGAGAGAGAGAGAGAGAGACAGGCTTGATTTTGTGTTCTCTGTTTTTAATGTTAATTTAAAACCTCAATAGCACCTCAGATATATGTAATCCTCATCAAGCCAGTTTCAATAAAGATTACATCTTGATGCACAAAGGAAGTCTTCATCACTTATGGCTAGTGTTTTAGGCGCTTATAAAACTGTAATCAGGTAGGGATTATATCAGCATGATCCACATGAGCTGAATCATGACAAAAAGCTTTATTTTGTTTCATCTCCCACATTATGGGTTCTGATAATGAAAGGATAAAACATAAAATACACAAGGACCAATGAAACTGTGAATTCAGAATTCATTAACAGTAGAGAAATTATACATTTAGCAAGAAAAATGAATGGTTAATTAGTAGAAGAAGCCCTGTGTATGGTGCATTGTTATCCAGGATTATTTCATTAGGACCTGCTGACCCAATTTCTTCATTGTAAAGGGAATTATATTTTTTCACATTGTGCAGTTAGATGTATACTGAAGATGGCTCAAACTTATTTAAATATAGTAGCTTAGTGAAAACATAAAAAAAACCTCTACTCCAATAACTGTATGACCCATGGGGGAAAATAAACTCGACTGGGTACAAAAAGTATGTGTTAGAATTATGTATTTTACATGAATCAAAATTCTCAGTTCTGAGATCTGGAAAACAGTGAATAGATTCCCATGACTAAGGGGTTTAGTTTATTTTTTTTTAATAGCAACACCACTTATTGGTATGGGTTGGATCATCCTCAGTTTACTGTTTCTGCAGTGATGAGGAGCGTGGCTGACTCAGAGATAAATTAAAGAGCTTCATTCAGGAGCTCTACCAAGAGTTGAAAGGATTCACCTACTAATCTGTCAAAATCCAATAATGTTAAAACAATCAGAATCTGCTTACCACTCTACTGAAGAATTTAAAAATTGAATAGACAGTATCTGCTATATGACATTACAGGGGATGAATCAAAAAGAGAGCAAGAAATGCACCATGAAAGAGGAGAAAACGAGAGGAATAAGTTATCCAGAGTCACTAGAGAAGCTGATTGAGGATAATTTTTTCTATCATTTTAAATTATATTATCCCATTGCACAGAACAGATAATTCTGTTGTTGAATCATGTCGTCACCAATCCTGAAAATACTTATGCATGAGAGTATTCACATGTTCGAAGTTAATCCCATTGTGGCTCTACTCTATGTGTAAGGGCAGTCATGTGCATGTTTGCCATGTCAAGGTGCAAATATGCCCATTTCTATATATTTCAAGCCTTTCATTTTTTTCTAATCCAGTTAATATTGATCCTTCCTCACTGGCATAATTTCTGCAGTACATGAATATTGAAAGAGAAAATAAATGAGACCTCTCTCTGTATATAGAGCCTAATGGTCCTCACTTGCACCAGTTTTACACTCCACTGACTTACCCCTGTTTCACACCAGTGTAAGAATAAGTCTAATCCTGTCTGATAATTACATTATTTTATAATAAGATATAATTATGATGATATTTATTATGCCCTTTATAGCATCTTTCATCTGAGTATATCAAAGCAATTTATAATCTTAATTTAATTACCCTTACGACAGCCCTTTGAGTTTGGGAAGTATTATTTCTATTTTACATCTTGGGGAAACTGAGGCACAAAATGGTCACTTGTCCTGCCCAGCCACAGAGAGCTGGGACTAGAATCCAAATTTCCAGAGCCTGCTCTGATTAGGAAGTGCCATTAATAGGTAAATTGAAGAATGGTTGCAGTGTGGCATAGTAATGAAGCTCTAAATAATGATATTATTCTAGATAATGAGATAACATGGAAAAGAGAACATGTGATATTGTTTTTCATAACTTATGTAAAGCAATCACTAACAGTAATAAAGAGCATGCTCCCCTTGAAGTCAGCAGTCAAATGCTGCAATGGGAGCAGAATCAGGACCTCTTGTGTTCTGTAAGGAGTACATATGTTCATAAACTAAATGATCTAGCAGCAGCATTGCTAGAATTCAAACCTTTTTGGAAGTGAAGGCTTAAGTTAATTTTAAAAAGCAGATGGAATCTTCCTTGAAAATATTTGTGGTTCAGACTGTTTGCTAAGCTGTTTACTTAGGAATATTCAGGCTACAATAGACTGATAGAAAGACAACCATCTCTTCATGTCTGTAGTGATAAATCAGTATTGTCAGCCTAGAATTTGACTGTATGCTACCATCATTTTGTATGCAGAGCCCCCAGGGAATTTAAAAGGAGTTGTATGTAAAATTCAATGGCAAAATACATTGCCATATTCTTAACATATATCTGCTTTTTGTGCTTGTTAGATGGCTAAAGAAGAATCTGCATGCCACTCACTATTCCCTATTCACACAATCCTGAATCTTTCCTTATAAACCAAAAACATCAAGTCTATGTACATGATTGCCTCTTGAGAATTAGCCATGTTTGCTTCCAGTCAGCTTTCTCAAAGTGCTTTCAAAATGCAGCCTAGAAAATAATATTCCTATGATGAGTGCAGGCATCACAGTAATTCCCCTATTTCTTCAAAAGTTACTAGTGATAATTGATCCCTTCATTTTTGGATGTCCAATTTGCAACATTATAAACAGGCCTGATTTTCAGAAAGCCAGGTTTCAACCCTTCTAAGCATCAGACCCTTTATGGTGTCTCAGCTTGTTACCAGAGAATTAAAGAAGCCAAAATCATGAGTAATTTTTGAATATATCTTTACATTTCTTTCTGTCCTATCTATAGATCTTAAAAACACATTTCATATAATTAATGAGGTAAGTATCATCACATGCCACGAGTAGGTCTAGCTATAAAACATTCTACTGATTAGAAGTCTAAGAAGCTAGTCCAATTGGACTCAAAAGAAGAAAAATGACTCCACTTTTAACACAAGACACCTGTGTCAGAGAAAGAAACAGCTCTCCTGGTTTCCAGGATCTGTTGTTAAACCAGTAGACCAATCCTGTGTACTATGATTGCAACCAGTTTGTATGGGTTGAGGGTGGGATATATTGTCTGCAATATATCTTGCCTTGAAATGCAAAATGTGCCACCACCATCCCCCAATTTCTTCCTTGCATTCTCAAGATCCTATAGTATGTCCATCATGTTAAATCCTGCATACAAAGGCATAACAAGATCCAATGGTTGGAATTTAATTTAATTTACAATGCAAATAAGGTGTACATTTTTAATTAGAACAGTTTACCAAGGGTTGTGGAGAATTCTCCATCACTCATCAAGATTGGGTGTCTGTCTAAAAGGTATACTCTAGCTCATCACAAGTTACTGGGCTTGTACAAAAATTACTGGGTAGAATTCAATGTTCTTTGTTGTATAGGAGGTCAGACTAGGTGATTCTAGAAGTCTTTTCCAGTGGTGGATTCTCCTCACCAGAAGAAAAATTGGAAAACTCCCTTTGCAATCTTACCAACACTAATTCACAAATACATCACAAAGGTGTCCCTAGCTATTGTGCAATACTTGTTTGCATGGTTACACATTCTACCTCAGCAGAGCTCCCAAACTCTGAGGGTCTTGTAGGCCAAAGCAGGAAACTGAATGCAGCATTCCCACAGCGCAGAGGAATACAGGACATTAGGACAATGGGTTAACCACTGTTTAATTTCTTCGTATTTGTTTGAGTTATAGACATACTATTCAACTGTCAACAAGACTTTTTAAAAAGATATTGAATTTCAAAGGTTCTTGAAAATAAAAAATGAATAAGTACATTCTAAGGGAGAGTAGTTTTCCCAACAGCTGTAAATAATTTTTTGTTCACAATCCTACCCAATCAAAAAAGCTACTTCATCAACTGATGTGGCAAAATCTGGTGCAAGCTGCATTTCTATTATCTCAGATCCAATTAACCATTTGGAGCAGACTAAAACATAACTAGATCAATCCAAAATCTGATTAATATCCAATCCATAATCACATTAATCACAATCTGTTCATAATTAGCCATCAGCTAATCCCATTGGACAGGAGGTGACATTCAGTATCCAATTATCTCATTAATTATCTATTTTCAGTATTGGACATTTTCTTGTGCTTAGGGACAATGTTTTTAAAGGGGAAAATGACAGAAGAACTGTACTTTGGTAAATAGTTGCTGAAAAGGCTGTAAGCAGATCCAAACTTATGAGTTTTACTGTTGTTGGGGGTTTTTTTTGGGGGGGGGAGTCTTGTTTTTGGTTTTTTTGCATTTGCACATTGTTATAACCCAGACATGGATCCTTGACAGATGTCATGTTTTTAAAGAAAATATGACTATCTTCTTGGGAAGAGGAATAAATAAGACATTTGAGTTATGTGAAGTTTATGAAGAAAATCATTTAAAGGTTTTTAATAGTAACATGATAACAATAGCTTTTTGCAATCCTAATTCTTATTACAGATGGCGCCTATCCTTTTTGTAACTTGAGTGAAATTGTCTTCCATCTGTTTTAATTTTAAAATGGACTTAATCTATGACTGACTCTGAAAGAATCAGCATTTACTACCTTTGCAATCTATGGCAAAAGTCGTTGTTTCCAGTTTATAATGGGACTGATCCATCAAATTTATGACAAACTGAAAATTATTTAAAAAAAAGTCTGAAAACATTATTAGCAAACCTAATGCCATACCCTGACATAACTGTAAGTACTCAGAAGTCTCACTGACATCAAGAGGAGATTTTTCTAAAAAACTGATTGAGGATTTGAGTCTTGCATAGAAAAATGATTCAAGAAACAGTAATTGTGAATGCATAGGTTACATTGACTATTGGCAAGCACACATTTCAGTGACTGGAAGTGAACTTAATTTTTCTGTGAAGAAATATATCCCCCAAAAGTCATAATTAATTTATCTGTCAAATGTAAGTGAGATCTCCAAGGCAAGTTGATTTCACTGTCTCTTAGCATTTTTAGTGGAGAAATATTTTTAGATTTTTTGAGCATGATTTACTAGAACTATTTTAGTTTAGGATCCATTATAAATCCTTTTTGCTGGAATTTTTACTCAACTTTGCATGAGGTATGATTACATACTAAAACTTGCCATTCAGGACCAAATTCTTCTGTCAGTTACACCTATTTAAATGCACAGTAACTCTATTTGGGATTCAATAGTGCAACTTCAGATTTACACCAGCATTACTGAAGGAAAAATTTGGCTTCAGACAAGAAAGATGGTTATTTAAAAACAAAACAAAACCTGCTTTATCTTTGTTTGTTTATATTTAAATTGAGGGAAAAGATTGTTTGAAAGCATAAAAAGAATTGGTGGCATTGCCCTCAAAATTGAAAAATGATGCAAGAAAAAACTACTGCCCAATATATTGAATTCTTATGAGTGTTTCTGAGGGTATGTCTACACTACAAAGTTAATTAGAACTAACAGCCGTTAGTTCGAAGTAACTTTCATAGGCGCTACACATACAAACCGCTAGTTCGAACTTAATTCGAACTAGTGGAGCGCTTAATTCGAACTAGGTAAACCTCATTCTACGAGGACTAACGCCTAGTTCGAATTAAGTAGTTCAAATTAAGGGCTGTGTAGCCACTTAATTCGAACTAGTTGGAGGCTAGCCTTCCCAGCTTGCCCTGGTGGCCACTCTGGGCCAAACCAGCGAAACTCTTCTGCCCCCTCCCGGCTCCGGAGCCCTTAAAGGGGCATGGTCTGGCTACAGTGCTCGTGCCAGCTGCAAGCCTGCCAGCACCCAGCCAGCAGACCCTGCACCTGGCACGGCATGAGCCAGCCACCCGCTGCCACCCAGCCCTCCGCCTCTTCCCAGGACCAGGCTGGTGGCTCCCAGGAGCCTGCCCGGGGCCACAAGAGGCGGGCGCCCATCTGGTCTAGTGCGGAGATCATAGACCTCATCGAGGTTTGGGGGGAAGCCTCCAACGTCCATGATCTCCGCACTAGCCACAGGAATGCGGCCGTCTATAGCTGCATGGCTGCCAGCCTGCATGGCTGCCAGACCCGGGAGCAGGTCCGCTGTAAAATCAAGGACCTGCGGCAGGCCTGCTCCAGGGCCTCCCAGCCAGGGGCCGACCCGGAGGCATGCCCTCATTATGAGGCCCTGGACCGCATCCTGGGGGCTCACGCAGTCCATGCCCCCCGGGTGGTGATCGACCCCGGGGCAGAGGGACCCGTCCCTGACACCGAGGAGGAGGAGGACGCTGAGAGCCAGGAGCCTGCAGGGAGCCTGCCCAGGACCCAGGACCCCCGAGGCATCCCACAGAGCACATCGGCTGTGTCATCCGAGGCCGAGGAGGGCTCCACATGTGAGTGCCATCATGCTCCCCTTATGTGTATGCGGGGGGTGGGGGGAGAGGGAGCCCAGGGACCATGCGCCTGGGCCTTGCCCACCATGGCGCAGCAGCTGGGTGTCATGCAGGGGCCCTGGCCCGTACCCCACACGCCGACCTCGCCTTGCACAGGGGGGCTGGGTTTCACCCACTGTGTCCCCAGGGAGAACTGACCACTGCTCTTGTTTCACCACAGCCGCAGCACCTGGGACTGCAAGGCGCACCACCCCGCCTGCAACAGCCACCCACACCCGGGCCAGCAGGCGCACCCGTAACCAGGAGGACTACCACTGGCGGCACCTGCAGCTACTGGAGCACCAGCTCCGCACCCAGGACCACTGGGTCCAGGAGGACCTGCGGCTACAGCAGCGGAGCTTGGAGGCACTGGAGGAGCAGGGCCGTGCCCTCAGAGGCCACCTCCAGACCCTGGTGGACAGGTTCCTGCCTCCTCCTGCTCCAGCCCCTGCGGCCGCCCCAGCTCTCGCTCCTCCTCCCACCCCTGCTCCCCTTCCTGCTTCCTCCGCACCCCCCGTCCCTCCTGCCCCACCCTCCACACCCACTCCCCCCCGACGCCCCCGCACCCGCAGTGCTGCGAGACGGGAGAGCCAGCAGGACCCCCAACCCTGAGCTTTCCCTTCCCTTCCTCCCCTTCCTCCCCCTTCCAGCGCCCTCCTCCCAGGTTTCCCCCTCCCCTCTCCCATCCTCATCCCCTCCTCCCCCCACCCCAGTTATGTACAATAAAAAGAGATTGTTGTTTGCAAAACAGGTGTCTTTATTTAACATTAGGAAGGGGGGTTAGGGAGGGGAAAGGGGAAGGAGGGAAGGGTGGAAGAAGGCCCCAATGGGGCATGCAGGGAGCGTTCAGTCCTCCTCCTCCATCAGGAAGGTCTCCAGCAGGGCTTCCCGGATCTGGACGGCCCCCCGCTGGGCCTCCCGGACGGCGGCAGTGCAGGCTGAGCGTAGTGGCCAGCCATGCGCTCAGCCTCAGCCATCCAGGCTGACAGGAAAGCCTCCCCCTTCCACTCACACAAATTGTGCATGCTGCCACCACAGGAGGGATATTGTGCTCGGCGAGGTCGAGGCGGGTGAGGAGGCACCTAAATCTGGCTTTCAGTCGTCTGAAGGCCCCCTCAACCACAATGCGGGCCCTGGTGAGCCTGGCATTGAAGGCCTGGCGGGAGGGGTTGAGGTGTCTCGTGTAGGGCTTCATCAGCCAGGGCTGTAGGGGATAGGCCGCATCCCCCACCAGGCAGACGGGCATGTCCACGTCCCAGACCCTGATGTGGCGGTCGGGGAAAAAGGTCCCGGCATGCAGCCTCTGGCACACAGAGGAGTTGCGGAACACCCTGGCGTTGTGTGCCTTGCCGGACCAGCCCACATTAATGTCTGTGAACTGGCCCCGGTGGTCAGACATGGCCTGCAGGAGGACTGGGAGGCCTGGTGTTCCAGGGCACGGATGGGGATGTGCGTCCCATCGATGGCCCCCCTGCAGTTGGGGAAGCCGAGGGCGCCGAACCCCTGGATGATGAAGTCCAGATTGGCGAGGCGGACCACCCGCGGAGCAGCACCCGGTTGATGGCCTTGACCACCTGCAGAGAGAGACAGCAAACCGCGAATCACTGGGGCGCCCAGGTGGCTGGGAGTGTTCGTTCTCTGGCACTGCCCCACGCCCCACTCCCAGAAGCAACCCCCGCTGCGATCCTGGCCACCGCGGGTGGCCTGTAGTATGGCCGGGACAGACCGAACCCTCCCATGCGGGGCACTGTCGCCTCCTCCCCCGCCCCCATTTTCCCTGGGGTGGCCCATTCCCTCCTTGCAGCCCCCCCCCCCAGCCCAGTGGCTGGTGAGTGCCATACCTGCATGAGTACTGCTCCGACGGTGGATCTCCCCACGCCGAACTGGTTCCCGATGGATAGGTAGCTGTCCGGCGTGGAGAGCTTCCAGAGGGCGATGGCCACACGCTTCTGGAGGGGGATGGCGGGCTTCATGCGAGTGTCCCGTTGCTGCAGAGCAGGGGCAAGCCACTCGCAGAGCTCCAGGAAGGTGTCCCTCTTCATCCTGAAGTTCTGGGTCCACTGTCTGTCTCCCCAGCACTCCAGGATGATGCGGTCCCACCAGTTGCTGCTGGTGTCCAGACGCCAGATGCGGCGGGGCACGCTGGCATCCGGGCACTGCTGTGGCTTCTCCATGGCCCCCAGGGAGGCCAGGTGGAGAGGCAGGGGGCTGCCGTGCACCAGGTGGTGCCAGGCAGCCTCCAGCCATTGCTGGCAGGCTTGCAGCAGCAAGTCCAAAAACTGGAGCAGAATGCCCAGGGCGAGCTCTGGCTCCATGGTGCCAACTGCGGCGTCATCCCCAATGGGAACCACCGACACAGGCAGGCACAGAGGAAAACGCTTTGCTGTCCCTCGGCGAGGTAGGCAAGCAAGCGGAGAAGCTGAGAACCGGCTGTCCAGGGGGGTCCCTTCAAGCACAAGCCTCAGATAGCCTCAGACAGCAGCCACACAAAGCAACTACTGACCTGATGCCCTGCTGGAACCGGTTTCAGCTGCCCTTAAATGCGACCCAGCATCCAATCAGTGTGGACGCGCTAGTTCAAATTAGCAAAACGCTAATTCACATTAGTTTTTGGGTCTAGATGCGTTAGTTCGAATTAGCTTAGTTCGAATTAACTAAGTTAGTTCGAATTAACTTTGTAGTGTAGACATACCCTGACAGTCTCCCGCTGATGGTAGTTTTATTATTATTGCTCTACTACATGTTCAAATACTGATTTACACAGGAGCCCCTGCTTTTCTAGACCTGCTGGTGGGCCTTTTCTACATTCTGGAGTCTCATCAATCATACTTTTCTATGCTGGCTAGCAAACTAATTTGCTCTCTGGTTCTTTTCTTCAGATCAGTAGATAGGCTTGCCCATTTCATAACGCTTTTGGATTGGACACTCAAGATGAAACTCTGTCACTAGTGAAGTCAACAGCAAAATTCCCAGTCCCTTCGAGTGTGTCCTGGATTTAACCCACAATACATGGGCTCTTCTGTAGCATCTGATTAAGTCAAAATGTCTCATTCTTTGCTTTGTATTTGAGAACTAGAGTCCAGCCCTTTTTGCTCTGGCCCTTCAATGTTTATAATTGCTAAATTATGCCCATTGGACAATACAGTCACAATTATGCATACACAATGAAGGGGGGTCTACATTAGATGTTACCACTCAAGGGAAATCTTGGAGTCACTGTAGATAGCTCTTCAGCAACATCTGCTCAATGTGCATCAGCAGTCAAAAAAAGCAAACAATGACAGGAACCATTAGGAAAGTGTTAGATATTAAAACAGAAAAAATCGTTACACCCACAACTTGAATACCGCATGCAGTTCTGGTCACCCCCACCTCAAAGAAAATCTATTACAAAATAAAAAAAGATGCAGAGAAGGCAAGAAAATTATTAAGCTTAGGGAATAAACCTTCCATATAAGGAGGGTTTTTAAAAGACAAACATCTTAGAAAGTGGATAACTAAGGGAGGATATGATAGAGATATAGAAACACATGAATGGTATAGAGAACATGAACACAGATGTGTTATTTTCTTCTGCACATAAACAAGAACCAGGGGTCGCTTAATATAATTAATAGGCATCAGAAACAAACAAGAGGAAGTACTTCTTCACATGATGCATAGTCAACCTGTGGAACTAGTTTCCAGGGTATTTTGTGAAGGCCAAAAGTTTAACAGAGTTCAGAAAAAGAACTAAATACATTCATGGAGGATATAGGTCCATCAAGGGCTATTAAACAACAGGGTCAGGGATTCAGCCACATGCACTCAGTGTCCCTAAGCCTCTGATGCCAGATGGTGGGTCTGGGCAACAGGGGATGGATCATTTGATAATTGCCCTGGTCCATTCATTCCCTTTGAAACATCTGCCCACTGGGCACTGTCAGAGACAGGATACCTGGCTAGATGGACAATTGTTGTGACATAATCTGGTCATTCTCATGTTATTTCCTTAACTTAATAGGAAAAATTCACATGGATGAGGCAAATAGGCTTTTTTGGGCCAGGTCTGTCTAATTTCATGTACCAAGCTGAAAGACAGAAGTAAACACAACAGAATTAGGAAAAAATAAATAGATTGTAAAACATTACTTCAGTTTACAAATGTCTTGTTATTTGTAATACATGTATTTCTATTGCATTTTAATCTAGACAGTTGTGTGTCTTTAAAAAGAAGAAAAACAGGTAAACCCAGAGTTAGAGCTAAAACACTCTTTCGTTCATCTCCTTGTGCATGAGTAATGCAAGGATCTCCCAACAGCAGGTGATTTTTACAAGGTGCAAATCCAAGGAACAATGGAGTAAGATAAAGACTTGAATCTGTCAACCCAGAATTTTCTTGCTAGTATACACTTAGATTAACACATTCCAAATAGACTTAAATTATCTAAAGAACAACGGCTCTCATTTCACCAGTGTAAATCTGGAGTCAGATGAGGAAGGAGTGGGTCACATGGCAGATAGCCTGTCTTCTAGAGCCTTAAAAATTCTGTATTGAGCAATCTGTTTCTTAAGACCAGTGGGATTACTGTATCCTGCTGTTACATTTGTCCTGTACATTTTTTTAATCTGGTCTTTTAAAATAATTTAATAAAGCTGTCCGTGAAGTTCATTTGAGAAGGTGCTGCACCTCTTTTTTGACCATAAGAAAGCTAACAAATCAGAGAGGGGAAAAGATGAGGGATACTAAGCCCTGTAAAACAATTTATGTATTTGCCCAATTTTTACACACTAAGTCATTCCCATTTACTTCAAGAACTCAGAGTGTGTAAAAATATAAAAATATTTAAGAATTAAAGACATATCCTGTAATGTGACTTTTTGTTAAGATATCACATTTTTCTGCAGCTGAAGAAGATGGTTCCTCATTTGTATGTGAAACTTTGTGAAGATATTTTCTGCTTTAATTTCACTTGAGAAAAGAGGCAAGAATTAACCTGAAATCCCATCGCAGAAAAGTTACAGAATTTTTTACCAAGCACAAACTTTATCCAATATTTTGAGCTGTTAGTGTTCAGCTATAAGGGAGACATAATCTCCACCATGCTACAAAGTCTTTGGGAATGTAAAGGTATTATTTTAGCCACTGAAGTGCTCGCCTATTTTTCCATTAAGTCAAGAGAAGAAACCCATGGAGACTAAAGAAGAAAACAAATAATAAAAAATTGAATACAAGGGATACACAGTTCAAATAAAGTGTGTTCTTTAGTTCATACCCAGATCTCCAGGCATTTCATGAGAATCAGACTTAATGTCCCTAGCTTTGCATCAGTAAATATATGAGAAACAAAAGAACATTTGTTGAAACAAAAAACATGTATGGCTTTTGTATGGAAAACTATAGTGAGAAAACACTCCCTAAATATTAAATGGTCAACGCACCCCACAATGCTGAGACTACAAGAGCAGGCTGGAGGGGTATTTGTGCACCATGTAGTGTGAAACCCAGATTAATTATTGCTATTTATTATTTGTATTATATTGGCATCTAAGACTCATGAACCAAGACCCCTTTATGCTAGGGACTGTACAAACAGAACAAAGAGAAAGTCCCTGTCCCAAAGATCTTACAGTTCAGAGGAGTTCCTTGAGGACTCCTGGAGAATCAGTGGATGGGGGGGGGGGGGAACAGAGGCAGGCAAGGACAGACTGGGGAATGGACAAACCCAGAAGATCCGCTGTAATATATCCTTCGCCCCTACAGTAATGCCAATTCAGCCACCAGGAAATTTCTCCCCTTCAGGCCCAAAGCACAGGTTCTCAGTACATATTCAACCAATCAAACTGGGTGTCTGGGCCCCCTGGACTTGGTTAAAAAAGAATAAGGTTCAGTTTTGGCCTTACGGTCCCCACTGAAGTAAATGGTAAAATTCCTTATTGACTTCATTGGAAACAGAGCAAAGCTGGGGCTAAGACTTCCCAAAATCCCACCTTAATGTTCCATTAGGAGAGCAATACCCCAGCCTTGCTCTCCACCAATGACTCAGTCATACAAGAAAACCCCCTGGAAGACAAAGCATAGTAGGCAAACTCCATGCACAACCATGTATGCTTGCCTAGGCCATGACTTTCATGACAAAGACATGACTTTCAGGGATTTTGCCTTAACAACTCTTTGTAACTAATTGATTACAAACCCATAGACTTATCAGGGCAGTGCAGTATGGGGAAGAGACCTGGGAAGTTCAATGGTTTTAAACTGGTAGTTGATTATTTGATAGTTGAGAAGATAATTTCAGACTATTAAATAATCAGTGGAATGCAATTCCCATGACTTTTTGCATCTAAGGGTACAGCAACATGATTTCAAAATAACAGTAGTTATTTTGAAATAACTTAGTCCACGTCTACACAGCAGGCAGTTATTTCAAAATAATGTTGAAATACTGTCAAGCTGGAGGGCTTCTTACTCTGACTCCTGTAACCTTCATTGTACGAGGAGAAAGGGAAGTCAGAGGAGGAGTGCTCTATTTCAAAATAAGTGCTGTGTAGAGGTTCCCAATTTTGAAATAAGCTATTTTGAAATAAGCTACACAATTGACGTAGCTCAATTTGCATAGATTATTTCGAGTTAAGCTCTGCTGTGTAAACACAGCCTTAGTCACATAAACTTGTGACTTTGAAAGGGGGCAAGAACAAGATAAACCATCTACCTTATCCATGTGGATCCCAGAGCAGCATTAACCCCTTGTATTTCTGCTGGGAATTCCATAGGAATGCTGCAAGGAGTGGCAGCCTGATTCCCGAAATCCTACCTTGATGAGGATTTCACTGAAGCTCTTGAACAAGTGTGGAGGAAACAGAAGTCATTACTGTGTTGTCTCTGATCCCTTCCCTCAGACAGCAATGAAATCATGCTGTGGTAATGTGCACTTTTTCTTCCTTCCAAGCAGCAGATTAGTGACACAATCCTTCAAAGATATAGTAAATTGGAATAGGAGTTCTCCCTTAACACCCTCTGGGATTTGGACCCATGTAATCAGAGGCAGAACTGGGCTGTAACCAGGTTTCTAAGTTGTCCCAGATAAACACTGTGATGTAAGTCCCAGACTTGAAGCCTTGAGGCTGGAAAAACTGGCAGGGAAGTCAAAGGCATTTTACCTGTGTCTGGACTGGAGGATCAGGTCTATACTGTAAAACTTATCAGAGACATACAACTAAGTAGCTCAGTGAAATTTTCAGAGGGACCTTAAAGTAATTAGTTGGTCAGCACTAATTTTAAAAGTTCACACAAGACATTTTTACTCTATAGCCTGTATACATTGCACTTTCCTTCCTTTCATAAGTCAAATGGCTTGGTTTTGACTCAGTCATACCAAATCTCACATAAGGCAGGGAAATACTGTAGAGATGGAAGTAATTTTCCAGTTACTTGCCTTAGTTATTCCAACAGAAGTGAAAGAAACTGATACAATTCTAAATATTGCCAGTGTTAAGTACTCAGCATAACAACTGGGAATGACTTCTTGATGGCAATTTCACTATTGTCATTTGAAGCACTAGAATATTAGCACTGTCAACATTTTTTTAAAATTGCATTTGTTACTTACTTTGTCTTTGAAATCTCTTAAGCACTTTTAGATAATGGAAAGCACAGGTTGTTAACAATAATAAAAGTCCTGCCATCAACCATCAAACAACAGATAATTACATTATGCATGCTGCTAAATGTTATAGAAACCATCCACTAAATCTTTATTGCAGCTGAAATATAACTCTCTCTTTGGAAAAAAGTCCTGTTTCTGCCTGAATTTATCACGAAGAATAAACTTTTTTTCCTTGTTATCTGTGCAATTAGGAATTTTCTGCAAGATGTCAGATGGGTCACCTTATATTGAAAAAGATCAGCCTTTTCAAGACATTCTCTAGTTGTACTAGTTGTAAATCTTTCTTTCATGTACAGACAGAGGGAACTTTTCCAAAAATAACCCTCATAGAACAAATATTTCAGAGCCAAGTGCTGCCAACCTCTCAAGCTTTTTTCAATATTCATCAAGCTAAAGTTTTCTCATATTTTCAGCCATCTGTGGTCTACTCTAGAAAGAAGGCTTAACTTGGTCAGGACCCAGCGTACTAGAATTAAAGTGTGAGCAGCTCATTTGGGGAGACTGATTTGTTAAGGCCTACCTCTTATTTGTTTGTTAATAGGAGCAGTTTTCCTAGGAGCCCCAAACAGGGATTAGGACCTGCTGTACAGACCAATGAAACAAAGAGGCTTGGTCTACACTACAGGTTTTCTCTGCAAAAAATATGCTAATGAGGGACTCATTTGCATGAGTCGCAATCCCATTTGCATATTTTCTGCCGATCCATTTTTGCACTTGGGTTTTTGTGCAAAACCAAGCAGTGTGGAGGTTTCCTTTTTGTGCAAAACCCCTTTTTCCCGCAAGATCCTTATGCCCCAAAAAAGGAGGTTTACTGATCTTGCGGGAAAAGGGTTTTTGCGCAAAAAGGAAACATCCACACTGCTTGTTTTTGGGCAAAAACCAAGCGCAAAAATGGATTGGCAGAAAATATGCAAATGAGATTGCTACTCAGGCAAATGAGTCCCTCATTAGCATGTTTTTTGCAGAGAAAACTCGTAGTATAAACGTAGCCAGAGTGTCCCAGCCCACAGATAAACTGGAAGAGACTGGCATTTAGCTAGCACACTCATCATGAAAAGTGAAATGTATCCTTCCAAAGCCAAGTTGGTTTTACTTCCCCACCTGTGGCAGTTGCTGTCTGAGGCTACATCTGCACTGCAGGGTTTTTGCGCAAGAAGTCTTTTGCAGACGAGTTCTTGCGCAAAAGAGCATCCACACTGCATGGAATGGCCATCAGAGCACTTGTGCTTTTTCAGATAGGCTACATCTACATCGGCTGCTTTTGCGCAAAAACTTGTTGCCTGTCTACACTGGCCGCGAGTTCTTGCTCAAGAACACTGACGTTCTAATGTATGAAATCAGTGCTTCTTGCACAAGAACTCTGATGCTCCCACTCTGGAAGAAGCCCTCTTATGCAACTGTTCTTGCGCAAGAGGCCAACGTAGACAGGCAGCCAAGAGATTTTGCACACGAACCGTCCAAACAGAAAAAAGCCCTAGTGGCCGCTTGGACACTCCGTACGCTCCGTACGCTCCGGACTTCCTGGTAACCCGAGCCCCCTTAAAGGCAGACACAGCCTGCAGAGGCCACGAGGCAGAAGCACCTTTGCCACCTCTGCCACCCAGCTCTGCCGCGC
Source organism: Pelochelys cantorii (assembly GCA_032595735.1). NCBI lineage: Eukaryota > Metazoa > Chordata > Testudines > Trionychidae > Pelochelys > Pelochelys cantorii. The sequence goes on along the minus strand of CM064338.1, from coordinate 7,560,490 downwards.
GGCTCTGCTCTCTCCAACAGCCACCAGACCACCCAGGATGGCTGCTCCAGGGGAGGAACAACCCGCACCCCCAGCACAGGAGGCCCAAAGGGGCACAAAGCGGCGCGCCCCTTCCTGGTCCCCAGGGGAGATCGAGGCCCTCCTGGACCTCTGGGGAGAGGAAGAGGCCCTCCACAACGTCCGTGCCTGTCGGCAGAATGCAGACATCTTCTGCCGAATGGCCCAGGTGCTCTCCGACCGGGGTCATCCAGTCCGGACCCTCAAACAGGTCTGGGCTAAGGTCAAGGAGCTGCACCTGGGCTATGTCCGGGCCAGTGAGGGCCAGGGGGCAGGAGCCGACAGCTGCCCCCATTACCAGCGGCTCCACGCTATCCTAGGAGAGGCAGCACCCGAGGGACCATCAGTGCCAGTTGACACCAGCAGGCGCCCCTCCCCCCCCCCCGTCACCAGGCCCAGCGAGGCAGGGGACGACCCAGAGCTACCCAGTGGGTCGGAGGAGGAGGAGGAGGACCAGGGCAGCACCGTGACCCTGCAGCTCGAGGTCCTCTCAGGCAGCCCGGCCGTCTCCCGTGCGTCATCGGAGGCCAGGGAAGGATCCACTGGTGAGTGTTGCACTTTGCACTCACAAGGGTGGGGGGGAGCCAGGCATCCGAGGGGGAGGGGGAGGGAGCATCACTCGGGCAGCGTGAGCTGCACACTGTGTAGCATTACCAGTATGCAGCACGTGCAACCACGTGCAGCCTGGTGACCGAGCGGCATGTGGCCGTGGCAGGCAGCTCCAGGGCACGCCTGGGACCGTGCTGCTCGCACACATCCGGACCAGAGGGGAAGGGTGGATGCCAGCTGGAACCAGCCAGGGCCCCAGGGGCTCAGGCCAGAGCCCACACCTCCAGAAGGGTGCAGCACACAGAACGGCACACTGTTCCATGCCTGGCTGTGCGGCACAGCCAGCTGCTCCTGAGAAAACTGCAGCGACACAGCCCTGTGAGCGTGGCCCCCACTGAGTCCCTCGGCTGCTCCCGGTGCCTTGGCTGGCCCCCCCGAGGGAAGTCCCCACACGTCCCTGGGCTACCGTATGTGAGGGCTATCGGGAGGGGCAGGGGGGAAGCGCTCGGGCTGGCCCTAGGGCCACCTGAGTTTTGCTGCAAGGATGGTACACTCCCCAGTCACCCCTGGTTCCATCCAGGAGACATCCACGTGATGGGTATCTGAGAGCCCAGACCATGTCTGCCATATGTGCGCCCAGGCTGTTGTGAGGATTCATCTTGCTCCCTGTCAAACACCATTGATTAACCCAAAGCCTCACAGCCTCCCCTAGCAGGGAGTTCCACAGGTTAACACGACACATGCGCCCTCCCACCCCCCAAGGGGCCAGGACACAGACCGGTGGTTACAATACATGGAGGAGCACCCTTCTCTGGGGGCGGTCCTGTATGCAAACATACAACATGGGGGGAGGGGGGAAACGAGTGTGCCCAAGCCACAGTACTATGGTGTCACCTGGGCTCAGGGGCGGAGGGCATGGGATGTGGGGACGGTGGCTGGGCTGCCTGACTGTCCCATCCTTTTCTCTGTTCCCTGCAGTGGGACCAAGCAGCAGGGCAGCAGCAGCACCCCCAACCGCCCAAGCACCAAGCCGGCAGGTCCGGCAGCGGGACCAACGTCTTCGGCGGCACATCCAGACTGTCAAACGCATGGAGGCGGCCATCACATGCCAGGTGGAGGCGGACCTGGAGTGGCACCAGCAGACCTGGGGCCACTTCCAGGCTCAGTGTGACTGCATGGAAGATGCCATCACCGCCCTCACTGCGCACATTGGCCATGCTGTACATTACGGCATGGCATTGCCCCCTGCACCCGCCATCCCTCCCATACCAATGCCCATGCCCCCTCCTCCTGCTGCTCCTCCTGCTCCCGCAATGCCCCCTCGTGATGCACCCCATCCTGCCCACCTCCCCATGCTGCCTGCCCCCATGTCCTGGTCCACCCCCACAGAGGCAGTTGCAGGGGCCACCCTCCCAGCAGTAGCTCCCCCCTCCCAGTTCAGAGCCTCCTCCCCCTCCCACCCTATGTCCCCCCATTGTAAATAAAAAGTTCCAAACATTGTTTGTTTTCCAAAAAAACCTGTGTTGGTTGTTTATTGGGAGGTAAGGGGAGGGGAGGAGGGAAGGGTTGGGGATGGGAGGGAGATGTCAAGGGAGACAGAGGCGACCCTACTGTGGGGGCTGGGAGAACATCTCCATCAGGGCCTCCCGGATGCATACCCCATCATGGTGCGCCTGGCGGATGGCAGCTGTGCGGGGCTGTTTGAAGACCTGGCCCTCGCCTGCCATCCATGCCTGAAGGAAGGCCTCCCCCTTTCGCTCCACGATGTTGTGGAGCACACAGCACGCGGCCACTACCTCAGGGACATTCCGCTCACCCATCTCCAGACGGGTGAGCAAACAGCAAAACTGGGCTTTCAGGCGGCCGAAGGCACACTCCACCTGGTTGTGGGCCCGGTTAAGGTGGTCATTGAACCATGCCTGGTTGTGGTCTGTCCACCCCATGTAGGGCCACATTAACCAGGGCAGCAGGGGGTAGGCCGCGTCTCTCACAACACACGTGGGCATGGGCACGTCCCCGACAGTAAATTCCCACTGGGGGAAGAAAGTGCCCGCGTCCAGCCTGCCAAACAGGCTGGAGTTTTGTAGAATGCGGGCGTCATTTGCCCTGCTGGACCAGCCCACATAAATGTCCAGGAAGTGGCCACGGTGGTCCACGAGGGCCTGGAGTATGATGGAGAAGTACCCCTTTCGGTTTATAAAATGGGCCGCTCGATGCTCCGGGGCACGGACGGGGATGTGGGTTGCATCCAGGGCTCCCCCGCAGTTGGGGAACCACAGGGCAGCGAAGCCGGCCACTGTAGCCTCCACGTCCCACAGACGGATGACTCACTGGAGCAGGACACCGTTGATAGCACGGACGACCTGCAGAAGGGTGCACAGAAACACAGGGGAATGCATCACATAAGGCAGGGTGAGTGTGTGCTCCCTTGGGGGGTTCTCACCCCCCCCCCCGTGATGCCCTCTGTCTTCACACTCACACACACCAGGGCCCCCTTGCCCCACGGGCCACCCCCCCCCCCACCAGCAGGCCTGTGCAAGGGAGGGACAGCCCAAACCCCTGGATGATGGGGCATTCCCCATTGCTCCAGCCTGGAGTCTTGCCTGCCCCTGGGCATGGAGTGCAGCACCCTCCTCCACCCCCCCCCCAGGACTTACCTACATGATGACGGCACCGACGGTCGATCTGCCCACCCCAAACTGGTGTGCCACCGATCGGTAGCTGTCTGGGGTGGCCAGCTTCCAGAGTGCGATGGTGACCCTCTTGTCCATGGGGATGGCTGCCCGCAGCTGGGTGGTGCATCTCTGGAGCGCAGGGGCAAGCCAGGCACATAGCTCCAGGAATGTCTGCTTTTGCATCCGAAAGTTCCGGAGCCATTGCTGGTTGTCCCATTGCCCCAGGACCAGCCGGTCCCACCACTCGGTACTGGTGTCCAGTCTCCACAAGGACCTCTCCATGGTGGGGTGGGGATGCCACAGGGACGCCATGGCCTCCCTGGTGAGGGAGTCCAGAGCGACCTGCACCTCGAGGTCCTGGACGAGGAGTGCAGCAACATGGAGCAGCAGCTGCAGGCACTCCAAAATGGCTGGAAGGGGCCAGAGCAGGCACAAGGCCACCCCTGGCTGCATGGCACAAAAAGAGAGCTGAGGTCAAAAAATCAGCTAATGGCACTAAGGCATAAGGCTGTGGTGTCCAGCAAGGCAGAGGGCAACCACAAGTAGAACTGCTATGGCTGTCAGTCCCTGCAAGAGGTCCTAAAGCTCGCAGCAGGAAAGAAACGGCTGTACGGGGAGATCCCTTTAAGCATGTGTCTCAAAGGAGCTCCAGCCCCCTCCCCGATGCCCTTTTGCCCTCTCCAGAATGGTTCTGGCTCCTGCTTTTCCCGCCAATGTAGACACTCTCTTGCGCAAAAGCGCATCGTTCTTATGATGAGTTCCGGCCAATATAGACGTTCTCTTGCGCAAATACTTTAACGCAAGAACTCTTGCATTGAAGAGTATTTGCGCAAGATCATGCAATGTAGATGTAGCCTGGCTCTATGTTCACAAGAAACCCCTGCAGAGCATCCACACATGCCTTTTTGCGCAACAGGAGTTATGTACGCTGCAAAAAGCCCTCTGTTCTGCCATTCTACTGTTGATTTACTTGCACAAAAGCATGTTTGAGGTGTGGATGCTCCCTGGGGGTTTTGCGCAAAAACCTTGCAGTGTAGACGTAGCCCTGAATCAGGTGTTTGCGAATTATTGGCTTCCCTTGCCACTCTCCTTGCTGATTCAAATTGGGAACGTGTCTATTGTAAATTGTCCTCCAACCGACACACAGCGCACTAGCCTACGGAGCAGGGACCCAGACCTGTGTAGTCCCCCGGAGACCCAGCAGCGGACCCAGCTGCAATGGAACTAGCCTACACACCGGTGTGCGCAAAATCTGGGCGGGTGAATCTAGGGTGTTGGAGCCACTCCCCCCAAAACCCACTTCGGACCCCCAAACTGAGAATCAAGCAGGGGAAATCCTGCTGCTCCCACCAACAAAGTAACTCCCAGCAAAGCCGCTTCCATAGCTTCTCCAAACCCACAGCAGCCCAAGTCAGCTGCCAGGACCTACCCACCCCGCAGCACCTGCTCGCGATCAGGTCATGGGGCGATGGACAGCACGGAAATTAACCTTCCCCTTTTTGCTAGGCTGGGACTCGTGTGCTGCTGGATAAAAGCCCGGCTGGGGCCTCCCCGGCTAGCACAAGGCTTAGCCGCCAGAATGTGCCAGAACATCACGGAAACATGCACGGTTCATCCACCCTGCTTAGATCAGCCTCTGCGAGCCTACGAGAAACAGGCAGGGATGGCCCCACCCAGGCTAGGACCGCTGAGCTTTCCTTTCGTGTCGGTGCAATTATTTAGCTAGCTGGGAGAGCAAACCAGGGGATGAAACATGAGCAGACCCCTTCCCTGAATCCACTCTCTTTGGTTCCCTCAGCGGCTCGGAGTCCTCGAGGGCTAGCAAGCCCCTTTTCGGAAAACAGCCCCATTGATTTCAGTGGGCCTGTTCGCTGCACTGACTCGGGCCCAGCGGGAGGGCGGGGATGGAGGCGGAGTAGAGCTTCGCTTGGATGCGTTAATGCTTTTGTGGAAGTCCCTAGGGGGTTCCACCCTGCACTGAATCCCTCTCCGGGGGCACTGGGGCGGGTGCATGACGAACGAGCAAGTCACTTTACAGCACAGAGACGCTGCTTGTGACGTGGCAATTTCACTACAGCGCTGCCCTGGGAACTTCGTGAAACTGGAGAATCAACTTTTTGAACGTCAACCCCCTTTCGAATCGCGGTTCTGTTGTGTGAGTCAGTCCAGATACAGCGGGTGCCGGCAGTGCAATGCATTCAGCTCCGTGTCATCTGCGTTCAGCTCCGTGTCCACAGCTCGAGCCCCTGGTGGGACCAATATATCAGGCAAAGTGGCACTTGGTAATTCACTCCTCCCCAGCCGATTTGTGGTTTTAGTAAAGATCCTTCTATCACGCCCTCTGTAAAGCATTACTCAGTAACTTCTGCCAGCGATTTCCCTGTGGAATAAAGAGTATGTCCCAAAGAAACAACTACCTCATTCGTGTAAACAGGAAAAGAGACAGGGCAACAGCCGTAGCCATAGCCTGTCCCTTGTGCCTGATTTTCAATACTCTACCCCTACAAGAGAGCTGGGGGGTTGGTAACAATGTGTTACACAGTCCGGGCAGGCTCTTTGTCCGGATTTGATTTTGAGCTGCCCTTTGGCTGGAAACATTTGTACGCAGGACAAGACAAAAAGTTAAAACGAATCGTTCGCTCCTTGAAGCGATCAGCTGAAAGGGCCAGAGTTTCCTTCCGGAAGCAGCCCGACTATCGCGCCGTGAACTGTGCAAAAAAAATCCATCGCTTGTTTTGTGTTTCCCCCTACCCCTTGGAAAAGGGAGCCCATCTCGGAAGGTGTGGAGTGTGCAGAGGGCAGACTATTGATCTGTTGGCTTTCGATTCTAGTTTTCAGGTCTTCCTTCCCCGCTTTAAGGGTCCCCATTAAAGATAAAGGTCTGCATCCCAAACAGGCGAAAGGATTATCACCAGGTGCTGGTAAATTCGAACCCCCGGGGTCTTCTTCTAGCCAGAAATGTCAGATGGGCTCTTACGTCCCTGCTTACACCTCGGAGCTTGCCTCTGTGATGGTTTTACTCCCCTGAGAAAGAGGATGTGGCACCCAGAGCTTTCAGCCAGGAGCCCTGAATTCTGACCGTCAGATGAGTCAGGCTCAAGTCACTTACTCTCTTCAGCTGCAAAGTAGGAGCTCTCCGGCCTTCCAGAGGCGATCGTTAGGTATGTTACAGGGTGCTGGAAATGTGCAACGTACCTCCATATGAACCCCGTCTGCAAAATCAAGACTGGGGCCACTGAAGCAAGTGGGACTAACCCCTGAGTAAGAATTGTCCCAGGAGTAAGACATTGCAATACTGGATCTCTCGTTATTGCTTCTCATGAATTTTGTGATTGCTTTTTAGCGTCTTAAACGCCCATCATGCCTGTGCCATATTTACAGATGAATGCATTGACCCGGAATTATTAGGCTTATTATTAACTCGCCGCTGTTGTGTGACTTGCGTGACACGAGACGCTCTACTCCTGCAGCTCAAGGGGAAACTCCACCCGTCTCCATCTCAAAGATCTGTTACTAAGATGTGATTGCTCCTTACACTGGACAGGCGATTTACCTGCTGGCTGCTCTTCAGACTCTAGCAGATACCTCGGCTTTGCCACCCTCTCAGGGTCACACGCACAAGCCGGGAGCGGGGTTGTTGTAGGAAGATTAAAATCCAGCGCATGAGGTTCTTACCTGTGGTTCTGTGGGCTGCCTCTTGAGCTAAGATCAGCACCACGCCAGCGGCCAGCGTTGTTACCAGCTTGGTTTCACTCTAAGCCTAAGGGGAAAACCACACACACATCCCCTGATGCAACTGTCAAATCCTCCTTCCCCGCCTCACTCCAGCCCTGGGCTGGTTAGACCCCAAACTACTGGCCTCTTTCACTGGCGCCCGTTACTTTGGCCCAGGTGTGAGATGTTGTTTTACACCAGATCTCTCTCCGAGCTGGGTTGGGGGGTTGACCACTCCTGACCTTCGGCGCGGCAGATTGTGTAACAAGGAATGTCAGAGGACACGTGGGAGGGGGAGGGCTCGCTTCGCTCAAAAACTGCTCCTTGGTGCCGCTCTTCAAAGGCAGGAACTGGGGCGGCGTGTGATTTGAAAGGGGTCTGCCTGATGTTTTAAGGGAGAGATTAATGGCTGGGCGCGGATCACACTGGGCATCCCGACGCCTCACAAACACAGAACGAAACTGCGTCTCTGTGTTTGTGAGCGATCGCAGCGAGTAGGCAACCACGCTCCTATTTGCTTCTCTGGTCAGTCAGCCCCGGCCCGTGCTTCCCAAGTGTTTGTCAAGAGCTGAAACCTTGAGGGACCTTGTGCCTTCCCCAGCCTGCCTAAGTCTCTCTCCTTTGGGGCAGGGTCTGGCTGCGCTTCACTCCTCTGCTCTGTGGCACCCTTAGAGTAGATCTACACTACAGAGAAGATTGAAGCGGTTGCTGTGCATCTTCCAGGGTTTGAAATAGCTGATCTAGTGAAGACACCCTAATTCGAACTGAGAAGGGCACACCCTGATGTGGGTAGCTCTGCTTTCACAGGTATGTCTACACAGTAACCTTATTTTGGAATAACTGATGTTATTTTGAAATAACAAAATATGTGTCTACACAGGAAGCCACTATTTCAAAATAAGCTGGAGGACTTCTTACTCCAACTCCTCTAACTCTCCTTTTATGAGGAGTAAGGGAACGCCAAGAGAGAATGTTCTTCCTCTGACTTCCCCCTGTGTAGACAGCCCAAAAGGTGAACCAAGCTCTATTTCAACTTCAGTTGGGAATCTTAATTCAACCTTATCCTGTAGTGTAGACCTGCCCTATGTGGCCGCATTTGGGTACTGATTAGCCCAAGGTTTGTGCAGCCTGGGGTGGCTGAGACATTCCCAGCGGTGATGGAGTTAGGTGGCCCTGATCTATCTTCTGCTCCTGGAAGTAAGGGAGCAGCTTCTGCTCCTGGAGACACTGGCCCTGGAAGTAAGGGAGCCGGGAACTCTGCAGCATCCTTGGCTTGACGTGGTTTGCCCCATACATACTGAGGATTCACGTTTGGTTCAACACCCACCCGCGCCATACAAATTACTCCAGCTCAGCGGCCCTGCCTGGAGATCGCGCTTGGGTTTGCCAGTTGGCATGATCGCAGCGCCACGAGTCCAGACCCCCGCTGGGCAGGAACAGTGTTTCCAGGTGCAGTAGCTTGATTGGGATGTGCCACAGAAAGCACCCAGAGGCTTTCATCGCAGTTTTGGCAAGCTCCTTTCCTGCCCAAGCTGCAGGTCGCTCTCGGGGTCCCGTACAGGAGGGGAAATGTGCCCACAAACCCGCCAGCTAACTAGCCACGGCATTCCTTAAGGTTGTCCCGCTGGCAGCCCAGTCCGTTTGGGGATGATGGCGGTGTTCGGGCGCGAGCGAGTTAAAAGGGACATTAACAGTGAAATGTCCCTGCTAGCAGATCACTTAAAGCAATACGCCCTGGCCCTGTGAGCGCCAGCCCTGAATTATTAATAGTATTTCATGTAACATCAATGTGCCTTCTTGAAGATTCGAGGTTTATTAAGCCTGGCGACAAGTTTTAACCCAGTATCCATTCTCCCAGTAGAGGTCCTTCTATCCGAGTGAAATGCAGAACCCCGCTTTGGAAACCAGACAGTAGGGATTGTGTAAAGGGAGTTTAAACGTGAAAAGAAAACAGAAATACACTGAAACGTCAACTGACTGATAAGTCTTATTAACTCTAAGATCACGGTAACAGGTTTCTGTGGGATGGTTCCCTCTCTTCCCCCAAACAAACAAAAGGATACTTCGACTTGCAAATGGAAATTCATCAGACAAAAAAGATTTTTAAGAATCCTTTTTAATATTTGTTTACCTTTTTCGTGCAAAGATTTTTCCAAGCTGCAGGTTAAAAAAGAACGCAGAAATAATGGGGCTATGAACTGTGGTTGTTCAGCCCTGTGATTATTTAAGCAGCTTTATAAAGGGCACAGTCCCCTCCACCCGCTTTTCTCTGGAGAGAAGATTTTAAATGATCAAAAGAAAGCCACACGGTTGCAGCTGGTCACAGAAAGGGTTGATACATTCTGGTGATAGTTTGCCATCATGAATTGCTCAGGAGACACCGTGACTGAAAGCTGTAATACAGACCATAAACAATTCCCCAAGAAAAAATAATTCAATAGGCTTTTCAGTGCAATAATCTGCCCATAAAAATATGCGCTAAATAGTGGCGCATAGCACTGTCTCCATCGGTATTTCTACAACTAATACAATTAAACAACTAAATGTTAAAAACAGAATGAAAAATCAGTCTTTCATTCAGAAATGTGTTATAAAAAGGGGAAGAGTAACGGATCAGTTCGGGTTAGCAACACTTTTCGTTAGCTTCTTATGATAATTGATTTGAGAAATGAACTAAATTTGAAATATTTTGTTGTGCAGAATGGGACGAAATTAGAGGTGCAATGTACCAATCTATTTAAAATATTTCTTCACCTCCTTCCAGTTTCAAGAACAAGAGCCCAGCTAATTTATGCCTTTCTTTTCCCTCCAATAAATAAACTAAAAGGTTCAGCTATAGATGTCACATGTAGGTGTGGGCACTTTTCCTGCACCTCAACATAAGTTTGAAGCGTAAATAAAGCATATTGGCAAATAGGGACTAAGAAGATATAGTGATGCTGAAATACGCCCCAAGTAATTCGTGAGCTAAGATTTTAACATACTTGAGGGAGTTTGTCTGAGTTAAGCTCAAGGCGACAAATACTTCATCACAAAGGGGGAAGATTTTAGTAATTACCGCGAAAGGAGAAAGTGCCCTTCTGACAGGAGCACGGGCTGGGGGCCTATCTGCATTTCAGCTCTCTGACAAAGGTAGTAATCACCTCTTGCGCTGAGGCAGATCGGAGGGGTGGTTGCTGAGCTAGGGGGGAACTCAGAGCAGCTAAGCCGTGAGGGAACGGCTACTTCTTGCCATGGGGAAACCTGAATCAGAAAGAATCTTTGTGCGGTGCGCGGCGTTCCGCGTTCCATTGTTCACTCCTGCCCAATAAATTCGCTCCCTCTCCCTCGCTTCCAATCGCCTCTGGGGGTTGCTCTGGCGGCCTGGTGAAGTCACTGCTCCACCCCCTCCCTTCAGCCTTGGGCTGATACGTGCTGACGTCATGCTGCGTATGGGACAGGGCAGTCTCCACTTTCTAACTCCTCCAGGCTGGAGGAGTTAGTTAGCAAACAGCAAGCATTAGGCAGGCATCCTGCTCCTTCTGCATCATAACACTTTGCACACATCTCTTTCTGCATGGTGGATATTATTTTTCATTATCCTTTTCTGGGTGCTATGGGGGATCATTCCAAGAGTAAGTTGATCTTTGGTCTGAATAGTAATTGTAAATATTTTACTTGAAACGTTAAACTGATTCTACAAGTGGTTTATTTACAGAGATAGTTTTAGAGAACATTCTTAAAATCGTGCCTTTTTAAAAGCCAGAATTATTTTTGCTCTTTCGCAATCCATTGCCTTTTCTTATTTTTAAAATTAAAGCTATTTTATCTTGCTGTGTCATGCTTTCAGGCTGCAGAATTCGTTGTTTCTTTTTTACGTTTAAAGAATAAATATTTTCTTGGGGTTTGCTCTTTGCATGTCTGTTATTTTAATAGCTACAAATTAGTAATTAATTATTAGTATATAAAATAATAAAAATTCAAAGAGGGAAAAAGCCTAATTTTTTAAAAGAGGTATAACAAATACAGATGAAATAATCAGCGGACAGAGTTCATCTGGTTTTCCATTGTGTTTAAATGGAAAACCCGTTCTATATTTTCCAACCTTTATCATAGTAGTTACACCTAATTGCTCCTGTAAAATCTTGCAGTTCAGGTGACTGTAAAATTAACTATATGGAGAATAGCTGCTGCAGTTTATCAATTTCACCTTTTCTTTCTTTTCATTGCCTGAACATTACTAGAGAATGTCTCCTAATTACGAATGCCTCTGTGATTGCAGTCCTTCGAGACAGTTCTGATTAGAAATGATATGCCTCCAGTATACGTTCTAAATTTCCTCTGCTCATTTCTACTGGTAGAAAAGCCCGGAATTGCCATGTGTGTGGGCTGTGGGAGTCAGATCCATGACCAGTACATCCTGAAGGTCTCCCCGGACCTCGAGTGGCATGCAGCATGTCTCAAATGCGCTGAATGCAGCCAGTACTTGGATGAAACCTGCACTTGTTTTGTGAGAGATGGCAAGACATACTGTAAAAGGGATTATATCAGGTGATTCAAAAGCTCTTTATCCATTAAAAAAAAACAACTTTTCTTCGACCCATTTCTTAAGAGTTAATTTCAAAGAGCTCCTCATCTATGAAATCTTATCTCCTCCGGCTTGCTAAAGGAGGGAGCCAGTACTTCTGTGATAATGACAAATGATATTCCTGTTTATTCGGCTTCGGAGACAGGAAGTTATTAACAATTGATACAACAAAACAATAATATTAATAAATAATAAAAATAATAATAATAATAAATAATCACCGCCTGTCGGCAAGCAATAAACAGGGTTGATCTGCACACTCCCTAATGCCTGTTATAGAACAATGTGGACAAGGGGAAATTTCCTATTGAGCCCGATCCCTCTTCTCGAATTGAGTGAGTGGGTCAGACTTGTTAGGAAGAGAGCAGAGGGGACCTCTGGGTTTCTCAGCCGGAGTGGTTAGTTCCTGGGGAGGGGGAGCTGGCAACAGTGGGGTAAGGGTCTAGCTTCATGGCCCTTTCTCTTCCGGCAGGTTATTCGGCATAAAGTGTGCGAAGTGCAAGGTGGGATTCAGCAGCAGTGATTTGGTGATGCGAGCCCGGGAAAACGTGTATCACATCGAATGTTTCCGCTGCTCAGTCTGCAGCCGCCAGCTCCTGCCCGGGGATGAGTTCTCTCTACGGGACCACGAGCTGCTCTGCCGGGCCGACCACAGCCTTCTACTGGATAGGAGCTCGACTGACAGTCCGAGGAGCCCCGGCCATTTACAGAGCACCAGAGGCCTGCATCTATCAGGTAAGGAGCCCAGACCTGCCGGGCGCTGGGGCCCACCTGGGGGTGTGAGACCATCGCCTCGTCCCCGGGCCAAGCTGTCCCGCACTGTACAAACCGCTGTAGCTGTGTCTGCGAGGTGGCTGTATTGAAAGGTGCATGGACAATTTTCTATCTAATTCGGTCTCTGCCTGTTAACGCTGCAGGGACGTTTGCATCTTTAGTTGTTCCTCTGAAATGGCGGTAGAAAATACATCAGTTATCTCCTTCCACGACCTGCTGAGTGGTGGAGGCCTGTGGGGTTTGGCCAGAGACTCCGCAGTGTTGAAGTGTTTCCCACCTTGCTCCCTCCTGGAATCGGCCCCCCCCCTTCTCCATTTAGGCCTCTTCTGCGCCTGGGGAGTGGGAAAGACTGGACGTTACAGGCCACTTGCCAAGGCAATGTGAGCTTGTGTGCACACTCAGCAGAGGGAGACTGGGCGAGACGCCGGGGGTGGTTGGGGAGGGAATGGAAGGAGCTGCAGGGTTGGGAGAGCATTATACAGTCCTGGCGGCTGAATATTGCTACCTGTAGCTGCAGCCAAACTCAACCAGCGCCCCTGGGATGGATTGGGCCGCGATGAAGGGAGGCAGCAGGGCTGGAGGTGGGCCGCGAGGAAGCAGGCAGCAGGGAAGGGGAGAGGGACTGTGACAGCCCTGGCTGCCCAGGAGAGGAGGAGGGAAAAGCTCGAGGAAGGTGGCAGAGCCTGCCGGCCACCCAGCTTGTTCTAGACACAAGAGAGACGCCAACGGACAAAAGGAGCGTCCCCCCCCCCCCCCCCACCCCGCTTGCTGGCCGGGGGTAGGAGCCAAAGAGCGTTGGGCGGAGGCTGGTCTCCAGCAGCTTGCAGTGCTCCAGGAGGCCCGGCAGGGAATTTCAGCCCCACAGGAGGCTCCAGAGATGGCTTGCCTGGGGGGGGGGGGGGGGGGGAGGGGAGGGGCGGAGTCGCTCCCACAGCGACCTTCATCCTCCAGCGAGCGCCCAGGGGCGAGCCCTGCTCATCCCAGCGCCGGATGCTGGCGTTCTGGGCTCTGGCGCAGGAGGGTAGCAAGACAGATCTGCAGAGTCTGGCCCAGCTCCAGCGCCGGTCTCGTAAGGGGAGTGAGAGCAAATAGGTGCAGGATTTGCAATGGGCGAGGATCCATCCCGGGCGCCCGGAGCGGCCTCAGCCACAGGCCGGGAAGGCTGTAACTTTGGGACAACTCCAGCAGCGGGACCGGCGCCGCCAGCATTGCCCGGCCTCCAGCGCGGGAGGTGGGAGAGCTGGAGCCGGGGCTAGTCCCCAGTTACCTGCACCCTCGGCCGCGGCCTGGGAGGTGGGGAGGGGTATATTGTCGTGCACAGCCGGTGCTTGTCATAAGCTGCCCCCCTTACCGCAGGAACCTGCGCGGGCGTTCAGTCCGCCCGCGGGCCTGGGCCGCTAGGTCGTTCGGTGGAGTGTTTTCAGGAAGGGTGAGATGAGATTTTACTCATCTGAAAACAAAATCACGTGAATTTAAAAAGTATCGAGCTGCAAAAAATAAAACCCAAACCAACCCCGCCCCTCCCAGCGCCAGGCAGAAGCGAGATTGCAACTGCAGCAAGGAAGCTAGCCCGGTCTGCAGGGAGAGAGCAGGGATCCCATGGAGGAAGGGTGGAAGACCTGGCTTCGATTGTCTATTTTTAGGTGTATTTGTGCTGGCTGGCTAGGGTCTGCGCCTGTCCAGATTATACGGCGTTAATGCCGCTGTATCTGTCCTGATCCTTTGGCTAGGCGCTGCTAATAATGTTTTCGAATAAATGTGAACAATTAGCGCTAACTAGAGATAGCGACAAACGGCGTTTCCCCTTTTGGGGATGACTTTGCCGCCCGTGTTACTGAGAACGAGGGGAGTGTTTGCACTGACTCCTGCCCGTGAGCTGCGTTAGAAGGGCCTCTATCTGCACGGCCGAGGGTGTGCCCTGAGTGGCACCTACCCGCCTCTGCGGAAAGCTGTTGGGATCTCACAGCTGCCAGGGTAAGAAAGAAGCGCGGAGATTAACGGAGAGGGCGGCAGTCGCTGGCTTGTTAGCACCTCGGCCCTCATTATCCGTCTCTTCTGCGCCATGGGGATCTGCTCCGGCACGGCCGCTCGCCCCAGGCTCTGCAGGGCTGTTGGACCGAAGGGCTTTAACTCTGTTCTCCGGGCTCCCGCTTTCGGCACTGGGCCGCTTTGGGTGGCCGGGGAAGCGGGGCCCGCCCTGATCAGATCCCTGGGCTGCGCTTGACACAAGAGCGAAAGGTGAAATGTCCCTGACCAGGGCAAATGCCCGTTTTGGAATCATTCATATTGGGGGAGGGGAAGGGGTTTATTTGCCGAGGCTGTGACCCCTCCCCCCGGCTTTTCCCCACACGTCTTGCTCTAACGAGTGGCTCGGAACAGTCCCTGTCTTGCCCGGTTCCCTCCTAGCCGGGCCCGCGCGCTCCCCTCTTCGCCCCAGTTTAGTGGCTCTTAGGGTGATTTTTCTCCTGCCTGATTCCGGTCATCTGAAGAAGTGGGTTGTGCCCACCAAAGCTCAGGATACCATCTGCTACTAGACCATTTGTTGTTTTTTAAGTTTATTCTGCGCAGACTAACTTGGTTACCCCCTGAAGCTTCTCACTTATGTGTGTGCGTCCTGCCTACAAGAACCCGCGGCCCAGGGCCCATCTCTGGGGGGGGGGAGGGGGCAGGCAGCAGCTTCCCCCACCGCCGCTAGGTTGCAGAGTCCCCTCTCTGACCCCTGGCATCCCCCCACAGCTGCCTGCATCGCCGCGTGTCTGACTCGCGGATGCACACCCGGCTGGGCAAGCAGGAACCCTTCCCCAGCAGCGTAGCTCTGATCGCTCCTTGCCTGCCGGGGCTGGAAGGAGGCCGCTACCCGGCGTCCGGGTGCTATGGGAATGGAGGAGGTGCAGGCTGCACGGGTGCAGAGGCGCTGGGCCTGGCCCTTGCAAGCTAATCTGCCAGGCCAGTTAGTTAGTGAAGGGGCTAAACTGCAACCCCAGCGGAGTCTCTAGCAGGGATCCCAGACCCCGGCGTTAATCCCGGGGAGCTGCACTGCGGGGGACGGAGGGAAAGAGGGGACTGCCTGCGATTCTCTGGCCAGAGATCCCTCCCAAGGCTGCTGGCGTGGCCTGGCTGGGGAGCCTGGGAAATAGCTCAGGCCCCAGCACTAACTGGAGTTGGTTGTTTCCCCTCGCCCCGCTGCAGACTCCGTGCCCGGCCGCCAGCCCTCTCTCCGGCCCCATGTGCACAAACAGACGGAGAAGACCACCCGCGTCCGGACGGTGCTGAACGAGAAGCAGCTGCACACGCTGCGGACCTGTTACGCGGCCAACCCGCGGCCTGACGCATTGATGAAGGAGCAGCTGGTGGAGATGACCGGCCTGAGCCCCCGAGTGATCCGGGTCTGGTTCCAGAACAAGCGCTGCAAGGACAAGAAGAAATCCATTCTGATGAAGCAGCTGCAGCAGCAGCAGCACAGCGACAAGACAGTAAGCGCAGGGCATCTCTCCACCCGCCCGGCAGGGGCCATTTTGCCCAAGGGAACGTCTTTCCCTGCAATCCCCAGGACCCCGGCCATGGCTGCCCCCACCCCCTCACGTGGAAACAGCAGGGGATGAAATCTCTGCGGGGTGCGTGGCCGCACAGCCATGGAGTGTTGGTACAAGACACCCCTGGGCTCCACGCTCCTCGGTGGCAAAATCGGTTCCCACAGGCCCTGCGTCAGATTTGTGTGTGGATTGAAAAAGTCCGACACAAACCCCTTTACAATGCCTGGGTGTCCCAGCAGCACGTGAGGCCCCAGGAGCGAGACTGGCTGCACAAGTGAAAGGGACCAGTAGTTAGCCGAGAGAAATGCCCCAGCCAAGAAAAGAGCAGGGCGGGCCCGGCGCTCCAGTCTCGTTACAAAAGCTCGTCCAGCGTGGATCGTCCCGGGGCGCGCGGGCCCCGCACAGAGAGCGGCTTCGTTTGGAAATGCCGTTGCGAAGGGGCCCGTGCGGGTCCCCGGGAAGCTGTTTTGTCCCGGCAGCGTCTCGCTCTCGGGCCCTGGTTCAAAACGATAATTGGCTGGCGCGGCGCACGAACCCCAGGAGCGCTTCTGGCTTGTTGGGAAGCCGGAACATTGGCTTGGCCCTCCCCCGGGGCTAGCTCAGTTCTGTGGCGCTGACACCCCTGGCTGCGGTGGCCGGGGGCAGCAGGGGCGCCCGGGAAGGCGCTGAGAACGGAACCCGGCGGAGACGTGACTCTCCGTGTCGGGCGGCGGCCTGCCAGCTCTGCGGGCCGAGTTGACCCGAGCAGCTGGCGCAGCTGAGAGCGCTGCAGGTTTCACGCGGTCAGACGAAGGGGTCCCGGCACCTGGAGCTGCCGTCGAAGCCCCCCATGGGGCCGGGGAGCCGGGGCGCTGGGCGGTCTCCATGGGGAGGCCAGTCGGGGTGTTAGAGCATCGGGGCCCCGCGCCGACTCCTGCGGCCCACGCCACTTCCCAGACCGCGCCCGGGGCCGCAGAGCCCGCCCGGCTTGAGCTTTCTTGCGTGTCTCCCCTCCAGAGTCTGCAGGGCCTGACCGGGACCCCCCTGGTGGCCGGGAGCCCCATCCGCCATGACAGCGCGGTGCAAGGCAGCGCAGTGGAGGTCCAGACCTACCAGCCGCCCTGGAAAGCGCTCAGTGAATTCGCATTGCAGAGCGACCTGGATCAACCTGCCTTCCAGCAGCTGGTAAGAGCCCCTCGGCTCGGCCCGGCCCGGCTGCGGGAGCGGGGCCCCTCTGTATTGTTCCCCAGTCCCCGACCGTGATCGCCCAGCCCGCTCTGTCCTGTGCCTGAGAGTGATGTCCCCGCGGAGCGTCACCCCGGCCCTGCATTAGAAGTTAGGAGCCCAGCTGCCTCCGGGGACCCCGTGAGTAGATTTCTTGGGGGGGGGGGGGAGAAGGGGCTCTGACAGTCTTCCCGTGCCCGCAGATGGAATGGCTCAGGCGCTCTAGGGCGCCCTTCCATTTCCCTGGGCACGTTTCGATTGGAAGTAGGGGAAAGGGCTGTTTCCAGGGGAGCTCAGCCAGTGCAGTCTGCATGCAGGCGCTGTAATGGCCCACTCTGGGCAGGAGCCAGGATCCACGGGCAGTGCAGTGTCAATGCAAGACAACCAGGCGAACAGTAATGATAGAAACGGGATTAGAGACAGGGACGTATTCTCGGGGCGTGCCCGTTTCAACAGGTCCCCGCACTCTTTGGCGAGGGAACAAGTGTCCGTATTAGCGCGCACAATAAACCAGCCAGTTCCATCGCACTTGCAAAAAGGAAGGGAGCGAAATTCTGCCAGACAAATCAGCTGGTGTTGTATAAATGGCCACTGTGGTAAATAGTTGCAAGGGGACAGATCCTGATATTCTGACTCAAGATTTTTTCATTCTTAGTTAGACACTGAGATTCTCTCTAGACAAGCAAAACTGGCCGTGCGTTGCCTGGAAATCTGGGAGGATTTCAGGATCCGGGCGCTCTGGTTTTTAACACTACCCGGGCTTTGCTGACTTTTCGCCGAGCTGGGTGCTCGTGGAGGGGAATCAGGCTTAGCGAAAGAAGCGGCTGAGGCCCCCGTTAATGTACTCCTCCGATGTGACTGTGATGTTTTAGAAGATAATCAAAAATTAATCCTGTGTTATGTTTCGTTAATATAATGGAAAAGTGAGATAGGAGTGCTGCGTGAATAATTAAACCATCATTTACTCGCATTGGAAGAGCGAATTGATGAAATATGCTGCACATACATCATCCTGTGATGTATGGAGCCAGCACTGCGCAACTGCCACTGGACCACTGCCTAGTCTGAAATTAACTTCGAAAAGTCTAGCCGATTTCTTAATGGGCTCTTCCCATGGCAAAGAAATCCCCGGGGGCTGCATTAGGACTGTGCGACTGGCAACAGCGTATGAGTTGGGAGATCTTTTTACCCCTAGTGCCCACCGAGATTCCTCAGAGGAGGGACAGTCTCTCTTGGACGCCTGGGTTCTCATTAGCTCCGTTTGTCTATTTAGTTAAATATCCTTGTACTTATCCTTGTAAATATCCTTACTGCAAATAAGGATCAATGTACTAACGATGAGATTTATTTTGCCAGCACAAGGCCTGCCTGGCAGAGGGATGTTATGGTTTGAATTTGGGCAAGAGAAGGAATTTGGGCTCTGCACCTTGTGTCACTCACCTTGTGCTAGCCCCGGGCTGTAGGTGTCTATGGAAATACCCTCTAACAAAGCTGGAGAGGATGGAAGGGTTCTTTAGCCAGGGGGCATCCTTGCTTGGGTAAGTCAAGACTAGGGTTACAAAGAGCGTTTTTAAACACCTGCGCAAGCTCTCTAGGAGGCAGGGCATGCTGTATTTTAACTGGGGCAGGTGACTCCTAGCTAGTTTTCAAACCCTGCCTTTCACCAGGTACTAGAATATTTTTAGCAGCGCCCAATTAAAACGGGTTATTTAACACGATTTTTAGAACAGCTTTTCCCCGTCTAGTCAAGGCAAGGATTGGGGGATCTGAATTCTGCCCACCTCTTTTTCATCCATCTTCCGCTCCCTTTCCTTTCCCTTCCCAGGTATCCTTTTCCGAATCTGGCTCCTTGGGTAATTCTTCCGGCAGCGATGTGACCTCGTTATCCTCCCAGTTACCTGACACCCCCAACAGCATGGTGCCCAGTCCGGTGGAGACGTGAGACAAGCACGCCCAGTGGATTTGGGACTTTCGCATGCTCCTGCTCCCTGCATGAGACAAGCCCCAGCCGTAGGCTGGCCCAGAGCTCCAAACAAAACTTTAAAAATATTATTTAAAAACAAACAAAATATGTCTTGACTGCCAAAAAGCACCAGGATTCTAGCTGCCTTCACCAGACCGGAGAGAGCCCCCTTTCTTTCTGTGGATTTTGTTTCCCTCCCCCAGACCAAAACTGGATTTACTAAAACTAGCCCCACATTCCGTACTGTGTAATAGTAGTTTCCTTGTGAGGGAGAAAAAAATCTTTTGTGTCTTCCTAAGACTGGTTGGAAGCCAGTTAAATCATCTCAGCTCGATGTTGTCTTTTGAATAGCCCTCTCCATCCCAGGGTCTCTTACTCCAGGTCCTCCCGTACTCTGCATTATCCCTGACTTGAGAACCTTGTCCTTTTTTGCGGGGGAGGGGCCGAGGAATCCCCCCAAGCCGCATGGTTGCTGGAAACCATATATACAGAAACAAGACTTTTATTGAAAATGTTAATTTATGGACGGAGGATAGATTGCTTGAGCCTTTAAAGAACAAAAGTAAGTTATTGTTATTTATTGTCAGAGCAGCAGTTAATAGTGGGGTTAATATTTTGATTTTAATAAAAATGGCCTAATTGAAGAGCTCTACATGGTGTGTGTACTGCGACCCAGGTGAAGAATAAAGAGAAACCCAGCGTCAACAATCCGCTGAAGTAATTCTAAGGGACCATCCTTAAAAATAAAATTACTTCGAAATTACCATCCGGATTCAAAATGGTCAAACTACAACCTTGGTTGTAGTCTGCCAGGGGCGGTGCGAGGCTTAGTTTACACGAATACACAGAGCAGCTAAAGAGCCATGTTGCTACAGAGCAGCCAGGAATCTTGAGATCATAAAACTAGCCACGTTTATCGAACCGCGTTGTTTACAATGGTTTTCTTAGCAACGTGTATTTTAAAAAATAGCTTTGCTGGAGACCGTGGTTGATATAAGGAGGAGAAACCTACTTGCCCTTCCCCCAAGAAGAATGTGAGCGTATAATTAATTTATTCGATATGCCTTCCTGCTTGATAGAGCAGCCTGTCTGATCACACAGGTTATTTTTAAATGAGAAAATAAAATTATTGCCAGTTTCAATTTGAACCACCTTTTCAAAATCCTAGCCCAAGTTTTCCTTCTTCGCAGCGCCGGGGACATGTTTGTTTTCTCTGCAGTAATGTGCAGGATCTGAGCTCCGTCAGAGCAGCAGCACTGAAAGGCTGGGCAGGGCTGGCTGTACTGCTGCTTCTTGTTGCAGGTCACACGCTATTGCCAGCTAATGGGATTGTCCCCACAAATCTATTAAGGGTAGCCCCAGAACTGGAGCCGTTTTGCGCTCACGTGTGATCCGGTGTCCGCGTTTGCAGTCAGACCTTAATCTGCGTCCTCCCCCACGAGGCCGTGCCCCGAGTGTGTCCGGGTTTGCCCGGCTTTGGCGGCGCTGGGCTCCTTATTCACGGGGAACGTGATGGGCCGGGATGCTGTTAGCAGTCACCTGGCCTCCAGGTTCTCCCGGGGAAGTAATACCATTGGGCAGCGGTTCCCCGCCCCTCCCCCACGCTTCATTGCAGGGTCGCTCCCTGGTTCATGCTGGGAGTGAGGCCAGCGTGAGAGCCCAGGCGTGTGAAGTGCCGTTTACTCAAGACCCAGCTAAGGCTGACTCAGCAGGAAGGGCCCAGCGCCTGCTCCGCTCCCGCAGCTTGGTGTGAAGGCGCAGTCATCCCAGCGCGCTTCCGGATTCACACCGGGACAGCAACGTGGGGCTGGTTACGCCCAGTCGCCTCGCCCGCCCGCCCGGCGCCGAGCCCGCTTAGCCCCGCCTTGCAGCCCAGGCCCAGGCCCAGGCCCAGGCGAATTTTCACTGCTCCGCGGGGCAGCCGGAGGCGCGGGAGGGAAGCGGACGGCGGGCGGGGGGTCGGGCGCCTCCTGCTTCTGCGGCGAACGCGAGCGAAGGGTTGCAGCTGAAAGCCGCCGGGGCCGCCAGGTGTGCGCGCGTCAGCGCCCCCGCCCCCGCCCGGCCCGGCCCGGCCCTAGCGCGCACCATCCAGCGCCCCTCAGCGGGCCTGGCCCAGCGCCGCTGCTGGGGCCGTAGCCAGCACGCCTCGGTTCTGCTCTGCAGCCGCGTAACTAACCGCCAGCGCTGCAGGTTAGGTTTCACTGGCCGGGCTCGCACCTCGCTGCCCTCTGGGGAACAGGCTCTGCGCCCGGAGCCGCCGGCAGCCCCTTGGCTCCTTGCCAGGCGGTGTCAGTGAGCAACCGGGCCCGTTCGCGAGTGCCCAGGGCTTCCCCGAACCGCTCTGCTAGCGGGCTAAGCGGCTGCAGAAACAGACCCCTTGCACCTAGGGGCGGCCAGGGGCAGAAGTCCGGGGTACCCCTCCCAGCGAGTTGCCGGGAGCCAGTGAGTAAAATCAGCAGCACGGGCCTCGGGCTCACAGGACGTCGCTAAGTTCTGTCCCAGCAGCCGGGGAGCCCCGCGAGAGGCCGCTTTGTCCTGGCTGTCCCCAGAGTGGATTTGCGATGTGATCAATCTAGTTGCATTTATTAATTCTCCTGTCTAGACAGAGGCAAAGGCTGGGCGGCTCCTTATCTGGGTTTGGCATCACCTGCAAGCGATACACTGAAGGGAGCGGCAGCCACCCTCCCTTACGGCGCTGCTTGCCCCCCCGAGAACCAGTCTGGCGTGTCCTGCGTTTATTTTCTTTGCAGACCCCAAGGCGAGGGCTTCTCTGGGACGGGGAGGGGCCCCGCTTGCTGCAATGGCCCCTGGATAGGCCGTGCCCAGGTCAGCTGGTGTGACATTTCAAACTCCGCCGCCGGCCGCCCCTGGCGTGTGTGTGTTAAAGAGAAACTGACTGGGGAGCGCAGGAAACAAGCTGCAGACCCCGCATAGCCACCGGGTCCTGGGGCCAGGCTGCGAGCTCGGCTTCTCAGCCACAGATATTTAACCCTTTGGTGCCAGTTCTCTTCCCCCCACCTGGTGGGAACCTGCCCCCTTGCCCAGGCAGGGCTAGCAGAGCCTGTCTCCAGCCCGCAGAGGAGTCAGGGCCGGTCACAGGGCTGGTCTTTGAGCAAGGGGCAAAGCTGGACTTTGCTAGAGGCTTGTCTGTGTGTGTCCCCCAAGGAGCCCTGCGGGCCAGCGGGGGCTGCAGGCCCGTCACTAGGCCCCGGGGATTCCAGGAGGCGGAGGAGGGGCGATGGGGATGCAAAGGGCCAGGAATCTGGTTTTCTTCTAGTTCCCGAGGCACTTTGCCTCTAATAAGCGCCCTTCTCTCGGGTAGGAAATGGGGCTGCAAACTGGAGCTAGGAGTATAGATCGGCGCGTTAATAAGGACCAGGCTCGCCGCCGCGCTGCCCTTCAGAGGGAGCGCCTGGGGATCCGGGCTCACTAACCCAGGCCCGCTCAGCTCTCAGGAAGGGGCTGAGGGAGCCAGGCCTTCCCGGGGCATAGGTCTCACCCCACACAGGGCGCCCGGAAACTCTGCCCCCTGGCTGCTGCTAGGGCGGGGCGGTGCTGCCCCCGCCTGAGCGCTGGAAATTGCAGCGCAAGGCAGTCGGGACTGGCCTTACCCCAGGGGAACTGAGGCGGCTGCCTCAGGTGCCAGCCTGTGGGGGGGCGCCACTAGGACCCAGAGAATTGGGACCTTTCCAAGTTTTGGCCCAAGCCAGGGAGCATGGGGGCCTCATTTAAGCTCCTGCCTCAGGTGCTAAAATGTTATGGGCCGGCCCTGAAGGCAGCGGCCTCTCTGCGGCCTGGGGCAGCCCCCGCGCTGGGTCATTCCAGGCCTTCCTGACCGCGGCTCCGCCTGGGAGGCTGCAGGGCCCCAGGCTGGCGGCGGCCGCTGAGGTAGTTGCGGGAGTCAGGCTCCCCCGGCAGCAGGAGTCACATTATTCACCTGGGGCCCCAGGGCACTGAACCGGCCGGGCCCGTGGCTCCGGCGGGGCTCGCTCCGGGCGGCCCAGGGTGGCAGTGGCCGGCCCCAGGTCCCGCAGCTGCAGGTTTAACACGGGGCCCGGGGGACTCGCTGGGCGGGGAGCGGATCGCTCGGCTCTTGGCGAACGTGCCAGGCCCCCAGTGCGATCCAGGCTGGGCCGCCAAGCGCGACTGAAGCGCCTGGTCCCGGGAGTCTCCGGCGAGCGCAGGGCGGGCCCGGCCCCGGCGCACGCGGGGGAAGACGCGGGAGCGGCCCGCTGCGGCGTGGGCAGAGCAGGGCACGTGCAGCTGCGGAGCGGCAGCGGCCGGCAGGCGCAGGGGCAGGGCCGCCGGGAGTGACTCGGACGGGCGGGCGCTGCGCTTTGCCCCCCTCAGATTGAAACAAGCTGCCCGGCCACCTCGGGGGGGCTGGAATGCGCCGCGGGCAGGCCCAGCCGGCAGCAGGGAACTTGAGACCGCAGCGCGACCGGCCCAGCTCCCGCAGCCTCCCAGGACTGCTGCCCGGGAGCCTGAAGCGGCCTCCCCCCTCCGGGGCCTGGAGACGGGTCCAGGGGCCCCTCGCTGGGTGTTGCTGTCGGGGCGGCGCTGTCCAGGGACCCGCGGCAGGAAATCCCGGCGGAGCTCCCCCGGCCCTGCCACTGGAGGCTCCGGCACCTCCTGCAGCGGGTGCCAGCAATGGGGCTGCGCTCGCCTGTCCCGGGCTGCCGCAGGGCACCTCTGCCAGGCGCGGCTCAGGGCTGCCAGCGGAGGAAGGAGCCGTGGGGCAAGGAAGGTGTAAACATGGGGCGGATCCTCCGGGGGCTGCCGGGGGAGCCTGACCCCCTACTGCCCGGGAGGTGCTGGGTCGGCGTCACGAGCCCGTCGCAGCTGTTTGGGACTTGCAAACCCCCAGCAGCTGCAATTGCCCTACCCACGATCGGGCCCGCCACGAGAAAGCAGTAAGACGCGACCTGTGGCTAGCCTCCTCCCCGTCCTTTGGCGCTAACGCAGCTCCCGCCACCCCGCGGCTTCCCCTTACCACCCCCACAAACGCAGGCTTCAAGTTTTATGTTAAAAGGACAAATGTCTCCACCATCTGGGGTCATCCGAGACCTAGCACATTTATTAGACGCCGGTAATACGGTGATTTATGTACCAGTTGAAAATCCAGGCTGTGAATCACGTGCGGGGAGCACAGCAAGGTCTGGAGGAAATAGACAAGCTGCCCTCCCCAGGGCCAGGAGTCTGCGAAGGGCATCCCAGGGGAGCGGACCAGCGGCCGCAGCAGGTTAATGGTAAGGGAGAGGAATCGCGGCCAAGCAGGGCTGCTCTGTGACAAAAACTCCATCACAGCTGGCCTGGCCATGGTTGGAAAAATCTCCAGAGACGAGGGCAGGCTTCAAGGTCCTGTGGCTGAGTAGAAATGGAAGCGGGGAGGCTTAGCAGAGATGCAGGGATTGTATATGAAACCTCACTAGGCAAGTGGGTTAGCCCCAAAGCTTTGGCTTGTTTTGTCTTGTCTACACGGGGCAAACCCAGGATCTGGTCCCAGATCTTTGCCTAACTCACACCTGGGCAGACTCACCAAAATATAGGGAAGCTGGACATCTGAACTTAAAAAGGAAGGTCCCTCACACCAACCATTGGGCTTTACAACCCATAGGGTCCATTCAATTACCTGCTTGTCATTGCTGCCTCCCAGCAGAGCCCCAGGCCTGGCATCACAAACTGACACCTTGTGAAAGATATGGCCCAAACCCCTCCATCATCATACAAGGGCTTGTTTTCTTTAGCCTGCCTTGCCTGCTGCTGACAAGGGGCTGCTTTCTACTGAATAAAGTATTTAAGCACCGACTACCCCACATTTCTGTCCCAGAAAAAAAAGTTTGAATGAATCCTTGGTGATCGAAGCTGCTCCAGTGATTCTTCTGGGACCTCTCTGCAAACCCTCTAAATCTACTTAATGGCTGCTGTATCCCAAACGCGTAGTGTTTCCAAGAACCACAGACTATTCCAGCCAGCAAGATGGCTATTTTAAATAGATTTAGAGACCTTAACAAAGAAACAGAAGGCAACCTATCTTAACCACCCCCCCCCCCCCGCAACTCATTTGGAGCAATAGCAATGAGAAAGCAATAAATAAAAAGTAATAGCAATGAGAAAGTCAGGAAATAAAGTGCCCTCTTGTTCCCTCTTTATTAACACCAACAGCAAATTTCGTATTTGCTGTCTTGGATTTCCCTTTTTCTGGGAATGTTTAATTCCAAATTTCCTTTTGGTTATGAAAATAGGGAACCTTGAAATATAGTGACATTGTGAACTGAGTGCCTTTCCAGCTGCAACTGACACTCTCATCCAGCCCTGCCAGCAGTTTGTGAGCAGCAGGAATTTGTTAGACAACCACCACTGTGCTCAGAAACACTTGAAAAGAGAGGGTCTCACCTCTCACCAAGAGAGTTCACATGTGCTCTGTTTAGCAGTTAGGGAAGGGAACTGGGTTCTTTCCTCCCTATTACCTCTTTACAGAGGGGATGTCTTACTATTAATTTGTATGACTATAACAGTATGGAGTCCTAGTCATGAATCAGGACTCCATTGTACTGGGCGCTGTTCAGTCATAGAACCAAAAACTGTCCCTGCCTCTAAGGAACTTGCAAGGGTTGTTTGAGGCTCAATAATGCTTGTGAGGTGTTTTGATATATTTGTTTTAGTAAAGTGTTGCAATGATATAAATGTGCACAGGGCTTTATCACAATGACAGTGTTCTGTAAATTATCTATGGCAACAATTTTGATTTTTCAGATTCTTCTCTACATTGTCTCCTTTCTAATCAGGCTAGTACTCTCCTTGCCCCATCCTTCATGTTATCATGAAGGCTTGCCCCACAGAATCTCTCGTGTGACTGTAAAGTGTAAATTGTGATGTTAAACACATTGACTTGTCAGAGATTGGCTGCCTTAGAAGGATCAAATAACTTTACATGCACAAACCTCAATATTGAGGAAAAATGGGGGAAAAAAGGGGCTTGAGCAGGAGCCTGCAAAATCTATAATTCAGATTCTTTCTAAGTATGTATGGTGGGGAGCTCTGCAACAGTATTCTTCAAGATGTTCACCCCAGCATTTGCAGATGAGTTTGGAGGCCTGGGGTCTGATTTAATACCATATTTGTTGAACATTCTATCACACAAATTTGTTGTTTGCTTACAACAGGGTGGCATTTATTTTACACCTTTCAAATGCATCTCTAAAGTTTAGTTTTGAATAAGTTTATAATATCCATATTTTTCTTCTTATCTCATGTTGGTGCATGCCTGGTACATTCACCAGGATAAAGAAGTGATCTGAATCTTCACAGACTTTCATATATTTGAGAAATAATTTTAGCTTAGCTAAATATGCAAAAAAAATTTCAACAGAAACTCAATATTTTAATATTGCTTGACATCGCTTTATGAAAACTCACCATTAACAGTACCAAGATGCATCACAATTTCTAACAATTATGATGAAAGTCTTATTCAAACTTTAAACATGTTTGTGGCTTAAAATGTTGTTACAAATGACTTTATTTTAAATTACAAGAAAAGTGTAAATGAATTGTAAACTGAGTCAAATCAGGACAAACTCGTTAACATTTTGATTAATTCAAAAGATGCCTCATAAGACTTCTATTTCTGAGATTATGTTGTTGATAGTATTTTGAATAAGTCACACTACAAACAGAATAAGTTATTTTATTACAAGGTATATAGAAGATAAGACTTTCTATATTTATAACCTAATTTCAGCAGTTTTACAGTGCAAGAAGTACACATCACACAGTAGAAGCTACCAAAACTATGACATAGTATGTAAATGAAATAAACAATTTTCAAAATTAAAAATTAGAACTTTAAAGTATCTACAGTACTTAAGATATAAATAGTGTAAATTCAATATATCCACAATGTAAGTATTTGGAATATCTATAAGTTTCCAAAATAGTTTCTTAAAGTATGTACTTAGCACAAATTGCTCAACATTAACATGTTAAATGTTTTAAAAACGGAAACAAAACACTTATTTTTTCTCTTTTTTCAAGAAGAACTGTCGTGCTTCTTCCCAGGCGTAGCAAGGGAATCTGTTAGACAGCTCAAGATAATCTTGGGAAGTGAAGAATTTTTCTGCTAAAGAGAAAGCATAAAATTGTCATGTTAGTCTCTCTTTAATATGATAATAAAACAAGAATAAAGAAAACATGGGCAATTCAACTTGATTCACCTCCTTAACCTTCTATAAACAAAGTCCTTAAAACAAGGAAAAATAATTCTACACATTTATAGATGCATAATTTTTTGGGAGAAGGGAGCAGTTTTACCTCAGTGAAGTAATTGCAGAACATTTGTGTCTCTCTCTTTGTTTCATCTAAGCTCTGCTCCAGACATTAACTGGGCTTTATGAACCTTTGTGCTCCCTGCGTTCAGTCCCTTTCACAAGTCACAGCAGCTATGAGGCTACTCTAATTTGTGACTGGCTGCCAATTACTGTACTTTAAAGAAGCTCCAGGAAGGTGATGAGAGCTGTTCACAGAAAGCTCATAGCAAGATCAGGAACTTTGGGATCTATCTTATAAACTTTTACTAACATGTGTGTTTCTTCCATAAGTACTTGCCAGTGAAGTCAATGGGATTACTCATGAAAATAAAGGTTTGTAAAATCAGACTAAGTACTGTAAATGATCATAATTCAGCTTCATGATACAGTGGAATTTGCTTTTTCTACTGAATCAAGTAGAATGAAAGTCCACTGTTTATGTAATGGGACATTATCTTTGATGTTAATCAGGATTTTTAAAATCATTTTAATATTGTTAATCATACCAGACTGTTATAATCTGAATTAGGTTAGAAGTCAAGCCTACTTTCATGTTGTATTTCTGTCTTTCATTTAGTTTGGACAATGAAAATAAAATAGTTTGTTTCACTTACAGGTTCTATGTTATAATATCTGTGTCACAAACACTGCAGCAAAGTGTTTGTTTCAAATCAAATCAAAAGTGTTTTAATTGATATTAAAAGTATAACAAAACTGCTATAATATTTGATTTTGTAAACATTTTTTTAAAAACTCAAAGCCTTAATTTTGTACCTAGACTATCTGACAGCATCCTGCTAAATGTACCAATATGTTAACAGGTTACAACCGTGGCTCACTTCTTGGTGGCTAAAATAATAATAAAAAAATACTATAGCATTCAGTACAGTGAACCCTTTTAAATAGCAAGAACCCATGACCAGCTCTTGAGTTACCAACACATCTGAATCTCAAGCCAGTCTACTACCAATGGCTGTCTCAGGTAGTAGACAGCTAAAGAGAAAGCTATCTTTCAAAACTTTAGCTTGCAATGGTTAATCATATCTCACATTCAAAAGATATTTGCAATTACAGGAAAACAATTCTGTAACTTTTCACAAACTGATAGGCCATGTCTACACTAGGAAAGTATTTTGAAATTACTACATTCGACTTAACTCCCAATTTAACAAATTCGAACTAGTGTGTCCGCACTACAGGGAAGCCTAGAAATTAGTCCAAGGCAGGCTCCATTAATGTGGACATGCTACCTTGGACTTAGAGCCCCAAGGAGCACTGTGTAGTAATTAGCTGAATTACTCTGGGGAGTAATTATTTTGATATAGCAGCACTGGAGCATCCACTTTACTATTATTTCAAAATAACTATTTTGGAATTAGCATTACTACTGATGAAAAGCAGGAGTACAAATTTCAAATTCTGCGGCCCGTTATTTCGAAATAACAGGCTTGGTGGTTTGGACGCTCCACTTATAAATTCGACTTCGGGGAGGGGGGGGTTACTTCAAAATAAAGTCCTAGTGTAGACCAAGGCATAGAGTGTTTATGCATATAATCAGAGGAGAATATTTTACTCGTAGTTTCCAGCCTTTGTCTGGAGTGGCTATTGGGGTGCAATGCTATGTACATGTGGTTCCAGTGACTTAAAACCCCTGACTAGAGAGCTATTAAAATGAGTAAATTGATGCATACATGTACATGTTTCCAGGATATACTATATGAGTATCTACACTCTGAAATTCTGATGCTACAAGCAGCACAACTACAAGTTACAAGTCATGTCAGTAAGGGCATGTCTACACAGCAGGGCTAAAGCCGAAATAAGCTACTCAACTTGAGCTACATCAGTTGTGTGGCGTAACTTGAAATAGCTTATTTCAGCTTTTGGTGTTGTCTACGCAGCAGGAAATCCGAGAAAGAGCACTCTTCCTCCCACTTCCCTTACTCCTCATAAAATGCAGGTTACAGGAGTCAGAGTAATAAGTCCTCCAGCTCGACAGTATTTTGATATTATGTTGAAATAACAGCTTGTAGTGTAGACACGGACTATGTTATTTCAGAATTATTCTGAAATAACACTCCTGTGTAGGTTTACCCTAGGGGAAGCTAAAAGAGTCTCCCTAAATCTGTGATGTCATTTTGTTGTTTACTGCAATTTTTTATTGTGAGGGCAGATACCATGAGCTGAACCACACCAAAATGAAAAAGCTTCCACATTTGTTATATAATCACGAATTTGGTAAATTTTGCTGGAGACATACCCCTTTGTTGAGAAGACTGGTTATCTGTTTGGCCTGAACTCTGTGTGAAATCCTACAAAACAAAACAATTTAATTTTCAGAATTAAAAAAGAGATGAGATACAACTTTTAATAGAAGAAAATAAAATACTTCTAATGAAACCTGTGAATGAATAAACTTAGATCTGTTTGTTATAAATAACAAAATACGGTTAAAATTTAAATGTTATTATATGCAGTTAATTTTAATAGCGCTTTCCAGAAAAATTGCCTTTGTGCAAGCAGAATCCCTTCTTATGAAATTAGAACCACTTTTTATCATTATGATTTTTAGTTTTAACAGAACTCTAGCTATTGCTTTATTTCTTTAAACAAAAGTCTTGTCTGATTTATATTTTCCACTTTTTATAGTATATACTTAAGGGTTTCTTGAACTGTCAATCACATCTTGCTAATTTTTGTTATCTCTGCCGATGGCAGGAGTCTGATCCTGATCTCATGGAAATCAAGTGCAGTTTTGCCACAGATGTGATTAACTCTGGAACACACAACAACTGACTGTACAGTCGTTTCAGGGGTAGCCGAGTTAGTCTGTACAGGATAAACTTCAAAAACAACAAATGGTCTGGTACCGCTTTATAGACTAACAAAACATGTAGATGGTATCATGAGCGTTTGTACAATAGTTGTAGATCATAATAAATGTAGGTGCCCAATCCTGCATATCATGTGTCCTTTTTGTAGTTTTGTATGTGTCAAACACAGCTGATATTTTTGGTTCATGCTGATATATTATCTGATATAAGAGCAACGATTTATCAAATCATATTTATTCTGTTAAACAACACTTTGATCTATTTTAATATATTGCATCAAAACAACAAAATTAACTAGGATGATGTAGCGTGTGGAAATAATTATTTTTCTGGGGTGATGTTAAATGTATAATTGTAAAGTCTGATTTTCCTCTTGAGTTAGACTTATACACATTTCTAAAACACAACTATGTTTTAATGACATATATTTGTATATGTTGCCAAATATTTAAATAATCAGAAAGATTTTTTTTGCATTTCCTAGCAAAAAAGATCCCATTCTTTAATGTGGTGAGCAGATTGTACTGTCCGTACTCAGATAAAATTCCCATTAAAGCACATAGGAGATTTACCTGAGGAAGGACTCCAGTGTCTGATGGCAGAACAGACATATAAATACAAATGTAAATCTATTAATTGCTTTATTGACCTCTGAAAATTCATTGACTCTTAAAGTCCTTATTATTATGTGCTTTAAACATTTCAGGCCATATTCTTAGCAGGTGTAAACTGTCATAGCTTCACTGAACTGTGACAATTTGTACCAACAGAGGCTCTGCCATTCGATTTTTAATTTTGATGCAAAAACATTTTCTAAAAACCCATAAGAAATCCATGTGCTTGTTAGCATTTGACTTCAAATATTCGCAAACCAGGACAAACAGCACCCGAATTAATGTTTAATAAAGTAAAGATAACCTTTCTAATTTTATATATACTATGACTTGCTGATCAGAGATCACCACCAAATGCTAGTTTCACTCTTACAGTGAGGAAAATAAATTAAATTATCCAGATAAGGATCAGATTAGTGTCTGGAATGATTTGCCCCCCTCCCTTTCTGGTTGACAAAACTGCTTGTGTTTCTTAAGTTATGTCAAAGGCACCTAATGATATCATACTAGCATATTTTAATAATTGTTAAAATAAATCAGAATAAAAATGAATTATTTTTATATGCATGCATAATTAGTTGGCTACAAAATTAATACATTTTTCAATACAAAATTGTAATGTTCTTTGTAACAATTATGCAAAAATTTTGAATGATGAAAATACAAAGTTACACTACAAAGTGTGATGTTATCTGAACACTTTTAAATAATTATTTAGCTTTCATGTCCTCTCCCCAAAATATATCCAGTACAGATTTGGAAAAACTGAAAAGCATTCGAGAAAAGAAACAACTTAATTTTCTCCTTTCATTTGTTCATACATCAGCAGGTACGAACAACATTGCTTTGTCAACAATTATAACTTTCACTTGACTGCTACAGAATTCCATTCATTCAAACACCACCAAAATATGTCTTTTAAATTAAAAATCAGAATATTTAATCTGCATGTACTTCTTAATTTGAAAATAGCTAATAAAAAATTTTCATATGTACATTATTAAAATCTCATAAATAAAGTCTGGAATATTGATTTACAAAGAGAATATAATCCTGCAAACCCTTGTCCACGAGAGTAGTTTCAATTAACACAATGGTTTATTTACATGTACAAAGATTGCAAGATCAGGACCATAATATGTATGTTGTTATTTTTATTTGTGTGTGTGCATGTGCTCACACTCAAACATGATTGTTAAGTTCTCTCTATGCAAATCTGTTGTACACGGCTATATATCCATCTGTAACTAGATGCATTATAAAATACAACACATGCACAATAAAGTATCTTTCTTAAAAACCAGTACAGTATTTAAAAAATTGTCTAGTAATAGCTGCATCTAGCGCAAATTTCACCAGAATGTCCCTTCATTTTCGTGAAAAGAATCCCATCCCATGTGTGACAGTGAGAACCTAACTACTTTGAAACCTTTTTGTACAATAAGAAGCCTTGAATACAGAAATAATCAGTGGTTTGAAAAATAATTGGAGGATATCTTCAAATGCTTAAATGTTTAAAGTAAACTAATTTCATATGCATAGAATACCAAAGTACTGTAGTCAGATCCTGTGTAATTACACATCACTGGAATAGCTACCTGAATGAACGTGGCAAGTAAAACACAACTCATCTCCTGCTCCAGAATGATCTTGTTCTGAGGGTTATTGTAACAAGCAGCTATTAGTGTAGGGAAGAGCACTTTGATTAGGCAAGGATCACTGAAATACTGGAAAGGCAATTGGCATAGTTTTTGCAGCACTGTGGGGTGACGGCCAGATTGTACAATTACCTGAAAATACAAGAGTAACATAACATTAGAACATTTGAGATATCTACTCTTCCTTTTATATTAATTGGCAGGAATTTGGAAATTATAGCAACTAAAGAACATGGCTGAGACAAAAGTGTTTAATGAACATTAAAAAAAAGCTCAGAGGATTTAATAAATATAATTTCTGTAATGCAACTATTATTTCCATAACAGACAAGAAAGTAAGGAATATTTCATTATAAACATCCTTTTCCTGTGTAATTAAAAGAAACAACTAAGCAAATAAAAACTGAAGTTGAAGACTACTATGCTATGCATCACTTAATGGTGCTGTAAGGGAGACAAGGAAATACTGCAAAAAGACTATAATTTACAAACACACACTTTTAAAATAATAAGCATGATTTTAGAAATATTATAAAGTGATCCCCAGTAACCCTTATGATGCATGTTCATCCTTTACTAGAATTCTCTCTAGCAATTATAAAAGACTATGTTTCATCATAGATATCTGCTATGCATTCATCCGGGCCCTGAAAAGAAAAGGTGATTGTAAGTTGCACAGCAATGAGTCTCAGCAAGTATAGACTCAGGAAGATCCTCCCATCTGTATTTCTTATCTCAGTTTCTATCAGTGCCATTGACTCTAAAAGGAGAATTGTTTAGATAAATGGAACTGTTGTCATGAAGCAGGCTAGGTTTACAACTGTGTACATCTTAAGAAATAAAGCAATGCCATTAACGGTATCTTGCAGGGGAACCCTCCTAATTTACTCACTAGTCCTACAAAGACTTGATGATAAACTAAAAAATGTCAAAATCAGATCTGTTCTGAGTAACCTTGATTAGACAATTATACTATGAAAGAGTTGCTTGACCCAAACTTGGCTTTTCAGTATAAGAGGAAGCTCCTATAAGGTTAGGAACACTGTAAAACTTAAGGTCATGACTGTAAATTGTACTTGAAAAAACACAATTTTACTGGTACACACCCAGACAGGACTGCATTCAAATTAAAACCAGAAGGACAGAAAGAAGCAGCGGAGACCATAGGAACATAAATTACAGGGATTTACAAGTTTTCAAAGCACTTTTAACAATATGTTAAGAACACACTCTCAGTTGATAATGCAGTTTGGTTTAAGAACAAGATCAACAAATTAATAGTTCACATTTTTCAGTTCAATAGCCAAGACGACACTGAAAACCCTTCAGAGAATACAGATAGGAATGCCTTAATTCTCTTAAATCCTGGAAGAATAACACCCCCCCCCCCAAATGTGATAATTTAATATGCAGACATTTTCTTTTGAGGAAAATATTATCTACATTATGAATAAAGTACCAGAATGAATCTATATTTAATGATCAACTACAAATTCTATAACCAAATGATCACCATTTTTTAATCCAAAAAAGTTGAATGTTTTCAGTCCAACGCGATTAAATATTTTCTATGCAACTCTGCATTCTTCGCTTTAAACTCTACTGCTGTCAGAGTCATTAATTTAAAAATGCCACCATAGGCTGGAATAACTGCAAATGATGCAATTCTTACTCAAGGATGACAGAATGCTTTGGCTTCCTGTTAATGGCTACTGTACATGACATCTGGGCAAGAAAAGTGATTTCCAGAACACTTCCATTCTCAATGCTCAATATCAATTCTAACTAGTTATTCAAAGAATGCATGGATAGTTAGCAACCCTGTCCAAACATAACTCCATACTACATTCGTAGAATTAATATTTAAACATCTTTTTCTTTTCAGTTTTAAGGTTGGGTAGGCATCACAAATAAATCCAGTGAGCTAATATACTAGAGAGACAGATTATTTTAGGTCTGGTATTTATCACATATGGAATCAATTTAATTATTTCAGTTCATTGTATTCATCATGGCTGATAAAACTGATATAACTGAGAGTATGCACTCTAAGAAAGTAACAAGAGAATTACCTTCTTACCGAAAAACAAAATTATAGCTACTTCATTCAGTGAATGGAGTAAAAAAATTCAGCATCTGACTTATAATAGTGAAAATGAAGAAAAATAAGAAATGCTTCCTTTTACTCTCCTTTATGATGGTTAAGTAGAGTCTTAAAATTTACATTTTCTCTTTCTCTTAAAAAAATCAGATCTTCATTTGCCTCTCTTTTCTGAGGGATTCTTGCAAGATTCGTACAATCTGAGAAGTGATGTAATAAGATGATGTAACCTGAGCTAGAATTCCCTATTCCCACAGTTCAGTGAGGAAAAGTGCTTAGTTTTTCATTGTCTATCTGAACCGGTAATTCTCCTGTAACTTGCTTTTCTTGCCACTCTTCCTTTAGCTGTTGAGCATACATTTGTTTGTCACATTTTCTAAAATCCCCAATTCAGCAGGCCTTCAGCAAAGCACTCAAGCATAGGATTTAAGCACATACCTGAAGTTAAGCATCTGCTTAAATACTTTCCTGAACTGAGGCCTAAATGTCAAATCAGTAAAAACTAACATTGCTTTGATGCCCATTTTTCTGACCAACTTAAGCCAGTGTATTATCTACAGCACTGCTTGTTAAAAAAATTGCAAAATATTTTTATTAGTTCTGTTTTTTGTTGAAATTAAAAAATCATGAAGCTCTACTGCTTAATTCACTGCTGAACTTGTCTCAGAGAACTGCCACGAGAGATGCACCTGCTTTCCTCAGGCTGTATTTTGGTCAAATACATAATTAGGAAAATAATCTGGTAAAGAAATGGGAAATGCTTACATAAATAGGCTGAGCCACTCATACAATGCATGCCGCTACCAAGAAAGAGAAAACAAATATCTGAATAATACAGCAATGAAGTAACTATTTAAAGGATTTTACATTGTACTTTGTCTACAAGTGAAATAACAGCAAAAACTCATAATGTAAAGCTCAGTGCATACTAGTGAGGAGTTGTCAGCTACATGTTAGAGCTAAAGGCCACAGTATTGGATTCACATAAGTAACATGAAGCACATATTTAAGTGTTCCCCTGTGTATGAAGAGACTTATATATGTCCTTAACTTTAAGAAGATACTTAAATGCTAAAATTAGGAGCTATCTTCCATCTTGTAGAGTTGAAGATAACATTTTCATTTAAGCTGAAGCTTAGAACTTGCTGAGAACACAACTTTAAAATTGCACAAAATATATTAGTTATGACAATACATATACATAAGAAGCAATATTCTTTACTGGTCTATCTAGGATGCTTTAATTAATGTTTATATCAAATCTTTGGTATGATAGCAGGTGCACCAGTTATGACTGTTATATACATAAGTCTGAAAAATAATTTGTATTCTAACATCCCTTTTCACTTATTCTTAACTTTCTGAAACACTCTCTGAAAGACTGACATTATTCATGCTTGGTCTCTGCTTGAATTTGCAACCTTCCCAATCACTTACACTAATTTTATTATTTAATTTGCATATATTAATACAAGAGAAAACTGGGCTTACTTCTAGGCAGAAGGCTAATGTGATGACCTTTTCCTATGTCCTCTCCTCTTGAGCAGGCTGTGTAGGGTTACCACACTTTTTAAAATGGAAAACCTTTAAAAGGAAAGGGACAACTTTCTTGCTATTGTCATCAGAGGCTGCGGATGCAGGAGGTCTGGCAGTTAGGGGAGGGATACTTGCCACGGGTGCATGTGGGAATTTGGTACCTCGGTGGATGTGTCTGATTTGATGATGTATGCTTTTCATTGGGAGAAGGGGTCACCTTGAGTTTGGCAGTTAGGAAGGCCTTTGCGAGATGCCTACTTGTGTCTGTCCTTCACTATCCCACCAACTGATCTTTTAGCTTCTGTCCTGTGCCAACAGAACCTGATATCTCCAGTGAGTTAATGTCAGGCACCCCTCCCTCACTTTCTGGAGAAGTGAGCAGTTCCTGGGCCCTGGCTGCACTTTGCACATGCTGTACACCAGCAAAGAGCCATCCTGATTCTGAACTGATGTTTGTGAAGCTGATTGTTTGGGAGAGCACAAGCCTCATTTCTGATACCTCTAGACGGTAGCCTATGCCACCTACCCTTAATGCCAGTCTTGTTATTTTATTCTGATTACATGTTAAATATAACCCAAGAGGATAAAGAGAAAATTAAGATATGCAATAGATCACCATGCCACAGTGCAAATTTGGTGTGACACCAAGCACTATTCTAGTTAAACAGGATTTCCAAATATCGTGCTGAAAAAAAAATACAAGGAGGTCTAACACCACAGAACCAGTTAATTCACAGCAGAACCCAGTGGCCACAAAGTACACCCGATCTTTCTAAAACAGTGTGCATCTGGGATTTTGTTTCCTTTCTCTTATCCCAACCTAAAAGTTCATTCAGGATAATATTTACCATACAAATATATATATAATTAGAAAGACAAACTTAAATTTTACTAGGTATGTTAATAGCACCAGACTAGAATTTTCAGCCTTTCACAACTGGATAGGTTCTAAAAGTGAATGAAATGCAACAGTTGATATGCTGCATCTCACTCTAGAAATTAAGGAAGGATTATGAAATAAAAAAGGATCCCCAACAATTTGTAATTGCTGCCTCCCTGTGGGATGGAATGGCAGCAAAGAAAGCACAAGTTTGCCCTCACAACATTTCCTCCTAATTCCTCTGTTGGGAGACAGGATTTTCCCCTTCACAGAACATGCAATGGTTTGGCCCAGAGTCAGAGATCTGGGTAAGATAAGGATGCAGGGTAAGGTCATCCACACCACTTCCTGGACTCTGCAGCTCTTAGATCTCTGTCGAGACTGGAGCACCAACAGGACTTCCTTTCCCGGCATCCTCAATCTCTTAAAGGAAAATCCCATGTGCCTCTGCTCACAAGTTAATAACCATAAGGCTCTAACAGCTGTGGATGGGAATGGTGCATAAATAGCCCAAAGTTATTGTTCTCTCCTGTGTGGATTTTGGAGCCCAGAGAGCCCTTAGAGAAGCCTGAGGAAATGAGGCGTAGTCCTGAAGGGCGGCTGATCTCCTTGTTTGAATGCACGGGAAACATATCCATATGTGGATCTTTGGGGAACCAGGGATGGGGAACCTTTTTTGGGCTGGGGGTCACTGACCCACAGAAAAATCAGTGGAGGCCACACACAAATGAGAAGAAAAAAACAACCCAGCCATCCTCAATGAGGCGGCTCCCGACTGAGAAGGAGAAATACATTCTCCTTGGGGGGGCCCAGGCTAGTAGATTTTGTTTGCTCCAGGCCTGCAGTGGATGACAGGGGGGCTGGAGCACCAGCATGGGCTCCCCAATGCTGGGGGGAGCCAGGCAAGCTGGGGGCTGCATCTGGCTCCCAGGCCTTAGGTTCCCCACCCCTGTTACACAGAGAAGCTCTAGGATGGGGCTCTCTATTTTGGCCAGTTCCCAATGACATAATGTTTGGTTTAATCAGTCTCTTAAGTTCTTTTTGATCACACAAAATAACATTACAACTATTCACATACCTATGCAATTGGAGCCAGAGAAACTTTTTTCAAAGCAGTATTATGAAATTTTCATAGCAAATGAGATTCAGCTCTTTTGAGTGATGTAGATAAGTTACCTTTCAAAGCAGAAGACAAATTTCTTGAAGCATTTCAATTTTATAACAAAAACTGTAAAAAGGATCCTCTCATCGTAACAGCCATACACTTAAGTGGCATAAATATTCCATGACTGACAAAAATATATTTCTTATTAAACAAACAAAAACTTCACAGTCAAAGCTGCAAGTCTGCAGAATGAATGCATGTAAATACTGGGAAAACAGATGATATTAGATAACTTTGAGTTAAAGATGGTGATTTATACACTAGATAAATTTACAATATCATGTGCAGGTTTTAATTATTAATGCATACTGCTAAACTGACATCTTCAAATACTAGTAACTTACACAGTTATTTTGAGAGAATTTATGTTTTTAACCTAACAACAAGGATTTTTGTAGACAATCCAAAATTCTTATTTCCAAATGGAAATGGCACACATTTTATGTATGCTTAGAGTTGCGGGAGGAAAAATATATATAGAGAAACAGAACAATAACTAATTGAATTTAAAATTTTGCAAAAAACATTTAAGTAGATTTAGAGAAGCTCAACTTCAGTTATGATCCCAGATAGCTCACATACTAAGTACTATATACACATTTATTACAAGTACCAAAAGGACAATGCAGACTCAATCCTAATCTCTTCTGCTCCTTGTATACTGTAGAAACTGAATCTAGAATTACTGAAGAGTTGAAGTGTTGATTTTTAAAGGAATATTTAGCTTATTCCTTATGATGGATTTAGATGTGGCTTCCACATCTTTATGCATTTCAGTTTTGGAAAGGTTTCATTCATACCAATTATTCTTGCCCATATCCATGACAAAAACAATGGAATTATCTTTCAAACCTAATTAATAGTCTGATCAGATGAAGTGACAAATTTTAATGTATTTACAAATGCAAAACAAAATTTGGAAGTAAGTAATGAACAGATTGAAACAAGTCAAATTCTCTTTAAAATACATCTTTTGCAAATCATCCCCAATAGTACAGATCTCACTGTTTATTATTTGCTGAGTAATATCTGTATTCTCAGAGCAATATAAACCATAAATAAATCAACTGTCACTGTCCTAAAGCATTTGAATACTAATTAAAAATATTCACTCATGATGAATTATTTCTACAAAGGGTATTCTTCTGTTAAAAAAAATGGGTCACTATGGCCATAGCTACACTAAGTAGAAGTTCGACACTGCTGCAGTTGATTTTCCGGGGTTTGAATTACTGGGTCTAGTGAAGACCTGCTAATTTGAACTGAGAGGACACCACCATTGGTGCTGGAAGTCTTGCTCCTCATGAGGAGCAAGGGAAATTGACAGGAGCACTTCGCTGTGTGGATGGCCTGAAAACATGATTTAAGATACATTGACTATAGCTACATAATTAACATAGCTGAAACTGCATATCTTAAGTCTACTTTCCCCTTTAGTGTAGACCAGGCCCAAGTGCCATGTTTAAAGGGATGTGGTACAAACCTAGCAACATGTCTTCCTTTATCGTAAGAGAAAGAAAAGCTTTCAAGACTAATCAAAAGAACAAACTCCCAAAAGCATTTGATTTTAGTCAAGTTGTGTCCCCATCTATCAAAGAACTCATAAGAACATAAAAATGGTCATACTGGGTAAGGCCGATGGTCCATCTAGCACAGTATTCTGTCTTCTGGCAATGGCCAGTTCTAGGTTCTTCAGAGGGAATGTACATGCCTGTGCACAGTCCGAGCTTCTGAAGGTTAGAGGAATAAGGTTGTATCCTGTGCTATCTTGGCTAATAGGCATCAATGGATCTGTAGTCCCAAACTTACCTAATTCTTTTTTAACTCAGTTTTAGTTCCACAGACGAACTGTGTTGTGCAAAGAACTACTTCCTTGGGTTTGTTTTAAACCAGCTGCCTGCTAGTTTCATTGCAAGACCTCTGGTTCTTGTGTGATGAGAAGGGGTAAATTATAGTTCCCTATTCAATTTCTTCACTCCATTCATCATCTCTTTTCCTTAGAAAGAAGAGCCCCAGTTTGTTTCCTCTCACGTGGAAGCTCTAATACCTCTATCATTTCTGTTCCCCTTCTCTATACCTTTTCCAATTCTTGTCTATCTTTTTTGTGATGAAATGACCAGAACTTCAAATAGTGTTAAAAGTGTGAATGTACCATGGATTTATATGGTGGGATTATGACATTTTCTGCCCATTTCCTCATGGATCCTAACATTCTATTAGCTATTTGGACTGTAGCTGCACAAGAGGCAGATGACTTCAGAGAACTATTCGTGATCGACTCCAAGGTCTCTTGAGTGGCAACAGTTAATTTAGCATGGATTTCTGCATGGATATTGCAATTATGTTTTCCAATGTGCATTACTTTGGATTTATCAACATTGAATTTCATCTGCCATTTTGTTGCCCAATCACCCACTTTTGTAAGATTCCTGTGAAACTCTTTAGTCAGTTTTGACTTAACTATGTTGACTCATTTAGTATTGTCTACAAAACTTGGTCACACCACTGTTCATCCAGTTTTCCAGATGATTTATGAATATGTTGAACAGAACATGTCCCAGTACAGGTCCTTGAGGATCCCTACTATTTACCATTCTCCCTTGTGAAAACTGAGCATTTATTCCTACCCTTTGTTTCTTGTCTTTTAAAGTTACAACCTATTGGAGGACTTTCCCTCTTATCCTAGCCATATTTTGTTTAAGAGCCTTTGGTATGAGACCTTGTTAAAGGCTTTTTGAAAGGCAAGTACACTATATCACCTGAATCATCCTTGTCCAAATTCTTGTGGACACGCTCAAAGAAATGCAATATGTAGGCGAACCATAATTTCCCTCTCCAAAAACCACATTTACTCTTCTCCAACATATTGCTTTCCTCTATGTGTCTGATAATTCTGTGCTTTACTATAATTTTGACCAATTTGCCAGGTTCTGAAGTTAGTCTTACTAGCCTGTAATTGAAAGGACTGCCTCTGGAGTGCTTTTTAAAAATTGGCACTACTTTAGCTATCCTCCAGTCATCTGGCACACAGGCTGATTTAAGCGATAGGTTACATACCACACTTGGTAGTTCTGCAATTTCACATCTGAGTCTCTTCAGAACTCCTGGGTGAATACCATCTAGTCCTGGTGATTGATTTATTACTGTTTAATTTATCTGCTCCAAAACTTCCTCTATTCCTCTGTCTGGGACAATTCCTCAGATTTGTCACCTAAAAAGAATAGCTCAGGTGTTTGAATCTCCCTGACATCTTCTATAATGAGGATCAATGCAAAAAACTCATTTAGGTTCTCTGCAATGGCTTTGTTTTCCTTGAATGTTCTTTTAGCATCGTGATTGTCCAGTGGCCCTAACTGTTTGGCAGGTTTCCTGTTTCTGATTACTTACAGAAACTGTCGCTGTTAGCTTTTGCATCTGTAGCAAGTTGCTCTTTACATTCCTTTTTGGTCTCCCTAATTATACTTTTACACTTGACTTGCCAGAGTTTATCCTCATTTCTATTTTCCTCAATAGGAGTTGACTTCCAATTTTAAAAAAAAATGCCTTTTTGTCTCTACCTGCCTCCTTTACTCTGTTGTTCAGCCAGGTGGTGTATTTTTGGTCTTCTTACTGTTCTATTTTAATTTTGATTTGGGATATGATCCTGTTATGGTGTATTAAAATAATTTCAATGTCGCTTGCAGACATTTCACTCTTGTGACTGACTGTTCCTTTTAATTTCATTTAGCCAGGCCACTCATGGGAGGAACACAAAGGGGGGCACTTTGATCTTCCCATGTGACTCCCCAGTTACTCCAACTTGCCCTCAGCCCAGAGCCCCCCCTGCCCTTCGTGTCTCTCCCCATCCCATGTGATGGGGGAGGGTGTGGTTTTGTCCTCCTGCTGTGCTGGCTGTAGGACTCTCTGGAACTGCAGCAGTGAAAGGAGCAAAATGTGGGGTTGGCAGACAGCTCCATGCTGGCAACTTCTCCAGCATGGTTGTACCTCCCTCAGCCTCTCTGTGCAACTGTGTCTCCAGGGGTCTGTACTGCCCCTGCTGGAGGACAGAGCGGGGATGGTACCAATATAGCTGCACTGGAGGAGCTGCCAGGGGGGGATGCTGGCTCCTGGGAGTGGCAGCTGCATACTGGCAGCTCCTCCAGTGCAGCTGTACTACCCCTAGCCCCGGCCTTTAGTGGGACAATACAGAGCCTAGGAGATGCAGCTGTGTGGAAAGGCTGGGGCAGGACTGGGGGGTGCGGTACAAAAGTGTTGGGCCCACATTCTTCTCCTTTTGCCACTGCAGTTTCCTGCTGAATGTGGCTCCCGCCAGGCATCTGAGAAGGGGCACACGACCCTTCTTGCCCTTCCCATGCATCACCTTGTTCTCATTTTCGTATATTTCCCTTTTTGAAGTTAAATGCCACATTTTCCCCCTTACAAAGAAGTTAAATTCAATTTGATA
This sequence comes from Pelochelys cantorii, assembly GCA_032595735.1. Taxonomy (NCBI): domain Eukaryota; kingdom Metazoa; phylum Chordata; order Testudines; family Trionychidae; genus Pelochelys; species Pelochelys cantorii. Next base: position 7,517,914 of record CM064338.1, on the reverse strand, counting down.
TTACTGAATGGTTCAGCTCTTGGACTAGATCCACTAGGACTAAATTAAAAAAGACAGTTACCTGTTCTGTAACTAGTGTTCTTTGAGCTATGTTGAATGGACATAAGCAACATATGTGTGTGTGTGCCTGCCACATGCACTGTTGCTGGAAGTTTTTCCCTAAGCAGTACCTGTAGGGGCTGGGGTCCCCAACACCCCCTGGAGTGTACACGCATGCCGCACTATATAGGGCACCTCCAACCCCTCCCTCTTCAGTTCCTTCTTGCCAGAACTCCGACAGGGGACGAAGGTAGGATGTTGAATGGACATGAGCAACACATCCCAAAGAACACCAGTTACAGAAAAGGTAATTGTCTTTTCTCCTTCCAGTGCTTGCTCATGTCCATTCAACTAGGTGACTGTGAGCAGTGTCTGTGGAGGTGGGTAGGAGTTATGAGAATACAGACTGCAATACAGCCCTGTCAAATGTGGCATCCTCCCTGGCCTGCTGCGTGATGGCATAATGAGACATGAACGTATCGACCGACGACCATGTCGCCACCCTACAGATGTCCTGGATTGGAACATGTGCAAGGTAAGCTCATGAGGAAGCCTGAGCCCTGGTGGATTGGGCCCTAATCAACTCCGGTGGCTTAGCCCCTGCCAACTTGTAGCACATGAGGATGAGGGAAATAATCCATTTGGACGGACACTAGAAGGAAATGGAGGAACCACTCCCGTGTTCTGCATTGGCCACAAACAGCTGCATGGAGCTGTGAAAGGCATGTGTCCTCTCCAGATAAAAGGCTAATGCCTGATGCACATCCAATGTGTGAAGGAGTCTTTCCTCATTGTTCACATGAGGGTTGGGGTAGGAGACCGGCAGAAAAGTGTCCTTGTCCATGTAAAAGGCAGAGACCATGTTGGGGAGAAAGGGCAGATAAGGCCACAGCTGGACCTTATCCTTTAAGAACCAGGTATATAGCAGTTCCACCATCAGTGCTCGGAGCTCTGACACTCGTCTACCTGAGGTGGCAATCAGGAAGGCAACCTTGAAGGAGAGCAGCCACCGTGGGCACCTGTGAGCCACGCCAAGACCAATTTCAGGTCCCATTGTGGGAGAGGGTCTCTGACCTGAGGGTACAATCATTCCAGGCCCCTCAGGAACTGAGAGGTGACGCCATGGAAGAACATTGAACAACCTTGCATGGGAAGGTGAAATGCAGAAATGGCTATCAGGTGGACTTTAATGGTGGCCAAAGCAAGGCCTTGCCGCTTCCGGTGTAGCAAGTTGTCCAGGATTTCCTGAAGGGAAGCGTCAGCTGGAACCACTCACTGCTGCTGTGCCCATAACTGAGAAATGGGTCCATTTGGCGGCATCGGTGGACCATGTTGAGGGCTTTCAACTTTCAAGGAGAACCTTCTGGATATCACCTGAACACGCTAGCTCCTGAGGGCTCAACCATGATGAACCATGTCGTAAAGTGAAGCAAGCAGAGGTTTGGGTGGAGCAAGTGTCCCTGGTCTTCGGAGAGCAAGTCCAGCTGGGGCGTGCAGGACACCAGGTTCATCAGGGCCCAGAACCAATGCTGGTAAAGCCAGACTGGCGTGACGAGGATGACCATCTCCTTGTCCCTCTTGACCTTCTGCAGGACCTTGCTGATGAAAGCAAATGGAGGGAAGGCGTAGAGGAGACCTTCTGACCACTCGTACAGGAATGTGTCTGGAAGACAGTCACACTCGAGGCTGAACTGGAAGCAGAACTAGCTGCACTTTGCATTGTCTCTCATTGAGAAGAGGTCCACTAGGGGAGATTCCCAATCATGGAAGAGGGAGGTAGCCACCTCGGGGTGGAGAGTACACTCGTGGTGAGAGATGAACTCTTGCTGAAACAATCTGTGATAGTGTTTTGAATCCCTGGGAGATGATGGGCTTCCAGCATGATGGTGTGCAGGATGCAAAACTCGCAGAGCCCCATAGCCTCTCTGCATAGCTTCTAACTGTTTGTTTTTGTAGTACATGGTGACAATGTTGTCTGTGAGGACGCACACCACCCTGCTCTTGAGGTGAGGGAGAAACACCTCGCATGCGTTCCTGATCACCCTTAGTTCTTTTATATTTACATGGAGCTCTCTCTCTGGAGGGGATCACATGCCTTGGGTGTGATGGATCCCCATGTGGGCTCCCCAAATGCAGTATGAAGTGTCAGCTCCCAGCTCCCTCGAGTGTGGTTGTGGATGATATGGGAAGCCTGACATGATCTGATCTGGATTTGTCCATTAGGCCAGGGTGGACAGGACCTGGGGAGGCACTGTCACCACTCTTTCCAGGGAGTGTTTTGCTGGTACGTATGCTGAAGCCAACCACAGTTGGAGGGGCCTCATTCTGAGCCTGGCCAGGGGCACAATGCATGTGCAGGCTGCCATATGTCCCAGGATTTGCAGATACACCTGCGCTGTGGTCTTGGGGACAAGTGTGAGCTGATTAATCAGGGTCGAAAGAGATACAAATCTTTCCTGAGGGAGCGATGCTCTGGTCCTAGTGGAGTCCAGAACTGCTCCTATGAATTCTATCCTCTGGGTAGGTACCAAGAGGGACTTTTTCTTGTTTATGAGCAGACTGAGGTGGCAGCATGTGTCCAGGAGGAGACGAACGTCACATTGGACTTTTTGCCTCGATGGGCCTTTGACGAGCCAGTCATCCAGATAAGGGTACACTTGAACACCTTGATGCCTCAGGTATGCCACCACCACCAACATGCACTTGATAAAAACACTGGAGGCCGTGGATAGGCCAAAGGGCAGGAAAACGAATTGGAACTGGTTCCTTCCAATTACAAATCTCAGGAAGCGCTTGTGGCCCTCAAAGATGGCTATATGGAAGTATACATCCTTGAAGCCAAGGATGGCATACCAGTCCCCGGGATCCAGTATGGGAATAATAGTGGCTAGGGACACCATACAGAACTTGAGGTGGACCAGGTACTTGGTGAGACAGACCTCCAACACCGATAAAGGCAACTTGGAGACTGGGCTTGGTGCCTTTTGAAGCTTTTCCAGCCTATCCGCTGGCTGGTCACTTTTCTTCCCCTTATCTTTGTGAGGGTACTTGTCTCTTGCCTAGCCGGGACTGTAAGTGACAAACAGTGCCAAGCTGTTGACGTTGGTGGTATGCTGTGCACCAAGGCACCGGGACCCAGTGCCGAGTCCGACCGCTGATCTTGCGGGGCTAACGTGGACTCCATTAAGAGCACTTTGAGACAGATACTATGCTCTTTAATAGTTCTGGGATGGAAGGTCCTGCAAATGTGACCCTTGTCCAAAACGTGTCCTTCCCCCAGGTAATGGAGGCAGTCAGCATGTGATTGCTGACTGGCATGGGCCTGTGACATGCTGCGCAGGCTTTGAAGTAGGGGAGCGGGGGCATTCCCTGTCCCCCAGGAAGAGTCTTTCAATGGGTTGAAGATGAACAGTTCACAGGTATTTCACAGTTTGTTAATGGGGAACTTCAAAGCAAAGGAAGTGCTTGCCACAGCAGAAGCTGAAGCACATTGTTCCAATCACCTGTCACTGACTGTAAGAAGGAACAGAGGAGGGAGGGGTGCTCCAGATAGAGGACATGAGCAACACTCATGCATATTATAGCAATACCCTCATTTAATATCACAGTCAAGAAGTTTATCCATCTTAGTATTTGTACTTTTAGCATTTGTACACAGGTACTTATAAAATTTCTCAATATTTAGTTCTCTGTCTTCATGTGATGTAGCTGAATGGGACTCTTTTTCATTTGACTGATTCTCCTCAGTTCCAAGCTGTAGTTTATCAACTTGTATCCACTCCTTTTTATTAAGATACACACTATCCCTCTTAATAAATCCTCATCTGCACCCGCTAGCTTTCCTGTAGGCCTTAGTTTAGAAACTTCTCTACAACTTTTTAAATTTTACATGCCAGCAATCTGATTTTGTTTTTGTGTACCTGGAGCCCATCCTTTCTGCAAAGTCTTTTCCTTTCTTCAGAGGCTCCTTAGTTCCTAATACACCTAAATCCCTCCTTCCAACACCTTAGTCTTATCCATGCATTGATACCCTGCAATTCTGCCTAACTGGCACGGCACATGGACCTGGAAACATTTCAGAGAATGCTACCAGAGGTCCTGGACATTAGTCTCCTACCTAACATCCTAAATGTGGGCTCCAGAACCTCTTTTCTACCTTTCACTATGTCATTGGTACATATGTGTACCATGACTACTGGCTCCTCCCCAGAACAGCACAGAAGAGTATCTAAAGGTCTACAACTTTCACACCTGGCAGACAATTCACTATGTCAGTCTCCTGGTCATCGCAAATCTATCTATATTGCTAATAATGAAACCCTTATTATTATTACCTGCCTCTTACTAATAATTGGGGTGTGCACTCTCTCAAGGGTATCTTTAGTGTGAGAGGACGGGTATCTCAATGTGAGATAAACAATACTTCCTATCTACTATGCCACATCTTGGCATATCTCTCAAATGACAATTCATTATTCCAGGTCCCTAAAATATAGGGCTTTGGTATTTTAACACAAATGGCCTTTGGAGATGCAACCAAACTAATGCCACTTCCATACTGTGTAATGTGGGCTGTGATAATGGGTCAACCTAAAACCTGAAAAGGTAATTTCTTATTATTATTTCTATTTGATTTGGAAGGCTTGGTGACAAAATGGCTACATTTATACATCTTAAACACTCTGGAAAAATATGTTCAAGGTATTGCAAAATGTGTTTGTGTGCTTGGGCATTTCCCACAGCAAATCCCATAGTTGAGTTTCTGTTCCAGTTTTCATTCTAACTCCTCTTTCCATGTAACCTTTTTAGTTGATCATTACTTTCCCCAAGAAAATTCCTTTTGGACTGAATTCTTTTATGCTTATTTTACTCTAAAGACAATTTATTTACAAATGTTTGGCTGTCCCTTTTTCAACTGTTTATGTGGGAAGAAAATATCCCTGTCTCTTACACATTCTGACTGAATTTTGCACTGGTGTAACTAAAGCATGGTTAGGAACTTCAAACTTGGCTCTTCCTTTTGTAATCCTCATTGGGGAAAGAAAAACAAACAATCAAAGTTCCTAATTTTGGAAACACGTGCTTGATTTACTCAAGTGAGTAGTCCTACTGAAGTGACTGGAACTACTCATGAGTTTAAACTTGACCACATGTTTGTATGTGGGACTGGTATCCAAGTTAGAAACAAATAGTTTAATATTGATCTAACACCAATGAAGCTAGGAATTCATTCCAGGCTGCCTGGTTCCCAGTACCCAGTACTCTGGCTCTACCCTCTGGCTCATTTTGCCACCCAAAAATCAAATACAAAAGAAAATCAGAACATTCAAAAACTAAGGTTCTCACACCAATGTTAATTGGGCTGTGCTGTATAATTTTTTATCCCTAGTTCTTTTGTTAAATGTCTATGTTAACAAATTATGTCATAGTTTATGCTGCTAAGTATATGAAACAAACATACAAGACATGATTTTATGTAGAATAATCCAGTTTACATTGCTTAAGAAATTATAGGTTAAATATTCTACTGCCATCAGAAGCACAGCCACACTGAAGCCAGTGAAACTGCAACTATCTTGTCTCTTTCCCCAACAGAAGATGGTTCAATAAGAGACAGCATCCTACCCATCTTCTCTCTAGAACAACAATATGTAGTCATTTGACCAAATGCCTGGAAGTTGAGTCATCTGAGCAGATAAAAAAACTGACAGAATTACTGTAATGTAAGGAAATGAGGTGGGAGAGAACATAAAAGAATGGCCTACTGCAGAAGGCTAAGAAGTGGTTTGGAAAGTTTTTACATCTAGCTTTTAAACTTACTCAGAGGGTACAGCTTTCTTTAGCATGATGGGAGAAAAATGTTCTGATGTTATGACATATTCCATGCATATTCTGTATAAAATGTACTATTTATTCGTGAGAGATGGAACTAACTCTCCTGAAACGTATCTTTCTCAACAAAATTTTACTCCCTGTTAAATGAAGCATCAAAACTTCTACTTGACTGTGTTCTTCTGCCACAATGTATTCCCTGTTCAGAAACAACTCTCTTAGGACAGTTCAGGCTAAAAAGCTAATGGGTCTAAAGAGGCACCAACTCACCATTTTCAGAATCTTATGTGAGTGCTGTTCCAAACCTCAACACATGTCCACGATAAGCACTGAACCTTTATTATTGTATTGTGAATATGGAGACTATTACTATTTCCTATTTATTTATCATTTATATAAATGTCAATTTTTAATCTATATAAAGGAGTTATTTTACCAAATGGTAACTTAAATACACTGCAGCTATTCTTTTTAGTTTCACAGTACTCCATCAAACAGTTAAATGCTTGGGTTTTATGTCAGGTTATTTACAACTTTGTAAAAGAAATAAGTCTTTATATGAGCAGTTCAGTTTCTCTTCAAAGTTAGATCTGCATTATTTCTTTGAGACTATATAAACAAATCCCATACTGTTAGCATTTAATCAGCAGAATATGTCACCACTCAGGCTCTTCTTCTGTATTAAGGTCAAGCTCCTTTTTTCCATTTTGCTAACTCCACCATTGGCAAGGCTCTAACCTCTAAACAAAGTATGTGGTAAATTTTTCTCTAACATTTATCATGGATCAGAGCAGTATTTCTATATTGAAAACAATACTCAGAATGGCACTCTCAAGGTTAAAAATGATCATTTTGTTTATCTGAAAATGTTTGTTTTCTTGAAATAAAAATGTATGCTTCCAAAAAGAATGGTAGCTTGGAAACAACAATAGTTTTGCTGTGACCACATCACCAGCATTTTCTTTTTTGGCTTTGCTTTAGGGTTTGATGGTCTAGCACGCTTATATAACTGAAGAGAGAATGTGGCCAAACACAATTTGTATAATAATTCCAAATCTTTCTATTGTTTACTACAAAGATTAGTTGCCAGCAAAGCACCATATTTAGATATATTTTAGCTAGGTTTCTTGATAGTATCAGTTTTGGTAAATGTGAATATAAGTTCAATATATTCCTAATTTAAAATTTTAATACAAGCAAAAATGTGTTATCCTAAAAGATTTATTAGAAATTATTTAAGTAGTTGCTTTAATAACAAAAAATTATAATAGATAAAGAACTAAAAGCAGATGAAATTCAGTTCTGCATAGAACCTATAGAAGTAACAGATGTTGCAGAAGACTAGCTGCATTGCAGCATAAAAAGGTAGGAGTTTGCAATACTCTCAATGGAAAAAATTCATAGATGCTTTAAAGCTCTGGTGGAAAAGTTAGTTTGTGCCTGGGCCAATGTGGTCTATTTTAAAGTAGATGTACTCTCTAAGGTGTTGTATAGGTACCATGAGAAAAGTAGTGCAACCTTTTAATGTGAACTATTTTCTGGCCTGAACTTACCTACTACTGTACAGTGTAGTCATACATTTTTTTTTGTGAGCTTCAAAACAGTTAAATGACATTTCTGCTTAACATAACAAATATTACACAAAAATTTGCTAATCTTTTTGTATGGAGTGATTTCGTGCTCTCTGAAGTGAAACAGGCTCCCCTTCTAATTTTTCTTTTGTTTATACATCTTGTGTGAAATTTTAGTGTGATCAGATTCTGTTATGGTTCATAATCATTATTCAACATTCATGGTGAGTTATCTTAGTCATTTCAAAGTTTAATTATTACTCTTTCAATAAATACATACTTCCTGTGTCTCATGCACAACATAATCTTTTACTCCAGTATTTTGTTCAAATTGGCTCTGTGGTGAAAGCTGAAAAGAGGTTTAAAAATTTGAGCTGGTTCATTCAGAGATTTGTACACTGATAATAGTAATAGATAAGTATGGTCCTTTGCACATTATTTTCATTTCATGGAGCTGTGAACAACTGGATATCGAACCAGTTGTAATGTCCTGACTCAGCAAGTTACATAAGCATATGCCTAACTTTAAGTGTGTGAGAAGTCTCAGCTACTTATGTGCTTAAAGTATTTTCCTGAACTGGGGCCTGATAATTGTTTTTAAACCATGTCTTGAAATTCCTTCTGTCTTTATTAATTTGATATTTTGGTAGTGTCGGAACACTACTGGATTGCAGAGTTTAGATTAAACAGTTGGAAATTATGTATAACATGTTGTCACTGATTCTTTCAAATGTGTTTAATTGGTTTGTGTGAATGGGAAATTCTGTCATGGTAGTCATTACTGTTCAGCTGTAGTATTGCTGCAGGTAAGGAACTGGATCTCATTAAAAAAAAAACAAATGTGGGTGCTTGGTCAGTTGAAAAACAACACAACATCAGCTTTCACTAAATATCAATTATGTGCCTAATAGTGTGGTTATTTATGTCTATTCAATTTCTTACTACCTACTCTGTAGTGTCAAGTGTTTGTATACTGGCTTGGTGGACATTAGTGGGTCTTTGAAGCATGCCTTGACATGTTGCTGAATTTGGGATAGGTTACATGACCTCAGGTTTTATTTTCTGTGTTAAAGGGAAGGTCTTTTAAGACTGCAGGAAGACTGTATAGCTCCTGTCTATTCAATGAGCCTGATTCACCACATTCTTGTGTAGTCATTTGGGGAAGAGGGCAGCTGCCCCAGGGCCCAGTGATTTAAAAAGGGCTCAGGACTCCCGGCTGCCACTGCTGCTACTGCGGTAGCGGCTGCAGCCCCGGCCTTTTAAATCTCTGCTGGAGACCCAAGCAGTGCGCTCCAGATGATGCTGAAGGGCTGGCAGGGGGAAGCTAGCCTCTGCTTGACCCCTTCTGCCTGAAATCTTGTCCTTCTGGGGGTGTGGAGCCAGCCCTCCTATCTTGCCCAGGGGCCCTGCTAGTCTGTTGATTGTCTTATTTACACCTATACAAAGTGAGTAATAAGAAAGGTCTGGAATGCTACCAGTTCCAGTATCTGTAACGAGAATAAATCTTACTAATGTGTAGCCTTTCAGCATTTTTCCTAGGAAACACACAGGTAGGCCTCACATATGTTGATGATGATTAGGAGAAATCTGTACTTGAAAGAATCCCTTGGAAATAAGATCTTATAGGTAACTAATAAATATTTAAGATAAGTCTGGATCAAAGGGTGATGCAATACTTAAATTCTAATCAAAAGTTGCCATTCACAGTTTGATTCTTCTCATTTATAGTGCTGTAATTTAATTGACTAAAATGGAGTTAGTCTTGACAAACTAGTGTAAGTCAGAGGAAAATCATTATCTTGGTTTTCAGGAATTAAATCTGATTATCAGAGGAAGGTTCTTCCATCACAATTGAAGAGATTCTCTAGACAGTGTTTCCCCATCAGTGGGTAATGATCCCAGAGAATCATGTCAATGGCAAGGCACTGAAAATATTATCACAATCTAAAGAAAAAAGAAAAAAACAACAACCAAAAAAAAAAAAAAAACCCACACCTTGTTCTCCTACTCCCCATAGACCATTGCCATCCAAGGGTAAGTATTTTCAGTCAACCTTTCAAAACACACACAAATATATTATATAGCATTATCATTGTTATATCTGAGGTACTTTTTACTTATATTTTTATAGTAAATGTGATGGGATTGTGAAAACATTTGACTTCAAACAATAGGTGACCAACCAGTAAAAGTTCAAAAATAGTGCTCTATCTGTTATATTTTGGAGATGGCAGAAAGAAAGCTTTAAGTTGAAAATGAGAAAACACACTTTTTTGCCATGAAAGGTATACTATCATTTGCCAATAACTAAGTTTAGTTACAGACTGGCAAAACTTTTCATAGTACTCACCTAGGTTAGATTTGCAACTTATATTTTAAATTAGGTTTGGCAGGATTTGATTTTTATATTAATATTTATTTTAAGCCTTTCCCCTTATATTTACTAATTAAAATATTCATGGTTGAAAAAATATTGAGGGTCAATAAAATAATTATTTAATGATGGCAGACACTGAGGGTATGTCTAGACTGCATCCCTCTGTCGGCAGAGGGATGCAAATTAGGCAGGTCGACATTGCAAATGAAGTGGGAATTTAAATATCCCACGCTTAATTTGCATAAAAATGGCTGCCGTTTTTGTCGACTCAGCACTTTGTCGGCAAAAAGCAGCAGTCTAGAGGGAGATCTGTCGAGAAAGAAAGCCTTTTTCGACAGATCCCTTATGCCTCCTGCAAGGAGGTTTATAGAAATTACTTTTACTATGAGGCTGTTACAGGAGAGTTCCCTCACACACTAGACAAAACAGATGATGGCTCTCAGCAAGTGATTTAAAGATTTGCAGACTTCAGACTTTGTTTTAAATTTTTGTGTGAAATTTAATTCTAATGAAAATAAGAGACTGATAGTCTTGGTTAGACTCAGACAGAGTAAAGGCAGACATCATGCAATTTTATTCATACATCTCTGCCAAAATAGCTCTACCTTGACTGGCCAAACCCATAATATTCCAGGATTCGGTCTTGGCTGAAAAGAAACTGCTTGTTAAGCAGAATCATGCCTAATTTTGTGGGTTTTTTTTTAATATGGACAAGCAGTGCTTTTTTTGTGATGGTACTGGCCAGTACACATTACCGGCACCTCCAGACGCAGTACTGGCACCTCCAGTCAGAGCTTACCTGGAAAGAATGGAGTGTACTGGCACCTCTGTATGCAAATGTCCGACAGTCGGCTGGGCTGCATGTCTTAAAAGGGCAATGCCAGCCCAACCCCGCCCTTTTTTTTTTCTCAACAACTTTTCCCCGCAGTACTGGCACCTTATTTTTTACAAAAAAAGCACTGTGGATAAGTGTCCACTAGAGATTAAGATGAGGAAACCAAGATAATTTTCTGGCCTAAGATTAGAATTAATTCTCCAGAGGCTACTGGATTAATTCAGGGCTCTAACCAATTCTCTTTTTCTTCTTAGAATTTCGCCCAACTTTAAGGTTGTTATGGGCTACATGTTTAAGGCTGGAAAAAGTAGTACTTTTCACCATGTCAGGGACTAAATTTATTCTGCAGATGATTCAAAAACACAGAAATCAGAAATCATTAACTAAATGTAACTGCGGTTCATCATCATAAAATTTTTGCTCAGGTATGTCAATGTTTCACAAAGCACAGGATCCACACTTTTGTGTTTTATCAATGCAGTTAACTTACAAAACTGTTAAAGATTTTGCCTTTTTTTAATTGCCTAGGGTCACTGTTATTTATTGCATTTTGAAAATTTTCATTCTCTTTGCACCTTGTTTTTGTTCATTCATGATGTACTATAAAAGTGTCTAGACAAATTATCTACAAGATGTTCCTATATTTCCCCAATTGCATATTGAGTGGAAAATCATTCTTATTGAAGGCCTTTGCCCATTTAAACTTCTCTTGGGTTATATAAAACTTGCTGAGACACTGTATAAACTAAAACTGTTTTAATTTCTTCCATTTTAAGTCAGTGAGTATTATTACAAGTGGATTTTTTCTGGTTTACAAGTTGAAATACTCTTAATGGTACATTTAATCAAGACTACAACATACCATATAATATGTGAACATGTTAAAGTATTCAAGAACATCTCTAATGATTTTATGGTTCCAGTAGAAAAAAAAATTATATTTTTTAGTATAAGATTGTAAAAATTGTGGTTATAAATAGTCAGTTGGTATTTAAAGTCCTATGTTAAAAGAACACTATTAACATGAAATCTACTTAGTTTGGGGCTTCATTTATTTATTTACTGAAGTTTGTGCTAATTACAAAAAAGAGCACCTATCCCATGTGGTGGTGGCCTTGCTAAACTCTAAAAATACAATTCATTCCTAATGGTCTAACAATCAATTCACTGAGAGCACTACTAGGACCCTAATAGTGCCCCACAGCCAGAGAGCAAGAGGCTCCGTAGTAGTCTTAGGCTATGTCTACACTGGCAATTTATAGCACCATAACTTTCTGGTTCAGGGGTATGAACCCTTTCTCTTCCCTCCCCCACTTGTGCAACAAGTTACATTGCTGTAAAGTGCCAGTGTGAACCAGACTACGACACACTGCCACAACTGTGCTTTAAACTTTTAAGTGTAGACAAAGCCTCAGCTGGCCCGAGCACCTCAACTTCTTGTTGTTATAATCTGTATCTAAAAGCAGCCTGGGCTGGACTGGCTTGTTGGTGTCACTCAGGTGATGGAAGCCAGGGCGAGGTCACTGTGCTGTAAGCGGGCTGCTGATGTCAGGCTCTGAGCCAATGTTACATAGCACAGAAGCACTCAGGGTTACAGGAGAGGCAGTCTGAATGAACCCACAATGCCAACTATCCCAGCAGCAATAACAGAAAATTAATAATCAACTTCACAAACAAAACCACTGGTGGAGTCTCCAACCTCTCTTTCCTACCCCCATCTCCAAACCTCCCTGTCAATTTCTTTGGTTTTATAATTCCATTATCCTATTGTTAAAAGTTTTGCTCTTTCCTTTTGTTGAAAGACTGACACAGATGACAGTGGACACTGAGGCTATGTCTACACTATCAAGTTATTTTGAAATAATAACTCCCAAAATAACTGTTTTGAAATAAACTTATTCCTCTTCACAAGCAGCAGACATAACAAGCCTATTATTCCAAAATAACAGGCTTAGTAGGACGTATCTAGACTACGCGGAATGGTCGAAAGAGGATATGCAAATTCTGCGGGAATTTGCATATCTTCTTCCGATCGCGCTTTCGAAAGTGAAAATAATTAAGACACGGCTTTTTCGGCAAACTGCCCCTTTCATCGAAAAGCCGCTTTTCCTCAAAAAAGGAGGTTTACGTGGCTTTTGACAAAGGGTGGGGGTTCACCGGAAAAAGCCACGTCTTTCTTACTTTCACTTTTGAAAGCTCCGCTTTTGAAAGTGCAATCGGAAGAAGATATGCAAATTCCCACGGAATTTGCATATCTTCTTTCAACCATTCCCTGGAGTCTAGATGAGCCCGTAGTGTGGATGCTCACCTTCTTATTTTGAAATAAGGGGCATTATTTTGAAATAACTTCCCAGTGTAGACAGGCCCTGACAGACTACAGCAGAGAAGGAGTGAAAATTATACATAAAGCGCTATCAAATGTACAAAAAAAACCATCTACAAGAATTAATACATTATTTTCTTTAAATTCTATTGATGAAATAATCTTTGATGTTACCTGTAACAAAAGCAGGGAAATTATTTTCAGATGTAATTGTGATTTTTACATTGACAAAGCCCCTTTAAACTCTTTCTACAATAATTTAAAATAAAATTGCAAATCAACTCCTGGCTCAACTTGTGTGCTCCTAGCGTAAAAAACCAGGGGACGGGAAAAGAGACTCAGGAGACTCTGAGAAGTCCTCTGTGGAATCTCCATTGCATTCTCTTGGTTTAGGAAGGAGTCTGAGATTTCACGAATATGCCAAAGGTGTGGCCTCTAAACCTCAAGAGACTTGGATTCTGAAAGGGAGGCAAGCTCAACTCTTTGGATGGTGGGGCACTCATGAGTAAGGAGTTATGCTGCATCTCTCTGGAGCGATAGCTGCCCTGGTTACCTGATTCAAGGGAAACAGACAATACGGTGCTTCTATCAGTAGCAACTAGCTGATATTTCTCTTACCAGAAGAAACTTCAGCTGGCTCCTCTGTTAAAATACAGCCTTAGAGTTATTGCTCCCTCGCTTCATTCCTCTTCCTTTATTTGTGCAGTGAGTTTCCGTTGGCTTAGGAAAGGGAGAGAGTGAGGTATACTGGCTTTGCACTCCCTTCCATGGTATAATGAGGCAGATGGCCCATAGAACCCCTCAGGTGGATGGCCCACTGCCTTGTGGGGTTGCCCTGGGTCACACCTCTCTAGGAAAGAGGAGAATTAGCCATGGGGGGGAGTGACGCCTTGCTGGGACAACAGGTGTGGTGATGCTGAGAGAAAAGTTGACATGCACACGCACCTCCTCTGATGGGGAAAAGCGCTAGCAAGTGACTCATCAGCAAGTAGCACATCTCTGAGGCTGGGGAGCACCGACAAGCAGTCTGTAGTGCTGTCCCTTAGCCAGGGGAGTGCCAACAAAGCAGTGTGTAACGCTGTCCCTTAGGCAGGGGAGTGCCAACAAAGCAGTGTGTAGCACTGTCCCTTAGCCAGAGGAGTGCTGACACTCAGCCTGTAGCACTGTCCTTTAGGCAGGGGAGCGCTGACAAGGAGCCTGTAGCACTGTCTTTTAGGCAGGGGAGTGCTGACAAATAGCCTGTAGCACTGTCCTTTAGGCAGGGGAGCGCTGACAAATAGCCTGTAGCACAGTCCCTAAGGCAGGGGAGTGCCAACAAAGCAGTGTGTAACGCTGTCCCTTAGGCAGGGGAGTGCTGACAAACATTGGTCTTGAAACCTACAGTGTGAAGGCTGCCATCTGAGGGGAGGACTGGCAGGGGTATGGGAATGTAGGTCTCTTGACTCCACTGTGTCCAGTCCACTTCAGTGGGCATCCTCAACACAACACACTGACCCTCTGTTAAGCCTTCAAACTGTTAAGCTACCATGGTCTTCATCAGTCAACCCTGCCTCCCCAGGGCTACTTCCTACCTGGGCTCCTCAGGTCTGTCCAGGTATTTGGCCCATCAGCTCTGGGTCCTCAGGCTCATCTGGGTATTTAGCCAGAGGCAGGCCCCCCCCAGTTCCACCTCCTCTTTGGCCGCGGGCCTCTCCAGGTCCAACGGGGTACCTGGCTCGGGAGCAGGGTCAGCGGGTTGCAAAGAGCCGAGCACATCTGCCTCCTTCCCTGGTCCTGCTCCAGCTGAACTAGGGGCCCCACCTTTTCTACTTCCTGCGCTGCTGCTCCACTTCCGGGGGGTGGAACAAGTTTGGCCTGGCTCCGCCCATTCAGCCAGAGGGGAAGACTTCTCAGGCTCTGGCTCTGTGGGAGGCCACAGCAGCTCCCTATATGCCCTCTTCCTCAAATCCAGCTCTTGGTCTTCAGAGCTGGCATCTCCACTCCTCCCAGCTGGGACAGAAAGTCCGTGCTGGCATTGCCCTTTCCTGACCGGTGGCAGATGGTGAAGGCATATGGCTGTAGAGCGAGATACCTCCGCATTAGCCTGGCATTGGTATCCTTCATCCAATGGAGCCGCTTCAGGGGTATATGGTCTATAACCAGCACAAAGGGAGTCTGAGGGCGTAGTAACAGAGGGGCTTGACAGCCAATTTGACAGTGAGGGCCTCTTTCTCAATCACAGAGTAATTCCTTTCTCTTAGGAAAAGCTGCTGGTTGAGATAACTGACAGGGTGTTCCTCACTGTCTACTTTGTGTGAGAGTACCGTACCAAACACCACTCCTGAGGCATCGGTCTGGATGATGAACCCGCAGTCGAAGGCGGGGCTGAAGAGTACTGGCTCACTACACAGCCTTTCCTTGATGAATCAGAAGGCCTTTTCACATTTAGCAGACCAGTGGACCCGGCACAAACTTTCTTTAGTCAGGAGCTCTGTCAGGAGGGCAGCAATAAACGTGAAGTGAGGTACGAACTGCTGGTAATATCCAGCCAAGCCCAAGAACTGGTGCACCTGCTTCTTTGTGGTCAGTGCCTGGTAGTCCACGAGTGCTTGGACTTTCCCAACAAGTGGCCGCACCTGCCCTTGGTCCAATATGTACTCCAAATATATAGTCTCTTGTTGTCCAATCAGGGTACAGGTTCTGGCCACCAGAGAGGGTCAGTCACAATGCCATCCAACTTTTGGTCTAGAGGTGGCCCTTCCACTTTACGTGACTAATCGACTAGTCAACTATCCGATAAGCAAAAGCTTACTGGAGAGTTGTCATACTAGTCGACTAGTTGCTTCCCCCCTTTGCTGCCTCTGTCAGAAAGAGGCAGCAAGGGGGGGGGGGTGAGGGAAGAGAAGCGGTTGCTGGGGGGAACTGGCTTAAAAGCCGGTTCCCCCTAGATCCATGGGAGGGAGCAGGGGGGCAGTGGCGGCGTTCCACCTCTGAAGTGTACAAGAGACCCAGCAGGGGCTCTTGTGCATTTCAAAGATTGAAACGCTGCATGGAGCCCAGGGTCAGTGTGGGCCCGAACTCCACACAGTGTTTCAATCTTTGAAATGCACACGAGTCCCTGTTGGGGTTCGTGTACATTTCAAAGGTGGAACACCGCACGGCACGTCCACCTTTGAAGTATAGCAACAGCCGGGCAGGCTCTTGCTACATTTCAAAGCGGTAGCGCTCTTATCAACTCTTCAAATAGTCGATGGGAATTCCATTGACTATTCGATTAATTAGAATAATAGAATCATAGGGCTGAAGACACCTCAGGAGGTCATCGAATCCAGCCCCCTGCCCAAAGCAGGACCAACCCTAACTAAATCATCCCAGCCAGGGCTTTGTCAAGCCGAGACTTAAAAACCTGTAGGGATGGAGATTCCACCACCTCCCTAGGTAACTCATTCCAGTACTTCACCACCCTCCTAGTGAAATAGTTTTTCCTAATATCCAATCTAGACTTCCCCCACTGCAACTTGAGACCATTGCTCCTTGTTCTGCCATCTGTCAACACTGAGAACGGCCTCTCTCCATCCTTTTTGAAACCTCCCTTCAGGAAGTTGAAGCAGCCTTCAACTTAAGTTGATTAATCTAATTTTAACATCCCTATTCCAAATCCAAAAGTTCTGCAGTCACTGACGTTGTGATCCAGCCACTTGTTTCCCGAGCCCAAAAGTGGCCTTCCAATGTGATCAGCCCCTCCATGAATGCCACAAGAAATCACATGACGTAGATACTGTACATGACAAGATCAGTGTCAGACACCTCTTGCATTTGCAGTTTAAGGAATAACTCCAATGCCACTCACGACATATTAGTGAGAGCAAGCAGTATATTGGTCAGCAGTGCGGTATCCATTCCTGCAGACCAATGAGGCAGAGATTGCAGTAAACAAATGTTTGAAAGATGGCACCAAATGTGGATGGAAGCACTGGGATTGCTGGGATGGGAAACAGTGAGGCATGGGGTATTGGGACAGGATCCAGTATGTCCCAGGACTAGCCCCTTCCCACAACACTTACAAGAGAGAGAGATGCTCTGTGGGATAGCTGTCCAAAGTGCACCACACTAAATGCCACTACAAGTACCACAAGTGTGAACAAGTTACTGCACAAGCATCTAATAGTGTGAACACAACATCAGTTTCCCTTCAACACTCTCTGAGCAGCAATAGAACTTTACCACACAGAACCCTGCCAGTATGGACATACCCTTAGTTTCTTTTAGCATTACATTTATACAAGCAATGTTACTGCTGTGTGATGTGCAACAGTTTTAAGAAAGGAAAGAGGAAGTTACTCACCTTGTGCAGTAACGACGTTTCTTCAAGGTGTATGTCCCCGTGGGTGCTCCACTTGAGGTGTCGGGCTCGTCCTGGTGCCGCAGGTTGGAGAGTCGTCAGCCGTGGTCCAGCCGGACAGTGCATGCGTGGGGCACGTGCTGCTTGCGCTGATTGTTAGCTTGCGCTGAGTCCGGCTTCCCACCAGTTCCTCCGAACCGGATCACTCCTGAAAAACATAAGGATAAAACGCCGAAGAGGGGAGGAGGGCGGGTCGTGGAGCACACACGGGGACATACACCTCGAAGAAACGTCATTACTGCACAAGGTGAGTAACTTCCTCTTCTTCTTCAGTGATGTCCCTGTGGGTGCTCCACTTGAGGTGAATACAGAGCAGTAGCCTCATCTGCGGAGGGGGGATCAGAGTTAAGATCTGTCTGCTGTGGACAACACCGCAGAGGCCAGTGCTGATTCTCGAGCAATTGTGTTGATGGCATAGTGCTTAGCAAAAGTCATGTCCGAAGACCATGTTGCCGTATGGCGAATATCTTGGATTGAGACTCTTTTGAGAAAAGCTAGAGAAGTGGACGTTGCTCTAGTGGAATGAGCCGTAATAGGTGTTGATATGGACTTGTTCCGTAAAGTATAGCAAGTGGTAATACATTTCCCGATTATTTTAGATATCTGCTGTGAAGACAACGGTTGGCCCTTGGATTTTTTGTCAAGGCACAGGAAAAGCCGCTGGGATTGTCGAAAAGGGCGAGTCCAATCCAGATAAAAAGCGAGTGCCCTGCGGATGTCTAAGGTATGTAAAAGGGCTTCGTGAGTCGTTGCATGTGGTTTGGGGTAAAAAAATCGAGCGTATTATAGGTTCGTTGATATGAAATTCCGAATTCACCTTCGGCAGAAATTTTGGGTGCGAGTGTGGTATTACCCTTTGGTTGGTGAATAGGGTGTATGGAGGATCAGCCGAAAGAGCTGCCAGTTCTCCAACTCATCTGGCCGATGTTATGGCTAGAAGGAATATCACCTTCATGGTGAGAATCTGAATGTCACATGTGGCTAGAGACTCAAAGGATGGATATGTGAGCGTGTCCAAAACAAACTCAAGATCCCACAGAGTAGGTGGTTTCCTGTGTGGAGGGTGTAAGTTCATTAATCCCTTCAGGAAACGTTTAGTCATTGGGTGAGACATAATTGAAAAGTCTTCAATTGATTGTCTGAATGCAGAAATCGCCAAAAGATGGACTTTAATAGATGAAAGACCCAGTTTAGAGCGGTGCAGATGGAGGGCATAGTCCAGAATGCAGTGAATTGGAGTGGACATTGCATCGAACCCGTTGGCAACACACCAGGAATGGAACCGATGCCACTTATGAAGGTAAGTCTTTTGTGTGGAGTCACATCTGCTATGAAGTAATATATATTTCACCTCTTGTGAACAAAGTGCTTCTGCGCTATGGAACCAGCTAGGAGCCATGCCGTGAGGTGCATTCGGTCGATTTGCGGTTGTGGCATGAATATCCCTGGCTGCATGAGCAGATCCGGTCGTTTGCGTAACGGATATGGTGGTCACCGAGACATTTGCAGTAGAAGAGGGAGCCAGGTCTGTCTGGGCCAAAAGGGGGCTATTAGTATCACTGTGGCCCTGTCATCGATTATCTTCTCTAGCACTCTCGGGAGGAGTGGAACAGGAGGGAAAGCGTAGAGAAGACGGTGGTGAGTCCAGCTGATCAGGAACGCATCCCCCAGAGATTTGGGGCCAGACTGGCTCTGGAACAGTATCTGGGACATCATTTGGTCTTGTGATGTGTGGCAAACAAGTCTATACTGGGGTGCCCCCAGCGTTGAAATATGGAAAGGACCACTTCGTGATTGAGTTCCCACTCGTGTTGAGGAAACAGGTGTCTGCTCAAGGCATCTGCAATAGAATTGTCTTTGCCAGGTAGGTATGTTGCTATGAGAGTGATCTTGTGATTGATACACCAATTCCATAGCTTCGTGGCTTCTGCACACAGGGACCTTGATCGGGCCCCTCCTTGTCGGTGGATGTAGTACACCGTGGTGGCGTTGTCGGAGAAGACCTGAACCATCTGACCACAGATCCTGGGAAGGAATGTCTTGCATGCATTGAACACTGCCCTGAGTTCCAGAAGACTGATGTGCTGCAGGGCTTCCTGAGCATTCCATTGGCCTTGAGCGAATTTGCCCTCGCAGTGGGCTCCCCATCCTAGGAGAGAGGCGTCCGAAGTAACTTGGACAGTGGGATGTGGACGGTGGAAAGGAACCCCGGAGAGCATGTTGGTCGGAGAATTCCACCACGCGAGGGATCGTTTCACTGTCGATGGCAATGTTACTAGCCTGTGTATGTTGCAATTGCCCGGACGATATATGGACGGCAGCCAATGTTGCAGACAC
The DNA here is from genome assembly GCA_032595735.1 of Pelochelys cantorii. Classification (NCBI taxonomy): domain Eukaryota; kingdom Metazoa; phylum Chordata; order Testudines; family Trionychidae; genus Pelochelys; species Pelochelys cantorii. Next base: position 7,498,219 of record CM064338.1, on the reverse strand, counting down.
CTGAGGTGTAGTCTGGTGTGTTGCACTACATATGTCATCGCTGCTATGTGTCCAAGAGTTGGAGGCAAGTAAGTATGGACACTCTTGGGATGAGGGACAGTGTCTGTGTGAGGTTTTGAATTCTGTGAAACCTTTCTGTAGGAAGATAGGCCTTGGCCGTCGTAGAATCTAATCGTGCCCCCATGAACACGAGGGATTTTTGTGGCATGAGCGAAGACTTCGGAACATTCAATATAAGGCCCACATCTGTGAATAAGTCTCGTGTGACCTGAGTGGCCGACAGTGCACTTTCGAACGAATGAGCCTTGATCAGGCAATCGTCCAGGTATGGGAAGATCATGATGCCTTGACGATGAAGATACGCTGCCACCACCGCAAGTGTCTTTGAAAACACTTTGGGTGCGGAGGAGAGGCCAAACGGAAGGACTTTGTATTGAAAGTGCTGCGTGCCTATGATGAACCTCAGAAAACGTCTGTGTGCTGGGTGTATCGTCACATGGAAATACGCATCTTGTAGATCGAGGGACGTGAACCAATCGCCCTTGTTCAGGGCTGGAAATATAGAAGTTAGAGTCACCATCCTGAATTTCCGCTTCCTGAGGTACCCATTGAGATTGTGAAGATCCAGGATCGGTCTCCATCCTCCTGATTTCTTCTCGGTGAGAAAATAGCGGAGTAGAATCCCTTACCCCAAAATTCATCAGGTACTGCCTCCACCGCACCAATCTCTATGAGACGGAGAACCTCCTGCATTAGGAGATTCTCATGAGATGGGTCCCTGAAAAGGGACGGCGTTGGAGGGGTGGTGGGGGGATGGGAAAGAAAAGGGATGGAGTATCTTGATGTTACTATCTCCCGGACCCAACGGTCTGTGGTGATGGTAAACCATCTGTGCTGGTACGGTCTCAGTCGATGATGGAATAACTTCTGTGTTTCCGGATCGTACGTTAAAGGAATGGTCCTTAGTCCCTCGATCGTACCATCAAACTTGCTGTCTGTTGTTCTGGGAATTAGGGTTTCGTCCGGTTTGCGGTCTTCACTTTTGTTGACATAGTCTGGGGCGTTGTTGTTGTTGTGGGTGGTCTTGTTGTCTGAACCTCGGTGCCCCATACGAGAAGGGTCTCTGTCTGAAGTAGGGAGTGTATTGTTTGCAACGATATGGAGGTGTATACATCCCTAACGTTTTCAGGGTAGTTCTAGAGTCCTTGCCCGAATGCAGAACTTGGTCCGTTTTCTCTGCGAATAGACTCTGCCTGTCAAAAGGTCTTCTACCTTAGATTGTAAATCTTTAGGTACGGAGGCCATTTGTAGCCACGAAGAGCGTCTCAACCACTGATGTCGCTGTGGTCCATGTCGCTGCATCAGCAATATCCAGGGAAATTTGTAAGGCCGTTGTTGAGGCCATATAGCCTTCCTGGATAACTGATTTTAAGAGCTGCCGTTTCTCGTCAGGCAAGTTCTCTAAAACTGCTACCATCTTCGAGTAATTATCAAAGGTATGGTTAGACAGATGAGCCATATAGTTTGCCATTCTCAGTATAAGTGTGGCTGAAGAATAAACTTTCCATCCAAAAAGATGTAAGCATTTAGAGTCTTTATCAGCCGCAGCATTCCTATGTTGTGGTGTCTTAGATTTTTGCTGGGCTGCGTCCACAACTAACAAGTTCAGTTGAGGGTGCATGAAGAGAAATTCCATCCCCTTTGGTGGAATGAAATATTTCTTGTCCACTCTCTTATGAGTGGGCTGAGCGGACGCCAGTGCCTGCCATATGTCATCGGCAATTTCTAGGATTGCTTCATCAAAGGGTAATGCCATCTTCGATTTTGGGGATTTTTGAAGATTCTTCAACAGCTTATGTTGTTTCTGTTGGACCTCCACTACATGCAGGTCTTGTGATTCTGCCACTCTTTTAAAGAGGTCTTGAAACTGACGAGTGTCATCTACTGGAGAAGAATTGCCAGGGAACACTGCATCATTTGGAGAGGAAGAAGCAACAGAATGGTCCACTGGGGATTGTTCCTGCTGTTGCTGTTCTGGTGTCACTAGTTGTGCTGGCTCTAAGTGTACTTGAGGGTGAGGCACATTTCCAGCTGGTGTCGAGGGTCGAGTGGAAGCAGCTGGTGGAGTAGGGACCCTGGAGCTGGTGTGGGAACGATACCGATAGCGTCGTGGAGACAGGAAGAACGCCGTCCAGAAGAGTACCGTTGCTCATTAGGATAGTCGCTATCATGACGGTGATGATCACGATGATAACGAGACGATGAATATGCAGGTGAGTATTGTCGTCTGTACTTGTGACGATATTGAGGTGAAGATGAGCGCGTAGGTGACCTAGGTGAATGAGATCTGCGTCTGGTGTACGAAGGTGATCGAGAATGTCTGTGGTAGCGACGTGGTGATGGTGAGTATCGATGATAGTGTCTTCTCGAGATATTGGTAACATGAGAGTCATGCCTATGCGACTCGGAGAAAGCGGAAGAAGGTGATCTGGGCTGTGAATAAGGAGCTAAGAGCTCAGGGCTTGGTGAAAAGTGAAGCCTTGTGCTGGTTGAATGGTCAGCTCCTGCGGGCAGCAATGATTGATGTGACCTCTGGAGGGAGCCTTAGTGCTGCGGTGCCGGTGAATGAGATGGGAGCTGGTACAGTGCAGCCCTGGAGGCTGAAACACTAGCGCTTCGGTGCTTGTCAATTTCAGGTAAAGCCGGTGCCAGCGAAGAGCCTGCTGATATTGAGCTCGGCGCTGGTGATAGTGCCGGAGAGAAAGAGCATTGAAGATGTACCGAGGCAGCCAGTGCTGCACTCAGTGCCATAGCAGCTGGCACCGAGGTGGCTGGTGCCGCAGTTGCCAGTGCCGAGATGGCTGGTGCCATGCTATCCGGCGCGGAGAGAGACGGAGCCGGCATGGGCTGTATAGGTGCTGCATTAGCCCGCGCAGCGCTGATCGGAGCCGACGGTGGCAAGGTCAGTTCCGCTGGTGCTGATCGCGACGTTGGCACCGCCTGGGCTGAAGCACCTGCAGCTGCGGGTGTGTGTGGGTGCTTGGGGATCGGCGCCGGTGCCGATTCCGATCTGGGAGGCACCGCCATTGCCCGATCTGCTCCCCTGCTAGAGGTGGAGCTAGGCTCGGAAACACCGTGGCTCTTCCCATGCCGCTTGCCCTGCTGCTGTAGCCCGGTCGGTTTGTGACCCCTGCTCTTCGGGGTTTTCACTGCCGCCGGGGTACTTTGCTCTGAGTGAATATCCTGCGGCTGAAGCGCCTTGCTGTAGAGAAGCAGCTTCAGCCGCATCTCGCGGTCCCATCTCGCTCGGCCAGACAATTTCTGACAATGTGGGCATTTGTGGGGTACATGCCCCTCGCCCAGGCACTTGACACAGAATGAGTGTCCATCAGATGCCGGCATAGCTTCATGGCACTGAGAACACTTTTTGAAGCCAGAGGAAGCTGGCATTGTGAACTGAGGGAAAAACTTTTTTTTTTTTAAATGGAGGACTATTAAACAAACACTCTCTAACTAAACTAACTTAATAACTACTAACTATTGGCTGACTGACTATTTACAGAAATCTTTCTTAAACAGCTGAAGAGAAGGGAGTTGCTCCGCCTGCGACCGTTGAACGGTAAGGAGGAACTGGCGGGAAGCCGGACTCAGCGCAAGCTAACAATCAGTGTGAGCAGCACGTGCCCCATGCATGCGCAGTCCGGCTGGACCACAGCTGACGACTCTCTGACCTGCGGCGCCGGGACGAGCCCGACACCTCAAGTGGAGCACCCAAGGGGACATCACCGAAGAAGAAATCTCCTATTCTGAAAAGTTCACTGTTTTTTCATGTTCAAATTACAGTTGGTGTTGAAGAAAAGGTTCTGCCAGTTTTGCATCATATTTGACACATTGAAAAAGTTATTGCTGTCCCCTCATAGGCAGGTGACAATAAATAAAATAAATGGGGAAAATAAATGGGGAGTTTATACCCAATGATCCAATAACAGCATGCTTCAGATTGATAAATTAGAGGTATAAGGTTCTGTAGCCTATCTCTGATATAGTCAGACGTATACAAAAGTAGTTTAAATACATTGTTTGTGTTAATACCTGAAAGTAATAAAACCAGATTTATGATACAGGGACAACTAGATGGATGAACAGTGTAACTTCTTTTGGTCTACAGTCTTTAATTTGCAGAGATTTTCCAAATTAAGAATATTCCCTAGCTACAATGAATATGCAAAGATTTTTATTCCCCAAACAGTAATGTGATGGAAGCCAAATCATCTGTCATTTGTGTTAATTTAATTATCAGGCTACATTCAATTATCCAATATAAAATGCAAATGAAGTAGATGATTAGTTGACAGCACATACCAATTAAGTTTATTATAATAATTAAATCAGACAAAGTAGAAAAAGGAATGAAAATGTAATAAAATATGAGGGGATTTTTAATTAAACAACAAGAGTTTAATTAGAAACTCTAATCCTATAGTAAATAGATGATTGGCTTAATCAAAGATAGGGACATTCATTTTATTTTTACTATTATTTTGAGTGCATCTTTAGTACCATGGGGCCTGTTTTCCTAAGTTAATAGACTAAATGGTGACAAAGAACCAGTTTCACTGACCATACTTTATGCAAAGCAGATGCCTAATAAAGCAATCTCACACTAGCACATGATTATAGAATTCCTTGTCTTGTAAAAATGCAAGCTGTCTAACCCTACAGTAAATAAAAGTTCACGTGCTGATACAAAACAGACAGTGCAGTTTACTCTTGACTAATGATGCTAAAACATTTAACATATTACAGGATTGTTTGCTTTAAAAAATTTTAGTTTCATAACCCATTCATTTCATTTTGTGATAGTAGTGACCTAGAAAAAAGCTGGAGGTTAAAACAGGATATGAAAAACAAATATTACTAATAAAATAAATATGGGCAATGTCAGAAAGCTGTAGAAATTTTAAAATAAACTGAGCTAGTCTGGGCCAAACAAAAGAGAATCCCTTTATCCGATCACTGCTTGCAGTGATTATTTGGCTACATGGACCAAAGCTTATTTTGTGGTGAGTACATTAATGATAACTGTAATGAGACTGTGACCATGACTTTGTATGTGTGTTCACAGTGGCTATCATGATGGGGCACTAATCCTAACAACAGCTTCTGGGAGCTACCGACAGAGAAATATTAAATAATAGTAAGAAGAGAAAATAATTTCGTATCTTTTTGAGTTGCCATTCAGCTACAGGTAAAGAATTTTATAGTCTGACAATGAGAGCCAAAATGGCCATTAGTTTCAGTGGCATAGTGAGGGTGTTATGCGCCCAGGAGCAAAGGCAAAATTTGCACCCCCCCCGGGAGTGCGAACTAGTCTGACCCATTCCAACGCACCTGAGCCTGCAGCTGGTGCTGCTGGGGTCTGGTTCCTGGGCTCATGGGGCTGTGGGCTTTGCTGGTCAGACACCGAAATACAGCCCCCGGTGGAAGGTGAGTTGAGGTTGGTGTCTGAATGTATCCTGCCTTGTCAAAGGGAAAGTGGCGCTCTCAGATTCCTGTTTCCCAGACACAAAGTACGGGGTTAATGTAGCACATCTCAAGGGGCCAGAAAAACCTGTGGGGAGCCTGTGAGCCATGGGACAGGCCAGGGGCACTGCCCTGAGAGAGCGCCTGCAGGCCGGCATGTGAAACCAGACGCACCCATCGGGCCTGCCCGGACCATGGAGGGAACAGAAACAATAATTCCAATTTCCTGGGAACGAGCTCCTGCTCCCCGCTCTGAGCTGGAGAATGATTTAAAGCGCCCAGGATTTTATTGACCTAAATCACCTGGGAATTTATTTTAAAACAAGCCACTAAAAAACCTTGGAAACCCCCATTGGCTCAAGGGCACAGCTCTTCAGCTTTAGTCGTGCTCGAATCTTGTTTACTCCGCTGCTCGGATTAACAGGATTGAAACCAGCCCCACGAGGGAACTTTCCGCCGCTGAAGGAAAATGAGAAGCGAAGTCCTGGAGGAACAGGGGCCTTTTTGAGCGTGCCAAGCCCAGCCCGGCCGGTCAGCCTGGTGCACAGCAATAGAAAACAGACACACAATTGCAGGGGTAGCGAGAGCCTGTCTGCAGCCCCAAACCCACCAGCCTGCAGGGAGAGGTTCCACTCCCAACCGTGGAGCATTCAGCTAAACTTTTGGCAGCTAAATTGGCGCCCCCCTAGTGTGGCGCTCGGGGGCAACTGTCCCCTCTGTCCCCCCTCGCTACGCCACTGATTAGTTCTGCATATCTCTAACAGAAATAAATAGCTTGAAGAATTGCCATCAAAGGTCCACTATGCTATATTGTCTCTATTTTAGCAAGGACCTAAAATTGTTTTATGTAGCTGAAGAAGTTATTTATTATTCCTCAGACTTAATCCAGTTCAGAGATAGATTGATGGCTCATGACTTTATCTACAAGTACAGATGCTGAAGATTTAAACAGACTGCAATTTACCAGCTGGGAATCATGTCCTCAAGACAAAACACATTTATGCACATACTTTATCTCTTGGCTACTTACTCACCATAACCATCTGCTAGGATGGCATGGTGCCTGCTCACATGCTGGCAGACCTTTGCCCTAGGGCACAAATTTAAACAGCAAAAGGCATGACAGAGCACTACAACTGACATCTCTGGAAAGAAGTTCCTCTTCTGTGCATGTCCCTTTTCCAACGGACCACATCTGTTTATAGTTGTGTGCCAAAAAAAGAATTCCTGAAGTGGAGAGAAAAGGAAGATGGAGTTCACTGGCACTTCTGTATACCAACCAGACCAGTTAGATGGCAGTGGGACTCTGGGAAGCTCAGCAATACCACTCATCTCTCAAAATGAGCGCACTACAAAAATACCTGCAGGCAGTCTGTGTGAATGAGCAGTGTATCTGCAGGACTTCTTGAATTCTGCTTCTGTGGAGTCTAAAACCTTGATTCAACTTCCAAAAGTTACTTAACATTAGCCCTGCAAAACACAGCACCATCCTTGGAGTCATTTTCCTGAGGGACCAGTGCCAGGCAACTTTTGGATCCTGAATTAGGATTTGGCTTCACACGGTAGCAGGGCTACACCAGTTTCTCTGAAGCTGTGGCCAAAACCATCAAAATTATATTTTATACTGTCAGCCCTAAGATGTTACAATGTTCAAATTGCTGTTGACAGCCCTACCATTATGGTTCAAAAGGTTTCCCCCCTTAAACTTATACTGACAAGTTGAAACATTCACTTACATCTGCTCTTCAATTTATGGAGGGGATAAAACATCTAGTTCTGAATAAAATAGTTTAATAGAAAAGGATACAGGAGAAACAGACATAAAAGAGTAATACTGCAAATGACAATGTAAAATACACTATATAACCAAATAATATCAAAGGATAATTTGACATAATACAACTTATATGCACATATACACAGTCAAGCCCAAATATTGAAAAATAAATAGCAAAGGCAAAGTTCTGCTCTGATTTACACCCTGGTAAACCCAGTCTAAACCAAGAATCTTGGATGAGCTGTAAGAAAGGGAAAAGTTTAATCCCAAATATCCTCAAAGTTTTGCATCATGATTATTTGTAAGCAATTCTTTTTAGTGTGGGAGTTCAAGGAGTCCATTATAATTGTGGGCACAGTGTCCAGGAAGTTGAAGGGAATTTGCAATGTACAAACAGGAAAGTTAAAATTAACAGAGGAATGAAGAACAAGGGATAAATTCTATTGTAAATATGTATGCACAGCAAGGTTCCCTGTAAGGTGTGTGGTAGCATGGCCCCACAGCTGCTTAATGAGCCCTGCTCAGGGCTGCCATGCATGGAGCTGCCTGGCTAAGAGAGGGGCACTTCTGCTGCTGCTCTAGCTGAGGGAGAAGTGCCCCTCCCCCAGCTAGTCAGCTCAGTGCGCGGCAGCCCTGAGCCCCTCATTAAGTAGCTGTGCAGGCCATGCTATTGCGCAGCTTGGAGGGAATATTGATGCACAGCTTTTATTGGCTTCCATAACATTTTAATTTGGTAGAATTCAAATATAGAATTTGGCCTTCTCTCTGGACAAATATTTATCCAATAGGAAAGGAGATTAAAGGAAAATATATAAATATAAAATATAACACTCTTGTTGACATGTAAAACATACTTGTCAACAGTCCTGTTCTGGTAGTGTCCAGGTGTAACCATATGGTTGGTCAGTGCTATCAGTATCTCAAGTATAAGAGAACCAAAACCATACCAAATGAATACCAAAAAGAATGATGTCCCCCTTCACATTTCCCATTTAGTCTGAATTTGGTAACAACTATTATCAGATATTTTTGTCCTAATACAAAATGTAGGCTCCCGTCTTATAGATGCTTCGGTATATACATACATTTACACACTTGAGGCGTCACATTGGTTTCAGTAGCACTGCTCATGTAATTAAATTGTTTCAGGATCAGGGTCTAAACATGTGCACTATAATCCCAGTCAAATTTCTGATTTCCTTACCTGATTATCTGGGTGGTTTACAGTAAAATACCCAACACAAACAATGACTTCATGTAGCAGTCCTTCACAAGTATGCTGAGAACAGTACCACAACAAAGAGCTGATAATATGACGGAAAGCAAGGGAAAGTCCTTCAGCACCTATAACAGACTGACAGAAAACATGAAATCATAACCTAGCAATATACTACAGGGACTAACTGAAACAAATGAGAGCTGAAATTACAAACTGCATACTTTTCAATGTTTTCAGGAAGTATTCAAGTAAGATTTTGGTTATACTTTTGGTAGCATAATGGTGTTGGTAAAATAAGCCAAATGAACCCCTTCCTCTCCCTCCTCCTTTTTTCAGCAACTTATCAGTACAATACTAATTAATATGATAAATGCCCCGGTAAAGAAAACTAAATTTTAGTTTTAAGTGGTCAAAGAAAAATAAGGGTTCTTCTCAGTTGGCATTATGTTAGCATTAAGTAGCCAATTTATTTAAATATGCAGAACATGTTCCGGGAAAACTTAATACTAATAATAATTCTCGGTAATAAGCAAAGGAAAACAAATCATTCCCTATTTTTGCAAAAGAGCAGAATACATTTCTCAGTAATATCTTGTGTGTTCTAAACGGAAAAGAAGGATAAATAATAACTAATAACATTTCCAAACAAACATTTTCAAAAGTTAGAAACATCCAAAAGACGACAACCATCAGCTGCAATTCTTTTTTGGGATACTTTGTGAAACTAGGCAAATTGCTGTAATGTGGAGATTCAGGAGAATTAGATTTTATCTGTGCAGCCTACAGCCTCTATTTAATAAACATGTCAAACAGACAGAGCGACATAAGGTCAAAGGGGAAAGCTGAAGCATAAGGAATGAGCATGACAGTCTACTAACTCTAATGAAAGAACAGTGCAGGCCTGTGGGAAAATAGCTTTCATCTGAAAGTTTTCTTTATTTCATATCTTCTAGTCTGTGTGGTAGAGTTAGGATTTAACATAACAAAAATTCAGCCCAGAAAAATGAAATTTTTGTTTTAAAAAACTAGCACTGGATAGTTTCCATCTCCTTAGCTAATACCCCCAATAAGTAATAATACTTTCAAGTTCCAAAATATAATATAGTAAATAATTGCTACTTTATATAATGTATCAATATGTTTTTGGGTCCAGCCCTTATTCAATTAGTCATGTCCACGCACGCTGTGACCTAATGCTCTGTGTTTAACCTTCCCTGATAACAACAGGCCAGGGGGTACACAAGTTTGTGTATAAAAGTTAAACTAATTTTTCAAGGAAACTGTGTTTCCTCTTTAGCCTGAATTAATAGTAGTTCAGTATCCTGTGTATTGTTTCTCACTATCATCTTTCAATTGTTTAGACTGTCAAGTTAGATGTATACACCCATGAGTCTGTGCTGATATTAATTCATATCGTGCCAGAAGTGGACCTTTTTTTTAATCAGAAAACTGTTCTGTGATCTTACTATTACAGGAGGAAACTGTTCCTGAGAGCTAATAATTGTCACCAGCACATAAACTCTTGCCTGCCTTTTATTCTGCTATAGTTTCTAAGGGTCAGAAGGGTCAATAATATGTTTCAGGTGTATGCTACCTTTTTAACATTAACTAAAGAGTTAACATTAATAGATGGAGACACGCAGTTACTAAGAATGGAACACCAATTCTGTTATTCAAAACAATCCAATTCAGCAAAGCTGGCAAGCAAATGCTTTACTGAACTGAAGCCCACCTCAGATTCACATAGTCATTAATTGCTATACTTAATACAAATCAGTTCTACAACACACAGCTCTACAGAGCACAAATGAACACGGTTATATCAAATGGAGGGCTTGTGATACAATGCAAGTTTGGTTATAGATGCTCAGATACAATGGTAATGAGTAGACAAACACAGCACTGGGTGTCTTTTTAATTAATTTTGGTGTAAAGTTAAATATTCTGATACAGGTTGGACCTCTCTAGTCCAGCACCCTTGGGACCTGACCGGTGCTGAACCAGAGAACTTGCTGATCCATGGCAGGTCAATATTGTCTAGCAGTATTACCAACACTTCCCCTGCTTACTGGGCTCTTAGATGTTTGGGGGTAAATTAGAGTTAAATAGCACAGAACACTGAGAGCTAGGACTGGTGGCTATAAATAAACTTTACGGGATCATGGGAAACTTGGCCACACCCATAGTAAGTGGACATCTGGCTAACAAATCATGCCGGACCATGGATGTTGCCAGACCAGAGAGTTCTGGAGTAGAGAGGTTCAACCTGTACGACTTTAGGGAGCAAATATTTTTTAAAGTAGAGTGAAATCTTAGGTGCAGCCCTAAAGATGGTACAGAGTTCTATGTATTACATCTCTGGTAATTTATACCAGCTGAGGATCTGCCTCTTGATGCATAACCATAATGTCTGCATCAACTGATAACATGTTTCCAGCAGCAAGAACCACAGAACATAATGTAGAATACAACTACTTGAAGAATCATTTTATGAAATACATAAACATGGGTCAACTAATTGTGAAAAATTTACATATGAGATACCATCTACTTTTTGGAAATTTGTCCCCAACAGTCTGGTCTTGACTCTGCAACTAGATCCATGTGGATGAAGGAGTTTTCCCTCAGGATACATCTACACTTGCACCCTAGTTCGAACGAGGGATGCAAATGTAGGCGACCGAAATTGCTAATGAAGCGGGGATTTAAATATCCCGCGCTTCATTAGCATGATCTCGCCGGCGTCTTACTCCGCTCAACAGCTGTTTCAAAAGTGAAAGTGCGCGCCGGGACGCGTTAGTTCGAACCAAACCCCTTGGTTCGAACTAATGTTACTCAAACAAAAATGAGGAGTAACGTTAGTTCGAAACAAGGGGTTTAGTTTGAACTAATGCGTCCCGGCGCGCACTTTCACTTTCAAAACAGCTGTTGAGCGGAGTAACGCACCGGCGAGATCATGCTAATGAAGCGCGGGATATTTAAATCCCCGTTTCATTAGCAATTTCGGTCGCCTACATTTGCATCCCTAGTTCGAACTAGGGTGCAAGTGTAGACGTACCCACATAGACCTTTTTGTTGGAACAGGGCTATTAGTTGTACTAAAACCAAAAATCAAGAAGTGGGTGTTGAGTGTGAATTATCCTGCATTCTTTACTAAGGCAAAACTCCTGCTGATTTCAGTGCAATGCAGAAATGAGTCCAGGATGTACAATATGATTGGACAAATTATTCATTATATATTGAATAATATACTGCATGAGATTGTTGTTAGCAAAAAAAAGTTTTACAAAATAATGTTATATGCAATTTCATCTCACATTAATAAAAACAACTTTTACCCTTTTATTTCTGGAATACTTTAATAGTATTTTTTCTTAAAATGGCAAAGTTATTTATTTGCATTATGCACTAGTTGCCGGACAAATTTATTTTTTCAAGAGAGATTTTGTCCTCACCTGCAAAACTTTAATGCTTTCTTTTCCCGAGGAATTTTAAAAAATAGTATTATTCTGGCTGAATTGTACCATCTTAAATTCAAGTAAATGGCAAGTCACACTTAAACACAGTGTCATATAAGGATGGGGCCATCAACTCAAAGCACCTAAGCAGCTCACATTACAGTTCTTACACAAGTAAGCTGTTTGTGGACCTTGGCACGGAAGGTTTGAAAGCTTGTAACACGGGAGATTAGATTTGATATGTAAAATACTGGTCACTCTCAAAATCAGTAGAACAAAAATAGTAATGTTATATATTCAGTTTAGTTTGCGAATTCTGTATGTCTGTCTTATAATAAAAATGGATTATATTTATTATTTCTCATATTTAGGCAATGGAAGTAACATTAACAAACGGCAATTCTATGAATGGAGAAATGAGACTAAAAAGTATTCATTTCATTTGTGACTCTTCCTCAAGTTAATTTTAAATACAATTATATGCATTTGGCTAAATTTAAAAAATACATACAACAATGTATGTTCTAATTTTAAGCACAAGCTAAAAAGACAAAAATTGTTACCTGAAAAGCTGGCAGATCAAGAACTGCAAAGCTATTGAAGAAGCGTAAACTCTGAATAGCAACCTGGATTGTGTTCTCTGTATAACTCTCTTTGGGACTTGCTGTATTTGGGTCTGAGATTGTGCCATGGAAAAGAATACAGTACAGCATATGCAAGACTCCAACTAGATCTGTAGTCTGAAGAACTGTAGTTAGTCCAGTGGGATCCTGACGTGTATTGTCAAATATAGTCCAAGACCTGTCAAAGAAAAATTAAATCAGGGGTCTCAAACTCAATTTACCTTAGGGTCAGTGACAGTACTGAAATCCTCCCAGTGGGACAGTGGGCACTCCCCTCCTCTGGCCAGGCTCCAGGGGTGTGTATCTCCACACATATCCCCCATGTGTTTCCTGGCCCCACTTGCTGACCCACGCTCTTGCCCCACCCCCCGTGCGTCCTCTCAGCCCCACCTACTGCCCCCAGAGAATGTATTCCCTTCTCTTCCCTGGGAGCCCATTCTGCCACCACTGGGACTAGAATGGCTTCTGGCTGATAGCTCTGTACCATTGTTGGCACATCCCTGTAGCCCAGGAGAGTTGTGTGCAAAGCTGTCCTATCCATAGCATGGTTTGGTGCAGCCACTTTGGGTCCTATGCTTTTGGGGGGGGGGGGCTCATGGCGGCTGCTTGAACAGTTCTATGGACAGGATAGCTTGTGGGGCCCTGGGTGGGCTAAGGCTGGCAGCAGCAGTCAGGCCCCCTAGTACTCACTACAGCAGTGGGAGCCTCAGGGAAGCGGAGCTACACAGCAGCTTGCTCCACTCTGCTGCTATCTCCCAAGCCAGCCTGGACTGCCCTGGGAGATGGTGGTGGGGCAGAGCAGAGGCTGATGGGGGTGCCCAGATTGTGGACTAGTTATAAAGAAGACTCAGTTAGTGCAGGGGACCCAACCTGTGCTGCCAACTTGTGTCAGGCTCACTGGTAATCCCCAAGGCCACATCCCTGGGGGAGAGGACTTGCGGCAAGGGGTGCAATAGGGCTGCAGGAACTTACATGCCAGCAGCCATGCACAGGTCGGTCTGTGGAACTGCTTGGGTCGCAGCTGGCCCATGAGCCATGAATTTGCGACCCCTGCATTAAACTGTCTAAAATTAAAACTATCAGAAGGGCTAACATTTAAAATATGTCAAAGAGAAGAAAACATGAACGAATCTGATGTCTGTAATATATCATGAAACTGTATTATTTCTGCAAAATGTTTAACAATGTACACTCATTTATATATGAAGGCTCTCTAGATAACTGTTCACCTATCTCTATAATCTTTCTCCAAAGATACCAAGCTCTGATCCATTCCTAGGTTCATGCTAACCAGTTGATACCAGGCAGGAACTCCATAGCTTGAAAGTTATGATCACTTGGAGCACTCACAGTAACTCCTTGCACACATCTAATACATATATTTAGTCTATACCCCATATTCTATTAACATAATTTGTTGGTTTCTTGTAAAGGGAAATCATGCCTTACTAATCTGCCAGAGTTCTTTGAGGGAGTCAACAAGCATATGGACAAGGGGGATCCAGGGTATATAGTGTACTTAGATTTCCAGAAAGCCTTTGACAAGGTCCCTCACCAAAGGCTCTTAAGTAAAGTAAGTTGTCAGGGGATAAGAGAGAAGTTCCTTTCATGGACTGATAACTTGTTAAAAGATAGGAAACAAAGGGCAGGAATAAATGGTCATTTTTCAGAATGGAGAGAGGTAAATAGTGGTGTTCCCACAGGGGATCCGTACTGGGACCAATCCTATTCAACATATTCATAAATAATCTGGAGAAAAAGGTAAACAGTGAGGTGGCAAAATTTGCAGATGATATTAAACTGCTCAATATAGTTGAGGCCAAACCAGACTGTGAAGAGCTTCAAAAGGATCTCATAAAACTAGATGATTGGGCAACAAAATGGCAGATGAATTTTAATATCGTTAAATGCAAAGTAGTGCATATTGGAAAACACAATCCCAGGTATACGTACAAAATAACGGGGACTAAATTAGCTATTACCTCTCAAGAAAGAGATCTTGGGGTCATTGTGGATAGTTCTCTGAAAACATCCACTCAACGTGCAGCAACAGTCAAAAAAGCAAGCAGAATATTAGGTGCCAATGGTTCTTTCTCTGTGTAGATTCTGGTGTCAGTACTCTTCCTCTCTAATTGCTAACTAATGGTCCTTATCTGCTTCTTTTAACTATCCAGTTTTTAGGTGCTTATAGACTATCAGTTTTGCCTGTTACATACCAGCTCGGTTTTCCCTTTGATATTTAGATACCCATTGACTCCTTTTGTCCTCCCTCCCATTGTTTCCCTCCCCCCTTCCTTCTCCCCTATTTATTTTGGTTCTGGACATACAACACTCCAGTGATCTGAAGAAGTGGGCTGTACCCATGAAAGCTCATGATACCATCTACATGTTCTGTTAGCCTTTAAAGTGCTACCAGACTATTTGTTGTTTTTTAAGTTTATCCTGTACAGACTAACTCGGCTACCCCTCTGAAGGAATAATTAAGAAGGAGATATTTAATATCTTATTGCCTCTGTATAAATCCATGGTACGCCCCCATCCTGAATACAGGGCGTCCCCGCTTTAAGTCACCCCGGTATACGTCAGTTCCGCACTAATGTTACTGACGCTTGTAGGAGCTGATGCGTTCTAAGTCCTCCCATTCCCTGTTCTTAAGTCGCGCAAAATAATTGCGCAAATGGAAGTCAGCTGTGGGGAAAAAATTCCCCGCTTTAAGTCATTTCGCTATACATCCACGTTTTTGGAATGTATCTTGGATATATAGCAGGTATGCCCTGTATTGCGTACAAATGTGGTTGCCTCATCTCAAAAAAGATATCTGGGCATTGGAAAAAGTTCAGAAAACAGCAACAGAATGATTAGGGGTTTGAAACGGCTGTTGGATGAAGAGAGATTAAAAAGACTGGGACTTTTCAGCTTAGAAAAGAGGAGACTAAGATGGGATATGATAGAGGTCTTTAAAATCATGACTGGTGTGGAGAAAGTGAATAAGGAAAAGTTATTTACTTGTTTCCATAACATAAGAACTAGAACAAATGAAATTAATAGGTAGCTGGTTTAAAATAAACAAACGGAAGTATTTCTTCACGCAATGCATAGTCAACCTGTGGAATTCCTTGCCAGAGGGCACTGTAAAGACCAGGACTTTAACAGGGTTCAAAAAAGAATTAGATAAATTCATGGAGGATAGGTCCATCAATGCTTATTAGCCAGGATGGGCAGGGATGGTGTCCCTAGCTTCTGTTCATCAGAGGCTGGCAATGGGTGACAGGGAAGGGATCACTTGATGATCCCCTGTTCTGTTCATTCCCTCTGGGGCACCTGGCATCAGCCACTATCAGAAGACAGGATACTGGGCTAGCTAGATCTTTGGTCTGACTCAGTATGGCCGTTCTATTTTTTTTAAAGTTTCTTTATGACAATGGCCGGGAGAGGTGGAGGAGTGCCCTAGGGACCATCACCAATTGAATGGGCAAAGACATGGTGGCTTGAACAACTGTATATATGGATATATTAAATAGCAACAAGATACTAGTATCAGATAACATTCACCCTAAAGTTATGAAGAATTTTAAGAATGAAATGGATGAGCTCAGAAC
The DNA here is from genome assembly GCA_032595735.1 of Pelochelys cantorii. NCBI lineage: Eukaryota > Metazoa > Chordata > Testudines > Trionychidae > Pelochelys > Pelochelys cantorii. The sequence goes on along the minus strand of CM064338.1, from coordinate 7,482,020 downwards.
AAAAATATACAACCTCTTATTAAAATCAGCTACTATATTAGAAGACTGTAGGGTAGCAAAAACTACAGAAAAAGAATAAACAGTACACCTTGTGTAATGGAAAACCATGCTTCTTCAATCTATGAGAATCTCTTGTGAATGCAAAAAAATTCCCAACCAAACAAAAACAAGAACAAAAAAAACAACCAACCAACCAAACAAAAAACCCCATGTTTAAAAGAAAACTAACAGATTTAATTAATCTAAACTTTTGAAAAGCCTTTGACATAGCCCCTCATAAGAGTCTATTGAGGAAACTAAATAGTCTTGTGGTGAAAGTTTTGCTACGACAAAGAGACAGAAAACAGAATAGGAATAAATGGTCAATTTTCAACAAATGGTTAACACTGGGTTTCCTTACTGAAATCAGAACTGGTATTGTTTCATATACTTAATAATAATATGGAAAAGGGAGTGAAACAGTAAAGTGATAAAATCTGCATGTGATACAAAATTATTTAGAATAGTCATTGTTATACCAAATTTAGAATGCAGCTTCCTCTTATCATAACTTAAAGCAAGGTCAGCGTTTGGATGTGCCTGGACAATGGGATGTGCCCGGATTGCGATTCCATTTAATTAGAAACAAAGGGAGGGGTCTGGTAGGAGGGACAGTTATACTGTAGAATGACCACGGGGGGCAGCAAGGGGCCAGACATGGGGACGGGGACAGCTATAACCCCACTAGGTCAGCAGGGGGCAGGGGCTGACGAAATTGGGGATTTGTGGGGGTTTAAAGGGCTTGCATGTTGAAGGGATAGCACTGTGTCCCTAGATATTACTGGTTTAATGAGGTGAGGGGGAGAAAAGATAGAGGAGTTGCACTGTATGTAAGAGATCAGTATGATTACTCAGAGCTCCAGGAGAAAAGCTGAGTTGGCTGATGTGATTGCAGAGCCATTGGCCATTATCTTTGAAAGCTTGTGATGATTGGGGGAGGTCCTGAACCTTTGTAAAAAGGCAAATGTAGTGCCCATCTTTAAAAAAGGGAAAAAGAACAATCCAGGGAACTACAGTCTGGTCAGCCTCACCTCAGTCTCCGGAAATATCATGGAGGGAATCCTCCAGGAATCCATTTTGGAGCACTTGGAAGAGAAGAAAGTGATCAGAAACAGTCAACATGGATTCACCAAGGCCAAGTCATGCCTGACCAACCTGATTGCCTTCTATGACAAGGTAACTGGTTCTGTGGATATTGGGAAGGCAGTGGACGTGATGTACCTTGATTTTAGCATAGCTTTTGATACCATCTCCCACAGTATTCTTGCCAGCAAGTTAGGGAAGTGTGGATGGCTCAATGTCTAGTTGGTGGTCGGTATCAAGCTGAGTGCCCCAGGGTTTGGTTCTGGGGTCAGTTTTGTTCAACATCTTTATTAATGACCTGGATGAGCGGATGCAAGGGGGAGAGGTAGATACGCTGGAGGGCAGGGTTAGGGTCCAGAATGACCAAGAAAAATTGGAGGATTGGGCTAAAAGAAACCTGATGAGGTTCAACAAGGAGAAGTGCAGAGTCCTGCACTACGGACAGAATAATCCCAAGCACTGTTACAGGCTGGGGACTGATTAGCTGATTAGTTTGGCAGAAAAAGACCTGGGGATTATAGTGGATGAGAAGCTGGATATGAGTAAACAGTGTGCCCTTGTAGCCAAGAAAGCTAACAACATATTAGGTTGCATTAGGAAAAGCATTGCCAGCAGATCTAGAGAAGTCATTATTCCCCTTTATTCATCACTAGTGAGACCATATCTGGAGTTCTGTGTCCAATTCTGGGGCCCCCCATTAAGAAAGGAATATAGACATATTGGAGAAGGTCTGACAGATGGCAACAAAAATGATTAGGGGGCTGAAGTATGTGACTTATGAGGAGAGGCTGAGGGATTTGGGCTTATTTAGTTTACAGACGTGTGTGTATGGGTGTGGGGGGGGAGTTGATAGCCTTTAACTACCTGAAGGGGGGTTCCAAAGAGAGTGGAGAGAGGTTGTTCTCAGTGATGACAGTTGACAGAACAAGGAGCAATGGTCTCAAGTTGCAGTGGGGGAGGTCTAGGTTGGATACTGGAAAAACTACTTTACTAGGAGTGTGGGGAAGCACTGGAATGGGTTCCCTAGGGAGGGGGTGGAATCTCCATCCCTAGAGGTTTTTAATTTTCGGCTTGACAAAGCCCTGGCTGGGGTTGGTCCAGCTTTGGGCTGGGGGTTGGACTTAATGACCTCCTGAGGTGTCTTCCAACCCTAGGATTCTATAATTCTAAGGAGTTTGTTGTTACAGGGAACAGCACAAAACTGGAGATCCCAGCAACTGGTGACCAGATGACCGGGAGACCTAGCTCAGATGACACACCTGGTTTTGGCCAGTCGGAGGACAATGGGCTGTGATGTCCCTGGCTGGAACCAGCTGGTGAACTGCCCAGCTGGTTCCAGCCAGGGAGGAACAAAGGATAGAGGAGAGGAGAGGTGGAGAAGAGAGGGCCCCAGGCAACCTGTTTACCTGGACAAAAGATAAAGAACAGAGGAGGAGCTGCTAGAGGGGAATATTGGAGCCTGGAAAAAGGTTTTTTCCTGGACTGGGCAGAGAGACAACAGGGAGAGCCCATATGGCTACAGCAGAGATTCAGGCTGAGGGAGGCCAGGTCTACGGTCCTGAGAGTTCCTTTGCTATGGTCAATGCTCAATAAGCCTTCCTATTTTATGCTGGCTGAGTGTCACTGGTCTGGAGAACAAGACTGCACTATTCCCTCTGGGAGTGGAGACTCCAGGGGTCCAGAGTGAGTGGATTCCCTGAGGGGACCCGCAGCAGCAACAGGTGAGCTGAAGGCCCGAGAGATGGGGTCCCAGGAGACAGAGGGGATAACCCCCAAGGGAGAATGGACTTGCCAAGAAGGGGCTGTCACACTAGAGGGGGTTCCTCCTGGGGATTGTATGGCTCAATGTCAGCATGACCTGGGAGTCTATGACACAGGAATAGAAAAAGGGACAGCTGTACTTTACAGAGAGTTTGTGTGCCTGTCTGTCTGTCCCCCAGCTGGGGACACGATCCCCTCTCCTGACTGTGCCCTCAGCAACTGCAGCAACCATGGACAGGCGCTTCTCACTTGGTCCTAAGCTGCTCCAGTGAGAGAAGGCTGAGGTTGTCTTCTCTTCCTGGGGCAACTTTGACCCCAGTCCCACCCCAGAGCAATGATTTAAATGAAGAAAAACAAAGCTTATTTGAGTTAAGGACCTGAGCAACTTGGGGTAAATCTTACAGGATGGAATACTGGAAATGGAACTTTTACTAGGAAATGGGTTTCAGTTTCTAAAAATGTTACTTTGACCTTGGTGTATATATTTGCATATTTTATGGGGCAATGCTAGGTTTGAGTGGACAGCAGAAGTCAGGTACAGTGATAGTGAGTGATGATAGATTATATGGCTGGGCATAACTAGTTGATTCCTGGTGTAAATAACAAGGCAAGATAAGGCCAACAGAAGTACTGGCTTCATCCCTTGCCCTTGTTCTTTCTGTGTGATCTTCTGATTCCATGTTTCCTTCTCAAGTCCCTTGCACCCACTCTGCATATTTCATTCATTTCCCTTCACCCCTTCCATGGTTCCTAGTCCCTTGAATTTCTCCTTTATTCCCTGTTGCATGACCAGTTCAGTGTACCTTCTCTCTTAGGCACATAAATCACCTCCTTATTCTTTCCCAAAAGCACTCGTTCAAGACCAAGCAGCATTATTCCATGACAACCAGTCCGTTTCCTGCCAATCCATTTCTCTCCTTTTTCATCACCTTCTTTTCCACCCCGCCTGCTCCCTTCACATTTTCTCCATCTATGACCCAAGTCAGTACCTTTTGAACTTACATTTATAAATATTTAAAAATAATTTTAGACATTGCTCTGTACACATACATAAATAGCTCTTCATGAATGCGTCCCAGGCTATAGCTGTAGATGAAGGAAAGGTGGGGGGGAAAACAAGAAAAAAAATCCCTGTAGCCTGTCTTGAAGAAAATACGGACTTTTTTTTACACTAGGGATGCAATTGTGGGCTGTGCTTTCAGTAGATGCAGCACACAGAGGCACAGCCTGGAGAGAAAAAAAAGACAAAGATGATCACTCTGATTATTGGTTGATCAGGGACCAACATGAACCACAAATATGGAAACCTCCCGCACGCAGCTAATACAGTTCTGCAACCCAAATCTCTGTAGTTCTCTCTATAGCAGGGGTGGGCAAATTCGGGCTGGTGGGCCAGAGCCGGTCCACAGGGTTAGTCCCTGGTGGGCCCACAACTCCATGTTTACCTGCGCCTCCACAGGTATCAGAGGATTGCAGCCAATACAAGTGTCGGGAATTGGCATCCTGCTCTGTGACACTTCCCGCTGCTTATACTGGCTGCGAATTGCTGTTTGCGGCCAACCAGAGCTGCGATCCTCCGATACCTGCGGAGGCGCAGGTAAACATAGTGGCAGCAGCCCACCAGGGACTAACCCTGCGGGCTGCCATTACTTTATTGCCCACCCCTGCTCTACAAAAATTCTCCCCCAGCCAGGTAAGAGATTGCAAGGGGCATTTACAACCTCTGTATATTGCCACAACAGCATAGTGGCACTGCAGTGGGAGGCAGAACCCCTCTCCAGAACATACAACTCCTTTTCTAATTGTTTGTAGCATGGAATGAGATGCGGCATGTGAAATTTCAGGAGGATTGTTTAGGGTGTAGATAGTCTGAACATTTGGTTTAAATGGAAAGAAAAGTTGAATTGTAATATGAGCATGGAACAGATTTTGCTGATCAACAAGAGCAGGTTGCTTTGCACCAACAGGCTGATTGACTCTCTTGAGAGTCTATCCAGCAGATTCTGGCCTTACAGGAGGCTGACCTTGGAAAGTTCAGTATAATACAGAAGCTAAATCTTTGTGTCAGTGGCTAGCACTTGTACTTTGAAACCTGTGATAAAGATTTCATAAAGGAGTTAATGCAAATGAGCTAGCCACCTCCTGCACCCTGCTAGTTCCAATTCTTAGGACAGCCTCTTTCCAATGGGAGCAGTGAAACCTGTAGTAGTCACTTGAATCTAGCTTTGGAATGATTTCCCAGTGTGGCACTGGGTAGGGAGAGGGACTGGTTTTGCTTTCCAGGTAATCTTGGAGTCAGAGGACTGTTTTCTTCATTGCCCTAGCTGACTTCTGAAACTGCCAAAGAGGAAGTCTTGCTTAGTGCTTAATCCTTAAATATTATTTCTTAGCTGACTGAAGTCAAGTCAGCCAGGGAAGGAAAGATTATGACATACACTATCTGAGAAACTGAGGAACCATCTGTTGGAAGCATCTGTTGGAAGCATCCTGTACAGCAAACAGGAAAACATCAAAAAAGAGCTCTCCAATCTGGAGACTTTCATAAAAAACCAACCTTCCCCACAAATGGACTTTACTAAAATAAGACAGGAGATCTACATTACACACTTCACTTCTCTACAGAGGAAAAAGGACTGTAAGCTGTCGAAAATCATACCTGCCACATGGGGCCACAACAGTGATACCCCTAACTCACCCAGCAATATCGTCAATCTATCAAACTACACGCTCAGCCTGGCAGAAGAGTCTGTCCTATCTCGGAGACTCTCTTTTTACCCCACCACCCCCACTAACATGATACAGTATTGCGGTGATCTGGAAGCCTACTTTCGCCGTCTCCGTTTCAAGGAATACTTCCAACACAACACTGAACAACGCACTGACACAGAGATACCTTCCCACCAACAGCACAAGAAGAAGAACTCCACATGGACTCCTCCTGAGGGTCGAAATGACAGTCTGGACCTCTACATAGAATGCTTCTGCCGATGTGCACAGGCAGAAATTGTGGAAAAACAGCATCGCCTGCCTCGTAACCTCAGTCGTGCAGAATGCAATGCCATCCACAGCCTCCGGAACAACTTTGACATTATAATCAAAAAGGCTGATAAAGGAGGTGCTGTTGTCATCATGAACAGGCCTGACTACCAAAAGGAGGCTGCCAGACAACTCTCCAATACCAAATTCTACAGGCCACTTCCCTCAGATCCCACTGAGGAATACACTAAGAAACTATGCCATCTGCTCAGGACACTCCCCCCACAAGCACAGGAACAAATCAACACACCCTTAAAGCCCCGACCAGGGTTGTTCTATCTATTACCCAAGATCCACAAACCTGGAAATCCTGGACACCCCATCATCTCGGGCATTGGCACTCTCACTGAAGGATTGTCTGGATATGTGGACTCTCTACTCAGACCCTACGCCACCAGCACTCCCAGTTACCTCCGTGACACTACTGATTTCCTGAGAAAACTACAATGCATTGGTGATCTTCCAGAAAACACCATCCTAGCCACCATGGATGTAGAGGCTCTCTACACAAACATCTCACACACAGATGGAATACAAGCTGTCAGGAACAGTATCCCTGATGATGCCACAGCACAACTGGTGGCTGAGCTCTGTGACTTTATCCTCACACACAACTATTTCAGATTTGGTGACAATATATACCTCCAGACCAGTGGCACCGCTATGGGCACCTGCATGGCCCCACAATATGCCAACATTTTTATGGCTGATCTGGAACAACACTTCCTCAGCTCTCGTCCACTTACGCCCCTTCTCTACCTACGCTACATCGATGACATCTTCATCATCTGGACCCATGGGAAGGAGACTCTGGAAGAATTTCACCACAATTTCAACAGCTTCCACCCCACCGTTAACCTCAGCATGGACCAGTCTACACGGGAGGTCCATTTCCTGGACACCACGGTGCAAATAAGTGACGGTCACATAAACACCACCCTATACCGAAAGCCTACCGACTGCTATGCTTACCTGCATGCCCCCAGCTTCCATCCCGGACACACCACCCGATCCATTGTCTACAGCCAAGCACTGAGGTACAACCGCATATGCTCCAACCCCTCAGACAGAGACCTACACCTACAAGATCTTCAACAAGCATTCTGCAAACTACGATACCCACACGAGGAAGTGAGGAGACAGATTAACAGAGCCAGACGTGTACCCAGAAGCCTCCTGCTATGGGACAAGCCCAAGAAAGAAACCAACAGAACACCACTGGCCATCACCTACAGTCCTCAGCTAAAACCTCTCCAACGCATCATCAGTGATCTACAACCCATCCTGGACAATGAGCCCTCACTCTCACAGGCCTTGGGAGGCAGGCCAGTCCTCGCCCACAGACAACCTGCCAACCTGAAGCATATTCTCACCAGCAACTATACACCGCACCATAGTAACTCTAACTCAGGAACCAATCCATGCAACAAACCTTGGTGCCAACTCTGCCCACATATTTACACCAGCAACACCATCACAGGACCTAACCAGATCAGCCACACCGTTACTGGTTCATTCTCCTGCACATCTACCAACATAATATACGCCATCATGTGCCAACAATGCCCCTCTGCTATATACATCAGCCAAACTGGACAGTCCCTACGTAAAAGGATAAATGGACACAAATCAGATATTAGGAATGGCAATATACAAAAACCTGTAGGAGAACACTTCAATCTCCCTGGACACACAATTACAGATCTAAAGGTAGCCATCCTGCAGCAAAAAAACTTCAAGACCAGACTTCAAAGAGAAAAGAACGGTTACTTACCTGTAACTGTTGTTCTTCGAGATGTGTCGCTCATGTCCATTCGAATTAGGTGTGTGCACCGTGTGCACCACGTCTTCCAGAGCGTTTTCCCTAGCGGTACCCGAAGCGCCGGCAGGGCGCCCCCTGGAGTGGCACCGCCATGGCGGGGCATAAGTGCCCTTGCCGGCGCTGCCCCACCTCAGTTCCTTCTTGCCGGATGCTCCGACGAAGGGGAGGTAGGGGGGGAGTCGAATGGACATGAGCAACACATCTCGAAGAACAGCAGTTACAGGTAAGTAACCGTTCTTTTCTTCTTCGGGTGGTTGCTCATGTCCATTCGAATTAGGTGACTTCCAAGCCAACCCCACTTTAAGGAGGAGGGGTCGGAGCACTCAGAAAGAGAAGTCCATGAAAGTTGAACAATCCAAACATATTTATTCAACGAACCGAACATAGAAAAACTGTAGAAAAGTGCAACGTGGTACAGATAAACATACATATTTACAATACAGAGCTGAGGACCGCAGAGCCCACCCCTGCGTCCTCCCTAACCTGCTATGCCAGTGCAGAGTGCGCCATAAAGCTATGGAGCGACGACCACGTGGCCGCCCTGCAGATTTCAGTGATTGGAACCTGCACCCCAAAAGCTACAGAGGACACCTGCGCCCTGGTGGAATGTGCTGTAACCCAGGGCGGGACCTTCCCGGCCAAGGCATAACACTCCCTGATACACCCTGCGACCCAACTGGACAACCTCTGGGTTGATATGGGAAGCCCTTTCATTCTGTCAGCGACAGTAATAAACAATTGTGTGGATTTACGAAAGGGCTTGGTCCTATCAATATAGAAAGCTAGCGCACGTCTAGCATCCAGGGAATGGAGCACCTGCTCCTTAAGGGAGGCGTGGGGCTTTGGAAAGAAAACCGGGAGGTAAATTTCTTGGGACAAATGGAACGGTGACACAACCTTGGGGAGAAAGGCCGGGTGAGGGTGGAGCCTCACATTATTGTCAGAAAAATACTAGGTAGGGCGGGTTCACAGTTAACGCCCTCAGCTCGGAGACCCTGCGAGCCGAGGTAATAGCCACAATGAACGCAACCTTCATAGAAAGGTGCTTCAAAGAACACGTGGCCAGTGGCTCAAAGGGGGGGCAACACGAGTCTAGACAACACAAGGTTAAGATTCCAAGCGGGGAGAGGGGGTCTAACTGAGGGATACAACTTATCCAAACCCTTAAGGAACCTTTTGACCACAGGGTCAGAAAACAGAGAAACTCCTGCCGAACCCACATGGAAGGCGGAGAGAGATGCTACATGAACTCTGATAGAGGAGGTGGAGAGGCCACTGGACCTAAGTTCAAAGAGGTAGTCCAGAATGGACGGGACAGGTGCACAGGACGGGTGCACTCCCCTTCTGGACGCCCAAGATGAGAACCGCCGCCACTTGGCTGCGTACGACCGCCTGGTAGACGGTTTCCTACTGCTTAGGAGCACCATCTGTACCTCCTGGGAACATTCCCTTTCCGGTTGGGTCAGCCACGGATAAACCAGGCCGTTAGGTGGAGAGAGCTGAGATTCGGGTGAACCAAGGTTGGGTCAGGAGATCCTGAACTGGTGGAAGTGTAATAGGGTCCTTGGTGAGCATGTCCACCAGGATAGGGAACCAGAATTGTCTGGGCCACTTCGGGGGTATCAGGATGACCGTGGACCTGAAGGTCTTGACCCTGGTCAGAACCTGGGAATTAGGGGAAACGGGGGAAAAGCATAGAGGATGCCTGCCAGCCACAGCACTGTCATGGCATCACCCATGGAGTGTTCCCAGAGCCCCAACAGGGAGCAATAACTCTGGCACTTGGTGTTGCGTGCCGAGGCAAACAGGTCTACTAGGGGACAACCTCACCTGTGGAAGACCTGACGAAGGGCCAAATCCTTGAGGGACCACTCGTGGGCTCCAAAGGACCTGCTCAGAGCATCGGCCAGCAAGTTTTTGCACCCCGGCACGTACTCTGCCTGCAAAACTATGTCGTGCTCTATACACAGGTCCCAGAGGCAGAGAGCCTCGCAGCAGAGGGGAGGTGACCAGGCTCCCTCCTGCCTGTTGAGGTAAAACACAGCCGCCATGTTGTCCAGGCGCACCAGGACAGAGCAGCGAGAGAGCTTCGACAGGAAGGTCTTGCAGGCTCTCCTGACAGCCCTGAGCTCCAGGACATTTATGTGCAGAGCCTGCTCTGCTGGGGACCACAATCCCTGGGTCCTGTGACACCCCAGGTATGCTCCCCAACCCAGGTCGGAAGCATCTGTGACCAGTGTAAGGAGGGGGGAGGTACAGTGAACGGAACTCCGCTGCACACCACCGTCTCCAGGGTCCACCATTGTAAGGAGGCTATCATCTCCGGCGGCACTGTGAGAACCGTGTCCCAGAGACCCCTGGTTTGGTTGAATGCCCTTGCCAACCAGGCCTGCAGAGACCTGAGCCTCATTCGAGCATGTCATACCACATACGTACACGCCGCCATGTGTCCCAGCAGCCTGGAGCAGACCCGGGCTGTCGTGATGGGGAACCGGGTTAACTCGGAGACCAGCTCCACTATGGATAGAAACCTGGCCCTGGGAAGGAGTGCTCTTGCCACCCTGGTGTCCAGGAGGGCTCCTACAAATTCGAGGTATTGAGAGGGAGTCAACGATGACTTTTCTTCGTTTAGCATGAGTCCCAGCCTTACGAAGAGAGCCCTTGTGAGGGAAACATGGGCCTCTACTTGTTCGTAGGAGCGGCCACGGATCAGCCAGTCGTCTAGGTACGGAAAAACGTGTACCCCTTTTTTGCAGAGGAACACCACTACGACTGCCATGCATTTTGTAGAGACCCTGGGTGCTGTTGAAAGGCCAAATGGGAGCACTGTAAATTGGAAGTGGCATCAGGAAACAATAAAACGGAGAAACCTCCTGTGGCTGGGTCTTATTGCCACATGGAAGTAAGCGTCCTTTAGATCGAGGGTTGCGTACCAGTCTCCTAACTGTAAAACTGGGATAACAGAAGCTAGGGTTACCATTCTGAACCTGGACTTCACGACCGTCTTGTTGAGGTCCCTGAGATCTAAGATGGGATGAACCCCGCCCTTGGGTTTCGGGACAACGAAATATCGGGCATAAAACCCCTTGCCCTGCAGATGTGGGGGGGACCCTCTCCACAGCTCCCTTTTCGAGAAGCGCCAGCACCTCTTGGCGGAGTGTGCCTTCGTGAGAGGTGTCCCTGAAAAGCGACGGGGTGGGCGGGTTGGAAGGGGGCGAGCCCAGGAAAGGGATGATATAGCTACACCTGACTATCTTTAGGACCCAGGCGTCGGTCGTGATTCCTGCCCAGGCGTGGGCAAACAGGGACAACCTGGTCCCAAACAGGGGGCCAGGGTGGGAGGCTGGTGTGCGCAGCCACCCCCGCGTCCTCACTGGGAGCATGAGGACGGCGTCTCCAGTAATCCCCACGGGGGACCTGGGACTGAGTTCTGCCCTGCTGTCTGTAGGGCAGCTGATGATGCTGGGGGGCCAGTGTATGAATCCCCAAGGACCGTAGGGTAGACCTCGTGTCCTTGAGCGTATGGAGCCTGGAGTCCATGTGCTCCGAAAACAAGGCTTTCCCATCAAAGGGCAAGTCCTGGATCGTGGTTTGGACGTCCAGAGGTATTCCAGACACCTGCAGCCAGGCACCACAGCGCATAACCACACCTGACGCCATGGTGCAGGCTGCAGAGTCGACAGCGTCCAGGGAAGCCTGGAGGGCCGTGCAGGCGATGGTTCTGCCCTCAGAGGTCATGGCCGCAAACTCCTGACGGGCCTCGGCAGGCAGCTTGTCCTTGAACTTATCCACAGCCTACCAGGTATTAAAAGCATAGTGGCTCAGCATCGCTTGCTGATTGGCAATGCGCAGTTGCACCCCACCAGTGGCATACACCTTACGGTCCATCAGGTCAAGGCGCTTGGGCTCCCTAGCTTTCGAGGACGGTCCCGGCTGGGGAAGCCTCTCTTTTTGGGCCGCAGCCTGGACGACCAAGGACCCAGGAACGGGCTGGGAGTACAGGTGTTCGTGTCTCGACTGGGGGATGTAATAGCGCCTCTCGACTCCCTTTAAGGTAGGGTTCAAGGTTGCCGGGGTCTGCCACAGGGCATTGGTAATCTTGGCCACGGTTTTATTAAGTGGCAAAACCAAGCGGGCGGGCGCATCTTCCAAGAGGATGTCAATCAGGGTGTCCGTGTCCTCCACTACTGGCTCCACTGGGACACCCAGATTGGAGGCCAGACGCCTAAACAGCTCCTGATGCGCACGGGCATCCACAGTAGGCAACGCCGGTGCAGGATCCGCCAAAGCTTCGTCTGGTGACAATGATGACGATGACTCCTGGACCGGTGCCAGGCCCAGCGCAGGAACTGGTTGAGGTGCCAGCTGGGCAGGCGGCACCGCTTGCGGAAGTGGCTCCGGTACCGAGGCCTGCAGCACAGCAGCGGCGTCGGCAGCAACCGACCTCTGGGGGGAGGGAGCGGGTCTTGACAGCGACGCCGACAGTTGTGCTTGTTGCCCCGAGGCACTGGACACCACAGAAGAGGGCACAGGCCCCTGCCACTGGTGGTAAGTCCACGGTGTCCAAAATGGCCATTGCGGCTGAGGTGGCCAAGTCTGTTGCACCCGCAAACGATCACGCTGGTGCCGGGAACGAGATCTATGCGTCGAGGAAGCTGCCGAGGACCCCGACCTGAATGATGCCGCATCAGAATCGGACGAGTAATCAGACTCAGGCCAGGGAGGCGCAGATGACGAATGTACTGCCACCGACGGGGGGGCAAACCTGGCCATGGACTCGGGTTTGCCCGTGTGCACTCGATGCGGACGTGCCGGTACCGGGAAAAACTGTGTCGGTGCCGGTGCCTGTTGCGGTACCGGGAGAACAGGTCCCGGTGCCGTGAGAGGAGCCGCCGACTGCGGCACCGGGAAAACCAGTCCCGGTGCCTGGAGTGGAGTTGGTGCCGGGAGAACATATTCCGATGCCCGGGGTGGAGCTGGTTGCGGCACCGGGAGAACCGGTCCTGGTGCCAGTTGCGGTGCCGACACGGGGCATATCTGTGGTGCCGTAGTCGGTATCGGTTGCGATACAAACCCTGAAGAGGCCGACGTCACCGGCAATGGCGGTACCGGCGTGGCCCACAGGGTCGATGCTGGTGCCTGTGACGGTGCCGAAATGTGCATCGGTGCTGAGAAGCTGATGCTGAAGGGCCCGACGATGGTGTCAAAGACATCGTCGCGAGGCCAGGGTGACACGGCACAGGCGCAGCCAAGACAGGGTCTGGAAGGGGTCCCAGCACCGCGGGAGGTCGAGCCCAGTTGAGCGCCGAGTGGGGCCTGGCGACCTGCATCGATGCCGGCACTGATACGGCGGCAAGTGGTACTGGTCCCACCAGGGACGGTCCCGCTGCATAAGTGGCCAGTGCCGTTCGGTCATGCCGGTGCGGAGGCGAAGCCGGTGCCAACACGGCTTCTGGCATAGGTGATCTCGACCCTTCTGACTCAACCGACGACAGAGGGGAGGCAGTGAGGCTAATAAGGTTATGGGCCGCCTCAAAGGTGTCCGGCGTGGAGGGGCGGTGCGAGGGTAGCTGCCCTGGACTAGATGGGCGTCCCGCTCACTTATGCTGCACTGTGGCGGATGAGGATGTGCACACCGGAGACTCGGTACCATGGTGTAGGCTCGACTTGGACTTCCTGCTGGGAGACCTACCACGAGACGTTCTTGACCTTTTCGGTGCCAGAGAGTGAGACCGGTGCCGGGCCCTCGACGCCGAGGGCCAGTCCCGAGATGGGGCATCTTGCGTGGACGCCGGTGCCGGCTGTAAAGCTGCCTCCATGAGGAGAAGTTTTAGGCGAGAGTCTCTCTCCCTCTTAGTGAGGGGCTTAAAAGACTTGCAGATCTTACAAGCGTCCATAAGATGGCTCTCACCCAGACACTTCAGATAACTGTCATGAGGGTCTCCTCTGGGCATGAACTTTGCGCAGACAGCGCACGCCTTAAAGCCTTGCGGCCCTGGCATTCCTCACCCCTGAAGGGGGAGAAGGAAAAAAAAAAAAGAAACACTAACTACCTAACTGAACTATTCACAATACTAATAGAAACGGGAACCATTAACTGATCTAAGAGAGAGACATGCTCCAACGACCGTCACGGGCGGTAAGAAGGAACTGAGGTGGGGCAGTGCCGGCAGGGGTACTTATGCCCCGCCATGGCGGCGCCATTCCAGGGGGCAACCTGCCGGCGCTACGGGTACCGCTAGGGAAAACGCTCCGGAAGACGCAGTGCACGTAGTGCGCACACCTAATTTGAATGGACATGAGCAACCACTCGAAGAAGAAACTGCTGAGCTTCAGTTCATCTGCAAGTTTGACACCATCAACTCAGGATTAAACAAAGACTGTGAATGGTTAGCTAACTACAAAAGCAGCTTCTCCTCTCTTGGTATTCACACCTCCAGATCAGCTACTAGAAGTGGGCCTCATCCTCCCTGATTGGATTCACCTCGTTATCTCTAGCCTGATTCTGGCCTGCATATTTATACCTGCCTCTGGAAATTTCCACTACATGCATCTGACGAAGTGGGTCTTTGCCCACGAAAGCTTATGCTCCAACACTTCTGTTAGTCTATAAGGTGCCACAGGACTCCTCGCCACTTTTTTAGGGAAGGAAATGTTATTTATCCTGTGCAGTAATAGTCTCTATGGGTGCTCTATGGGTGCTCCATCTGAGGGGCACACATGTCTCTTGTACCCTTATCTGCTGATTTCTACCATCACTGTTTGATTGGCTTGTGCACACACCTTACGGCACCTTGTGGCAGACCTATCGGGGTGCATGAGCAAACCACCCTGAGCTCCTTTTCTACTAAGGATGTTAACTAGTGGTTAATTGACTAGTTCAGTAGTTGATGGAACTTCCATCAACTACTCAACTAGTCGATAGGCACTTCCGCATTCCTCCTTTGAAATGTACAAGAGCCCCCGCTGGGAGGAACTCCACTTGCAGCCTGGGGCCAGCGGGAAGTCCCGCTGACTCCGGGCTGCACACAGGTGCCAGCTTTGAAATGCACAAGAGTCCCCAGCTGACCTCGGGCTCCATGCTGAGCTGCCGCTTTGAAATGCTATGCAGAGCCGGGGTCAGCTGGAGACTCCCCAGATGATCCTGGGCTCCAGCACAGCATTTCCACAGAACTTGGGATCAGCTGGGAAGTCCCCAGTTGACCCCAGGCTCCACATGCAACACCCGCACAGATAATCCCAGGATCAGCTGTGTGGCTCTGCACATGTGGAGCCTGGGGTCAGCTGTGGACTCCCCAACTGATCTGGGGCTCCAGTGCGGCATTTCCTCAGAACCCGGCATCAGCTGGTTTCACGGAAATGCTGTGCTGGAGCCTGGGATCAGATGGGGACCCCCCAGCTGACTCTGGGTTCCATGTGTGCAGTACCACACAGCTGAGCCCAGGCTCAGTTGTGCGGGCTGCTGCTTTCAAGTACACCCTCTCTCCTCTCCCCCTCTTTGCTGCCTCTATTGGATAGAGGCAGCAAGTGGGTGGGGGGAATCGACTAGTTGACTGACTATTCGATAAGCATTTGCTTATCGGATGGTCGACTAGTTTTTAACATCCTTATTCTCTACTCAGTCATTTTCTAGGTAACAAGTGAAGAAGAGGGCAAGGAGAGTGGATGATGGTGCATTGAGAGAGACACAAACCTCAAAGAACTTGTTATTGTACAGGATGAGTACTTCAAGCAGTATCTCTATGCATGCTCCATTGGAGGGGACTTCCAAGTAGTATTCCTAGAAGAAGGAGGGTGCTTCAGAGCAGTATACAATGATGAAGACAGAAGAGCAGAGGCAAATGCTGCATCAGATTTAATGGCATGGATCAGGGAGTAATGTTTTGAAAATGTATAGATTGAAGACCAATAGTGGCTCTAAATATCTTAGATACTGGGACATTCTTCAGAAATCCAGCAGATGTCACTTGTGATCTGGCTGAATGAGTGCTGTAATTGATAGTTATATTTGGCCAGGACTGTCTGATAGTTTGTGATCTGAAACTGCAGGCTTGTGGATGAGTAAGGCTTTTGTTCAAAGAGATCCAAGTGCCTTTTGATCCCTGTCATAGGCAGGTAGTTGTTGAAAAGTTTTTCCTATGCTGTTAATTCAGAGCATCTATCACAAGGGAATTAGGTGAAGATGGGAAAATAAAAAGCAGTCATTAAGGGACACGTAGTACTTCTTGTCCACCCTGTTTCACGTTGCTGCACTAGTGGCTGTTGTCTGGGAGACTGTCTTAGAAAGCTAAGAAAGCCTCATTAATAGGCAGTGCCACTCTGGAGAGTGTTGCGACTGCAAAATATTTAGAATGTTTGATCTCATCCAGAGGGAGCTGCAGTGTCAGCCACCCTTCTAACAAGGTCTTGAAATTGTCTGAAACCACTGGTGATGGAAGGAGGGGGAGGCATAACTGTTAGCAATGATGCAATGGGAGTCTCAAGGATGATTTCTTCATCTGCTCTAACCTCCAGCTCCTCAAACATCTCTTCCTGCTGTGAAGAGTAGAGGGAGGATGTAAAACCCCAATATCCCTAAAGGATGGTACCGCTGATAGGCAGCCTGAGGTTCCAACATGGTAACTGTGGGGATCCACGAGGGACAAACAAGGATGGTCCTTGACTAGCCTTGAAGTTCTCCCTGTGTGAGAGCAGATTCTCAAAGGCATATGTAGGACAGCCCCTATCAGAAATCAAGGATACTGACTGGAAGCCCTCATCTTCTTCCTCCACATTCTTCCATGCTGGGGTGGGGTGGATGGGGGAAGATACCAGTGAGGAGGAATCAGAGACCAACGTCTCAACTGCTTGGTACCTGACAGCAGTGCGGACTAGATATCCAAGACAGAGTTCCCTTGAGTATCTGAACTTCTGCAGTACCAGAAAGGACCCTGGTATACACACTGTAACTGGTTGCCATGGCTGGAGCCAATGGTACCAGTATTGATGAGTCTTTGTTAGATGCTGATGCTTTCTCTTGTACAGACATCCCAGTCTTAGCTGCTTACATTGGCACCAATAGTTGGGTGCAGGTGCACAATGGCACCAACAGCTGAATGGGATCCTTTGGTGCTAATAATGGGGCCAAGATCAATTGTACCCTGTGTTTTCTCTTCTTACTAGCGGAGGGTACAGGAATCCTATTGGAGTTGTGCTTCCTCTCCTTGGAGCTCTGGGTCTTCATACGCCTGCTGGTACTGGAAGAAAAGTGTACATGGCCTCAACGGTACCCTCAGAAAGGGAGGATCTTGATTGGGGATCTGGACTTTTTTGGAGCTGGCTACTTAGATATAGTCTGTGCTCCTCTTTTTGGTAGTCTTCCCAGAGTGCTCCAAAGGCTTTCCTTTCTTAGGAGAAGCATGTCCTGAGGTTGATGGGGTACTGGATCTGTTCAGGGACAGATGTGTGGAGGGGTCATCTCTTAATCTGTCTCAGAGGGTGTTTGCAGGGAATGTTCCATAGCCAACACTTTGGGATTTGTTTCCTTGTTCTTCTTAACCCTGGACTTAAGGGTTAAATAAAAGGAGCACTTTGGGAGATGTGGGTGGAGACAGGACAGTCCTTGCCTACAGACAACCCCCTAACCTGAAACAAATTCTTTCCAGCAATCACTCAGCACACCTCCATCATACTCATCCAGGAACCCACCCCTGCAATCAACTCCAGTGCCAACTCTGCCCACACATCTATACAAACATCATCATCATAGGACCTACCCACATAAACTACTACCGCAGAGGCTCATACAACTGCACATCCACTAATGTGATCTATGCCATCAAGTGCCAGCAATGCCCCGCTGCCATGTATATTGGCCAAACTGGATAGTTACTACGACAAAAGTTTAATGGACACAAATCAGATATTCAAAATGGTAACACACAGAAACCTGTTGGGGAACATTTTAACTTGCCTGGGCACTCACTAATAGGTCTAAGAGTGACAATACTCTTACAAAGCAATTTCAAAAACCAGCTGGAGAGAGAAACTGCAGAACTCAGTTTCATTTACATATTTGACACCTGTAATAAAGGTCTGAACAAAGACCTGAACTGGATGGAGCACGGCATTCCACATCCTAACCACATAAAAAGCTAAGCACCGGGTACTTACAGACCACTCTATTAGCCTCATTTAGCACAGACACTCAAACTGACAATATGTTTTTCCTTCTCTTTTCTTCCCCATCCCTTCTCTTTCTCTGCTATGTATTTGTACCCTGGACCCCTTACTCCATTCATCTGAATAAGTGGGTTGTGCCCATGAAAGCTCAAGATACCATCTACATTTTTTGTTAGTCTCTAAGGTGCCGCAGGACTATTAATTGTTTTTATGTTTTTACAAAAGAAGTAGTATACGTCTCTTGTGGAGGAAATGTTGGGAACTAGAGCATAGGAGTAAATCTTCTACCTTGTAGAAACACAACATCTGCATGGCTCTTTGGGTGGCTGAGAGAAGTCATGCTTTAGGTCAGGGGTGGGGAACCTAAGGCACTGGGGCTGGATTGGCCCCCAGCTTACCTGGATCCAGCCCCTGAGGTTTAGGGTTCCCCCCTGAGGGTCATGTTAATGAGCGTTTGGTTGCTTCTCACTTGTGTGCAGCCCCCAACTGATTTTCCTGTGGGTCAGCAGCCCCCAATCCAAAAAAGTTCCCCATCCCTGTTTTAGGTGCTGGGTGAAGGCACAGCCTGCAGATTCATTGCTTGGAAGATTCTCTGTACTTTGGGAGTGGAGGGAAGGGGGAAGAAGAGGGAGATGCCAGGGCCATGAATGTTATTCCAGCAGCCAGGCTGGAGCAGTTGTTTCAAATACGGTCTATGTTTTGCTATAAGAAAGATGTCTTCAAAGATTAACTGTTGGTCAAAGACTCTAATTTCAGTTGGAATTCTCTGGTTTTGGAAATTGTGTGGTGCCTTTTCTATTCCGGAAGGGAAGGATTGACATTCATGTTACAAGCATAATGGGGTTTATTTGTGTTATGCAATTAATTTTTATGTACTAGATTATTTAGTTACTTAGATATATTAACACTTAAGTCACTTAAATACTTTTCTTTCCTTCAAAGTATAATAGACTTGCTTTCGCTAATCAGCATTTCTTAATTTTAATGATAAGATTTAGGATTTTCAATGGTATAAAAATAGAAGACTAAAGATGAAATCTATTCATCACAACAATATAACCTAAAATTGAATTCTGAGTATGCTACTTTCAGAGTAATTTCTAGAACTATTTGTAATGAAAAGATTGATCAATTTTACCTGAGGTTAATATTAACTTATTTTAATCTCCCATCCCATTAATAATTCTAAACAAATCCATATGATAAAGCTTATTTAGCTGGATACAATTCTTTTGCAATCAATCAGAAATATATGTTAAAAGAAGTCAGAAGTAAAAAACACAAGCATTTTTTCCAGCATTTTGCAACTATGGCACTGGACATAACAGCGAAAAACCCCCTCTGTCTGCTGTATTTGGCTTTAGAAAACTAATGTGGAACTGAAGGAACTGTTGGAAATGTTTATGTTTTATTTTGCCTGTATTGCAGATAATTTGTACACGAACAGGCCACTGGCTCCTGTTGGTTTTAACTGTCAATTATAATCACTTTAACTCTAAATGTTTACAATAAAAATATAAAAGACCATATTCATACCAGTTGTGAGCTTTAAAGAGTAAAAAATGGATATGTGAAGAAGGAAAATAAAATACGAACTTTTGTATATGCTGTTTTGAGTGAT
This sequence comes from Pelochelys cantorii, assembly GCA_032595735.1. Classification (NCBI taxonomy): domain Eukaryota; kingdom Metazoa; phylum Chordata; order Testudines; family Trionychidae; genus Pelochelys; species Pelochelys cantorii. The sequence continues at coordinate 7,462,497 of CM064338.1, read as the reverse complement.
TTTGTTCAACCTAGTAAAACAGTGAATCTCTTACATAGAAGAGGTTTTCAAAAATCTTTTGATTCTCTTTCAAACGTTGAAAAGTCTAATGGAAAACTCAATGGTAACTGTCAAGCAACAGATTAAAGTTTTAAAAACCATATGGGCAGAATGTACAATTCTGCCATAGTTATTTTAGGTTTGAAGTAAGTACATATAACAGAAAACACCAGAAAATGAGGGTTCTGCAAACAAACACAACCTCTTTGAGGAAAGGTTATTTGTGCAAGTCATTTGCATCTTTCCCTTCCTACTCACTAAAATTACAATAGCCAAAATTTTTGCACTAATGGTACCAATCATCAGTATCACATTTTGACAATTTAATGTTGCATACCCTATACTACTGGTTAAAATTAAAGTTCTGAATAAAAGTGTTGTTGAACTTCAGAAATAAAAATGCAAATAACTACATGTCAGTTCCCACACAAAGGGCCAGATTCAGATTTTTTTACCCACACTGAAGAGCCCCTTATTCTACAAGTAGTCCCATATTTGTGGGAAAGGGTACTTTTATTATGCTTGTTTTTACTCTCTGGTTTTGGTCTGGTATCTTTCTGTTTGAATGGCCTGTTGGAAGGAGGTTCACTCTTTTTATGGGTCTGGAAGAATGGCTACCATAATGTAATCATGAAGGGCAAATCTCTTAGCTATAATTAGGATGAAAAACCAGGTGAGTATTTTAATTTTAGCCACAGTTCCTAAAATGGGTGCTTTTCTTTTTTAATTTAAGAAAAGCCAGGGTGTCTGCACTACTGTTATGAAAATCTGGTGCCCATTAGAGTTAAAGCTCTGCCTTAACGGGATCCATGAATAACCACAGAATTTAGATTACTGGAAGAGAAGCTTATAAAAATAATAAAAACTAATGTAAACAATTAATTATGTTCATATTGCATACTACTTATGCTAATCTCATGATAATCTCTTTACAGGATAACTACTATTGCATTTAAAACAGATTATCTGTCAAAACTAACAAATTTACCTATAGAACGATAACAGGAATTTTTATTAGGGAATATAATACTCATATAGCAATAAAACAGGTTGGACCTCCCTGGTCCAGCAACCTGGGGACCTGACTGGTCCCAGATGCGGGATTTTGCAGGACCAGGACAGGTCATTTCTGGACCCCTACCACGGGTCCCCTGGCCTGCCTGCTGGCCACCCAGCTGGCTCTCCACCTCCTGCTGTCCCTGCTGACCCCGCTGGGCAACTGACACAGTTCATAGAATCATAGAACTGGAAGAGACCTCAGAAGGTCATCAAGTCCAGCTCCCTGCTCTAGGCAGGACCAATCCCAACTAAATCAACCCAGCCATGGCTTTCTCAAGCCCAGACTTAAACACCTCTAGGGATGGAGACTCCACTACTTCCCTAGGTAACCCATTCCAGTGCTTCACCACTCTCCTAGTGAAATAGTTTTTCCTAATATCCAACCTGGACCTCTCCCACCACAACTTGAGACCATTGCTCCTTGTTCTACCATCTGTCACTACTGAGAACAGCCTTTCTCCATCCTCTTTGGAACCTCCCTTCAGGAAGTTGAAGGCTGCTATCAAATCCCCCCTCACTCTTCTCTTCTGCACACTAAACAGACCCAACTCCCTCAGCCTCTCCTCGTAGGTCATATGCTCCAGCCCCCTAATCATTTTGGTTGCCCTCCGCTGGACCCTCTCCAATGCGTCCACATCCTTTTTGTAGTGGGGGGCCCAGAACTGGACACACTACTCCAGATGTGGCCTCACCAGAGCCGAATAAAGGGGAATAATCACATCTCTGGATCTGCTGGCAATGCTCCTCTTAATGCAACCTAATATGCCATTAGCCTTCTTGGCTACAAGGGCACACTGTTGACTCATATCCAGCTTCTCATCCACTGTAACCCCCAGGTTCTTTTCTGCAGAACTACTACTTAGGGGGTTGGTCCCCAGCCTGTAACAATGCTTGGGATTCTTCTGTCCCAAGTGCCGGACTCTAAACTTGTCCTTGTTGAACCTCATTAGATTTCTTGTGGCCCAATCCTCCAATTTGTCTAAGTCACTCTGGACCCTATCTCTGCCCTCAAGTGTATCTACCTCTCCCCCTAGCTTAGTGTCATCTGCAAACTTGCTGAGGGTGCAGTACATCCCCATATCCAGGTCATTAATAAAGATATTGAACAAAACCGGTCCTAGAACTGAATCTTGGGGCACTCTGCTAGAAACCGACCGCCATCGTGACATCGAGCCGTTGATCACTACCCACTGGGCCTGGCCTTCTAGCCATCTTTCTATCCATCCTACCGTTCATTTATCCAATCTACATTCCCTTAACTTGCTGGCAAGAATATTGTGGGAGACAATATCAAAAGCCTTGCTAAAGTCAAGGTATATTACATCCACTGACTTTCCCATGTCCACAGAGCCAGTTACCTCATCATAGAAGCTAAACAGATTGGTCAGGCATGACTTGCCCTTTGTGAATCCATGCTGACTATTCCTGATCACTTTCCTCTCTTCCAAGTGCCTCAAAATGGATTCCTTAAAGATCCCTTCCATGATTTTTCCAGGAACCGAGGTAAGACCGACTGGCCTATAGTTCCTTGGATCGTCCTTCTTCCCTTTTCTGAAGATGGGCACTACATTTGCCTTTTTCCAATCATCCAGGATCTCTCCTGATCTCCACGACTTCTCAAAGATAATGGCCAAAGGCTCCTCAATGACATTTGCCAACTCCCTCAGTACCCTCGGATGCATTAAGTCCAGACCCAGGGATTTGTGTAAGTTTAGCTTTTCTAAATAGTTCCTAACCTGTTCTTTACCCACCAAGGGCTGTCCACCTCCGTCCCATACTGCGTTGCCTAGTGCATTTGTCTGGGAGTTGACCTTGTCCGTGAATACAGAGTCAAAGAAAGCATTGAGTACTTCAGCTTTCCCCACATCATCTGTCACTAGGTTACCTCCTTCATCCAGTAGGGGCCCCACAACCTCTCTGATCACCTTCTTCTTGTTAACATGCCTGTAGAAACCTTTCTTGTTATCCTTCACATCCTTTGCCAGTTATGGCTCCAAGCCCCACAGAGCAGCTCCGTGCACCATGCTGGGATTCTGGGACCCACAGGGCAGCCACGTGCGCCATGCTGGGGCTCCGGGACCCACAGGGTAGCCACACACCGGGGCTCCGGGACCCGCTGGTTAGCCGTGCAGCACGGTTCCCAGCCCCAGCGAGCTACCGCGGCAACCTCACGCTGGATCTCCCAACCCTGCTGGGCAGCCTTGCTACCACACACTGGGTGGCCCTGCCATCAGCTTGCTCTGGGTGGCCCACTGCCCTGCCAGCCCTGCAGTGATCCATGCCACTGGCCCCCTCCACCTGGACTCTCTGGTCCTGCAACTTCCGTGCCGGACCATGGATGTTGCCGGACCAGAGAATCCCGGTTAAGAGAGTTTCAACCTGTATTGCTATTACTGCTCTGTAGCACAGACATTTATAGGGAAAAAAATGTATATTTAAACATTTTAACTGATCTAAAAGGAGTAATGAGTCTTTGTGGGGGATATATTTTAATGTTTGTAGTTACGGTAGTCAAATGAAGAAATAACTTTCAGAAAGATCTGTGAGGCGGTAATCTGTCTTTTCATGTTAGGATTTACAGCTCAACAACATTTTAAAAATTAAAAAAATAAATAAGGACACAAAACTTCTATATATGCTATAATTAACATAATAAAGCTAGGCCTCACTTTATTATATGGTATGTAAAATCATGATTGCTTTTAGTCTCTTTACTTCTAAGTAAGCTTTAGTTATTTGCATGTAGTTTACAGTACTTGCTGAATCTGCTCTGTCTTGGCAATGGAGAGCAGAACAATCAGTACTCTAGCAAACTGCTTATATCCAATTTGCCATCCAGTTGCCAAAACAGACATTATCTTAATTACGGTAATAAAACTGAAAAACCAGCACACTTCCCTTGTCTTTCTGTGATCTGACATTTGCTATTTTCCTGGACAAAACTCTACATTTTTACCGTATACCACTGTTATAGCTTCTAAGTCACAGTCTAGAATCATTAGACACTGACAAGGATCTAAACACTACCCATTTCTGTTTTAAGATAAGATTCGGTAGCAGCAACGTAACTGCTGTATTGATGTCACATTCTATTTTCATATTACATTAGCAAGGGAGTTGTAAATAGTTCTCACATCCAGCAATGACAAATATACTCTGTAAACTGATGTTCCAAGAAGCCTGATTTGAGAGAATTATATTGCAATATTCTCCTTATGCAGAATCAAGTTTTATCCTTGGGTCTGTTTTATTGTTAGTCTATTTTACAGTCCTTAAAAGAAGATTTGGATACAACTAGCCTTTATGGTGTACTTGATCTGACAAAGTTCCTTCCTCCCCTTTACATAAGTTCTTCATTCAGGGTTCATAGAGAATTACTATTAATCAGCTACCCCAAGACTAATTTATTTTTAACACTGGTCTTGATCTGACAAGTCCTTATGCAGTGAACAGCACGGAATGACAACTTGTCACATTTCAGTATGAATGTAAGCAGAGACAACATTGTCACAAGTGAGCTTACGCATTAGCTATAGTCTTCTACAGAGAGCTACAGTTAAACTCAGTCTTATTCAAAGGTACTCAGGGTAAAAAAGGGAACATGTGAAGAATGCACACACATGAAGGGAAACTGACATAAATGTGATCCTTAGCGTGCTGATGAAGAACTTGACTCCACGTTTTCCTTCTAAGGCCTCACTCCTGCAGCCAGTATGGAATAAGATGACTCAGCACAGCAATGTTTTTATTAATGGTTGATCAGGTTTCCTTGTGCTCCCTATTCTTTTCATCATTTTCTGACTTGTATTTACATGCATAATGTGTCACATCTGTGCAATAAATAGAGAGGTCATGGAATCTCTATCATTGGAGATTTTTAAGAGCAGATTAGATAAACACCTGTCGGGGATGGTCCAAATGGTGCTTACTCCTGCCATGAGGGCAGGGGACTGGATTTGATGTACTCTCAAGGTCCCTTCCAGTCCTATGATTCTATGATACACCTTAAATACTGCATGCAGATGTGGTTGCCCAATTTTAAAAAAAGATATATTGGAATTGTAAAAGGTTCAGAAAAAAGCAACCAAAAGGACTAGCGGTATGGAATAGCTGCCATATGAAGAGATATTAATAAGACTGGGATTTTTCTGCTTGGAAAATAGATGACTAAAGTGGGATATGACAGAGATCTATAAAATCATGACTTGTGTAAAGAAACTAAATAGGGAAGTGTTATTTCATAGAATCATAGAACCATAGAGCTGGAAGAGACCTCAGAAGGTCATCAAGTCCAGCCCCCTGCTCTAGGCAGGACCAATCCCAACTAAATCAACCCAGCCAGAGCTTTGTCAAGCCCAGACTTAAACACCTCTAGTGATGGAGACTCCACTATTTCCCTAGATAATCCATTCCAGTGTTTCACCACTCTCCTAGTGAAATAGTTTTTCCTAATATCCAACCTGGACCTCTCCCACCACAACTTGAGACCATTGCTCCTTGTTCTGCCATCCATCACTACTGAGAACAGCCTTTCTCCATCCTCTTTGGAACCTCCCTTCAGGAAGTTGAAGGCTGCTATCAAATCCCCCCTCACTCTTCGCTTCTGCAGACTAAACAGACCCAACTCCCTCATAACACAAGAACTAGGTGTCACCAAATGACATTTATAGGCAGCAGGTATAAAAACAAACAAGAGGAAGTATTTTTTCACACAACACAGTCAATCTGTGGAACTCCTTTCCAGATGATTTTGTGAATGTCAAGACTGTAACAGGTATGAAAAACAGCTAGATAAATTCGTGGGGGAGAGGTCCATCAGTTGCTATTAGCAAGACATGGTGTCCTTAGCCTCTGTTTGCCAGAAGCTGGGAATGCATGACAGAGGATGGATCACTTGAGGTTTATCTGTTGTTTCTTCCCTCTGGGGGAACCAGCCAATGGTCACTGTCAGATGACAGGGCACTGGGCTAGAGGGACCTTTACTCTGATCCAGTATGGCCATTCTTATGATCTAGAATTACAGTAAGTGTTGGGAAGTAGGGACACCATTAGTGTTAAAACCTCAAAGAGGGGTACACATTGCTTGGTCCCCAAGAACAGATCTATATAAAAGTAAAACTGTTACTGGGTAAAAAAGAAGACTATTTAATAATTTGTTTTAAGTTTTTAAAACTAACTTGGCTTCAATTCTGCTTACGGGCAGCTGGAGCAACGAGAAAAGGTTAACTACTACATAATAATTAGAATGGCCAAAATTTTCAAATTCTAATATCTTGCGGTAGACTTCTAAATCTTTCACCATGAAATGTAGATAATCAATAGCTGCTTTTCAACTTCTAAGAATAAGGTAAATTGAGCATGAATTTTCTAAACAGAATGCATAGAGTATCTTAAGATCACATATAGTTTCAATGTACAATGTCCAATTTACCAAGAAAACTAATCTGCTCTATTTTATTTAGGGCTGTTCAAGATAGCAGGGGAAAAAAACTATTGCATTAAAATCTGGAATGGAAATAGGAGTATAAAAAAGCAGAATCTGTCAAAGATTCTGCTTTGGGCATGGTTTTGGACTTGATGACCTCCTGAGTAGAGATTTTAAATATCGGTTAATTGAATAGTCGATTAACCTCGTGAATTCTTAACGGGTAGTCGACTATTCTATAGTCCCCAGGGGCAGGGCTGGCAGCCCGTGTGTTCTGGCCTCACTCCAGAGGACCGAGATCTCTGCCACTACGTGCTACTGACTCTGTAACAGAGACAGCAGAGTAGGGTGCCAGGCGGGAGCTGATCTGCAAGGGGAGCCAGTTTAAAAACCAGCTCCCCTCGTGGACCAGCTGCCTGTTACCCCGCGCTGCTACCTCTGATAAAGAGGAAGGCGTGTGGGGTGGCGGTAGCCCCTGTCTAGGTGAGTCTGAGTTCCCAGATCCAGCGTGAGCTAAAACTGAGCCGGGCTGCCTGCCCGCCCAGCTCCTAATACATTTTAAATGCAGAGCTGTAGCGGAGGTAGATCCCGGACCCAGTGTGAGCCAGGACTGAGCCAGGCTGCTGGCCAGCCTGCTAAAAAATTTACTGGTAGGGGAGAGGGGGAGGGAAATGTGTGTAGTCTATAGCATTAACCTATAAGCTTTTGCTTATCGGTTAATTGACTACACTATTACATCCCTACTCCTGTGGTCTCTTCCAAACTTATAATGCTATGATTCTCAAAACTGACAGCCCATATTTACATTCAGAGACCCACCCTGGCCAAAGACACTTGTAGATGATACATATAATTTAATCTGGAGTTTTCTTGGTAATTTAAGTCATTTAAAAGCAACCGAAAGTGACTTTGCTGGAAGTCTCTGGACCACTGTAAACCTTCCTGATGTTCCATTCTGTAACTTGATCAGTGGACTAATAAGAGCATTTGGCCCTAACAAAGTTACTCAGACCTTTCTCTTCTAACATGCATAATACTCTCCTAAGCACGTAAATAACAGCTGATTTTAATTATTTGAACATCAAGTGGGTTCATGTAATAATATCAAATACTATATTGTATCATGTTTAGGTTTTTGTACTACAAAATAATGCCATACACAAGTACACATTTACATATTGTACAAACCAATCTGAAATGACCCTAATATTGATAATATATATTAAATATTCAAATATTATGTGTATTATGTATTTTGTAACATATATTAAAAGTATAATAAAATAGTTAAAATGTTTACAACCATGAATGCTATAGTTATAGCTATATAAGGCTGCATAATAATGGCCATGATAAAAACCTGCTTGGATATAATAAAATCTTACTGAAAAATACCATATTAATCTGAACCTTTCCATGCATGTTCTCATTACAAATACTGTATATTATTATGCTGGTTTTAGTCCACACACTATAATAGCTCAAAATTTCCATGTGATTTCAATAACATTTGTTCGTATGATTATTTAACATCATATTAAGCACTGCTATTTGAAAGTGGTTTAGATCTCATATAAAGATTAGGCATTTTTTGCAACTGTAGACAAGTGACCCATAATCTGATACAGGATCAAAGCTCCATGGTCCTAATGACCACAACTGATCTTTGCTAGAGTCTCTTCCTGTGGCAGGGAAAGCCTCCTGCTGCAGGGAGGTAACAGGACACTAAACATCTAAATATAACAGTGAAGGTGAGGAAGCATGGCTTGGGCAAGTAGAGAGCTATGCAGGATATGTACTCGGGTATATAGCCACCCCGTCCAGGCATTATTCCCTGTAAGGTGGGTACTTGTTTGCCCACTCAGGAGAGATTAAAATGCCACCCAGCTGATTAGCAGTGTGCCCATAGCTAGGTTTTGTTTCTACTGGAGGTGCACATTTGCACATGCCTTGCTGCATATAAAAGTTTATTTCACACATGGATGGAAAAAAATCCTCACATGGATGGAAAAGATTAGAGGGAACATTGCCTTCAGGCATGTCTTTATTCTACGCACCCAAGCCATGTCTCATTGTTATTTATACCTGTGTTATGAGGGCAACTGGTTTATGCCCTTTACACACCACTGAAAAAAGCATGTAGTGTGGTATAGACAAACCTATAGTATGACATGAAGACAGCAGCAGTGTCTCAGGTAAGACATTCCCAGCCCATTCCCATTTATTTCTATGGTGTAAGAGATCACGCCAAAATACCAAATTATCAAGAAAAAAAACCCCCTCACATTTTAGAGGATTATTCATGTTTTTAACAGGTGATTTTTTATACTTATAAACTGTAAACTGTGATATCACATCCACTGCAAAATTTAAATGAAAACAAAAATCAAACAGTTATTAGCCAATATCAAAATATTAACATTTGAAAGATAAGATCAATTTCAAAGGTAAATCATTTAAAATCCCTCTCATTATAATATATGTTTATATCTTATGTTCAGAATGGATTCCTTCATTTCAATAACTAAAAACTTTTATGGTGCTAAAATTAAGAGTACTCAAATTTATGTTACTAAAATAGAGTATCCTTAATTGTATCTAGCTATATGATGTCTAACTTGGGAATACAATCTGTAATCTTTGTTTTTATGTCCCAAAGTTGAACTTCTACTGTATATGAATCATACATTTCATCTAGTATCTCCTGTTCTGATTCATATTCAATTATTTGAGATTTTTCTCTATTTATTATTGCTGTTATGACAATTTGCCTTCAACTGATAATGTCCAGGTGTCCCACTGACCCCTGGCACTAGTGTCAGGTACAGAGGGGATAAGATTTATTTTTATTTTCAAAAGAGAAGGAAAATCATTGAACTGACATCAAGCTCCTGATGCAGAACTGGAAGCCGTCTGCTTGGGTGTGACTTCTATCACATTTAAGGAAGTGTTTCATGGGACAATTGTCCAAATAAGTCCAAGGTGTACAGGATGCGAGGCCCTCTGTCATTCCAAGGTTTGCATACATTCTGGTAAATGTTGTGAGTTTTTCAAAATGTCCTTGTGATATAGAGAAGAAGGAAAGTAGGTTTTGGTACTCTCGGGTTACTGATGGAGAAACTAAGGCAGAAAGACTTCAGGAAGACTAAAGAGAAAGTCAGTGCCAGAGCTGAGACTAGAAAGCCAGAGTCTCTGGCTCACTTTAGTTTTTACTCCTACAGACTCTGCCATGTCCCTGTTGTAGGTAGAAGCCACATAGGCTATTTCCCCCCACATTATAGCAGTCTTATTAGCAAGTTAAAATAGTTCCAGGGAAGATTAAACTTGTGCAATTGTCAGCTTCACAGCAGATCATAGCAGATTTCCCTGAACTTGGCTGAATTAAGGGTCATATATTTTCTTGGATGAACTGCTCTTTATTTCTTCAGTGTGTGAGGAATACACTGGCTATTCTACCACTTCAGCTATATATTTTTCCTTGGTAAACACATAGTTTCCATCAGCTGTAGTGACAATTAACTATATGCATTGGAGGAAAAATAATGATTACAATCTTATATGGAAGCTTCTGTTTTTCATGTTACAGTGCTTTTATGTCACTCTTCAACCAATTATAAGAGCTTTTTACGCTAATATCTCAACTGTCAAAATCTCTTTCAACACTCTAGTGTAATTAGGACTGGATGTATTTATTCATTTTTACAATAATAACTGGAGATTAATTTAGACATATTATATTATTATTTAATACGTGCCTATCTGAAGTATGCCTCTTGTTCATACTCATTCACATTTATCAAGACACTACTTCAGTATTTACAGCAGTACTTAGGCATTAAAACTAGTAGAAACAGAACAAGTAGGTTACACTGTTGAAGTCTTGTCACCACTTACGCTGAATCTAAGCAGTGTTTGTGAATTACTCATAGAGATGGCTTCTGTGACATTGTTTTTATTGCATTGTACCAAGTTTAAAAGGTCAACAAATATGGGGTCCATTTCTATCATGATATGTTGAACAGATACTACTGTGAGGCTACTAAAGAAGTTAGGTATAACACAATACGGCAGAATCACACCCTTGATTCATTTCTTTAATGAGAGTGGACGGGGAGAAGAAAAAAACATTTTATTTAAACTACCATTCCTACAGGCCTTTATGTAACATTTGATCAAAGAAGGAAGGCTAGCAGATGATTAGAGGATTGGGCCAAAAGAAATCTGATGAGGTTCAACCAGGACAAGTGACTGTCCTGTACTTGGGACGGAAGAATCCCAATCATTGTTACAGGATGGGGACCAAATGGCTAAGTAGCAGTTCTGCAGAAAAGGTCCTGGGGATTGCAGTAGATGAGAAGCTGGATATGAGTCAACAGTGTGCTCTTGTAGCCAAGAAGGCTAATGGCATATTGGAGTGCATTAGGAGGAGCATTGCCAGCAGATCCAGAGATGTGATTATTCCACTTTATTCGGCTCTGGTGAGGTCACATCTAGAATATTGTGTCCAGTTCTGGGCCCCCCACTATAGAAAGGATATGGACGCGTTGGAGAGGGTCCAGCAGAGGGCGACCAAAATGATTAGGGGGCTGGAGCGCATGACCTATGAGGAGAGACTGAAGGATTTGGGTTTGTTTAGTGTGCAGAAGAGAAGAGTGAAGGGGGATTTGATAGCAGCCTTCAACTTCCTGAAGGGAGGTTCCAAAGGGATGGAGAAAGGCTGTTCACAGTAGTGATGGATGGCAGAACAAGGAGCAATGGTCTCAAGTTACAGTGGGAGAGGTCTAGGTTGGATATTAGGAAAAACTATTTCACTAGGAGGGTTACCTAGGGAGGTGGTGGAATCTCCATCCCTAGAGATTTTTAAGTCTTGGCTTGACAAAGCCCTGGCTGGGTTGATTTAGTTGGGATTGGTCCTGCCTTGGGCAGGGGGCTGGACTTGATGACCTCCTGAAGTGTCTTCCAGCTCTATGATTCAACAACAGTGGTTAAAAATCTGAAAACACACTCTGCACATTCCCTTATATGCTCAAGTCAGTCCTAGCCATCTGAACTTGCTCTGTTCATTCTGACATAATCAACAGCATTGTCATCAAATGAAAATAGTAAAATCAGAAATGTTGGGATAGTTGTAGAAGCAGTGCTTATCTGCCCTGATGTTCTAGACCCGATACAAGGTACATATTTTCTTGAAAGAGCTTCCCCCTATTTTGAGCTGGATATTTTCTAATTAATTTTTCAAAGACTATGTCCATTTTAGAAATTCCAAATTGCATGTCACTTATTTTTGTGGCTAGAACAATTTTTCTGCTAAGAGAAAGAGGAGTCTTTAGTATCTATTTGACTTTTGGCAATAGTGTGTTGAAAGTGCAAAATGACAACTTGGCAAGAGACTAGAAGACAAATTTCATTAAGTCTGCATGGTCTTTGTGGACTTATATTTGCAGTTGTTGTTTCTGGGACTCGTACTTATCAGAAATCACAGCCACTTAGAGCTTTGTTCCACAGTTTGTGTTTTACTAACTGATGGTTTTTTCATGACTAATGTTACTTTTCCCTTTCAAGAATTAAGTTTCTCCTGCATCAATGTTATTTTCTTTTCCTTTTCTTCCTTATCTAGGTTTGCATTCTATGGTTAACTTTTCCCTGTGTTATTAACAAAATAATTGCATGACACCAGTTAACAGGAATGTTTTTAAAATATTCTGCAATGATAAAGAAAAACAAGCATTTGCTCTTTTCATCATTCCCATATAAAGATTCAAATGTAACCTAAAATTTAGATGTCCAGTTTTTGGAGGTGTTTCACCAATTTATCTATTTCTATTTTAAAAATAAAATTCATTATTAAAATGCTCCTGTAGAAAGATGCTAGGTACAGTCTAGACCCTTACAAATCCCCTCCTGTCCTGCAGGATGAATTCCACTGAATGTGTTCCTATTAAAAAAAAAAATCACTCCTTCTTGCAAGTGGAATTTTAAAGTACAGAGAATGAATTAGACCATTCAAAATAAACTATTTAACAGTTGAGCTTAGCTGCTAATAAAACAATACTGAAATCCTCAGGTTACTGATTACTTAAAATGACTAGTGATAAAACATTTTCTATGATGAATGAAGGAGATAAAGTTTGTGATTCTGCTAAATCACTTACTACTAGGATGGCTGCCCGTGACTGAATACAGTTGCACAGTAAAATATGGACACACTGAACTTTTGATACCAGCATCTTTACCAACCCTGGTTAAACTAAAAGCAGTTCTACTCTGTAACTTCACTTAGAATATAGGAGGCCTCCGACTTGTGACTGCTTGAGTTCCGACCCCCCGCACTTACAACCATTTTTGTAAGTGTGGAAGGAGCCGGAAACCCCCAACTTACATCCTTGGCCTGCATTTATGACGGCACACGGCGCCTATCGTAAATGTGGGTTCGAGTTACGATGCCCCTGACTTGCAATGCTTCCCCCGGAACCAATCACATTGCAAGTCGGGGACCTCCTGTATTCAGTTCCACATAAGGAGGATATGCTTATAGCCACCAAGTTTGCTGCTTTTCAGATGCTTAAAGTAAAGGTGAAAGAGCAAATCAGATATGATAATAGCAAGAGTACTTACCTTCCACTGACAGCAAAACAGAGTTGACACATTCCATGTAATACTGCTGTAGCATTTTGCAGAAAAGTAGCTATTTTTGAATTGTCATCAACAGGACCTTGGACCGAGAGGAAACAGCAGCATAACTTGTCTATCAATCCTATATTCACTATATAACTAGAAGTGGAAGGGGGAAAAAAAACACCACTGCATTAAGATCTGGCACCCGGCCAGTTGTAATTATTTGGTTTTTTTTGGTATTATCATTATCAGCATCTACTTGTACCAAAAAGCAGGTTTTGCATTCACAAATATACAAAAATAAACAGTAAAATAAAAAATAAAGTTGTTCAAGTTGCAATAATCTTACATTTGGCCCCCTATAGCTATCAGGAGTTTCTGTTATGAGAACTGTTTATCTTAGGGTAACTTCTATTATATTTGAAAAGTAAAATGAATTAATATGTTTATTTTACAATACTCTTAGCAAGTCAGTGAAATTTTGCCATAGTTAAATGATTTATAATAATCTCTATATTTCTGCAGTAGTATGACTTTTTTTTTTTTTTAAACTGGAAGAGGAAAACTTCCCAGAACACAATAAAACAAGAATGAGAGGATGTTATCCAGATACAATCTTATTATAACATGAACCAGTAATGACTATTACATATTCTCTTTTTTAATAGGCAACAATTTAACTGACTAACATTTAACAATTATGTAACAGATTTCTACTGTAAGATGTTTTTTATTGTGCTAGCTAAAACTCTGGTACAAGCCCTTTCATCTCATGCCTTGATTACTGCATCCTCATCATTTCTGGCTGCAGCTGCTGCTGTTTTGCCTCTTTCAACTCCAAAACGTTGCTCCCCAGCTATTATCACCCCACTCTGAAACCTTCTCCCCAAACGTGGCAGGACTAGAAATTAGATTTTCTGCCAATGTTCACAAAGCTGACAGATAGCTGCTGGAAACAATATGAGAAATTATTAATAAAAATACATTGTGTACAAAATAGGATGTCTCATTGCAGTATTAAAAGACCATTCAAAATCTTATTAAAAGAAGACTGATGATTATTAGTAACACTCACATGGACTTAAGTATTAGATGTCTTGTAGATTTCTGATCTAAACGCTTCACCTGCACCATAAAAGTCATAAACATGCTTTCCATTATTGGCAGGCAAATTCTAGGAAGACAGCTAGGGTGTTACTTGGGTAAAATGGATGGATTTGTAAAGAACAAATCATGTCAAATCAATCTGAAAGATTTCTTTGATAGGATAATGAGTCTTGTGGATAAGGGAGAAGCAGTGGACGTGGTATACCTAGACTTCAGCAAGGCATTTGATACAGTCTCGCATGATCTTCTTATCAATAAACTAGACAAATAGAACTTAGATGGGGCTACTATAAGGTGGGTGCATAACTGGCTGGATAACCATTCTCAGAGAGTAGTTATTAACGGTTCACAATCCTGATGGAAGGGCATAATAAGTGGGGCTCCACAGGGGTCTGTTTTGGGACCTGTTCTGTTCAGTATCTTCATCAACAATTTAGATATTGGCATAGAGAGTATGCTTATTAAGTTTGCAGATGATATGAATCTGGGAGGGGTTGCAACTGCTCTGGAGGATAGGGTCATAATTCAAAATGATCTGGACAAGCTGGAGAAATGGTCTGAGGTAAATAGGATGATGTTTAATAAGGACAAATGCAAAGTACTCCACTTTGGAAGGAACAATCCATGTCACACATACAGAATGCGAAGTGACTGTCTAGGGAGAAGTACTACAGAACAGGATCTAGGAGTCATAGTGGACCACAAGCTAAACATGAGTCAACAGTGTGACGCTGTTGCAAAAAAAGCAAACATGATTCTGGGATGCATTAACAGGAGTGCTGTGAGCAAGACACGAGAAGTCATTCTTCCACTCTACTCTGCGTTGATTAGGTCTCAATGAAGTATTGTGTCCAGTTCTAGGTACCCCATTTCAAGAAAGATGTGGAGAAATTGGAGAAGGTCCAGAGAAGAGCAACAAGAATGATTAAAGGTCTAGAGAACATGACCTATGAAGGAAGGCTGAAAGAACTGGTCTTGTTTAGTTTGGAAAGGAGAAGACTGAGAAGGGACATGATAGTGATTTTCAGGTATCTAAAAGGGTGTTACAAGGAGGAGGAAGAAAAATTGTTCTCCGTGGCCTCTGAGGATAGGACAAGAACCAATGGGCTTAACCTGTAGCAAGGGAGATTTAGGTTGGACATTAGGAAAAACTTCCTGTCAGGGTGGTTAAACACGGGAATAAGTTGCCTAGGGAAGTTGTGGAATCACCATCGCTGGAGATATTTAAGAGCAGGTTAGATAGATATCTATCTGGGATGGTCTAGATGGTACTGGGTCCTACTGTGAGGGCAGGGGACTAGACTCAATGACCTCTTGAGGTCCCTTCCAGTTCTATGATTCTCTATCTCTGAGGAGCAGGGAGGGGGAAAGAGGATGAACAGGAGATGAACTGAAGCTAACAATGACAGTTTATCAAAGGCACACATTTTCTGGTCAATCCTGTGGAACCTTAAAGACTAACAATTTATTTGGGCATGAGGTGGGAAAAAAACCCACTTCATCAGATGCAAGATTTTCTGGTCAATGTTATTCTTCCTTTTTTTCTGGGGGAATTGTTATATCTTTATTGTCACACTAAGGATTCCCTCCATCCCCCCCTTAGTTTACTACCAAACTATGTGCTGTAAACTATCATACTTCTGACAGAGAAGAACTAGAGGAAACTCTTTTATCTGTGCCAAAGCTTAATGGGCTCTGGGGCACATGAAGCACTCTCTTTCCTTAGGAGCTAAGCATACAGATGAGCAGAATTACAAAGTTTTGCTTTCATTCCCTTTCCTCTCAGTTTGAAATTTTTCCCATGGTAGAGTAGTTCCATTATCTCTGCCCAGTCTATCTGTGACTGGGTGGCAGCTGATGGGGCTTATGCAGTGCATATTAACTTTTCCCAGAGAATCACAAATATTTTAACTGAAACTTTTTTTAGTCAAACATCTTAGCTTAAATATCTTCAAAAGAAAACATGATAAAGTAGCCTGGAGTTGAAAGATTTTCATTAATAATATTAATGTATCTGTTTGTGGCTAATTTAAAAGATCTGCCCTCTTCTTTTTCCTAATTGTACTATTCCTCTGCCACCAAACCTTTCAGTCCCCTATTAGAACCAGATCTCTTCAAGTGCCCAGGTGAAGAGCCCAGTCTGATTCTCATGCCTCTTCTTAGCTCTGAGGCAGGGTAGCTGGGCCCGGGGGGGGTGGGGGTGGGGTTAGGGTGGGGAGAGGAGGGAGGGAGAGAGAGAGAGAGAGTGTGTGCACGTGCATGCACAAGAGAGAGTGAGTCTGGCTTCCTGCTCCCAGAAGGAACAGCCCCAGTGCTGCCTGGATCAGAGCATGTGGCGAGCGGGCTCTGGAGTGTGCCATGCAGCACTCTCACAGCGATTCTAAAGGGCTTGAGGATCTGGCTGCTACTAGAGGAGCCCCATGCCCTTTAGAATCACCAGGTTCTGGGGCAATTGCCCTCTTTCCCTCCCTACTCCCCATCAGTGGACCTGCTTTGAGGGTATGCCCATGCTTGGCCCAGTTGGTTTCAGATGTCAGTACAAAATATCAATAAGCAGACCTCCCACCCAGTGTTCCCTCTAATTTTGTGCCACCATGTGTGGAATAAATTTTGTTATATGCACTGAGGCATATGCAGGTGTGCACCACCAGAAGTAACACAAGCTGCTGACTATAGGCGCTCTGCTAATCAGCTGGGTGGCACTTGAATGTCTCCTGGGTGGCCGGCCAAGCCCTCAACTTACAGGGAGCACTGTGCCTACCCTTTCATTTCTATATGAGAAGAAAACAATCCTGAAGTTTCATGCTCTTTGAAAACCCAATTGGGGAGAGAGCAAAGTTCCCGATTTGGGAAGAGAGCGAAGTTAGTGGGAAGATATCAGTGACCTCTAAAACGTAATTGTTTTAGAGGTCACTGGTATCTATGACAACTGTTTGTTTTGCCTTCCTCTACAGCTGTCGTCTTAGATTTATTTCAGCCAACATTATACCAGATTTAAAAAGTTTTAAAATGCACCAATTTTAAAATTTAAGCCAAAAAAAAAAGTAATTACTTAGCTCTACTATGTTGCCTGTGCCAGACTTTCGTACCACCATAATAAGTATTCTATTCTTGGATTGGCATAAAACCATTCTTTATGATTTTTGTACATTTAGGACATAACTATATGTGCAAAACTGATTTATAAACCAGCATTTTGAAAAGAAAAGTTAATTCCCTACCTTAGTTAAGACATTAAATTAACAAATACAGTAGTAAAAAATCAGAATGACAGAAATGCCAGATGGCAAGATTGTGTATTGTCAAGTTGTTATTTTGTGATGGTTAATTGCTAAAAAAAGGAAAGCCAAAGACTCAGGATAAGAAAAAATGGAGGAGTTAGATTAACCATTTGAATTCTACATATATCATGTATATTCATTGGCCACGTATATTCATTCTGGCATGCCTTCATTACTTGTGGGAAACTTTAATAGCATAGTCTAATAGTACATCTATGTTAGGCAGCATTACCCAATGAATAAGACACAGAACAGGAAGTTAGAAAAAACTTGGTAAAGTTCATGTACAACAGGATGATCAAAAAGAAAATACGGGCAGCTGAGAGATTGTCTGGGTTCAAGCAAAAGAGACTAGAAACTTGCTACACATATCTTCTCAAATAACTAATCTGTAGAAAATAACAAAACTAGAGTTGCAAAGAGAAAAATAGTAATGAGATATTTCAAGTACCTAGGATACACTAAATGAAGAACTACATTCAACATTCAACTCAAAATACCTGAGTGATTTAGCTTATAAAATCTCTGTATAGAAACAACAAAAGTAAATACCAGTATAGACTATGTATAATCAACCTGTGGAATTCAGTGTCTCAGAAGGTTAAACACTGTGGCTGGATTTTATAAAGGGCTGGATAATTACATAAGTATTAACATTATTTGTAGTAATGAGGGTTAACATAACAGCAAACAATTCTCATCATTTAGGTGAGAGAAGATCTGCAGAAGTCAGAAAGAATTTGCTCCCTTATGTTAAGCACTGCACAAGAGACTAAGTGCATTTTTTATTTCTATTGATTTCTCTGCATCATGAGGATGTAACAATTTATTGCAGTAGATAAGATTTCTGATTAAACAGACCAATGATCTGATTTGTCATGACAAATTCTATGTTCCTAAAACGTAAGAGGAAAAAAAGCAAACATTTACTGATTTCATTCTGAGTAACAAAGGAAAAATCACTGATGGAAAGATGATGAAACTTGCCTTTAATAGTGATACAGGACATTAGGACTGAATTGAAACTAAAAGGGATCATTCTATATAATCTATAATGTATGCATAGGCGTGTGCAGGGGGTGTGCCGGGTGTGCCCAGGCACACCCTAATGTCAAAAAAAAAAAGTGGCTTTGCGTTTTAATTTAATCGCATGATACGCTCTTTTAAGTAAAGTTTAGTTGTTAATTTAAAAAAAATTAAGTTTAGTTAAGTTTTAGTTTCTTTAGTTTGTTTGATGAATAAAAATAATGTCCTTTATGACTGAGTATTCAATAAATGTTCGCCTTTAAAAAAAATAAAAAATAAAATTCCCTGGGTGCACACCCTAATGAAATGTGCTGCGCACACCTATGAATGTATGTGTGTGTGCATATGTATGTAACACACACATAGTATGTTAAAGAACACCATTAAGGTTTCAGAGTCAAATACAAAAAAGTTTTAAAATGCCAAAATTCCCTAGGTCTGGTTCTTATACCCTTTGCTTTCCATTCAGGCAGTTTCCTCCCACTCTCTGTCTGCCCATCAGAAGAGGGGGCTTTGAGCATACAGGAGAGACAAGTCCCTCTACTCTCTGTTCTGGTGCTTAGCTCTGGCAGAGCCTGCAGAATGGCAACTATGGGGAATGTCCCGCTCAACCCCTTGTTGTGTCCAATGCAGAGTGAATCTTCAGAGAATTCAACTATGACGTTCTAGCTAGCAACTATTGATCGGGGCAAATTACAATTTTTCAAAGACACATCCTTGATACCAAGATCACCCCCTGCCAAATTTCAAGTCTCAGCATCAAAGCCCGGGGGTGCGTGGGGGACTTACCGAAGGAAAGATTGCCAGAATATTTTAACATGGTGAAAAAAACATTTCCCTCATTCCACTTTCTCAGAAATGGCTGAACCTTTTAAGCTTGAATTTTACAAAACAATTCAGCATGTGACAGATAACCTGGTATGGAAAATTTCAGTCCAAGGTTCAAGTATGGCATAGTTATAAGCAACTGGAAACAGGGCGTTATGATGGGATGTGTCAGACAACTTTCATAATAATAAATGGTGTTACCAACTGTGTATAAAATATGGTTTGTGTATGTGTATTCATATCAACTCCCTTCACACACATGCTCATATATATGCACAACTATGTATACCTGTGTATTTTAGCACATGGAATTCTGAGGAGAAAAGGAAATTATTGAAATTAAATAGGATAAAAAAACTGAGGGAAAGGAATCAAAAAGCAAAAGGATAGCACAGAAAGATAAATTATTGTGGACCCATATGTTATGTGTGCTATCTCGCAATAAATATACTAGGAGTTAAAAAGGTCAGTGGAGATGAAAAAAGAAGTGCCCAGAGTAATTAACGGTAAGAAAGAGCTATATTATGAAGTATTATATAAAGTATGAGGTATAGAGAAAGTGTGCAAAAAATACACATTGAAGTACAGTGTACTAAAACTGAAAAAAAATCAAAGAGGAGAATGAAATCAAAAGTGCAAATGAAGAAGTTAAGATAAATCATAATTTTTTCAAGTGCATAAGGAACAAGTGGACAGTGATGAAGACAAACAGACTCTGTGAGATAAAAAAGTAATTTTTTTAACTGAAGAGGTAAGACTTACTGAAAAATCAGCCATGAGGCTAATCCTTTACAGAAAAGGTTAAAAAGACAAATGCTCGGAACAGACAAATTCCCAAATGTAAGAAATCAGGGTCTCAGCAGAGAGAGACCACGAAATTA
This sequence comes from Pelochelys cantorii, assembly GCA_032595735.1. Taxonomy (NCBI): domain Eukaryota; kingdom Metazoa; phylum Chordata; order Testudines; family Trionychidae; genus Pelochelys; species Pelochelys cantorii. Next base: position 7,442,236 of record CM064338.1, on the reverse strand, counting down.
GAAAATCTGTAGAGAGCTAAAATCAAGGACCACACAGGCTGTATTCTAAAAGAGAAAGAGATAGGCTACCTATTAGCAAATTGATCTGAAGCCTCTATGGATACTGGACTGGGATCTAAGCTAATATAACACTTAGATCTGAGAAGAGATTTATGAAGATGTAGAAAACTACAGACCTGAGGGAGATATAAATTAAACAAATAACCAGGGATGACCTACCGATATATCAAGAGTGTTATGGTTTAAACAGAGGCTAATCAATAATTAGCATAGATTTTGAAAAAGATGGTCATATCTGCCATACCTCATAGAATTAAAAAAGTAAAATGAAATTAAATAATGTCCATAGCTTACTCCAGTGAGATCCTACCTGTCCTTGACTTCCATTAAAATCAGTGAGAATTGAGAGTGTTTGCCACCTGGCCAGGAATGGGTCCTAAAAAGGAGTTTTATACAGTAGCATACCAAAGACTAATCTGATAAAGTCAACCAGTTCACTAAGGGAGTGGCATGAATAAGCAAGGAATTCCTTAGATGACAAAGAGAAGAAATTGGGAACAATGATTACCCAAGATGGAAGGAGGTAAGTAGCCGAGTGTAACAAAAATTAATACTAGGATTAATGAGGACTCTTAATTTAATAACTTGAAAGAAAGAACATACAACATGATGAAATTTTCTAATAATACTAAGTAAGAATGTGTGAATCAATAGCGAGAAGAAGGGTAGCATAGTTCCAAATAGTGTGGATGGATTGTGTGTGGATGGATAAGGAACTTTCAAGAGTAAATGTAGATAAATATGAAATGACTAGGGTGAGAACAAAAAGGAAGAACAATGTATTGCAACTGTGACGGTTGTATATTCTGTATTAAAAGAGATATATATGGGAATACATTGCTTTTGCCAAGTAAAAGAAAGGCAAATTACACAATATTTTAAAAAACAAAAGAAACACTATCAATCTCTAAGTCTTTTTACTGTTTTATCTGTGTAAACGGTTATATCCAGGGACTGTCTTTATGTTGTGGTTTGCATACTGTGCAGCACATTGTTGGGATTCAACAAATATTATATAAAAATAATGTAAAGCTCCCTATACAGAATTGCTAACTATGGACTGTCTGGAGGACTTTTAGTGTACAAAATTTTGGTCACCTTTATTTAAGAAAAAAGGACAGAACGAATGAGTAACCAGCCAAATAATACAAGGACTCCCACTGACATAAAGGAAACATGCTTATGGAAAGGCAGAATTTGGGCAATGCTAATCCAATACAATTAAACAAACTAGGGTCCTGATCCTGTCAGGTGCTTTAAGCATGGATGGATGGATGGATGGAAGAAAGAAAGAAAAAAAGACAGACAATATCACTGAGAGACACAAATTTCTACATGGAATAAAAGACAAATGCTAAAAGTGTACAATGTAAAATTATTAGCGAATACCTTAATATGATTTTTGTTCTGATTGGTATTCCTCCTGTCTAGATTTTACCAGAGTACCTTACTAACTAAGAGGCCCTATTCAAATATGCAAAGTGGCCATACATATATCTTTTATATTCTCCATGAAAACTTCATCTGACTTTCTGTACATTAGCTGCCTTTATTCTTGTAATGGGTTGACTCTCAGAAATTCCTGTGGGCTTATTCCCTGGTGTGCTGATCATGCCATTGATGCCCGCCTTCCAGCTCTCTGGGGCTCATCATTACTCTGTCCTGCTAGGACAGATCCTCTGGTTTCTCCCAGCCAAACCACAGAATTGGCAGTTATCACCCACCTGCAGAGCAGCATAGACACTGAGCCAGTTTAGCTCCGGGAGGCCTCAGCTTTGAGGGCTCAGCACCCAGGAAACCAATCCCCAAAACGGGACCACCTCCCCCCAAAATCTGTCTTAATCTGTGCAAAAGTTTTATACAGTCAATAAGACTAACATCTATGACCACTCAAAGGCTATGTGGTATGGGCTCATAAGGTCTGCCCACTTTATCAATGAAAGAGAGATATGCACAGTGGTTGCTCCCCTCTCCCCAGCTAACAATTATTTACACGGGGCTTAATAATAAACAAGTGTTTTTATTAAGTATAAAAGTAGGATTTAAGTCATGTGTATTCAGCAGCATGTTGTGTGGATGTGAGACATGGGTGATAATGAAAGATTCGAAGAGAAGGATATTGGCATTTGAGAGTTGTTATAGAAAGATCCTGAGAATAGGATGGATGCAGAAGGTCACCAACGAGGAATTATATAGGAAGATACAGCTGAAAGAGAACCTACTGCAGAAAGTTATACAGTGGAAGGTACAGCTATTCGGGCATATCTGCAGAATGAACGACGAGCGAAAACTCAAGACCTTGGTATTCGGCATAATGGATGGTCCGAATAGGAGAGGCAGACCCCACAGAGAATAGGTAGATGATATAGTAGATTGGTGTGGAGCTAGTCTACAGAAACTAAGCCACTCTGCATTGCACAGGGAAAGATGGAAGGAGACAGTGAGGGAGGCATCAGACACCAAGGGGAGTTGAGCCCATGGTTGTTGCTGCTGCCGCTGCTGATGACGATGACGTGAAAATGGTCAGATCAAAGTAAATTATGAAATTAAAATGAACAAAAAACACTTAGCTAATTCTAATCCACTAAGAAACTTTTTACATGCAAATTCTTACCCTAAACAACTGTTCTTATCTCAGGTAAAAGCTTCAAATCAGAGTTGATCTTTATTCTGACTTGGGTCTACAGCTTTTTCAAAGTGCTTTGTATTCTCTTAGGGTGGGCCAGGCAGTTTCAAAAGCCAGATGAAGACAAATGACTGATGGTTTCCCATTGCTTAAAGAGACTTTCACTCAGGGAGGAAACCTTTCATTTGGCGCCCTGGCATCCGCATGGAAAAATATACCAGGTTCAATTTGGATTCCAGTACCAGGTGGCATGGTCACATGTCTTTTGAGGAACAACCACAGTCTGAGCTTACCGGACAAAGAAGACTATTTACAGGTCATTGGTTTAAGTACCGATTCATTAAGATCCAGAGCATCAGTAATGTCTCTCATTAGCACTACAGAACTTTTAGAACTATAAAGAGATCCATACTTCATATTTCTAACTTTACATACAAGAATGACATATGCACAAAAATAGCATATACACAATTCATCAGATTGTAACTTTAAAATTAATGTGTTACATGAATGGTTTTGCACAAAGCATATTTGAGTTATGCATATTTATAAGCCAATCTTCATAAAGCATGGGGAGCTGTGACAATTCTGTGTTTATTGATAGTACATTTTACTTTCTTTTCTGTCAATAAAGAGATATTTTGAGGTTGGAGAGAGAGATGGAAAATTTCTCCACATCACAAGAGAAAGTTGGACAATCACAAGGCTAAATTTTTCACATAGATAAATGCACAAATCTCTGTAGACTTATGTACATGCATGTTTGAGGGCAGAATCTGTCCTACAGTTTTCTCCAAGAACGCTTTTGCATGAATAGCCTATGAATGGTATCCTGACCCACACCACTGTAGCCTATGAGTGGTCATAGATGTTAGTCTTATTGAGTTAGGCTTGTTACCATTGCTACATCTTTTTAATTTCCTTTTACTAAAACACACAAACAAAATTTAAAGGCATTTAATCAGTTTTTACCTGATCAGGTCCTGAACCCTGCTGTTAAAGGCCTCAACTTTTGAGGGTTTGTTTTTCACTTCCTGTATTATTTTAGGTGCAGTGGGCTGATTGTTTACATCTGGTAGACTGGAGATCAGACACTCAAAGACCACAGCAATGATTCTGAGAATTCCAGTTGCCAAACCTTCAAATACTTGCTTATTTGCACTTCTTCCTAATATTGCATTATATTCATCTGGAACACACACCTATATAAAGAGAAACAATACATACATTTCAATAAAAATATGTAAAATTAAACTAAAGAGACTATTGTTCTCCAAAGAAAATATTTTTAATTAATGCATGCACTGAAACAATCATAAAAACCTGATGGTATACACAAACATGCATTAGAACAGGAGTGGGCAATAAGCAGCCTGTAGGCCAGACACAGTTCATGAGGGTTAGCTGCTCGTGGGCTTCTGGATGTTTTATTTACCTGTGTGTCTGCAGCTATGACCATCCACAGCTCTCATTGGTCACGATTTGCTGTTCCCGGCCACCAGGAGGTGTAGGAAGTGAAGTGGGTTGGACTACCGCTTCCCACAGCTCCAATTGATGGAGTAACTGCAAATCACGGCCAATAGAAGCTGCGAGTGACTGTAGCTGTGGATGTGCAGGTAAATAAAGTGTCCGACAGCCCACCAGGCACTAAGCCTGGTGAACTGCATCTGGCCCATGGGCTGCTATTGCCCACCCCTGCATTAGAACTATAAATAATAACTGAGGAAACAAATATTCCAGCATTACAGATAAACAATACTGCATCTTTTATTAGGCAGATTATTATAAGATTATATTTCCCATCTTCCATTTCTGGTGAACGCCATTTAAAACCTCTCACAATTACAACGCATGTAAAATGTCTGTGCACAATGTGTTGTAATGGGTAAAAATGAAGAAATTCCTGAATAGAATTCAGTGTATACGAACCTAAAGAGAAACCTTATAGAAAAGGAGTACTTAACTATATAAAGGTATCATTATTAAGGTCTTATGATGATTCTCTTGCAGAAAGAAAAATATTTTCAATTTAACTAATAAATGGTAAAGTAAATAAACTAACTGGATGGGTCACTGACTCCTTGTTTTATCATGTGAAAGACTCAAATCTAATCTTTGGGTCTGATCATTTGCTTCTCAGGCTGCTTGAAGCTTGGAATGGTATAGAGGCATTAGTGCTCTTTTGTGCAAAGTGCAACTTTTGCTTCTCTGATGATCCATCTGCGTGATAGTGCAAACACGAATGATCCTGTAGCACCTTAGAGGGTAACGTATTTTGGCTAGTCTCGAAGGGTATGTCTACACCACAGTGTTATTTTGAAATATCTTATTTCAAAATAGTTATTTCGAAATATCTTATTTTGAAATACCGCATCTAGAAGCAAAATGCATTTCGAAATAGCGTTTTGCTATTTCAAAATAGTGCATCCACACTGATAGGACACTGAATTGCATTTAAGGCCGACCAGAACTGCTTCTGGCAGGGCATCAGGTCAGGAGTTAGCCTTAGGCAGCAGCCACACAAGGTATCTGAGACCTGTGCTTAAAGGGACCAGCCCCCCCCCCCCCCCCCAGACAGCCAGTTCTAAGGTTTCCCTGCTTGCTTGCCTACCTCGCTGAGGGACAGCAAAGCATTTTTTTCTCTGCATGCTCTGGGTGCCCTCACTCAGGGGCTGGCAGGCTTGGAGCTGGCACAGGCACTGTGGCCAGAGTCTACCCCTTTAAGGGCTCCGGGGAGGGGGGAGGGAGAGGAGTTTTCTTGGTTGTGCCAAGAGTGGCCACCAGGCTACCCTGGGAAGGGCTGGAGGCCCCCTATTTTGAAATAAGCATCTACATAGTGCTTATTTCAAAATAGCAATTTCGAAATTGGTGCTATACCTCGTGGAATAGGTTTACCAATTTCGAAATAAGCCCTCCGCTATTTCGATTTAATTTCAAAAGAGCGGTTTGGCTGTGTAGACGCTGGTAAAGTTATTTCGAAATAACGGCTGTTATTTCAAAATAACTTTGCTGTGTAGACATACCCAAAGGTGCCACAGGACCATGCATTTTTTTTGAAGTTACAGATGAACACAGCTACCCCTCTGTGATTTTGCAAAAATACTGATGTTCTGCAGTGAGAATGCCACCCACCTCTTCTTTCCCCAGAAGAAAAATGCTATGACATTAGTCATGAGTATATATTTGACAAAAATCAGAGCGCGGTGGCTGGTCTGATAAGACAACTTGAGTCTTTCTGATATGGTGCATACAACTGAGACTTTTGACAGAAAACATAACACACCTAATCCATGTGAATGATCCACATACCAAAAATCAATCCGCTAAGGATTTTTCTCTAGGAGTAACAAAGCAGCACCAGAAATTATTGATAGACTTTGTCTTGATGCGAAAACTGAGTGCCCCCTACATATCTATTTTTTGTGAAGTTCTTGTCCCAGAAGAATTAAGAACCTAAAGAAAAACAGAATTGTTGTTCTTTCAGATGCATTCAGGTCCATTCCAATCAGGCATGTATGCACGTACATGCACAATAGTTGGAAGATTTTTTCCCTTAGCAGCTAGCTGTAGGGTCGGCCTGGGCACCCTCTGGAGTGGCGCCCTCATGGCACCCAATATATAGCCCTGCTGACCTGACCCTCCTCATTTCCTTCTTGGTGGCTACTCTGAAGTAGGGTGGGTATTGGAATGGACATGAACAACACATCTTGAAGAGCAACAGTTTCGAGACGGCAAATAACCTTTTTTTCTTCGAGTATTTATTCATCTGCATTCCAGTCAGATAACTCACAAACCCATGTTCAGGAAGTGGGGTCAAAGTTTTGCACTAATTGGAGCACTGCTTGTACAAATGCTGCAATGTGTAATTGCATAATGTGAAGCAAAATTGTGTACAGAGGACCAGGTTGCAGCTCTACAGGTATCTTGAGTAGGGATATGAGCCAGGAATGCTCTGGAAGAGGCCTGAGCCCTGATGTAGCGCACAGTGAGTGGAGTGAAGGCACTCCTGTGAGGCTGTAGCATTCCCAGATTCAGGATACGATCCACAATGAGTTGCATTGAGCCAATACGGATTGGCCCTTCATTCTATCAACTACCGCTACAAACAGGTGCAGTAACTTCCTGAATTGCTTTGTTCCGTCAATATAAAAAGCCAGTGACCTACATGAGTCGAGGGTGTGGTGTGTCTGTCTTTAGGCACTAGAGTTTGGCTTGGGGTAAAAAAACTGAAAAGATGTGGCTCATGTGGAAATGTGACACAATCTTTGGGAGAAAGGCCAGATGGGGTTGGAGTTGTACCTTGCCCTTATAGAAAACTGTATGGAGGGCTTTGATGTTAGGGCCCGAAGCTCAGACATCCTCCTGGTGGGATTATTGCTAACAGGAATGCTACCTTGTATGAGAGGTAGAGTAGGGAGCACGAGGGCAACAGTTCAAATAGTGTTCCGATTAGTCTGAGAGGACTAGATTGAGGTCCTGGGGGAAAACAGTTGACAAACCTGAGGGTAAAGTCTGTCAAAGCCCTTTAAAAATAAGCTAACCATGGAGTTTGCCAACACAGAACGACCATGCGTGCCTGGATAGAGAGCTGACATGGTAGCTAAGTGGACTCTTATGGACAAGACACACAGACCTTGCTGTTTGAGGTGGAGAAGGTAGTCCAAAATCAAGGGCATGGAAGCAAGGGTTGGGGATGAGCTGTGCTGCGCTGACCATACTGAGAATCTCTTCCACTTGGCAATATATGTGGCTTTTGTAGAGGGTTTCCTTCTGCCAGGGAGGACTTGTCTAACTTGGTCTGACCATTAAAGCTCTGCTGGGTTCAGCAGTGGATATTCCACACTGTGAGATGCAATAACTCCAGGTTCGGGATGCTAGAAGGGATTGTGGTCCTGAGTTAAAAGGTCCAGGAAGAGTATGGTAGGGAGATCGGGGTTTCTATGGACATGTCCAGTAGAGATGGTATCAGTACTGACAGGGCCAAGATGGTGCGATCAACTAGGGATGTTAGCAAGTAGTTGACTATTTGACTGCCTGATAAGCATAAGCTACTCAACTACTTGCTTCCCCCGCTTTGCTACCTCTGTATGAGAAGCAGCAAGGGACAGGGGGAGAACAGGAGCCAGTGCTGGTAGGGTAGTGGGGGGAGAGGACAGGGGAGGCTGCTCCCATAAGGGCTGTTTTGGCAGCAGCCCCTGTCCACGGACAGCCCTGGCTGCCATGAACCAGGGCTGCTGTTGGAGCAGCCTCTGTTCACGGCAGCCAGGGCTGGCTCCGGCCAGGGGCTGCTTCCAGGAGCAGCCTCTGCCTGTGGCCAGTTCTGACTGCCGCAAACATGGGCTGCTGGACTCAGTGTGAGCCGGGACCGAGCAGTCCTGGCTCGAGCTGGTCTGGGACGCTGTGCCTCTACATTTTAAATATAGTAAGAGACAGGTGGCTCCGGGAACTACCCCTGCTGCGACTCTGCAGAGCAGCCCCTTATCGACTAATTGTGTAGTTGTTACAAATTGCATGGGGTTTTTTTTCCTCCTCTTCCCCCCTCCTCTGCAAGGAGTGTGTGTTGTGGCTGGCAGGTAGAAGCTGTGAGCTTCTAATCAAGGTTTGAAATCTAGAAGCCTCTGCTCATTGGTTGAGCCTTAATCGGGAGGGGGTATGTCTACACTACAGTGTTAATTCGAGTTATCTTAATTCAAAAAAGTTAATTCGAATTAAGCTAATTCAAATTAACGCGTCTACACACAAAATGCAGTTCAAATTAGCGTTTTGCTAATTCGAAATACCGCGTCCACACTGAGTGGCCACTGATTTGGATTTAAGGCTGGCCGGAACCAGGTCAGGGGTAGGGCATCAGGTCAGGAGTGTCTTAGCCTCAAGCAACAGCCACACAATCTGAGGCTTGTGCTTAAAGGGACACACAGACACCCCCCTTCTCCCCCGGGCAGCCGGTTCCCAGGTGTCCCTGCTTGCTTGCCTGCCTCGCTGAGGGACAGCAAAGCATTTCTGTCTCGGAGTACTCTGGTTATCCTCACTCGGGACACCATAGCACTCTGCAACATGGAGCCAGAGCTGCCCCTGGGCACTCTGGTGCTTCTCGTGAACATGTTGCTGCGAGCCTGGCTGCACTTTCTGCAGGCTGCCATCTGGGAAGTCCAGCGGGGGGCTGTCAGCATCCAGCATCCTGCGGGAGAGCTTCCACCCTGAGGAGCACTCAGAGCCTCCCTGGTCTGCCCCACTGGAGGCTTGTGTCTCATTCCCCCCTCACGTCCTTCCACTTACCCCTCCTCCCAACCCCGCTTCCTGATGTCACATAAAATACAAGTATTTTCATGAACACAAACTCTCTTTATTTAACAAAACTGGTGGTGGTGGGGGGGGAGACGAAATTCTAGTGAGACTGGGGAAAGGAGGCGGGAGAGAGGAGGAGAGAGGGTGGGAGAGGGGAGGGGGAAACCTGGGAGGACGGAGCTGGAAGGGGGAAGCAAGGGGAAGAAGGGAGAGGGGAAGCTCAGGGTTCAGGGTTGGGGGTCTCGCCGGACCACCTTGATTTTCATGCGAACCTGCTCCTGGGATCGCATGTGGCCTTTGGTGGCCAGGCTGGCAGCTATCCTGCCATAGACGGCCATGTTCCTCCATCTAGTACGGAGATCATGGACATTGGGGGAATCCCCCCCCCCCAAACCTGAGTAAGATCCACCCTGATCTCCGCCCTGGACCAGGAAGGTGCCTGCCTTCTCCGGGCCCTAGAAGGCTCCTGGGAGCTGGCAGACTGCTCCTGGGGAGCGGTGGAGGGCTCGCTGCTAGTGGCTTGCTGGCTCAAGTTTTGGGGCCACTGGGTCAGGGACAGTGACTGCTGGCTCTGGGCCGGCAGGCTTGGAGCTGGCACAGGCACTGTGGCCATAGTCTACCCCTTTAAGGACTCTGGGGAGGGCGGGGGAGGGAGAGAAGTGTTCTTGCTTGAGGCTGGAGTGGCCACCAGGGCACCCTGGGAAGGCTGGAGGCCCCCTATTTCGAAATAAGTGTCTACACAGCACTTATTTGAATTAGCTAATTCGAGTTTGGTGTTACTCCTCGTAGAATGAGGTTTACCAAATTCGAATTAAGCACCCCACTATTTTGAATTTAATTCAAAATAGCAGTTTGCCTGTGTAGACACTATTAAAGTTAATTCGAAATAACGGCTGTTACTTCAAATTAACTTTGATGTGTAGACGTACCTGGGGAGGGGCTATCAGACAGTCCAGGGCTTTATATAGCAGTTAATCAGCGACCAGGGAGCTTGCGAACAGGGGCTGAAAACAGGGCATTTGGAGAGGGAGTTGGGAAGGGGGTGAGATACACTCATCATTATTTAAAATTTTTTCACTACACTCCTGGCCTTCAAGGAGGCATTTAATAACATCTGAGGAATCTCTCAGAAGGAAGGCAGGCATGGATGGTAATAGGTCTGCTGTTGTTACCTGCACATCATGTGCCATGTTTGTCTTCCTCCTGGAAGAAAGAAGAGATTTCATCTGCACTAAGTGCAAGCTGGTCGCCATTTTGGAAGAAAAAATTAGAGGACTTGAGGCCCAAGTATCGACCCTACATTCCATCAGAGAGGATGAAGACTTCCTCAGTAGAAGGCAGCATTTAATCCTGTAGGCACAGCAGGCTAAAGAGCCAATGAGGGCAGTACAGGACAAGGAAGAGAACTGGCAGCATGTAACCTCGAGAAGAAGAAGGCAGCCAACTCAGGTATCCCCCATTCCTGTAGAGGTAAGTAACCACTTTCAGGCTCTCTCTACAGGCACCGCGGTGGAGAATGCTTTGGCCATTAGGACCTCTCAGGGAAGAAATCAGAAGGGAACACCATCTACTGGAAGGCATGGGATGAGTAGTCCTAGGGATGGGGATTCCACGACCACCACCCCCAAAGGAAGAAGAGGGGTGGTGGTGGTCGGGGACTCCCTCCTAAGAGGGACTGAGTCATCCATCTGCTGTTCAGATTTACAATCTCGAGAAGTGTGCTGCTTACCGGGAGCTTGCATCCAGGATGTGACCAAGAGTCTTCCAAAAGTTATTAAACCTTTGGATCGCTACCCCTTCCTGCTTCTCCATGTAGGAACTAACGATACAGCCAAGAATGACCTTGAGCGAGTCACTGCAGATTATGTAGTGCTGGGAAGAAGGATCAAGGAATTTGAAGCACAAGTGGTGTTCTTGTCCATCCTCCCTGTTAAAGGGAAAGGTCTGGATAGGGATCGTCGAATTGAGGAAGTAATTGCTTGGCTGCGCAGGTGATGTCGCAGAGAGGGCTTTGGTTTTTTCGACCATGGGACTCTGTTCCGGGCACAAGGATTGTTAGGAAGAGATGGGATCCACCTAAACAAGAGAGGAAAGAGCATCTTCGCAGGCTGGCTTGCAAACCTAGTGAGGAGGGCTTTAAACTAGGTTTTTTGGGGGATGGTGGCCAAAGCCCTGTGGTAAGTGAGGAAGTCAGATACCAGGAAGAAACACCAGGAGGAACGAGCAACAAGGGAGGACCCCTGATTCGGATGGAGAAGGTAGGGAGATCAACTGGTTATCTAAGGTGTTTGTACAGAAATGCGAGAAGCCTGGGAAAGAAACAGGAAGAATTAGAAGCTCTGGCCCAGTCAAAGAACTATGATTTGATTGGAATAACAGAGACTTGGTGGGATGACTCGCATGACAGGAGCACTGTCATGGAAGGGTATAAACTGTTCAGGAAGAACAGGCAGGGGAGAAAAGGAGGAGGAATTGCATTGTAAGTAAGAGAGCAGTCTGATTGCTTGAAGCTCCAGTATTTAGAGGGAGAAAAGACTGTTGAGAGTCTATGGGTTAAGTTTAGCAGTGGAAGCAACAGGGTGATGTTGTGGTTGGTATCTGCTATAGACGGCCACATCAGGTGGATGAGGGAGACGAGGCTTTCTTCAGACAACTGAGAAAAGCTTCCAGATGACAGGCCCTGGTTCTCATGGGCGACTTTAATCACCCTGACATCTGTTGGAAGACCAATACAGCAGTACACACACAGTCCAGAAAGTTTTTGGAGAATGTTGGGGATAACTTCTTGGTACAAGTGCTGAAGGAACCAACCAGGGGCCATGCACAGCTTGACCTGCTGCTCACAAACAGGGAGGAACTAGTAGGGGAAGTAGAAGTGGGTGACAACCTGGGAAGCAGTGATCATGAAACGGTAGATTTCAGGATCCTGACCAAAGGAAGAAAGGAGAGTAGCAAAACACACACCCTGGACTTCAGAAAAGCAGACTTTGACCCCCTCAGAGAACTGATGGGCAGGATTCCCTGGGATGCTTACATGAAGGGGAAAGTAGTCCAGGAGAGCTGGCAGTATTTTAAAGAAGCCTTATTAAAGGCACAGGAAGAAACCATCCCGATGCACAGCAAGAAAAGCAAATATGGTAGGTGACCAGACTGGCTTACTGGGGACATCCTTCGTGAGCTTAAACATAAAAAGGAAGCTTACAAGAAGTGGAAACTTGTACAGATGACTAGGGAGGAGTATAAATATATTGCTCAAGAATGCAGGGGAATTATCAGGAAGGCGAAAGCGCAATTGGAATTGCAGCTAGCAAGGGATGTGAAGGGTAACAAGAAAGGTTTCTAGAGGCATGTTAGCAATAAGAGGGTGATCAGAGAGGGTGTGTGGCCCTTACTGATTGAGGGAGGTAACCTAGTGACAGATGATGTGGGAAAAGCTGAAGTACTCAATGCTTTCTTTGACTCTGTATTCACGGACAAGGTCAGCTCCCAGACAAATGCACTAGGCAACATAGTATGGGAAGGAGGTGGAGAGCCCTTGGTGGGGAAAGAACAAGTTAGGAACTATCTAGAAAAGCTAAACATACACAAATCCATGGGCCCGGATTTAATGCATCCGAGGGTACTGAGGGAGTTGGCAAATGTTATTGCAGAGTCTTTGGCCATTATCTTTGAAAACTCGTGGAGATCAGGAGCGATCCCGGATAATTGGAAAAAGGCAAATGTAGTGCCCATCTTTGAAAAAGGGAAGAAGGACAATCCAGGAACTACAGACCCGTCAGCCTTACTTCAGTCCCTGGAAAAATCATGGAGGGGATCCTCAAGGAATCCATTTTGAAGCACGTGGAAGAGGGGAAAATGATCAGGAATAGTCAACATGGATTAACAAAGAGCAAGTCATGCCTGACCAATCTGATTAGCTTCTATGACGAGGTAACTGGCTCTGTGGATATGGGAAAGTCAGTGGATGTGATGTTCCTTGACTTTAGCAAAGCTTTTGGTTCGGTCTCCCACAATATTCTTGCCAGTAAGTTAAGGGAATATGGATTGGATAAATGGACTGTAAGTTGGACAGAAAGCTGGCTAGACTGTCGGGCCCAATGGATAGTGATCAACGGCTTGATGTCAGGTTGGCGGTCGGTTTCTAGCGGAGTGCCTCAAGGATCTGTTCTAGGACCAGTTTTGTTCAACATCTTTATTAATGACCTGGACGAGAGGATGGATTGCAGCCTCAGCAAGTTCGCAAATGACACTAAGCTAGGGGGAGAGGTAGATATGCTGGAGGGCAGGGATAGGGTTCAGAGTGACCTGGACAGATTAGAGGACTGGGCCACAAGAAATCTGATGGCATTCTACAAGAACAAGTGTAGAGTCCTGCACTTGGGACAGAAGAATCCCAAGCATTGTTACAGGCTGGGGACCGAATGGCTAAGTAGCAGTTCTGCAGAAAAGGACCTGGGGATTAGAGGGGATGAGAAGCTGGATATGAGTCAACAGTGTGCCCTTGTAGCCAAGAGGGATAATGGCATATTAGGGTGCATTTGGAGGAGCACTGCCAGCAAATCCAGAGAAGTGATTATTCCCCTGTATTTGGCTCTGGTGAGGCCACATCTGGAGTACTGTGTCCAGTTCTGGGCCTCCCACTATAGAAAGTATGTGGACACATTGGAGAGGGTCCAGTGGAGGGCGACCAAAATGAGAAGGGGGCTGGAGTGCATGACCTATGAGGAGAGACTGAGGGATTTGGGTTTGTTTAGTCTGCAGAAGAGAAGAATGAGGGGGGATTTGATAGCAGCCTTTAACTTCCTGAAGGGAGGTTCCAAAGAGGATGGAGAAAGGCTGTTCACAGTAGTGACGGATGGCAGAACAAGGAGCAGTGGGAGAGGTCTAGGTTGGATATTAGGAAAATATTTCACTAGGAGGGTGGTGAAGTACTGGAATGCGTTACCTAGGGAGGTGGTGGAATCTCCATCCGTAGAGGTGTTTAAGTCTCGGCTTGACAAAGCCCTGGCTGGGTTGATTTAGTTGGGATTGGTCCTGCCTTGGGCAGGGGGCTGGACTTGATGACCTCCTAAGGTCTCTTTCAGCTCTATGGTTCTGTAAGAGGAACACCTCCATGCTGGGGCCTGAGCTGCGGTTCTAGAAGGAGCAGAACTGCTGGTGCTTCTTTTGTGTTGCATGGTAAATAGGTCCATTTGGGGAAAGACCTACCTTTGGACAATCAAATTCGCAACATCTGGGTATAGGGACCACTCGTGGCCATGAAACAACCTGCTGAGGTGGTCTACCATCTCATTCTGCACCCCTGGGAGGTAGGAAACTTGCAGAAGAATTTAATGTTTTACACAAAAATCCTACATCAGAACAGGGGAGAGGAACATGCATTTCTCTCTTTACTGATAGAAAATATTGCTGTTGTTTTGTCCATCATAAATATACATGAGCAAGCACTCAAAGAAAATGAAAAGGTTATTGACTGGAATGGAACTCAGAAACTAGTATCAGGAAAAAAAAATTAAAATCAGGAGGCTTTATCACCTAACTCTTTGGAAAAGGATATTAGATGATCTGAGCAACAAATGTAAGCCAGATAATGGGAAAAGAAATCCTGACCTCTGCTTCATTGTAACAGTTTCTATTATCACAGATTAGGAAATATGTCCGAACAGAATCTTGAGGGAAGTGTTCTTGAAAAGTGCAGTTTGTGTGAGAATGTGGTTGGGATGAGAGACAAATTCATACTGAAGTGCTCAGCCATTCTCCATAAACTCAAAGTCATCTTAACATGACATTCTGGAATATCATAAAGGGAGGAAATGGGCTAATGGTTTTAGAAGAGGAGCTGATGGTGACTAGAATGATAAGGACAACTAGTCCCACGCGTTCTCTGGTTACATCTCAAATTATGAATGACATAAAACCAAATAGCAGGGCCCAAATTTGTGCTTTTGTAGATGCCCTTCATATTTTCTCACTGCTAAGGATAAGAGGGAAAACATCTTTAATGCAACTGATAGTGTGGTAGCTCCCCCCAGGGCTTATGAATCAGTTCAAGCAAACCAAGAATCTCGTATCCTCCATTTTAGCCAAGGTGTTGCCTTTGTCTTGGTGAAGGGCAAATTAAGTATTTCACCCTGTGTGCCACCTGGATGAAGCCTGAATTCCTCAATGACGAATACCTTTTGTTGATTGTAACAAAAGCCAACACATATGATGTCATGTTAGAAACATAATATGTGGTGCTGCTTGGAAAGTAGTAGACTCTCCTGAAGCACAGCTGTGAAAGCTTATTTTTGCTAGACTCTGTGAGTAAAACAGCATCTGGAAGTATTTTACTTTAAAGATGGTAGCAATACATGGACAGATTTATTACACGTAAAATATGAAGGCTATAATATTACACACACACACACACACACACACACACACACACACACAAAGCTGGGAGCAACTTCTCAGCTGGCGTAAACTGTCACAGCTTCACTGAAGCCAATGAGGCCATGACAGTTTATACCTGCTGAAGATCTGCCCTATTATGAGCACTGAAGGTTCCAGGATTTGGCAACTGATAGAAAAAAGCCCCAAGAAATGAAGAGAATATGAATGATGTCTCAGCTTTACAGACAGAATCTTGTCATTTTGGGTACATGCATCAAAAAATATTAGCTGGGCTCACTGCTTTTAATGGTGCTGACATCTGCCCAGCATAGTTTGTTCTGTAGAAACAATTTAATGACAAAGAACTTGATTTTTTTCCACCCTATAATTAATGATCAATACTGTCTTAAGATTTTTTTATTCAATTTTATAATGCTGTAGAATTAATATATGCAAGTGGATTCCTAAAATACTGTTGCTCCCACAGTTTAGCCCTGTACAGGTGTCTGGGGGGGATTTGGTAACACTTGGTTACAAAGAAAAACATGCACATTTCTTTATTATTCATTAGCTCTGAGCCTTGTGTTGGTACTTAAAACTCACTGTAATAGTCTGGTTCCTGGTGATGAGCCAAGTCAGCCAGTGAGAAGCTTCAGCTACTAATTCAAGTTTGATTGAAAAAAATAATACTATGTTGCTCCAGTAATCTACACTGACTAAAATAATTCATGCCTAATGATTTTGATTCTTTACTAAATAAATACATTCTCTGCTGAAATTGATGGATTGCATTTTAAAATGTGTATATCAATTTAAATATAGCAGCCTTACACTATGAATACCGGGGGTTTAAAATTACTAACATGTATTTTCCATTGCTTGTGCAATGCAACCTTTTTCTTTTTTTGTATTAGCAGCCTTCCATTTGCTATAATGAATAGCACTTAAGACAGATGGCGTCTTGTATTTTCTTACAGTGTTATACATCTATGTTATTATATTTTCTAAATGCATGGTACTTAGTTACACAAGTCAAAGATTTTATATTAATAGATATATATTTCAATGGTGTTTTCTATAATAATATTAGTAATAATTCCAAGATTTGGTTGATTTTTATAATTTATATATGGAATATGTGTATACAAGCTAATGTGTTAAGGCTGCTTGTTGATAATTATATGTACTCTGTATGTGGATAATTTATATTTTAAATAGTAGAATTATGGAAGGATTATTTTATGGGTTTCAGATTCTAATTTTTATGTTATCTACGTATGGAGATGCAAGTGCAGAGTTAATGATGTGAGTCATATCCTGAATTTGTAAATTTATTTTTTTAATTTTCAAATACAATAGTCTTTTGAGGCTTTTAAGTGTTTAAATGACAAATATATATTTGTCATAAGGATTTAAAAAGGATTGGTCTGGTAACTGGCATAAAGCATTTTCAAGCAACTGACGATAAAATGAAAATAAACTATTGACTCATCCAATGGCATAGCGCTGTTTCAACAATTGTTATTGGAAAACAGCATTATTGCACATACTATACCAAATCCTGAATTCTTTACTCATTTTTAAATTAGTCCTTATACAGGAAAACTCCTCGGGCCAGAGTCTTGGCACTGATGCAATCAACTTGCACTATTCTGGCTACTTGAAGTCAGCTTAACTGTTCGACTGAGAAGTTCCCATGTGTGGGGAAATCCTTTGCTGGGATAGCTTCCTCAACTGTGGCCTTCATTTAAACTTAATCCAGCAAGGTGCTGAGCCCTCTGGCCCTGCTCCAGTAAAGCACTTAGCATGTAATGAATGCAACAGAGTATGTGGTTCTCAGTGTCTCATAACACCATGATGATAGTTGTATTTCAACACTTCTACAACAAACAAACCCACAACACATATTTTGACTTATTTGTATATGTCCAACAGAAGAAAGAAACAAGAGCTTCCACTAAGTATCAAAGTGCAACTTCTTGTGCCCAGTCTTGCTCTCACAGAATTCAACAACAAAACTTTCATCAACCTCAAGTGGTGTGGGAACAGACCCCTCTGTTTTGGTCTGGCTATGTTTCTCTCTGAGCATCGCATACTAGTTTCAACATTTGGCATTTTAAAATAAGAATTCACTTCTATATAAAATCAATTATATGTTACTTTGAATGCAATATTTATAAAATGTAATATGCACTCAATAGCCATTAGCATGAGGTAACGTAAGAAAGTACATGTAAAATGTTCACAGACATAACTCAAATATTAGCATTTCCTTTGAGTTGCTTCTGTTGCCTGTAGAATTATTTCTGACAGGGTATGTCTAGACTATATTATTCTTCTAAAAAACTGCTCTTTTTTCTAAAAAACTTCACCTGCATCCACACTGTAATCGCGTTCTTTCGAAATTAAATCGAAAGAACACAGGTTTTTTTCGACATTGATAAACCTCAAATTACAAGGAAGAATGCCTTTTTCGAAAGAGCTCTTTCGAAAAAAGGCGTGTGTGGTTGCAGAACAGGGACATTTTTCAAAAGGCGAGGCAATCAAAAAAAAGCACAGGTGCCTGGTAGCCATTCTGTGAATAGCAATCAGGGCTTTCTTTCAAGAAAGTCTCCCTTGAAGACTATGTTTTATATATATCTCAACGCATTACATTTTCCTATATAAAGGGAATGAAGTACTAAGTATGTGCACAGACACAAAGATTTAAAACAAACGTCTGCTCAACAGACCACCCGGAACTGTTCCCGAATGAAGAATGTTCAGTGTTATATTTCAAACTTTAATTTCTTTGTGTTATAGTCCAGATTCATTCATAAGATTTCAACTTGAAGTAAACTTTTTTAGAGCCTGAGGGGCAGATCCTCATCTGATGTAAAATGTTATAGCTCCACAGACTCACAATTTACATCAGACAAGGGTCTGTCCCAGAAAACTTGCAGTTTTGAATCACTCTTACAAAAGTCAGGAGCCCATAGATCCCAAAACAGACCTACTCTAAGTATTCACAAGATTATCTAAATATGGTGATATTTTGTGAGTGGATTTACTTATACAAATGCTTTCTAAGCAACTTGCCCACAGGGTTTCTGTATGAAGGGGTGTTGCACACCTTGTGATGTTATCTCTGCTCACTAAGTCACTTGTCTTTGTATTGTCATCCAATCAGTGGTGTTGCTGTGCTTTCTGCAGACATAAAGCCACTGGGCTTGCCTGAACAGACACATTTTGGAAAATGTGCACTTTTAAATAGTATTTGCAGTAAATACTAATGGCTCCTCATATGAACTGAACAATTAAGCTATGAAAATTGAGCTAATGCTCACCCCTAAGGTGGGTGGTCTGTGCAGGTCAGGGCTCAGGTCAATAGCAGGGTGGGTGTGGAGAAATCTTGCATTATTGTTAACTGTACCTGGCCAAGGAATAAACAGAGCTCTTTAGCTTCTGGCATTTCCAATCCTTCAACCTTTAGACAGAAACAAAGCACACTCTCTCTCTAAAAGAGAACAAGAGCTACCAATTTAACCAGAATATTAGGGCAGTGCCATTCGAAACACAGCAGAACATGTTGTGCCAGAATTTCTACTATAAACCCATTTTTCATTTGGCACTAAACTTGTATTCTAGGCTGAAATGTGACTTATAAGGTCTCCTCTCAAAAGCAAAATGATTCACAAATGTCACAATAAAATATAAAAACGAACTCAAAACATTCAAAACAGGATTGCAAAGACACGAGTGGTGTCAGATACTTTTTACATGCCAACACTGAAGCATCATTATCATTCATCATCAATGATGGGCTCAGCGCCCGTTGGTGTCCGATGCCTCCCTCACTATTTCCTTCCATCTTTCCCTGTTCAATGCAGAGTGGCTTAGTTTCTGTAGACTAGCTCCGCACCAATCTATTATATCATCTACCCATTCTCTGTGGGGTCTGCCTCTCCTATTCGGACCATCCATTATGCCGAATACCAAGGTCTTGAGTTTTCGCTCATCGTTCATTCTGCAGATATGCCCGAATAGCTGTAACTTCCATTGTATAACCTTCTGCAGTAGGTTTTCTTTTGGCTGTATCTTCCTATATAATTCCTCGTTAGTAACCTTCTGCATCCATCCTATTCTCAGGATCTTTCTAGAATGACTCCTCTCGAATGCCAATATCCTCTTCTAATCTTTCGTTATCACCCATGTCTCACATCCATACAATATGCTGCTAAATACACACGTTTTCAAGACGCTCAGCTTCGTTCCTAAGCTAATCGCTTTACTTTTCCAGATCTTATCCATTGCCTTCAAACTTGCTCTTGCTTTCGCTTTCTAGTCGCTATTTCCTTCTTACAGTCTAGATCAGTGTTTCTCAACCAGTGGTACGAGTACCCTTAGGGGTACTTGAGAGAAGTCTGGGGGTGCCCCCGTCAACACAACTGAAATTTGGAGAAAACTGAATTTTTGTTTTAAGTTTTACGGCGCTTTATTATTTTTGTACTTTTTACACCCAAAAATTTCATCGCTTGCCCACTATGATTAACTTGTTTAAACAAATGTGTTGTAATGGTAGAAAAAAAATTTGTGTGTCTGAAAACTGTAGATAGTGGGGGTACTTATAATTTTTTTTTAAAAGGGGTACTTATAATTTTTTTCTTAAAAAAGGATACTTTATAGTAACACTGGTCTAGATCATACATCATGTTGCTCCCCAAATATGTTAACTTCTCTACATTCTCTAGTTCGATCCCATCTACACTGATCTTCCTTCCTATTTCCTTATCTCAAAATACCATTGTCTTTGTTTTATCGATAGTCATAATCAGTCCATACTGCTTCCCTTCCTCATTTAGCACCTGCACCATTCTCGCTAACTTCTCTTCATATTTCTTGATGATAACAATATCATGAACGAACCTTAAGTGGGATGGAATGGATAAGGCTAAATGGATAAGGCAGAATGGATAAGGTGAAATGGTTAGAGGAGCAATGTGAAGATATAGACAGGTAGTATGGTGAGTATAAGATTGGGGAGGCGTATAAAATTATTAGGAATATTAATAGGAAGTGGCAGCTGAAGCAGATGGTGATCAAAGACGAGATTGATAAGGTGCTCATGAACAAGGAGAAGGTTGTGCAGCGTTGGACGAGGTATTGTACCAATCTGTACAAAGCACAGTTGGACCCAAATGTCTCAGAGAGACTGATTGAAGAACTGAAAGAGATATCACCGCCGAGCATTGAGAGCAAGACCGATATTCTGAAGGAGGAAGTAGAAAGAGCAGTGAAACGATTAAAGAACAAGAGCAGCCCTGGAAATAAGATGATCACGGGAGTGATGATCAAATATGGTGCAGAAAGTATGATTCAGGAAATACATCGACTATGTAATATAGCGTGGAAAGAAGGGAAGGCACCTAAGGAATGGACAAGATCTGTGCTAGTGACAATACATGAGAAAGAAAGCATGTTGGAGTGCAAGAACTACAGAACAATTGCCTTAACGAGTCATCAAGGCAAGGTGCTGAACCCTGAAGCATGCCTTCTATTATATTAGAAACTGCTTGATCAGTATGGCTTGATATCTTAATTAAGTGGGTTTCCCCTACTTCTGCTTCACTTGGGTGATGATCCTCGACCCTCCAACTGAAGGGGTGAAGCCAGAAAGGAAGCACTTTTTTTACATCACCTCTTGAACTTGGACGATTCTTTGGAGATCAGAAGTTCTGCAGCTGCTTTAGTTACCCTGAGGTGCAGAAGCTCTGCACTTGCCCTAGAGCAGGAGTTCTCCACCTTTTTCTTTCTGAGGTCCCCTCGAACATGCTAAAAAACCACCACAGCCAATCTGTGCCACAACTGCCTTTCTCCATATAGAAGCCAGTGCCAGCATTAAGGGGTAGGAAGCAGGGCAACTTCCCAGGACTCAAGGAACCACAAGGAGTACCAAGGAGCTCAGTTGCTCAGGCTTCAGCTGCAAGTGCTGGAGCTCCGGGGTGTGGTCTGGATTTTGTTTTCTGTCCTGGGTCCTAGCGAGTCTAATGTCAGTGATGCTTGGTGGCCCTGCTGAAACCTGCTTGTGGCTTTCCAAAGGGCACCAGCCCTCTTATTGAGAGCCACTGCTCTACAGCATGTCTTGCAAATTATCTTGTTGACCGCTCCTCCTAGTACCTTCAGTCTTCCACCAAGCAGTTCTTGTAAGCTCTTCCCCTCCATAGCTCTCATAAATGTCCAAAAGTGAGTGACCCTATTGAGACTGAATAGCAATGAGATGGCAAACTCTTCATGGACTAAAATAGGTGAGGTGCTCCTGTATTTGTTGTCTTATAATCCTTTAGCTATCGATGTGGAGACTAAACTCTTGACAGACAGGGATGCAATTACAAAACAGTGCAGATGACTCAATTCCTGCAAAGTAAGGAAGCTTCACTATATCAGTGACATACAGTTGAGATGGTAGCATATTCAATGGGATGGACTGTCCTATTTAAGTAGCATGACCTGGCCTTGTCCCGCTTGATCTGGACAATAACTGCTGATGAGAGGGATCAGGGGGAATGCATATGGCAGACCTCTGCCCATGATAGGAGGAAGGCGTCTGAGAGGGAACCGCTGCCCAGGCCCCATCGGGAGCAGAAATGGTAGCACTTCCTGTTCTGCCTGAGGCAGAGACCTTTTTGGGGAGTCACACAAGATCGCGGAAGCCACTTCCTGGTGAAGCAACCACTCATAGTGAGATGTCCCTGCTGAGGCGATCCATTAAGGCATTTCTGATCCCCAGAAGGTGAGTTGCCTCCAGGTGGATGCTGGGGGTGATGCAAATGTCCCAAAGGAGGCCATATAGTCTGTGAGGATTCTTACCACTTTGCCCAACACATGAGGAAGGAAAACCCCACAAACCAGATGCACCACTCTGAGCTCCTTGACATTGATATGCAATTATGCTTCCTCCGGAGTCCACAGCCCTTGGCTCTGCAGGGTGTAAAGGTATGCACCCCAACCCAGGTCTTAGGTGTCCAACACAAGCTCAAGGGATGGGGCTGGGATGGAGAACTTGGGCCCTTGCCTGGGGCAGGTTGTGCCCAACTGAGCTGAGGATGCGGGCTGACTCAAGCGCCTTTTGTAGCTCCTGTTCTTCTTAGTCGAGGGCTCCTGACATGGTTGATTCAAGGAACTTGTAGAGGCTTGGAGGCAGAAGCACTTAACCGCTTATGAGCTGGGCCTTGTACATAAAGCCCTGGGGTCTTTAAAGTAGTGAGGGAGTCCTTAAGACCATGTAATTTTGTGTCTGTCTGCTCTGTAAACAGAGCATGATCATCAAACAGAAGGTCCTGCAGTAACTGCTGAGCTTCCATCGCAGCCAGGACAGGAGAAGCCAGGATGATCATGCATACTACAGTGTCCATCGTGCCCGCAGCCGACTGGAGGGTGCTGCCCCTTCCTCCAGGAAAGCCTTGAACTCCTTCCTGGAGGATTCAGGAAGCATGCCTGCTTCTCTCCAGCCACTGGCTGTATGGCTGTCCCCTGCTTCTCCAGAGTCCTTTGGCCTGCGCTCGCACCACTTGCCAGCTGCTGCCCAGAAGTCCCCTTCAGAACCTCCACCTATTGCCTGATCCTCCTCTAATTAAATCTGCCTTTCCTCAAGCATATAAAAACTATTTCTACTATTTTTCATTGCAAATATACAGTATTTTAGCTACACTATGGGTTAAATAGGCCATTGTGGGTTAGCCTGGGAACCTAATTGTTTTTGTGGGAAAATAGATTCCGAGTTCCAAACAAACCACTTACAAAGTAACTTTTGGAACACAATCATTCATAAGTTGGGAATTTCCTTTACATGATGCAGCTCTTCTCTATTTTATATTTGAATTTGAAGCGCAAGTGGTGTTCTCGTCCATCCTCCCTGTTGAAGGAAAAGGTCCAGGTAGGGATTGTTGAATCGTGGAAGTAAATGTGTGGTTGTGCAGGTGGGGTTGGCAAGAGGGTTTTGGTTTCTTCAACCACGGGACTCTGTTCCAGGGACCGGGATTGCTAAGAAGAGATGGGATCCACCTAACAAAGAGAGGAAAGGGCATCTTCATGGGCAGGCTTGCAAACCTAGCGAGGAGGGCTTTAAACTAATCTGCTCTTCATTTATAGGGCAAGAGGCCTACAAACTTGGTGCACTCAAGAATTCTCTATGATATTATTTTTATTTGTTAAGTGCCAACAATGCAGCTAATGATGTTCAGATGTCGATAAAGGCAGCTCCTGCCCCAAAGAGCTTACCACACAAGAAATACTGGAGTCAGTCAGTGTTCCCTCTACGTTCTTCCATCCACGAGCAGAGTGAGTTTTGTCACGTGCACCAATATTGAGGTCATGTACACTTGTGTGGATGTGTGCCACTGCGACACCTGCCAGTTACTAACAAAAATCCTATATATATATTTTTTAAAATGTTATGGAAGAAGAAAGAATATTAAAAAAGGGATAGTTAACAAGGTGCATGACTTTAAATATTTATTGAATATGAAATCAAATAAAAAGAAAATTAATACTGCAAATTTTTCAGTAGCCATTTGGTATCTTATTAATCTTATTATCTTGTTCTCTTTGCCAGCAAAGCAGAGTTGAAGGCACTGGGGCCTAAGCTGGCAGGGACTGGGTTGGGCTGTTGGGACAGACGTTTTAAATTATTTTCAACTACTGGCTAAATATATGGTTTTTGTGCATATACTGCTTCCCATTACCCAATATTTTTAATATTTCAGTTCTGTTTACATCTCTCAAATAAAAGCTGGCGTGATTCAGATCTGGGGAAAGACTGAGGAATGAAATCCTTCTGCATATTTTATTCACTTATTTTTATTTCTGCACCTAAGCAGTGTCTAAATAACAGGGATAAACAATAAGCTTTAGCATTTTAGCACCAAGTTAGAGCAGTCTCATTCTCAGATCTGAATTGTTCTCTCTGTTTTATGGGTGAGTCTTGCCAAGCAGCTGGAATTACCTGGGGGAAGGGCTGGAGGGGACAGAGAGGTATTGTTTTTACTCAAAGCAGCACCTAGGAGGGTTGCCTGAGGTGGAGAGGATGAAGGGGATAGGGAGCTTCTCCCACTTTTATTCAAAAGCAGCCCAGCAGCTGGAGGGAGGGGGGTGAAGAGGACAGGGAGCTGCCCCCACTTGTAATCAAAGCAACCTAGCCATAGGCGGTGGGTAGTGTAGGCAAGGGAAGGCACTGCCTTCCCAAATCTGCCTATATGCCTGGACACCAGGAAGGAAATTATGTCAGTTACGGGCCATATACTACCCAAAATCTACACAAGACATTTTAATAATAGAAAGTTGAGTTTGAATGTGGATAAGGGAATTAACTGGTTCTAACTGGAGTTCTGCTGCAACTCAAGGCAGTATTTGGCTTTATATTTTGAAATTCTGTTTTGGATTGAGGGTAGCTCTAAGAGTAGCATGGTTTTCTTAGTGGACACCACCCACCATGTGAGACTAGCAAATCCACTTGTCTCTATTTATGTAACAAGCACCTTGGGTGTTTCTACAACAAAAGAAGAAAAACAATGAGGACTTCTGTGGCACATGAGACTGTTAGTCTCTAATGTACCACAGAACTCCTCACTGTTTTTACAGATACAGACTAACATGGCTACCCCTCTGAAACAAAAGAGGAAGTCCTTGCATAGTAGGCTTGGCACAGTACTAAAATTAGGAAGTGAAAGGTGTTTGGCATCAGAATGAATCTTGTCACTAGTAAAGTGCTAAAGTATTTAATGTCTTGTGTAATTAGCCATGGAGTCTTGTGTTTTGGCTTGTTCAGCAGAAAGAAAACAATGTTGTGGCTGGCCAACACTATACATGCAACTTTCACAATATATAATTAACATCTCATACCTAGAATCCTTTTGGAAAAAATCTGGTGAAAAACCATGAGCTGGCAACTACACAGAGTAAAATTTAAAGGTTGCTTTCAGGTTTTCTTTGTCTGTCAGAGATCTTTTGAGAGTCGTTTTTTAAGTGTTCATTAACAGTCCTATGGCTTGTTGACTCTAACAGTGTTATTTAAATTATTTAAGGCATGTACATAATTTTTCAATTAAACTGCTTGGCTCAAGAAAATACATACACACAATTTATAAGTAGAAATTCTAGACTAAATATCTCATGATGAGCAGGTCACTATGAATTAAAAATGAGTTTTCAAATAAAATATTTAATGATATCTGTATTTAAATGAAACATTGCAAAATTAAAAGTTCCTCAGTTAAATAGGCCTGCTGTTTAACTATTTTGCAAATCAAATTAAGGCTACAAATTAAGCAGACTTAAATTTTAGATATTTTTAGATTTAAAAACATGTTAGATTTGAACATGTGCACAAATAAAGCTCAGATAACTATTCCCTGAATGTCATCAATAGTGGAACTGAAGCTGGAAGAGTTAAAGACAAAATACTAGCTTACCATCTGAAGTCCTTTTAGTTTAGTTCTTAAACACAGCTGCCTACCTTTTGTAACCGTTGTTCTTCAAGGTGTGTTGCTCATCTTCATTCCATTCTAGGTGTGTAGGCGTTTACAGAATCATAGAATACTAGGACTGGAAGGGACCTCGAGAGGTCATCGAGTCCAGTCCCCTGCCCTCATGGCAGGACCAAGTACTGTCTAGACCATCCCTGAGACACATTTATCTAACCTACTCTTAAATATCTCCACAGATGGAGATTCCACAACCTCCCTGGGCAATTAATTCCAGTGTTTAACCACCCTGACAGTTAGGAACTTTGTCTTAACGTCCAGCCTAAACCTCCCTTGCTGCAGTTTAAGCCCATTGCTTCTTGTTCTATCCTTGGAGGCCAAGATGAACAACTTTTCTCCCTCCTCCTTATGACACCTTTTTAGATACCTGAAAACTGCTATCATGTCCCCCTCCCAATCTTCTCTTTTCCAAACTAAACAAACCCAATTCTTTCAGCCTTCCTTCATAGGTCATGTTCTCTAGACTTTTAATCATTCTTGTTGCTCTTCTCTGGACCCTCTCCAATTTCTCCACATCTTTCTTGAAATGCGGTGCCCAGAACTGGACACAATACTTCAACTGAGGCCTAACCAGCGCAGAGTAGAGTGGAAAAATGACTTCCGTGTCTTGCTCACAACACACCTGTTAATGCATCCCAGAATCATGTTTACTTTTTTTGCAACAGCATCACAACGTTGACTCATATTTAGCTTGTGGTCCACTATAACCCCGAGATCCCTTTCTGCCGTACTCCTTCCAAAACAGTTGCTTCCCATTCTGTATGTGTGAAACTGATTGTTTCTTCCTAAGTGGACCACTTTGCATTTGTCTTTATTAAACTTCATCCTGTTTACCTCAGACCATTTCTCTAATTTGTCCAGAACATTTTGAATTATGACCCTATCCTCCAGAGCAGTCACAACCCCTCCCAGCTTGGTATCATCTGCAAACTTAATAAGCATACTTTCAATGCCAATATCTAAATAGTTGATGAAGATATTGAACAGAGCTGGTCCCAAAACAGACCCCTGTGGAACCCCACTTGTTATACCTTTCCAGCAAGATTGAGAACCATTAATAACTACTCCCTGAGTACGGTTATCCAGCCAGTTATGCACCCACTTTATAGTAGCCCCATCTAAGTTGTATTTGCCTAGTTTATTGATAAGAATATGCGAGACCGTATCAAATGCCTTACTAAAGTCTAGGTATACCACATCCACCGCTTCTCCCTTATCCACAAGGCTCGTTATCCTATCAAAGAAAGCTATCAGATTGGTTTGACATGATTTGTTCTTTACAAATCCATGCTGGCTGTTCCCTATCACCTTATTATCTTCCAGGTGTTTGCAGAAGAATCCCTTAAGTACTTTCTCCATTATCTTTCCTGGCACAGAAGTTAAACTCACTGGTCTGTAGTTTCCTGGGTTGTTCTTATTTCCCTTTTTATAGATGGACACTATATTTGCCCTTTTCCAGTCTTCTGGAATCTCTCCTGTCTCCCATGATTTTCCAAAGATGATAGCTAGAGGCTCAGATACCTCCTCTATCAGCTCCTTGAGTATTCTAGGATGCATTTCATCAGGCCCTGGTGACTTGCAGGCATCTAACTTTTCTAAGTGATTTTTAACTTGTTCTTTTTTTATTTTATCTTCTAAATCTATTCCCTTCCCACTAGCATTCACTATGTTTAGGCATTCCTTCATCAGACTTCTCGGTAAAGACCGAAACAAAGAAGTCATTAAGCATCTCTGCCATTTCCAAGTTTCCTGTTACTGTTTCTCCCTCCTCACTGAGCAGTGGGCCTACCCTGTCCTTGGTCTTCCTCTTGCTTCTAATGTATTTATAAAAAGTCTTCTTGTTTCCCTTTATTCCTATAGCTAGTTTGACCTCATTTTGTGCCTTTGCCTTTCTAATCTTGCCCCTGCATTCCTGTGTTGTTTGCCTATATTCATCCTTTGTAATTTGTCCTACTTTCCATTTTTTATAGGACTCCTTTTTTATTTTTAGATCATGCAAGATCTCGTGGTTAAGCCAAGGCAGTCTTTTGCCATATTTTCTATCTTTCCTACTGAGCGGAATAGCTTGCTTTTGGGCCCTTAACAATGTCCCTTTGAAAAACTGCCAACTCTCCTCAGTTGTTTTTCCCCTCAGTCTTGATTCCCATGGGACCTTACCTATCAGCTCTCTGAGCTTACCAAAATCCGCCTTCCTGAAATCCACTGTCTCTATTTTGCTGTCCTCCCTTCTACCCTTCCTTAGAATTGTGAACTCTATGATTTCATGATCACTTTCACCCAAGCTACCTTCCACTTTCAAATTCTCAACCAGTTCCTCCCTATTTGTTAAAATCAAATCTAGAACAGCTTCCCCCCAGTAGCTTTTTCAACCTTCTGAAATAAAAAGTTGTCACCAATGCAGTCCAAGAACTTATTGGATACTCTATGCCCTGCTGTGTTATTTTCCCAGCATATATCTGGATAGTTGAAGTCCCCCATCACCATCAAATCTTGGGTTTTTTAACTGATTTTGTTAGTTGTTTAAAAAAAGCCTCATCCACCTCTTCCACCTGGGTAGGTGGCCTATAGTAGACTCCTAGCATGACATCACCCTTGTTTTTTACCCCTTTTAGTCTAACCCAGAGACTCTCAACACTTCCGTCTCCTAAGTCCATCTCCACCTCAGTCCAAGTGTATACATTTTTAATATATAAGGCAACACCTCCTCCCTTTTCTCCCTGTCTATCCTTCCTGAGCAAGCTGTACCCTTCCATCTCAACATTCCAATCATATGCACAGTCACTGGAGAGTTTTGCCTTAGTGGTAGCTATTGGGCCAGCTATGGTGCCACTTTAAGTGCCATGCCCGTGTATCGGTATATCAGGTGCCGAGGGTCCCAGGCCCTCTCAGTTCCTTTGAGCCAACAACTCCTTCAGAGGGGAACGAGTGCAGGTACCGGAATGGAAAAGTGACATATCCAGAACAACAGTTATGAAAGGAAGGTAACTGTTTTCTTTGAGTGTTTGCTCATGTTGATTCCATTCTAAATGGCTAACAAGCCAAATCCCTGGAATTGGGATGAGTACACAGACGTGTGGCTTGCAACATCGTCTTCGGCTTGCTGGGTAAGTGCAGAGCCACTCTGTTCCTAGGCCAGTTTGGACCTAGGAACTTTGCGGGGCCTCACAGCAGCTGCTTCAACCTTCCTATGGATGGGACCTTCAGGGGCCAGGGTGGCCTGGGGGATTACTGAGGGGACTGGCGCTGGACGACAGCAGGCATCAAGCACCCCTGCCTTCACTTCAATGACAGGAGCTGGAGTGACCCACAGCCTGTTCTGCTTCACCATGCTGCCCTTCTCCCGGCTCACTGTACTTCATTTCACTGTGGCAGCACGAAGCAGAATGACCAAGTCCCAGCCCAAGGTGAAGCAGAGCCGGGGCAGAGGTGGAGCCTGTGGTGGGTAGTTGCTCTGAGCTCCACAACCCGTAGGGGTGATCCTGGGCAAGTGCATAGTGAGACGTGTATATATGGACAGATGGCATGGTTACAATTCTGCAGATGTCAGAGACTGACACATGGGGAAGGAAGGCAGCTGCCATGCCTAGTCAAGTGTATGGTTACAACCACTGGTGGAGGCACTTTTGTCTGAGCACAGTAGAACCAGATGCAGGTCAAGAAATTCTCCGGGTGGACACAGAATGGCACTTTATCCTATCTGCCGCCATGGTGAACTATTTTGACTTATGAAACAACGTAGTCCTCTTGATGCAGAAGGCTAGCACACTCCTGACACCCGGAGAGTGCAACCTATGCTCCTCCTCAGATTTATTGGGCTTTGGGCAGAAGACTGTCAGAAATATGTCCTGATTCGTGTGAAACTGCAAAACCATCTTGGTCAGAAGAGCCAGATGTGGTCACAATTGGACCTTGTCCTTAAAAACACTGTATAGCTCAGATGTAAGTGACCTCATCTTGGAGACTCTTTGGGAAGAAATCATGGTAACCAGGAACATCTCCTTCCAGGGGAGCAGGAGAAGGGAACAGGATGTCAAGGTTTCAAAGGGGGCCTTCATGATCAGCGCAAACACCAGATTCAGGACTCACTGAGGGACTGGTTCCTGTACTTGAGGGTAGAGCTACTCCAGGCCTTTCAAGAATGGGGCACCATGCTGGAAGACTAATGGGCCCTGGAATGGAAGGTGAAAGGCTGATATAGTGGCCAGGTGGACTTAATTGAAGAATGAGACAAAACTTGGAGCTTGAGATTTGTAAAGAAATACAGGATCAGCCACTGTGAGGCCTGCTCAGGCCTAATACTACAGACTGAAACTCAGCGCATAAAATGTTTCCATTTGGGCACACAGGCCACTCTAATGGAAGGCTTTCTACTTCCCAATAGGACCTGAATTCAGGCTGAACATTCACATTCCTCAGTGATTAACTATGGAGCAAACAAGCTGTGAAGTTCAGTGACATCAGATTTGGGTGAAGCAGCCGGTCTTGGTTCTGATAGGAGGTCTGGCCAGAAGGGACTTTGGGGGTAACCACTGACAGATCCATGAGTGTGCTGAACCACTGCTAGTGTGGCCAAGCTGGGGCTATTAGGATGACCTTGGCCTGAACTTTATGAGAACTTTGTGAAGTAATGGCACCATCAAGAAAGTGTACATAAGGGCCCCTAACCCAGGAAGCAGAAAGGCGTCTGTCGGAGCTCCTGTTGACCCCCAGAAACTAGCAGAACTGATGACACTTTCCTGTTTTGGTGAGTTGCAAAGAAGTGCACCTGGAGAGACTCTCTGTGTCAGAAGATCCGGTCGATCATATCAGGGTGGAGAGACCACGCAAAGTGAGATGAGAAGGTTCTCTGAAGTGATGTTCTGCTTACGTTTCTGGTTCCAGGGAGGGGCGCTACCACAAAAAGAATGGCATGCTGCATGCAGAAGTCCCATAGACTAAGGGCTTCCTAAGAGATGGCTGATGACCTGGCTCCACCTGGCTTGTTAATGTAAAATATTATGGCAGTATTGTCTGTTATGATTTGAACCACTTTGCCTTGTAACTGGGACTGAAAAGCGTGGCAGGCCAGATGGACCACTCTGAGCTTCCTTACACGTATGTGAATAGGAGTCAACCTCTGACTAGCAGCCCTGCATACTAAGCTCACCCTTATGGGCTCCCCAGCCTAAGTTTGAGGTGTCAGACACTAGAGTTGCAATATGGGTGCTAAAGGGACTCCCTGCAACACTGACATGGAGTCCAGCCAGCACCTTGATTACCACATCCGCATCATGTCTGCTGGGGATGCAGACCGTCACCTGCAGCAGCTGGAGGTAGAGTCGGGCAAGACAGACGTGTAAGTATGAGCAGCCATGTGGCCCAGCAGCCTTAAGCCTTATGCTTGGAAATGGAGCTCTGGAAGGAATGCCCTTGCCCGTGGGGAACTGAGAAGCACCACAATAAACTCTGGTACAAGGGTCAAATTCTTCTCATTCACTAACAGACTCTGGTCACAGCATGTGGCTTGTGCCAGACAGAGCCTGCTTCTGGATGAGCCAATCATCAAGATAAGGATAGACCTAGACCCCCCCCCAGTGTCTCAGGTAAGTGGCTCCTTGAGACATGGATTTTGTAAAGACCCATGGCCTGAGGACAGCCCAAAGGGAAGTACTCTGAACTGGAAATGGTGCGAGTCCTCCTTAAAGCGAAGGAATCATCTGTGCCCTTGGAAGATAGAGATATGGAAATAAGCATCTCTCCAGTTGAGAGTGGTAAACCAATCTCTCAGATCCAGCAAAGGAATGATGGAGGCCAGGCATACCATGTAAAACTTCAATTTCCTGAGGTATTTTTTGAGCTGTTGCAAGTCCAGAATGGGACAGAGGCTCACTTTTGCCTTTGAGATCAGGAAATGGTGGGAGTAGAAACCTTTCCCCCCATTTCCTGGGAAACCTCCACCATCCCCTAATTCAGGATGAGGAGATGCTCATGAGAAGGGTTCTTGAAAAGGGAGAGGGAAGAAAGAAGGTGGATCAGGGGAATTCCAAAAACTGAAGGGTCTAGCCCGATGACACAATTTCTAGTACCCAGTGCTTTGAGGTAGCTTTCAACCAGGTCAAATGGTAAGGGTGAAAGATGGTTGAAGAAAAGATGGGGCAGATCTGGGGAGGTGTCTGCTATGCTGCTCTCGAGCACGCCCTCAAAACGAGTGCTTCTGACCTCTGTGTTGTTTTGCTGGGCCAGATTGTGCAAGTGAGCAGGAACATGAAGGATGTCAGCAACTAATCCTCGTATTCCTTCTCCTCACATTTCCTTGCTGAGGTTGCAAACAGCTTGGAGGTGGGGGTGGCCAGAATGGCTTCACTGAGGCATCTGCATCCCCAGGGAGCAGCGGGTAGCCTAAGTGTCTTTTAGACTGTGAAGCCTCACATCCGTCTGGTTAGGCAACAGTCCAACTCCATGGAACGGGAGATTCTGAATGGAGGACAGCATCTCCTGGCTGACAGTCTGAAACTAGGAGCTGCACCTCATGACTACCAATGAGGCAACCACCTGGGATGCTGAATTGGCCACAAACCAGGATATCTGAAGGGAGCTAATTAAGCTGCCATGGTACCTTCTTCCACCAGAGCCCCAAACTCTTGGGCCATCCCTTAGGACATGGAGTCTTTAAACTTGAGGAAGGAGTCCCACAGCTTAAAATGATAATGCCTCAAAAGAGCCTGGTGCTTTGCCATCCAGAACTAGAGACTGGCAGTGGAATAAATTTTCTTTTCAAGAAGGTCCAGCCTCTTGGCCTCCTTATTCTTGGAGGAGGAACTGACCAGCTCCTGCTTGTCCTTTTGGTTGGCCATCAATAATACCAAAAAACCCTGGGTGTGCGTATAAAATATTCAACCCCCTTGTCAAGGACAAAATACTTCTTTTCAGCCTTCTTGGAAGTGGACAGGAGGGACGATGGGGTTTGCCAGATGGCTTTGGAAATGTTTAGGACTGGGAGTACACTTGTGGGGGTGAATATGGAGAG
This sequence comes from Pelochelys cantorii, assembly GCA_032595735.1. Taxonomy (NCBI): domain Eukaryota; kingdom Metazoa; phylum Chordata; order Testudines; family Trionychidae; genus Pelochelys; species Pelochelys cantorii. Next base: position 7,409,367 of record CM064338.1, on the reverse strand, counting down.
CGCATTGAACAATGCCATTTCTTCCGCTTTGAGGCCCAAGTTGAGGGCCATTTGGTGGAGCAGCACCTGATGCTCCTTGAAGTCATCTGGTCAGCTAGCCCAGGAAGGCTCCACCACTGCCTCATCCAGAGAGGAGGAGGATGACTGAATGCACAACCTGCATGATCAGGTGGTGGGCACCTGTCCCTCCATCACTGCACCCACTGGTGCATCTTGTACTGAGCTCAATCTGATAGGGCAACTGAGAACTGATCAGACTGTGACATCAATATAACGGGTATGTGCTAGGCACTGCAACGAAGCCATTGTGCAGGCCACTGGCCCTGCTGTCAGATTGGCATTGCCACAGTGGATACTCCTTCCAGAGCCCAGTCACAATGGTGACTTTCTGTGCTGGAGAAGTCCTCTTCCTCTGGTGACCAGTGCTGGTGGCTAACTGTCACTGTGGGTAACCAGTGCCTGGAATGGTCTGACTTGTGCCAGGAATAGGGGAGTGGAGCCAAGTTGCGGAGTGTCCCCAAGGTCTCAATGACTGTGACCATTAGAGGGAAGACAATCATGCTAACAGTAAGACAATCAGCACCTTCCTCTAGACGAGGTCTGGGGCAAGGGCAGAGACTAGGAATGTGATGCCAGTGACCTGTAACAGCGAACCAGTGAGCTAGTTTGATGTGGAGACCAAAGGAGTGGTGACAAAGGGTTCTGCCTTGGCTTCGGAGACTGGTGGTGTTCACTTGCCTTCGGGGAGACCTTTTCCTTATAGGGAGCCTTAGCTGGGCCCATCGCTGCACATGGCACTGACTGTGATGGGAGTCAGTGGTGGACCCATTAGGAGAGTGGATCTCCCTGGGGGCAAATAAGCCCCATGATGGCACCGGTGTGGGTGGGCGGCCCGAGCAAGGTCCTTTGCCCAGTGGCCCTTGAGCTGGCTTGCTTGGTGGCAGATCCCTCCTTAGACACTGGAGAAGGGGACTGATGTCAGGACTGGTGCAGGGGGTGCACTACACACTGAAGTCAAAGTATTGGGTATTGCATCAGGCTGGGCTGGCTCAGAGTCTGGATGAAGAGTGGCCTCCATGGAGGAGGGCCCTCAAGCAAATGTCATATTCTTTCTGTGTCCTGGAATGAAAGTTCTTACAGATGCGATACATCTCTTTAACATGGGATTACCCCGGCACTTCAGACAGCTACTATGTTGGTCACTAACAGTCATGGGACTGTTGCAGTCAGAGCCGGAGACCAGGACCTTAACTGACCAAGTAGGATACTTAACAGCTACTAACTAAGTAATCTACTACAAACAAAACTATTTACAGCTGGAACACAACGTTCAGGAGTAGGAGAAAAAACACTAAATCCAATCACCACAGGCAGCAAAAGAAAACTAAGCAGGCATAGGGCTGATGGCACCTGATGTAACAATGCATGAGCACCACAGCTGGTCCCACGGATATTGTAAACTCAAGTATCTAACAACAGAGCATGTGAGCATGCACACAACTAGAATGGAATCAAAATGAGCAAGCACTCAAAGAAGAACATATTTTGCAGGTTCATGGAATCAGCCAGCAAATTTTTCATTGTATACACAATTATAGTAGATACATAGTATCCAAACACATATGAAAAAGCAATAGCCCATCGCTTGAATTTGTATTGGTGTATTCTGAGTGAAGTGGTAAATTTGATGTGGTACCAATTGAAAATTTGCTAAGTACTCTTTTTTAACTTTCCTAGCTAACTTAAACATATATAACATTTTCTGTGGCAATTCTATTTCAGAAATTCATCTGACTTTGAATCCCATATTTTTCAGGTATTTTAATATATCAAATATTTTAGTACAGTGGCACTGAAGCAAACATATTAATTTCTAATTCAAGATAAAAATATTACATACCATTAACTGATGCAACAACAGGTCCATTAAAAAAGTGATCTTATTGCTAAACAGAACATAGGTGCAGTTTTCTGTGCAATTACTGCAGGTCAGGTTGTAAACATTTATGGCATTGCAGAGTGACCTAAAATAAAAAATGAAATGTCAACATACTTTTCTTCTTAAATATACTAATCTATAAAATCAAATATAAATATTATGCTGTGAGGAATATCATCAGGCATATATTTAATTAACTTTTTGTACTCATGTTCAGAAAATACAAATTAGCATGAGGTAGGTTAAATAAATACTGACATGAATACAGAAGTTCTGAGTGAACCTATAGACACTCCAAATTCCATAATGTGTTGCCCGTGCATCTGCTCTAGAACCAGAACTTGGACTTAAAACTAAATTGCATGCCTTGGAAATGAAAGTGTTTAACATGTGGTATTAAATGTCTGTGCAAATACACACACCTTCACATCCTTAAACAAACAATAATACAAACCTTTGATACTTTTTAATCACTGGTATATTAGAAATATAGTAAATATAGTAGAAATATAGTAAATGAAAGAAAAAAAAGAACTTCTGTACAGTATCAATAAAATTCTTATTTTTGCACAATTTGAAAAACTAATGTTTTTTTCTGGCTGAATTTACATGTCTCATGCAAGTCACATTGATCAGTTTGGTAGCAGAATATTCAGGCAGAAAGATATGTAAGCATTTCTTACTGGTTAATTTATAACACTGTACTGGGATCAGCTTTAGAGAGGGTCTGGTTTGCAGGCCCTGCAAACCAAGGTGAACTGTACTGAACATAAGAACAGTTAACAAGTGAATCATCAGTCTTTTGTTTCAGATGGATCTCCTGACTATTTGGGACTTAGGCCATGTCTACATTGGCAGAGATAAAGCCCTGGCAGTTACAATACTAGAGAGCAGCATAGAAAACGCTATCAGCCGCCAGTGCAGTAGCGTGAACACACTTATGGCAATTGCAGCACCTTTCGGAGCAGTGCATTCTGGGCAGCTATCCCACAGCGCACATCTTCCACTTCCGCTGCAGAGTTTGTGGGGAAGCATGGGGAATTTTGGGTCCTGTACCAATGCCCCATGGTGCATCGCTTCACCTCCTAGCCATTCCTGCACTTTCATCTGCATTTGGCACCATCTTCTAACAGCTTCTATGCTGAACGCTCTGTGAGAATGGATCTGCAGCTGTTAATGAAAATGTTGATAGGTCTCACTAACACGTCACAAATGGGAATCAAGATATTCCTGAAGCTGCAAAGTGACAATGAGGAGTCTGTGCAGCATTCGTATGATACGAGATTTCTTGTGGCATTAACGGAGGTGCTGATCACAGTGGAACATCACTTTTGCGGCTCGGGAAACAAGCACTGAGTGACTGGATCACACTGCCATGCAAACTTGGGATGATGAGCAGTGGCTGCAGAATTTTTTGATGAGGAAAGCCATTTTCATGGGACTGTGTGCTGACCTCGCTCTCACACTGTGGCAAAAGGACACATGAATGGAGAAGCGAGTGGCGATTGCACTGTGGAAGCTGGCTACTCCAGACAGCTTCCACTCAGTTGCCAATGATTTCAGATGTGAAAGTTGACTTGGATTCGCACTTATGGAAGTGTGCAGGGTCATCGATTGCATCCTGCTCTGAAAGACTGTGATTTTGGGCAATGTGTGTGACATTGTGGATGGCTTTGTACAGATGGGCTTCCCAAACTGTGGTGGGGTGATAGATGGCAGGTGCATTCCAATTCTATCACCAGACCACCTAGACTCTGAAGTACATTAGCTCCAAGGGGTATTTCTTGTGGACCACCTTGGGTGTTTCATAGGTACTAGGCTGGCCCTGAAAGGTGCATGATGCACACATTTTTCGGAACACTGGCCTGTTCAGGAAGTTGCAAGCAGGCACTTTTTTCCCAGGCCAGAAGATCACTGTAGGGGAAGTGGAAATACCCATTGTGATCCTTAGAGACCCTGCCTACCCCTTAAAGCTGTGGCTATTGAAGCCATACATGGGGAGCCTTGACATCAGCAATTAGCATTTCAATAACAGGCTGAGCAGGTGCAGAATGACTGTAGAGCTGTGGTGTCCAACAGTAGTTCTGAAACTACTGCAATAGTGAACTAGCCACACTCAACTGGCCAAATAGCCACATGGGGTTAGTGGCTAACGTATTGGACACCATGGCAGTAGAGTGTGCTTTTGGCTGTTTGAAGGCCCGCTGTTGATGTTTGTACAGGAAGCTGGACTTGGCTGATGACAACAGGTCATGTGCACAGCACTGGAGTGGTGGTTTGCTTCTTGTTCCTTGTGGTAGGCATTTCAAAGCTCATTCACTCTGATCCTGCACTGCAGTGCGTCCTGTTCATGGCCCTTTTTGGTCATGCATCCTGAGATGTGCCTGTAGGTATCATAATTCATATGGCTGGAGCACAGCTGAGCCTGGACTGCCTCCTCTCCCCAAATGCTGATAAGGTTCAGCACCTCAGCATGGCTCTAAGCAGGGGATCTTCTGGTGCACAGTGCAGGCATGGCCAGCTGGAGAGATGTGCTGAGAACATATCACATGTCACTGATCAAACAGGAAGGGGACTTTCAAATTTCAGGAAGAATACAAAGGGCAGGGCTGAGGGTTGATCACCTGAGAGCAGGGCAATTGAGTTCAAACAGATGACCAGAGAGCCAAGAACAGGCACTGTGGGAACGGTGCCGGAGGCCAGTCATGACATAGTGCCACACCACAGTGTCCATACTGGCACTTCAGCACTGTATCCAGAGTGCAGCAAGCTCCACAGTTCTTGCAGAGCATACTAACTGAGGAACTAGCACACACTAAGTGCCTTGCCAGTGTGGACACCACAAAAGTTACATCAGTGGGGGCTGATTTCCTGCACAGTAATTTGCCAGTGTGGACTTGACCTTAAAGAGAGAAAGGTGGGTGAGGCAATATCTTTTATCAGTCTCTGCTGAGGAGACAGACAAGCTTTTAAACATATACAGAAACCATGAATCACTGGCACCCCCATTACGGGGACTGTAAACGTGGAGCATAACTACTTTAGCAATGATGGGAGCTACTCATAGGTATCCAAGAGGAATGGATGGTAGGTTTGGAATAGCAAAAGGGAGAGAGCCAATTCTGAAAAACTGCGAAAGCAAAAAGAAAGTAATAAACAAACTGGGCATAACATATAGTAGGCCTGGTTCTTCCCTATGTTGTACCCTGTGAAGTTATTCGTGCCTATGTAAAAAGCATGCTTTATGTTCAGTCAGAACTTTCACAGGAACTGGTCCAAGACATGGAACTCATTGCCATAGGAAATCAGCCTAAGGATTTTCTCACTTTCAAAATAATTTTTTCACAATATTTTTTTTGATTTAGCTTATTCTCCAAATTGTCTTTGGTTATATACAGGCACACAGACATAAAACACACATACAACACAACTGACTTCACTAACTGTAAATTCATTAAATAAATTTGTCTTTCTTTTACAGTTTTATTTTTTCTTGAAACTGGTGTGCATGGAGTAGGAAAATACTGAATGGAGAGAAAGCCAAAGGTCATCATTTTGTATCAGAGTCTTAATAATGTGTTTTTGTGCAGTAATGTATTTATTACAGATATTTAGGAACCCTGACTAGATATTTATTTATATTGTACTAGCAGACTTACATGGCATTGCCCAGATCCTTCAGGGCAGGGTGGTGTGAGGGATGCAGAACTCAAGGCCTGGGCGGGGGGAGGGGGAGGAGTGTGGGAAAGTGAGGGTTGGGGGATGAGTAGGGGCTCAGGGTGGAGAATCCCAAACATGGGGCATTTTTCTCCCGCAATCCCCATACAGGCACCAGGGGGCTTTTCTCTCTCCTCCCTCCCCTCGTGCTGTGGCCAAGGGCTGGGAAGGGGGAAAGGGTTTGGGGCAGGGGGGCTACTTACTCAGTGTGTGGGCAAGCAAGATGGTGGATCCCCAGCCCTGCTGGCTACTCCCTTGGTGGTACGTCTGCCTCCAGTAGCCATTCTGAAGGATAGCTATCCCCTGTGGGCTTGCTGCCCCAATGGCAACTCTCATATCAAGTCCCTCCGAACTGCAGCCCCTCCTTTTGGATGTTATGGAAAACAGTCCTTTTTCTGAAGTTTCTGGTTGTCCTGGCATATCCTAACTAAAAGCAAAGTCAGGGTTTGGTTAAGAGGAAGCTGCCTACCAAATTTGGTGGCGCTAGCTCTTACAGTTTAGGAGGAATTCTTGAAAATCTCTTTCTCTCTCTCTTCATCACTGTTGCAGCTGATCATCTAGCTCCAGAGGCATCATATACATCAATTTGAAATTCTTTCCCACATTTCCCAAGTCACTAAGAGTATGTCTACACATCAAAGTTATTTCGGGATACAGAGGTATCCCGAAATAGCTACCCCGTGTCTTCACAAGCCACCCATTTTTTCAAAATATTTTTTGAAATAACGGGCACACTATTTTGGCATCCCGGTAACCCTCATTCCACGAGGGTTAAGGGATGTCTTGAAATAGCACTTTATTTCGAAATTTGGTGCTGTGTAGACAGTACCAAATTTTGAAATAGCCTATTTCAAAATAAACTTGAAATAAGCTATGCAATTTGCATAGCGCAAATTGCGTATCTTATTTCGAGTTTCCAGTGCAGTGTAGACTCAGAATGCTCAGAAAACAGTGTATTTATAGTAAATCATTACTTTGTGGGGCTCAATTGCTTTTCCACCAGATGAAAATGGACATTAACGGACTCCAACAGGAGTGCCATAGAGCCTTCCTTGGATGATAAAGAATGTGACAGCATATGGGGCACTAAGGATGGAGGAGTGTAAAAACTTTAAGAGATTACCGACTCTGTGATAGGAATGTAGAACATGATACAACCTTTAAAAATGGAACAATTACATTTTTGGGAGAACTTATTTATATGATAGATGATATTACAATTCCCTTCTTTTAGGCATGGAAATCCATATAATTATAATGCCCATTCAGTAATATTCTGACTATGCCCATATTAGGAAAAACAATTCTGTATATTGTTTATATTATACAGTTATAAATTAATATGTTCACTCTGACTGGAAGGCATTTTTTCTGGAAATGAAGTTCAAACACTATAAAATGCAATATCAAAAATCAGCTTATTGAGCTGCAATGTCATGCACTTTTCAATCTACACTGATAATTCCTGTGGAAAATTCAACTAGCATGCTTCTTATATATGAAGTTTAAAACCAAGTCCTTTTTTCCTAACATGGCTTTTCAAAGAGGTTTATATCCTTCATTTTGGCAGAAGAGTGAAAAGATATTCCTACAGAAGTACTGAAATATTATGCTCTAGATCAGTGTTTCTCAACAACCAGTCCATGAACTGGCGCTGCTCCCTGATATAGTTTAGGAAGGCAATGAGCCTGGTATTAAAAAGGTTGAGAAATACTGCCCTAGATGACTTTGTCTTATCTTTGCTGAAAGAAAAACTATGTATATTAATGAGAAATTACAATTAGAAACAAAGGCGATCTGGCAACGTTTATTTTCACTATATAAAGAAGAAGATTTAGTTCTCACCTTCATGAAAACTCTTTCACCAATTGCCGTAAAGGAAAGATCAATTAATTCAAATATGAAAATATATTTTCCAAACCCTTGAAATTTGAAGTTAAGAGATTAACTTCGCATCTTGATAATTTATCTCAAAATGTTAAGAATTATGTAGTTCTCTTAGGGTGTGTCTAGACTACAGGGTTTTTTCGAAAAAAATAGCTCTTTTTCGAAAAAACTTCACCTGCATCTAGACTGCAGCCGTGTTCTTTCAGAAGTAAATCGAAAGAACGCGGCAGTTTTTTCGATCACGGTAAACCTCATTCTACGAGGAATAATGCCTTTTTTTGAAAGTACTCTTTCGAAAAAAGGTGCTATTGGATGCAAACTGTGCTTTTTCGAAAGAGTGTCTAGACTCTCTTTCGAAAAAGCGGCTCGCTTTTTCGAAAAATCTGCTTGTAGTCTAGATGCTCTCTTTCACAAGAGACTTTCGAAAAAAGGCGTGTAGTCTAGACGTAGTCTCACTGAAATAGAGCTCAGAAGAGATGGCATATTTCATAATTTCAAAGATAGAGCTCAGAAGAGATGGCATATTTCGTAATTCCAAAGAACTATCACTTAATATATATTTTAGTTTGTCAACCTGTTCAAGAGGTCCTCCTCAATAGTAAAAGCTAGGACCACCAAATTCTGTACAGGTTCCTCTTGTCATAACTTAAAGCAACCTAAGTGTTTGGTTGTGCCAGGAAATGGGATGTGCCTAGAGTGGGACTGCTTCTTATAAAACCATACAGAAAAGAGACAATATCACCAGGCAGATTAAAGGGTCTTGCTGAGGGTGTGCCCCCTGTCCGGGACTGCACCAGCCCTGAGCCTCCCACCCTTTAGGGAGGGACCCTTTAGGGAGGGGTCTGTGTGTGTATGTGTGTGGAGGGGGTGAAGCTCCCTTTCCACTCGATTTGTATGGGGACATTGCTGGCTGTTCCCCTTCATCAGGGAGCCAGGGGAAAGTCCACAGTTTGCTGCATTCCTCACTCCAGCTGGGAAGCACAGGGGGCTGTGCAGTTTGTTTTTGCTCCTTGACAGGGACAGGAAGGGAAAGAGCCCTGGTACAAAACTACCCATACTCACACATGCTCCCCTGCCCAGAGCCCCTTTCTATCCCACAACTCTGACTCCTGCACTCCCACACTCCCTGAGCCCCTCAAAGACCCAAGCAATTCTAGGTAAATGTGCTAGTTCTAGATAGATCTAACATGACAAATCCTGTCTTAGATGCAGAATAAATTAACCAGAAGTAATGTACCCTGGCTCTGTATTTCCCAAAGGAATCATATCAAAAAAAGTAGTTGAAGTTCCAAAGTTTCAAATAATACCTTTGAAAATGTGGCATAAGCAAATGCATATCAAATTAATTTTCACAATAAGGAGGGCTTTTTTAATTGATAACATAAGCTTAACTATAGATTGTTATGATTAGAATGTATTTGGACATGTACTTAAATATTCAGTTATAGAATGTTTTAATTCAAAATTGGAAGTGTCAGCACTGAAGCAGGCCCCAGGTGGTTTGCGATGTTAAATGGCAGATTAAAGTCAGCACAACTAATTTCTTTACTTTAATCTTATTAAGGGAACAACAGCTGTCAACTGTCACCATTTCTGCATAAGTCCTCTGAGAGAAGCACAGAATGCTCTGTGTATCAAGCAAGAACTTCATCTAACTATAATTTAAATTCACCAATTTGCAAATTTATTTTTAATGTTTTTGTATTGGAAGATTTTATTACTCACATTTTTTAGAAAAGTAAGCATCAATAAGGCTTCCAAAATTGTGTCAGGGTAATATTTTCCTGACACATAAAGCGGTTGTTTATTAACTACTGATGTTGTTATAAACTTTGTATCACAACACAAATCAGCTTTAAAGCTAAGTTAGACAGCACTTATACTCAAACCACATAATAAGTCTACTCTCTAATGTAAGGCTTTACTCTAAACTACAGTAAATCCAATTATAAATACACTCTTTATGATACACAAATTTTGGCTCCAGAGAAGAGTTCTATCCTGAACTTAGACCAAAATACACATATATATACACATTATATTATTTATTTTACATGGACATAAATAAATGTGGACAATGTTTATTTGTAATATATGGCTTCATATACAGAAGAGTTTAGAATTTATATTTCTGATTCTCCTCTAAATTACACCAGTATCTTCAGTGGAGTTGCTTCTAATTTGCCCTCATGTAAATGAGTGGAGAATTGTGGCCTTTATCTAAAATTTTAATAGTGCAACACAAAATTAATTCATATTTGTGCTCTAGGATATGTGGGTAAAAAGTCATAATCTTTGCTCCCATAAATTCAAGGTACGACAAAGGTAAGTTATTACAAGATTTAAATAATCAGATTTACGGTTGTGCTACCACAAGAGCCAACTGTAAAGTTTTATCAAAAACTGCTCTTTGACTAGATCATGGACAGTTGCTCGAGAGGTCTTCTCACTGTCCTGATAGGGAAAGAAAGGAGCTAGGTGTGGTATCTGACAAAAAAAGAGCAGAATGGAGATGGCAAATGGGTTAGTAGCTCAAGCGTGGAAACATACATACGTGCACACACACACACACACACACACACACACACACACACACTGGCCAAACAGTGAACAGGGAAGAAAAAGACAAGGTATGGATATAGGATGAAATGTAAAATTAAAAATCAACCAGGAAAATGCTGAATCATGAGGCTACAGTGCAATCTCTAGATTTTCAAGACTTCATAAAGAAACTTGAGCTTCACTCACATGGTTTATATGTCATCAGAAAACTTCAAAGGAATTACATCTTCATAAATCACAGTTACCTGTTTATCGTTAATGCGATCTTAATTCACTGACACACTTTAAAGACTAACTACAACTAAGATAGAGTGGAAGCCAACAGCAGTAGTCCTCCTCTATTTTTCCACTAGCTAATGTTTAAGTTTCAGATATTATATGACAAATGACAAATCACGTGTACAATTTACTCTCACAGTAATGTAGATTCCTGTATAAAGTTCAGAGGCCCTGACTTAATTAACTGAAAGAAACTGTTGCCACACTAAAATCTATTCAAAACAATCCAAAAGAGCTCCATCTACACAGTTCGTTCATAAACTAATGCTTTAGAGCAGTGGTTCTTAACCTGGGGTGCGAGATGCCCTTTCTGGGGGTGCAAGACATGCCAGATTTTTATGATATATCTTAGGTTTAATACTGACCTACTTCAACGATTTTTAATAAGGGGCGCGAGAACATATTTTGAGAACCAAAGGGGTGCAGGCTGCAGTAAGGTTAAGAACCACTGCTTTAGAGCAATGTTGCTTTGTGCTGAGTACTGTCAAAAGTGAAACCCATCACTGTTAGAAAGAGAGAGAAACAGTCATGAAATCCAACAGATGCTGCAGGCCCTGATCTTGCAAGGAGGTCATTCTCTTCAGAGAACCCTTATGCCCTTACAACCACTGACAGTGTTGAATGAATATTTCTCTAGAAGGTGCAACCTGGCAGAAAAAGCTTGTTTTGGACTTCAGCTAACAAGCAATGTGGACAATACTGTAAAACTGAATAATCAGAGCACGTCACATCTGGAAATATTTATTAAGTAGAACAAAAACTCTAAAATGGGAGAGCATTCTATCGAAGTATTTTCAGTCTAAGGTAGTGGTTAATTCTTTCATTGCAAAATATTTTATATTATACTATAAATGCTAACATATATCCACCTATCTATAGAGTATTTTTACATACCACAGCTACAGCTCAGGCTGGCTTCCTATGATATTTATAATGAATGGATGATGAAAGAAGCAGTATGGTAAGACACAAGGAAAAAGAAAAACATTTTCCCTTTTCAATCTAGTTTTTAATAGTAACAAATGTCGCTCCTATCTATCTACTATCAGCCTCTAAATAATTGGCCTTTTTATACTATGAAGCGCACTCAGAGAACTAACTATCTAAGTCTCACAACACCATTCTGTCATATGTAAATACTGCTTAACTTTTCTGTACTTTTCCGAATAGGTAAAGTGATTTGCCCATAATCATTAAGCAAGACCATGGTAGAGGAAGGAATCCTGTTCTCTGCCTGGGTTCTGTTACTCATACAGAGTTTTTGCTGTGTAACTCCAATTTGATTTTCACAGAAGACACACAGATTCAATAGTACAAAACTGGGAATTTTAACTCAAGAATGCTAAATTATGGCTTGTTCTGCATTCAGAAAATTAAACTATAGTACCAGTCAGTTATGAAAATTACAAAAAGGTTTCTCTAAGAAATAATACACTTGGACACTAATTCTTAATACCTTAACACCAATAATAAAACCTATTATATCAAATTCTTTCTCCTCCCCTTTCGAGTCTTCTGTTCTTAAAAAATGACCTCCACACTAAATGGATCATCTGTCTTTTACAAATGCCACATTTTTCTTGCAGCACTTGCTATCCTGCTGGTCTCACTAGCAATCTGGGCAGTACAAAACAACAGGCATACTTGTTAAATCTTTTTATAATAAAGCTTTATCTTGTAGACATGGGATTAAAATTCTGAGCTGCACCATGCTGCCAGGATTTTGGGGAAAGAGAGATGTGGATAATAGCCCATGTAATCTCCTCACCTACTTCTAAATAGCTTAAACTCATCATAAAATAGCAGACAGATTCCTAACTTAAGATGAGCACAAATGGTTAAATCATACAATGTCACAAAAACTATTTCAGTTAAGTAAAGTGGCATCCTTAGGCAAGGTCTATTTGATGGGGTAAGTCAATCAGATAATTAATACATGACAATGTTTAGTTCAATTTACTTCAACATGTTTTTACTTCTTGTTTATGTTAGTACTAAACATAGCACAATCCCATTTCATTTGTCATTTTAAAAAGTCAACAATTATATCCAAGACACAAAATAACTAAGAAAAGTAAATTGCAAACTTCTTTCAATAAAGCTGATTTACGTTTTATTTTTCATTTAAAGAATCAGCTACCATCAATGACTTCCTTTGGTTTTCAAAGATATTCAGCTAGAAAACTTCTCATCTTGAAAAAAATCCCCAGTAGGATTTTGTGAATAAGCGGTGTGGGTGGGAAGGCATATAGCAGTGAGTCTGCCCACAAGAGGAGAAACATGTCTGCAGTTGATCCAGGGCTGTGGTTCTAGAAGGAGCAGATCTGCTGGCGCTTCCTGTTGTACTTCATGATGAATAGGTCCATTTGGGGAAAGTCCAAGCGCTGGAAGATTGATTTCACAATTTCTGGCTGCAGAGACCAATTGTGGCCCTGAAATGACCTGCTGAGGCAGTCTGCCAGTTCATTCTGCACCCTCGGAAGGCATGAAGCTTGTAGGAGAATTGAATGTTCTACACAGAAGTCCCAGAGCAGGAGGGCTTCTCAGCACAGGGAAGAGGAATGTGCACTGCAGTTTGTTGATAGGGAGTGACTCTGATAAACGGCACTCCGTGACTGGTAGTGACTCCCAGTGACTCCGTTCACTACAAACCTAGGGTTGCCAGGTGTCTGGTTTTGAACTGGACAGTCCAGTATTTGAGCTTTCTGTTCGGGAAACAAATTGAGAAAATATAAATGAGAAAATATAAATGTCCGGTATTTTCTAAATAAGATGTAATGTAGATTGTGATGTAATGTCAAGCGTGTCTGGTATTTTTGTCGAAACCATCTGGCAACTCTACACAAACCTCATGTATTTCCTGTGTGGCTGGGCAACTGCTATATGAAAATAAGCATCCCTTAAGTCGAGGGCAGCATACCAGTCTGCCAGATCCAACGACAGGATAATAGAGGCCAGGGAAACCATGTTGAACTTGCACTTCTCTATGGATTTCTTGAGTTCTCACAGGTCTGGGATCAGTCTGAGACCACTTCTGGCTTTCGGTATTAGAAACCCTTTGCTCCTGTGGAACCTCCTGCTAGTCGGGATGAAAAGATAAGTTGAGGTGGGTCTCTTGGCTAGTAGGGCATTGCATCCTCGACCAGGCCTTCAAAAGGTAGTTTTCGGTCTGGAGAGGGCTTTGGGTAGACTGAATTTTGGCTGGAGGGCTGACGAGGTCTCTTTCTGCCACTTCACTTTCTCCTTCTAAAGCTGTCCTGGTGCTCAGTTGTGGGAAACACTGCTGAAGCTGAGGTAGGAAGTGCCAGTCTTAGGTAGAGGGGGTATAAAGGCCCAGGGACCTAAGGGTAGTCCTGGAGTCTATTAAGCTATTGAGCCTCTAACTTTTTTCTGAGAACAGTGAGTCCTGAATCATCTGTTGCACCTTGTAGGGGAGGCCTGAGACTTGCAACCAGAACCCCCTATCCATGGCAATTCCAGTGGCCATGACCCTAGTAGCAGCATCAGCTGAGTTTAAAGCTGCTTACAGTGATGCACTGGAGATAAATCTCCCTTCTTCTATAAAAGCCAAAAACTCAGTCCTGAAGTCCAAGGATAGGAGCTCAATAAACTTGGCCATTGCTGAGAAGGTGTTCTATGCATACCTATTAACAATGGCAGGCTGGTTTGCAATGCATAATTGGCAAACTGCTGGTTGATTAGATCTTTCAAACGAACAGATCTAGGTGTTTAGCATCTCTGTTCTTAGAAGAGGGTCCTTGCAGCCTTCATCTCTCCCTCTGATTAGCAGCATCACTACTAGAGAGTCAGGATGTGGGTGAGACCATAGGTACTCATACCCCTTGGAGGGGACATCATTGAGCTTTGCCATGCGCTGCAATGAAGCTGGTGTCTGCTGCTAGTTTTTGTCATGTCTGTTACAGTTTTAATAAGTGGCAGCGCAATTCTAGATGGACCCGATGATGCCAGAATGTCATTGACCACCTCTTCTCTCTGGATACCCAATCCCTGGGCTACTCTGTGCAATAGCTTCTGCAAAACCCAAGGGTCCTCTAGGGCAGGGGCCACAGATGAGCCTGACAGGGCCTCATCAGGTGAGGAAGAGGATGATGTTGGCAACAAAGGTGGTTATTCTCTCCTATCGTCTCCAGTGGGTCAGAGCCTGGTGGAACAGGCAACATATAGGAGGCTGGGGTATTTGTGACAGTGGACAGAGCTACTGAAGTAACCCCGGACAAAATCTGAGAAGGACTGATGACAACATCGGTGTCGGTGCAGGCTGGAATCCAACCGCTGCTCTATAATGCATGCTGACCTGAAGGTTGCTGACACCATGGATGCTGCACCAGAGCATGAATCTTGACTCCTGCCCTGACCCTGGTAAAAGGCCAGGGGGTCCAGAAGTGCCATTGCAGAGTCCTGCCGTAGTCCTCAGCACCATATCTTTTGAGGTCAGCGCTGGAGCACTCTGGATGGATGAAGACAAACTAGGTACCAGGTCTGCAGTGCCTGGATCTGACTGTGGTCTCAAAGCTGCCCCCAAGAGTAAATTTCAGAGCCTCTGCTCCCTTTTTCTTAAGGTTCTAGGTCGGAACTCCTAACAAATCTTGCAGCAGTCCTCTTGATGACCCTCGCCCAGGAACTTCCGACAGGAAGAATGAGGCATGTGCTTGGTGCAGACTGGCAAGCCTTGAAACCTGGGGAATGAAGCATGCCCCAGGAATAGCTCTGACAAGATGGGGAAACCCCACTAACAAACTTGTCTTGAAAATAACTACACCAACTAAACAACTGTAACTATGAACTAACTGCTCAGCTATGTACAACAGCTTGAGAGAATGCTGATCTGCTTGCGAGGCAAGAGACAAGCAAGGGGAAGTCTCAGCTTCCATCACTGTCAGTAAGAAGGAACTGAGCAGGGAGAGAGCTGGCAGGGCCCTATATTGGGTGCCATGATGGCACCATTCCAGGGGGTGACTGGACTGACCCTACAGCTATCTGCTACGGAAAAAAAAATCTTCCAACTATTGTGCAGGTGTGCACGCACACACCTAACTGGAAGGCACGTGAACCAGCAGTCGAAGAAGAACTATAGAATCAGTGCTAGGGCTAGAATCATTGGTGCAGCTGGGACCACTGGAGTTTACTATAAAGTCACTCTCTATGAAACATCCTAAAGTTGACTCATTTAATATATTTAAGAAGGTTTAAAAAAAAGCAGACTCCATGTCCAAGTAAGGCTTTGCCATTCTCTAGAAAAAAGCTTGACAGCTATGGATTTCATAGAAACATAGAGCTGGAAGAGACCTCAGGAGGTCATCAAGTCCAGCCCCCTGTCCAAGGCAGGACCAATCCCAACTAAATCAACCTAGCCAGGACTTTGTCAAGCTGAGACCAATATATAACCCTTACTGGCCAATATATAACCCTGCTGTCCCTCCACCCCCTCAGTTCCTTCTTACTGGACTACTCTGAGGAAGGGGAGGTGGGTGGGATTTGGAATGGACATGAGCAACACATCTCGAAGAACAACAGTTACAAGATATGTAACTGTTCTTTCTTCTTCAAGTGCTTGCTCATGTCCATTCCATGTAGGTGACTCCAAAGCAGAACCCGCAGGAGGCGGGATCGGACTTCTAACCTTCCACCAAGTGCAGGACAGCACTACCCAGGGCAGCATCCTCCCTTGCCTGGTGCACCAAAGCATAATGGTTGGCAAAGGTGTGGACTGAAGACCACGTGGCGGCCCTGCAAATGTCCAGGATGGGTACCTGGGCCACAAAAGGCATTGAGGAGGCCTGGGCTCTAGTAGAGTGGGCCGTGAGGGGAGGGGCTGAAATCCTGACTAGCCCTTAGCACTCCTTGATACATGCTGTGATCCAAGAGGAGATTCTCTGCGTGGAGACTGGCTGACCCTTTCGCTGCTCCGCGATGGCGACAAAAAGATGGGGCGATTTACAAAATGGCTTTGTCCTTTCCAAATAAAAGGCTAAAGCCCTCCTAACATCTAGAGCATGTAATGCCTGTTCTTTACTTGAGGCATGGCTTGGGTAGAAGACGGGCAAGAAGATGTCCTGAGACACGTGGAAGTTTGACACCACCTTAGGCAGAAAAGCGGGGTGGGGGCATAACCTAACCTTGTCTTTAAAGAAAACCGTATACAGAGGGTCCGCGATGAGGGCCCTTAGTTCCGACACCCGTCTAGCTGACATGATGGCCACCAGCAGGGACACCTTGTAGGACAGGTGGAGCAACGAACATGTTGCCAATGGCTCAAACGGAGGCCACATGAGTTTGGCCAGGACCAGATTAAGATCCTACTGGGGGACTGGCTGCTGAACGTGAGGGTAAAGCCTGTCCAGGCCCTTCAGGAACCTGTTCACCATCGGGTTGGCAAAGACCGTTTTCCCCCCAACCCTTGGGTGAAAGGCAGAAATAGCCACCAGGTGCACCTTAAGCAAGGAGGAGGATAATCTCTGAAGCCTAAGGCCCAAAAGATAGTCCAGGATTAAATGAACCAGGACTTGCATAGGGGACACCCCTCTCTGGGTAGCCCAACAGTGGAACCGCTTCCATTTGGCCAAATAAGTTGCCCTGATGCATGGGTTCCTACTTCCCAATAACACCACCTCCTGCATTGTTAGCCATGGAGCCTCCACGCCATCAGGTGCAGGGACTACAGGTCAGGGTGGCGAAGTCTGTCACAGTCCTGCATGATTAGGTCGGGGACCAATGGGAACGCTACCGGCTTGTTGCACGATAGGCTCAGGAGGGTGGAGAACCAGTGTTGCCTGGGCCATGCCGGTGCAATAAGGATCAGAGACGCCCTGAACTCCCGTACCCGGAGGTGCACTCAGTGAATCAGCGGGAACAGGGGAAACACATACAGCAGACCCCCCCCCCCCCCCCGGGCTAGGAGATTAGCAGCGCATCCCCCGGGAACCCCTGCCCAGGCCCATGAGAGCGCAGAACCCTGGGCACTTCCTGTTCTGATGTGTTGCGAACAGGTCCAGGTGGGGAAACCCCTACCTGCGGAAGATATCCAGGGCCACATCCCCAGAAGGCCCATTCACGAGCGGAGAATGACCTGCTCAGGTGGTCCACCAAGATGTTCTGGGAGCCCGGGAGATAGGAGGCAACTGGGTGAATATCTGCTCCGATGAAGAGATCCCACAGGTGAAGGGCTTCCTGACACAGGTGAGGAGAGTGGGCCCCACCCTGCCTGTTGATGTATGCAACCGCCGATGTGTTGTTGTACAGGATGAAAACCGAATTCCCCCTGAGCCAAGGGAGGAAGGCCAGACACGCGAGGCGAACCGCTTGCAGCTCCCTGACATTTATGTGCAGGGAGAGATTACCCCATGTCC
This sequence comes from Pelochelys cantorii, assembly GCA_032595735.1. NCBI lineage: Eukaryota > Metazoa > Chordata > Testudines > Trionychidae > Pelochelys > Pelochelys cantorii. Next base: position 7,391,616 of record CM064338.1, on the reverse strand, counting down.
ACAAACCATGTGTCTGCAGGTCCCTGAGGTGGGCACCCCAACCGGTGTCCGTCACAAGTCAAAGGGTTGGTAATGGCCTGGAGAATGGTACTCCGGCACAAACCCTCTCCTCCTGGGTCCACCAGTCCAGAGAACGAAGGACGTCGGGGGGGAGGGGACGGGGGGACTGTTACCACCCTGTCTGACGCATGAAAGGAGGGGTTGGGAGCTTGAGCCAACCACATCTGCAGTGGACGCATGCAGAGCCTGGTATGCTGTACCACGTAAGTGCATGCAGCCATTAGACCCAAGAGGTGCATGCAAGTCCTGGCTGTTGTGAGCAGGAACCTCTGCATGTCCCGAACCGCTGACTTGATCATCATGAACCGTGTTCTGGGGAGGGAGGCCTTGGCCGTTGTTGAGTCCAGGTTGGTGCCCATGCACTCTATGACTGTAGAGGGCACCACGGTCGACTTGGGTACATCCAGCAGCAGGCCCTATTCCTAAAAGAGCTCTTGGGCCAGGGTGATGTCGGCAGAGCGCCCCCGTAGGAGCCAATCCTCTAAGTACGGGAACACCTGGACTCCCTGTTTTCTGAGTGCAGCAGCTATGACCGCCATGCACTTTGTGAAGACCCTGGGTGCTGTAGACAGCCCAAACAGGCGGGCTGTAAACTGAAAGTGGTTCCTGCCCACCATGAAGCGAGGAACCGTCGGTGATGAGGCACGATGAAGATGTGAAAGTATGCATCCTTCAAATCGAGGGCAGTGTACCAGGTTCCAGGGGCTAGCAATGGGATTATGGATACCAGAGTCACCAACCTGACTTTTAATAATATTAATATATGGAGATATACCATCTCATAGAACTGGAAGGGACCTTGAGAGGTCATCGAGTCCAGTCCCCTATCCTCACAGTAGGACCAAGTACCATCACTTTCTTCTTAACAATGAAGGCGTTGAGACCCCGCAAATCCAGGATGGGATGAAACCTACTCCCCAATAACACCACCTCCTGCACTTGTTAGCCATGGAGCCTCCATGGCATCAGGTGCAGGGACTGCAGGTTGAGGTGGCGAAGTCTGCCAAAGTCCTGCGTGATTAGGTCGGGGACCAAAGGGAGTACTACCGGCTTAGTCTTGGGAACCAGGAAATAATGGGATAGAATCCCCTGCCTGCTACCCCTGGGGGGAACCAGCTCTGCGGCCCCTAGGGAGAGGAACTGGAATACCTCTTCCTGCAAGAGAAGCTCGTGAAAGAGCTCCCTGAAAAGGGATGGGGGGGGGTAGAGGATGGGAGGGAGGGGGAGAGCAGAAGGGGATAGAATACCCCCTTCCCACCGTTTCCAGTACCCGCAGTCCAAGGTGATAGATTCCCAGGCCTGGTGGAAAGGAAGTAATCGGTCCTGAAAGGGGAGGGATGAGGCTGGTACACTGACCTTGGGCATGCCTTCAAAACCCTTGACGGGGTCCTGCAAGTTTACTAGGGGGCCCTTGACCCTGGTCCAGGCTTGGCCTGGGATGGCACCTGCCATTCCTCCCATTGCTGTTTCTGTTTCGGCGTGGGAAGTTAGGCCTCGTGCCCTGCTGGGGGTGTCTAGGGGAGTTCCTCCCCGAGAAGGAGCACTGCTGGGTGGCCGGGGTGTGGATTCCCAAGGACTTTAGAGTGGCTTGGGTGTCCTTGAGACCATGCAGACTCTGATCATTCTGCTCGGAAAACAAGGAAGGACCCACAAAGGGTATTTTGCAGCCTACCAGCAGCAATGGATGAAACCGGTCCCAGTACTGTAGGGTATTTTGCAGCTCGGGGGGCACACCTGACCCTTGCAGCCAATAGCTGTAGCGCATAACCAGTCCGGTAGCCATGGCCCATGTGGCCGCATCTGCCACATCAAGGGCAGCCTGGAGAGCGGCCCTAGATATTGCCCTGCCTTCCCCTGAGAGGGCTCTGAACGCGGACTGGGAGTCTCTGGGGAGCAGCTCCGTAAATTTATCCAGGGAGGTCAGAACATAAGAACATAAGAATGGCCGTACTGGGTCAGACCAAAGGTCCATCTAGCCCAGTAGCCTGTCTGCTGACAGTGGCCAGCACCAGGTGCCCCAGAGAGGGTGGACCGAAGACAATGATCAAGCGATTTGTCTCCTGCCATCCCTCTCCAGCCTCTGACAAACAGAGGCCAAGGACACCATTTTATCCCCTGGCTAATAGCCTTTTATGGACTTAACTTCCATGAAATTATCTAGCTTCTCTTTAAACTCTATTATAGTCCTAGCCTTCACAGCCTCCTCTGGCAAGGAGTTCCACAGACTGACTACACGCTGTGTGAAGAAGAACTTTCTTTTATTAGTTTTAAACCTGCTACCCATTAATTTCATTTGGTGTCCTCTAGTTCTTCTATTTAGGGAACTAATAAATAACTTCTCTTTATCGGCCCTCTCCACACCACTCATGATTTTATATACCTCTATCATATCCCCCCTCAGTCTCCTCTTTTCTAAACTGAAAAGTCCCAGTCGCTTTAACCTCTCCTCATATGGGACCCGTTCCAAACCCCTAATCATTTTAGTTGCCCTTTTCTGAACCCTTTCCAAGGCCAAAATATCTTTTTTGAGGTGAGGAGACCACATCTGTACACAGTATTCAAGATGTGGGCGTACCATAGTTTTATACAGGGGCAGTAAGATATTCTGGGTCTTATTTTCTATCCCTTTCTTAATAATTCCGAGCATCCTATTTGCCTTTTTGACCGCCGCTGCACACTGTGTGGAAGTTTTCAGAGAACTGTCCACGATAACTCCAAGATCTCTTTCCTGATTTGTCGTAGCCAAATTAGCCCCCATCATACTGTATGTATAGTTGGGGTTATTTTTCCCGATGTGCATTACTTTACACTTATCCACATTAAATTTCATTTGCCATTTTGTTGCCCAATCACTCAGTTTGGTGAGATCTTCTTGGAGTCCCTCACAGTCTGCTTCTGTCTTGACTATCCTAAACAGTTTGGTATCATCTGCAAACTTTACCATCTCACTGCTTACCCCTTTCTCCAGATCATTTATGAATAAGTTGAACAGGATTGGTCCTAGGACTGACCCTTGGGGGACACCACTAGTTACCCCTCTCCATTGTGAAAATTTACCATTTATTCCTACCCTTTGTTTCCTGTCTTTTAACCAGTTCTCAGTCCAAGAAAGGACCTTCCCTCTTATCCCATGGCCATGTAATTTACACAAGAGCTTTTGGTGAGGGACCTTGTCAAAGGCTTTCTGAAAATCTAAGTATACTATATCTACTGGATCCCCCTTGTCCGCATGTTTGTTAACCCCTTCAAAGAACTCTAATAGATTAGTAAGACAGGATTTCCCTTTACAGAAACCATGCTGACTTTTGTCCAACAAATTATGTTCTTCTCCATGCTTCACAATTTTATTCTTTACTATTGTTTCGACTAATTTGCCCGGTACTGAAGTTAGACTTACCGGTCTGTAATTGCCCGGATCGCCTCTAGAGCCCTTTTTAAATATTGGTGTCACGTTGGCTACCTTCCAGTCATTAGGTACAGAAGCCGATTTAAGGGATAGGTTACAAACCACAGATAATAGTTCAGCAATTTCCCATTTGAATTCTTTTAGAACCCTTGGATGAATGCCATCCGGTCCCGGAGATCTGTTAACATTAAGTTTTTCTATTTGTTCCAAAACCTCCTCTAATGACACTTCAATCCGGGACAGTTCCTCAGATTCATCACCCACAAAGGACGGTGCAGATTTGGGAATCTCCCCAACGTCCTCAGCCGTGAAGACTGAAGCAAAGAAATCATTTAGTTTCTCCGCAATGGCTTTATCGTTCTTGATTGCGCCTTTTATAGTTCGATCGTCTAGGGGACCCACAGGTTTTTTAGCAGGCTTCCTGCTTCTAATGTACTTAAAAAACATTTTGTTATTTCTTTTTGAGTTTTTGGCTAGCTGTTCCTCAAAATCTTTTTTTGCTTTTCTTGTTACATTTTTACACTTGATTTGACAGTGTTTATGTTCCTTTCTATTTATCTCACTAGGATTGGACTTCCACTTCTTAAAAGATGCCTTTTTGTCTCTCACTGCTTCTTTTACATGGTGGTTAAGCCACGGTGACTCTTTTTTAGGTCTCTTGCTATGTTTTTTAATTTGGGGTATACATTTAAGTTATGGTGTCTTTAAAAAGTTTCCATGCAGCTTGCAGGGATTTGGCTCTAGTCACTGTGCCTTTTAATTTCTGTTTAACTAACCTCCTCATTTTTGTGTAATTCCCCTTTTTGAAATTAAATGCCAGGGTGCTGGACTGCTGAGGTGTTCTACCCACCACAGGAATGTTGAATGTTTTTATATTATGGTCACTATTCCCAAGCAGTCCTGTAACGGTTATTTCCTGGACCTGATCCTGTGCTCCACTCAGGACTAAATCGAGAATTGCCTGTCCCCTTGTGGGTTCCTGCACCAGCTGCTCCAAGAAGCAGTCATTTAAGCCATTGAGAAATTTTATCTCCGCTTCTCTTCCTGAGGTGACATGTACTCAGTTAATATGGGGATAATTAAAATCCCCCATTAGTACAGAGTTCTTTATTTTGGTAGCCTCTCTAATCTCCCTCAGCATTTCAATGTCAGTATCGCTGTCCTGGTCAGGTGGTCGGTAATAGATCCCTACTGCTAATTTCTTATTATTGGAGCATGGAATTACTATCCATAGCGATTCTATTGAACATATTGATTCACTTAATATTTTTATTTCATTTGATTCTACATTATCTTTCACATACAGTGCCACTCCGCCACCCACCCGGCCTGCTCTATCCTTTCGATATATTTTATATCCCGGTATGATTGTCCCCCACAGATTTTCCTCATTCCACCAGGTTTCAGTGATGCCTATTATGTCAATCTCCTCATTTAAAACTAGATACTCTAGTTCACCCATCTTATTAGTCAGACTCCTAGCATTTGTGTAGAAGCACTTAAAAAATTTGCCACTGCTTATTTGTCTGCCCTTCCCTGATGCATTGGATTCCTTTGTATGCGGTTGTCTGTCTGCTCTGGCCCATGGTTTGCCCTCTCCCCTCCTCTCTTTCTGACTACAGCTTAGAGAATCTCTATCAATGGATTCTCCTCTAAGAGAAGTCTCCCTCCGATTTACGTGCATCTCCGCACCAACTGGCTTTTCCCCATCTCTTAGTTTAAAAACTGCTCTACGGCCTTTTTAAGGGACCGCGGGGGCCCTTAGCACTACCAAACAGTACTTAGCACTAAGAAAACAACACTCAGCAACTAATCAGGAACAGATAAGGTCAAACTGATAAAACAGGAACAAAGAACTTAACTCATTCTCAACTGCTAAAGGGTGCTTGCCAGTTAAGAGCAAGAGCATGTTCCAATGACCATCACGGGCAGTAAGAAGGAACCGAGGGGGTAGAGGGTCAGCAGGGGTATATATTGGCCAGTATACCGGCACCACTCCAGGGGGCTCCCCTGCTGGCCCAATGGGTACTGCTAAGGGAAAAATTTCCAGCGACACGTGCACACTGCGCACACACACCTACATGGAATGGACATGAGCAGGCACTCGAAGAAGAACTATGTTTTCAATAAGGTGTCTTTCAAATTCTCTGTATTGTCATAAAATGGTTGTACAATCCCTTTTAAATGCATTCACATACTTTTACAACATATGGACTCCACTAACTTGAGTAATTTTAACTATTTTGTACCACATGAGCTCTAAAAATCGGAAGTAGAAAGGAAAAAAGGAGGGCTGAAGTTCACAAGTAAGCACGTACGCCTCAGTAAGTAAGATATACAGTTGAGTATACAGACTTTAGGTGTAATTTCAAATACAGATGCAAATGTAAACAATGAATTGCATAATGGACTATGCATTGTATAAGATTTTCTATTAAGAAAATAATTAAAATATCTTTCTACAATAAATACATTAGGTTTGAAAAGATTGATCTTGATCACTTAGTATTTTGACAACGAATAGAAAAAAACCATCACAACACTTTCCATTCTTAAAAATACTATAATTTCATGTGCCATACACACATTTAATCACAATCTCTACAAAATAAAATCTCCAAAAAGGGATTTTCTGACTTTCTACCAAGTGAACTATATTGATTCTGATATTGGCAACAGCTGATTTGGAATAGATATACCAAGTGAATGAATCAGTCAAACATGAAATGCTGCCAATACATGTTTATTTTATATACTAAAATCCTAACATTAGCTTCATTAAAGGTATTCATAAACATGCAAGTTACCACTCACAGATCTTTTAACAGAGCTAGAAAAATAGCTGAAGTTTGATATTACACCTCTGTTTGAATTACCAGTCTAACTTTTTTTCTGAAGGGTTTATAAATCTGCCATTGCATTAGGCTTGAAACTTGGCCAGATAAGTTCACAGACTCAATTATGTAATTTGTGATATGTAAAATTTGTTTCATTAGTCCATCTGTTTCCTTCATTTACAATGTAGTTGACAATTTCTGAAAGTTTTTGATGATGAATCAAAAACTTTCCAACTAAGAAATGCAGACAATATTTGTATGTGTAATCTTGTGGAGTAAGCCCACCAGGTATATTATTTGCTATGCCTATTGGCCACAACCTCTTGGTACGTTGAACTTGCTGAGATATTTAACTTTAAAAGCAGTTTCTTATCACGTGTAGTATAGTATAATAGTTAATAGTAATAGACTATACACATAGCAGGGACACAATGTAAAATCAGACTGGACTTTTCCTATTATTAATCTCAGAATAGCACATCTGAAACTGTTATGTTAATTTTAGCTGAAAATAGTCTATGTAGAACTGAACACTTATGACAAATTTGTAAATGGGACTGTATAGTAATGCCTCAGAGAAAGAAATATAAAATCACAGCAAAAGGCTCCTCCACTCACCCTGCATTTGTTGGAAGGAACGTCAATGTTAAATTTAGAATGTCTTTGCTCTGCAATAATTTTTATTTTTAGGTTGTACTGGTTATACTTTACACATCCTGGAGCTAGCTGGTCAATGCTGCTGTTTGGAAAAAAACCCCAACTTCTTTTGCATGATTTTGGAATGTTACCACTTCTTTCAATTTTCATGAACATAAAAAAGTCAAAATAACTGATTGTTTCCTAAAACATAGATGTATAAACCTGTGATTATGAGTCAGAAAAGTTGATAAAGTGATTTTGCATTTGTATGGAACTATTTTAAAACATATCTTCTGTGTTAAGTAATAACTGAAACTTACGAGACTGTGTTCAGCATTTTCAAATACCTTTCAAAGAGTCAGGATTTGTACCGCTAACAAATTAAATACAAATCAAAGATGCTTCACATCATCAAAAGAATCAAGTATGTTACAGTAAAAATATTTACTATTTCTTGCACAATAATAAGTTGCTAAACTATGATTTTCCTCCACATGCTGCCATTTTTTGCCAATAGAGTGCTATTCAGAAAGTGAAAAAATTTTAACTACATTTTGGAGAATATTTCCCAGCTGTAATGCATTCCCAACATTCAGACCTCACTAGTTAAAAAGTATTTTAAATATAAACAAACATTTGAATTCAATACAATATTTATTGGTTAATTACTGTTGGTCAGCCATGTGCCAGTCTCAACTCAAGAAAGTTCTGCACTACTCATTCAAAGATAATTTGGTACTCCTCCAAATCAAAACTACATTGTTGATGTGTAAGAAGTTACTCATCTTCGTGCAGTAACGATTGTTCTTCGAGATGTGTCCATGTGGGTGCTCCACTCATGGTGTTGGGTTTGTCCCGGCTCTGTGGATCGGAGACTTGCATAGCCATGCTCTGCTGGACCACGGATGATCGAGCAGCGGCTCACGCCGTTCGCGTCTTTGATCTGTTGCACGCGGTCCGGCCCCCGCTCAGTTCCTCCAGCCGCCCAAGTTTCTGAAACGATAGAAGGTTAATTCCGAAGTGGGGAGGAGGGTGGGTCGTGGAGCACCCCCGGGGACACATCTTGAAGAACAATCATTACTGCACGAAGGTGAGTAACTTCTTCTTCGAGTGGTCCCCGTGGGTGCTCCACTCGTGGTGACTTCGGAGCAGTATCCCAGAGAGAACCATGATTCGGAATTACGGTTTATTAACTGAGGGGAATACTGCTGCTGCCACTGACGAGTCTGAAGCCCAATGATGCAGGATTGCATAGTGTCTCATGAAAGTTTCATTGGAGGATCATGTGGCTGCTCAGCAGATGTCCTGAAAGGGCACACCTCTTAAAAAAGCTGTAGATGTGACTACTGCTCTTGTGGAACGGGTTTTAGGTTGGGCCAAGAGTGGTTTGTTCCGTATGGAATAACAAGTGGTAATGCATGTCACTATTAATTTCGCAATGCGTTGGGAAGAAAGTGGTTGTCCCTTGGAACGGGGTGCACGTAAGACAATGAGACGGTCTGTTCTGCAGAAACCCCGCATTCTGTCCATATAAAAAGCTAGTGCCCTGCGTACATCCAGGGTATGTAAAGCTGCCTCACGCGATGAAGTATGTGGTTTTGGGCAAAAACAGGGAAGCACAATGGGCTTGTTGATATGAAAGTCCGAGCATACTTTAGGAAGGAACGCTGGGTGAGATCTTAACGTGACCGCATCTCTTGTAAATACGGTATACGGCAGTGATGACATGAGGGCTGCAAGCTCACTCACTCACTCTACGTGCCGAAGTTAAGGCCAGTAAAAAGAGAGACTTGATTGTAAGCAGGTGCAGAGAAGCTGTAGCTAACGGTTCGAATGGGGGGGCACGTCAACGTATCCAGCACCAAATCGAGATTCCACGAAGGTGGTGGAGGTCTTTGTGGTGGGTTAAGATTCGTAAGCCCCTTCAAGAACCGTTTTGTCATGGGGTGGGAAAACAAGAAAACCCGGTCTATCATGTGACGAAAAGCTGTGATTGCTGCTAAATGTACTCGTATGGAGGCTAAAGATAGGCGCCCTTGTTGCAGGTGTAGTATATACGCAAGTATTTTATGCAACGGTGAAAGGTGTGGATTGACATAATTTCTGACACACCAGGCCTCAAATCTAGTCCACTTTGCTGAGTTATGTGGCTCGTGTAGAGCTTTTCCTACTCACCATTAGTACATGCTTGACTGGGTCGGAGCAGAAGTTCTCCGATGTCGTGAACCACTTATCATCCAAGTTGTCAAGTGTAGAACCTCGGGTCTCGGATACTGTAGGGAGCCGTCCTGTTGGGTCAGCAGGTTCAGGGGAACGGGCAGACGGTATGAGGTCTTTACCGACAACTGATGTAGTATCGAATACCATGGTTGGCGAGCCCATGCTGGAGCTACGAGGATCACGCGAGCCGCATCCATGGTAATTTTCTCTATGATCCTGGGTACAAGGACCACTGGAGAGAAGGCATAGAGTAGAGATGTTCCCCAATGAAGGAGAAAGGCGTCTCCCAAGGAATGATGACCGATTCCTGCCCTGGAGCAATATTTCGGACATTTGGCATTGCTTTGTGTGGTAAACAGATCTATTGTTGGAAAGCCCCAATGTCGAAAGATCCGATAAAGAATGTTGGTTTGGATCTCCCATTCGTGATCGTGGGGAAACTGTCTGCTTAGTGATTCTGCAATGATGTTGTTTACACCAGGTAAGTACAACACTATGAGGAACGTCTTGTTGCGGATACACCAATTCCACAAGCGAATTGCTTTCGTGAAAAGAGATCGAGAATGGGCCCTGCCTTGTCTGTTGATGTAATACATGGTTACGACATTGTCTGTGAACACTCTGGTTGTTGTGCCCCTTATGTGCAATTTGAAATGTTTGCAAGCTCGGAATACTGCCCGTATTTCAAGTATATTGATGTGCATGGGAGCACATGCTAGGCCAAATGGAAGTACTTTGTAGTAGAAGTGTTCGTCTGCTACCGTAAAGCGAGGAAACCGTCTGTGTGCCACATGTATTGCGATGTGGAAATAAGCATCCTGTAAGTTGAGGACTGTGAACCAATCTCCCTCGTTCAGAGTTGGTATAATTGTAGCTAGGGTGACCATTTTGAAGCGTTGTTTCCTGAGGTATCAGTTTAGGTTTCGTAGGTCCAATATAGGTCTCCATCCTCCATTCTTCTTTGGAGTAAGGAAATATTGAGAATAGAACCCTTTTCCCTGGAATTCCTTGGGCACTCTCTCTATTGCTATGATGGTGAGTAAACAATGGATCTCTTGTTTCAACCGATCCTCGTGAGATGGGTCCCATTGCTATTTCTGATACCTCCTCAGTTGGAATTAGCATGTTGCGATGATCACAGTTATTGTGAAGACAGAAGACTTTGAGAACAGTGGGCAATTTATAAAAGATGCAAGCTACAAATTGATAGTCTACTACATAAAATGAATGCAACATAAAAAAGAAAATGGCATCTTTGGAAGAAAATAATAAAATATGAAGTAAAGTTTTTGTCTTCTTAACTGTACACATGAAATAACTGTTGCAAGTGATTGCTTCCAGTAGGATTCCTCTTTACAAGAAAAATCAAATAGAATGTTGTGTTAACAAAACTGGTAAAAATTAAATATCTGATTCTATTTCTTTTTATCCTATGCCATCGTTCTCCATAATACTCCACTGTTATCTATCATTCCTAAATATATGGATTCACTTGTGCATAAACAAACCAGTACTTAGAAGGGCAGACTGATTTTAGATATTGAGTCAAAGTCTTGTCCTCTTGTATACAGATGGAAAAAATAGCCTTATGAAATTCTTCTACGATTTTGCTGAGAATAATACAGCAATGCCTGGATGAGAAAGACGTCTACTGATGCCTTCCATGGAGAAGGGTCTTTTTAAAAATGTCCATCATTTCCTCAAAATTGTCTGAAAGCATATTCTCAAGAGACTCAGATTTGGTGCATTAATTAACACTTTTTCATTTAGAAAAGGTTTCTATTACTTTATTTGCTTCAGATTAAGATATACCACACCTTGATGTCTGACAGACATTATTCATTTCAATAATGTGTTTCTAAGATTTGTTTCCTTTTAGTTATGAAAAATGTTATGCTTTTATATCTATGGATGCTTACTATTGATTATAATTTAGAATAACTTGAAAAGAACGATTCTGAGTATGGGAGCAAAATTATTGTTACAGATGTCTCTGTGAATCTGCTAGATTTATAAAACAGATAGAAAGGTTAACATTTATCTCTATATTCTGTAGATATTTGATTTGGAAATGTAGTTTAGAGATAGTTAAAAAGCTTATGTATTAATATAAAGTGTGACATAAGCAAAAAGTACTTTAAAATAGTAACTTTAGTGCTCACGAAGGCAAGGAACCACTGGAACCAGACACAGGGTGGTTACTAAGAAGAGGAAAAAAAAAGTTTTGATGGTATCGTCTAAGATTTTTTTTAGTTATATGAAAGTTGCAGCTGAAGTTAGTTTTCATTTATCAGCACAGCAAGTTCCTTTCAAAACTAATATATTTTCTTACTGTCTAGCAAACTTTAAACAAATTTTCCTCAGTAATGTAAACACAATTTTCCCAAACTACCCCAAGAAAAACTTGCCAAAATGAGATTTAAAAAAAAAAAGTCATTCTGTACAGTTAGGGATAAATTATAGCTACACAGTGTGAGGAAGGAGACAGGACTCTCACCTAGGCACATTCAATCACAGCTCCTGTGTTCCAGGAACAATTCACTGCAAAAGGAATCATCCCTACATTGGATGCAATGAAGGAGGCGAGATCTGAAGGAAGTAGTATGCTACATGCCACAAAGGAGTGTAGGAAATGTTTTCTCCCTTCCTCCCAGGACAAGCAGGGAAAACTAAGAGGCATTTAACCTCTGAGTGTCCTTTTTCTAGAGATGCAATTCTGCCTTAACACAATTTACAACAGAGATGAGTTAGCTCTCAAAGTGCACAGGAAATCTATGAAGTATTGCTGTTTGTAGTACAGCTAAATGTGGCTGGTGGTGCTCCAACTGGGTTTTCTGATCACACAACGAAAACAGTTCATGAAAGATGACCTTGGGCCCAATTCTCACACTAAAGCCTCTTTACTCTTCTCTGGCAGTATAGGAGGGTCTTAAAGTAGAAACAAATTACAGAGAAAAGATTAGATAAAGGAGGGAATCATGCTACTAATGAATTTCTTCTAAGTTGTAGCCCATTCTGCCCTTACCTCATTAGGGGCTTGGATGCGTTACACTATAATAAGGCATTCCTGCACTTTCAGTGAAGTTGGATAGATTTTCGGTAGCAATTTCAGACAGCAATATCAAGGAGCATCAAAGACATCAAACATGCCAATGCTCTTGGGGTTGGTAGAATTCAAGCAGAGGTATGAGGCAAAATTCTGACTGAGCAGCTAACAAAACCCTCTGATGTAATATGAGTGAAAGAACAAGTGCCATAGGACTGGAAAGACAGTATCACTGTACTGCCAAAAAAAGGTAATTTCATTGAGTGCACAAACTGAAGATGTGTTTATATTTCAATTAATTCTGAGGCAAAGTATTGGCTACACTTATTCTGCATGGAATGAAGAGAGTAGCATATGAATATTATGAGAACAATAGACGGGGTTCCCTTCAGACAGATCATTGTGCAACTAGAATTCACACTCTGACAAATCACCAACCACCCCCACTGTTTGTAGGGAAAAAGCCCTTCTTAATCAACCTTATTGACTTTAAGAAACTGTTTGATAGTGTCCACAGAGAGATTCTGAGGAATTCTGTTAGAAACTTATGCTCAGTAAAATCTGACACAGGCCTATGTGAGTGGTTTGATATTGTGATGAGTTAGACAAGAGCATGTGCAATGACTAATCCTCTTTGCATTAGCAACAGATTGGGTGAGTAAGCAGGCAACAAAAGATATCGTGAATGATGTAAAATGTGTTAGCAGAGATGAGTTACATGATCCTTACTTTGCCAGTGATATTGATTTCCAAAGTATGCCATGGAATGGAATGACTGCCTTTATATCACAGGTAGAATAGAAAGCATCAAAAATTGAAAGCATAAATTGAACAGGTAGAAAAGCTCAGTTTTCTGGAGAGTGTAATGTCATGGGAAAGATCAGGAAAAGCAAATAATTTTTGAAGGGTCTGGTCTGACAGAAGTCTCCATACCATATTAAAGGTCAGATTATACCATGCAATTGTACTGAATATGCTATTATATGGAGCAGAGACTTCACTGATTACAGTGGCTAATAAAAAAAGGTTGAAGGCTGCCCATCACAGATGGCTGTGGAAGATATTAACACATTTCATGGAAAGACAAAATAAGAAATGAGAGACTCAGAGAACTCAAAGAGCAGGCGATGTTACAAAATATTGTCAAAGAAAGCAAACTCTGGTTACTGGGATATGTACATCACATGGAAGATGGGAGACATGCTTAGCAAGCACTGAACTGGATACCTGAGTGAAGAAAGGGAAAGCAAGGAAAGCAGACAGTGACAGAAGATACTGTATATCCTGGAACAGGGTGGGGCAAAATATGGCCCATGGGCTGCATCCAGCCCACCAAGCCATTGGATCCAGCCAACGGATACAGCGAGGAGCTTCAAGCAGACCCCCCTGCCAGGCTGTTTGTGTTTCACAGCTGTGAGCCGGAGCAAGGGGGGGAGAGGAAGAGGGGGCGGTTTCAGGCACTGCCCCAACCCCCAGCACAATCCCATTGGCAAATAGGAGCTGCCTGTTTGAAGAACAGGCAGCATAGGAAGCACCCTTCCCACCTCCCCTCAGGCCCTTATTCACAGATGCACGTGGCTCCTGCAGCCTGTGCAGGGGCGGGGCAGGCAGGGAGCCTGCCTCAGAAACATGCTGGGCTGTTGGCTGGGAGTCACCCAGGTAAATCTCCTGTCTCTGGCAACCGAGCCCCTCCCTCCCTCCAACCCTCTGCCCCCATGTAAGCCAAAACCTCTGCCTCCTCCTGAACCCATATCCCCTCCCAGACTCTTCACCACAATCCCCTACCTCAGGTTACAACCCAAACCCATATATCCCTTCCTGCACCATAGTCCCCTGCCCCAGGTCACAACCCCCTCCTGCCCTAGGTCACAACCCAAACCCCTGTACTCCAATCCCTCGCCCCAGGTCACAACCCCTTCCTGCCCTAGGTCACAACCTAAATCCTTGTACCCCCTCCTGCACTCCAGTCCCGTGCCCAAATCACAACTGCCTCCTTCATCCAAACTCCCTCCCAGACCCCACATACCCTCCCTGTACCCCATTCCCTTATCCCAAGCTCTACCTCTCCTACATTAATATCATGGAAGAGTGCAGCCCTTGATCACTTTCCAAAATCTTGGAGTGGCCCCCCGTCAAAAATTACTGCCCATCCCTGTGATGGAATCACCCTGGGAAGAAGCACCACAATTAGCAAATGACTGCAATCAGTGGAGGAACCAAACTGCCCACGTGTCAGTTTCATAGGAGGAATCTAAGGTGATCTCTAGGAACAACTGTTTCCTTTTGGATCACATTATGATCACAACACATAAAAGAACTTTTAAAAAACAACAAAATAGGGACCTTGTTAGTCTTAACGAAGACAGGTCTCCGCTGTTCCAGAATGAGCATGCATTCCTTATTCCGGAAAGGCAGGGAGATCATCTCTCAAAGAAACAAAGAGTGAAACAGATTTAAAACTGGTCCTAGAGTTTTAAAACTGGTCCTAGGGCCAAATACTGTCTTCCATCAGGAACTTTAATGGCAAGATAGATTACGGCCCTCATTTTTTAACTTCTACACCACAAAGAAGGAGCAGCAAGCAAGTAGATAAATAATAAAGTCAAAGGGATTAGTGGAAAAGAAGGATCCCCATCAATGATAGCACAATCTAGCTATGATTCAAAATGGCAATGGTAGCTTCATACATACTTCGGAGGAATCCGTGAAACTGCACTCAGATTCGTGGAAGAAATCATTACTTGAAGAATGTGTTCAAGAGCTGAGAGTCCTCCTGCAACCCGGAATGCTATCTGATCTGCCGCGTTCTGGAGAAATACAAATAAAGAATAATAATTATCTGGGAGATTTACTGAAATTTTAAAAACATTTAGTTTAGTATTTAAAATTTAGTATTTAAAAGCCATATCTGGTGTGTAACTGCCTTGATGTACACTTAGTAGATACAGTTTAATCAGATTCTTCACCTTTTTAATTAGTGCATTGATTCTTTCACTATGGAAGCACAGAGCAGAATACCCCTTTGAAAAAACAGGAGTTAATGTCATTTGAATGTTTTTTTTCCTGATGATATTTCACTTTATCATAATACCACAGCTATTATGAGCTTTTTAAATAGATATTGATTTAAAGCTCAAACCTATTCTCACTGAAGTTAATGGTGAAACGCTAACTGACTTCGATGGAAGCAAGATCAGGCCAATAATGAAGATTATTTTAACACGAGCCTCATTTAGCTGATAGCTGAGGTGCAACATTGAAGGACACAGTCTAAAAATGAGGGTCAAGTACGTATTTTATAACATTTTTTATTTTTTTCCTATTTGAGATTAATTTCTGTGAGCATAAATAGGAATTACCCAAACGTCATTTGTATCAACTATTTAGCTGATCCTGGGCCCACAAAAGTCAATAGCAAATCTTCCATTAATTTTAATGGTGCAGGACCAATCCCACACATAACAAACCTAACAATTGTGGGACCCTCAACCTCTGTTCCCAATTTCCTCCCTTCTCCACTTGTCTGTTGATTTCACTTGTGTCATTTTTACAATTAGACTGTAAAAACTTCAGTGTAAGGATCATATTTGCTTATGATTTATCTGTAAAGCACTCTGTGTATGCTGCATGGCCAGAACAGCCCCTTATGAACTATGGTAATAACAAATATTTTAATAGGAGTTCATAGCTCATATTTTTTCTTATCAATATTAGAAATCATATATAAACACCACAGTACAAAACAAGATTTAAGAGCATATAATTTTCTTTCAAGCAAGTTTAGATCTCTCAGGCAAACATTCAAGCAAGGGTAAGGCTGTACCCCTGTGGTCACCAACCTGTTGATCACGATCGACTGGTCGATTGCGGTGGCACGACCAGTCGATCATAAGGTGTTCCCAGCACCCCCCCCCCCCAATCTCTCCCCACCTTCAAGAAGGAACCCGTGCTGGAGCTACAACCTCCTGCAAAACGGAGGTAGCGTCGGCTTCCTGTGGCAGGGGGGAAGGGAGGAGTCCTGCGGCTGCGCACCAGATCTGGCATCTCAGGAAGCATGCACGCTGCTCCTCCCCTCCCCAAAACAGTTGCTGATCCACTGGTGGAGCAGGGGGGTTAAGGCAGGCTTACTCTTGCCCTGGCCCTGCACCACTCCTTAAAGCAGCTGGCATGTACAGTGATGGCTCCATGGAACCACGTGCTGCCCCTCATCTACAGGCACTGAGCACACAGCTTCTACTGGCCACGGTTGCCAATTACTGATCAATGTGAGCTGCTGGAGTGGTGTCTGCAGGTAAGGACAGTTCAGTAAAAACCCCAAACTAACAGACCTTGCAAGCAGTTAAAGAAGTAGCAACAGCCCCCCACATGTGTGTTGGGTCGAAAGATGAGAGGGAAGGACAGTGTGTGTTTGTGAGAATGACAGAGACACACACAGTGTGTGAGAGTGACAGAGATTTGCATTGCCAAGCTCTCACCATCCCCTTCTCTCTGTGTGGAGACAGGGTACAGGAGTGGGGGGAGGAGAGACACCCTGACAACAGCACCCCCCTCTTCTCCCTCCCACACTCTGCACAGCAAGCAGGAGGCTCCCAAGGGGCAGCTCCAAGGCAGAGAGCAGGAGTAGGAGGACAGTGGGGGTAGGGGCAACTGAAGTGCCAGTGTTTGATAGCTTCCTGGCCAAACAAGTCAGGATCACCTTTCGGAGGCTCCAAGATTTACCGGTAGGTCCCAAACTACTGGTTGGTGACTACTGTTGTAAGTCATGTGCTCCAGTCCCCTAAACATTTTTGTGGCGCTCTGTTGGACTCTCTCCAATGCGTCCACATCCTTTCTGTAAAGGAGGGCGCAGAATTTGATGCAATACTCCAGATGTGGCCTCATCAGTGCTGAATAAAAGGAAAAAAATCACTTCCCTAGATCTGCTGGAAATGCTTCTGCTAATGCACCCCAATATGCTATTAGCCCTCTTGGCCAGAAGGACAGACTGTTGATCATATCCAGCTTCTCATTCACTGTAATTCCCAGGTCCTTTTCTGTAGAACTGCTACTTAGCCAATTGGTCCTCAGCCTGTAACAATGCTTGGGATTCTTCCATTCCAAGTGCAGGACTCTACACTTGTCAGATTTCTTTTTGCCTAATCTTCCAAATTATACGTCATTCTGGACCTGCCCCTACTCTTAGGCATATTTACCTCTCTCCCTAGCATACTGTCATCCATGAACTTGCTGAGGGTGTAATCCATCCCCTCATCAACATCTTTATTAATGACCTGGAACAAAACTGGCTCCAGAACCGACCCCTGGTACCCTCTACTTGAAAGTTCATATTAATATATACAACTCCAGCTACTTTAATTGCATAGCTGGAGTCACTGCACCTTAATTCAACCTTCAGAGCCTACTCCACAGAGGTAGGTTAACGGGAGCAAATGCTCCCATCAACTCCCTTATTCCTTGTGAATTGAGGAGGGTCTTTACTAGACCCGCTAAATTGAATTCTGGAAGAGCGTCTGCCGCAGTGTCGATCTTCCTGGTAGTGACAACGTGGCCTAAGTCACATCTTCCAAAAGGGTGTGAGTCTGGACCACTCAGGTAAATGGAAATTTCCTCAAATGACTTTAATGAGAGCAGAACTGAATCCTATGGGAAGGTTCAAAGCATGTCTAAACTACCACTTTCTATTGTGATTGAAAGCGTATGCACAATTTTGTAACGTATTGTTACCAGGAAACCTCATACACAAAACAATCAACATGTTTGTATAGTAAGAAGGCAGCCTGAAATAAGTTCATAAATCACAAGCCTGGTGTAAAGCTTAAAAGCTAGATGAAAGTAGTCATCTTTGTTAATATAAAGTAAAGCTGAGCTGTGAGCAAAAGACAGGCCCGGCTCAGAGATACTGGCATGAATAGGGCTGATGGAGAAACACACATATCTAAAAAGTACAAGGCACAAGCCAGGCACCCAACACGTTCCAAACGGTGATACCAGAACACGTCATTAGGAAACATCTTGGTACCAACACACTCCCCATAGATAATAGGAACATGACCCAGAGCCGGGAAAGGGTTCAAGATGACAGCATGATCATAGAATCCTAGGGCTGGAAGAGCCCTCGGGAGGTCATCGAGTCCAATCTCCCGCCCAAAGCAAGGCCAACCCCAACTAAATCATCCCAGCCAGGGCTCTGTCAAGTTGAGACTTAGAAACCTCTAGGGATGGAGATTCCACCACCTCCTCTGCCGTCTGTCACCACTGAAAACAGCCTTTCTCCACCCTCTTTGGAACCCCCCTTCAAGTAGTTGAAGGCTGCTATCAAATCGCCCCTCACTCTTCTCTTCTGCAGACTGAAGCATAGCGATGTTTTGATCAAACCACCACGTACAAGGTAATGGTTGGCACCCAAATATATCAGAAGGTGGCACCCTGAAATGTCAGGAATGATGTGGAACTTGTTTATACCTGTGTATACCTTACAGGTACTGTTCTTCTCTGGCCAAGGGGGAAGTGGAGAGTCCAGCCACTGACTGAACTGGTCCCCTGAAATGGGCATATATGTGTTAGTGGTCTGGTAGAGTCTGCTGGATAGTAGGAGCATGTTTTGTTGACAATAAACCTGGCCTGGCGTCTTTGTACCTTATCTGATTTTGTGGCCCTTGTGGGTTTTCTTGGAGTCTGCTGTGCTAGCTACCTGTGTAAAGCAAGAACAGCAAACACAGGGAACACATGCACAGCTGATTGGGTATCAACATTTGACAGAGCAGAATATCTGTCAGGACACCACACTAGTGATTTCTGATAACAGTATGTACAATAAATTTTGAGAAATGTGTATGAGAATTCCTAGATATGTTTGGTATACAAGCATCAGACAATACAGATGGAAAAGCCACCGACCTGCCAGTGCGGGACTGCTCCCTACAGTACATTTGTTAGTGTTGCATCCACTCTATAGTTTTAAATGAGCTAAGCAATGCAGCTTTGACCACTTCCCTTTTCAGTTCCATTACTTCAAACTATATTCAATTTTATTATACCAATTCTTCTCCCTCTTTCATGATTACACTATTCCTAAAATTTCTTTTGGTTTTTGTTTAGCAAACATATTTCATTCCAAATCTTTCCTTTTCCTTGTAATTTTTCCATACCAAATTTTCTTGCTTTTTCCAAATTCCTCCTACTTTCTCAAAGTCTATATATCAAGTAATGAAATGCCCAGAAATGCAAACCTTGTTTTGGGTTAGGTTATGTTAAAGCCAGAAAGAAAAGGACTATTACCGATGTATTTGTAGAAACAGGATGTCTTCATACATGTACTCTAAAATAGCACTGACTTTTTTTTAATCTCTATCACATTGCAAACATATGTCCAATTTAATGTTTTCTCTTGTCTAGTTCTAGGTTATTTTTAGTATTATTCTTCTAGTTACATCTCTCCTACTGTGTATCTGTGTTTTAGATTCTTATGATCAAAATATCAACTGGCATATTTGAAGAACTTCCTTTTTAGTCTATGTTTCTAATTTCTTTTGTGTCCCTTTATATTCTTTCTCTGTCCTCCACTGTGTTCGCAAATCCTCCCAATTCAGTATTTCTGAAAAAAAAATTTAATATCCTATTTATTTTATCACCCAGATCATCAATGAAAATCCAAGAACATTTTGGTGCTTGGATATAAAGGTGATAAAGCCTTAAATTTAATCTTGCTGCTTTGTTATCTTTTATATTCATGAGGCCATTTAACTAAAACTATTGTGGTGAATGGAGGGATGTTATACAAAACGCTCTAACTGCAGATTTTCTGAAGAACTGTTCAAGACAGACTGGAATGGAGAAGTAGGACTTGAAGGGCTGACTACATACATATGGGAATAAGAATAGGGGAAGAATAACCTAAATTATTATGGTAGCATATTTGGGGTAAATACACAAGCAAATTATTTATTCACAGCTCCTACGGCAGTAAAGGGACTTTAAACCTGGCGCTCAGTAATCTGGAATCCATTGTTGATTTCACTGATTTCTGGCATGCTCTTGGACAAACTTATCTTAAAGGATGTTTTCTAGATAAACAGGGTTACAGTAGTTAAAGCAAATTTCTAAGAGTCTTTCAACTATTTATTGACACACATTGCTAATTACTGAATTAACTGCTAATACTTGGCACATGTGTGTGTCAGCCTAATAATTATGGTCCTACCAAATTCAAGCTCCATTATGGCTAATTTCATGGCCATAGGATATGAAAATTGGTAAATTTCACATTTTCAACTGTTTAAACCAGAAATTTCACAGCGCTATAACCATGGGGTGCTGACCCACAAAGATATGGGGGGGGGGGAGGGAGTCCACAAACCTGTTATAGGGGGTCATTGACTTGCCATCCTTACTTCTGTGCTGCCTTCAGAGCTGGATTCAAAAAGGTCTTCCTCCCTCTGACTGGGCAGGGGAAGGACAGGATCTGTCTCTCCCCCTTCTAGGGTGGTGGGAGGGGGGGGACCAGACTAGACTCACCCACCCAGGTGCCTATCCCATTGCAGGACATTGTCTGTGACTGCGCAGCAGCAGCCTGAGGTTCCTGCAGCTGGAGACTTCTGGAGCTGGATCGTTTCTTCCATGTGCTGCTGAGAGGGCCCTATCAAAGTGGGCTTTCTACCACTGACTGGGCAGGGAAAGGACAGATGGTATTGCTCCTAGAAACAAGGAGACAAATTTCTTAGGGAAGGGCTTATTTCAAGGCCTGTGACGTGTTTTTCAGGCTGTGAAACTGGTACAGCTCTACTAATGACCAAGTCATAGCAAACTACCTTTCTACGTGAAAATCCCAGGTTCAGGGACAACTCTGGGGCTCTTGGTCTTGGGTCAATGGAGGTTATGGAAACCAAAAAGGTGCAGTACTAGTCCATACAAGAAAAGTAGTATCACTGGTGAATTCTCCACAAATAATGTTCCCAGAGTGTGTGTTGTATGCAACTGGATCCCTAATAATGAAAATTATACCTGAATGAGTGGTGAGAAAATAAGTGTGTGCCCACAAGGGAGGGCACCCTCAGCTACATACCTGGCCTGTAGCCGAAAGATGAGTTGTGCAAAAATAAGAACTAATAAAGGTATTATTAAAGAAAAATACCAATGTTGTTAATCTTAGAAATATGAAATTCAAAAGATGTGACATTAATTTTCATACATCTAATATTATATTATCTTTTGATATGTCTATGTACTGAACTAACAAAATCTTTTTCAAAGCATGAAGGAGATCTGTTCTCTTGAAATTTTTCCCCATAAACAAACTCCTCCAGAATGTGGCCCAAATTCATATTGTGCCCTCCAATGCCATGTTAGAGCCTTCACATTTGCAGAATTTTGCAGAATTTTAAAATACTGTACACAATTTTTTGTTTTGGTGAGGAATTGTTAGTATTTTGGTGCAGAATGCCCTCAGGAGTAAGTATATGGCAGTGATTTACCCTGGGTACCTGCTAAATCCCCATTTGGAAAGGGTATAAGATCTAGTACCAAATACTCTTTGCTCTGTTGAAGAATAGCCTGGGATCCCTAAAATGTTTAGCTTCCAAAGTACTTCCGCTTAGATACTGAACTGGGACCCATTCTATAAATTTGACTATAAAACCTGGCCTTTTGAAAGGGATTACATATTTTGACTGATAAAAGTTATTCCCCAAACTAATCCATATAAAAGGATTAGTTTAGAAAATGTTAATCAATGTGTGCCAGCTGGGCTTTGGAACAGCAGGTGAAACTATTTTGCTCCTTCTCTATATAGATTTGCATAAATACGTGTAGAACATAATTAAACATCTGATTTCCAGGTGCAAAAGGATTTGGAGGTTTGAGACTACATGCTGCACAGAAAATCAAGGGCAAATGAACAGGTATCAAGCATGCAAAAGTAGCTATCATTATAATATATACATTTCATAACAAAAAAGGCCTTATCAAAACTTGTTTTCTTAAGCAACCTAAGATTTAAACTAACCTTTAGAAAATGTTGACTAGAGATGTAATTTAGTTAATAGCAGCTGCAGTAACCAAAACCAATGCTGCATAAAAAAGGTCTTATTTTGCCCATTCACAAGTATTTATCATTTTGAAATGCAGTAGTCCTGTTTTAGAGAAAGCCAGCACACTTGACTGAAGAGATATTGAAAAATTAATTTCTAATCTTTAGACCACTGTAAAGTTGCCATATAGAAAATACAGCAACTCTCTTCAATGTAACATCTCAAGAGTTATGCATCTGTTCAAAGGTATCCATGTAGGGATGGATAAGTAAACAAAGATAATTTGTTATTTCCTATATAGATTAGTCTGCAATTCTATGAAAGGATTTAATTATGAAAAATAAAATATTTAAACTAAAATTTCTTCTTTTTATAATTAGAGTGAATTGGATTTAATTAAAGAACCAAAATCAAGAAAGTTCCGTGAAAACAGAATGTATGTGGTTCACTAATTTTCCTACCTGTTACAACGCCTTAGTGGCTTTGAATTCCCCTTATCTTCTCTACTATGACTTGAGTGACAACTGACTAATAGGATTACAGGCTCCATTCCAATAATACAGCTCAACAACATGCCAGCAAAAAATGACAGCCTAAACCTGAATTACATGGCCTCGGAATCCATCCAATTATTAACTAAAGTGACTATTATTACCTAACCTAATCAAAGGAGAAGCAGCTGTTAATCTTTGGTGGCCTTTAGTGTAGTAGCGGTCAGACTGGATGAACTGTATTTGTACTTGACTCTTCTACAGACAATAATTATGTCCTTTGTGATCAAGAAGGAAGGGCTTCCTAGCCTGTTAGACAGAGGCAGCAGATGGGGAACAACTACTTGCACGTTCATTAACAAGATAGGGTAGATTTTATCAAGGTTTAACATCTGCGGTAACTCCAGAAGCGCACCATTTACAGAATGACCCAAGTAGGTTTGGCAAATCTGCAATTTGAAAGTTTGCAAGCTAACTAATCTAAAGTAGTTTAAATGATTTTTTTATCTACATTTTTTTCATTTTTAAAGTTATTTTACAATTATTCAGATTATATAGCTATTTAACATTTTTGAAACTCTGGAAATGATGTACTACAGGAAGTGAAAACTTGGACACAACACTACCTACACTGAAGTAAATGGAACTTCTAACCAATAGTAGTTTTAGAATTCTGCATACAGTACTTCAGAGCATTAGTGAGACCAATACTAGAACAGGGTCATCAGCTCTGGTCCCACACTTTAGAAAAGGATGTTAGCAAATAGGAAAGGGTTCAGAAAGGGGCTACAAGAAAGAATTGAGGTCTGAAAAACCTGCCTTGCATTGAGAGACTAAAGCAGCTCAATCTATTTAGTTTATAAAAGAGAGGGTTAACAGGTGACTTCATCACAATCCATAAGTACTTAAATGGAAAAAAAAAGTTTCTAGCAGGATTAAAATTAAACACTCTTGTACACTTTGCGTTCTGTTACTGAGAGAATGCACTCAATCTGTACAACTCATCTCTGTGCTTATTAAATTGAAGCAAGAGCAGTCAGACTATTAAAGAAGAGTTTGTAATTAATTAGTAAAATATAGTTAAGCTCTATTTTAAGAAATATTTTCTCCCCTCTCATAGTAGAAATTCTATCTTAAAGTGCCAGTGGCTTACAAATACAGTTCAAAGTCTCATTAAAAACAAACAAACCCACCAAGAACAGAAACAGACAGCTGGATCCCAAGCTAGCTCCTTGTATTTATTTAAAAAAAAAAAATCTCTGATGACTACTTGGTCTTGAACTTTAGTGAAATCTGTGCACTTAAGTGAAAAAAAAAAAACTATATCCATTTTGATCACTGCTGTAGTACTGAAAGTTCGTGTAGTGCCCATATAAATATAAAGGTTCATATGGTGGAAAGTTTCCCAAAACATTTCTTTCAATAACAATTGGCATTTTGAGCTTACCAAGTACTCCGTTTTGTGAAACCAGTATAACAACAACAGTTTGCCCTAATATAGTCCTTTCCACTAAGAATCTCAAGCTCTTTTCAGGCATTAATCAATTAAGCCTCACCTTTGTGAGCAAGAAAGTATTATCTTAATTTTGATGGAAGAACTAAACAGAGAGGTTAGGCCAAAAATGCAAAGTAGGATACAATAACGTTAATGAGAACTGTGGACACGCAGCACCTTTGAAAAAAGATAAATTATTTAGGTGTCTAAGGATTTTGGTTCCTAATTTTTGGCATTGAGATATTAACATTTTGGCCTCAGTGTTTTATCTAAGAAAGGATCTGGCAAAGCCAGGAATAAAGCCCAAATCTGCTGATTCCCAGATCTTACTTTTAGCCAAAAGTCCATTCTTCCATTCTTAAAGCTCAATGTATGTAACCGTAAACCTGTTTTGATCTGGCATTGAGAAAAATCTTAACCTATACTATTACCAAAAAAATCAATGCTAGTCCAAAGGAAGCATCTCTAGTTTTGCTGTTCTACTTGTAAACAGTTTAAAACATTTTGACAAAACTAAAATGTATTTATAATATTAAAATTGAACCAAAATGATGAAGGGCTATTTGTTTACATTATGTACCCTACCTTCTGTCAATACAGTAAGTGCCACAAGCAGATCCTGCTGGGATAGTATGCACAACCAAGAGGAAGAAAGATGGGAATAAATTCTTCATGCAAGCTGAAAATTTGGCTGTTTCTGCAGCCTTGAAACTGAGGTAGCTCACGTAGTTTCTTTTTTTCACACTAGGCATGGAATAATTTCAGTGCATCTGTGAAGCAGAGGATCGTCAGGCTTGCCCTGCTCCTCTCATCACCTGGCCCTGCCTCATTGTCAGGTTCTGACATATGACAAGGTGCTGGCAACATGCAGTAAGCCTTGTTTCATAATGTAAAAGGAATTCATATTCACTGTATAGGGCCTCCAGTTCTTATCTTTGTGCTGCAGAAGCTGTAGCAATCAAAACTACAGGTTTTCATGTTCAAAGTGTTTCACAATATCATGTAAATAATCTCCATGACAGTCTTTAATTATCACCTTCATATTGTAGAACTGAGGCAAAGTGCCACAGATGTCACAATAGAGTACCACAGCTACCAAAAGAGTCAGTATCAGAGCCATGTTTAGAGTACAGGAATTCTTGGCTGCCATTCAGTGCTTCAGACACTAGCTACACTCTTCAAAGTACATTTTCAATTTGATTTGGGTTGGTTGTATTAGATTTAGTGGGCCAAATTCACCCAGAATTGGTGTTGCCAGCCAATGACAGAGAGCCTGCCTTTGGTGAGCGTCTAGTGTGTTGGATTATAGTGCTGTAAGAGGCCTGGAACTAGCCAATCTGCTAAAAGGCCAGGAGTCAACAAGCACACTCCAAAAAGTGTGTGGCACTGGTATGGAACAAGTGCAGTTAGTGATATGCTGAACATATTCTCCTATCAAACGCCCAGTTGTTAAATCTGCCTTGCCTGATGGAAACTCCAGGAGAAGCCAAGCAGCAGTCACTCCATCACTATTCCACTGGTGAATTTGCCACAGGGTGCAACAAGACAGCTGGGAAGAATTTGACCTAGAGTTAAGCCCTTTTCAGAGTATGCAATTAGATACTCTATTGTTTGTAACTAGATGGGAAGCTTTTGTGTATGCTGGAATTAGATGACACAGGTGCTCCAAAGCCTACAACATTCATTCACACATAGCACGCACAAATACAAGTAGCCCTATGTTTACAGGCAAGGTTGGCATTTTCCAATTTTGGCAGATAGCATAAAGGGAGGGAAGCGGGCTCTGTGTGTGTGGTATTCAGTGGAATAACGTACTGGACTAGTTAATAGCTTGTGTACTGATACTTTTGTGCTTACAAACAAGTTTGTGTTTTTTGAAGGATAACCCAGGGTTGTCCTCAGACAGTGTATCAGCAGAGATGTTAATAGAACATCTCTAGGACTCAGTTTTGACTGATTAACCAGAAAAACCTGCAGAACTTGTGGAAAAGGGGAAGACGATAGCCAATTTCCACCCGCACCCCCTTTTTGGACACACAATAGGAGCAGAAAGTTAAAAGGGGAGAAGGAATAAGTTGCAGAACAAGCCTAGGAAGAAATTAAATTCATTAACAGCAGTGTGCTTGTACCATAGGCATAGGAACCAGTTGTCTTAGTAGAACTGTATCCTAATATTAGGGCTCATTTTCATACAGCCAAACAATTCACAGAAATTCTGTCACTCTTGTGCATGATAATTTTGCTAATCTTCAGCTGCTTCCTGCAATGGTTTTGTGTCATCTGAGGGTGCCCTGAAAAAGCAAAACAATAAACTACCACTTTATTGTCTTATTAAAAATGTATAAATGCAGTTTAAAATGAAGTTAGCATATTTTTTTCCATTGCCTACATGCCTGACCAAGACCTAAGTTTAAGTTCTCAAGTTTCTGTGATTCTCAAGTATAACTAAAGATTTGGCTAATGCTAGCAAGAAAAGCAATATAGTTCTTGCAGGAAAAAGAAAGAAACCCAAAGGCCTGAACTGCTAAAAAGACATTTTGTTCACCTTTAAAATGCATTCATTTGCAAGTTGTACAAGACAACATACCTGTTTAATAATTTTGGATCACAATTTTAAATTATTTAAAAAGCCATTTCAGTTCACATTTAAATCTGATTAATGAATTCTTATGTGATTGCTATACGATTAAAAGTATAAAACTTTGCAACATTGCTCAAAGTTGAACCCAAGGGCCTGATATGTAGCATTAAGTCCTAAAACGTGGACCACAGATTCCCTCTTCCTCCAAGCTGCAGAGTACGGGAAAAGCCAGTCAAGTAATTGCTGGTTTTTATTGCTGATGAATTCAGGCAAGATATTACTGTATGCCTATCAAGGATGACACAAATATAGGTAAATATAATTATTGAAGGCAATTACCTTGCTACAAAATTGGGGTAATATTAGGTTGTTGATATTTTTAAAATGAGGTCTTTGGTATCAGTGCTTACCTTTTATGCTGACTGATGACAGATACTTCAGATTAAGGGTTCCCTTTATTAAGATCACCAAACTCCAAATCAGTGGTAGGATAAATATTATTTGCCAAAACATCAGCTCAGACAATTCCAAATTATTGGAATTCCCAGTCTGTGATGCTTTCAGAGTTTCTTGGAAGAACAGAAAAGCCACGCATACATTATGGCAAGCACAAGTTTAGAAAGACAAAGACCACTGGCATCTTGTTGCTGCTACAGGGTCCAGTCTAGTGGTCCTAACATTTGTAAGCTGGGCTTGCACAATTGAGCCCACAGTTGCTATCCTCAACCCTCTTGACCAGCTACTTGGGGAGTCTAAAGAGGCTGTGTGATCTGCAGCAAAGAACAGGAAGATCAAGGTTCAAATTACAGCTGAGCCATTCATTCACTATGTGACCTTGCACAAATACTTGACCTGCATCTGAATCAGTCAGCACAGCTGTAAAATTGGCCTATAAGCATAAAAAAAAAAAAAAGCTGCCTGTTGCATCTGAGCTGAGCTCTAAAATGTACACAGATTTTAAAAATTCAGCAGCAATAATATGATTTACTTATCTAAAGTTTCCATCTTTTGGTGAAATCATAATGAAAACAGAATTTGAACAGAAGAGAGCTGCTGTTACAGTCACAAATAAATAGTTATTGGTACAGACTGGGTAGGTAGATTCTCCAGACCTGCTGAAGCCAGCTGAGTTCAGGCACAGCTGAGAGTGGCAGGCTGCAAGAAACTGCTGTCTCCTGATCCTTAGACACTAGATCCCAATATAAACTGAAGTTGCAGGGCAGCAGTTTTAATTTATGACATGTCAGTCGAGAGATGGTGTAGCGCTGCTGTACCATGCTCTCCCCTGCTACCCATTTCTGATCCCTTGAATGGTACTACTTGCTCCCTCATTACCTAAGGGAAAAGGGCACAAAGGAGAACTCTCTTGTGCAAGGGTAATTTCCCCTGGTTAACTCTGGCTTCGTTAAAGCCACTCTGTACCATTTATGCAGTGCAGAATAGCCTTAGTGAACCAGAGAATCAAACCCAGGGTTCTTATAGTATTTTTAATTTCTTTATTAATTTAAATTATTTTTAGCACCTTTGTTAAATCTTGATTTTGCAACTGAAATTTGTATTTTTCTATGCTTCCAGTATAGACAGGAGATGCCCTGCAGCACATTCATAACCTGCAGCTTCCAAAGCTGATATGAGTCATTATCCTGGAAATGGAGGGATGTGATAGCAATCTGCAAGAAGACAGATGCTTTGGACTTCAGAAAAGCATCCTCTGGGCCCCAGAAAGAAACTGAATGCACTTGTTCAGAGATTTGTCTGATGATCCCAAGATGACAATACGGCATCTTGAAGAGATCAGATGTGAAGCACCACCCTCCAGACCAGTGTTTCTTAAACTGTGTTCCACAGCACACCGTTAGGGTTGCCAGATGGTTGAACCAAAAATACCAAACACCCGCCCCCCTCACCCCCCAAAAACACACCGGGGAAAAAATTCTGTTGAGGAAAAAAAAATGGGGGGGGGGGAGGCCAAAGTTGTTGAGAAAAAAAAGTTAGACTTAGAATAGGAATAGGAACAGGGGAGAGGTTGAGCACTAAGACCCAGGGAAGGCATTGCTTCCCCTTGGTCTTTAGGCTTTTTGCCGGCGGCCATTTTGTGTTCTTGTTCAGGCCAGAACTTAGCTTCCCTGTGGAACCAGGTAAGCATGGAGTCCAGGGGATGCGGGGTGGGGGTGTCAGGGCCCGGTGGGGGAGGCCGGGGGCTGGGCCCGGGAGCTAGGGTTGTCAGGTGTCCTGTATTTTCGCCTCCTGGCCGGGGGGGGGGGGGGGGGGGGGGGGGAATCAGAAAATACCGGACATTTTAGGTGTCCGGTATTTTCTGAATTTTTTTTTTTTTTTTACCGGACAGAAGGCGATAATACTGGACTGTCCGGGTCAATACCGGACACCTGGCAACCCTACACACCGGTGTGCCACAGAGAACAACAGAGTTCAAAATGGCTCCGTCCTTAAAGGAGCAGGCAACTTTTTTTTTTTGGTCAATAACTTTTAAAACAATAAAAAAATTTTTTTTGGTGTTCCTTGGTCTTAAAAAGTTTAAGAAACACTGCTCCAGACTGTGACTACTGTTGATACCAACAAGCAGAGAAGATGAAGAGTTTGTCTTGACTGAGATGCTCAGAGAGTGGCAATCACTATTAATATGATCTTGGTGAACATATTGCAAGCAGAAGTGCCAAAAGCAAGGCCATGTAGTGGAAAAAACAAAGGAGCTTGTGAAGTGTTGAATGGATATGGAAGTACACATTCTTGAAATCCACTGAAAGGCATAATGCACTTAGTGAGCTCTCCTGGATCTGAATATTAAGCATTTCTCCCTAAATGTGACTTTCCTTGTTCAAGGGCAGAGGAGGAACAGATACAATTTAGGCTGAAGATCTTCAGTCCTCTATGACACAATGACATAATATGAGTAGGCCTCTAAGTTTCTGTACAATGGAGGCATGGGTGAACTATTCCCATGTTAAACAAGCTGTAGATCTTTTGCAGGAGAGCTAGTTCATTTAAAGCTGTGGATGGAGAAAAGAAAGTATGCTGTAAGCAGGAGGAGCAGAGAAATTCAATTGAATAACCCAAGATGGTAATTCCAAGGCATGTGTGTCCATGGAGGAAATGGTCCTCACAATAAGACTAAACCACAACTTTTCTAAAAGGCATACTGATCTGGACTGGCATGCCTTCTTTTCCAAATTGGGAAATAGAAGGATGCTCACATCAACTGCATCCTGGCTGGCCTTATCTAGTTTCCCTATGTAAAGTTAAGTGTTCAGTGAATAGTGCCCAGATTACATAGATCTGGAAATGGAGTCTGTGTCCTTGGGAAGAATCAAATATTGTGTCTCACTATAGTGGAGCAAAGGATAGAGTAAAAATTAATATACAGGGCCCTATCAATTTCACAGCCGGGAAAAATGTGTCACAGACCATGAAATACGCCCTTCTGTGTAAAATCTGATTTCCCCCTTGCTGCTGGGAGAGCCTCTG
This sequence comes from Pelochelys cantorii, assembly GCA_032595735.1. NCBI lineage: Eukaryota > Metazoa > Chordata > Testudines > Trionychidae > Pelochelys > Pelochelys cantorii. The sequence goes on along the minus strand of CM064338.1, from coordinate 7,361,333 downwards.
CCCAGGGGATCCGAGCTGCAAGTCCCAACTAAGTTGGGCAGGGAGAGGACTTGCTCTCAGGGGGAGATCAGACGCATGCTGGAAGCTCCAGTCTTGGAGGCTCTTGCAGCTTGAGGAAACTTGTGGAGTTGGGTCTGATATTCCCCTGTAACTGGGAGTGCCCCCACCAGGTGTTCTTAGCTGTGAGACCTCTGGCAGTGGGGAGGAGCAGGACTTGTCCTTCCTTTGTTGAATGACAGCTCTGGGGGACAGAGAAAGGAGGAGATCAGACCCACTTTCTTCTGGGTACCTTTTGGGTTGAGATCCACATGGTTATGCCATGAAATTTCAGATGTAAACAGCTGAAAACATGTACTTGATCAATTAAAAAAATCTCTGGTAGTGCAACTGATCAAAATGAACTGTAAATTTGGCAGGGGCCTAATTATATCATAACAGAAATCCTACACAAAAGACAGGAAGGACAGGAGACTTATGAGCAAATCACACAGGGTTGGGTGTAATTATATTTAGCCTTGACAAATACTGAGGTTTAGCATACACACAAGAGTGATTCTTCATAAGGAATTACACATTTCTTTGCATTTACATGAGAGAAATAAAAGTCATAACAACACTTGAGTTACTGATCCTTATCCTTGTCCATTACAGCAGCCAGAGTGGCAAGGTCCATGATGTGAATAAATATTTTCTGTCACTGCAAGTATAGTGCATTTTCCTCTTTTGGATTTTATATTATTTGTAACAGTTGTGATTAGTGCATATCTTCCAAATCGATCATCTTCCCAAGGGATTATGAAATGGGAGATGAAGTTCTCCTTTGGGTGGTCCTTCTTGGGGACAACTGCTTGAATAATGTTTGTGATTTGAGATGTAGAAGGTGGTTTGTACTTGCTCTATCAGACCTCTCAGTCAAACAGGCTATTCTTTTTTGAATCCCAAGGAACAGAAATGGAGCAAGAGCTTGTAGAGAGTTCTCATTTGAAAGCTGAGCCGGCATTGGATTTCTCGTGTTTCCTATACTTTTTTACCTTGAATAATTTTTCTTAGCCTTCCTTTTGTGAAGAGGACAGAGAATTTGCACTGGAAGAACTCCAAACTCAATGTGCAATGAAATATTTTGTAGTCACCAAAAACATGTTTAGGAGCCAAGTGTTGATAGGAGTTTCAATATCACTTCCATTGTGTACTCAAAAATCTGCTTGTGTACTTTTTAAGAACTAAACCTTGCATGCATGATTTTTAATGGTCAAAAATGTACTTTCTAGTGTCTGAGCATGAATATACGGGACTAGTCATTTGAAAACTTGATTATATATATCCAAAACTAAATTTTAGAAATTATACTAAGATGTTATTAGGAAAACATGACCATTGCATAAGTGCTCTTTAACTAATGGTTAACACAGACTACCTATGTGTCAAGATTTTTATGATGTCTCGATTATGTTATTTGAAAACTTTATGTAAGTCATTATAATATGTGTACTGGATTATTGACACTTGAATTTTTGACACTTTAATGGCATTACTTGTGTCAGTGGGGTAAAATTTTTATAGTTCTGACAACTTCCCACGTTTTTGGCAATATTATCGTCACAAAAATGAAACAGCCTTGAGAGAAGTTAAGCACCAAAACAGATTTTCATCTCATTTACTTAACAAGCAATCTCCTTGTGAACCTCTCAAAACATGGCAGAACAAAATCTAAACATATACTTTAGATAATGTGCAATAATATCAGTTTGGAACCACGTGTCTCACAGCAACAATCTCTCCTGATAAACAGGGTGAAAGTGAAGTTGCTCTGTTTTTATACTTGTGTACCTGAGCGAAGAATTTGATCTACTGTGGCATATTTCTCAGTTCCTTCCAGAAACAACAATGGGATCTATTCCCTCCTTTATAATACCATATCATAGTTAGCAAGCCACATTCTGCTCTCTGCCACCCTCATAATGGAGTTAATGGGAGAGATATCCAGACAACTAGCAAAAGCTTCTAGATCACAGGCCCTGGCTCTCACAGGGGGCTTCAATCACCCTGATATTTGTTGGGAGACCAATACAGAAGTACACAGATAATCCAAAAAGTTTTTGGAGAATGTTGGGGACAACTTCCTAGTACAGGTACTGAAGGAACCAACCAGGAGCCATGCTCAGCTTGACCTGCTGCTCAGAAACAAGGAGGAATTTGTAGGGGAAGTAGGTGTGGGTGACAAACAGGGCAGCCAAGACCATGAGATGGTTGAGTTCAGGATCCAGACCAAAGGAAGAAAGGAGAGCAGCAGAACACCCCCCCCCCCCGGATTTCAAAAAAAGCAGACTGACTCTCTCAGAGAAGTGATGGGCCCAATCCCCTGGGACACTAACATGAGAAGGAAACGAATCGAGGCGAGCTGGCTGTATTTAAAAAAAGCCGTATTGAAGGCACAGGAACAAACCATCCTGATGCGCAGCAAGAAAAGCAAATATGGTAAGTGACCACCTTGGCCTATCTGTGAAATCTTTGGTGAACTTAAACACAAAAAGGAAGCTTACAAGAAGTGGAAACTTGGACAGATGACAAGGGAAGAGTATAAATTCATTGCTTGAGCATGCAGGGGTGTAATCAGGAAGGCCAAAGCACAACTGGAATTGCTGTCAGCAAGGGATATGAAAGGTAACAAGAAAGGTTTCTACAGGGATGTTAGCAATAAGAGGGTGGGCAGAGAGGTGCGCAACCCTTATTGAATGGGGGAGGTAACCTGCTGACAGATGATGTGGAAAAAGTTGAAGTACTCAATGCTTTTTTTTTTGCCTCTGTCTTCTTAGACAAGATCAGCTCCCAGCCCTCAGTGGAGAAAGAACATGTTAAAAACTATTTAGAAAAGCTGGACATACACAAATACCTGGGGCTGGATCTAATGCATCTGAGGGTATTGAGGAAGATGGCTGTTGTGACTGCGGAGACACTGGCCATTATCTTTGAAAACTTGTAGTGAACAGGGGACATCCCGGGCAATTGGAAAGGCAAATGCAGTGCCCATCTTTAAAAAAGGAAAGAAGGCAATTCTGGGAACTACAGACTGGTCAGCCTCATCTCAGTCGCTAGAAAAATCATGGAGGGGATCCTCAAGGAATCCATTTTGAAGCATTTGGAAGAGAGGAAAGTGACTGGGAATAGTCAACATGGATTCACAAAGGGAAAGTCATGCCTAACCAATCTGATTGCCTTCTATAAGGAAGTAATTGGCTCTGGGGATATGGGGAAGGGGGAGGACATGATATACTTGCATTTTAGCAAAGCTTTTGATATGGTCTTCCACAGAATTCTTGCCAGCAAGTTAAAAACGTATGGATTGGATAAATAAACTGCAAGGTGGATAGAAAGCTGGCAAAATTATTGGGCTCAACTGGTCGTGATCAATGGCTCAATGTCTGGTTGGCAGACAGTATCAAGTGGAATGCCCCAGGGGTTGGTTTTGGGATGTGTTTTGTTCAACATCTTTAATAACTTGGATGAGGGGATGGATTGCACCCTCAGCAAGTTTGCGGATGACACTAAGCTAAGGGGAGAGATAAGATATGCTGCAATGTAGGGATATAGTCCAGAGTGACCTGGACAAATGGAAGGATTGGGACAAAAGAACTCTGATGAGGTTCCGTGAGGCCACATCTGGAGTATCGCATCCAATTCTGGGCCTCCCATTACAGAATGGATGTGGACACACTGGAGAGAGTCCTGCTGAAGGCAACAAAAATTATTAGGGGGCTGGAGCACATAACTTATGAGGAGAGGATGAGGGATTTGGGCTTATTTAGTCTACAGAAGAGAAGAGTGAAGAGAGAATTTCATAGCAGCCTTTAACTACCTGAAGGAGGGTTCCAAAGAGGATGGAGAGAGGCTGTTTTCAGTGGTGACAGATACAGAATGAGGAGGAATGGTCTCAAGTTGCAGTGGGGGAGGTCTAGGTTGGATATTAAGAAAAACTATTTCCCTAGGAGGTGGCGAACTGCTGGAATGGGTTACCTAGGGATATGGTGGAATCTGCATCTCTGGAGGTTTTTAAGTCCCAGCTTGACAAAGCCCTGGTTGGAATGATTATTTGGGATTGGTCCTGCTTTTAGCAGTGGGTTGGACTCAATGACCTCCTAAGGTCTCTTCCAATCATATGGTTCTATGATTCTGTGAGCAGCTATATAGTCACTTGATTTTATTATCTTGTCTTGCAACTCTATGATTCTATAACAGAGCAGAAATTGGCCCATTAATGGTTACTATTCATGAGAGATTAAACCACTGTGAAATTACTATAAGTCACACACCATTATATTACTGCTAAGAAATATGCAGCATTAATTTGATCCCAAGTGTACTTTTCAAAATGAAGATACTTTTCAACTCAGTAAACAACCAAATTTCACTGAACACTGCACTCTGTACTCATCAGCCACTGGAATATGTCTTTATTTAGTACACTTCCTTACTATACTCTGTTGAGAAAAATCATTTTATCATAGTATTTCAAGCCTGTGAGTGGCACTGCTTGACAGCTAGTGAACATTTTTCAAATAAAGAGCAGTTTTAGAGTTTTTCAGCTAGATTTTCTAAGAATCATGCAACCCATAACAGAACAAGAAGCTCTGATTATTTGTTCTTGGGTTAAGGACAAACTGAAAGTCCAACATTAATTCTATTTTTTCCTCCTTACATCCAGCACTTCATCTCATTGCACCATACAGGTACCCAAATTAAATTTTCATGAAAATATAAGCTTTTAGCATGTATTCATTAGTCCTATTAATCAATATGTTTTATAAATTGAAGTATAAGCTGTGCATTTTAAAAAATTGATATTTAGACCTCTGATCCCCAAGGAGTAATGCCACTTCTTACTGTTTTGAATGAGGTTTAGGTTTTATGCAAGGACAGTACAGCACCAGAAATATTTTTTTAACTCAACCAGAGATGCCAGAGAACTTAGTTAACACTCTCCTATTCTAAACATCTATCTAAAAAAACATTTATAAATAAAACATATTTAAATAAAAATGATTTTAATATGTGGGAATTGTATAAGCTATGCAAATATTGTTAGTTTTCATTAAAAATAGGAAACTCAGGAAATTTATAGCAGCTACCTGAAATGCATCATACAAATTTCTGGTTAACATGAAGCTCAAGGTAGCATCTTCTGATATATTATATCAAATGAGCAAAAAATAAAAAATATCAAAAAATCCATCTAAACATGATGTATTAAACATTTTGCCACCAGATGAATAGCTAATTCATGATAAACATGTCTGGCTTTATGGCTATCCATCACATTTTTTTTTTTAGAGCTTACATGACTGACTCTGGACTATGCATGCATTCATCCCACTGACTTCAGTCCAAATACTAAAATTTGTAAAATGTACTGTACAAAAGTGCATAAAGTTTAGTACGTGGTTAGGCCTTGGCAGGATCAGGGCCTGGGACTTTTCAGCTTGAAAAAGAGAGAACTAAGGGGAGGAATATGATAAGGTCTATAAAATCATGACTGGTACGGAGAAAGTGAATAAAGAAGAGTTTACTCCTTCCTATAGCACAAGAAATAGGCGTCACCAACTGAAATTAATAGGCAGCAGGTTTAAAACAAACAAAAGGAAGTACTTCTTGACACACACGACAGTCAACTTGTGGTACTCCTTGCCATGAGATGTTGTGAAGTCAAAGACTATAACAGGGTTCAAAAAAGAGCTAGCTCAATTAATGGAGGATAGGTGCATCATTGGCCATTAGCCAGGACGGGCAGGAATGGTGTCCCTAGGCACTATCAGAAGCTGGGAATGGGTGATGGGGAATGGATCACTTAATGAATGTATGTGTATATATATCCGGTGTATTAAAAAGAAAAAACGTACCAATGCAGATAGCTCAATAGAAAATATCTGTATAATTTGAAGGACACCGGCAGTTTAGCACAAACCATGGCTCTGATGGTCCAAAACTTATGCATATGAGTACTCCCTTTGAAGTCAATAAAGCATAAAGTTATTTACATAAAGTTAAGCAGGAGAGCATTTTAATATATAATTTATACACATGAATTCCTGTTTTAAATGTATCCTCATGCTTAACTTTAAAAACAAAATACCTTCTCAGAATTAAAATAATGTATTTAAAATGATCATCATTATAATCCAAGTTAATGATGTATATGCATTTCCCCTTTGAATTTTTTTTTTACTTTTGATGTCAATTCTTTCACTTTTAAGGATTCAAAGTACAGTATTTGTGCAGTGTTCCTGCTAGTACTGTCCTCTAGTGGAGAAACGAAAGATTTAAAAATGAAGCAAAACAAAAATAAAAACAATCTTCCTGCCCCCAACACAAGCTACAGCAGAGAGTCAAAATTTCAAGGATAGAAAGCATGAGAATGATTCTGTATTACAAAGATACCCACTGGATTTTGCTTTTCTACTGAACTTTTATAGCACTATAGCATTTTTTAAAAACTGTAGTCAGGTAGAGAAAGACACTGTGGCACAGTGTAATATAGCGTGGCTATTATTCGTATACATTTCCATGCTTTGTGCTGTCTCTAATAACTTTTTGCTAAATCTATCTTGAAATCCTACTGGCTTAATTGTGCAGCTGCCAACGATCCAATATTCAGTATGGTTGTGCTGTTCAGGGAGGTTAAGAAACAAAGGAGGCTTTTCAGATCCAAGCATGGTATGGAATGAAGCATTCTTTGTGAGAGTTGGAAGGTGGGATCAAGGAAAGGTCTGGGGCATAGTCTGAGGCCTGGGCAAATTCACTAGACCAACAGTTCCCAACCTTTTCCATACTGAGACCCTGCTGAAGATCCCTCTAATTTAACAACATAGGAAAGGAAGGCTGTTTGTGATCTGCTGATGTAGTTATTTTTCTGAGGCCTGCAACCCCCAGGTTACAAATCCACACACTAGACAAATCACATGTGGGGACGCAGATAAGGCCTATCAATGCTGACACAGCTAATGTCAGTGGCATGGCAGCAAAGGTGCTCTGCTATTGAATTGGAGGAACAGTATTCAATTCTTTATCCCTTCAATAAATCCATCTGTTGCTCTCCCGCTCATGCAAAGGCCAAATAAAATAATTTCATAAGGAGAACCAGAATTTCATTCAGGACCTTGTGAATTCAGATCATCTGGAAAAGTGGCTTCTCTGCTCTTCTAAAAAGGTTGTGCATTAGCTTCAGTAGTTAATACCATTGCAGTTTTGGGGGATGGCCTACACAATCTTCTCTTCGACAGTATCAGAATCACATACACCAGGTAGCAGATCTTCTGTCTTGGCAGAGCTACGTTCAATGCAAGACAGGAGAGGGCAAGATGGGGGGTGGGGGGGAGGGAGGGGAAGAGGGCTTTCTGCCATGTCTAGTCCTCTGATCCTGGAGCCAATGGGGGACCACTCTGGCCTCTGGTGTCACTTAGGTGTATCTGGCACACCAAGGTTCCAAGCTGCATTCTGGCAGGTGTGGATCTCTAAAGTGCATCTCTCTGGAATGGAAGGCTGGGGCTGGGAGAAAGGTGTCAGAGTTGGCATGGGAGTTCCTTGCTGTCTCAGCAGTCCTCTTGTGCACCAGGAATCCCTGCACAGATGTTTATCCTAGCTTCACAGACTCTTGGTTGTAAAGAGCAAATGTGATTAATTCACAATAATACCCTCTTTCTTTTATTCTCATGACAATTATAATATATCACACTCGTCTCTTCAAGCTCTTTAGAAATATTCATTTTAAGCACCACAAATGGTTTAAAGTCTAATATATACTAAAATGATTGATTCCATGCAATGTTAGTTTTATTCTATACCTTACTTTTGCCACAGATTAATTTAATGAACAAGTATTGAATCAGTTTTTAATTTTACACTATTGCTTTTGCTTCTTGCCATTGCTGTGGCCGGGTCCATGACAAGAGAAAGCAAATTTCCAGTGAAACATATAGGTAGGCAACCTGCTGTACCCACAAAAAATTGTTCTATTAATCATCAAGGTAGCAACTGGTCACTATGCAGAACAGGCCAGTCGGTTACATTTTAATGTAAATACAGGATTTGATGCTGCACTGTTGAGGCCAACCATTTCTGACAGTATCTGCAATGTGATAAACATCGTCTCTCTACACTCCCCCTGTATTTGAAAGTTACAACAAACATTTTACCGGAATGTAAATAACTGACATCATGACTGGTGCACCAATGGGCTTCAAATGTATCTAATAATCAAGAAAACAAAAATGTTGTTTGACACTAAATAAATGATTGGTCACAACTGGGGAGCATAGAGGTCATAAATGTGCATCAATCTAGAAAAGTAATAGTGTAAAAGTAAAAAGTATAGACATAATACACAGATTCAAACAGTTCTGAAAATAAAAAGATAAAAAATATTGCCCTAACAATATTTCTTTTCTGAAATCTGCTTCTTATATGGAGACTACATTAAACAGTAAAAAATTATTTTTTTCTTCAGCTTAGTAAGGTCATTGAAAAATAGTTAACGAATTTTTTGTTGCAGTATATACAGTTCTTATTAATGATGTACAAAGAAGAAATAAGTATGGACTAAGTGGTTATACCATTCTCAAGTTTTAATATCAAGTTTAATATGGAACTAAGGGTATACTTATTTATTAGTAGTATTTTGATAATCCCTAGAAATGTCATCTGATGTCAAGGCCCAATATCGCTAGGTATTGTATAAACACACACTAAGAAAATGTCTCCAAAGCAGTTAAAAAAAAAAATCAATGCACACAATATATGTGGCACATTAAATTATTTTCTCTGATATGTTAATCAATGTTTCACATGTATCAGAATGTAGCCCTACACTGCAATATTTATTACCCTTCAGGCAATGGAATTTCTATATTCTTCATTTTCTGCTAAACTGTGATATGAAATAAACAATCAGTTTCAAGACAAACATATTTTGAATTTGCATGAAAAGTAATCCCAGATTTGATTCATGCTCTCACCTCAGATACTTTAACTATTTTTCATTTCAACTGAAAATAGCACCATCCAGGTAAGAGTTTCCAACGTGCCATGATTTAAGTCTTAGATGCTTTCAACTAGAGTTCTGCATACTCAGCCTTACTGGTCATAGGCGATTTCCCTCTCCAGCAGCTTCTGTCTCTTATTTGGCACTGGAAAACGTGATCGATGCTGAGAGCTTACTGCCCCAGGGAAATAAGCAGTGGAATATGAAGGCCAAGTCTTTCAGTGATGCTGTGTTGTCCTGCACCAAGAACAAAGCCAGTTTCAGAGGCAGGCCCAGCTGCACCAGTTGAGGGTGTAGAACTGAGGAGTAGTTTAAGTCGAAGTTCCTCTTTGTACAAGGCCAGAAACCCTTACAGATCATGCACTTGTCTGTTTGATAGGCTTCCCTTAAGACTCATGAGGGTCTCTGGTTGGCATATACTTCTGATAAGAAGCACAAAGTTTGAAGCTTTGGGACCAAGGCATGCCCTGGTCCCCAGGGAATGGGGGAGGAGGGACTACTCCCCACTACGTAATAGAAAAAGAAAATGCAACCTAATACATATCTACCTAATGACAACTATTTACAAGAATTAAAATGAAAGCTAGGGAAAACACTTGCCTGAGGCAAGAGAAAGAAAGCTCCAATGATGGTCATTGGGGGTACATCTATACTGCAGGGCTTTTTTGGGATACATCCCGGAAAAACTGCCATGTCCAGGGAATGTTTGTGCTCTTCCGCTTTTTTTTGCGGCTGTGCAAACGCGCTCTTTTGGAAACTCTGTCTTCCTCATTCCATGAGGAAGAAGGGATCTTCTGAAAGAGGGGGATTTTCTGAAATTTGGCCCAGTGTAGACGGGCCAAATTTTGGAAAAGCCTCTTCCAAAAAAAAAAAAAATCTGAAAAAGCTGTAGTGTAGACCTAGCCTGGTGGTAAGAAGGAACTAAGCGAAGAGAGGGTCAGCAACGGACCATATACAGCACCATAATTGCACCACTCCAAGGGACTCTATGGCTGAGCAGATAGTTTTTCCCCTAGCAGTACCTTTCTGATGACTGTGCATCCCTGCTTGGAATCAACATGAATAATCACCCGGAGAAGAACTTTTTGTACTAGTCCAAGGAAGAACAGCATGAAGAAGAAAGTACACAAAACTTACTGAGACTTGGCACAACAGACTTTCAGAGATTCACTGAACTTTAAGCTACAAGCTGGCAGAAGTCCTATCAGTCTTTAGGCTTAGAAACAGTCTGGGCTGATGTAATATTTCCATAGTTTGTAAATCAATAACTGTGTCTGTCTAGTAGCACTCTTGTCATTTCAATCTAGAGGAAGTTAATTACTATTTCATTTTGTCATTTTCTCTATTTAAGAAATGCCAAATCAACTTTGCAGTGATTTATGATAATTTAAAAATTGTGTGTGATGAATGTGCAACTGGGGATACTACTGCTGGGTAACTTGGAGAATTTTTTTTTCTGAACTTCAGGGAGATGGTAGCTGGAGAAGGGGCTCCGTGCTTAGTCAAAGTCACAAAAGGTTTGCATGGCTCTTGGAGTGCTACAAGCAGGAAGAGGCCAATATGAACATAAGGGGAGCAATACAACATAAGAGGTGCCAAGTGTAATTGCAGTTATCAGTTACCAAATGAAATACAAAATTATTTTTTCCTCAAAGTGCATCACAATACAATTCTGAAAATATACTTTCAACGAAGATAATGGTTGTATATAAAGCAGCTTAATTTAAGCATATGAACTCAGCCTGGATTTCTTACACACTCAAAATCCCTTCTGCCTTTGATGAGACATATAGGATCAGGCCCTTAATGGCTAACCAGATTAAAATAAAAAGCTGTGTGGTGAGTCACATATTTTGGTTGAAGGAGTCTCAAAGCTCAATTATATCTCAGTAGACTTTGGAATTTATTCTTTGGCATCAGCAAAACTGGTGATTTCAGGGGGCCCACAACAGAAGGAGAATTTAAGCTTGATATAGTTTCTAAGACCTTGTGAAGATGTGTGAGGTCCCATATCAGTGTTCGCTGGGGGCTACACAAAGTCTCAAGACAGACTTCTTTGTTATTGACTTTATTAAGTCCGTTACTGTGTTTTTTCTTTTACATTAATACACACGCACACACACGCACGCACGCACACAGAGATGCCTATATATAATTTCTTCCCAGAGCTTCTGTCAGTCAGGATGTGAATTTGTATACAAATTGTGAATTGATTTCTAAGAATACTATGGGCTATATGGTCTGAGTGTTACAATTTGCTTATGTAGTGACAGATAACTTTACTCTCTTATGTGTTTTTCACTGGGCTGAAATGTTGGGACTTCAGTGATTTTTAGAACTTTTGAGGTTTTGTTTGATTTTACTTACAGAAGAGCACTGAAAATATCTGGTATAATGAGGCACCTGTCCTTTATGGTTATACAGGTTGACCCTCCTAAATCTGGGACTCTCTGGTCTGGCAACATCTGTCGTCCATCAGGACCAGAGAGCCCTGGCGCTCGGAAGTGCGAGCCAGTTGGGAGTCTGTGGTGGGAGAGCCCCACCATCGGGACTGGCGAGTCCTGTCCTAGAGAGCCCCAGCTGAGCTTAGCATAGCAGGGCAGCCATGGAGCCCCAACTTGGTATGGCAGAAGCGGAGCAGCCACGGAGCCCTATCCATGGGAAGCCCCGGTTGGGCATGGCAGCAATAGGGCAGCTGCTGAACCCCTGCTGGGAGTTCCAACCAAGTGGGGAAGCTGCAGAGCCCCGTCCCCAGGAAGCCCCAGCCAGGTAGGACAGAAGTGGGACCATGGTGGCTGGGGAGCTCCATCCCCAGAGAGCCCCAGCTAGCTGGTAACAGGGCTGGAGTGGAGTCAGCAGGAGAGAGGAGCAGTGTCCTAGGAGGCTAGTGGCAGGGGACCTCCCCTGATCCATCAAATTCCCTCATTTGGGGCTGGTCAGGTCCTGAGAGTGCTGGACCAGGGAGGTCCAATCTGTATCCAGTAAGTAATTTGTAAATCATAAGTTTATTCTTTAACACCCTAAGTTTTGGTTTAAGTTTTGTGATTCATAGGTGGAGAAGGCGTACGCACATACACATACAACCTGTATTTTCAGTAGAGTACTGTGATTTCACGTAAATGTAATGTACCTTTCGGTTTGTTCAGAAGTTCCGCATCATAAAAGTTAACTTCATATTAACAGGCTACAAAAATCACACTGTTTTTGTGCAAGCGGATTCACTTTATACTGAACTGAGTGATATATATCTATTTTTGCTTTAGAATACCTACTAGTGGTTTATAAAAAACTGGATAAGGTTGTACTGGATATGGTTTAAAATGTGTTGGAATTTAATAAAGAGGGAAAAAATTAAATGGTATAATTATATTCAGACATTCTCCAGAGTGTTACAAAAACAGGAAAGATTCTTGCATTTTACTTATTTACTATTATCTACAATAATAGCAGCTGAAAATTTTATGTGTGTTAAAGAGCCTTTATTTCAGTGGTGATACTATATAAGAATATTTTTGTCCCCATTGTTCCTTTTTAAAGTGAAGAAGCTACCTGTTCGAATACTAACGCTCAAATAGAGCGCTGATTCCCTTGAAGGCATATTTCTTTCAATCAATATGAACTGCTAGCAGAAGAAACATTCACCGTGAAAATTGTTTATACTATGCCTTTAATGGGCTTTGTGAGAACTATTTTATTTTACTATTTTTTATGTCGCTCCTTGTAAGTGTGTAAGACTTTTAGTAAGTAGCAAGGAGATATTGAAGTGAACTCTGTCCTCCCTTAGGGCAATTTTTTATCCAACCCAGGCCATTAGCAGAGGTAAATCAATGTAACCAGCTCACACACACTGACAGCTTGTGTGGTTCCTACTCCCTCACTCTTCCCCCTACACTGTGGTATATTTTTACACTCCCAGGGGAAATTCAATTAACAGTGTCAGGCTCCTCCTCTCAATGACTGACACCATCAAGATTCTTTTCACCACCCATTGACATGCAAGATGTGTCTGCTGATTTCTTGACTTGCAAGTTAACGAGAATTACAGCCTACTTCCATAAATGACTATATATGATTCATGTCATAAACATACAGACAGTTACCGAAATCAATCTTTCATGACCCTATTGATTAGGATGCTCAGAAAAAATGAGACTTCACTGGTGGCAGGATAATGCCTGGGAAAAAGAAAAAAAACGAGGCCTTGCCTATTAATTCCACCAAATTTATCTTCCCTGTCCCCTTTCTCCACTGTAGGGCCTGGTAGCAACAAAATGTTATACAGAATTAATAATTAATGTTTAATTGTACCTCATGTATCTTTTAAAATGCATTTTCAGGAAACTCCTAATGAGAGACTGTGCGCAATAAAATAACTACTGATTATTATTATTACTATTATTCTATTTTTTATTCAAGAGCAAACACAGGCCACCCAATGCTAAGTCCCTTACAAAGACACAGCAATACTGTTGTATCTTCTATACTTGCAAGACAATGATCATACTCCCACTCTTTGAAATAAGTAACAAACAGTAAATGGATTTTTCTTATGATACAAATTTGAAACTGAGAACATGGCACAAATTGGTTCAAGGAAACCACTAAGTTTGTTAAACAGCTCAAAGTAAACAGTAAAATACTAGAAGGAAGGAGGTGATTGAGAAAAGTTAGTGAAGACTGACTGTGATACACAATGTAGATAAACATAACCTTAATAAGAAGATATATTTTTTGCTTGGTGTTGATTATACTGGGCAGCAGCTGGCCTGGAGTCTGCATGCTGTACAACAAGGTAAGATATTTAGTTTTATTTTGTATGACTACAGATATGAAACAAAGAAAACGGTCTCACAAGTGATATTTTCTAAGAGTTGGGAGAGAATATACAGTATACTCTATTGCTGGAAAATCTCTTGAACAATATTATCCAGAGGGAGCAGGAAACTGTAATAAGGGCATAAGATTCTGTGGATGCTTATTACTTACTATGCTTATTACTTTTTTATTTAATCAATATTAAAAAGGCACCATGCCATCATTAACAGAACAATAAAAACAAAGCCTACCCCCATACATAAAACTAGTCATAAAAGAACCACATTGCATAACAAAATCTCCCCATCACTTAGATTCCTCCACAAAATCCCTACATCACACATATTCAGCCTTATCCAAAAGGCCTAATCAGAAAAGACAAGCTTTGCAACCTGCCCTGAAAGTCAACACATTTGTGCTGTTTCAGAGCAGGTTAGGGAGTGAATTCTGAAATCAAGGGGCACTCTTTGTGAATGTTCTGCCACAGCTCCCTCCAAAAGAGGCTTTAGTGCAAGGGCTTTTGCTGATCTTATATACACCTCCATTGCACAGGAAGAGATGCAATCTCTCTGGCAGGCAGGATCCAGGCTAATTAGGACTTAAATCAACTCTAATGCTTGAACTCTAATGACTGCTGTGAAAAAAATATTCTAAGGGGAAAACTCCGCCAATAAACTTGTGAAGAATTTTTTTTTCATTTTTCAAGCTTCTATTCACTCTGAGGTGGTCACATAACATGTTTTAAATGTTTAATACTAAAGACATTAGGCTCTAATTTAAATCTATAAAAGAACACTGATGTGAACATCCACGGTTCTCACTGGGCCTATTAAGAAAAAACAAATTTATAGAACTGCCTAGTCACAAGAGGGGAAGGGAAGGAAGCACAAGGAGATATTGTTGACTGGAGAAAGGGGTTGTGGTTACCAGGTAAAACCAGGTATCAGTGAATACTGAAGGGATTGGGGAGTGGATGAATGGATACTGAAGCAGGTGGAGGGTAAACTGGGTTTGGAAGGGCTGCCCTATGAAGACAGATTAAAAAGACTGGGACTTTTCAGCTTAAAAAAGAGGAGACTAATGAGGGAATATGGTAGAGGTCTTAAAATCATGACTGGTGTGGAGAAAGTGAATAAGTAAAAGTTATTTACTTGTTCCAATAATACAAGAACTAGGGGTCACCAAATGAAATTAATAGGTAGGAGATTTAAAACAAACAAAAGGAAGTACTTCTTCATGCAACACAGAGTCAACCTGTGGAACTCCTTGCCAGAGGATGTTGTGAAGACCGGAACTTTAACAGGGTTCACAAAAGAGCTAGATGGTTATTGATACATGAAGTACAATTAAACATTAATTATTAATTTGGTTTTGTCAGAGGCTGGGAACTGGTGACAAGGGTGGGATTGCTTGATGATTCCCTGTTCTGTTCATTCCCTCTAGGGGCACCTAGCACTGGCCACTGTTGGAGGTTAGGATACTGGGCTAGATGGACCTTTGGTCTGACCCAGTATAGCCATTTTTACACTGTCATAATGTTTTTCCTCATGCACTAACCTAAATTGGCTGGCTTGGTATTGCCTACGAACGCAAGAAATAGCCATTTTTATTTTATAGTATCTATCAATATGGGGGGCAATTATGGCCAACTGTGGTGACTGTGGCTTTTTGTATGTGAATAAAACATGACTACATCCATTAACTTTTCCACAAAGCCAATGAACAGCATTCTGAGAGTTACTACTGACACGGAGACCAGTTTCAACCAGTGTCTTGACTGCTGAAAGGCTCCGTATGTCATCCGATCCAGTGAGGCAACAAGTATCCTGCAATCTGGTATATTTGTATAATTTTAAAGGATTGCTTTAAAAACAAGATTCACAGGAGCTGGCATATTGCCATAAGGCTCTACTACAGCAGAAACATACAGCTGGCAGTGTCATGATGACGCTGCTGGATGTGTGCACTCTTGTTCCAGAAACAGCAGAGAGAACGCTGCTGCCAGAAAACATCAGAATCAATATTTAAGAACACCACACATTTACTGAAATTGAATTAGCTTTCAGAATTCACTTCTTGGCCATCTGAAGTTTCTATTGCTGGTAGGGTAGATGGGATCCCAAGTGTCCCAACAATTGTTTTATGTATTATGCAAGGTCCAAATCTCAACACCGCTTATTTATTCTCATGGATTTTTAAATTTTTTTACTTCCCAGCTACTTTTAATTACTAGGGCTATGCAGAATACTCATGTTTGCTCATGTTTACAAATCGAGCGTGAGGTTGTCATGATCATGAGGGTTAGCCAGCAGCCTGGGAACTAAGGGGTTAACTATACCTAACCCAGGTAGAGTTAGCCAACAGGAATGTAGGTAGGAATTTCAAATTGGGACAAAGGAATTTTTGGGTTTTCCCTCCTTTGTGTCTGGGGCAGTTTCTCTCCAGCTGCTGAGGGAGACAGACAGAATGTCTCCCTCCAAGAAAAGAACTCACTATCTGCAAGTAGGGTAAAGTTTAGATAAATCTGTTAGGCTTTATTGTTTTATCGTTTGGGAAATGGGATCTGATGTCTGTGCATTTAAAAATGGGTTTTGCTCTCCTTTGTAACTAAGCTCCTGGCCCATGGTCGGTTTCCCCTCCATGAGTATATTACTTTGTTACTTTTCCATCTAGTCATTATGCTTGCAACAGGAATATTGTGGTGATAATAAAAGTTCTCTCTCTTTTCTTTTTATTAACCTGGTATTGGTTAATTTGTGTGTCCTGCTTTGTACTTTAGGGGTGAGATTTCCCAAGTGATCTCCCAAGTGATTTCCCTGATTTTCTTATCATTACTTGGGTGGTGGCAGCGGAGTTTTTATCTCCAAAATCTAGGTTGTAAAGATTTTGGGGGGAAGTTTTATACCAAAGCCTGGAAAGATAAGGTTTGGGGTACTTTTGTGGGCCCCCACTTCTGCATTTATCGTGACAGAGTGGGGAAGGAGCTTTGACACCGGTATATAAAAAAAAGCAGCAGCAATGAGAAATTGTAAGGGAGGGTTCAGCAAGTCTGACTGGAATGAATTCAGAAGCGTTTGGAAGGAACACATTAGGTTACTCTACGTTTTTAGTTGTGCGCAACAAAAACATTCTCTTAAGATATAAGAGGGAGTCAAGGTGACTACTCTGTCCAAGGAATGATGACCCAGTTTTTACACTTGGGCTAACCATGCCTCCAGAAGCCTCAGGTGCAGTCTGGCAAACTGTATTATGTACTGAGCAGATTGAGAGAAGTTCTGGCCATGCTGAGTGGGAACACTAACAGACATGAATTAAAAAACAGCGAATAGTCTTGCAGCACCTTAATGAATTAATGACAAATTAGTTTGCTCATGTTTACAAATCGAGTGCGAGGCAGCGACGCAATGGCGGCTATTGATTTTAGGTGGGTCCATACAAACTCTATCCTTTGAGACAGAGTCAAGACGGACTTCTCTACATTGAGCACTAGGCCCAGACATACAAACATTAGTTGCACAAGGTCCACATGCCTCTCCATGTGGTCTCTTGAAGAGCTATTGATCAACCAGTCATCCAAGTAGGGGTACACCTGAATGCCCCTGCGGTGAAGAAATGCGGCCACGATTACCATATACTTTGTGAATACTTTGGACACCACTGACAGGCCGAAGAGCAGGATTGCAGACTAGCAGTGAGCTGAGCCTAGCAAAAACCAGCAAAATCTCCTATGGGGCATAATTATGGACATGTGGAAATAAGCATCCTTCAAATCAGTATACCAGTCACCCAGATCCAGAGAAGGGATAATAGTAGCCAGAGAGATCATCAGAACCCTGAGCTTTTTCAAGCAGTGTTTGAGGCTTTGGAGGTTGAGAATGGGACACAGCCCACCCTTGGCGTTTAGGATAAGGAAGTAGTGGGAATAAAACCCCATGCCCTATAACTTTTGTGGAACCTCTTCCCCTGCTCCTGGATGGAGGAGCAATTGCATCTCCTGATAAAGGAGTTGCTCATGAGAGGGGACCCGGAAGAGGGCCAAGGAAAGGGAGTGGGAAGGAGGGGTAGAAAAGAATTGGAACTAATACCCCAGTTGCACCACAGCTGTTGGTGGTAATTTGAATCTAGACAGAGTAAAAATGGGATAAACGGTGCCCAAACAGAGGAACTGGATCCATCATTAAAATTAGAGCACCGTGCTTGACTGCAGCTTCAGAAGCTTTTCCTGGTATCCCGGGACTGCTTTAAGGAGGACTGCCCCTGGTTATTATGGTTATTATTCACATTAAGGGGCCATCAGCAGTTTTTATGGTTTCCTCTTCTGCTAAAGTCCTGCCCCCTGCCACATGACTGTACGAGGCCCAGAACTAGAGACAGTGCTGACTCCTGCCTCATGGAGCTCAGCAGCCTGATGTTAATTCAATCAAGTCCCTGGCCACTTCATAAATTTGGGGGGTGGACAACATGTCCACATCCCCTGCCTGGCTTATCTTGGCAGGGGAGTCCACTAGAATGGGATTTGTCGGAGCTGGTTGCTACACCGAAGTCAATGGTACTGGCTGGTCCTTGGGCTCTGAAGGGTGTCCGGGTACAAGATGCACCCCTTTAGATTTTGTTGCCTCTGGAGTGGGCACTTCTGATGCTTACGGGGTACCGGCAAGGGTGATCAGTTCTGGGAGGCCGGTGCCAATGTCTTTGGCGCCAGTGAATGGTGGTGCTATGCAGTTTTCGATCAAGAGTTCTTCTGTGGAACCGCAGCGTTCTTCAGTGAGAACAGTGCACCATGCGCCAAGGCTGTTTGCTTCAACCCCGAGGCTTGTGGCATGAATGAGGATGCAAAGAGGGCCCCATGAGGAGTTCTTTGAGTATAAACTTCTGTCCCTCCAAATTCTTGATCAAAATCCCTTGCAGATCTTGCACTTGTCTGCAAGGTGGGCCACTCCCAGACATTTAAGACAAGACTTGTGGGGGTCCCCTTTAGGCATAAACTTCTGGCACTTGACACAAGGTTTAAAGCTGTGGCACTAAGGCATGCCCCGGCCCTGGGGAAGTGAAGGAGAACAAAGTACTCCCTGCTAAGAACTATTTACACTGTGCTAACTAATAATTATCAAAAACTGACAAACTACTTGTACTATTTACATTAGAAAGCTAGGGTACGCTTGCTTGAAGCAAAAGAGAAGGTAAGCTCTGATGACTGTCACTGTTGGTAAGAAGGAACTGAGCGGGGGAGAGTTGGCAGTGGACTATATACTTCACCATATCTGCGCCACTCTAGGGGTCTCCGCAGCTGACCTCTGGCTACTGCTTGTGGAAAAACCGTAATGTTCACTTCTGCAGATTCCATGAATGGTACTCAAGGGTTTTCTTAATATCTTTATGCTGGATGTGTGTATATGGCTGTATTCTACAAAACATTCTGAACATCGTGAATTCCATGGCCTATTTGTATATTACATTTTCTTTGAACTCTTTAAATTATTAACGTTTGTTTTCACTGTATGGCTTGGTGATGCAAATGATTAACAGCCAATGTATTATGATTGTATTTATTAGAACTCTACTTCTTCTTCATACATAATAATTCCATTTTTAAGATAATATTCTAGGAGAAAATTCTTAGGATATATTTTTTAAAATAGGGAGTATGTATGACCATAGTGTCTTCACTGTAATAACACTTTGTTAATAGCAGATTCTCACCATAAACATAATTTGGGGCTAGCCCGGGGTGGGCAATAAGCAGCCGGTGGGTCAGATGCGATTCGCCAGGGTTAGTCCCCTGGCGGGCTGTTGGATACTTTATTTACCTGCGCGTCTGCAGCTACGGTAGCTTGCAGCTCCTGTTGGCCATGGTTTGCTGTTCTTGGCCAATGGGAGCTGTGGGAAGTGACAGTCCAACCCATGTCACCACACTGTGACCAACGGGAGCTGCAAGAGGCCATAGCTGTGAGCGCGTAGGTAAATAAAGTGTCCAGGGGCCGCTAACCCTGGTGAACTGTTTGTGGCCTGAGGACTGCTTACTGCTGCCCATCCCTGGGCTAGCAACAACATTATCTTCTCTGAGCAAGGGGTAACACATTGTGCTGCTTCTGTAGCAGCCCAGGCGGGGTCAATCACTCTTCTGGTTTCCATTTCCTTTAGGGAGGGAGTAAACAGACTGACTTATACTGTGTTGCCAACTGGAGAGAGGGACCAGAATTAAAACTCCATCTACTCTTCCCTCCACTGAGTACCAGTGTGCCAGCTTTTGTGAATCCCATTCTTAGGCACTATCTCCCTCCATTCACTGTACCAGGAGCCTGAGTGCCTTACTTAATTTTTGTTATTCTCATGGACTTTCTAAGCACCTCAAAGTTAGGTGTGGCAATATTAAATTTTGTAGTGCCTAAGTTCCTTTGTGGAGCTAGTCCTTGGCTGCTTTGTATTAGGGATGCGATAGTATAGTCAATTAACCGATAAGCAAAAGCTTATAGGTTAATGCTATAGACTACACACATTTCTCCCTCACCCCTCGCTAGTAAATTTTTTAGCAGGCTGGCCAGCAGCCTAACTCAGTCCTGGCTTGCTCTAGGTCCTGGACCTACCCCCACTGTGGCTCTGCATTTAAAGTGTATTAGGAGCTAGGTGGGTAGGCAGCCCGGCTCAGTTCCAGCTTGTGCCGGGTCCAGGGGCTCAGACTCCTCTCCCCTGTACAGAGGCTGCCTGGGGACTATAGAATAGTCGACTAATAGATAAGAATTCATGAGGTTAATTGACTATTTAATTAACCAATTTTTAACATCCCTAATTTGTATCACCAAGCGGGGTCATGATTTGGATCTTAAAAAGCAACTTTCCTCAACACAGCATGAAAACTGTCCACCTTTTATGTTGTTGGGTCTTACGTATGATTTTCTCCTCTCACCTAAGGTACTTATTTGTCAACATAACAGCACAAATTTATGGAAAATGAATGGATTTCACATAGGAAATCATCAATAATAGACATTACTCATATAAACCCCCAAATTGGTTTCATGCTCGACAATTAATGTAAGTAGAGCTGTAAAAGAAGAAATACATAATTTCCATAAGAGATCAACTATAGTAAAATGACTCACAACGAATCTGTTTAAGACACTAATTGGAGGAAAATACACACACATTTACTTCTGATTTTTGTTGTTGTTTAAGTTATTGTTATATAGCAAAATTAGCAGTAGTATGAGAAAGAGACGTCATACAGTCTCTACATACAGTCATACAGTTCTATAATTACAGTGTAGATCCTTATGTATGATAAAGGTGAAATATAGAAAAAACAAATTTTGACTTGAGCAATGGCCTCATTTTCAAAACATAATTTAAAGCACATGTTTGCAATATTTCTTGAAAATAACTATAGCGATTATTCCATTATCTGATTGGCACCAATGCTAATACAGCAAAGATAAACTATGCTCTCCTAGTAAATATATATGAGGCTCTGGTTCAAACGGAGCACTTTAAAACACATATATATTATACAAGCTTGCTTGTCTTTTATCAGAAGTGTTCAGTTTCTTCTTAAATCATAAAAATTCAATTTTTTTATATAATAATTAAAACTATAATTGCTAAAACTATGATCCATCTTACTACTATTGGAACAAATCAAAATAAGCTTTTGAATTATAAAGTTATACTGATTATTTAAAGAATTCCTTTTTTCTGCCTCACACTGTAAGTTAATGGAAGAATGTATTGTTAATTTCACTAAATGATGTCCACTTTCAGGACTTACTGAATAACAACCCAACCTTGAGAGGCACTGAGTACTTCAAAGTCCCATTGAAGGTAATGAAATTACTCAGGATTCACCTCCAGAGTAACTTAAAGCAGAATATGTTTTACTGTCTGTTACTTCGCAAATGTGAATAGAGATTGTATTGTGATTTCCATACTAAAAACCCCTTGCACAAAGGAAGTATTCTACTGTAATTATTAAATAAACATAAATCCATTTCAACCTATATTATGCAGCACTTCTGTACACCTGAAGAAGGGTACCATGTCACTTCAAAAGCTAGTTGTTTTCACCAACAGAAGCTGGTCCAATAAAAGAGATTACTTCATCCACTTTGTCTCTCTTTCAATGTATAACATGGTCATGAAATAACGTACCATCACAAAGCTGACACAGGACTTCCTATTACCATCATAATTATGGAAACAAGGGGCTAAATTCTTTCCTATTATACACTCCCTGAAACCCCACTGGATCGGATTCTCAGTTAATCCAGTCCTATACTTGGGGAAAGAATGAAGGGGGAATTAAAGATAAATTTAAGTCACCTTTGTGCTTCCTATTCTGGGGTCATTCAGGAACTTGCCTGGTCCCCAGTGTACGTTGGAGTAGCCTCAAATCTTCTCACACTTATTCTCTGCCGCTCATAGCCTCTCACTGGCTCAGTCATGCCCGCTGATACTCTTACCTGACCCATAGACCAGGGCAACTGTAAACTGCTTCTACTAGTTTTATACGAGCCAGTGAAGTTCTCTATACTGTGGATATTATCAGGGACATTTCCATCCATTTAAGGAACCTTTTCACTGCCAGGGTTGTGTAAAGTAGAGAATGCAAAACCAAATCATGCCCATTGGCTTCAATGGGTTTGCAGAAGGTGTTAATCAAGACAACATTAAGACAAAATAAAGACAAAATAAGTGCCATTACTTATACTGTTGTAGAATCACAGGAGTGGAAGTAACCTCAAGTGGTCATCAAGTCCAGTCTCCTGCACTCATGGCAGGACCAACCATCATTTGGACCATCCCTGATAGGTACCTGTCTAAACTGTTCTTAAATATCTCCAATGATGGAGAGTCTATAACTTCCCTAGGAAATTTATTCCAATGGTTAAACACCCTGACAATCAGGAAGTTTTTCCTAATGTCCAAACTAAATCTCCCTTGCTTCAGTTTAAGCCCATAGCTTCTTGTCCTATCATCAGAGGTTAAGGAGAATTATTTTTCTTCCTCCTCTGTGTAACAAATTTTTAGATACTTGAAAACTGTTATGTCCCCTCTCAGACTTCTCTTTTCCTGACTAAACAAACCCAGTCCTTTCAATATTCCCTCATAGGTCATGTTTTTTAAACCTTTAATCATTTTTGTTGCTCTACTCTGGACTTTTTCCAATTTGCCCATATCTTTCCTGAACCGTGGCTGTCAGAACTGGACAAAATACTCCAGTTGAGGCCTAATAAGCATGGAGTAGAGCAGAAGAATTACTTTTTGTGCCTTGCTTACAACACTCCCAGAAAGATGTTTACTTTTTTTTTTTTTTTTTAAACAACAGTGTTATACCATTGACTCATATTTAACTTGTGGTCCACTGTAACGCCTAGATCCCTTTTGGCTGTACTCCTTCCTTGACAGCCTTTACTCATATTGTATATATACAACTCATTGTTCCTTCCTAAGTGACCACTTTGCATTTGCCTTTATTGAATTTAATTCTATTTACCTCAGACCATTTCTCCATGTAGTTGGGAGGTGTGGCCCCCCTCAGATGCAAACAGAGAGGGAACGATGCAAGCCACCTTGTGGGAGGAGCCAAGAGGGCCATACCCTGCACTCTGGAAGCACAGAGTGGGATAGGAGGGAGAACTGTAAAAGGCCATTCCTGCTGCTCTGTTGAGAGGAAGCTGTCAGAGGCAATGGACACTTCTTCCCTGGTGCTGGAGACAGGAACCACTGCTGTCTCAGGAAACCACAGAAGCTTCCAGGGAGCCCCGATTCTCTTGAGGTGGAGGAGCTGATACCACTACCCTTGGCCATATACCTCGAGGAGATGGAGGACAACCCTTGGATCCAGGTACACCCATGGGGAGAGAAGGAAACAATCCAGGAGAACCAGGCAACAGTCTGGTAGAGGATGAACCTGGAACCAGATCAGTGTATTGTGGGTGGATCCCTGGAGCCAGTGGTGGATGCTCCCTGGAGTGGCAGTACTCCCACTCTGTTTGCAGGGAGGCCATACTCCACAGTGCATCCCTTTGCTTGAGCCCCATAGACTGCTGGTGGTGTTCACCCCTTCCCTAAGCGTCTAGACTAGACCTGACAAAGCCAAGACACTAATTACTGATTGCCCTGCTCTGCTTAAAGGCCATGGAAATAGACTACTACAGCTCTGTCTGACTACAGTTCAGAGCCCTAACTGTTACCTGCCCCACCCTACCTAAGGACCAAGTGAATAGACAGCTGACACTTGCCCAAGCTGTTAGCCAGTACCTAGACTGTGTGGTAAGCTTGAGGGATAGGTCCCTGTGTGAATTGCTAACTCCCTTCCCTCCTTCTGCTCAGGCTCAAAAAAGCTCTTACATACCCCAACTCGCAAGGAAGTGGGTCCCCCTCAGATGCAGAGGTGGAAGGACAACCTCAGTAGCTTACACTCCAGTTTATCCACACCAATTTTGCCCCTACATACTTCTGTTACTTGTTTATATTCGTCCTTTGTAATTTGACCTAGTTTCCACTTTTTGTAGGATTCTTTTTTGATTTTTAGATCTTTGAAGATCTCCTCGTAAGTCAGGGTGATTTCTTGCCATAGTGCCCATCTTTTCTCTGAAGTGGAATAATTGGTGACTTACACAGCAATACTCCTTGTATAGCATGCAGTAAAGCACACAGAAAACAGCAGAAGAGACCTCAATGCATCCCCTCAAAACAACCCAGCATATCATGTCTGGTACTTCACTATCTTGAACATTTTACATTTATTTACACCTGTGCAAAGTGATGAGATAGTATTTTACTCTGCACTCATTTTGCATAGATGTAAAGGACTACACACAATGAAAGGGAGAGGGAAAATGGCCCATCTTTTTCTAGTGCAGGGGTTGGCAAGATGCGGCCAGTGGACCACATTCCACCCATCAAACCACTGTATCCGGCCCACAGCCACCTCGCAGGGACCCTTAGCATAAAGCAGCTCATGCCACTTTAAATGGCTGGCTGCTCTGTGCTATGGATGCTGGGGAAGGAGGTGGAGACTTTGTGTGCTGCCTCCCTGCCCCCAGCAAAATCTCTCCGCTCCCATTGACCAATTTCTGACCAATAGGAGCTGAGAAATTTTGCTGGGGGCAGAGGCAGCATACAAAGCCTCCTTCCTCTCTCCCCCCTCGGAGCAGAGCTGTGTGGAGCAGCCAGCCAAACAGCCTGTGACTGCAGCAGATAGGCAGGGAGCCTGCCTCAGGTTCCGGCAGGGTGGCTGGCTGGGAGCTGCTTAGGTAAGCACCTCCGAGCCAGAACCTACCTCCAGCACTCCACCCTTTCTCTTCCCCCAACTGCCTGCCCCAGGACACCACCCAAATTCTCTGTACCCCTCTCCCTACTTCCTCCAGGTCGCAACTCCCCACCCCCACCCCAGATCCTGCACCCACTCCTACACGCCCCCTCCAGGCCAGAATCCTTCCCTGTACCTATACCTTCTCCCCAATCCTGCACCCCATTCCCCTGTCACCCCAAAACCCTCTGCATCCTCTTTTCCCCCCTTCATCCAGGCCACAGCTCCCTCCTCCCCCCCCCCCAGATCCTGCACCTCCTCCTACAACCCCCCCCCCAATCCCCCCCGACCAGAATCCTCTCCTGCACCCATACTTCCACCTGGATCCTCACCTCAAGCCCCTCCCCCAGATCACAACTCCCTCCTTCACCCAAACTCCTCTCCTGCAGCCCAGTCCCATGCCCCTAGCTCCTTTCTGCACCCAACCTCCATCCCAGACACCTCACCCCCTCCACAGACGTGCGGCCCTTGACCACTTACCAAAATCTTGGAGTGGCCCCCCCCATTAAAAATTATTGCCCACCTCTGTCCTAGTGCCTGCTCAAAAGCCCACTGATACAATGGAAAGACACTTATTGTCTTTAGTGTACTTTGGATAAGGCCCTAAAAGAAAATATAGGCAAATTATTTAACTGAGGAATGTACTATTTCAACCAGTGAAAAATTTCACTTCAAGTACAAAGAAAAAAAAACAACTAAACAGAGCTCTTCAGTTCTTTATAACATTTCTAAGAAGAAATGGGATATCTCCTTCTTAGCTTGCAAATATCAGTAGCCATATAAACGATTCTTCAGTTTCACTTTGACAGCAATAATAAAATAATTGTTTTTTCCTTTTTGCTGAAAACGATGGCTCAGTACTGTTTACCCAAGCAGTCTGTTCTGAGCAGCCTGAGCTACTATACTTTGTAATGTAGGAAGCATGATGTCATTCTAACCTTCTAATACGATGGGAAAGGAAACACATATGACAGCCATTCTTATGGCGATGTAATAATTGGTATGAACTGCCTCTCAAGAATTGGCAAGAGGTCAGAAAGTGAGAGAGGCTTAAAAGATACTAACTGCTCTAAACTGAATGTTGTGAGTTTGAGAATTTCCATGCTAAGAAAGTAAAAAACCAAGTCCTCCAGTGAATCTGAAAGCTTACTATCAAAGTAGGATGGCCATTTGGAATATATACAAGTTAAAGGAACAAAACACATTACATTTACAAGGCTAGATTTTCTTATTTATTTGGAACCGTCTGTGCCAGTCTTGTAGCATAAATAAGCAGAGAGCTGCTGAATCTTCCTAGCTAAGGATTCTCTGATGTAAATGAGTTGCAAATTGGAGTAGCTGTGGAGGGTGAGAGAGGGTACAAAAAGGAGCAATAGCCTGACAGCAGCAGAATTCAAGTACCTCAAACAGCACAACACCAAGGTTGCTCTACCTAATGGTAGGGCCATAGCCAGTTAAGAGAGCTGATAGCCTATGCAGTCCCTGGGTAAGGTGGAAGGGGCCTGGCTCCAGGTGCCACCCAGAGCATGGCATGCCCCACCTCCAGCCGTCAGAGCTGCACTGAGCAAGCAATGCGGTATTCCGGTGGTGATTTAAAGTGCCCAGGGCTCTGTCTGCCACCACAGCCACAGTAGCAGCGGCAATGGCCAGGAACCCAAAACCCTTTTCAGTCACTGGGCAGTTGCCCCTTTCTCCCTCCTCCTCTCCCCCATCAATGGACCTTCAGCCAGTGCAGAACGGGTCTCCCAAACAGAGTCATGGCTGGCTATTGCAGTCCCTTCAGTTACACTCATAGAACCACAGAATCCAAGGATTGAAAGAGACCTCAGCAAGTCATCAAGTCCAAATCCCTGCTAAAAGCAGAACCAACCCCAATTAAATCATCCCAGCCAGGGCTTTGTCCAGCTGGGACTTAAAAACCTCTAGGGATGGAGATTCCACCACCTCCCTAGGGAACCCATTCCAGTACTTCACCACCCTCCTAGTGAAATAGTTTTTCCTAATATCCAAACTAGACCTCCCCCATTTCAACTTGAGATCATTTGCCCCTCGTTCTGCCACCTGTCACCACAGAGAACAGCCTCTCTCCATCCTCTTTAGAACCCCTCTTCAGAGAGTTGAAGGCTGCTATCAAATCCCCCTCACTCTTCTCTTCTGTAGACTACATAATCCCTAATACCTCAACTTCCCCTTATAAGTCATGTGCTCCAACTCCCTCATAATTTTTGTTGCCCTCCGCTGGATTTTCTCCAATGCATCCACATGCTTTGTGTAATGGGGGCCCCAGAATTAGATGGTATCATGAGCTTTCGTGGGCACGACCCACTTCTCCTTCCTTTATTCTTGGATCTGGACTTCCAACACTCGGGTCATCTGAAGACCCATGAAAGCTCGTGAAACCATCTATATGTTCTGTTAGTCTTTAAGGTGCTACTAGACTATTTGTTGTTTTTTAAATTACACTTTGTGACATAAGTCACAGAAAATTGTGTTTCTCTAACGTCCCTGCTGACGGGAGGCAAATCATCCTGGGCCCAGTGATTCAAAGGAGCCTGGAGCCCTGAGCTCTTTAATTTGCTACTGAAGTGCCATGCTCCAGGAAGCTCAGGGCTGCCCGGGGAAGCAGGAGCAATATGCACTGCGCTCCAGGACACATTGGGTGGGGGAAGCACCATGGTGTAGCTGGCTCTGATGGCTAGCTGCCCCCTTTGTTCTGAGGCCCCACCCTTCCGGGAGCACAAAGCGCCTCCCCCAACCTTGCCCAGGGGCCTGGTGTAGCTGTCGGTTCCCCTGCTATCAACTTATAAATTTTGGCTGATACAAAGTTACTTGTTCAGGTTAATAAGACTTGCAGCTGGATACATACTTACATCTGGCAGTACTCTAAAATATCAGGAAAGGCAATTGGAAAAAATCCATGTCAAATCCATCTCTTTAAACTTTATTTACTTGTGGTAACAGCATACACATGTCTAAAGTTACTGAAAAACCACAGAAAGCTTATGTAATCCTGTTGCTCTCCAAAATGAAAAACAATATTCAACTTCATATAACCACCAAAGAAAATCACTGTACTTATGCATCACGTGTACAGTGGTGGTCTTTAATATATCTGTTAAAAAAGGGTGGGTACTTTCACAAAATTAAGAATGGGGACAAATGCACTCCCTACATTTTGAGGTTTTATTGGAAAAATATGTTTAAGCAGCAAAAAATATTAGTTTTTATATAAAGTCATATTTTCTTTTGCTACATGTTATTTTACATTTAAAAGGTTTGGGTTTTTATGAAGAGCAAAAAAGAAAATTTCTCTCATGAAAAAAACTAACTATGAACATAGAAAATACCATACGGACTGGAGGTGTATCTGGTCTCTCTCTGAGCATGGGCAGTATCTGATGAAACTGGGGAAGGAGCTGGAATCTCCAGAACGGTCAATTATGTAACAGCAAGCTCACAAGGAAAGTTTCTTCATAACTCCTTTCTGTTAAATACGCAACGCCCTGATGTAGGAATGTTTATATCTGCGATATTCACGTACATACAAGTCTAGTGGTTTCTTGATGCCCACTAAGTTGTGCATACTATGGTTTAATTATGAATTAGGTAGTAAATTATACCTCCTTTTCCAGAATACGAGAGATCTCTCCTAAAGTCCTGTCCAGAGCAGAAACCTTGTTGTTTGCCAATGAACTGCTGTCCTGTACTTGGAACTGCTTTAGAAGATCTTTTGCTAATCGCTGTAGCCTTCAACATGAAACAGAAGACAAAAATGAGTTAAAAGAGAGAAAAAAAACCCTTACATTCAAGTAAGATTTCATCGTGTAAAGATTTCTAACAACACTTTATTTGATTAAAACAATTAAGAAAAATCTGCATACAGGTATTACTCATACTGCAGTAGCATCCAAAATGTGCACCACAGAGGAAGACAAAGCCTCAGCCTAGAAAGCACATACCTAAAAAGACAAGGGGCTGATGAAAGGGGGAGGTAAGGGAGAAGTAAAGAGATTAAGGCAATCATAAACACTTATTAGTCACCTGTTTACCATAAAAAAGACAACAGCAGTAATGACAGTTAATTCCCCTCTTTCTCCCTCCACAATTCAGCCAATTTGGCTTTTCCAGGTTTAGTTCCAGCACCCTTTTGTCTTCTCCTTTCAGCATTCAACTATCTCCCTGCACAAAAATGACTAAAGGACGTAGAACAGCAGGGCTACGTCTAGACTGGCATGATCTTCCGCAAATGCTTTTAATGGAAAAGTTTTTCCGTTAAAAGCATTTGCGGAAAAGAGCGTCTAGATTGGCACGGACGCTTTTCCGCAAAAGCACTTTTTGCGGAAAAGCGTCCGTGCCAATCTAGATGCAGTTTTGTGCAAGAAAGCCCTGATCGCCATTTTAGCCATCGAGGCTTTTTTGCGCAAAACAAATCTGAGCTGTCTACACTGGCCCTTTTGCGCAAAAGCTTTTGCGCAAAAGGACTTTTGCCCGAACGGGAGCGTCAAAGTATTTGCGCAAGAAGCACTGATTTCTTACATTAGAACGTCAGTGCTTTTGCGCAAAATCAAGCGGCCAGTGTAGACAGCTGTCAAGTTTTTGCACAAAAGCGGCCGCTTTTGCGGAAAAACTTGCCAGTCTAGACACAGCCTAGATGACTTAACTTGTTTCTTAAGAAATGGATTTTTAGGGAAGACTGAAATGAAGAGAGTGCAGTGACTTTACAGACCAGATCAGAAATGACATTCCATTCATCAGAGGTGAAAAAGAAAGTATGGTGTCAATTGTGGCATATATAGAGATAAGGTGGGCTAGAGCTGGTTTCATTGCTGGAGCAGCATAAATGTGGGAGGATGACAGAAGAAACAAGTAGGGATAAGGAAGGAAGTTATGCAGAACCTTGAAGTTGATCACAAGAAGTCTGAATATGAGTGGGGGAAGGAAACAGAATGATAGGAAAGGGAAGTTGATCTTAACTAGAACCAGAAGGGTGAAAAGGGAGACAGCATGTCTATAGTATCTATTAAGATAATTTGTAGTTAAATAACAATATTCTAAATGGCAGCAAGGACTAAGCAGGGAGAGCTCCAGTTTAATAGTGAAAGTTGATTTTTTTTATTTCTTTCACAGAAAAATAGCAAGTAAATAAATCTATAGAAAGACCTTAATGACTCAGAATCTAGAGAGTTAAAATGTCCAGTAAAAATAAAAATGATCATTAGGATTTCTTTGAGTCTAGGACTTATTAGTATCTGGTCATCTGGACTCACTGACATTCAGCCAGAGGATTTTTCTGGGAAAGGAAATGTTTTAAGTCTAAACAAGACATTCTCTGCACTGCCATGTCCCCTGTGAAAAATTAAATTGAAAGAATTTCTTCTGTACTTACTAAACTGAGAGCAGAAGTGGAAAAAAGAAGAAAAAGTGTAGGACTTGGGACTGCAAGTCTCATTAACTAAATACCCTGACTGAACAACATGAGCAGGTAACCAAATCAGTGAAAGACAGAATGTCAAAACTCAGAAAAACAAAAAAGATCTAGAAAGGTAAAAGGTCTAGATGGCTTTAGGGGAAGATGGCGGAGACCTACTTAATTTTCTGTGAAATCTGCAAGATTGCTGAATCTAAGTGAAAATCTATTTGAAAATAACTACTGTATTCCCATGACGAAAAACCATACAAAATGAAAGAGAGAGAAGCATCATAATCACAACTCTGTCTGATCAGAGAGCGCAAGATGAAATTCTGCTTGTTGCATGTAGTATAAAAAGAGCAGAAATCAAATGGGAGTAAGATCAGACTTCAGCCATGGAGGCCAAAAGAAGAATTTGGTGGATAAAGATGATAAAGCTTCGCTTTTCCATATGGCAAATCTTAAAGCCTCTTTTGATGAGAAAGCATGTGTGTGTTTTATCTACATCTATATGTGGAACAGACATCAGTATGCAGAGTACTTAGCATTACCTAAGACTCTGCTCAAGGCAAGCCAAGGACAAGGATTAGAAGGAAGTTAAAAAAGTCTTACTGAATGAACATAATATTAAACTGTCATCTCTGTTGACAAGTTTCCTGAGTTGGAAAGACCTTTTTGTGTTCAATTAGCAAGGCAAAGTTTTCACACAATGTTATATTGTTACATATCAGTGTGAATCTGTATAAATGTTTTAATTAAACATTATCAGCAATATTGAGAAACTAGAACATTATCTACGACCAGAGTAGATTTTGCTCTTTACTCGGTTATTTTCCCTGCTCCCAAATAAGGAGGGCACTGATTCACACTAATTTGTTTTGTCTGGAATTATCTTTATTTACTGGAAATGTTGGTTAGTTTTAATGTTAGCCTGCATGTTTGGCAGTAGGATTTTTTCTTATCTGTTTTAGATTATATTGACTGACCTTTTTATAAGACTGAGCAAAAAAAGATGTGACTATTAACAAACACTTCTAAGTTAAATGTATGGTCTGAATAATGTTTATTGTATTTTTGGATGCCCATCCAATCTATGCCCTTGACCTCTATGGCTTACTGACGACTTATTTCCTCAATATTTTTTTTTAAATTCTGAAGTTGTAGATGTTATAGTATCTGAAAGATAGACTGTGGAAGGGTATATAATGGCAGAGCTATGATTGCTTTTGGAATATACAATATGATATTTTACAAATATACATTTAATTAAGAGACTGTGTAAACTGTGAATGTAATTATTCATCTATCCTTGCTATTTTTCCTCTATACTTTTTAAATAGGTTTTCTTAACTGTAATGTTCCTTGCTACATATCTATAGTTACATATATAAAAAGAGAGAGAGAGAGAGAGAGAGAGAGAGAGACTCTCCCCAGCTCCACTCTCATCTTTCCTGCAATCTGGAGTTTAGGATCTCTGCAGGGTCAGTGATTATCCTTATTTCACACTGACCTGTAAAAACTCCCCTCCACAGAGAGAGGAGGCGTAATCTGGTCTATTTCAAGGAGACACTACAGAACAGTATTCAGAAAGAACTTTTCTAGAAAGTCTTGTCTTAATGGCTTATGAACCAACGAAGCTGGTAATTAAGAGATAAGAATAATTTAGGGATCTGCTGGATGGTACTTTGGGAACCCCATGAAGTTGAAGGAAGAAATGGGTGATTTCATGAATTAGATGGAGCTGTACCTTGGATCTAGCTCTGTCATCCTTGCCAGAGATGACTAAAATCTTCAGGGTTCATAAAAGTAAGTAATTCTGAACAACAATATATTTTTTAACTCTGCAAAGTCCAGATTGTATCAAATATTTTTAGAAAAGCCCAGTGAAAGACATTACCTAACTCTGTTCCTGCACTTCAACACAGACCTATTTCAAAGTGTACATGCTGATTTCTATACGCACCCAAACAAAGATTTTATATATGAATTTTTATGTTCTGCTCCAGTGATTGGGGGTGCCCCACACTTCCTCTGGAATACAGAGGGAGCCATTGACTGGAATGGGCTCACCCTTCAAAACAGGATAGCGAGCTACTACTGAAAAAAGGAGGAAAGAGAGTGAGGGAGCTGTTTCAGAAAGCGAGGAGTGAGAACAGAGTTCCCTCTCTTTCTAGCATAGTCAAGGAACAAACGAGAAGCTAGTTGTGGGCAAGCCAGGCTGCTATAGAAGTTGGTTGAAGGAGCATCTACCAGGGATGAGGGCCAAGTATAGCAAGGATTGTCTCGTTAGTAGTGAGAGATACCCAGGTCCTTACTGTGATTACAGATGTAACAGAACCATCAGTGGAACTGAATCTTGTGAGAAGGTAACAGCCATTCACTGTTAAGTACATACTGAGGTCTTTGTTACAGACATATTGGAATGAAGCCGAGACCTTTATTTCCGAACTAGGGAACTATTTTCCAATTTTATTGACAGTTTTGCTACCATTCTAAATCTTTTTTTATGGACTGTTCTGACAAGTCAAAGTAGAACACATCTTATATTTATAGAAAAAAACAGTTCTGATTAATTATATTTGGTCAAAAACTCTTGCTTCCTATGAAATAGTTTTGTTTGGTGGATGAATATAGTGAGGAAATAGCCTAAATTAGAGTAACACAAAAATGATATTACAAAAAAGGGAAGAAACCCTTATTTACCTGTACTGTAGTAGTTGTTCTTTGAGAAGTAGGCACAACCGTGTATTCCACTCAGGCAACGCATACCGGCGATACACGCCCCACGTGCTTGAGCTAGCGAGTTTTCTGAAGCCGTACCTGTTCGTGAAGCACACATGCCCTCTGCCTTCTTATGGCTGCTCCTAAGGCTCCTAAGGCTACATGAGAGCAGTGACACTGCATCTTCCACCAATGCCTTTGCACTGAAATATGGTTGGCTCAAAATTCAGTGCAGAGGAATGGAGGAAGGGTCGTGGAATATGTATGTGCAACCATATTTTGAAGAACAGTGGTTACAGTACAGGCAAATAACCAGATTTTCTTTGAGTGGTTACACATGTGTATTCCACTTAGGTGTCTCAAAAGCAGCAATGGCAAGAGATGGAGCTCCAAGCAGATTTTAAACAGTGACTCAATATGCTTTCCCAAAGTTTATATCACATCCTGAAGCTACTATCATGGCATCATGATGTGTGAATGTATGCACAGAAGACCAACTAGCAGCTGTCCCTTAGAAAAATATACCAAAGCTGCTTGAGCTCTTGCTGAATGGGTCAATGGTCTTTGGTCAGGAGGAATGTTTGCTAGCCTGTAAGTTGCTGTAATACAGAAATTAATCCATTTAGAAACTCTGCTGAAGCTGCCTGGCTTCAGCATTCTATCATCATATAAACAAAAAGCACAGAAGTCTTGGTCCTATATTGACACAGGACCAGTGCTCGAATATACAAATACTATTTGTCCATGTTTGAGCACCATTTTTGGAAAAAAAACAGGCATGAATATTTGCCTTGTAAAAATGAAAATTTGAACTTTAGTTTATAATTTTAAGGAGCAGACCACTAGGGGCTCAAATGGGGGTCCCATAAGTTAAAGACAACAGGTTCAGGTCCCACTGGTTAACTGGGTCTTTGACCTGGGGGTATGGCCTGTCTAGACTCTTGAGGAGCTGCCCCACCATGGGTTTTCTGAAGAAAGATGAATCTACCACCATCCCAGGGTGAAATGTTGTGATGGTCACTAAGTGGACTCTGATGGGCTAGATGGCCAGGCCCTGATGCTTTAGGTGCAGGAGGTAGTCTAGAATAGCATGAATAGGGTATTGTTTCAGGTGGATGCCCTACTGAACAGTCCAAATGAAGAAACACTTTCTAGCCAGAAATGTTGCGCAAGTAGAGGGTTAACAGCGACCCAAGAGGACATCATGGACCAGGTCCGAGCACTGCTGCTCAAGTTGTTAACCATGGAGCTTCCTGCAATGAGATGCAGGGGGACTTCAGACTGCGGTGCTATAGATGATTGTGGTCCTAAGTGATGAGATCTGGGAGCAGAGGCAATGCCAACGGCCCGTCCACTGACAAGTTCAGTAGTATGGTGAGCCAGTGCTGCCTGGGCAATGCTGGGATCACCAGAATGAGACACACCTTGTTCTGCTGGACTTTGAGGAGCACCTTGTGTATGAGAGGAAAGGGTGGGAAGGGATACAAGAGGTGGCTTGAAGAAGACAGGTGAAATGTGTCCACTAGAGACCCCTGTCTGTGATTTTGGAGAGCAAAACAGGTGGCATTCACATTTGCCACTTGTTGTGATGAGGTCCACATGGGGATGACCGCACCTGCGGAAGATAGACAAGGTGATATCTGCTTTGAGCGACCATTCATGGGTGCTGAACAAGTGGCTGAGGTGGTCTAGTAGGCTGATCTGCACCCCCGGTAAGTATGACACTTGCAGGTGGATGTGATGGGATAAGTCCCACAGGTAAAGGGCTTCTTGGCATAGGGGAGAGGAGTAAGCACCACTCTGTCTGTTTATATAAAGCATTACTACACTGTTTGTCAGCACCAAGCCACACCAATCCTGCAGCTGGGTCTGAAACGCTTGGCAGGTGAGGCACACTGCATGAAGCTCCCTAATGTTAATGTGCAGCAAGAGTTTGGATCAGGACCATAGCCCCTGTGTATTTAGAGTGCTGCGATATGCCTCCTCACCCCATCTTCGAAGCACCACTGTGAGGGTAAGTGTGGGTTGGGGCTTGAGGAAGGGCACTCCAGCCCGGATCACCCGAGGCTGCAGCCATCAGGTCAGGAACTTGAGGAGAGGGTCTGGGAAGATCACCAATCTGTTTATCAAGTCTATATTGGGCCTGTAGACCCCTGCCAGCCAGAACTGCAACTGGCATAGATGTAGCTGTAGCTTGGTGTGCTGAACTACATAAGTGTAGGCTGCCATGTGCCTTAGGAGTCACATTCAGATCCGTGCCATAGTTGTGGAAAACTGCTGAAGGGAGGATATGAGGCCTGACAGATGCTGTGGTAGAGTCTAGTAGGGCCCTGATGAATTCTATCCTTTGATTCGAGACCTGGGAGGACTTGAGCTCATTTAAAAGAAGGCATAGGTTTATGAAGAGGGTTTTTGCTAGTGCAACATGACTCTGGATTCACCCTGGATGAGCCAGTTATCTAGGTGTAGGTAGACCTGAGCCCAGCTCTTCTGGAGGAAGGCAGCAATCAACTCACACATTTTAAAAATGGTGTATTCAGAAACAAAGCCTTTCAATAGTGAGCTTCATTTACATTGTGAAAGCAAAAAGGCCATTAAAAATGTTTTTCCCCTTTGTATTTGAACTTGGGCTACTATTCTGTCAGACTAAGGTAGCAGACAAAGCAAGTATAAAACTATGGAGAAAACATTCTACTTTGTGACAGAAAAATGGCCACTTTGTTGATTGGAAGACTGTTTCACCACTACAGAAAGTAATAATAATATTTTAAACAGTAAACTACAAAGTACCTAAACATATCTATAGAATACATGTATATCAGTGTCTTAATGAATTTAGCATATATTCAGCCTAATGCCAATAGTATTTAGAAAAGCATAAGGAACATTCAGTGAACACAAGAGGCCTGTATTGAATCCAGAGGTAAATCAAAACTTTGATTTAGTTGAAACTATGTGTAAAGAAAGAATGACAGAATTAGGGGGATCTTTCAGTAATATGAGCTAAAAGTTATGTCCAATTTCCAACCTCAAAGGAAGAAAAACTACTAGTTATGTATTCCCCTCAAGAAAGAGGCTTCCAGATTTCAACTTGAACTGTAAATAACTCCAGAATCTTTTACTAAAACAAACTTTGGTTCACAGTAATGCAGTCCAGTTTGAAGAGGACTAGATTAATGCAAACTAGAAGTCTTTTAGATTGCACCTAAAGCATCCACATGGATCCACAGCTGTTTGGAAAATACATTTTACACAAATATTTCTAGCATTTGGGATTATCTGCTTCTTTCCATTAATTCCTTTAAAATGGGGGGTTGCCTCTGAATGTTGCCAATATTTTGTTGTAATATGTTATAACTGGCCTAAATAATAATGTAATTATTAGACTAATATTAGCCTAACTATCTTGCTCTCCTGTGAGTCAGATGATGCACTGGGAGGCAAACAAGTCTGCATTGTAAATATAGGATGTTTATGTTCTTGCATAGCCAAAAATTCTCTCATACCACATATCCCATCTCTTCCTTAGCAGATTCTTACTGGAGTTTTTCTTTTTAATTCTTTCTTCCCTCTGTATTAAATCTTCTTTTCAGGATAATGACTGCTAAAATTACTGCAATGTTCGGCATGTGCCTTTTTGTGAAACTTTTGTTTTTTAGAGGTGTTCAGCTACAGCTTTACAAATCTGGTTCTTGCAGTATTACCTAATGGTTAAAGCACAAGATTGGGAAGATTTGATTCCTGGATCAGCTACTGACTCACTACATCATTTGCAGCATGTCTCAATTTTTTCTCTGCCTCACTTTCTATATTTATATAATGGGGTTCATACCATTTTGCTACATTACATGATGTTTTGACGCTTACATTTAATATTGAAAACTCTACAGCCCTTGGATAAAAGGTGCTAAGTAACTGCAAAGTATAACTGCGGTGGCCAGGAGCCTTAGGCCCTTTTGAATTCCTGGACCCTGGGCAGTTGCCCCCCCTCCCACTTCCCTGCATCGGCAGGCCCGTAGCCAGTGCAGAACTGGTCTTGCAGTCAGAGTCATAACTGCTATTATGCAGTCCCCTCAATTGCACTCATAGAATCATAGGACTGGAAGAGACCTCAGGAGGTCATTGAGTCCAACCCCCAATCCCAACTAAATCATCCCAGCCAGGGCTTTGTCAAGCCAGGATTTAAAATCCTCTAGGAATGGAGATTCCACCCCTTCCCTCTTTAACCATTCCAGTGCTTCACCACCCTCCTAGGCTATGTCTACACAGCAGCGTTATTTTGGAATAACGGTCTGCATCTCCACACAAGGAATTATTTTGACATACTGCTGAAATAGTGCTGAGTTGGATGACTGCTTACTCCAACTCCTGTAACCCTCATTGTATGAGGAGTAAGGGAAGTCAGGGGAAGAGTGCTCTCTCTCAAAATAACTGCTGTGTAGATGGTGCCAAAAGTTATTTCGACTTAAGCTACGCAATTACAACATAGCTTATTTCGAATTTAGCCCTGTTTAGCCCCAAGTGAAGTAGTTTTTCCTAATATCCAACCTAGACCTCTCCCTCTGAAACTTGAGATCATTGCTCCTTGTTCTGCGATCTGTCACCACTGAGAACAGCCTCTCTCCATTCTCTTTGGAACCTCCCTTCAGGTGGTTGAAGGCTGCTATCAAATCTCCCCTCACTCTTCTCTTCTGTAGACAAAATAAGCTCAAATTCCTCAGATGTCCTCATAAATCATGTGCTCCAGTCCCCTAATAACTTTTGTGGCCCTCTGCTGGACTTTCTCCATTGCTTCCACATAAATTCTGTAACGGGGGGCCCAGAATTGGATGCAATACTCCAGATATTGCCTCACCAGCACCGAATAAAGGGGAAGAATCACATTCCTAGATCTTCTGGCAATGCTCCTACTAACATGCCGTTAGCCTTCTTAGAAATAAGGGCACACTGTTGACTCATATCCAGCTTCTCGTCTACTGTAATCCCCGGTCCTTTTCTGCACAACTGCTGCTTAGCCAGTTGGATCCCAGCCTGTAACAGTGCTTGGGATTCTTCCGTCCCACTCTGCATTTCTTATTAAATCATTAGATTTCTTTTGACCCAATCCTCCAGCTTGTCTAGATCACTCTGGACCCTATCCCTACCCTCCATCGTATCTACCTCTCCCCCTAGCTCAGTGTTATCTGTAAACTTGCTCAGGGTGCAATTCATCCCCTCATCCAGGTTATTAATAAAGATGTTGAACAAAATTGGCTCCACAGCTGACCCTGGGGGCACTCCACTTGATAGTGACTGCCAACCAGACACTGAACTGTTGATCATTACCCTTTGAGCCTGATAATCTAGCCAGCTTTCTATCCACCTTACAGTCCAATTATTCAATCCATACTTCTATAACTTGCTGGAAAGAATGCTGTGGGAGGCTATAGAAAAAGCTTTGCTAAAGTTAAGGTATATCACAACCACCACGCTCCCCATATCCACAGAGCCAGTTACTTTGTCATAGAAGGCAATCAGGTTGGTCAGGTATGACTTTTCCTTGGTGAACCCATGCTGATTATTCCTGATCACTTTCCTCTCTTCCAAGTGCTTCAAAATGGATTCCTTGAAGATCCCCTCCATGATTTTTCTGGGGCCTGGAGTTAGGCTGACTGGTCTGTTGTTCCCCAGATTTTCCCACTTCCCTTTTTTAAAGATGGGCACTACATTTACCTTGTTCCAATTGTCCAGGACCTGCCCCCCGATCACCACGAGTTTCTAATCACATCTGCCAACCCCCTTAGCACCCTTGGATGCATTAGATCTGGCCCCATGGATTTGTGTATATCAAGCTTTTAAAAATCATTTTTACCCTGTTATTTCTCCACTGAGAACTGCCCCCCTCCTTCCCATACTGTGCTGCCCAGTGCAGCATGCTGGGATCTGACCTTGTCTAAGAAGATAGAGGCAAACAAAGCATTGAGTACTTAAGCTTTTCCCACATCATCTGTCACTAGGCTACCTCCCTTATTCAGAAAGGGTCCCACACTTTCCCTGACTATGCTCTTATTGCTAACCTGCCTGCAGAAACTTTTCTTGTTACATTCCATATCCCTTGCTAGAAGCAATTCCAATTGCACTCTACACCTCTGCATGCTCGAGCAATGTATTTCTACTCTTCCCTAGCCATCTTGTTCCACTTCTTGTAAGCTCCCTTTCTGCATTTAAGCTCGTCAAAGATTTCACTAGTTTCAGAGGGTTAGTCTGTAACACGAAAAACTTAAAAAACAACGAATAGTTTAGTAGCACTTAAAGTGCTACTTTAAGTGCTACTAAATTATTCGTTGTTTTTTAAGTTTTTCCAAAGATTTCACTGTTAAGCTAAGTTGGTCGCCTACCATATTTGCTTTTCTTACTGAACATCGGGATGGTTTGTTCCTGAGCCTTCACTAAGGCTTCTTTAAAATACAGAGATTTCTCCTGGACTCCTTTCCCCCCTCATGTTAGTGTCCGAGGGGATCCTGCCCATCAGTTCCCTGAGGGAGTCAAAGTCTGTTTTTCTGAAGTCCAGGGTGTATATTTTACTGCTCTCCTTTCTTCCTTTGGTCAGGATCCTAACATCTACCATCTCATGATCACTGCTGCTCAGGTTGCCACCCACATCTACTTCCTTTACTAATTCATCCCTGTTTGTGAGCAGCAGGTCAAGCTGTGCATGGCCCCTGGTTGGTTCCTTTAGCACTTGTACAAGGAAATTGTCCCCAACATTCTCCAAAAAGCTTGATTGCCTGTGTACTGCTGTATTGGTCTCCCAAGAGATGTCAGGGTGATTAAAGTCCCCTATAAGGACCAGGTCTGAGATCTGGAAGCTTCTGTTAGTTGTCTGAAGAACACCTCAACTACCTCATCCACCTGATCTGGTGGCCTATAGCAGACACCAACCATAACATCACCCTTGTTGCTCCCACCTCAAAACTTAACCCAAAGACTCTCAATAGGCTTTTCTCCGGTTTTATACTGGAACTTGGGGCAATCATGCTGCTTTTTTACATACAGTGCAAC
The DNA here is from genome assembly GCA_032595735.1 of Pelochelys cantorii. Lineage (NCBI taxonomy): Eukaryota > Metazoa > Chordata > Testudines > Trionychidae > Pelochelys > Pelochelys cantorii. Next base: position 7,321,010 of record CM064338.1, on the reverse strand, counting down.
TCCTCCACCTTTTCTCCCCCGCCTGTCCTTCCTGAACAGTTTATACCCTTCCATGACAGCGCTCCAATCATTTGAGTCAACCCACCAAGTCTCCATTCTTCCAATCAACTCATAGTTCTTTGACTGGGCCAGGACTTCCAATTCTTCCTGCCTGTTTCCCAGGCTTCCGGCAGTCATGTACAGACACCTAAGATAACTAGCTGATTGCTCTACCTCCTCAGTATGAGTCAGGGGTGGTCCTCTGTTTCACCTTCCTCCTTGAATTTCTCTCTGGTATCCCACTTATCTCAGGGCTTAGGTCACCCTCCCCCGTCAAACCTAGTTTAAAGCCCTCCTCACTAGGTTTGCAAGCCTGCCTGCGAAGATGCTCTTCATTCTCTTCATTAGGTGAACCCCTAATGAATGACACTTAAACCGCAGTGAGTACCGGTCCCGAGTAGAATGTCCATGAAGGCAGGGGCACCTAAGACCCAGGGAACCCTGCCCGATGTCTTATGAGGCCCTGGATCCTGCAGAGGACCATGCTGGGCTACAGGCTTTGCAGCTGTCAACATGTGGAGGCGAGCCCTTACATGTTCGATCTGAGAAGGACCCATGCTCCTATGGAGACCTGGGTGGTGCTATGGAATGCTTCCTTTAAAGTGTGATCCTTTAATTACGTGTGCAGATGGAACCACTATTGACATGATGTACTGGGCTGCCTGCAAGGACTCCAGCGTTGATGGCACCCAGAGCTGTTCGACACCACTCACAGGGAGCAGGAGAGCAATAAGGTGAACTGTGCACCAAAGGGGCCTGACAGGTCTGCTGTGTTACAGCAGAAGAGTCAGCTGCAGCTGGCATCTTGGGCTTATCCTTCTTAGGTCTCAGAGACCTGCCCCTACCCTGCCTGGGCTTACACAGAGCCAGAGAATGGTGCCAGGCGGCCAATGGCACTGGCAGAGTGCCATGCACTGACACGCTGGTACTCAGGGCAGAGTTCATGCACTGGAGCAAAGGTGGATTCCATTAGGAGAGCCTTAAGACAAATGTCCCTCTCCTTTTTCATGAGAGGTTAAATGATTTCCAAACACTAATGTGTGCCTCTGCTAAGCACCACAGTAACAGTGGGGGTCACTCGCTGACACGTGCCAACTGCAACACAACTTGAAGCCTGGGGAACGGGCCATGCCCTGACCCTATGCTAAGTCCCTATGGGACTTACACTATCTCACTGACTGATAATAGTAAACTATCTAACCATGAGAATTATTTACACTGAAAACAGTAAAAAAACTGGAATAGGGAGCAACATCTAATGCTGAGGCAAGCAAGTTCATAAAAACATAAGAACAGCCATACTGGGTCAGACCACAGGCTCATCTAGCCCAGTACCCTGTTCTCCAACAATAGCCAATGCCAGGTGCCCTAGAGGGAATTAAAAGAACAGGTAATCATCAAGTGATCCCTTCCGTCTGTCAAACAAAGGCTATTCCTACCAATCCTACGTAATAAGCATTGACGGACCTATCCTCCATGAATATATCAACTTCTTTTTTGAACCCTCTTAAAGTCCTGGTCTTCACAATACCCTCTGGCAAGGAGTTCCACAGATTGACTGTACGTGGCATAAAGAAATACTTCCTTTTGTTTGTTTTAAACCTGCTACCTATTAATTTCCTTTGTTGTAGTTCTTATGTTATGTGAATAAGTAAACAGCTTTTCCTTATTCACTGTCCCCACACCAGTCATGATTTTAAAGATCTTTATCGTATCCCCTCTTAGTCTCCTCTTGTATGAGATGAAGTCAGCCTTTTCGATCTCTCTTCATATGGCAGCCATTCCAAACCCCTAATGATTTTGTTGCTCTTTTCTGAACTTTTTTCAATGCCAACTTATCATTTTTGAAATGAGGTGACCACATCTGTACGCTGTATTCAAGATGGGTATACCATGAATTTATATAGAGGCAATATGATCTGTCTTATTCTCTATCCCTTTTTAATCATAGAATCATAGAGCTGGAAGAGACCTCAGGAGGTCATCAAGTCCAGCCCCCTGCCCAAGGCAGGACCAATCCCAACTAAATCAACCCAGCCAGGGCTTTGTCAAGCCGGGACTTAAAAACTTCTAGGGATGGAGATTCCACCACCTCCCTAGGTAACCCATCCAGGTACTCCACCACCCTCCTAGGGAAATAGTTTTTCCTAATATCCAACCTAGACCACCCCTACTGTAACTTGAAACCATTGTTCCTTGTTCTGCCATCCGTCACTACTGTGAACAGCGTCTCTCCATCCTCTTTGGAACCTCCCTTCAGGAAGTTGAAGGCTGCTATCAAATCCCCCCTCACTCTTCTCTTCTGCAGACTAAACAAACCCAAATCCCTCAGTCTCTCCTTACAGGTCATGTGCTCCAGCAGGGCTGGCCTTACCATGAGGCGAACTGAGGCGGCCGCCTCAGGTGCCAGACTGTGTGTGTGTGTGGGGGGGGCGCCACTAGGACCCAGAGTGTAGAAAATTGTGCCTGCTGCTGGTGCATATGTATTCTCTCTGCTCTAGATGCACAGAGATGGTGGAGTGCCATGAGAGGAACAGAACAGGAAGAAGGCAGAACTGAGACCTTTCAAAGTTTTGGCCCAAGCGAGAGGGCATGGGGGCATCATTTGAGCTCCCTGCCTCAGGTGCCAAAATACTGTGGGCCGGCCCTTTGTTCCAGCCCCCTAATCATTTTGGTCACCCTCCGCTGGACCCTCTCCAATGCATCCACGTCCTTTCTATAGTGGGGGGGCCAGAACTGGACAAAATACTCCAGATGTGGCCTCACCAGAGCCAAATAAAGGGGAATAATCACTTCTCTAGATCTGCTGGCAATGCTGCTGGCCTCCTAATGCACCCTAACATGCCATTAGCCTTCTTGGCTACAAGGGCACACTGTTGACTCATATCCAGCTTCTCATCCATTCTAATCCCCAGGTCCTTTTCTGCAGAACTGCTACTGAGCCAGTCAGTCCCCAGCCTGCAACAATGCTTGGGACTCTTCCATCCCAAGTGCAGGACTCTACACTTGTCCTTGTTGAACCTCATCAGATTTCTTTTCGCCCAATCCTCTAATCTGTCTAGGTCACTGTGGACCCTATCCCTGTCCTCCACCGTATCTACCTCTCCCACATCTTAGTGTCATCTGCAAACTTTCTGAGTGTGCAATTCATCCCCTCATCCAGATCAACATCTTTATTAATGAACAAAACCGGCCCTAGAACTGATTCTTGGGGCACTCCGCTAGAAACCGACTGCCAGCCAGACATTGAGCTGTTGATCACTACCCTTTGAGCCTTATAATCTAGCCAGCTTTCTATCCATCTTACAGTCCATTTATCCAATCCATACTTCCTTAATTTGCTGGCAAGAATATTGTGGGAGACCATATCAAAAGCTTTGCTAAAGTCAAGGTATATCACAGCCACTGACTTTCCCATATCCACAGAACCAGTTACCTCATCATAGAAGCTAATCAGATTGGTCAGGCATGACTTGCCCTTCCTGAATCCATGTTGATTATTCCTGATCAATTTCCCCTCTTCCAAGTGCCTCAAAATAGATTCCTTGAGGATCCCCTCCATAATTTTTCTGGGGAATGAGGTATGGCAGACTGGTCTGTAGCTCCCTGGATTGTCCTTCTTGCCTTTTTTAAAGATGGGCACTACATTTGCCTTTTCCCAATCATCCAGGATCTCTCCCGATCTCCACGGGTTTTCAAAGATAATGGCCAAAGGCTCTGCAATGACATTTGCCAACTCCCTTAGTACCCTCGGATGCATTAAATCCGGATCCATGGATTTGTGCATGTTTAGCTTTTCTAAATAGTTCCTAACCTATTCTTTCCCCACCAAGGGCTGTCCACCTCCTTCCCATACTGCGTTGCCTAGTGCCTTAGTCTGAGATCTGACCTTGTCTGTGAAGACAGAGGCAAAGAAAGTATTGAGTACTTCAGCTTTTCCCATATCATCTGTCACTAGGTTACCTCCCTCATCCAGTAAGGGCCCCACACCCTCTCTGATCACCCTCTTATTGCGATCATGCCTGTAGAAGCCTTTCTTGTTACCCTTCACATCTCTTGCTAGCTGCAATTCCAACTGCCTTCCTGATAACTCCCCTGCATTCTTGAGCAATATATTTATACTCCTCCGTAGTCACCTGTCCAAGTTTCCACTTCTTGTAAGCTTCCTTTTTGTGTTGAAGCTCACCAACGATTTCCCTGGTAAGCCAATCTGGTCGCCTACCATATTTGCTTTTCTTACTGTGCATCAGGATGGTTTCTTCCTGTGACTTTAATAAGGCTTCTTTAAAATACGGCCAGCTCTCCTGGACTCCTTTCCCCTTCATGTACGCATTCCAAGGAATCCTGCCCATCAGTTCTCTGAGGGAGTCAAAGTCTGCTCTTCTGAAGTCCAGTCCTAACATTCTCTCTTTTTTTTTTTTTAAACTGCTGCTGAACACTGAGTGGATGTTTTCTACAATGAACTATCTACAATGACTTCAAGATCTCTCTCTAGTGACAATAGCTAATTTAGCCCCCATCAGTTTATATGTATTCCAATATGCATTACTTTGCATTTAGCAACATTAGCACTCATTTGCCATTTTGCTGCCCAGTCACCTAGTTTCGTGAGATCCCTTTGAAGCTCTACACAGTCTTTTTTGGACTTCACTATCTTGAGCAGTTTAGCATCATTTGCAAATTTTGCTACCTCACTGTTACCCCTTTCTCCAGATCATTTATGAATATGTTGAACAGGATCAGTCCCAGATACCTATGAAACACTACTAATTACCTCTCCTCGTTTTGAAAACTGATCATTCATTCCTACTCTTTGTTTCCTGTCTTTTAACCAGTTATCAGTCCACGAAAGGACCTTCCCTCTTATCCCATGACAGCTTACTTTACTTAAGAGCCTTTGGTGAGGGATCTTGTCAAAGGCTTTCTGGAAATCTAAGTACACTATATCCACTGGATCCCCCTTAGGCATATGCTTGTTCACCCCTTCAAAAAATTCAGGCAGATTAGTGAGGCATGATTTCCATTTAAAGAAACCATGTTGACTTTTTTCCAACAAATTACATTCACTTATGTGTCTCACAATTCTGTTCTTTACTATAGTTTCAACTAATTTGCCCTGCACTGACATTAGATTTACTGGCCTGTAATTGCCAGGATCACCCCTTTTTAAAGATTGGCATCACAGTAGCTATCTTTCAGTCATTTCATACAGAAGTTGATTTAAAGGATAGGTTACAAACCATAATCAGTAGTGGCACAATTTTACATTTGAGTTCTTCCAGAACTCTTAGGTGAATGCCATCTTGTCCTGGTGACTTATTACTGTTAGTTTATAAATTTGTTCTAAAACTCCTTTAATGACAGCTGGGACAATTTCAGATATGTCACCTAAAAAAAATGGCTCAGCTTTGGGAAACTCCCTAACATCCTCAGCCGTAAAGACTGACCGATGCAAAGAATTCATTAGTTTCTCTGCAATGGTTTTATCATTTCTGAGTGTTCCTTTAGCATCTCAATCATCCTGTGGCCCCACTGCTTGTTTAGCAGGTTTTCTGCTTCTGATGTACTAAAAAAAAAAAAAGTTTGCTATTACTTTTGGAGGTTTTGGCTATCTGTTCTTCAAATTCCTTTTTGGCCTTCTGAATTATATTTTTACACTTCAAGTTCCAAGCACCATCACTGGTGACAAGAAGGAACTGAGGGTGTAGGGGTCAGAAGCTGCTCTATATTGTGTGGCATGTGCACACCACTTCAAGGGGTGTCTGAGCTGGCTTCCTATGGGTACTGCTAAGGAAAAACTAGTGGCACCAGCACATGTGGCAAGCATCCATAACTATGTTGAGTGGACATGAGCAAGCACTCCAAGAAGAAACTAATGTTTGGTTTGTAAGAGAATTTTTTTTCAGTTCAGGTATTATTACACACATTAAAACTGGCCAAATCTGTCATATATTCCTTTGCTGTTCTAGTATTCCCAGTTTTTGGCCCCCTTCACGCTATGCCATGTCTCATTACCTCAGCAGATTTGTTCAGAGCCTGTGTTGGATAGATTCTAGTCTCTTATTACTGGCAAGAATTCACTTTTTGTCAGTCAGGTACAGTAGCACAGTTAATATTAGCTCCCAGTATCAGCCTCTCTGCTCTGGCTGAAAGGTAAAAGTCTAACTTTTAATGTTCGATCCTACACCTACTGTTGTTCCATTCCTTTCTTCCAGCTTGTTTATTTAGCAATTGTGCTAGGTAACACAGGGCCTTTTGCTTAGTGTACCACCAATATAATCTTTTCTTTTAACTTTTTCTTTTGTTAAAAATGCCTGTTTACACTAGAAAACCACACTGGTCCAGGCTTTTGTACTTGCCTCAAGAAGTTTCTTGACTCCTCATTCACTCTTTTACTGAGGGATATAAAGTTACCTTTTCCTAGATAATTTGTCTTCAGTTCTGTTAAAGATTTGCTTATTTTGCTGGCAAAGTATATGATGTAAACATTGAATTGAGCTGTTGATGGACGCATAGGCAATCTTCTATTCTCTCTTTTACAAAGTGTGTTCAGTCTAGAGTTACTATTGCTATTGCCTTGACCTCAGAGCAATTGGCAAATACTCGAGCCCTGACGCTGGATAGATAGATATTTTATTTTTGAAATGTTGACTGCTTTCAAACTACTGTGCTGAAAGGTGACTTTCTGACAAAGTGGGATTTGAACACTACCTTGATTACTAGACAGTGCAAAGGATTCTTCTAGAAGATCTTTCAGTAATAGCAGTCTCACACTGCTATTTTTCTGTAGGTCTGTGTTCCAAACTCACATGATCCTTACACTCAATCGAGTGCAAGAACCATGATTATGCTCAACCTCTGGGAGGGAGTATGCTCTTTTTTTCACCCATCCACCCCTATCCACCCATTCGTGGTCAGGAATTTCAGGAGACCCCCTCGTCTCATATTTTTCAGATATCTATTAAGAAGACAGTTTAACAAAGCAATTCAACAGACTTTTTAGAATTCAATCTGACAATGTACTGCAACTGCAGGAAGTCGCAATAGAATGCTTTCTGGATGCTCAAACTTGCACCGGAGACTAGTCTGGTATGAGAACAGGGCAAGACAATAGGATTCAGCCTAGGGATTTTTATTATAGGACTCTGGGAACACCTGTTTTAGTTTGGAACATAATGAAATAGTTAAATTTGATGGACTAAATATACCAGTCTTCTGTCCCCCACATTTCCAATTGTGTGCATAAATCTCATTAAGTGTTATTGTCACTAGTGTCAGTGTTCTATTACAAAACTGATTTAATATAATGTATTATATAGTAATCTCCCACTTCTACTATTCATTTATAGTTAACTCTCAACAATATGCATTGTGTCTACATATCTTTGTATCCAATAAACCACTCACCAGAATACAGAAAACTTAGAATACCCAGATATTTCCAAATATTTCTGGCATTATATGCTAAAAATTGTTAATTTAGTAAACATTAAAATATTTTATTCATTTCTCCTCAGTCAAGTTCATGGGGTGTATTTTTTGGGGGAAGTATTTGCTATGAATATCTGAGCCTTTGAAAATGTTGTCAACATTCTAGAAGAATTTATAAAACTTTGCAGGCTTCCCAACAGATAGATTACACCAGGAGTAGAATAAGCCACCAGGATTAGGATTCCTGAAGAGTTTATATAAATTCTTCTGACACAAGAAATATCAAAATAAAGAAGATAAACAAGAAAACAGGTGAAAGGAGACAAATCAAATCAAAAGAAGAAAACCACAGAAGTTTGTGCGGGGCAGGATTTGGTGAGTCCAATGCAGCAAAAAAAAAGCATTATATTTGGTTCAAGTCAAAATTAAAAGAAAATTTCAGGTGAAAAAGTAGGGGAGAGAAATTCAGATTAGCAGTTGAGTTTCTGCTGTGGTACAGCTGAACAAGATGACTGAGGGCACTTTGATTTACCAGTGTTCCAATGAGACACGTGCACCCTATTATTGACTTGACAATCAGGCTTTATCGATGAGAGTTTCCTAGCAGCTACACACAGGATGCACAAATCCAAGCGCATTAATCTGTCATAATACTTACTCCGATTATTAAGAAACTGAAGTCAAAACAGAGCCCTCTACCCAGGAAATTTATGATGTGCCATCTGATAGATATGCCTATTGATGGCCATCACTGATAAAATCACATGGAAAATGGGCACAATTTGTTTATTATTATTAGCAGTACAAGGCAATTAATATCAGAAGCCTAGAGACTAAATAAGGGAGAAAAAACAATGTGATTAAGAGGAGGCTGCATCATTAGCAGCTGACTATTTTGTTAACAAAAAGTACCCAAAACTCTAAGTTGACTGTCTTTTCTAGTTGTTATTTGACTTGCTTAGATCAGATATATTTATGTATGACTTACCATACCAAACTAGGGAAATGCAACCTAAATGGAGCTACTATAAAATGAGTGCATAACTGGCTGGGAAATTGTTCCCAGAGAATAGTTTTCAGTGGTTCACAGTAAAACTGGAAAGGCATATCAAATGGAGTCCTGCTCTGCTCAGTATCTTCATCAGTAGCATAGAGAATATACTTATAAAGTCCGCAAATATTATCAAGCTGGGCAGCGTTACAAGTGCTTTGGAAGACAGGACAATAAGCAATGCAAAGTACTCTTGATTTAAGGAATGGAAAACACCGTAATCTCTTGTGTCTCTTTTTATATCACCTCTGAAAAGATACTCAGGGCTTGTAACATGCATTTGAGATTGACAGTTTATATGGAAGGCCACAGCCTGGGCAAACCAAGCTTCTCAAGAAATTGGTTGAGAGAACTACTACTGGAAACCAGTGATTCCATCGGCTAACTGTTACAGCTACTGCGCAAACCTCGCCCAGCAGAGCAGGAACATTCTCTTTCCCCTCCTTGCCAGTAAAGGAGGCTGCAATAATACTCAGATAGCAAAGAGATCTATAACAGGAAGGGAGCTAGGAGTTGTAAGTTGCCAGAATCATCATGTGTGTGCAGGACTCAGGAGCAGCCATAATGATTCTTGGCTAGGGGAGCTTTAAGAAGAAATATCGGTGAACATCGTAGATTATGGATGGCACTGTAAAAATAAACTTCAATAGTTGTCCAAACAATTTCATTTTTAAATTGTTTTCTAACTTTTCCACATTATAATGTTATTCTGAGTGCATGTTTGCTATTCATTCTTTCATGAGGCATTCTCCAAAACATGTCTGACTCTTAAACTCACGTAAATTCACTGGTCTTACAAATGATAGGTAGGCCCACTGGTCAGTGAGGAGGGAGAAACAGTAACAGGAAACTTGGAAATGGCAGAGATGCTTAATGACTTCTTTGTTTCGGTCTTTACCGAGAAGTCTGAAGGAATGCCTAACAGAGTGAATGCTAGTGGGAAGGGGGTAGCTTTAGAAGATAAAATAAAAAAAGAACAAGTTAAAAATCACCTAGAAAAATTAGATGCCTGCAAGTCACCAGGGCCTGATGAAATGCATCCTAGAATACTCAAGGAGCTGATAGAGGAGGTATCTGAGCCTCTAGCTATCATCTTTGGAAAATCATGGGAGACAGGAGAGATTCCAGAAGACTGGAAAAGGGCAAATATAGTGCCCATCTATGAAAAGGGAAATAAGAACAATCCAGGAAACTACAGACCAGTTAGTTTAACTTCTGTGCCAGGGAAGATAATGGAGCAAGTAATTAAGGAAATCATCTGTAAACACTTGGAAGGTAGCAAGGTGATAGGGAACAGCCAGCATGGATTTGTAAAGAACAAATCATGTCAAACCGATCTGATAGCTTTCTTTGACAGGATAACGATAAGGGAGAAGCGGTGGATGTGGTATACCTAGACTTTAGTAAGGCGTTTGACACAGTCTCGCATGATATTCTTATCAATAAACTACGCAAATACAACTTAGATGGGGCTACTATAAGGTGGGTGCATAACTGGCTGGATAACCGTACTCAGAGAGTAGTTATTAATGGTTCACAATCCTGCTGGAAAAGTATAACAAGTGGGGTTCCACAGGGATCTGTTTTGGGACCGGCTCTGTTCAATATCTTCATCAACGATTTAGATATTGGCATTGAAAGTACGCTTATTAAGTTTGCAGATGATACCAAGCTGGGAGGGGTTGTGACTGCTCTGGAGGATAGGGTCATAAATCAAAATGATCTGGAGAAATTGGAGAAATGGACTGAGGTAAACAGGATGAAGTTTAATAAAGACAAATACAAAGTGCTCCACTTAGGAAGGAACAATCAGTTTCACACATACAGAATGGGAAGCAACTGTCCAGGAAGGAGTACAGCAGAAAGGGATCTAGGGGTTATAGTGGACCACAAGCTGAATATGAGTCAGCAGTGTGATGCTGTTGCAAAAAAAAGCAAACATGATTCTGGGATGCATTAACAGGTGTGTTGTGAGCAAGACACGAGAAGTCATTCTTCCACTACTCTGCGCTGGTTAGGCCTCAGTTGGAGTATTGTGTCCAGTTCTGGGCACCGCATTTCAAGAAAGATGTGGAGAAATTGGAGAGGGTCCAGAGAAGAGCAACAAGAATGATTAAAGGTCCAGAGAACATGACCTATGAAGAAAGGCTGAAAGAATTGGGTTTGTTTAGTTTAGAAAAGAGAAGATTGAGGGGGGGGGACATGATAGCAGTTTTCAGGTATCTAAAAGGGTGTCACAAGGAGGAGGGAGAAAACTTGTTCATCTTGGCCTCCGAGGATAGAGCAAGAAGCAATGGGCTTAAACTGCAGCAAGGGAGGTTTAGGTTGGACATTAGGAAATAGTTCCTTACTGTCAGGGTAGTCAAACACTGGAATAAATTGCCCAGGGAAGTTGTGGAATCCCCATCTCTGGAGATATTTAAGAGTAGGTTAGATAAATGTCTATCAGGGATGGTCTAGACAGTATGTGGTCCTGCCACGAGGGCAGGAGGCTGGACTCGATGACCTCTCGAGGTCCCTTCCAGTCCTAGTATTCTATGATTCTATGATTTTTAACTTAATTGAAATGAATTTTCTGGTCCTCAGCTTCCTAGATTTGCTTATCGATAAAATAGGTATATAAAGTATATACCTACAGAGACAATTGGCCAGATCATTACTCAGCTGGTGTACACTGGGGCAAGATCATTGAAGCCACTGAGGATCTGGCCCAGGATACAATGCGAATGACAAAATTCCTTGTGAAATAATTGAAAACTCGTGGAAAAAACTCTTTTCTCTCTTATGGGCATTATATTGTACTGTGGCTTCATTTGGGTCCCTGGAACCTAAAATGTTGGCTTCTGCTAACGTCTTTGCCTATTGTGTGGAGACAAGTGTTTTGTATCTTTTTACTGAATTGGTAATGGCACTGAATTTCTGTGTTAGGAACTGATCTGTAGGTTAAAAAGGACAGTATAACCAAGTTTCAAATGGAAAGTTTACCACAACGGCCCTTATCAAAAAGTTTCTGAGGCATGCCTTCAAAAAACACAAACTGAAGTAAACAGTTAAATACTTACTTTGCTTTGTATGGTGATTCAGAGGTGACATTTTTTGCTTCAATTAAACTTTCATATTCTTTAGCCCTGGGGGGAAAATATTCATCCACACTGATTATACTTTAATTATTCAGTGTTTGAAAGCCAATTAGATAATTCTAACATTTGATTTATTATACTTCATAACACCATACAAGTCACTGGGCATCTCTGAAAATCAATTTTATTGTAAGGTCTTTTTGTCAGGCATACTGGTTCCGAAAAAACGTTATAGTTAATACTTTAACATCACCTGTTGTGTATTGAAATTATTGTAAGCTAATTTTTAAAATCATAACAAGTGGAATGTGCAGCAATGGTGAGAAATATTATTTTTATCCTGAAAATATCACTGCAGGACTAAATGAAAACATTACTAATTTTGACATGTCTAATGGATCAAAAGACAGCTTTATCACAAGTGTTAATATTCAAATTGTTGAATACATCTGAGGGTACACTAATGGCGGTACTATAACAATGAGATGTACAATTCTAAAACAAATCGCTTTATGAATGTCCGCGTTACTTTGGGAAATGTAAGCAGGGCTCAGAAGCATAAACCTGTGTAAACACTTAAATATATTCTTATTTACAATGGCCACGTGCCAAAGTAAAGGAAAGTTTGAGACAATACTTTTTTACTGCTGCTTAGTGTGGTTCCGACTGGTGATAGGTTGATGAACTGATGATAGCTAAGACAGGATTCATTAAAATTTAATATATTTGGTAAACCAAATTTAAACACTATGATTACGCAGAAAATTTAAATTCTCATTTTTCATAGATAGAGCCCTATTGTGAAAGAAATATCAAACTGAGCAGGTAGAAAATTCAGCTCTGGATTCACCAGTAAAACCTCTACATTGATTTCATACTCAGAAAGAAAATGACGGCATATGCAGAAACTACTGTGGAGAGGCAGTGACAGTTGGGTTAGGGAAGGCTGCTGCTCAGGACTGATGAGGTTTTATTCATAACTCTGTCACTGACTCAGTCTCTGACGTGGGGCAAATCATTCAGATTTTTCAGAAAGAAAAATTAAGCCACTTCTTTAGGTGCCCAAATGGGAAATGAGTTGCATATTAGAACTGTATACTTGATCAGACCAATGATCAGATCTGTAGTCCTTCTCTGAAAGTGGCTGTCATAAGGTGCTTCAGAGGAAGAAGCTGAAACCCCACAGTAGGAAATATAGGATAATCTGCCCTCCAAAGTGTCATCCTAATTGTTGATAGTCATTCTTTGCTTTAAGTCTAACGAGTGAGGTTTTATATTCCTTCCAAAACTATTTTAGCATTAACTATTATACCCCTGGATACAGCTATGTATGTTCAATATTGACCTCAATGGAACTCAGTAGCAATGAGTTCCACAGTCCAGTTCCATATAAAGTGAAAAATATTTTATTTTGATTAGTTATCAAACTGCCATCTTTTGATTTTACTAAATGGAAATAAAATCAGATGGACATCTTGTTCTTCTGTTGTGAGACAGAAGACACTCACAATCTACCTTCCCCCATGCCATTCATTATTTTATATACTCTTATTATGTCCCCTCTTATTTATCTCCTTTGTAAGACAAGCAATGCTAATCTTTTCAATTTCTCTTCATACAATATCTTTTTCATGCCCCTAATCATTCTCATCATCCTTCTCTGAATTGCCTTTCCATACACCAATCATGTAACATTCTTTTTGCTATGTGCAGCACATAGGATGCAGCACATAGGATTCCAGATGAGGGCACATCACTGATATGACTAACATTTTCCATATTAATCTCCATTCCAATCCTTTTGCATCTTAACCTTGTTTGCTTTTTTGACTGTAGCTGCACAATAACAAGAGGTCTTCATTGAACTGTCAGTAATACCACCTTTTTCTTGAGATGATGTAGCTAATTTAGGAAAAACTTAAAAAAACAACAAGTAGTCTGGTAGCACTTTAAAGACTAACAAAATATGTAGATGGTATCATGAACTTCCGTGGGCACAGCCCACTTCTTCAGATGACTGGAGCGTTGGATGTCCAGAACCAAAATAAATGAGGGAAGAAGGAAGCGGTGGGGGGCGGAGGGGAGGAAAAAAATGGGAGGGGAGGGAACAGAAAGAGGCAGAGTATAGATAAGTATCAAAGAGAAAGCTGAGTATGTATGTGACTGGAAAAACTGGAAAACAACAGACAGTCTATTAGCACCTAAAGACTAGATAGTTAAAAGAGGCAGATAAGAACCATTAGTTAGCAATTAGAGAGGAAGAGAACTAAAACCAGATTCCACACAGACATAAAAAAAATCAGTGACACCTTCATTGGTTGGTTGGTTGATAATGTCCCAGCCATCTAATATCTATTTAAACCATTAGCATGAGAATTAAACTTGTGAATGAATTGTGGTTCCAACCCTTCTCTGTGTATTTGGCTTGTGGAGTTTTGTGTATGTGTAAGTTTTCCTGTTACAGACTAAATTGGCTACCCCTCTGAAGCTTTTGAACATGCATTCAGCCATATGGAGTGGAAATCCATCAACTATACAAAGAAACTCGCACAGATCCAAACAGACATCATCTTCCTTTCCAAGTGTAAAGAGATGATCATCATACCTAAGGGTCTAAGGGTGAAAAACCCATTACAATCTACATATCCCAAGGACGATAGCCAGACATTATGCCACACTCGCAAAAAAACTCAGCAATCACCTTATCAGTATTTTATACAACAAACAGAAAAAAATGAAGCGGAACTCTCAACATTAAAAACTATCATAAAAAACCAAGCTCCCACACACACTTCATCTTTTCCAGACTTTACTACAATTCAACAAACCACCTACAAGGACCACTTCATCTCCCTTCAGAAGAAAAAAGACAATAAACTATCCAAACTCTTACATGCCTCAGGATCTCTCATTCCAGATACTTTCAACTCACTCAGCAACATTGTCAACCTATCTAACCACTCTCTTAGCTCAGGAGAGGAATCTGTCCTATCTCGAGGACTCTCCTTCTGCCCCACTACCCTGACGAATATGCTTCAGTTCTGTGGCGATCTGGAATCCTATTTTGGCCACCTCTGCTTGAAGGAATATTTCCAACACACCAATGTACAGCACACTGACCTTGCTGCTCTCTCTTTCCCCCCACCAATCCCACAAGAGGAAGGCTTCAATATGGACCCCTGCTAATGGTCATAACGAGAGTCTTGATTTCTACATTGACTGTTTCTGCAAACGTGCTCAAGCTGACATTATCAGCAAGCAACATCATATAACATATAACCTGAGTCATGCAGAACGCAATGCTATACACAGCCTCAAAAACAATCCTATCATCATAATCAAAGAGACTGACAAAGCAGGTGCTGTAGTCATCATGAACAGAACAGATTATGAACAGGAGGCAACCAGACAACTCAACACCACCAGATTCTATAAGCCTCTCTCCTGTGACCCTACTAAGGAATCCCAAAAAACCCCTGAAACAACTGCTTATGAAACTCCCTGATGCTGCTCACGACCAAATTTACACTAACACCCTCCCTAATCCCTAACCAGGAGCTTTCTATCTGCTACCCAAGAGACACAAACCTGGAAATCCTGGACAACTCATCATCTCAACCATTGACACACTTACAACAGGATTATCTGGCTGTGTCGACTCCCTCCTCAGAATCTATGCTACCAGCACTCTGAGCTACCTCCACAACACCACTGACTTCCTGAGGAAACTTCAAAACATCTGTAATCTACCTGAAAATACCATCTTGGCCACTATGGACATAGAGGCCCTTTATACCAACATTCCACATGAAGACAGATTACAGGCCATCAGGAACATCATCCCCGATGATAGCAATGCACTCCTGATTACAGAACTCTGCGACTTTGTACTCACCCACAACTACTTCTGATTCGGAGACAATTTGTATCTTCAAGTCAGCAGCACAGCCATGGGCACTTGCATGGCACCACAATATGCCAACACCTTTATGGCTGACCTTGAACAACGTTTCCTCGGCTCCCGCCCCCTAACACCCTTACTTTACTACATCGATGACATCTTCATCACATAGACCCACGGAAAAGACATTCTTGAAGAAATTCACAAGGATTTCAACAACTTCCACTCCACCATCAACCTCAGCCTGGACCAGTCCACATGAGAAATCCACTTCCTTGATACTACAGTACAATTAAATGATGGACAAATTTCCACCACTCTATACTGGAAACCTACCGACTGCTATACTTACCTTCATGCCTCCAGCTTCCATCCCAGACACATTTCTCAATCTACGGTATACAGTCAAGCCCTAAGATATAACCGGATTTGCTCAGATCCCACAGACAGAGACAAACACCTACAGGATCTATATAGAGCATTCCTAAAATTGGAAAACCCACCTGGAGAAGTGAAAAAACAGATTGACAGAGCCAAAAAGTACGTAGACATGAACTACTTCAAGACAAACCCAAAAGAGAAAACAACAGAATTCCGCTTGTCATTACCTAGAGTCCACAACCTAAACCCCTCCAATGCATTATCCACAATCTACAATCTATCTTGGAAAATGATTCCTCACTCCCAGAGGCCTTGGGGGAAAAGGCCTATTCTCACTTACAGACACCCCCCTAACCCGAAACAAATTCTTTCCAGTAACCATGCTACACAGCTACATCATAAGCATCCAGGAACCCAGCCCTGCAATCAGCCCCGATGCCAACTCTGCCCACATATCTATACAAGCAAATTCATCACTGGAGCCAACAACATAAGCTACCAAATCAAAGTCTCATTTAATTGCACATCCAGTAATTTGATATATGCCATTAAATGACAGCAATGCCCCACAGCTATATATAACGGACAAATTGGACAGTCCCTACGGGAAAGAATCAATGGACACAAATCAGATATACGTAAAGGGAACTTACAGAAACCTGTTGAGAACACTTTAACTTACCTGGACACACATTAAGGGATCTCCAAGTTGCTGTTTTGTTACAGACCAACTCCACAAGCCAAATACACAGAGAGGCGTTGGAATTACAATTAAGTCACAAGTTTAATTCTCATGCTAATGGTTTAAATAGAGATACTGGATGGTTGGGACATTATCAACCAATCAACCAATGAAGGTACCAATGGTTTTTTATGTCTGGTTTTAATTGCTAACTAATGGTTCTTACCTGCCTCTTTTAACTAGCTAGTCTTTAGGTGCTAATAGACTATCTGTTGTTTTCCAGTTTTTCTAGTCACATACATACTCAGCTTTCTCTTTGATACTTATCTATACTCTGCTTCTTTCTGTCCCCCCCCCCCCCCCCCAGCGCTTCCTTCTTCCCTCATTTATTTTGTTTCTAGACATCCAACACTCTGGTTATCTGAGGATGTGGGCTGTGCCCACGAAAGCTCATGATACCATCTACATATTTTGTTAGTCTTTAAAGTGCTACCAGACTATTTGTTGTTTTTTAAGTTTTTCCTGTTACAGACTAACTCAGCTACCTCTCTGTAGCTAATTTAGAACTCTGTAGAGTATATGAATAGTTCATATTTTCCCTCCAATGAGCATGATTTTGCATTTATCTACTGTGAATGTCATTTGCCCATTCATCTTGCTTCATTAAAGTTCCTCTGAATTTCTCCAGTCTTCCTAACCCGACTAACCAAAATCATTTAGGGCAAATTTACACAACAAAAAAAGATGTGGCGCAGCGAGTCTCAGAGCCCAGGTCAACTAACTTGAGCTGTCTCTTCAAGTTGAAAAATAGCAGTGTTCATGTTTGGGCCTGGACTCTGAAACCAGGTTTTAGAGCCTGGGTTCTGGCCTGAGCATCTACATTGCAAATTTTAGTCCAACAACTTGAGTCCCACAAGCTTGAGTCAATTGACCTGTGCTCTGATACTCAGTGCTGTGTTTTTTTAAATTGGAGTTTAGATGTATCATTTGTGTCACCTGAAAGTTCTTCTACCTTGCAATAGTAAATAGCAAATAGCACTCCCCTTTCCAAATCATTAATATAGTATATTAAACATGACTGAAGTTTGTAAGAAACCTTGTGGCACCCCACTGATGAAAACTAACCATTTAGTCTTATTTTTTTCTGTCTATTATCCAGTACAAAGGCCTTGTAACTTGAAGTATGGCCCAGAAAAATAAACCAAAAATGAATATTCACCTGAAATATGTACCACAACAATCTTCTGTGAAAGGATGATTTTAAATGAATTATAAATTAGAAATCACAAAACATATTCTTTCATTAGTTTCTTCAGGTCTATTGTACTGTCCCAGTTTATTATTTAGTTTTCACTGACCATTCATCTGATATGAAGACATTGAAACATTATTTAGATAGCATCACATACATCTGGGATAATTTACCTAGATATATATCAGCTGTTATTACAGCACCAGTTTAATGGCTTCGGGTTATAAATATTATTAATAGACCAACAAAACTTTTACACAGAACTAATAAACCATTGATCACAATTTGCCCTTTCATTCACCTTTGCTCTTGGTTGCTTTCATATTCTGGTTCTGATTTAAGATCTAGCATCTCATAAAAGCAGTGTACGTTTGGGTTTGGACTCTGAAACCCAGTGAAGTAGAGGGTCTCCAAGTGTGGGTTAGTCAAAACTTCATTCAAATTTAAAAATTTACAATATGTATATAAAATAATTGCTAAGTTTCCAAGACTATGAGAAATTTCCTATGACCATGCTGCTATAAGGTATATAGATAACTCAACTTAAAGCTTCCTGGGAATTTTTAAATGACTTATTACTATCTCGCTTTAATATTTTGGGGGGAGAGAGAGCTGGGTATAATAGTTAAAATTTTTAAATCTACAGACCAGCTAAGATCTGAGCTGGTTTTGAATAGTGACCCAACTGTTTGGCGGTCTTAGAATTTGGATTATTGCTTGAAATAATGGTATGAAATAACTCATTTCATAACATAAGCTTCTGCTTCATCTCTTTTAATCATATAATCTAATAAAGCTGTCTTTGGTGTTTTGCATATGGGAAACCCTTCTCCTCCACATCTACAATGAGATTTCATGAGAGTATCAAGGCAGTATTTATCAATATTACGATGACTTATTAAGGTGTCAGCCTATAAGCCTAAAAGTAAAGCAAAAGCTGCACACTTAAAATGCAAGGTGCTGCCAAATACTACCAAATGCAGTATATGCAAAGTCTTTTACTAAGATTTTGTTTTTGCCTCTTATGGCTGTGCTTAAGAATTAATGGTTAAATGCTCAATACTAACAACTATCTTTTCTTTTCAAAGTTAATTACCCTTGGCTACTCCTTGACATTAAAAATATGAGTATTAAATATCTTGTGTTTCATATTTTTCTTTTTCTTTAGATTTTAAAGCATTCAATACATATTTCAATATTGTATTAAATGAAGTCTATTAACCATACCACATTCTTATTAGTGATGTAATTATAAATAATGCTTTTCTAATATGCCGATTCATGTGACACATTAAAATTCAATATGTATTAACAGGATGTGTCAGTTTTTGATGCCAACAACAAACAAATTGGCTTGATCCTGAATTCCTGACTCTGGGGCAAATTTCTCACTTAATTCACTGGGACTTCTGTGAGTAAGGAATGCAAGAATGGACTCAATGAGTGCAGTAAATCAATAATATGAGTAACTCCCTACTCCTACCAATCAGGAACCCAAAAAGTAGAGTCTGACTTTTAAAACATGTACCCTATGAAACAGTAAATTCTAATTTGGTGGTCTTATAACCAATCACACAAAAGAACAAAAGGGAAAGGCAAGAATTTGAGGTGACAAAATGATAAGTCAGAGCAAGTACATCTGTGCAAGATTCAAGTTATCATTATTGCATTGTAGTAATGTTAAACTTTTTATTGAAATGATTGTTTTACTAAATTTATTCAAATAACTCCTTACCATAATTAAAAATAAGAAAGAAAAATATATTTGTGAATGCTATTGAAGATAAGCTAACCTGAGCTAGAGACATTTCAGCTATCAGACACTACAGTTCATGATATAAAGATGCACTGCATATAATCTGATCTGCAGATGTCACTTTTTAGACTAATGATAAACTACAGGTCTGAAAACTCACTTTCCATTTTAAGATATTTCTAACTTTTTCTTGTTGTGACAGGCAACAAAATTGATTAAATCCAGCCATGGGATTTGACTCTACAGCAGGATGGCTTCTATTTGTTGATTACTATTGATTTTCTTTGATACTTCATTTAAAAATCAATAGCTAAGAAGAAAAATAGGCATGGTTTACACATACTTAAACATACTATTGTATTCTGGAAGAGGCTACAGTTTTGGCAGGGCACTGGCATCCAATTATGAGAAAAGCTCTTAACAGGTGAAAGCAAGGGCTCCAGATCGATATTCAGTTTTCTTTCCCAATCAGAGAAGTGGCTATAAATTAGGCTCATCAGTGTTATTTTTAAGATATTTCTGAAGCAAATAACTTTACACTTTTTTCAGTGTTCCATAGCATTCCTGTTAAAGGACAAAAGATAAAGTTTACAGAAAAGCTATAAGAATATTAGCACTACCTGGAGTTCATCCGTGCCTTCAGCTTTTTGGCCTTCTTTTTAGTTTTTTGCTTCTCTTCTCCATCTTTTAAAGGTTCTACTGGAACAGAGCTTTCAATCACAATATCAACAATGTATTTCTTCAATGACAGGTGCTCCTGAAGAAGACATTGAAATAATATTCAATTTTCATTTTTACAGCAGGTGAAGGAACTAAGATTCTATGTCAAAAGAATATCAATGATAAATATTTAACAAAAGGTCCAAAACAATTGATGTATATAAACTTTTGTTTATATCTTTTCCATGTCATCTGTCCTTCTACAAACCAGTAGGATGACTGAATATTTCTGGAAACACTTTCTGATAATTACAAACTCAAGACATCCATACACATCCTTTGGTCAGATCAAACTGAATGAATAAGTCATCATTAGCTCAAAAAAAAAGGCAAAAGCAAACAAAGCACACACTACTTAATTAAAAGTAGTTTTACAAAATTTAATACAAAGCCTATATGATATTGATGGTGCAAACACTTACAGCACAAACAGTTCCACTGATTTACCTGGTCATAATTATATTATCTTCAATAGGACTCCTCACACACTTAAAATTAAGCATGTGCTTCAGTGTTTACAGCATCAGAGCCTATATTCGGCAAAACCTGAATTTATTTCTTTTTTTTTGTTCTAGCTAACTAATAATGTTGAGGAGACATTTAATTCATGAATGTTTCTGTGAACCACTGACAGAAAAGCTTGTTTTAAATTTCTTATAGCAAGTAGTGAAGGCTTGTTGTATCATTCTTAAGCAACTAAAATGTTACTTAATTATTTTATGCTGGGTGGAAAGCCAATGAAGCTAGAAAACAAACAAAATAAAAGCAAAAGCAAAAAACAAAATAAAGCAATAAGATATGCTGCTCATAGCAAATCTTAACCACTAAGAAAGCACCCACAATGCATCTGTTTTGAATATCTGTTTATATATCACTAAAACAAGTAATGAGTAATTATGTAACCAATAAAAGATGTTAACATTTCCATATACCTAAGGTGCATTTGGAGGTGAAAACAGAAGATTTAAGAACAGATTTAGCTGTAGAATAATTATTGGGGTTCCCAATATATCCCAGGATATCTTGTGATAGCAAGCCTGTAGTATTGGAAAATACTTGGAGTGGGGCACCAATGGCACTGAAGTGCCTGTAAACCCTGCTCTGCTTACAAACCTGGCCAAAACTGATCAGGATTGGCCAGGATAGGGCATGTCCAGGCCAGTCAGAGAATGAACTGAATGCATTATGCAGTTTCTCTAAGTGGGATTCTTCACAGGCAGTTAAAGTGTAGCCATGTAACTAAAATGTACTATTTCAGTTTTTGTATAATATAATAAAAATCCTTATGTCAGTGGTTCTCAAGCTTTTTGGCCTGCATCCCACCCTGCTAAATACAGGCCTTTCTGTGGACCACCAGCCAACTACCCATGATGACAACAATAGGTGAAGGTGGAGGTGCGAGGTCTGGCTGAGAAACTGGGTGCAGGAGTGAGTTCAGGGTGGGGAGTCTAAGCGGGAGGTAGGATGCAAGAAATGGCTGAGGGTGGGGTCTGGGAGGAAGGGAGGGTGCAGGAAGGGGATACCAGGTCTGGGTGAGATGTGGGGTGCAGGAGTGAGCTGAGAGTGGAGGTCTGGATGGGGGGTAGGGTGCAAGAGTGGGGTAGGAGGTCTGTGCGGGTGTAGGGGTGGGGGGGTCTGGGCATGAGGATGGGGGGTGCTTACTGGCTCTATTTCTCCTGCTGCTCCCAGGCACTGACCCCTGCTGTTCCCATTGGCCATGATTCTGCCAGCGAGAGCAGCAGGGAAAGTTTCAAGGTGAGTGGTTTCCTGCACTGTTGTTCCCCCAGCCAGGGGCAAGGGGAGCAGCAGCGCATGGAGTTGCTTCTTCCCCCTCAAGCCAGATCTGTTCTGTGAGACTCATGCCCTGAACCACAGCGTGAAGACGGCATTGGTACTCCAACCTCACAGGGGGCAGGGACACAGGGCTGGAGCAACAGCATAGGATCCCCGCTGCAAGGGGGAGCAAGACCCACACCCACCTGCAAGACAGTTGGACCACACTTTGAGAACCACTGCATGTTATGTGCCTCATGTAATCTGTCAATCACCCTTTCTGACTAGCAGTGCCGTTGGTAGAGATGCATCTGCCAGGCTTCCTGTTTCTGTCAGTGATACCAAGGCAGAAACAAATCAGAACAGTCATAGTGACTAATTATGGTCACCATATGGTATAGGACTTGTTGATGTAAACCAGCGATGAGCAACCTACTCTAGGTTGACCGACTAGCTAAGTAGCAGTTCTGCCGAAAAGGACCTGGGGATTACAGTGGGTGAGAAGCTGGATATGAGTCAACAATGTGCCCTTGTAGCCAAGAAAGCTAATGGCATATTAGGTTGCATTAAGAGGAGCATTGCCAGCAGATCTAGAGAAGTGATTATTCCACTTTATTCGGCTCTGGTGAGGCCACACCTGGAGTATTTTGTCCAGTTCTGGGCCCCCCAGTATAGAAAGGCTGTGGACGCACTGGAGAGGGTCCAGCAGAGAGTGACCAAAATGATTAGGGGGCTGGAGCACATGACCTATGAGGAGATACTGAGGGATCTGGGTTTGTTTAGTCTACAGAAGAGAAGAGTGAGCGGGGATTTGATAGCAGCCTTCAACTTCCTGAAGGGAGGTTCCAAAGAGGATGGAGACAGGCTGTTCTCAGTAGTGACGGATGGCAGAACAAGCAGCAAAGGTCTCAAGTTACAGTGGGGGAGGTCTAGGCTGGATATTAGGAAAAACTATTTCCCTAGGAGGATGGTGAAGCACTGGAATGGGTTACCTAGGGAGGTGGTGGAATCTCCATCCCTAGAGGTTTTTAAGTCTCGGCTTGACAAAACCCTGGCTGGGTTGATTTAGTTGGGATTGGTCCTGCCTTGGGCAGGGCGCTGGACTTGATGACCTCCTGAGGTCTCTTCCAGCTCTATGATTCTAGTGAGTAGGCCACAAGTGGCCTTCCTTCATGTCAGTGGGCCCCAAGATTCCCAGGGTTGGGTAGTTTTGCTAATTGCACTTGTGTACCTAAAATTTGCAGGTGTGCCAATGAAAACTTAGCAGCACTTCGATTGGAGGCAGAGAGAACACACGGCTCTCGCAGTCAGTGATGTGCGCAATCAGCACATACTTCTCTTCATGTGCCCCTGCTCTACGTGCGTATCACTTCAGTTATACTGGTATGAAAAAAATTATGCGGACAGAAGTCAGTAGAATCTGGCAACTCTGTGTATGGGCAAGAGTAAATAAAATGTCTGATGGGCCACACACAGAACCCCGATGGAGGCATGCAGTTCTCGGGCCACAGGTGTATCACTGATGTAAGCAATAATGCAGAACTCTGATTTGTGTAATTACAAATAGCTCTGTACTTTGTAGTGATAGCATTTTGGTATGAATGAAGGATGTGTGTGTTAATTAGATAACCTGGAAGATCGTTTCTAGCCTCAGATGTATCAAAAAGGGGAGAGCCGGAATCTCTGTGGTCACATAAAACTCCTGTCAGGATGAGAGCGGATTGACAAGCCTGAAGTTAGAAGCAAGCACTCCTAACAAATCCCATCAAAACCAGGGGGGGCAACACCCAGAAAAGTCACCAGCAGACTCATGTTAAACATCAGTGAAAACAATCTCCAAATAAACTTATGTTGTATAGTGACTGATTACAACATGATGCAGCAAAATCCATAGACTTGCATGAGAAGGGATTTCTATGAGATGGAGTGCCTTGCATGGTGCTGCCCACAGCCTCAGAGCTCGGAATTGCAACCGACAGAACCAAGCTCCCTCCTTGCATCCAACCTAGCTCATCACTAAGTTGGTCCAAGCCTCTGATTTGTAGCTATAACATCAGTGGTGGCACAGAGTGCGTGTGTGTGTACTTGCACATTTGATGATTTTTGTATTATTCTTTTTACATTGTATTCTCAATAAACACGGTGGATTGCCTTTTCTCCTGAAAAGATCCCGCGTGCTTCTAAGCATAACAAAAGCTGCCCAGGGACGGTAATGGTAGAAACATTGATAACTGTCTTCCACAGGTCACTCTCAGTCAGTGAGGTACAGCTACCTCTGCTCCAACTGGAATGAATTAGCTCTTCATGTATTTAACCACACAAATTGTGAGTCATTCAGCCTCAGGCCTTCTGATATTCTCAACATCACCTTCCCTTAGTTGTCTTCTTTCTCAATTCAATATGATTAAAATTGGGTTTCTTCTCGCCTCACCCTTTCCCAGAAACATTAACCCATCAGCAAATAGTCTCAAGCTTTCTGTCAATTTTAGACTACACTATAAAACTCTCTTTTTGTTGTCTTTTATGGAAGATTTTCTTTTTAATATTACTTCTCTCTACCCAACCTCATCTCCTTCTGTTCTCCAATCTTTCCCCTTCATTTGCCTAATATTCAATTTGTTTTTGTCCCAAGTTGTGTGTTCAGATTCAGTAGTAGATCCTTTTCCCATGCTGTTCCCTTCTTGCTTAATAGACTCTCTTTATAATCCATCTCAATATGCATCTTTTCTCCCTGGCCATCTATTTCTAACTCTTTCTCTAAAAAGTCTCTGAGGGGTAGCCATGTTGTTCTGTAACTTTAAAAACAAAAACTCCGGTCATCTGAAGAAGTGGGCTGTGCCCACGAAAGCTCACGATACCATCGACACGTTTTGTTAGTCTTTAAGGCGCTCCCAGACTATTTGTATACTAATGCATAGTCCTGTGGCACCTTAGAGTACATCTAGACTACATGGCTCCGTCGACAGAGCCATGTAAAATACTTTACTCGGCATAGTCAATGAAGCGGGGATTTAAATAATCCCCACTTCATTAAAATAAAAATGGCTGCAGCGCTGTGCCAACAATCAGCTGATCCGGCACAGCGCGTCAGTCTAGACGAGGCGCGGTTGACAAGGGAAGCCTTTGTCGACCGCTCCGGTATGCCTTGTGAAACGGATCAGCTGATTGTCGGCACAGCGTGGCGGCCATTTTTATTTTAATGAAGCGGGGATTATTTAAATCCCCGCTTCATTGACTATGCCGAGTAAACTATTTTACATGGCTCCGTCGACGGAGCCATGTAGTCTAGACGTACCCCTAGGGTCTAACAAAAAAATATATGGTATTGTGAGCTTTTGTGGGTAAAAGTGGGTTTTGCCCACGAAAGCTCATGATACTATATTTTAGTCTCTAAGGCAGGGGTGGGGAACCACATCCAGCCCCTGGAGGCTCAACGCCCCCCTGTGTATTGTGGGTTCCGAACTGGCCCTCCAGTCCCCTCACTGCTGGAGCTGAAGCACACACAATGTACTAGGCTGGGCCCCCCTAGCCTCTGGTATGTGAGGGGAATGTGGTGAGTTTCTCTCCCCTTCTCAGTCAGGGGCCATGTCAGTGAGGGGCTTTTTTTCCTGTTAGTTTGCTTGTGATTTTTTTTGTGTGCTTCTCACTTGATTTGATTTTTCTGTGGATAAGCGGCCCCCAACCAAATGGGTTCCCCACCCCTGCTCTAAGTTCCAAATAATTCCTATTCCCTGGATTTCCAAGTTTTCCCCAGTGCTCAATAATGCTCACTGAAAATTAACCATGGAATCCTGGATCATTCCTGCTCTATCCGGGGTATAGATCCTTCCTGTATAATTCTAATATAACCTAAAGCCTTGTATTTTTATGTCTAAACTATAAATGGCTAGAAACAGCTTATCATATTGAGTACAGTAATTCCTCATTTAACACGTGCCCGCTTAACATGTTTTCGCGATAGCACGATTTTTTTTTAGGGAACGTTTTTTGAATTACATGACCGTCCCCAGAATAACATGATTTCCCCAGCTGGCCCGTTCCTGGCGGCTGCACGGGGCTTCCCCTGCCTCCCTGCAAAGCGGCGGAGGGTTCGCCGCTCGCCGCGCCGTTCCCCGCTGACTCCCCCTCGCCAGACGCCTTGCCCTCTCTCCTCCGCCCCTGCTTGCAGGCCAGAGGCTGGGTTTCCCCAGCCAGCCCATCGCTGGCAACTGCGCGGGGCTTCCCCCGCCTCCCTGCAAAGTGGCAGAGGGTTCGCCGCTCGCCACGCCTTTCCCCGGCAACACCCCCTCGCCAGACGCAGTGCGGGTCCCGGCAGACTTATCACAGGGGCATACTCCCAACCCAATCCCCCTCCCCTGTCCTCCCCTTCCCTTCCCCAGAGCCAAACACCTCCCCTCCCTTCTGTAACCCAGTCGTCTTTCTCCCCTAACCGTATGTCCCGGTCCCAACAGACACCACCACTTGAAACGCAATTCCCACCTTTTCCATTATTTTCAATGGGAAAATTGACCCCGCATAACATGTTTTCACTTAACACGATCATTTTCTGAAACATATCTATAGTGTTAAATGAGGAATTACTGTATAATCATCATATATTCAGGAACAAAATTTTGGAAGGGATATAAACACTTCAGAGCATAAGCCAATCATTAATTGATGGGGATTACAAAATTTTTTTCCTTAGGAGCAAGTTATGCCATTAGGCTCTGATTCCAAACTCATTGGGCTCATCTAGACTACGCGGAACGGTCGAAAGAGGATATGCAAATTTGACCATTCTGCATAGTCTAGATGAGCCCACTAATATTAATGGGAGTCCTTCCATTTACTTCAATGGGCTCTGTCTATTTGCAAGGTTTTTCTTACACTATTTTGCAAGCATCTTGCACTGGCCACCGTAAGAGAGACTATTTAGTCAAATGAACCAGTGGAGTGATTTCAATTTTAATTTCTTAATGTCCTACATTAAAATAAATTTCACTACATTTCATAATTGCATATTCAATTACATTAATATTTTTCATTATATTTGTGGTATTTTTCCTTTTTTTACTGAAGTCCTTTTAAAACTTTTTATAAATGTATATTTAATTAAAAAAAAACTTGCAAATACAGAAAATGATATACAGATAAGAAAAAGTAAAGAAAACAGTTTTTCCACACATGATTTAATAAAATTAATCCCAACTCCAAAATTTTTGGTACTGGGAGAGAGAGCAAAATTATTCCAAAACGGTTAACATATAATAAAAATCAGCTTTTAAAATCCCTCAAAAACATATCCTATAAATACAAACGAGCCAGTTATGGCTTTCCCACAAACCCCAGTTACGGGCAGTATGTAACTGTACTGCTCCAGGAGCTGACCTGAAGCAGATTCTGAATCACTAGCTGCTTCAAAGTTCCCCCCGCTCCAGAAGAGACATACTGAGTCAGCCGCTGTTACAGTAAGGAAATTATTTCAAAATAACTTATTTTGAAATAACTCCCAAAATAACTATTTCAAAATAAGCTTATTCCCCAAGGAAAGCAGGAGCACAGATTTTGAAACAACCAGCCCAATATTTTAAAATAACAGGGTTGGTAGTGTGGACGCTCCACTTCTTATTTCAAAATAAAGGGGGTTATTTTGGAATAACTTTCTAGTGTAGACCAGGGCTAAATGTCCTCAGTCTCTGACTGGCATGTAAAAAGTGGAAGCAACATATATACAATGGGTGTAGGAAAGTAATGTTGTATCTTATGCCAATTTATTGTCATTTGCATGCGCACAGGAGACCTCAATCTGAAAAATAATTCTTAACATTTCTATAGTTACTGTTAACCCACTTTTAATTCAACTAGTGACTCTTATTTCAACTGATTAAACTGCTTAGCTTTTTTTAATCAAAACTTCTGCATTTATCTTCCATATTGAACAAGTCTTATAGAAAAAAATAGTATTTGATCATATAAATTAAATTATGGATCATAATGCAGATGTACAAGGGAGCCAAATTAAGGTTATGCAGACAATAAAAACAAACTATCATTTCATAACTTTTAAAAATGATTACTCTTTTAATGTAATTTTTGTATGTAATTTCCTAGGCATTTGAAAAAGAAAAAAGGAAAAAAAAAATTATCAGCAACATGTGATCCAATTATTGGTATAATTCTAAATCTACTTCTGCTTCCAAATGTTATTAAGATATATATTCATACCTTCCAGATGTCACTCAAAAGTATTTTTATTGCAACTAGTAGAAATCACAGATTTCCATATTGTATCTTAACTGCTTGGGATGATTAAAGTAAAATTTAATTTGAGCTAATGAGCCCCAGGCAAGGAGGAACATGAAATTAACTAGATGCATTAATTTCAGTTGCTATATTCATTTGTAGTACATTTATTAGTATGTTTCTTGTATAGCACTGAACACATTGAAGGACAACATAAATGAGAAACTGCTCACTTATTATTAAACTTTGAAAATGATCAGGATCATAATCAGAAGAGGCCCTGTCCTTTTAAAAAATGTAATTAAAACTGAAAAATAAATAAATAAAATTTAAACTAATAAATAAAATCAACTAGAGGAAAAAACATTCTGTGCCTAATTCTACAGCAATACAGACAGTATGTTCCAGAAAACAACTGATCATATTTTCTCTTACTTGTCCAGGAAAAATGTACGCCTCTTAAAAACTAAATTAATCTTTGTGACATTTCCTGGAAAAAAGGCTGCTTAATTTTTATAAAACATTACAGTACAATCTAGCCTAGCAAAATCAAAATAAGCTTGAAGTTTCTATCTTAAATCATATGTATGCAAAGTGAATGTTAAACCAATACTATGGCTAAGAAATCAAGCCCACCAACCTCAGGAAATTCTAAAAAATAAGTAATACAATAATAAGTTGGTCATACGGCACATCCTGTATATATTAAGGATTTAACATTTAACAAAAGAAAAATTAATAAAACTCCTCAAACTCCTGGAGACTTTTGGTCCAGAAGGGAAGCCGCAGGAGTAAGCCCCCAGTAGTGTTCATCAAACTCTCACAACCACTGTCCTTCTAGTCAATACTTGACTGCTTCTGGTGAAAGGAAAGGTGACTTAAGATCCTTCAGACTCTGCTAGAGCTCAGAAGGGATAAGCAACATACACCGTGTTGAACTAAACCTGTGTGGTCACAAGTCTTATCAATGCTTTTCTATGGCCCCAATGACTTGTTGGTGTCATGTTTTTTTCATTTTAAGAAAACTTGGTATAACACTTTTGTCTCATTGGACATTGAGACATCCAGTGCCTGGCACATTCTGGGGTGTTTGATTAATAAAACAACAAGAGCCATAACAATTTTAGTGAGAAAAACTTAAAAAACAACAAATAGTCTAGTAGCACCTTAAAGACTAACAAACCATGTAGATGGTATCATGAGCTTTCCTGGGTATAACCCACTTCTTGCGATGATCTCTCAACTTTTAAAACTGTACTCTAGTATATTTTACTATCATCATTTTTTCTAATGATGCGATCTCACACAAATCACGCTGTGGCAAGACAATTATACCTTCTGTAATTCACGAGGTGTTTAAAATTATTTGAATAATTAAATTTTTTAACTTATGACTCTACAGGTGTGGAACTGATTCATGTGTTTATCAGATCTACAATCAATTTACTTATACCAGTCAAAGTGGCAGTATGAGCAAAATGAAGCTAATTCTCTGCTTTGAAACAGACACCATCTAAAATAAAAGAGCAGGCAATCTTCCTTCAGATATAAGATGAGAGTAAACCAGCTGCCCCCCCTGCCACCCAATGACAGTTACAAACACTCTATCAGATTTCTGATAGGTGGGAATGATGAATGAGACAAAGCCTTGTATCGCCTTTGCAGGGTCCAATGTCTCTTTCCTGATCTAATCTTTAGCTTAATAGATGACTCAAACAGAACTACAGAGTTCAACAAGCTCATTCATTTATCATCTTGTGAGGGACAAAAAAAGGTCTTAGCTGTCAATAGCACAACATGGGATGGCTACAAAACATGCTGTACAAATGAAATCAAGCACTTTAGCAGAGTATGTTTCTCAGAGTTCTCAACTTTCAATTGTGGCAGTTTGGATTAATTATCAAACTTCATCCTCACAGCTCATTAAAATAAGACTAGAATAATAACACCTTGTGTCACAAATAACTGTCACTCATTGAATGTGCAGATCAAAGTGTAGGATTATCACACTGGGCAGAAATAGGACCTTCAGGTGTGAAACAAGTGCAGCTAATAGCTCAGATGGTATTAAATGGCAATTTTACTCTGTGAACCCAACAGTAGTTACATCATGCTTCAGAACTGTATAAGAATATTTACTCATGGGTCCTGCTAAGCTTGTAATATTTGTGTGAAATAATGTAATTTCTGAAGTCCACATAACTAGTAAATGATACCAATTTGCAATCCTGAGAACAATTATGCATGTAACTTTAGTTGTCTGAGCATTCCACAGAAGTCAAGGGATGACAGAGAAATATACACACTGCCACCCAACCAATTTATTTGCTAAGTACTGAACAGGGCCTAATCTTTCAAACACTTAGACTCATCAATATGTAAATATATCGATGTTTGAACGACTGAGCCCTATACAATACTATTTAACAAGTAAATTGGTCTAATCTTCCTAAAGTTTTATTTTGGCAACCAATATTTACATTATGGAGTTCCACAGTTTGATCTCTAAACAAGATAATACATTGTAATTGATTGGCATTTGATTTAATTCTTGCCCAAAACACTTCTTTAAATGAATGTTAGATATAATAACAGATACTCCTTACCTACCTCACATGAGCATTGTGAGGATTAATATGTTTTCTACAGCAATACAAAGGTGTAAAGGACTATGTTGCTGATTCTGCAACTGAGAAACCACAAGTGCCCCAAAATCTTAGTGCATCTATACATTTCCCACCTTTTGTTGAATCAAGACAGTATAAATTCTATGATTATGTTAACATATTTTCAAATGAAATCTGATGCTATTAAGACTGTTGTTCACATAACTAAATCTTTGAAGTTGATAGTTGTTTCATAATTTTAACATGACAGATTTGATTGATCACACAGTCTCCAAAATATCATGGCTATCTAGAAACAACTGCTATAAATAAGCAAAAAAAATTACCATTTCCTATTTTGGACCATACCTTTTCCCATATACGGAAACATTCCACAAAGATTATGGTCAGGTTCTGCCACCTTTACACACACTGGCTACTATCTTATTCTGCAAGTAATCCTATTGAAATACATCAACTCGCAAAGTGGCATACTAGTTAATCTTTGTGCAGAATCTGGACCGCATATAGTGTCTAGTATATCTAGTGGACACTATGATAGCCAGCCATAGAGTATGGCAACGAGGAGAAATTTTATATTAACATATTTAAGGGTCTTCTATTTTACTTTAAATCTGGCCAATGAAATTTTTTGCTCTATATTCTTTTGTTAGTGTTAGATTGACAAGTCAATAGACTAGAAACTCTCCTGTTTCATTCCAGTGACTTTTATGCAGTTTTACCGAAGTTGTGGTAGGAATGTATGTTTTAAAAATGTATGATGTACCATATCTGGTTTTTTTGTAGCTAAGAAGCACCAGGCATAAGTTATATAAATTTAAGTTTCATACTGAATGGCAATTTATATGGAAACATTTAATTTACAGTTCCTTCACTAGAGCTCCATATTGCAATTTATTCACCAGATTTTGAAAACCAATTGTCTTTTTGTGCGACCTCTGCATACCTAACTCATGCTATTTTACGTTTATCAGTAATCATCTGTGGACAAATAACATCAACTGACATCTAATGAAATCCACTAAATTGAAAGACAAAAGGGAGAGGTAGAAGCCCATTTTTTAATTAAACTGTTCAGATGAATAGACTCTGTTCCTTGTTCTTGCTCCTAAGGCAGACTCTGTTCCTTCTTCCAACTGTGAAATCCCTTTGGTTAATATGATTACCCCCCCCCACACACACACACACCTTCTTACCCACCCACAAAGTGTATTGCATTAAAATACCAAATAACTCACTGCACATAGATCTAAGTGAGATCAAACTTTCCAGAGCCAGATAGGTGCTAGAAAAGCATTGAGTACTGACATGCAAAAAAGCACATAAGTTATGGATACAGTAACACAAACAAAGCTTTTTCATTTGTATGCCACTACTCTCAGTACTCTTCAATAGTTTGCATGTTTACATAATAGTTTTGATGTCCACACCCTGGGAATAAACAGGCTTGAGCATGCTTATATGGTCACCAAATTCTGCATAAGAAGTTTCTTCATAATAATCACTCACAAACAGATCACAAAAATTAGATTTTTTTTCAAGAAGAAAAATCAAGAGATTATAGTGAAATTGCAGAGTTGGGGTTTTTTTTAAACCATATGTTCTAAAATCTCTGGTCTTCATCCTGACTTCCTTACTTTGGCAACACTTGGTAAAGTTGATGGGGTTGTGCAAATGGAATAACCTAAGCGAGAAGTTGATGACTGGGCTTATTATGGGAGAGAATTCATAGAATAATAGAACTGAAAGGAACCTCGTCAGGTCATCAAGTCCATTCTCCTGGACTCATGTCAAAACCACTCACCACCTAGATCGTCCCTAAGAAGTGTTTGATTAACCTGTTCTTAATCTACAATGATGGAAATTCCACAGCGTCCCTTGGAAATTTACCCCTCCCCCCCCCAAACACATAGGGACAAAGTGATGATAAACAAACCTAAATGAATCTAAGTGGAGATTAAATTGGTGCAGCTTTTTCTCAGCCACCACAAGATGTAAGTTACAACAACTCTGACCATGCGGAATCTACCTCAGAATTTGACCCAGTGTTTCAGACCATAATGACAATTTACAAGTTGAAGTGTACGACAGAGAGGAAAAGCAATCAGTAACTACAATAGATACATAAGTTATAGAACAAATATAAAATCAATGTAATGATGGATTGGCACCTTATAAAAAACAATGATGTTTTAAAGCTCACTGGATTAATATATTATGAGTATGACCAAGGTCATGAACAGAAACCCACAATATGTTCTCTTTGTATATAGGATAATGTCAAGGGCGCCATTTCGGGGGGTTGGGGGGGCAAGCAGCCGTGCACTCCGGGACACAGCTTGCTTTTCATCCTGTTTACCGGACATTAAGGGAGTGAGGGGAAAGTGCTTGCAATCCGTGCATGACCCTCACACCTGGCTGGTGAGTTCCCTTCACCATCCAGGTGGGAGAGGCATGCACGGAATGCAAGCACTTGCCCCTCACTCCCTTAACATCTGGGGAATGAGATGAAATGCAAGCCACATACCAAAGAGCACGGCTGCTGCCTCCCCAGCCTCCCAAAATGGTGCTCTTAGATAATGTGCAAAAACATAAAAATGAAAACATTGAATCATCCTGCAGTGTAAACCTTAGAATCCTTTAAACGCTGCAATTTCAGGACCTGCAGCCTTACATTGAAAGAATTTAGCAGAAAAATCAAGTTATTTGGCAGGACTGCAATTTAAAATTACAGAGTAGAAGAATGAGGCATAAATAGATAAGAGAGACCAACTGAGCCACAGAGAAAGAGTTTTAATCCCCTTCCCACTGTTCAGACATTCAATCATTGACAGTTTTGTAACTTTCCAAATGCAGCAAATGTGCCTTATCCTCAAACTGCATGAGAAACTGAATTGACAAAACCTATTTGACTATTTGACATAATAACCCAATCATTCTCGCCAAAAAAAACTCAAATAAAAATCTCAACCTGAAAACTGAAGAGAACATGTCTACACACAATACACAATATAGTCACTTTTGATATTCATTGATGGCTCTTAGTGGTGTTGAGTAGGTGTAGAAAGAATACCATATTTGTAAGCATTAACTAAGTCATCAGAAGTGAAAGTTCAGTTATATTGATTATATGTGGAATTATTTCTAATACAAAAATCTAGCTTTTGAAAAAAAAAAGACAACATTAATGAGTAACATTGGTATGTAAAACAACACGAGGAAAGCAAAGTGTCCAAATTGAAATAGTAAAATAAAGCAAGGTCAGGATTATTACAGGTAAAATATTCTCATAAAAATTTGAACAACCAGAGGTGCTCTGAGTGTGAGTCCCAAGATGAGTAAGAGATAATAAAATGTCTTCTACTCGATGGTTGAGTCTAGGGATTCCAAGAATAGTTTAGTGCTGTTGAATAGCACATGAAATAAGTTGCATCTGGAGTGGGCCTTCTGGACTGATTCATTACAGGATTAATAATTGAGGCTTCTCAAAGGAATTTATTGGTGTGCCAAGAAAATAGAGGGAACTGAAGATTTCTCAGAAAAATCAGCCCAAAGGATGTACAGTCCTTGCATTTTCTATCTGATCTTTCACTAGCTGGAGAAGATTCTTTTATCTCCATGTGGTCCTAACTGTAACTAAAGCTGACCAGGAAAGTAATCTTGCAAAAGCTGCCAAGTCAGGAACTGCTGGTAAAGAAAGACCATCTGGTACAGGCCAAGTAGCAAATGATAATGAGAAGCTACGTTAGCTGTGATTTGTGTGTCTAATTTTGCTGACCTAAATGAATCCTATATGAACTAAAATTTGAATATATAAGTAGTGTTGGGCCTTTAACAAGCATAATTCTTTATACCTCTCCCCCGATATTAATATAATCTTGATGTTATTTAAAAATCTCACTGTGAAAGTCAGTGTTTTAAAGATATTTTAAGTATTTAAATAAATAAAAATATACTGAACTATACCACACATAGCATTTATCTTCTGAATTAGAAAAGTGTCAGGAAGTGAAGGAAAATAGCAAATGCACTTAAAAATTATTAGAAACAGCAGTAGAGGAAATAAGAATAATTTACTTTTTATTAGCACTTCATCTTATTTTCATACTGAAGAATCAAGACATGCCAACACCCTCACCACATATTTTATTTAGGATGTCTTTCTTTTTCATTAAAATGTACACATTCAGTATAGCATTACTCAGGTCAAAAGCCTGATATTCTCACCTTCGGCTTTTCCAATAGATGGCTGCCAAACATGAGCAAAGAGATGGTGAGAATTAGTATCTAGGTCTAAAAAAGGAAGTGATGAGCGCAAAAACAAATTATGGGTATTCTTACTACAAGTATATTTAGGGACAAATTTAGTGTAGGTAGGCACTGGGAGGTATAAGACAAGCTGTCTAGATTTAAGATGAAATTAATCCTTTAAGAGGTTTCTATGGACAAGGTTAGGATGGCAGAAAAATTAAAGCTATAGTTTGCACCAGCATACTAAAGGCATTCCACTGATATGAACTTCTCCACAGTCACTGTATTAAAAAATAAAAATATTAAAAAAACCTTTTGACTGTCCATTCTATACCTCCTGTTCAGCGACCACTGCAACGTTTCTTAGGTCTTGAAGCATGCATTTGGGCATGTGAAGACACACACAAACACAAGAATAGCAGCCACACACTCCTGCAATGGCTGATGCCGGCATATGGCTCTCCTAAATTTGGCTTATCATGTGTTAACTCTATTTAAATAGCCGTGTAACAAATTCTAAATAACTGCAACTTAAAACATTATACTGCATCAAAAATATATAAAATTACGCACACACTGTTTATGCAGAAGAACAAAAAAATATATATAGAAACACATATACAGTGTCCTAAAACACAGGACACCACATTTCATTAAAGTTGAGCCATATTACTATAAGTTTATGGAAAAGGAGAAAGTGACACAAATTAATGTATGTATTTTAAAACAAACATTTTAAAATCATTTGATAAAAGTCACAAAGATCTAAGGATTGAGCCCACAAATAACTAACTTGAAAAATATTCATGGTAAGCCTATTACTTACATAGCAATGTATATTAAAACAGAACCATAAGTAAGTAAAATGTACTAATGACTTTAGAAAACCTGCAAAAAGCAAAAGGAAATGTGCTAACAAGTTCTGGATGCCACAGTATACAATCTGTAGCAGATGTTGGAAATCTGCGAACCAGGCATGATGACATTAAAAGAGCTCTCCGACCAAGGATACCCAAAGTGATAAGTAGGCCTGTGGCACTTCTGTTTTACCCACAAAAGCTCATGATTCTATAAATTTGTTAGTCTCTAAGATGCCATGGGACTATTTGTTTTAAAAAGTTATAGACTAACATGGCTACCCCTCTGATATCCAAAGTAGTTCCTATCAAATCTAAAGATGATCACATCTTGACAGACAAATCACAAACTAATATTATTAATATTCTAATAGTATTTAAATAATTATTTAAAGATCTCTCAATGTTTGATGTACTAATTGAGCTTGATCAAGAACAAAGCACTGAAGAGCAGGATAAGGATTTTGATTCTCTCGTTATTGGAAAAGCAACTGGAAAAGACGGTATTCTGGCAGAGGTATTCAAATGTGAGAAACCAACTCTTTTACTACATCCTTCAATGCTAAAAGAAAGTAAAAGTTCCTCAGGGCATGTGTGATACAAGTATAATTACTCTTTACAAAAGCAAAGGAAACAAGGGAGATTGTTACAACTACAGAGGCATTTCAATTCCCAGCATCACGGGCAAACTGTTCGGAGTGGTGCTTACATGGCTGCAAGTACTTGCTGAAAGGGTCTACCCAGAGACACAATGTGGATTCTGGGCAGGAAGATCTATAGTGCATGTGATAGACTCTCTCTGCTTACCACAGGAGAAAAATAGAGAACAAGGGAAACCACTTTTTATTGCCTTTGTTGACTAAAGCTTTTGATGCCGTTAGTAGATCCAGTCTGTACAAAGCAGTGCAAAAAACTGAATGCCCCCAAAGCTCCTCAGCATAATACAGTCTTTCCATGACAATATGCAAAGCAAAGTGAAACGTGAAAGAAACTCCTCTGAAGGTTTTGAGGTAGAAAGCAGAGAAAAACAAAGGTGTGTTCTGGCATCTACACTCTTTGGAATGTTCTTTTCAGTACTGTTGAGCTATGCATTTAAAAATGTAGAAGATGTTTATTTTCATACACAATTTGATGGCAAGAAGTTCAACTTTGCTAGACTAAGCGAAGACTAAGGTACGAAAAGTTGCACTGAGAAAATTCCTTTACACTGATAATGCTGCCCTTCACAGTGAAGTTCATGTAACAGCATTTGCACATCACTTTCAAGATGAATGTTGATTTTTTTCACTGACCATCAGTGCAAAAAACACAGTAATCATGGGACAAGATACAGAATGCCAACCTTCCATTATACTCAGTGATACCAATTTCCAAACCATGGACTCATTTTGTTACCAAAGAGTTCCTCTTAACTAGAGCCTATCTTTGGATGAGGAGTTGGACAAACATAATGGAAAAGCAGCCACCAAATTTGGTCCCTCACAAATAAGCATGGAAGAACAAGAAGTTTATGATGAAGACTAAGATCTTGATTTATAAATACTTCATAGCCAGCAGCCTCTTTTACAGCAGAGAGACATGGACTTCATGTAGCAGGCAAGAAAAGACTCAATAGTTTTCATCTATGGTGCCTGAGATCCATTTTAAGAATAACCTGGCAAGATAAAACCACCAATGAAGAAGTGCTAATGAGGGTACAAATCTCCAGCCTGACAGCTATTATCAAGCACAACAATCTTCGTGGGTTAGGTCAAATGCATAGAATGCAAGATGGCAGAATTCTCTTATATATATATTGTGAGTTACAAGAAGGTCAAAGACAAAGAGAACACCCAAAACAAAGGTCTCTTTTCTTATAGTTTTTATGAGAAGCAATCCAATTCTAGGGACACTCCATTTTCCTGGCACAACCAAATCCTTACCTTGTTTTCAGTTACAATAAGAAGAAACTGTATATCAAATGTGGTGGTCCTAGCTCTTACCATTTAGGAGGCATTCTTGAACAAACAGACAGACAAACTCTCTCAAGTATATAGTAGATTTACAACAATTTAACTAATTCTACTAATTATGTTACATGCCTGCTCTGCACAAGCTATGAATATTTCCACCCACACTACGGAAATTGCTTCAGTATGGAATTTATTTTCATATCTCAACAGTTTAAAAACTAACATTTATACTGTTTACAGTTTTTTAGAATTCATGGACTTGACAGCAAGTAAAAAATAATCCACGGAACTCAAACAGAAAAGATTTTGGTTTTTCTCACGCTGAGCAAGATTGACCTTTAGCAAGTATCCACACTGCCCAGAACAAGCAGTGTTTCAGTGTTCATTCAAATTTTAAACAGCATCAACCATTTAACATTCTTCTGACAATCAAACAATTTTTAAAAAATCCACATACCATGAAAACTAAATGCTTGCATAACGTATTAACAGAATGGGATACCTTATAGTTTAAATTTTGTGACAATGACATGGACAAAATTTAATTATGTTTCAGTTCTTTCTGTGATCTCTCAAGCAACACTAGAGAAAGTCTATGGTCAAATTACAATTAAAAACAATAAAAGCTTTCTTTCTAGTCAGCTACCTATTACACTTAACAGGCTTAAAACAAAATGTGTCAAAGATCAAGAGTAAGTTATCTGAGGTGTCAAGTGCATAAGGTTAAAGGTGAAATTTTATTAGGTCAAAGGTGGTATAAATAAAATCTTATATGTCAAAGAAGAAGGGTCACAGACAAGGTGTATATAATATAAAGACATCACAGATGACAAGTAATAACTTTAAGTAGTGCAAGTGTGTTCACTATAGATACCTTCATTGATTAAAACTGAAACTCAGCGGCTAGTGACTAGGAACATTACATTGCTTTATTTTAATACATTATTTACTTCTATATATTGTGCTGGAAACTTGCTTTCAAGTATGCTTGACCTAATCCTAAATTATTAAATGCTTTATTTATTGGAGACACAAAGTTTGGCATTAATTGTGCATATCAAATGAAAAGAACACAAAATTAATCTTAGTGAATGAAAAGAGTTTTATTGTGAGAGTACTTCCACGATTCATACAACTGTATAGTTTCATTATTGTGTACATAGAAGCAGATGACATGTAGGTATAAATCAAATTATTATTATAAGGTTATTAAAATGTCAATAAGCTGGTACTACACTAGTAGTAGTACTCTGTGGTGGCTTTAGGTTAAAATTTTAGACAGGGACAGTAAGCCGCAGCACTGCACATACATTCATTAATTAAGTGGGTCTCTGCATGCACCCGCAAACACTGCCCCTGCAGCTCCAGTTGGCTGGTTTCTGGCCAATGAGAGCTGTGAGAATTGTGCTGAGGGCAGGGGCACCACAGAGATACCCCCCTCATCCCAAGGGGTGTGCCACACAGAAATACACACACTGGCCTCAGCAGCTGGCCGCTTTGAGCAGTGTGTGGGACCACAGCCGGCAGAGAGCCTGGCCGAGGGTCCCATTGGGCTGTGGGTTGAATCCTAATGTTTCGTGGGCTGGATCTGGCCCACAGCCATATTTTGCCCATCTCTGTGCAAGGAAGAACCAGTTGGAAGCAATCAAGCATCAATTTCACCAGATCCATATGCTCTCGGCTGTGTCTCTCATTTGTCTTATGTAATTCTGTATTAGTTTTAATAATGCCTTACTTCTAAGAGTCCAGGCTGTGCTGCCTCCTCATAAATCTATCAGACAACATATGGTACTACAGTGAGGTAGAAAAGAGGACAGCAGTGAAGGAATCAGTTATCTTAGACTTGGAACAACTAAAAGTCCCCAAGGAGTTGAACTCATGTAATGCAACAGACTACAGGAATAGATTCAAAGGAGTTTTGAAAGGTGTTAGATTTATCTATCTATATCAATATATGTAAGCTGTCAGCATTGATGAAAAAAAGTCAGCAGAAAATACAATGTTCTACTTTTCAGGTCTTGGCAGTGGATGTCTTTAGTAGCATGCAACAAAGTCGGGAGAGAGAGCAAATTATGACATAATTTTGCAGCACTCTGAAGAGCATGGTATACCGAAAAATAATTAAACATAAATATATATTTCACCTTAGAAGACAAATGGAAAGTGAGTCCTTTGAAGAATTCCTAACAGAGCTGAAGCTAATGAGCCATTTCTGCAGCTATGGATAGTTAACAGATTCAATTATAATGGATCAAATTGGAAATGGAACAAGCGGTCCAAAGCTGCAAGAGGGACTGTTGGAGGATATGAATCACACTTTGGATAAAGCAGTAAGGCTATCAGGCATTAGAAAATAAAAATAATGGAAGGAAAACAGAACACCACCACTTTGGATACAGTGAAGAGAGAAAAAACGCAGAGAAGCATGAAAAAAGCAAAGCACAAGAGAACACAAGGGCCGTCTTCAAGGATTGACAAAACGAGGACACAAACACTGACTTCAACAATGCTCAGCTTTTGCTTTGCACTACAATATTTGCAAGAAATACAGTCATTTTTCTGAAGTGTGCAACTAGGATTAACTACTGCAGAAGAGGAGGTAAAGCATGCATATGGCTGCAGTAATCCTGGAAGACTGCACAGACAGCAGCACAAAAGAGCACCTTTGTTAAGGAGCTCTATCTGAAGAGGAAGGATCTAACCAATGGACACAATTTCCTTAGGCCTAGAAACAGTCTGAAATAACACCCCCAAGTTCAAATATGTAAACGGTGCGGCCACACTACAAAGTCCATTATTCTGAAATAAGGGGCTGCGGAATTCACACTCTGTACTTCAGCTTTTCATGAGGAAGAACACTAATTCCGAACTTGTAAGTCTGCAATAATGTTAGAGTGGACACTCCAGTACCACTAATTCTAACTAATTGGCCTTCAGAGGTCTCCCACAACTATCAGCTCTGGCCACACCAGGCCTCTCCACTGCTCTCCTTCTCCCACGGAACTCTAAAAGTCCCGGAAACAGGAGAATGGCCCGTCCCACGTGCCCAGCTTCACAAGCCCTGTGCGAGCAAGCACAACAGTGAGACATGGGTGACTCCAATACTCCCTTGGACCCTCCAATGGCTGCTCCCATGGCCTCCACTGCCCAGGGATGCGGAAGAACTCTGGCCTGGTCTGGTATAGAGATCCTGGACCTTATCGAGATGTGGGGGAAAGAGTCCAACCTCCAGGATCTCTGCACCAAGAAGCGGAATGCAGACATCAACAGCAGGATCGTCGCCAGCCTGGCAAAGAAAGGCCACGGCAGGAACCTGGAGCAGAGCAGGCTCAAAAGATAAAAGGGCTACACCAGGCCTATTAGAAGGCTAGGGAGCAGAGTGGACACTCTGGGGTGGCACTTCACACCTGGTGCTATTGTAAACACCTGTACATGTCACCTCAGGACAGGATGCAGAGATAAAATTTCTTGATACCTTAAATGACTGTTTCTTGGAACAGCTGGTTCTGGAACCTACAAGGGGAGAGGCAATTCTTGATCTAGTTCTAAGTGGAGCGCAGGATCTGGTCCAAGAGGTAAATATAACTGGACCATTTGGAAATAGTGACCATAATGTAATAAAATGTATAATCCCTGTGGTGGGAAAAACACCTCAGCAGCCCAACACTGTGGCATTTAATTTCAGAAAGGGGAACTACACAAAAATGAAGAGGTTAAACAGAAATTAACAGGTACAGTGACAAGTGTAAAATCCCTGCAAGGTGCATGGAAACTTTTCAAAGGCCCCACTTAAATGTATACCCCAAATTAAAAAACACAGTAAGAGAACGCAAAAAGTCCCACCGGGGCTTAACAAGCAGGTAAAAGAAGCAGTGAGAGATAAAAAGGCATTATTTTAAAAGTGGAAGTTAAATCCTAGCGAGGAAATTAGAAAGGAAAATAAACATTGTCAAATTAAGTGTAAAAATATTAAAAAAGCCAGAAAGAAGTTTGAAGAACAGCTAGCCAAAAACTCAAAAAGTAATAGCAAAATGATTTTAAGTACATTAAAAGCAAGAAGGCTGCTAAA
The DNA here is from genome assembly GCA_032595735.1 of Pelochelys cantorii. Taxonomy (NCBI): domain Eukaryota; kingdom Metazoa; phylum Chordata; order Testudines; family Trionychidae; genus Pelochelys; species Pelochelys cantorii. The sequence goes on along the minus strand of CM064338.1, from coordinate 7,278,963 downwards.
CAACCAGTGGGGCCACTGGATGATCGAGATGCTAAAGGAGTATTCAAAGACGATAAAGTCGTTGTGGAGAAATTAGATGAATCTTTTGTTTCAGTCTTCACGACAGAGGATGTTAGGATATTCCCAAACCTGAGCTATTCTTTTTAGGTGACAAATCTGAGGAACTGCCCCAGATTGAGGCATCATTAGAGGAAGTTTGGGAACAAATTGATACATTTAATAGTAACAAGTCACCGGGACCAGAGTGCATTCACCCAAGAGTTCTGAAAGAACTCAAATGGGAAATTGCGTAACTATTAACTGTGATTTGTAACCCATCCTTTAAATCAGCTTGTGTACCTAATGACTGGAAGATAGCTAATGTGATGCCAATATTTAAAAAGGGCTCTAGAGGTGATCTAGGCAATTACAGACCAGTAAGGCTAAGGTCAGTACTGGGCAAATTAATTGAAACTATAGTAAAGAATAAAACTGTCAGACAGATAGGTGAACACAATTTTTTGAGGAAAAGTCAACTGGTTTATGTAAAGGGGAATCATGCCGTACCCATCAACTAGAGTTTTTTGAGGGAGTTAGTAAGCATGCGGGCAAGGGGATTCAGTGGATATAGTGTACTTAGATTTCCAAAAAGCCTCTGACAAGGTCCCTCACCAAAGGCTCTTAAGCAAAGTAAATTGTCATGGGATAAGAGGGAAGGCCCTCTCGTGGATTAATAAGTGGTTAAAAGCCAGGAAACAAAATGTAGAAATAAAAGATCAGTTTTCAGAATGGAGCCAGTGATGTCCCCCAAGAGTCCATACTGGGACCAATCCTATTCAACCTATTTATAAATGATTTGGAGAAAGGGGTAAACAGTGAGGTGGTGAAATTTTGCAGATGACACCAAACTGCTCAAGACAGACCAAAGTAGACTAAAGGGGGATGTGATAGAGGTCTATATCATCACTGGTGTGGAAAAAGTGAATAGGAAAAAGTTATGTACTTGTTCCGATAACATAAAAACTAGGGGGTCACCAAACAAACAAAAGGAAGTTTTTCTTCACACAGTACACAGTCAACCTGTGGAACTCCTTTCCAGAGGATGTTGTGAAAACTAGGACTTTAACAGGGTTCAAAAAAGAACTAGATAAATTCATGGAGGTTAGGTCCATCAATGGCTATTAGCCAGGATGGGTAGGAATGGTGTCTCTAGCTTCTTTTTGACAGAGGATGGAAATGTATGACAGGAGAGGGATCAGCTGACTTGTTCTCTACACTCCCTCTGGGGCATCTGGCATGGCCACTGTTGGAAGACAGGATACTGAGCTAGATAGGCCTTTGCTCTGACCCAATATCCCATTCTTATGCCATCTTGGGAGGGGGGGCTGGTCACCTCCCCTGCTATCGTCATTGAGTCCAGCCAAGATACACCCAGTGTCAACCTGCAGGAGGGTGGGATGGTGGAGGAGGCAGCCAGCCAGCCAGGCAATGATACCCAAGACCCAGGAGCTGCTCCTCACCTTGGAGCAAATTCCCCCCCCCCAGATGTTTCCCAGGATTCTGACAACCCCAGCAATGGTACTTCTGGTGAGTTCTCTACCTTTCCCTATCTACAAGTGGGGTCAGATGACAGGTAAAAGGGGCTCTTGCACACCTCTCTGGACCTACTCGGCGTCGGGGTCACACAACAGCTTGTTCACATCTGCACATGGGGTGTCACTATGGAGCACTCAGGTCCATGACACTCTCACACAGGAACCCCTCAATCCTTCTCACAGGGTTCCTGGAGAGGCCTGCCTTACTCTGGTCCCCATGGTAGGCATCTTCCCATTCCAAGCCACCACTAAGTAGTCTGGGCTCATGGAACCACATGGAACCACAGGTTCATGCCCGTACTCAAGTCAGCATTCACTCCCGATCAAGCACGGTGATGCAGAGAAAACTGATACCGTGAATGGGAACCTGCCAAGAGGAGGAAGAGGAGTGGAACCCATTAGTACTCTCTCCAGCAAGTGGTATCTGCCACTCACACACACCTCCCCCAAATCTCTGCCTCCAGCGGGCAGCGATAGAAGTTCTCTCTTTGCGGGACACTGCAAGTGCTGGATCTGGTGTGTGAGGGGAACAGAAGCAAGCTGAGCCACCCCATTTCCTCTCTCCTTCCCCCCCTCCCCACTGAAAGGTACCTGGCCTGTCCAGCACCTTCCCATGCCTGCCTGTCCCTGGGCTGCGTGTGTTGCAATGCTCCCCTGGGATGTCTGTGCACCTGTGGGAAAGTGCCCACTTTATAGGTAACATATGGTCTGGCTCTAAACACGGCCATTGTCTGAACTGAGACCTTCAGTGTCGGCTCAGAGATTAGGGGTAGGCTTCATACAAAGTATCTCCTGTGATGACTGCCCTTGTAACTTCTCCACAGCTGGGACAGCTATGAACTAGGTGTGTCCCCCACCACCCACTGCATCTACCCACCTGAGTGGGATCTACAGGCGGAAAAGAACCTGGGAGGAGCTCTTGAGGGAGTAGATGGTCTGTCTACAGCCCCTAGTGCAGAGACTCGAGGCAATGCCTGGAGCAGGCTGCCGAGAGAGAGGAGCTATGGGCTGACTGGGAGGAGTGGTGAGCTGACAGGGAAGAGTTGATGCACCAGCACATTGGCATGTTCTCCACCCTCACCTCAGTGATGGAGCGCATGGCGGCATTTATGGAGATGGCCACCAGTCAACTCCCGTTTGCCCAATGGCTTCCCCTGCAAGGGTACCCATAGCAACACATGGTTGATGGCCGTGGCTACTTGCACAAGCACAGTTCTGACTGTGGATTTTCCCACCCCAAACTGGCTCCCGACTGAGCAGTAACTGCCCAGCATGGCAAGCTTCCAGAGGGCAATGACCATGTGCTTTCTGCACGGAGGTGGTGGGTCTCAGTTGGGTGTCCTGTTGCCTGATGGCAGGAGTGAGTCACTCGCAGAGTTCAAGGAAGGTGTCCTTGTGCATACGAAATTTCTGCAGCCACTGCTGATCACCCCATCTCTGCATGATGATGCAGTCCCACCAATCCAAGCTCATCTCCCTCCACCAGAAGTGGCATTCCACTGTGTCCAGGGGATTGAGGTGCATGCGCAGTAGCAGGAGTGCCAGGACTTGGATGAACAGGGCCTGCGGGCCATGCTGGGGTTCATGGCCCTTGTCCTGTTCCTGCTGAAGCAACACGTGGGTGCTCTTGAAGTACTGCACCACAAGGTGCAGCATTAGAGCCATGAGCATTTCACTGCTTTGCAGCTGCTCTGGCTCCATGGTGACAATGTTGCAGCGTCTGCACGAGCAATCAGAACATGACAAAGCGTGAGCCCACTGTGTCCCTTTTCTGTCCCGCGAATGGGGAGGCAGTGGAGGAGTGCCTTGTGAGATGCAGGCATAGTGAGGAGTCTCTGTAAGCACCCATTGCAGTTTGCCAGACCAAGCAGCCACAGGAAGTATCTGCCCTCCTGGCACACTCCCCAGAGTGCTTCCAGGGGCTCTAAGTTCAAGTTTATTAAAACAGGAGTACATAGGTTGAATTTAGCACATTCAAAATAATTTCCCATTAGACATGGCCTTAGAGACTAATGGGATTCCAGTAGCCCACAAACTAGTGCTCGTGTAAATGTTTCAGATATTAGTGGTAAAAGGTTAAAGAGAAACAGATTAAACAGGAAGCTTATAATGAGGAACTCATTCCTACTAAAGGTACATGTATACTCGAAGTGGAGGTAAAAGAGAAAACAGAATTGATAACTTTGTGATAGTTAAAGGGAGCAGAGCACCTATATTGGGTTTAAAAACATGCCAAGCCCTTGGACACATGCAAAGAAGGAACAGACATATAGTAAGGGAACAACTTCAGAGGGTGCATGAAAACTGGCAACTGAATATAAAATTGAACTAACAGAATGAATTGTCCTATCATACATTCCCTCGAAAAGTTCAGCTAAGTATGAAATAAGTATAAATAAAGCTCAAATAAGAATTTGAATTTTCAGTAACAACAGGCATTATTAGAACAGTAGAAGAGCTTAAATAGTGGATGCGCTCACTAATAAAAGTAAAAAAGAAAGGATGAAACACAGAGATTATGCTTAGATGCTAAGGAGTTTAAAAAATTGAGGAAAGCTTTAAATTACCTATCAGGGACAACATTTTGGAAGATATAGCAGGTGCAAAGTATTTTACTACTTCAGATGCACCACCTGGATTCTGAGAGATTCCCTTAGATGAGAGGGGCTCTAAATTATGTGATTGTATTATTCCAAATTCATAGCCATGAAAAACATGTCATGGGACAAAGTCTGGGCTCCCACTGTGAAATCTGGTCTTGTGTGCTTTTACCCTATACTATACAGATTTCAGGGGGTAGGGTGAGACCAGTGTTTTTCAAATTAGGGTTCCTCACCCAAAAGTTGCAGGAATCACAAGATTATTTTAGGGAGTTGCAATATTGCCACCCTTACCTCTGAGCTGCCCTCAGAAATGGGCAGCTAGAGAGCAGCAGCTATTGGCCAGATGCCCACCTCTGAAGGCAAAACCATGGTGCCATTACCTGTGATTGCTGTCAGAGTTAGAAGAGCAGAAAGTCACAGCTGCCAGCTCTACAGGTAACAGCACAGAAGTAAAGGTGGCAATGCCCTACCTGGCCACCCTTGCTTGTATGCTGCGGCTGGCGGTGGCTCTGCTCTCAGAGTTGGGATCAGCAACTCCAGTTGCCCAGCTCTGAAGGCCGTGCCACCATTAGCGCAGAAGTAAGGGTAGCGATACCACAATCTCCCCTACAATAACCTTGTGACCTCCGCCTTCCCCCCAAAAGGGGCTAGCTAACACTTTGTCTTGAATACAACTTTTTTTCAGATCCAACTGTATGATTTATCAATACAATAGGAAGAGTAGGTGATAGCAGACACATTGTTGACAGCATTTGATAAAATTACAATAGAATCAGAGGTGGAGTTAGATATAGTGCATGTCAACTTCATAAAAAAAAGAATTGTGTCTCAGAAAGTAAGTGGAATGAATTTGCTGAGACTGCAACTAACAATGAGTTTTTCTAAAGGGTAATTAACACTATTATCACAGGATGGCCAGGACATTACATACACATTTATAGGAGGCCCCTGACTTGCGACCGCCCGAGTTCCGACCCCCCGCACTTACAACCATTTTTGTAAGTGCGGAAGAGGCCGAAAACCCCCAATTTATGTCCTCAGCCCGCATTTTCGATGGCGCACAGCACCTATCGTAAATGAGGGTTTGAGTTACAACACCCCCGACGTGCGACGCTTCCCCAGGAACTGATCGTGTTGGAAGTCAGGGGCCTCCTGTACATGTCCAGTTCAAAGCAGAACTGTCTGTTGCAAATGCCACATATTGTTTAGTGAAAACAGAATAGTAGTGTCCAGCATGTTAAAAGCGAACATGATTACATGTCTTGGGCACAGAGAAATGAAAACTCAGAGCCAGATTGGCTATTATTTAGTCATGGGTATTTTTAGTAAAAGTCATGGCCAGGTCACAGGAGATAAACAAAAATTAACAGCCCATAACCTGGCCATGACTTATTCTATGAATCCCTGACTAAATCTTAACTTCAGCCTGGAGAGGATGTTGCTGAGGGGGAGGCCAGGGGGCCAAAGAGCAGCAGCTGCTCAGGCCACCCCTGAGGCTGCCCACTGGTTGCTGCTCTTGACACCCCCGGGACTGTTATTTTAGCAATGCCAAGGGCTCCCTGAGCAGCAGCCGGTGCGGCTGCCTTCCAGGATATCTACCAGACACTTTTCTGACAGCTTCCAGGACTGCTGCTGGGAACTCTATCTACCCCTAGAACTACTGCTCGGGCAGCCCTGAGTCCACCCAGATTGATGGCTTCTGCCACCTCCGTGACAGAAACAGAGCCCTAAAAATGAGATCGAGAAAACTGACAAAATGTGTGAAACATCAAAATGCCAACCTAAACTGTGGTGGACATGAATTTTTTAAGAAAGGCTAGAAAATATGGATTTCAACATGTAACCTCAAGTCCCAGGTATCTTCAATCCAATAGTCTTGTAGAGAATAATGAGGAAATTCTTATGTGACTTTTGAAAAAGGCCACTGACTCAGGTACACATTCATATTTGGACTAGGGAAGTTAAGTATTGGTTAACTGAATAGTCGAGTAACCTCAGGAATTCTTTTTGGTTAGTCGACTATTCTATAGTCCCCAAGGGTGGGGCCGGCAGCAGTACAGGGTTCCAGGCGGGAGCTGTTTCATGAGGAGAGCCAGTTTAAAAACCAAGTCCTCTTGTGGACAATGCCAGCAAATGTCCTTGTTCATACCATTTGCATAAGAATTAAACTTGTAAATGAACCATCTAATCACTCTTTTTATTTTTTTTCTCCTTTCCCTCTCCTTTTTTCCCCTCTCCCTCCCCTTCCCTTATTTATTCTTGGATCTGGACTTCTAACACTCCTGTCAGCTGAAGAAGTGGGTTGCGCCCACGAAAGCTCATGATACCATCTATATGTTTTGTTAGTCTTTAAGGTGCTACTAGTCTATTTGTTGTATTCTAATTTGGACGGTCATAGAATCATAGAACCATAGAGCTAGAAGAGACCTTAGAAGGCCATCAAGTCCAGCCCCCTGCCCAAGGCTGCAGAGAGATTGTTTGGCAGGAAGTTGACCACAAGACTCCTTAACTCACTAGTAATCTCCAATGGCAATGCTGTTGTAAATGCATATAAGCATCATGAGAAGTATAAACACAGGATGTATTATGACAGAGGGCCCTGTGTGTTCCAGCCTCTGAAGCCTAGAGGTGTAAATGCAAGTTCAGCGTGGTACTTGTCGGGCACATAGAGCAGTAGCAATTTGTGAGGTCACTCCACAATCTTATTAAATACAGAACCCCGTACTTTTCAGAAGAACAGGATACCTCTTCATCTGCAACCTCTTCCTGATGAAGAGGGGGGTGAAGAGGCAGATACTTCACCAACAGCTACAGAGCAAAGCACTGAGAAAAATCACTGAAGATTTTTCAGATCAACAAATAGAGCAGTCTGCTGATTTAGCTTGTGCAAGAACTACCTCACAGCAGAGCATCAGAAAGACTTATGATATGGCAGTGTTTCTCAACCAGTGGTATAAATACCCTCAGGGATACTCGAGAGAAGTCTGGGGGGTACGTCAACAACTGAAATTTGGAAAAAACTGAATTTTTGTTGTAAGTTTTGCAGCGCTTTATTTTTTTTTTTTACTTTTTACACCCAAAAATTTCATCGCCCACCTTGCTATGATTAAGATGTTTAAACAAATGTGTTGCAATGGTAAAAAAATGTTTGTGGGTCTGAAAACTGTAGGTACTGGGGGTACTTTTTTTTTTTTAAAGGTACTTTATAAAAAAAGGTTGAGAAACACTGTGTTATGGTACATACAGAGAAATAGTTGATATGTTTCTTATACTGATTGATTGCTTTTGCTAGAAAGGTATGTTAGAAATAAGCTCCGTGCCTTTAAGAAAAGAGCATATGCTAGAAAGAACAGGTTGGAAGTGAACAAGTGTAAGATACATAGCTAGAAGTACATCATTCTCCTTTGTTTTATGTAACTCTGTATTAGTTCTAATAAAGTCTTAATTCCAAGGCCATGTCAACATGTGTAGTGCTGGAGCTGTGCAGCTGTACCAATACTGCTGAGGCGTACCTGGTGAAGAAGTTTTATTCCTACATGAGAGAGCTCTCCTTATGGCTTAAAAAACACCCCCAGGAGTTGCATGAACTTTGTTGGCAAGAGAAGCGCTTCTGCTGACACACCACTGTGTGCACTAGTGCTATGTCAGTGTAACTTATGTCGCTCGGAGGGGGTGGAGGGAAGCAGGAGGGAGGTGGAATATTCACACCCCTGAGTGACATAAGTTTTGCCACAAGTGATAATGCCACATAGTCTAAGAGTCCAGGCTGCCTCCTTCTTATGAATCCACAAGACAACACAATCTCTGTGCCCTTGAGTGGATTTATGTCTCTCAGGATAGGTTTGCACTGGGAGTGTAAAGAGTATAGTCGATTAACCGATAAGCAAAACTTATAGGTTAATGCTAGAGAATACATGCATTTTCCCCCCACCCGTTGCCAGTAAATTTTTTAGTAGGCTGACCAGCAACCCAGCTCAGTCCCAGCTTGCACTGGGTCCTGGGCCTACCCCTGCTGCGGCTCTGCATTTAAAGTGCATTAGGAGCCAGGCAGGCAGCCCGGCTCAGTTCCAGCTTGTGCCGGGTCTGGCAGTTCAGACCCCTCCCTCCTGGACAGGGTCTGCCAGGGGACTCTAGAATAGTCAACTAACCGATAAGAATTCATGAGATTAATCGACTATTCAATTAACCGATATTTAAAATCCCTAGACTGCACTAGCACTCTGGTTGCTCCTGCTACATTTACAGGTATCAACGATTGTCAAGCGTGCTTATCATATGTATTTGGGAAGGAAGTTATGTCTTTTCTCCTGTGGGTGCAGTTTCACCATGTTATTCATGCTTTTGTCATCTCAAAGTTAGATTATTGCAATGGGCTGTCCTTCATAAACTGCAGTTTTTGTAGAAATGGGTAGCTTACTTGTTCCATGTCCACTCATTACGCTGTGTATTGAGATCTGTACTGGCTACCGACTGTTTCTCAAGTGAAGTTTAAGGCATGAGTTTTCATCTTTAGAGTTAAATAGTTTGGGGTCAGCTATTTGCGAGATGTCTCTTCTTACGTATCAGCATGACAGCTGAGGTCATACGAGGCACACGTGCCAACAGATTCCCCCTCATAAATGGACAGCAAGGTTTAAAACAGTGTTTCCAAATGGCAAACCGCAGCCAATGGGAACCACAAGGTTCCATGGCTGCGGAGCCAGTAAGTAAACAAACCAGAACGGCCTGGTAGCAGTTCTCTCACAGTGGGTCCACAGACCACTCTGAAAAACATCAGTTTAATTATTTTTGTTTTTCATTGGAAAAGAGTCATGACTATTATGTTTAGAGTTCATAAAAATATTTGCCAATAAAATTAAAATTGAGTCACCTATTCAACTGCCATTTTAGTGCAAAGAACATTTTTACTGTTCAAATCACAAAATACACAAAATTTGTAACTAATCACAAATTAGTTATGGAAAGAGTAATGGAAGCTTTACGAGTTTCTGATTCAAATTTACTATGTATGGTAATTATTCAATAAAATTAATAATCTTTGAAGATGAAATCCTACAAATTTAACACTGTCCTTTTATGTCCCTTCTATAAGCACATTAATAAAAAAAATGTATTACATACAGTAAAACTCCAATTGTCTGGCATCCAGTGGTCCGGCACTCCTGATAGTCCGGCACCAGCTGGAACCCAGAAGTGCTCCAGCCAGCCGGACAATTGAAGCTGCTCTGCCCCCGGCTTCCCCAAGTCCGCTGCTGCTGAAAATGACCAGCGACTGACTTGGGGAAGCCAGGGGTAGAGCAGCTGGGGTGCTGCCGGGTTGGTCCCGCAGCGCTGCCCTCTCCCACGCTGCGCAGTTCCCCGCCGACCCCCCCACCCCAGACCCCTCATAGCCCCCCTTCCGGTACTCCGGCATACCTGATAATCCGGCACCCCCTGGGTCCTAAAGGTGCCGGATTATTGGAAGTTTATTGTATATTTAATTTCTTGAACTTTCCTATACATGATAAACTTAAAAACAAGAAAAGGTCTGCACTTTATAGACTAACAAAACATGTAGATGGTATCATGTGCGAGTTTTGCAAAATGACTTTGCCCAGTCAACAACGGGCCTCACCTGCTAGTTCTAGATAAAGATGGCTTTGAATTTCATGTCCTTTCTTGATTTCCCACAGCCTGGATTTGAGATCTCAACAGGAGAGTTGTAAAGATAAATACACAAATGATCATGAGGTGCTCATGTACTGTGGTGATAACAACCATGTAAGTATGACAGATAGAAGGATTGACCATAACTTTTAGGACATGCTACAATACCCACTTGTTTTTCAGGTGATTCTGGGAGGGAGAGGGTGATGGAAAGAAACACGACTGCAGGCGGCTAGAAGGTTGACTGAAAAACTGCAAGAGAGTAATCTGGGAGCAAAAATACACACTATTTTACAGTGGGGAACGGGTTTTCATGTGTGCAATTAGCATATGTGTGTTGGTATTTTTGCTGTTTTGCTTAAAATCTAGGATCCCTGGTGATATCCTGTTTTGCAGTTATACATAAATTGGGTTTTATAGTGTAAAAAATATGTGGTGTAAGTAGAGTTTAGTGAGGTGCCAAAGAAATCAGTGATTTTAAAACTTTTTGTTCATTTGCAGACCTCTAAAAATTTTGAATTGAGGTAATGACCTCTCACCCTCTCAACCCATAGGATGAAAACCACTGGATTAGGAGGATAGAAAAAAAATCCATAGTAGAAAACAAAATCAAGTTATTTTTTACAGGAATTCTATTTTACATTCTTTCTTTTTTGTTTCATTCACTTTTTAAAAATTGCTAACAATTGTATCTCTTATATTTGATACTTGATTTTCATTCTCTTTGTTCTGTCAGAAGTTTCAAATAGGTCTTAAAATATTACATTTCAGATGGCACTATAAACCAGAAGAATAGTAATATTAAAATCTTTTACAAAACATACCACTTCTTCATCTGAAAGCTCTCGTCCTTGGATGCTGCTATTTTCTCTCACTGCTTGTTGGTGTTTTTTCCCCTTAATATGGCTAAAAAGATACACCTCTGAGGAAATCTGGAATGAGAATTACGGATGATTACTCATTTTACTCAACAAGGTATCTATAATATTTCTCAAATGTAACAAGGAAGTATGCTTAGGTTTTACCATTTGATTAAAACTGGAATCTATATTTATGATTTTTAAAGTTTCAATTACTTTTTTAAAAAAATGGTTCTTCATTAAAAAAAAGTTACATTTTTGTTGCAAAAATTATTCAATTACAAGCACTGGTTTAACACCGCTAATAACAATGCTGTAATCTGAGCTAAATAACTAATGCATACATGACAATGATTAATAGATGGCAGACACTGTATTCCATTAGCACTGGTGTTGGGGCAGTATTGCATATGTACCCAGAGGTATGGTCGAACATGAAGGAATTCCACTATTATACGATTTTGGGGTCATCGTGCCAATAGTTTCCACCCCCACCCCATCCCTGTGCTGTTATAGTGGAAACTGGCACAGTGGAGGGCCCAGAGTTCTTTATTCTTGCTTTAAGCAAGTTTAATTAAAAATGGTGTAAATGCCTGTGCACCATTTAGAATAATTCTAGGTTTGGACACGAGCTGCAATACAGATGTCCTAGGAACAACACAGAAGGTGAGAATACCAAGTTTGTCTGATGCAGATAAGGCCTAGAAATACAGTCTAGAGTTCAGCTAATAAGAGCAATGATAATGTTTAGCACAGGTACTGCATTTTATTAAGCTGTCTCAAGATCCAAAGTACAAGGAGTAAGAACTGTCTCTCTCGCTGATGCGTAAACCAACCCAGGACATCCCTCAACTATCTCTGTGCTTACAGCATGCTGTAGCCATGCTGGTCCTAGGATATTACAAAGATACGGTGGGTACGGTAAGATCTTTAATTGGACCAAATTTTTCGTGAAAGAGGCATGCTTTTGAGTCACACACAACTCCTGACCTGAAGAAAAGCTCTGTGTAGGTCAAAAGCACGTCTTTTTCACCAACAGAAGTGAATAAAAGAAAAATATTTTACCAATAAATAATAAAAGACTGGTCCAAGACAAGATTATCTCACATAAGAGAATAAGAACAGCCATATTAAGTCAGACCAAAGGACCAATTAGCCCAGTATCCTGTCTGCTGACAGTGGCCAATACCAGATGGGAGGGATCACAACAGGTAATCCTCATGTGATCCCTCCCCTGCCACCCACCTCCAGAGAAACAGAGGCTAGGGATACCATTCCTGCCCATTCTGGCTAATGACCATTGATGGACCTAACCTCCATGAATCTATCTAGCTCTTTTTTGAAACCTGTTAAAGTTCTAGCCTTCACCGCATCATCTGGCAAGGAGTTCCACAGGTTGACTGTGAGCTGAGTGAAGAAAATCTTCCTTTTGTTTCTTTTAAACTTGATGCCTATTAATTTCATTTGGTGACCCCTAGTTCTTATATTGTAGGACTAAGTAAATAACTTTTCCATATTCACTTTTTCTATACCACTCGTGATTTTATAGACCTTTATCATATCCCCCCTTAGTCTCCTCTTTTCTAAGCTGAAAAGTCCCAGTCTTTTTAATCTCTCTTTATACGAGACCCATTCCAAACCCCTAAACATTTTTGTTGCCCTTTTCTGAACCTTTTCCAATGCCAATATATCTTTTTTGAGATGAGGCAACCACATCTGTATGTAGTATTCAAAATGAGGGCGTACTATGGTTTTATACAGAGGTAATAAGATATTTTCTGTCTTATTCTCTATCCCTTTTTTAATGACTCCTAACATTTTATTTGCTTTCTTTACAGCCGTTGCACACTGAGTGGATGTTTTCAGAGAACTATTCATAATGACTCCAAAATCTCTGTTGAGTAGCTGTAGCCAAATTAGTCCCCATCATATTGTATATATAGTTGGGATTATTTTTTCCAATGTGCATTACACTTTACATGTATCAACATTAAATTTCATTTGCCATTTTGTTGCCCAATCACTTAGTTTGCTGCAATCTTTTTGAAGCTCTTTACAGTCTGCTTTGGTATTAACTATATTGAGCAGTTTGGTATCATCTGCAAATTTTGCCACCTCACTGTCTACCCCTTTCTCTAGATCATTTATAAATAAGTTGAATCAGATGGGTCCCAGGACAGACCCTTGGGGGACCCCATTAGTTACCTCTTTCCACTCGGAAAACTTACCATTTATTCCTACCCTTTGTTTCCTGTCTTTTAACCAGTTATCAGTCCACGAAAGGACCTTCCCTCTTATAGCATGACAACTTACTTAAGAGCCTTTGATGAGGGACCTTGCCAAGGGTTTTCTTTAAATCTAAGAATACTATATCCACTGGATCCCCCTTGCCCACGTGTTTGTTGACCTTCTCAAAGAACTCTAGTAGATGAGTAAGGCATGATTTCCCTTTATATAAACCATGTTGACTTTCCCCCAACAAACTGTGTTCCTCTATGTGTCTGACAATTTTATTCTTTAATATAGTTTCAACTAATTTTCCCAGTACTGACCTTAGCCTTACCAGTCTGTAATTGCCTGGATCACCTCTAGAGCCCTTTTTAAATATTGGCATCATGTTAACTATCTTCCAATCATTAGGTACGGAAGCTGATTTAAAGGCTAGGTTACAAACCACAGTTAATAGTTCCGCAATTTCCCATTTGAGTTCTTTCAGAACTTTTGGGAGAATGCCATCTGGTCTCGGTGATTTGTTACTGTTAAGTTTATCAAGTTGTTCCAAAACCTCCTCTAATGACACCTCAATCTGGGACAATTCCTCAGATTTGTCACCAAAAAAGAATGTCTCAGGTTTGGGAATCTACCCAATATCCTCAGCCATGAAAACTGAAGCAAAGAATTCATTTAGCTTTTCCGCTATGACTATCATATTTGAATGCTCCTTTAGCATCTCGATCGTCCAAAGGCTCCACTGGTTGTTTAGCCGGCTTCCTGCTTGTGATGTACTTAAAAAACATTTTACTATTACTTTTTGAGTTTTTGGCTAGCTGTTCTTTAAACTCCTTTTTGACTTTTCTTACTGTATTTTTACACTTAATTTGACAAAGTTTATGCTCCTTTCTATTTTCATCACTAGGCTTTGACTTCCACTTTTTAAAAGATGTCTTTTTATCTGCCACTGCTTCTTTTACTTGGTTGTTAACCACGGTGGCACTTTTTTGGTTCTCTTACTGTGTTTTTTAATTTGGAGCATACATTTAAGTTGGGCCTCTATTATGGTGTCTTTGAAAAGTTTCCGTGCAGCTTGCAGAGATTTTACTTGTCTCACTGTACCTGTGAATTTCGGTTTAACTAACTTCCTCATTTTTGTGTAGCTCCCTTCTCTGAAATTAAACACCACAGTATTGGGTTGCTAAGGTGTTTTTCCCACCACAGGGATTATACATTTTATTACATTATGGTCACTATTCCCAAATGGTCCAGTTATATTTACCTCTTGAATCAGATTCTTCACTCCACTTAGAACTAAATCAAGAACAGTCTCTCCCCTTGTGGGTTCCAGAACCAGCTGCTCCAAGAAGCAATCATTTAAGGTATCAAGAAATTTTATCTCTGCATCCCATCCTGAGGTGATGTGTACCCAGCCCCTTAGCATTTCATAGTCACTATTATTGTCCTGATTAGGTGGTTGATAATATATCTGTAATGCTATTCTTATTATTGCAACATAGATTTAGTATCCATAGAGATTCTATGGAACATTTTAGCTCATTTAAGATTTTTACTTCATTTGATTCTACATTTTCGTTCACGTATAAGTGCCACTCCCCCATCACCATGATCTGTTCTGTCCTTCCGAAATATTTTGTACCCTGGTATGGCTGTGTCCCATTGATTGTCCTCATTCCACCAAGTTTTTGTGATGCCTATTATATCAATATCCTCCTTTAAAACTAGGCACTCTAGTTCACCCATTTCACTATTTAGACTTCTAGCATTTGTGTATAAGCACTTTAATTTGTCACTATTTATCTGGCTGCCAGTTCCTGATGTGTTAGACTCTTTTTCATTTTATTGTGTCTCATCTGATCTGACCCATACTTCCATCCTCTCCTCCTGACTAGAACAGGGGTTCCCAAACTTTTTGACCCGGGGACCAGTAAATCCATTCACGAACTTTTGAAGGACCGGTAATGTTCATTTGCATATTTGCATATTCATTAATCAAATGATGAATATTCAAATAAGGTTTCTGGTCCTCCCAAAACCCCCAGTGCCAGCTTTAGCAAAGCTTTTGATATGGTCACCCACAATATTCTTGCCAGCAAGTTAAGGAATATGGATTGGATAAATGGACTGTAAGACAGACAGAAAGCTGGTTAGACCAGGGTTTCCCAAACTTTTTACTTTAGTTGGAACCCTTTTTTTCAGTACTGTTTTTTGCAGCCCAAAAATATAAACACATAAAAAACAAACTGAGAAAATACCAGACATATAACATATAACACGTCTGGTATTTTCTCATTAGGTACATTTTATTATTACTAGATGTATCAGTTTGTAGTTTCGAACTGCCTGGCTGGTAAAGGTGCTCAGGCTGCATGAGTGTGTCTAGCAGCCAGACAGTTCGCAACTACTGGGGGGGACGGGGACCAATAGAATCCCCGGGCCGGACTAACTCATGCTTTGTGGGCGGGAGGGGGAAGGGGGGCAGCACCCCAAGATCTACATATGGCCGGGTCAGTCCCACTCCCTGCAGGCCGATTCATTCCTCCCCCCTGCTCACCCCGCTGCGCCTCTGGCCAGCCCCGCTTCCCCCAACCCCCTCCCGGGCAGCCATTTCTCCCCCGCTTCTCCTCCCAATCTCCCTTGCCCAGCCCCGCTGCCCGCATCCAGCCCTCCTTCCAGCAGCCACTTCTCCTCCCTCCCCCCCGCCACATCTTCCCCGGCCAGCTCCCTGCCCCCAACCTCGCGCCCCCTGGCAGCCCTGCTTCCACCGGCCCGCCAATCTCCCCAGCCCGCCCCGATTCCCCAGTCAGGTGCTGCTTCCGGTGGCCAGCGCTCTCCCTTCCTCCTCCTCCTCCTCCCTCCCACCTCCCCTAGCTAGGACTCTGCCAGGAGCCGGAACATCCGGCTGCAGACTCTGCCCAGGCCAGCAGAGGGCTTGGGGGACCCGACACCACACAGGCACTCCGGGAGCACAGAACACCCCGGCAACCACCCTGAGGCCGGGTAGTTTTTTCCTGCGGCCTGGTACCAGGCTGCAGCCCATAGTTTGGGAAACGCTGGCCTAGTGAGATTGCGGAATCTCCATCACTGGAGATATTTAAGACCAGGTTAGATAGACACCTGTCAGGGTTGAGCTAGGGCAACTCAACTTTAGAAGCCCCAGGGGCCACACTGATACTTACAGAACATGCTGAGGGCCTGAACTTAAGTGTGGTTGCATATGCAAGCAAATATATACAAATAGCTTCTCTCACACTGACAGGCATGAATACAAAGATTAAGGCAAGACTACACAACACACAGGCCCCATTTAAGTCAGTTCTGCTGATATTAATAAAATTCAATATTTACCCGATTTCTACCCATGTGACAGCACTTTTTGTGAGCAATGACAGTCCAAGAATTTAACTACTAAAACACATATCAACAGAAGATCATTACACTGACTACTTTTTTGTTTCGGCTCCCACTCGCCGGCCACGTGTTGATCCCCACATAAATCCAAACTACTCCGCGGGGCACAAACAAACTGGCCGTGGGCAGCATACCAAGTTATTAATAAATATTTTATAAACCTTTACCTTTTCTCTCTGCTGCCATGTCTCCTCTCCTTGCTCCATCATCTCCCCTGGTGCCCACTGTCTCCCAACTCCTCACCCTCCTCTGCTGTCCTGACTCCTGCCCTTCTCACTGCCCTCAGCCCTACTCCGACCTGCCCCCCCTCCACCAGCCCTTCTCTGCCCCCTGTGCCCACTCCTCCAGTAGCCCCACTCTGATCATGTGAGCTACCCCTCCTTATCCCCTCTTCTAACACCTCCCTCTACACACCTGCCCTGCCTCTCTCCTCTGGTGCTGGTCCCTCCCCTGCAGGTGTCTGCCCTTCTGCTTCACCCCAGAATCCCCTGGCACCTGCACCTTCCCTTAGCCCTGCACCCTCCTGGTGCCTCCCCCTTCCCTTACTGCCCCTGCCCCCTTTGCCCTCTTCTTCCCTGATACCCACCCCATCCCCACTCTCTGCCGCATTCCCCTCCTGACCCTCTGTGCCCTCACACATGACTTGCTCCATCCTGGCCTTCCTCATGCCCACCCCTTCTTTCAAGCCTTCTCCCAGCACCTCCTCCTCCAGCCCCCAATGCCCTTCCCCTCTCCTCTCCTCTCCCAGCATCACCCTGCCCCCCTCCCACTGACACCTTCCCTCCTGCCCTTTCCATTGTCTGCACTTGGCCCCCTGGCATTTGTCTCTCTCCTGCACCCTGTCCCTTGGTGCCTTCCCCTCTCCCCGCCCAAGCCCCTTCTCCTTCCATCCTTCCCCCTCCGCCACCCATGCCTCCTCCGCCGCCGCCGCCGCCTCCTCTCCTCCCCCCGCCTCCGCCCAAGCCCAAGCCCCCCGCCGCCTCTCCTCCCCTGCGCTGCCGCTGCCGCCGCCGCCGCCATACAAGCCGGTTCCCTACCTTCTGCCTTCCACGTTGCAGGGCCGGAGGCCGCACTCAGGCCCCAGAGGCCGAACCTGGAGCCAGTGTGGCCCCGCCACGTGCTTCCGAAGAGTTTTGAAAACCCAGGGCGTGACGTCACGTCACGCCCGGGCGTCCTCCCCGCCCACGTGCAACACCGCACATGGGCAGCAGCAGTCGGCGAGGAGGAGCTGTGCACGGTAGGGCTGGTCCAGGGCCGAGGGGGGCACTCTGGGGGCGGGGTGGGAGGACGCGCGGGGGGGCCGGGGCCCACTCCAGGCAGAGCCGGGGGA
Source organism: Pelochelys cantorii (assembly GCA_032595735.1). Lineage (NCBI taxonomy): Eukaryota > Metazoa > Chordata > Testudines > Trionychidae > Pelochelys > Pelochelys cantorii. Next base: position 7,261,307 of record CM064338.1, on the reverse strand, counting down.
GAGACCCAGCTCCACATATTGGTGGAGGAGGGCCCCGGCTCTGTAACTCACTGCTACTTCCGGGTTCAGGGGCGCGGGCCCGATTCGACGAAATCGGTCGAATCGGCCTAAGGGCCGGCAGCCACCAGGCACGCTGAGGCCCGGTATTTTTTTCCCGCGGCCCGTAGTTTGGGAAACACTGGACTAGAACATAGAGCATCTCTATTAATAGAACCTCCCCAAATAGACGTCTCTGTCTGATCCATGTGCTCCTCCTCTTAATTGACTTCTTGGGTTGGTTATGAAGCCTCACTCAATGATAAGGAGTCCATAGTACACAGAAAAACAAATAGCAATCAGCCCGGGTGAGGTAAAATCTCCTAGCTCCCAGCTTAGTGAACAGTGCCCTAGATTATATGCTCCTCTCTTCCTGTTTCTGGGACATTGCTAGACTTGGCAGTGCACAGGAACAACAGCCAAATGCAACAGCAATATAAAATCTGCTACATTTCACAACTCTGGTCACAAAAGCAGACTAAGCAGGAGAGAGTGTAGGGGCAGTGCTCTATTTATCATACATTTATGTCTGCAAATCACAACAAAACTGGTAGATCAAAACTTTAAATAGGCCATCACTTCAATCCAACTTACCAAGACATTGCATAATGAACACTGCTTTTTTCGTTCATATGGTGTAAGTTTAGGTGCATAGTCAGTATTAGCGTGTCTCCCACTGCTTAATTCAGCTGCCTTTTCTTTCCTATGTTCAATTTGTTCCATGTGTCTCCGAATGCTTTCATCATGCTAAATAAAACAACAAATGGTAGACAACATCAAACAAGTACTAGATGATGCAACGTTACATTGAAACTTATGTATAATACCATCCAAAATGGCAAAAAGGATGCACCATATTGTAACACATCTTATTGATATAATTTAAAATATAACACTATGCTGTTATTTGTGTGGACTAATATCACTTCATCATTTGTAAATCTAGGTCCTTATTGTTGCTTTCAGTATTTGGGCTTATGTTGAATTTCATCCTCAGAAAGAACTCTGAGACAGACACCAATCAATTCAACTTCCAGAATCATGCAGACATCACTGTATAATTGCATTTGTTCTCCTTATGGAGTGAAAGCAATATGGCATCAATTAAAATGGAATAAATTATTAATTATTATTATTTAGATTGCAGTGCACTAGATCCTTTCAAACAACGTTTAGTTTATCAACCACAGTCCCATATTTAAGCCCGCTTGCAAGTGTCCCTACTTTTTTGTCCCATATTTTCTCTCTCTCTTCTCCCATCAGTACTGGTGGGTCCTATTGCTGGCTGGATACTTGCTCACCAGCTGCCTCCCTCACCAGTGGCGAGTGCAGGGTGTCTAGTGGCTGACAATGGGGGTGGAGGTGCAGGGCTGGTGGTCAGACAAAACTGCAGTGTGTGGAGTTGGTCACTGCCCCTGCTGGTCCATCAGTGCAGTCCCTGCTGCAGGCCTCCTCTTGGCCAAAAGGCCCCCTCAACCTCCCACATCCTGATTCCAGCCAACACTGGCTGCTTCCTGCAGTGGTCAGTGAGTGGGAGCAGGCAGTGGTTAGTTACATGTCACCTGTTGCCCACCCATCGGCCCTTTACATGCTTCCCCTCTCACTGTCCTCTCCTTGCTGCACTCCTTCACCTCCCTCCAGCCCCACTGCTCCGCCATATCCCTCCGGTGGGTGTGTCCCACTCCTGGCACTGTGCAGAAAACCAGACCCTGGTCAGATCATGCAGCTCACCAACAGCCTGGCTGGCCGGCTTCTTCCTTCCTCCATTGCCTCTGGCTGGGCTGGCACCCAGGGAAAACTAAAGATCCTCTGGCCTGGGGCACTGGCCAGGAGGACCAAGCCCTGCATGTGCTAAAGCCTCACACAGCGGCGGGCATAAGGAAGCTTCTCTGACCCTCAACTAAGCACAGGAGTGGCAGGGAGGAAGGTATTTCCAGCTTGTTTGTGCTCTAACCCTGCAGGACCCCAGTCAGGGGAGCTTAGCACCCTCTTCATATGCTGCCCCCCTGCTGTAGGTCCTGCCCTCAGGGAATGGGAATCTGCTCTGTTCCCTAGGCACCCTTCCCGGCTAAGCCACCTCTCTGGCTGGGTTCCTGAAGCCCCAACAGTCAAGTTCCCTGGGCCCTGGTTCTCAATGCAACCTTAGGGCTTAACCCCTTCCTGCCTGCATTGTAGCCAGGGGTCAGGAGGTGGCTGGCCTATGTAGATAGCCAGCAGGAGCTTGGATATATTAGCTGCCTTTCTATGGGCAAGAAGGGACAAGCTGACTGTAGCTAGTGCAGGGTGGGGGTGAGAGGAGGGAGTGAAAAGATGACATCTGGAAAAACATGGGCCAGGTCATTCCTACCCCCACCCCCATTCAGCTGGAAGCAGCTCCCATCCCGTCCTTCTCACATTCTACAGAAAGGTTGCTGCTTGCCATGTTCTGGTGTGAACTCTGACAGAAATCTGGAGAAGGGGCCTTTGACCCTGCATGCCCCCCACATCTTGCCCTGAGAAGACATGGCATCAGGTACCAGGAGAAGTGGGTCAGTTCCAGGGCCCAGACAGCCACGGAGGGTGGAGAACAGTCACACTGAGAGCAAAATCAGACCCATCTTCACAGGCTAGATAAAAAATCTGAACTACAGGAGCAAAATGTGGGCTATAATGTGGCTGTACGGTAATGACTTTGCTAAGTAAAATATACTTAAGAAAATAATTTCGAGGAAAATTCAATGTTAAACAAGAAATGCATTTTCAGTTAGAAAGAATAATTCTTGCTTTATACCTTCAACTGAATCTTCTTTTGTAACTCCTCCATTGCTTCTTGTTGAGCTGCAGTGAGAGCTGCCAGCCTCTCCTCTCGATCTCTACCAAAGGAGAACGTGTATTATAGTAAAAGTGGTGAAGGTATGAAATATACATTTATAGTTACAATATATATTTGAGATGGGGAAAGAAAACCAGAGGTGTTAACCACCATTTAAAATAAAGATAGCTCAGGAGGGAGACAGTAGTAGTACAGTAGGAACTAGGTTAATTACTAAGGATAACAGATACATTTAAACGTGATGGCCTCATAACAGCAGACACCTGAGACGTTGTCCAGATTCCAGACCCCCGTCCAGTTCAGAGCAGGTATAGATGACATGGTGGTAAAAACCACTTAGGAATGTGATGTCCTATCTACACTAGTGATAGAGATGCAGCTGTGTTAGTCTGGTCTAGCTGAAACAAAAGGCTGTTCTCAGTAGTGACGGATGGCAGAACAAGGAGCAGTCTCAAGTTACAGTGTAGGCGGTCTAGGTTGGATATTAGGAAAAACTATTTCACTAGGAGGGTGGTGAAGCACTGGAATAGGTTACCTAGAGAGGTGGTAGAATCTCCATTCCTTGAGGTTTTTACGTCTTGGCTTGACAAAGCCTTGGCTGGGATGATTTAGTTGGGATTGGTCCTGCTTTGGGCAGGGGGCTGGACACGATGACCTCCTGAGGTCTCTTCCAGACCTATGATTCTATTATTCTAACTTAAGCAGAAGGTGATTTTAACATGAAGAAAGTTTTTCATACATAATATAATGATGGACGTAGGTTCAATAAGTCAAAATTCATATATACATCCAAATCATATTTGGCCCAACAGAGATAGAGAGGCGAACAGCTGAAATGGCTATTGAATTAAAAACCTCTTTGTGGATTTTTGATCATGAACAGACCATAAAAAATAGGAAAAAGGCAATTTGTTGAAAGGTCTTGTTAGTAATAAAGTTTATGATATGGCAAATTTTAATACTATAATAAAATAATAATGTATATAGTGTGCACTGCTAATTTACACAGCACTTTTTCCAACACAGAATAAAGAATCTTCCAGAAAGGTCTCATAATTAATATGATTCACCTGATCTGTCTATTCAAACACATTTATAAATGTAACTCTCGAAAAATACTAAAACCAAAGTCCCAAACCTGCACTGTGATCTGTTCAGGAGCAACATTCTACTTATATGAATCACTGTGCAGTATAAGAGCCCAAGATAGTAAGGAGACTTACCTGGCCCTTTCCCGTGCTGCATCTTCCCGTGCTCTCTCTTTCTCCTGCCGTTGCTGCTCAATACGAGCTTCTTGTTCTTTTCTCTTCATCAGCAGCTCTTCAACCCGGGCTTGGCGTTCTGCTTCCAGAGCTCTTTTACGTTCCTAATAGAAAAATTATTTTCAGCATTTGACTTTTATTTAAAAATTAACAATGGTAAGAAATTATACTTTACCATCATTAAATGCTCTAAGAACCAGATATGTACTGACACATGCCCTGAAATATGCACAAAAAGCTGCTCACAAATGTACACACATATAACCACTTAAATAATAATTTGAATGTGCAATTGTATACACATCTATGGGCATTAAATGGGTATACATTCTATTTACTCAATTCACTCAATTGACTGAAAAAAAAAAAAAACAACCCTGACCAATTAACAGTAACCTTTAGGCATATTCTACATTTCTTAGAGGTTGAAGACTATATGCTATAAAAACAAAATATCCTCTCAAAGAACTCCAAAATCTTTGAGCATGATCCTAGAACCATTTTGCATGATATTGTTTAGTACTGGATATATAACTAACTTAATTATCCCACAGACAGAGACAAACACCTACATGAATCACATCAGGATCTTTATAGAGCACTGGTTCCCAAACTTTTCGGCATCACGCCCCCTTTTTGATTTTTGAGAAACCCTCATGCCCCCCAATAGCAGCAAAACTTATGGGGGGGGGAATTGAATGGGGGGTGGTTGGGTCACCTCACACCCCCCCCTAAAATTTCTTCACGCCCCCCTCAGGGCGTCCCAAACTGGCATGCCCCCCAGTTTGGGAACTCATGTTATAGAGCATTCCTAAAACTGAAATACCCCCCGAGAAGTGAAAAAAACAGATTGACAAAGCCAAAAAAGTACCCAGACAAGACAGACTCAAAAGAGAAAACAGAATTCCACCTGTCATTACCTACAGTCCACAACTCAAACCCCTCCAATGCATTATACACAATCTGCAACCCATCTTGGAAAATGTTCCTTCACTCTCAGAGGCCTTAGGGGAAAAGCCTATTCTCATTTACAGACAACCCCCGAACCTGAAACGAATTCTTTTCGATAACCATGCTATACAACCACATCAGAAGCATCCAGGAACCCAGCCCTGTAATCAGCCGCGGTGCCAACTCTGCCCACATATCTATACAAGCGAATTCATCACTGGAGCCAACAACATAAGCTACCAAATCAAAGACTCATTTAATTGCACATCCAGTAATTTCATCTATGTTATCAAATGCCAGCAATGCCCCACTGCTGTATATCCTGAACAAACTGGACAGTCCCTACAGGAAAGAATCAATGGACACAAATCATAAAGGGAACATACAGAAACCTGTTGGAGAATACTTCAATCACTCTTTAAAAGATTTCCAGGTGGCTGCCTTTTCACAAACCAATTCTATAAGCCAAGTACACAGAGAGGTGTTGGAATTACAATTCATCCACAAATTCAATTTTCACAATGATGGCCACAATCGAGATAATGGATGGCTGGGACATTATGAACCTAACTTTCAATGAAGGTGCCAACAGCTCTTTGTCTGTGTAGATTCTTTCGTAGGTACCCTTCCTATCTAATTGCTATCCTATGATCCTTATAGGCTTCTTTTAACTATCCAATCTTTAGGTGCTTATAGATTACCAGCTCGCCTACTTGTTTTTCCCTTTGATATTTTCATACCCTCTGCTCCTTGTTTCCCACCCCCTTCTTCCCCCCCCCCCTTTCCCTTCTCCCCTCCTTATTTGGGTCTGCACATCCTAAACTCAAAACTCCGGTCATCTGAAGAAGTGGGCTGTGCCCACAAAAGCTCATGATACCATCTACATGTTTTGTTAGTCTATAAAGTGCTACCAGACCATTTGTTGTTTTTGAAGTTTAACTTAATTATGGTTTGATTTTACACTAGTAAAAGTCAGGAAATTAAGAGTTATGACAACAGTAGCCATAACTTAGCCCCCCTTTTCAGATGTGAATACTGGAAGATTTACCCAGCGTTGCGCAAGCCCTTAACTCAAATCATTGTTCTGGGGCGGGGCTGGTGATAAGAAGTTCAGTATGCAGGGTTTCTTGGGAGAGGGGACAACCCCAGCCCTCTTTCAATGGATCAACTTGGGGCCAGGTGAGAGGCACTTGTCCTTGACTGCTGCAGCTGCAATGGGCACAGCCAGTGAAGAGGTGCATGGCTTAATGGTGTTATAGTTGTTCTGGTCCTCAATTCTGGCCCCTTCCTGCCCCCCTACCCAGGGAGTCATTCTACAGTACAACTGTCCCTCCTACTAGACCCCTCCCTTTCCATTTTATGAGAAACCATCGAATTCCAGGCATATCTCATTGTCCTGGCACAGCCAGATACTTTCCTTGCTTTAAATTAGGATAAGAGGAAGCTGTATACCAATTTTGGTGGTTCTAGCATTTACTGTTTAAGAGTTCCTGAACAAATGGACTCATAGATGGGCACATAGACAAACTCTCTCAAATATATAGTAGGTTGTATGTTGCTACATATGGTGATCGTTTTTATGATTTAATATACATGTGCAATGTGGCTGGGTTATGATTACTGTGGGAACCGTAAATGATTATTCTAACTTGCACGTGTATAATATTTCAATAAAATGGTGTGAGTGCATTTAATTCCCTTCTTTTAAAAAAGGTAAATAAGAAAAGTAATCACATTTGACTATGACTGTACAACAAAAATGCAAACTGCCCTATGAAATATACGAAGTGCATTATGGGGCACTGCAGAAAAGACTGATAGACCTGCTGGATCTCCTCTAATCAGCTCTGGAAGCAGGGGTGGGCAATAATTTTAGACAGAAATTTTTGAAATGTCCCTGGGCCACCCAGGAAAGGGCAGGGCCTCAGGCAGAAAAGGTGGGGCCAGGACAATTCCATGCTTCCCCGCTCACAAACCCTGATGGCCCTGGGGGTTGGAGGAGCATGTTAAGCCTTTGCCCCCTGCCCCTCCCAGAGAGAACCGGCAGCTACATTCCCTCTAGATGACTGCGCCGCTGGAGGCAGGAGGAGACTCTGTGCGCTCTCCCTGCCCCCAGGTCAATCAGGGCTTGGGGGGTGGGAAGAGCTCACAGTCTCTTGCTCCCTGTCCCAGCCCTAGCCCTGCAAGGGGCACATGGCACTTAGGGTTTTTTCCTTTGATATTTTCACTACGCTAAAGTGTCAAAAGAGGAGATGCAAATTCCCGCAGAATTTGCATATCTTCTTCCGAACTCACTTTCGAAAGCAGAGCTTTCAAAAATGAAAGTAGTTTGGATGCGGCTTTTTCAGCGAGCCCCCCCCCCGCTTTTTCAAAAAGCTGCTCTTCCTCAAAAAATGAGGAAGAACAGCTCTTGCGCAAGAGGGGGTTTCTGTGCAAAAAGGAGCTGTCTACACAGCTTCTTTTTGCGCAAAAGCCTCTTGTGCAAAAGCGGCTGCTAATTAATTATGCAAATGAAGCACAGGGATATTCCACGCCACGCTTCATTTGCATAAGCTTTTCCGGAAGAAGGCTACAGTGTAGCCATAGCCAAGTAGTTTAGCAATTTTAGAAAACAAAAACCACCTTTGACTTTTTAAATTTACTTTTGTCTCTGCACTTCTTTTATCGTGATTAGCCAGGCTGTATCCAAGGAGCTTCTGTTATCACAGATGTTTCTCTTGCAGTATGTTGAAGTTCAGTTTAGAAAAGTAACATTTTATGTCCTTGAAATTCCACAAGGATTTCTTCTGTGCTCCTGCACTGAACTATTTGAGTTAAAAAAAAAAAAAAAAAAAAAGCAGCCCTCGGTGTCTTCTTATCCTACTTCAGGCCCCTTGATCTCTACTGGCTGCAGTACCTCCAGAGATCACCCATACTCTGCCAGAATCCTGGGTCACTAAACATTCATGAAGCATTCCAAAAGAAAGCGTTTCCATGATGAACTTATGAAGTTTTGGACAGAGCCAACAAGCAGGTTAAGTAACAAATATAGAGGGACTTACAGCTAGAGGAAAGGTTTCAGGAGAGGCAAGAGGAAACTCTCAGACTGCACAGCTTGAGGAAAGAGTTTCAATGCAAAGGAGCAAGTACTTGCTTTGTAGTTCTCAGAACAGGAATGGCAACTAAGGAAAGAGGACAGAACTCAGCAAAAAGAACAGTCTGCGTGGCTGATATCATTCATAGCTGCAAGAGTACCAGTTTTTCTGCATCAACTACTCCAAGGCCTGAGCTCTTTGCACAGCATCCTGTGATGCAATCCAGAAACAGCTTGAAAAATTCCATGGCTGGATTGCCCATGCAGTTGAGTCCCATGAGTGGATGAGGTAACTTTGCCCCACACAGCCCTCCATGCCCCCTCCTTTGCTTATGCACTTTGGATGGGGGGCTAGTTGTGTGAGTGTATTTTAAGGTTCTAGTGTTACTAGTGTTCCAGTGGTAATGACAGCTGGACTGTTTGGCAATGTTTATAAATAAAACTTATGTTATTTTATAAAGTAAATACATTGGTATCACTGCATCATATCACATAATGTGCATTTAAAATAATAAGTAAATAAGTGATTAGGGACAAATAGAAATTTGTATAAAACTATTATTCTTCAATACTGTTGTCTACATCCATCCATTCTGTCAATTAGCTCCTCTTTTGGTAAGTAGTCATGTCATTCACAAATCTATTACATGGCAATCAACCCTGTCACTGAAATATGAGTTTTTTCATTCCTGCTGTGAGGGCAGGGGACTGGACTCGATGACCTCTCAAGGTCCCTTCCAGTTCTATGAGATAGGTATCTCCATATATTGGATTTATTGGATTCATGAGAAATATCTGTATCTACTGCTGCTCATCCCAGGTATGTATGTGGTCCTATCAGTTTGTGCTGGTGGCCCCTGCTCCAGAAGCACCAGTCTATGTAGAGGACATCAGTAGCTGTACTGAGTGTCATTAGCAGCATCAGCCAGTATAAGTTTGCCATGTCTCTTTCCTCTTCCTGCTCAATTATAAGTTCTGTCAGTTGCCTTTGGAGGATTAGAAAATGGCAAAGAAATTTCCACCAGCATCTCACAGAAACTCTGTCCATTTTCAGACACAAGCATGAAAGCACAAGCAAGAGAAGTTCTTCAAAAGATGCTTCCTATGTGTTGCTGGCTGCAGTCACTGGGAGCACAGAGACCAAAATGATTGCTCGGCAGGATGTTCCAGTAACGTGCAGGGTGGACAATCAAGTTTTTCCACAGTGCACACAGACAAAGGATCACATTTCCGGAGCAACTAGGAAGGTTGGTGTGGCTTGGGTCTGCTTGCTGCAGTGTGCAAGTTATAGCCCCAGGTTTGAGCCCTGGTTAGAAAGTTCTTAATATAGGATTAACAATGAGTGTAGACACTCAAGCCCTGGTTTATCTATCCCAAGATCAGATGATTCAAATCTCACCTACCCTGGCTTTACAATGCAGTTCAGACATACACGAAGATTAGAAATGAACAAGCATGTCTATCAGACTTTGAATTAGGAGTCTGCATTACTAATCTCAAAAACATGCTAAATCTGAAGAGAATTTGAAATACAATGAAATATAATATAATCAAGTATTAATAAGTGCAATACCGGGAAGGAATGAATCTGTAGCAATTATGAACAGTGAACAGCTGGTCTTTGTCTGACTGGTCAGTCTCTCTCATTTTACACTGTATTTCAATGTTGCAGATACCTAAACAAATGAAGTAATGCAACTCGATGCATTATTATTTTAAATAAAAGAATCACATGCTGTTTCCAGAAGCACAATTTTTATATTTTAATATTTTTATTAAAGCTATTTTGCTTAGTTATGTTCACGCCCTAGAGAATATAGAACAACAAGGTGAAGCACTGAAGATAAACAATCTGCATTATGCTAAGTTGGCTAATAAGCAGTGGCACTTAGAAGACCAGGTGGCAGAACTGACAAGATATTTTACCATCTACGCCTGGTGAGTATGAATGTATGTTTCACATGCAGATCTTGGTATCCTCAATCATGCCATTAACACTTCCTGGTCAGACTATTGCAACAGGTTGTACATCTTTCACTGATTCAGAAGGTAGGACTGGTTCATAAGGTGTCCTACCCAGTTAGGGTGTGTCTAGACTACACCCCTCTGTCAGCAGAGGGATATAAATGAAGCACTTTGAAAGTGCAAATGAAGCGGGGATTTAAATATCCCGCGCTTCATTTGCATAATCACATAATGGCGCTCTTTAAAAAAAAGCGCTATTTTGAAACTGAAACCGCAGTCTAGACGTGGTTCTTTCAAAAACGGGGTGCTTTTTCAAAAGATCCTGTAACCCTCAGAGCGTCTGTCTGCAAGTCCATTTGTTCAAGAATGCCTTCTAATCGGTAAGAGCTTGAGCCCCCCAGTGTGATATACAGCTTCCTCTTCTCCTAGCTTAAAGCCAGGTCAGGGCTCGGTTGAACAAAGACAATCGGAAAACCCGGGAAAAGGACTGGTTTTATAACATGCAAAGGGAGTGGATGCTGTTCCAAGGGACTTGATATGAGAGTGGCCACTAGGGGCAGCTGTACCACCAAGGGAATAGCCAGCAGGGCTGCTCCCATCTTGCCTGCCAGCACACCAGTAAGTACCCCCCCACACCCAAAACCCTTCCCCCACACCCTTGGTCTGTGGTGCCGGCAGGCGGAGGCCCTTGATCCACAGCCCTGGGGGTGTGGGCTGATGGGGGGAGAACAGGCCCCGGGCAGGCTTGGGGTGGGGAAGAACAGGCTGGACAGTGGTTTTGGGGAGGGGAAGAACAGGCCCCAGGCAGGCTGGGAGGGTTGCCTGGGGAGAGAACAGGCCCTGGGTGTGCTGGGGGAGGATTGATCTGCTGCGGGTGGGAAGGAAACAGGCACTGGGCAGGTTGTGGGATTGCCTGGGGACTGAGACCTGCCTTCCCCCTACATCTCCAAGGCCCTGAAGGACCCAGGCAACACTGGGTAAGTCTGCTAGGGCACATCTACACTATACAGAAGATTGATGCTGCCGCAGTCGATTTTTCAGGGTTCAGTTTAGTGGGTGTAGTATAAACTTGCTAGATCCAACTCAAAGGGCACCCCCTGTCAGCGCTGGTACTCCTACTCCTCACAAGGAGTATGGGAAGCCAACGGGAGCATTTGCTCCCATCGGCCTCTCACTGTGTAGATGGTGCAGAAACGCGATGTAAGATGTTGACTCCAGCTATGTAATGTAAAATTTACGTAGCTGGAGTTGCGTATCTTACTTCGACCTTCCCATGTAGTGTACACCGGGCCCCAGTTAGTTATAAATTCAAATAAATAAATGCAAATGAAAAAATAGTGTGAAAAATATTTTAACTGATGAAGAGGTCAAAGAGTTGAGGAAATGGGAGAAATTCTATTCATATCCCACTCAATATGCCCCTTTCTGCTAGTAGATAGTTCCTTTTTTTACATAAGACTGGCCATACTGAGTCAGACCAAAGGTCCATCTAGCCCAGTATCCTGTCTGCCAACAGTGGCCAATACCAGATGCCCCCAAGGCAGGAAACACAAAAGGGAATACTCACGTGATCCCTCCCGTCACCCACCTCCAGAGAATCAGAGGCTAGGGATACCATTCCGACCCATTCTGGCTAATAGCTTTTTTCTCTCCTGCTGGAGGCTCCACGTCTGCCCCTTCATTCTTCTGTAGAGGAGCCTCCTCTCTGCTACTACTTTTTTAGTCTTGTCTCATACTCTCTGTCCTCTTCTCCTCTCTGGTTACTCCCTTCTTATTCTTTGCCTTGGGCAAACTACACATGCTCCGCCCCTCTGAAAATCTGGCTGCTTTGGTGGTGGCACATGGACTGTCTGGAGGGTTTCTTCTAGCTGGGACACAGATGACAGCCTAGAACCCGTGATGGAGGCAGGACTTGTGGCAGGTACCCAAAGGAGCAAAAGCAGGCCAAGATCACAGGAAAACAGTTGCAGGCACAAAGGAGTAGATCATCCCTTGAAGATGAGAAGAAAAGCTAGGGAGGTGATCTTCAGGGACAAGTGTTCTTCATGGATTTAAGCAGTCTAACTGGGGTCTCTTTCACAGAGGGTGAGCCATATAATATTTGGGAACTCAGGTTTTTTTAAGTGATCAGTCCAAGTTCTATCAAGGCAGATGGGTAAGTATGTAGTTACCTTTGTCTCAGCACAACCCTTAAAGCTATCAGAGATGAAAAAGTGAGAGCTCTGTTTCTCCATAAAGAGACAGACTCCAGCTCATCACTGACACCTATCAACGGCACAGGATTATTAATAAGCACCAAAGAAAGTGTGATTAAAGTTTCACATATGAAAGATACTTGTGGTGATCTCAGGCATGTATACAGAAGAAGAGGGAGTTTACATAAGAGAAAAAGTTATGCTTTTGTTTGTAACATAGAAAGCAGTGCCAAAGAGCAGATATATGAGCCTAGAGAAATATAGCATTGGAAGGGTAGAGTCAAAAATACAGAATTCCAGGAACACACACATATTTTCTGTGTGGCTTTAAGTAGCGCTATAAAATTGAAATATTTCTATTAGTATGCATATGATCACTATTTAACTACAGTTTTTGCATTGAATATCTTCATGATTTCATCATCAAGCCCTCAGTTTTGCTAAAACATATTTGGTATTCCATTACAAGAAAGCCATTAAATTCTTATTAAAAACTGAAGATGTGAAGAGTCCCAACTAGCCAGTATTTATATAAACAGCCCTGTAACAGCTTTTAACAATCACATTTTTCCTAGCTTCCTGAAGCATAATAAAAAAACTATCCATGGAAACTTGCTTCTTTGCAAGTTAGTGTAGCAGATAACTATACACTGTATAATAATAACAAAGAGCAAATGTACTGGTTTTTTAGTGCATTTTTGCAACTATTTATTGCACTTGAAAAGTTAAATTATACCTGAACAGCTTCATCACGCGCTTGCTTTTCTTCCTGCCTCCGCTGGCGTTCTTCCTGTAATTCATTTAGTCGTTGTTCGTATTCTTTCAATTTGGACAACACATCATGACGTTTATTTTGGGCTTCTAAGGTGTTTATAAATGCAATTTCATTCACCTGCAATTAAACCAAAATGTACAAGAAATGTGAAGATTAAAGTAACATTTTCCACTTAGTGCAGTCTATTCTAGGTATATTTCTAACTCTTGCAGATAAGAGGTTTACAGCACAGCGTACCCTTTTAGGTTTTTCATCAAAACCCTGGTTTTTCATAAACATTTTTCCTGTTTACACTCAATCTGGTGCTATCCTTTGTTTATCTGAGTCCTTAACATGAGAAAAAATGGGAATATTTTAAAATAATTTACCTAGATTACTCTACATATCAAGAACTACACTATAACCCTAATTCGGGAGCACCCATAGTATGGACCCTGGCAAGTGGAGGCGGAAGCTTCTCTACATGCTGCTACGGCTCTACAAGCTTCTCTACATGCTGTCCCTTTCCCTCCCCAGCTGAGGGAATGGCAGTGAAGAGAAGTGTGCAGCCAGAGGCTTTGCCACACCATTCTCCTAGCAACAGAGGGCAGTGCCTGGGAAGGTGGTGGGCGTAGAGCAGTGGTCTCCAACTTTACACCCAAGATCACTTTTTAAATGACAGAACAAGCCAAGATCTACTGCCCCGCCCCTTCCTTGAAGCCCTGCCCTCTCTATTCTCCTCCTCTCCATCACTTGCTATCCCCAACGCATATACTGCTGCTTTCCCCCCCCCCCCCCAATTCTTCTGTAGGAAGAGGTCTTTTCCAACATTTGGCCTGTCTAGACTGGACCAAATGTCAGAAAAACCCCTTCTTTTGGAAGCCCCCTTATTCCTCGTGGAAAGAGGAATATAGGGGTGACCGAAAGATCATGTTTGCTCTTCCACTAAAAGAAGCGGAAGAACAAACGCATCCCTGGATGCAGAAGAGTTTTTCCTGAGATACCTCCGGAATCCTGAAAAACTCCTGCAGTCTAGCCGTACCCTCGCTGGGTTGAGACAGGATGTGTATGCTTTGGGGTGGGAATGAGGGATTTGGGTGTGGGAAGGGGTGAGAGGTGCAAGCTCTGGGAGGAAATCTGGATGCAGGAGGAGGTGGATAAGGGGACGCCGGCTCGGGGAGGGGGCTCCAGGCCGGGCAGTGTTGGGGTCAGATGTAGGGTTAGGGTACTAAGCAAGCCACAGACTTCTGGATGTGAGGGTTCAGGAATTTGGGTTGGGATATGTGAGGGGCTTATGGCAGGGGGTTCCAGTGTATGATAGGCTCAGATATAGGGTCTGGGGGGGAAGGGGAGTGCAGGAGAGTTATGATGCTGTGGCCAGATGGGGACTTGACCCCAATTGGGGTTTGTTGGCCACGCTTCATTTTCAAATAAAATACTATGTCAAACACGAAAAGTTTCTGCATTGTCTTTATTTCTGAGAAGGGCAGGGAATCTGTTTTGAGTCAGGGGTCACTGACCCACAGAAAAGTCAGTTGGGGCCACACAGGTGAGATGTAAAAAAAACCTCCTCCAACCACCCATCCAAGCCTCACTAATGTGGCCCCAACTGTGTTGGTGGGAGCAGGGGACATAGTACTGGTGAAGGGTGCTAGTGGGTGCTTCGGCAGGGGACAGGGTGCCAGTGGGGACAGAGTTCTGCAGCTGGGGGCAGGGGAGAGGGAACAGGGTGCTGGGATGGGAAACGACAGGGTTCTGCAGCAGGGGACAGAGTGTCCGTCGGGACAGGTTTCTGCAGCTGGGGACAGGGTGCCGCTGGGGACAGAGCTCTGTGGCTCGGGACAGGGGAGTGGGGACAGAGTTCTGTGGTTGGGGGAAAGGGAAGAGGGAACAGGGGGCAGGGAGGGAAGAGGGAACAGGGGGCACGGGGGGGGGCAGGGAGTCTCCTGCACCCGCCTCCTCCCAGGATTCCCCACCCCCGAGGGAAGCTGGCGTGTGCCTGCCCCAGGGCCGACCCCTCCCCCACGGTGTGGGGCAACCCCCGCATGTGCGCCTGCATTGGGGCCAACTCACCCCTCCTGCGGCGCAGGGAAGCTGCCAGCGCATTTCCGGAACCTCCAGAAGTGGCACAAAGCTGCAGGACTTCCGTCCACCCTGAGGGAAGCCGGCACTACCTTCATTGTCACTGGAGGTAGGTAGTGGGGCTTCTCGGGAGTGCGGGGGCGAGCGCCTCGCGGTCGACCGGTTGGTGACCACGGGCGTCGAGTGCCAGGTAAGCACACTATCCTCCTCCCCCTTCCTTCCTCCCTGACTCAGAGAAACCTTTAATGCAGCAAACCCCGTTTCACAGGGTTGCCAGATTAAAACACAACCCCTACTGAGTATGAGTCCCTCATTTAGAAATGTATTTAAGCACATGCCTGCCTCACTCATAGTAGCTCTAGTAAATTTAAAAGGACTGTTCACAAATTTAAGTAGGGTTGCCAGGTCTCCGGTTTTTGCCCAGACAGTTTGGTATTTTGGCCTTCCGTCCAGTAAAAAAAAACAAAAACAAAAACAAAAAAACCCCAGAATACGGGACATGTAAAATGTCCAATGTTTTCTGTTTTCCTCAGATGGATGGCTGGAGGCAACTGTGAGGGCGGGGGGAGCGAGGTAATTTAAAGGTAATTTCGCAACCCTAAATTTAAGTACCTTGCTGAATCTCTAATTATTTTTTAAAATTAAATTTACTTTAGACTGTAATACAAGCTAGCTGTCTCTGGGTTACAAGCAGTCTCATATACTCAGTATAATTTTAGGTTTAGGTTTAAAAACAAAAAAATCGTAGGCCCCTCCTTGCAAGTATTTGCTCTTGTGTTCACTTTACACATGTGACTAGTTAGTAGAATTGGGCATGCAATCCTTCATCTCACAGCTACACCAACCAGGATAATTGTCAAAAGTCCACAGAGAGAAAGCATTATTTAGGCACAGATCTATTACTTCTACTATCCATTACTTAGGCCCAGATCCTCTCCTTCACCCCTCCCCCGCCCATGCACACACATTCAGAAGAAGCTCTAGGCATTTTGTTGACTAAGGCAGAAAACTTTTTTGGTACCCCATCTCTTCTAATCAGCTGAGCAAAAAAAGGCTGGTCAATCAGCGGAGCAAATAAATGAAGCTCTGCGGGGATGCAAGGATCAATATATCTAGTTGCAAGATCAGGGATTTAAGTAGTTAAAGCACAACACATATCTCTGCTTCTTTCTTGGTCACAGACTTGCAAGTCATTTAATCTGTGTGCCTCGGTTCTTCTATCTGCAAAATGGGGATAGGAATAGCTACCTCACAAAAGTTTTATGAAGCTTAATTCATTGCCATTTGTAAAACATTCAGAGACTTTTAGCTTGACAACATTACAAAAATGTATCTTTATTCTTATTAGAGGGTTCAATGCTTCATTGTTTATGCTTACTTACTAAACCACGAGGGTTAATATTCCTTATAATTTTCATCTCAGTCTAACGGAGGACAATATATTCAAATAACAAAAGGATCACACATTGTTGCACACGTACACTGAACCCAATGAAAGCAGCACATTAAGCTGCTTGTTTATGATATGTGTAGGGGTACTAGGAGCAATTGCTCTGCTTAGAGCATGTTTTTGATTTTCACAGAAACTAATAGGGTTCTGCCAACTGATACCTGGATGATTCCCTGACATTTTGGAATTGATCAGATGTGGTGTTTAAAAGATATATGTTGAGACAGACAGAAATGCCAGCAAGCTGAAATGAGGGTCTTGTTTTCCCTCACACATTTTTTTAATAAGGTAGCCCAAAGAATATAAAGAAAAGAAATGGGATAAGCTATCAAGAAAAAGTTTTATTTAGGCTTAATATCAGGAAAATCTTCCCAATAATGAAATGTATTGAACTGTGGAAATTTTCTCAAGGTAAGTTATAGAAGCTACATAATTGGGAAATTTAAAACAAGACTAAATAATGCACTAGCCAATATACACACATTCATGAAGTTAGGCATGTGCATGAGTGTTTGTAGAATCAGGGCCTCTATGACTCAATCAGTTTTTTCTACCTTTTACTTGGAAAATTTTATGTATTTACAGATTCATTAAATTCTAACGTTTACCTCACAAAATGCAATGTTTTAAAGTGTGAATATACATATTTGTAATTAAGGAAACTATGTCAAGCTGAATAGTCTTTTTCTTTCATACCTGGTTATGCTCTCTTTCATAAATCTACAATTACTATTATATTGATCCAGAGAAGAACAGTCCATAATGTTTTAATTCTACAATGGCTATTAATACTCATGAAAAAAAAAAAATCCTGATGTACAGGACCAGTTTTGAAGTGCTTTTCAGATATTTTAATTTTTTACATTAAAAATGTGCCAAAAATTAAGCTTTGTATTCCTGGTTGTTTTTGCATTAGAGCTATACAGTTATTATTTTAAATTATCTGAAATAAGTGTACTTTTTAACCCTCTCTTTATACTCAAAAACTACTGGAAAGATTTTAGCAAACCTCAATATATATATATATATAGACGTGAAATATTTGCATTATAGTGAATGTTTCAGAAAGGTATACACAACTGAGAAGGGGGAAACCGTTATTTAATCTTAAATACAATTGATTTCAGAAGGAAAATTATTGAGGAAAAAAAAAATCACAAAAAGTTATTAGCATTAAGAAAACAAAATTAGGAAATACTGAATACAAGAGAGACTACACTGTTGTACACAACCTATTATATTTGTGTGAATCCATAAAACGATTGAGCAGATGTAAATCAGTGAAACTAATAAGAGACCAAACAAAAGATAGAGTTTCTGCTTTGTTTACTGACTAGAATACATTTACAGAATGGATTTTGCCGTTCAGTGAACAGCAAGCAGTGGGAATTCGGAAAACCAATTGGGCAGCAAGAGTCATCATGGTCTTTTAACCATACTACACATCAGCTAGTATTCCTATAAACCCAATTAACCTTGATCTTCCACAACAAAAGAACCACAAGAGGCAGCAGATCTCTCACATTTAAACACACACAACACTTCAAACATCTGCTTAGTTGGGAATGATGTTAAATGTGATTTAGTTAATATGATTACAGAAGCCACACTGGTTTAATGAAATAATAATGAAGGTAAATGTGTTAAACTGAATTAGATAGTCCACAATCTATTCCAAACTTAGTGACAGAAACAGCCATTAAGTTAAACCGCTAAACCAATTTTGTCATAATAATGATAATTAACAAGTTTGAAAAGGTGTATCAATCATAGTTCAGATACAGAGCTTCACTACGTACAAGACACAATATTCCAATATTAAGAGGACACTTCTGTTTCAAAAAAGGAGTTTTAATATAAATTCTTTTAAGTTACTTTAGTAACAATTCTTCAGTAAACTAAAACTATCAGCAACTGTCAGCAACTATCATGTTAGGCGTTAAGTCAAGAAAGAACTGATAAGTTTTAACTATTTTCCTAGAATAAATACATCATGCCAATACTTAGGGCTTGTCTAGACTACGGGGAAGAATCGAAAGAGGATATGGAAATATGGAATTTGCATATCTTCTTCTGATCTCTCTTACGAAAGCAGAGCTTTCGAAAGTGAAAGTAACTAAATGTGTTTCCGCTGCAACCCCCCCCTTTTCGAAAAGCCGCTTTTCCTCAAAAAATGAGGTTTATGCAGCTTTTCGAAAAACAGGGGGCGTTGCCGAAAAAACACGTCTAGATTGCTCCACTTTCAAAAGTGAGATCAGAAGAGGATATGCAAATTCCCACGGAATTTGCATATCCTCCTTCAAATCTTCCTCGTAGTCTAGAGATAGCCTAGGTCCTGCCATGAGTGACTGAACTAGATGACCTCTTGAGGGCCCTTCCAGTCCTATGATTCTATGATAAAGTCTCTGGTTACATGTTTCTCCAGTAATTTAATATTATTAACTGCTTACTGATTTAAAAAGGAAAAAACAGGTACAAACATAACCATCCGTGTATTTAATATATAAAATTAAGATTCTCATCTACATTCTTGTTTCTTTGGTGAGATACTTCACAGACCCAGGAGGTAAGTAAATTTTAAAGTGTGATAGATATATAGTGGGGCTGTCAGTTATTTTCAATGCACTCATTCACAATCACTTTACTTGTCTTTAGGATTCTAGTCATACCTAAATCCAAACCACTGGGAAGGAAAAGAGAGGCTTACTATGAACATCTGAAGAATGTTGCAGGACTCAGGGATCAGTTCTGGGACCATTATTATTTAATCTTTTTATTACTGACCTCGGCACTAAAAGTGGGAGTGTGCTAATAAAGTTTGCGGATGACACAAAGTTGGGAGGTATTGCCAATTCAGAAAAAGATCGGGATATCATACAGGAAGATCTGGATGATCTTGTAAATTGGAGTAATAGTAATAGGATGAAATTTAATAATGAGAAGTGTAAGGTTATGCATTTAGGGATTAACAACAAGAATTTTAGTTATAAGCTGGGGACACATCAGTTGGAAGTAACGGAAGAGGAGAAGGACCTCGGAGTCCTGGTTGATCACAGGATGACTATGAGCCACCATTGTGACATGGCTGTGGAAAAGGCTAATACGGTCTTGGGATGCATTAGGCGAGGTATTTCCAGTAGGGATAAGGAGATGTTAGTGCCGTTATACAAGGCATTGGTGAGCCCTCATTTGGAATACTGTGTGCAGTTCTGGTCTCCCATGTTTAAGAAGGATGAATTCAAACTGGAACAGGTACAAAGAAGGGCTACTACGATGATCCGAGGAATGGAAAACCTGTCTTATGAAGGGAGACTCAAGGAACTTGGCTTGTTTACCTTAACCAAAAGAAGGCTGAGGGGAGATATGATTGCTCTATTTAAATATATTAGAGGGATAAATGCCAACGAGGGAGAAGAATTATTTAAGCTCAATACCAATGTGGACACAAGAACAATGGATATAAGCTGGCTATTAGGAAGTTTAGACTCGAAATTAGGCGAAGGTTTCTAACCATCAGAGGAGTGAAGTTCTGGAGCAGCCTTCCAAGTGAAGTAGTGGGGGCAAAAGACCTATCTGGCTTCAAGATAAAGCTAGATGGATTTATGAAGGGGATGGTTTGATGAGGTAACATGATCTTGGCAATTAATTGACTTTTCACTATCAGTGGTATATAGGCCAATGGTGGGAAGATAGGAGTTGCTATAGAGAACTTTTTTCTGGGTGTCTGGCTCGTGAGTCTTGCCCACATGTTCAGGGTTCAGCTGATCGCCATATTTGGGGTCAGGAAGGAATTTTCCTCCAGGGTAGACTGGCAGAGGCGCTGGAGGTTTTTCGCCTTCCTCTGTAGCATGGGGCACTAGCAGGAGGATTCTCTGCATCTTGGAGTCCTTGAACCATCATTTCAAGGACTTCAATATCTGAGATATAGGTGAGAGGATTATTCTAGCAGTGGGTGGGTGAGATTGTGTGGCCTGCATTGTGCAGGGGGTCAGACTAGATGATCAAAATGGTCCCTTCTGACCTTAAAGTCTATGAGTCTATGAGACTCCATTTAAAGGACCAGATTATCCCTTAGTCCTAGAGTGGGAGTGTAGCATAAAGAGCACACAATGAGCCATCCCCACCTTGCACATCCCATCTTCCCAAAGGGTGGCAAAAGCACTACTTGCTCTTTATTCAAACCCCTCCTTAAAACACATTTCTTCCACAAGTTTCCCAATGATAGCTTCAGAGGGTAGCCAAGTTAGTCTGTAAAGAAAAAAAAACAACAACTGGTCTGGTAGCACTTTATAGACTAACAAAACATGTAGATGCCCACGAAAGCTCATGATCCCATCTACATGTTTTGTTAGTCTATAAAGTGCTACCAGACCATTTCTTGTTTTTTCCCCAATGATAGTTCACCTATGAAGGTTATTTATCTCTCTATATTTCAGGGGTGTAAGTGACTAGCAGACTAGTTACATCCCTTTAAGGGATGTAAGTGACTAGTGTAAATTTATTGGACAATCGAGTAATGACTTGACTAGTTGCTTCCCCCGCCTTGCTGCCTCTCTCAGAGGCAACAAGTGGGGGGAGCAGGAGCCGGTGCTGGGGGAGCCAGCTTAAAAGCCAGTTCCCCACCTGCACCATTTCTGCAGGGGGCAGGGGAGGCACAGGCATAGCAGGGGACTGGGCGCGAGTCAGGAATCAGCTGATTCCTGGCTCGTGCCCAGTCCCAGATGCCACACCTCTGCTTTTTAAATGTATTAAGAGATGGCTGGCTCTTAATGCATATAAAAGGCTGAAGCACAGCGAAGGGAACCAGACGTGAACTGGGAATCAGCTGTCCGGAAGCTAACCCCGCTGTGGCTCCACAGTTTCCCCACTTCTCAACTATTCGATGGAAATTCCATCAACTAGTCGATTAAACACAATTTAACATCCCTACGCTATATATAAAAAAAACCTTTTCCTTCGGGACAAAAGAATGACATCATCATGTCACTTTGCATCTCACCTGCCTCCTCCGTCCTTCCCCCTCCCCTTTCCCCAGTACTCAGCTGCCGCTCAGGGCTTGCAAGGCCATGGAGTGGCCCCCTGGTGGCTGGGGGGAGAGCGCAGGGCCTGGCGAGGGCTTGGAGTGGCCCCCTGGCGGCCAGGGGGAGAGTGTGGGGCCTCCAAAGCCTCAGAGCGGCCCCCCTCCCCACTTGGTGGCTGGGGGGAGAGAGCTGGGCCTGCCATGGCCGGGGGCGTGGGGGTTAGGGTTAGGTTGCACCTGGAGTAGGGGTGAAAGAAAGGGCCCAGGAGCAGCTGCAGGCGGGGAGGAGGAAGAGAAAAGGTCCGGGCTGGTGCAGCAGGAGGGGTGCGGAGGGAGAAAGGGCCCAGGCTGGCATGGGCGGAGAGAGGGGGCAGGGAGGGAGAAAGAGTCTGGGGTGGCGGAGGGTAGGAGGAGAAAGGGCCTAGGCTGGTGCAGCCAGGGAAGGGCGAAGGGGCCCAGGCTTGTGTGGGCAGGAGGGAGAAAGGGCCTGAGCTGCTGTTGGCGGGGAGAGTCCGGGCTAAAGGGAGGGGAGGGGGGATGAGAAAGGGCCCAGGCTCACACGGCCAGGGTAGGTAGAAGGGGCCCAGACTGACGCAGCTGGAGGAAGGGGAAGGAGAAGGGCTCCAGGATGGCGCAGCGGAGGGGAGGAGAAAGGATCCAGGTTGGCACGGCCGGGAGACGGAGAAGGGGCCTAGGCTGGCACAGCTGGGATAGAAAGAAGGGACCCGGGCTGGCACAGCTGCGGACAAGCGGGTGGGTACGGAGAAGAGGTCTGGGGTGGCATGGCTGGGGCAGGGACCCAGGCTGATGCGACTGCAAACCAGCCCACCCCAGCGGTCGGGAGGAAAGAGCCAGGGTTGCTTAACAGGCGAGCGTAACAAGCTGGTGGCGCAGCCCCCTAGTTTTCACTTAAAGGAAAACTTTCACCATTCTGAGACTGAACCTTATCTGCTTGACTGACAATCGTATATAGATCCATATTGCATCTGCATGTCCTTCAGGGTAGAGACCATGTAAACTAGTACCGTGGTGAGCACTCAACAAATAATAAATGCTTTTTCATACAGACAGCCTACCTTGGCTTCTTCTTCTTGTGCTTTTTTCACAATTGCTTGTAACTGCACTTCACGTTTAAATTCAGCATGGAGTAATTTTTCCTCCATCATCCGGCGTCTCTGGTCCAATAATTCTTCTTTCCATTTTCGAACATCTTTCTCCTACACACAGTGCATCAGTATCTTATTAACTAACACAATATGGCAATTAATGTCTACATTTTCCCCAGTATTTTCTACTTTGTAACCTTCATCTATAGTTGTGACAGTACAATGTTAAGCTATCCTCCAAAACCTTACAGGAATTGAGTAAAAAACGGCTAAAATTAAGAGAGTTCTTTAGATGTAGCTCAGTATTTAGAGCAATTTCATAGAATCATAGAGCTGGAAGAGACCTCAGGAGGTCATCAAGTCCAGCCCCCTGCCCAAGGCAGGACCAATCCCAACTAAATCATCCCAACCAGGGCTTTGTCAAGCTGAGACTTAAAAACCCTCTAGGGATGGAGATTCCATTCCACCCACTCCCAGCCCCTTCCCCCCCCCGGTAAACCATTCCAGTACTTCACCACCCTCCTAGTGAAATACTTTTTCCTAATGAACAACTTGGACCTCTCCCGTTGCAACTTGAGACCATTGCTCCTTATTCTGCCATCCGTCACTACTGAGAACAGCCTCTCTCCATCCTCTTTGGAACCTCCCTTCTGTAAGTTGAAGGCTGCTATCAAATCCTCCCTCATGCTTCTCTTCTACAGACTAAACAAACCCAAATCCCTCAGTCTCTCCTCATAGGTCATGTGCTCCAGCTCCCAAATCATTTTGGTCGCCCTTCGCTGGACCCTCTCCAATGCGTCCAGATCCTTTCTATAGTGGGGGGCCCAGAACTGGACACAATACTCCAGATGTGGCCTCACCAGAGCCGAATGAAAGGAAATCACTTCTCTAGATCTCCTGGCAATGCTGCTGTAGTGGCAAATGTAGTGCCCATCTTCAAAAAAGGCAAGAAGGACGATCCAGGGAACTATAGGCCGGTCAGTCTTACCTCGGTTCCTGGAAAAATCATGGAAGGGATCCTTAAGGAATCCATTTTGAGGCACTTGGAGGAGAGGAAAGTGATTAGGAATAGTCAGCATGGATTCACAAAGGGCAAGTCGTGCCTGACCAATCTGATTAGCTTCTGTGATGAGGTAACTGGCTCTGTGGACATGGGAAAGTCAGTGGATGTGATCTACCTTGACTTTAGCAAGGCTTTTGATACGGTCTCCCACAATATTCTTGCCAGCAAGTTAAGGGAATGTGGATTGGATAAATGGACAGTAAGATGGATAGAAAGATGGCTAGAAGGCCGGGCCCAGAGGGTAGTGATCAACGGCTCGATGTCAGGATGGTGGTCGGTTTCTAGCGGAGTGCCCCAAGGTTTGGTTCTGGGACCAGTTTTGTTCAATATCTTTATTAATGACCTGGATGAGGGGATGGATTGCATCCTCACCAAGTTTGCAGATGACACTAAGCTAGGGGGAGAGGTAGATACGCTGGAGGGCAGGGATAGAGTCCAGAGTGACTTAGACAAATTGGAGGATTGGGCCACAAGAAATCTGATGAGGTTCAACAAGGACAAGTGCAGAGTCCTGCACTTG
Source organism: Pelochelys cantorii (assembly GCA_032595735.1). Lineage (NCBI taxonomy): Eukaryota > Metazoa > Chordata > Testudines > Trionychidae > Pelochelys > Pelochelys cantorii. Next base: position 7,237,018 of record CM064338.1, on the reverse strand, counting down.
GGACGGAAGAATCCCAAGCATTGTTACAGGCTGGGGACCAACCAGCTAAGTAGTAGTTCTGCAGAAAAGGACCTGGGGATTACAGTGGATGAGAAGCTGGATATGAGTCAACAGTGTGCCCTTGTAGCCAAGAAAGCTAATGGCATATTAGGTTGCATTAAGAGGAGCATTGCCAGCAGATCCAGAGATGTCATTATTCCCCTTTATTCGGCTCTGGTGAGGCCACATCTGGAGTACTGTGTCCAGTTCTGGGGCCCCCACTACAAAAAGGATGTAGATGCATTGGAGAGGGTCCAGTGGAGGGCAACCAAAATGATTAGGGGGCTGGAGCATATGACCTATGGGGAGAGGCTGAGGGAGTTGGGTCTGTTTAGTCTGCAGAAGCGAAGAGTGAGGGGGGATTTGATAGCAGCCTTCAACTTCCTGAAGGGAGGTTCCAAAGAGGATGGAGAGAGGCTGTTCTCAGTAGTGACAGATGGCAGAACAAGGAGCAATGGTCTTAAGTTGTGGTGGGAGAGGTCCAGGTTGGATATTAGGAAAAACTATTTCACTAGGAGAGTGGTGAAACACTGGAATGGGTTACCTAGGGAAGCAGTGGAGTCTCCATCCCTAGAGGTATTTAAGTCTTGGCTTGACAAAGCCCTGACTGGGTTGATCTAGTTGGGATTGGTCCTGCCTAGAGCAGGGGGCTGGACTTGATGACTTCCTGAGGTCTCTTTCAGCTCTATGGTTCTAATGATTCTATGCTGGCCTCCTAATGCACCCTAATATGCCATTAGCCTTCTTGGCTACAAGGGCACACTGTTGACTCATACCCAGCTTCTCATCCACTCTAATCCCCAGGTCCTTTTCTGCAGAACTGCTACTTAGCTGGTTGGTCCCCAGCCTGTAACAATGCTTGGGATTCTTCCGTCCCAAGTGCAGGCTTCTACACTTGTCCTTGTTGAACATCATCAGATTTCTTGTGGCCCAATCCTCTAATCTGTCGAGGTCACTCTGGACCCTATCCCTGCCCTCCACCGTATCTACCTCTCCCCCTAGCTTAGTGTCATCTGCAAACTTGCGGAGGGTGCAATTCATCCCCTCATCCAGGTCATTAATAAAAATGTTGAACAAAACCGGTCCAAGAACAGATCCTTGGGGTACTCCGCTAGAAACCGACCGCCAACCTGACATCAAGCTGTTGATCACTACCCATTAGGCCCGACAGTCTAGCCAGCTTTCTATCCATCTTACGGTCCATTTATTCAATCCATATTCCCTTAACTTGCTGGCAAGAATATTGTGGGAGACCGTATCAAAAGCTTTGCTAAAGTGAAGGTATATCATGGCCACTGACTTTCCCATATCCACAGAGACAGTTACCTCATCGTAGAAGCTCATCAGATTGGTCAGGCATGACTTGCCCTTCGTGAATCCATGTTGACTATTCCTGATCACTTTCCCCTCTTCCAAGTGGTTCACATTGGATTCCTTGAGGATCCCCTTCATGATTTTTCCAGGGACTGAGGTAAGGCTGACGGGTCTGTAGTTCCCTGGATTGTCCTTCTTCCCTTTTTTAAAGATGGGCACTACATTTGTCTTTTTCCAGTCATCCGGGATCTCTCCAGATCTCCATGAGTTTTCCAAGATAATGGCCAAACGCTCCTCAATGACATCTGTCAACTCCAACCCTCGGATGCATTAAATCCAGACCCATGGATTTGTGTATGTCTAGCTTTTCTAAATAGTTCCTAGCTTGTTCTTTCCCCACCAAGGGCTGTCCACCTCCTTCCCATACTGCGTTGTCTAGTGCATTAGTCTGGTAGCTGACCTTGTCCGTGAAGACAGAGGCAAAGAAAGCATTGAGTACTTCAGCTTTTCCCACATCATCATGTCACTAGGTTACCTCCCTCATCCAGTAAGGGCCCCACACCCTCTCTGATCACCCTCTTATTGCTGACATACCTGTAAAAACCTTTCTTGTTACCCTTCACATCCCTTGCTAGTCGCAATTCCAATTGCACTTTCGCCTTCCTGATAACTCCCCTTCTTCTCGAGCAATATATTTATACTCCTCCCTAGTCATCAGTCCAAGTTTCCACTTCTTGTAAGCTTCCTTTTTGTGTTTAAGCTCACCAGGATTTCCCTGGCGCCTACCATATTTGCTTTTCTTACTGCGCATCGGGATGGTTTCTTCCTGTGCCTTCAATAAGGCTTTTTTAAAGTACTGCCAGCTCTCCTGTACTCCTTTCCCCTTCATGTAAACATCCCAAGGAATCCTGCCCATCAGTTCTCTGAGGGAGTCAACGTCTGCTCTTCTGAAGTCCAGGGTGTGTATTTTGCTACTCTCCTTTCTTCCTTTGGTCAGGATCCTGAAATCTACCATCTCATGATCTCTGCTTCCCAGGTTGTCACCCACCTCTACTTCCCCTACTTGTTCCTCCCTGTTTGTGAGCAGCAGGTCAAGCTGCGCGTGGCCCCGGCTTCTTCCTTCAGCACTTGTACCAAGAAGTTATCTCCAACATTCTCCAATTTCTCTCAGTAAATCTCACAGTACTTAATGATTTGGTAATAACTCTCCATTTAACGATGTCAACACTATTTTACAAGTCCAGTGCAGTATTGTACACAGGATGACAAAAGCTTTTGGCTTCGGGTAATATAACAATTCAAAGGGACAGGTAGAAGAACAGGCCCTTCTGATGAAGCCAATCCCTGGAAGCATCAGGAATTTCCGGAACAACAGCTTGGTGCAGCATGGAAGAGGGAGATCTCTGCACAGTCACTGGAGTCTAACAGTATCAGAAGGCTGCTTTTTACAATCTGAAGTATGGACATTGTTTTGTGTCTCATGGTTGGTTGTTCACTCCAATCGCCTCTCATCTGACTCCTGCACAAACCTATACCTACCAGTCACAGTGTCCCTGACCTCTCATTTGTCCTTTCTTCATTCCCTTTCTGTACCAATCTCTCTATAGCCCCATTGATGTCCCTCCTCCCTTTTATTCCTTATTTACCCATTCATTCCCCATCCCCTGTCTGGGTGCCAAAATAGATGAATGAATGAATGAATGAATGAATGAACTAAGATGTGTGACCATCATAACCTTGTTTGTAACTCACGCTCCTTCTGTATGTGGTATGCTGGCCCACGTAGTGGCACTTAGACACAAAAGCTATGTCTCCACTATACTTCTTTTTCGGAAAAAGGTATGCAAATTGCACTCCGCCACATTTCGGAATACCCCCTCTTTCGGAAGAGCCCTTCTTCCTCGTGAAACGAGGTTTACAGGGCTTCCAAAAGAGCATGTCTACTCTTCTGAAAAACATTTCAGAAGAGCGGACGCATTCTCTGGACACTGCAGAGTTATCCCGGAAAAACTCGGTAGCATAGATGTAGCCTTAAAAAAGTGAGAAACTGCTCACTTTTAACTCAAGCTGCTGAGGCTCATGTACTAAGCTCCAGGGGTCCTATGTTCAGTTCCAGCTGTCAGCCTTACATAATCAGTGATTTATATATTTTTCACCTGCTCCCTCCACCCTCTCCATCCTTTTTCTGTTGCTTCTCTTTTTATACTGGTAAGATTTTGGGGCAAAAGTGTATGTATTCCTATGTATTTGCACAACATATAGTACAATGGACACCCAGACTAGAATGAGACTTTGGCTAATATAACTAATATTAATATACAAGCCTCCTAGAAAGTCAGATCACTTTTGTGATGCACTAAGATTCTGCTAACACAGACCCAGAAGACAAGGTTCATTTTGAAATTCTCTCTGAACTCAGTACAGGTTGAACATCTCTAGTCCGGCACCCTTTGGACCTGACCAGTGCCAAACGAGAGAACTTGCCAGATCACCAGAGGTCAACATAGTCTAACAGCATTATCAACACTTCCATTGCTTACTAGGCGCTTAGAGGACATTTAGGGGTAAATTAGAGCTAAATACCAGCACAGAACACTGAGAGCCAGGACTGATGGCTGTAAACAAACTTTATGGGGTTGTGGGAAACTTGGCCATAGCCAAGGTAAGTGGACATCCAGCTAACTCAAATCATGCCAGACCACGGATGTTGCCGCAACAGAGCATACCAGACTAGAGAAGTTCAACCTGTAGTAGAATATGTTTTTGGACCAAGAGAACAAAAATACTCTTCTAAATAAAAATACACTGGATCTTTTTAACTATAGAAAACTTACCCGTTCCATCAGTTTTTGAAGCTTTAGTGTTTTCTCTTCACGTAACTTCTCTCTCAGCTGTTGAGCTTTCATCTGTTTCTCCTCATGTTTCTTTTTAGATTCTGCTATTGTTCTTTTAATATAAACATGATAAAATGACTCAATGAGACAAGGAACTGGGACTGACAACGCTACGAGTAACTCAGCTTTCTAAATATATTTAGGAAAGTAGAAAAAGCACTATACCTCTGAACTATAATGTATTTGATTTAATCTCATTTAGAGGTTTTTGATTAACGTGTTTAATATTATCTTTGTTCTGCTCTTTCAATTTCAGAACCTTTTAGCATTTAAACTAGAATACAGTACCAAAGTAACACACTTTATAACAATACGCTATTATGTCAGGTTTTTTCCTCCACAAATCTCAAAGCACTTTATAAAGAAAATAGAATATTATCATAACTTTATGCAACAGCGAATCTACTTCTATTCTAGCAATTCAAGTTAGCTGAAAATGCCAAGACCTTTTGCGAGATGGTGAAGAGAGTTTCTCATGCATATGTATTCCATGGCCTGGTGGACGCGCAGGTTCTTCTTCCACTATATCACCCCATGAATTATTTTGTCGCCATGATTCACGAGCTGCACAGAAATGAATCACTTATGTAATTTACAGTATAATTTACACTATAATGTCCAACAAAATCCAAATAACATCTCTCTGAACTACACAGTGATTTGGGATTCACTTTCATTCCAAATGTATAATTGAGTATGAAAAGAAAGTCTTTTTCATAAACTCTTACTTTGTGCATTTAGATGAATACATAAATCTTTACCTTCATAATCTGCCAGGACATCATTCCAGTCCATAGACACACCACAGAAAGATATACTTCCACTGCCCATGCTAGCCTGAAATATCACAAAATGATCCATGAAATCAAAAAAAGCCTTTTACATCTCTTAAGACTGAAACTACCATAAAGTCTCACAACCTGTTTACTGCATCCCGAGTTTTATAATTATTACAGGTTTCACAGAAGTGTCCCAAATGCCCCAGTAGGCATTGGGTCGCCACCGTGCTATGTACTGAATTAACATAATCCCTACCTTAAAAACCTTATAATCAAAAGATCCAACCCTGCAAATATAAATGAATCATTTTACTCAGATGAGCAATCTCCCTCACTCAACTAAATTCACTCAAATATGTATTTGCAGGATTGGGCCCAGCATAATTAATCTTTATGTTTTCACTTTTTGTTTTCACTTACACTCTTTTTTTTGCTACTGTTTGCCAACTGAGTAAGCAGTACTTTACTTCATGAGTGGACAAACACATTTCAGTGAAAACAATTCATGGAGTAAGATATTAGAAAATGAGACTAATATTAGCAAAACTGAACTTTTTGGCTATCAATGTCAATGATTCTTTGACATTTTAAGGATAAAACAGATCGCAACAAGATAGGAGACATTTTCTTTAAGAACATAAGAACGACCATACTGGGTCAGACAAAAGGTTCATCTAGCCCACCAATATCTAATCTTCCAACAGTTGCCAATGCCAGGTGCCCCAGAGGGAGCGAAAAGAACAGGTAATCATCAAATGATCCATCCCCTTTAGTTGTTTAAGGCAACTAAAAAATTAAATGTGCTGATCATACCAAACATCTCCCTTCAATTTCCATTCAATTTCCCTCGCAATGAGCCCCCCAGCCCAGAAGAGACGCATCCGAGGTGACTTGAATGGTCGGCTGAGGGAGGTGAAATGGAACACCAGAGAGCATGCTGACGGGCAACGTCCACCATGCCAGCGACTGCTTCACCAGTAATGGGACCTGTACCAGTCTGTGTACATCATGGTTGCCTGGGCAATACACTGAGGCCAGCCAGTGTTGTAAACATCTGAGACGTAGTCTCGCATAGTGTTCCACATAAGTTGTGGCAGCCAAGTGCCCCAACAGTTGTAAACAGGTGAGTATTGATACCTTCAGGCTGATTGTAAGTGTTTGAGCAAGGCTCTGTATTTTGTGGAATCTTTCCACAGGAAGATAGGCCCTGGCCGTTATAGAATCTAACCGTGCCCCAATGAACACGAGGGATCTTTGTGGTGTGAGTGTCGACGTTGGCACATTTAACACAAGGCCCAGGTCTGCGAACAGTGCCCTTGTGAATTCGATGGCACGGAGTGCTTGATCATATGAATGAGCCTTGATTAGGCAGTCGTCCAAGTACGGAAAAATCATGATGCCTTGACGATGAAGATACATGGCAACTACCACTAGTGTCTTGGAAAAGACCCTCGGTGCTGATGATAGGCCGAACGGAAGTACCTTGTACTGGAAGTGTTGTGTGCCTATGACAAATCTCAGGAAGTGCCTGTGCACTGGGTGGATTGTAACATGGAAATAGGCGTCCTGCAAATTGAGGGACATGAACCAATCACCGGTGTTTAGAGCTGGGAGTATGGAAGCTAGGGTCACCATCTTGAATTTGTGTTTCTTGAGATACCTGTTCAGGTTTTGAAGGTCCAGGATGGGTCTGTATCCCCTGATTTCTTCTTGGTGAAGAAATAGCGAGAATAAAATCCTTTGCCCTGCAACTGTTCAGGCACCCTCTCCACCGCTCCTATCTCAATGAGTCAGACAACCTCTTGCATTAAGAGCGTATCGTGAGATGGGTTCCTGAAAAGGGACAGGGTTGGAGGAGTAGTAAGAGGGAGGGAGAGAAGAGGTATCAAGTACCCTGTTGATATTAGCTCCCAGACGCAACAGTCTGTGGTGATGGCAAACCACCTGTGTTGGAAGGGCCTCAGGCGATGGTGAAAAAGTTTCTGTGCTCCCGGGAAGTATGTGAGAGGGATGGTCCACAGTCCCTTGATAGGACCGTCAAACTTGCTGTCTGCTCTTCTGGGAGTTGGAACTCCTGTTGGTTTGTGGTCTGCGTTTTTGTGGACGGGGACTGCCCCTTTGTTGCTGTTGTTCCTGTTGCCTATATCTGGGCCCCACGGAGGAAAAGGGCCTCTGCCTGTAGTATGGCATGTAACACTTACGGCAGTAAGGAGGTGTGTACATCCCAAGCGTTCTTAAAGTTGTCCTGGAATCCTTACCTAAGTGGAGCACCTGATCAGTTTTTTTCTGCAAAAAGGCTCTGCCTATCGAATGGCAGGTCCTCCACTTTGCTCTGTATGTCCTGAGGGACTGAGGCCAACTGTAGCCAGGATGAACTTCTCATAACCACCGATGTAGCTGTGGCTCGTGCTGCTGCGTCGGCTATGTCCAGGGCAATTTATAAAGGCCGTTGTCGTGGCCACATAGCCCTCCTGGACTACTGATTTCAGCATTTGCCATTTGTCCTCGGGCAGATGCTCCAAACCCACGACTAGCTTTGAATAATTGTCAAAGCTGTGATTGGATAGATGCACCACATATTTCGCCATCCTGAGAATGAGGGTGGCAGAAGAATAAACTTTTCTTCCAAAGTGGTGCAGATGTTTGGCCTCTGTCTGCAGCAGCATTTTTGTGCTGTGCCATTTTGGCCTTTTGTTGGCCTGCATCAACAACTAGAGAATTTGGTTGCGGGTGCGCAAACAAAAATTACATCCCCTTGGAAGGGACAAAATACTTTGTCAGATTTCTTATGTGTGGGCTGTGAAGACGCAGGCGTCTGCCAGATGTCATTGGCGATCTCTAAAATTGCTTCGTCAAATGGTAAAGCCATTTTAGGTCTCTGCGAACAATGCAAATTCTTAAGGAGGCAGTGCTGTTTCTGCTGGACCTCCGTGAGATGTAATTATTGGGATTCTGCCACCCTTCTGAAAAGCTCATGAAACTGGTGGATGTTGTCGGTGGGAGAGCCATCCCCCAGGAAAACTGCATCATCCAGAGATGAGGAGGATCTATCGAGTGGAGGTTCTGCTTGAGGTTGGGGTGCGCCAGTGTTGGTACTTGTGCTGGTTCCAGTTGTACAGGAGGGATAGATACGTCTCCCGACGGTGTAGGTGGGCGAGTAGGATCGGCCGGTGGCGTTGGCAGTCTAATCATCATGAGGTCGTGAGTAATGACAGTGCGGAGACCTGGAGGAGGAATGTCCTGAGGAATATTGGTGGCGGTAGCAATGCTGATAGTACCAATCATGGTAGCGACGCCTCGGGGAGTACCCTGGCGAATATGTTCTCCTGTAATCATATCGGTATCTGAAGTATGACAATCTTGAAGGAGACCTAGGAGAACGAGATCTGTGAGCAATATAGGATGGTGAACGTGAGTATGCATTGTATTGCTGAGGCGAAGGTAAGAGCCCAGGCGAGTGTCTGTGGTGAGAGACGTGAGGAATTTGCGTCTCTTGATGTAGTGGCACTGAGAATACTGAAGCAGGTGACTGTGGATGAGGGGAAAAGACAGCCGGTTCCAGACTCAGGGAGGGCGTTCTTATCCTCCTTGACTTGTCTCTGGCCTTCTTGCGCACTGGAGATGGACTCACTTCGGAATGTGATCTGTGCCTAGTTGGCGGTGCATTGCGATAAGACGTGCTCGGTGCCATTGTACTCTGCGCGGATGGTGTTTGCGATCCACTGTGAGCCAGTGCTGGCGAGCATGTCGTTGCCCATTCCGCTGGGACTGTTGTGAATGCAGTCGGTGCCGATGCTGCCGGCGCAGTAGAGGAAGGCGGTGATGTCAGTGCCGGCGCAGTAGGAGGAGTCAGTGCCATCGGTGCCGGCACGGATGGGAAAGTCAGTACCGGGGCGGTCGGTGCCCGGGCAATCGGTGCCGATGTGGGCATAGGCAACGGTGCCGCTGAGGCTGTTCCGGCCTGTGGTTTTCGTTTTACTGGAGCTGGGGCCGACTCAGGTCTTAGAGATCTTACCATCTCCCTATGACGGGAAGAGCTTGGCTCTGAGACGCAGCAGCTTGGCTTGTGCCGTTCAGCATGCCGAGGTAACCCCGCTCGCAAGGTACCTGGCTTATTGCCCATGCTCCCGCATAATGTAGATGAATGAGGGGATAACTTTCCGCTGCATTTTGGAACCATGGACTCTGTTGTTCCCGCCTGCTCCGGTTGTGAAGGCTGAAGCACATTGTTGAAGAGCAACATTTTTAACCGCATTTCGCAGTCGTGTCTGGCCCGGGCCATCAGTTTGGTGCAAGGTGGGCATTTTTGGGGTATATAACCCTCGCCCAGACACTTAATACAAGTTGAGTGCCTGTCGGACTAATTAACACTAACTACTAAATAACTTTCTGACTAACTAGACTATGGCTAACGCTAAGAAAAACTATAAAACACTTTTCTCTCTCTCTGACAGGAGGAGATGAAGCTCGCTTCACCTGCGGCCGTGAACGGTTAGGAGGAACTGGCGGGACCCAGATCACGCACAAGCCCACGAGGGGTGAGAATAGCACTCGCCGCCGCGCATGTGCAGTCCGGACGAACCACGGCTGACAATTCTCCGACCTGAGGCGCCAGGATGGGCCCAACACCTGAAGTGGAGCACCTACGAGGACACTACCCGAAGAAGAAAAAATACTTATTTGTTCTGCCAGTTAGTTGGCCAGGGTGAGTAATTAGCAACTAAAGTAATACAGAATACAAAAAATAAAACATAGTAGGATTAAAAATACCTTAGGCAAATATCTGTAAATTGATATCGTTCTTAAAGTTATTATATGATAATGTAATAAATATATAAACAGTATTTTATATTTCCAATATAAAATAAACTGCAAAAAGCAAGTAGGAATGTGAAATTGAATTCTATGTTTATATTCTGATGACATCCAAAACAAGTAACAATTAGTAATTTTAAGAGACTGAAAACTCACAGAAAAATCATTATCATTGTCAGTCTCGATGTTAATGTCATTATTTTCTTCTGCTTCAATCTCTCTAGTTAACTGTTCTTCTTCTGCAATGGCACTAGCTATTGCTTCTTCATTGGCCTTTTCCAGGCGATCTGCTAACTCTTCTTTTTTAGCAAGAACTTCTGCCATAGACTGTATAGAAAATCAAAAATTAAATCTGGACCAGAGTGTTAGAAATAAGTAATTTCCCACATATTAATCATGTTACATTTTATGTCAGTTTACAAATATTTTATATCACTTGTGCTACATTTAAAGGATACATTTAATGAATTAAGAAAACAGGCTAAAATGCTAGCAGTTTTAATCTAATTAATTAAAATGACCACAAGAAAATTTCGTACGGTGTGATATCATTACATTGTTTATCTACATTAACATCATACTACAAGAATATTACAAGATACTATTGGTCATTGAAAGTAACGAAGATGATTTACCATTATTGTCTGAGGGTATGTCTACACTTGCACCCTCTTTCGAGAGAGGGATGCAAATGAAGACATTCGAAATTGCAAGTGAAGCCGGGATTTAAATATCCCATGCTCCATTTGCATATTCGCATTATGCCGCTATTTCGAAATAACAGACGCTGTTAAGATGTGGTTATTTCGAGAGAAAACCCTTCTATCGAAATAATTGGTAAACCTCATTGTATGAGGAATAAGGGTTATTTCGAGAGAAGGGTTTTCTCTTGAAATAACCACGTCTTAACAGCGTCTGTTATTTCAAAATAGCGCTATTTCGAAATAGCTCCATAACGCGAATATACTAATGAAGCATGGAATATTTAAATCCTGGCTTCATTTGCAATTTCGATTGTCTTCATTTGAATACCTCTCTGGAAAGAGGGTACAAGTGCAGACATGCCCTCATGACTCTTCACAAATCCTTTGCTAGTGTCAAGGACTAAGCAAAGCGGACCCAGAAACAGTAACAGTAATTAGAGCTGAAATGAGTTCACATACCTTGCTAGACAACAAAGAAAGGCATGCAGACCCTACCTTCTATTCCTGAACATCTATACAGAATTCAGAAAATAAGTGAGAGTCTATGCAGATAATATCTTTGGAGAACTTTATTCTAATTACTAGTCATGAATTTCATTTAGTTCTTAATGACACTTCCTCAAATATCTACCACTATTAACACTGATTCAAATCATTTCCTGTTAGCAAAGTTGGAAGTGCTAATATATAGGAAAGGATACTTTCTAATCAACAGAAAATTCCTTTATGAGCTGTAGATACAACTACCCTAAGACTCCAACGACTGCTAACACCAGTGAAGGTGAACGAGTGTTAATTATGATGGCATATATTTTTGAAAATTTTCTTTACTACAGACACCTCCCTTTAGAAGTTACCTAGCACTAGACTAGTCCAATATAACGGAGAAATAATGAATCAAAATGAACTTGAGAAACACTTTACAAAGCAGGAGTTAGATTCAAGGCTCTGAATCTAAACAATACTGTTAGAAGTTTGAACTGCATATCCATTTAGATATTGGTTGATTTGGAATGGGATTCCTCATAAGCCAAAAACAAGCTATACGAGATCTACAAAAACTTGTTACTCTCTCAATACAAAAATTTGAGACCATAACTGTACTCTGCACACAGAATTAGAGGATTCTATGAGAGGATCAGGGATTAATGACTCACTATTAAACATGACTAACTATGTGACGTGGAACATAACTCGTCCTTATCTATACAGGCCAAAAAGTCATGGTCAGCATTATGTTACCTAACTCACGTATTACAGGTGATGTTTATATTCAGTAAAATCTCCAAATGTAGGAAAAATTTTGGGGGTGAAAGGATAATTCATCAGCCCCTCTACCAAAGACAAGAAAAAGGTGACTCCTTTTATTAGAAAATATTCTTGCATGTCATAGGCATTTTAATTGCATTTATTTCATGCTACTAAATAAACATGAGCAGTCTGTTCTTGGAAGTCCTCTTGCTGCAAAGTGACATCCATGTGTGATGTTAACAGTATGGGAGATTAACGTCAGAGATTTTAAAACAGTTTTCAGCTTGCTTTATAGAGAAGAAAAAATTCTGTATGAACAGTAAGCATAGAATCATAGAACCACAGAGCTGAAAGAGACCTCAGGAGGTCATCAAGTCCAGCCCCCTGCTCTAGGCAGGACCAATCCCAATTAGATCAACCCAGTCAGGGCTTTGTCAAGCCGAGACTTAAATACCTCGAGGGATGGAGACTCCACTACTTCCCTCGGTAACCCATTCCAGTGCTTCACCACTCTCCTAGTGAAATAGTTTTTCCTAATATCCAACCTGGATCTCTCCCACCACAACTTAAGACCATTGCTCCTTGTTCTGCCATCCGTCACTACTGAGAACAGCCTCTCTCCATCCTCTTTGGAACCTCCCTTCAGGAAGTTGAAGGCTGCTATCAAATCCCCCCTCACTCTTCGCTTCTGCAGAATAAACAGACCCAACTCCCTCAGCCTCTCCTCATAGGTCGTATGCTCCAGCCCCCTAATCATTTTGGTTGCCCTCCGCTGGACCCTCTCCAATGCGTCCACATCCTTTTTGTAGTGGGGGGCCCAGAACTGGACACAATACTCCAGATGTGGGCTCACCAGAGCCGAATAAAGGGGAATAATGACATCTCTGGATCTGCTGGCAATGCTCCTCTTAATGCAACCTAATATGCCATTAGCCTTCTTGGCTACAAGGGCACACTGTTGACTCATATCCAGCTTCTCATCCACTGTAACCCCCAGGTCCTTTTCTGCAGAACTACTACTTAGCTGGTTGGTCCCCAGCCTGTAACAATGTTTGGGATTCTTCCGTCCCAAGTGCAGAACTCTGCACTTGTCCTTGTTGAACCTCATCAGATTTCTTGTGGCCCAATCCTCCAATTTGTCTAAGTCACTCTGGACTCTATCCCTGCCCTCCAGCGTATCTACCTCTCCCTCTAGCTTAGTGTCATCTGCAAACTTGCTGAGGGAGCAATCCATCCCCTCATCCAGGTCATTAATAAAGATATTGAACAAAACCGGTCCCAGAACCGAACCTTGGGGCACTCCGCTAGAAATCGACCGCCATCCTGACATCGAGCCGTTGGTCACTACCCGCTGGGCCCGGCCTTCTAGCCAGCTTTCTATCCATCTTATCGTCCATTTATCCAATCCATATTCCCTTAACTTGCTGGCAAGAAGACTGTGGGAGACCGTACCAAAAGCCTTGCTAAAGTCAAGGTAGATCACATCCACTGACTTTCCCATGTCCACAGAGCCAGTTACCTCATCATAGAAGCTAATCAGATTGGTCAGGCACGACTTGCCCTTTGTGAATCCATGCTGACTATTCCTAATCACTTTCCTCTCCTCCGAGTGCCTCAAAATGGATTCCTTAAGGATCCCTTCCATGATTTTACCAGGAACCGAGGTAAGACTGACCGGCCTATAGTTCCCTGGATCGTCCTTCTTCCCTTTTTTGAAGATGGGCACTACATTTGCCTTTTTCCAATCATCCGGGGTCTCTCCCAATGGCCACAACTTTTCAAAGATAATGGCCAAAGGCTCCTCAATGACCTTTGCCAACTCCCTCAGTACCCTCGGATGCATTAAGTCCGGACCCATGGATTTGTGTACGTTTAGCTTTTCTAAATAGTTCCTAACCTGTTCTTTACCCACTAAGGGCTGTCCATCTTCATCCCATCTTGCATCCCTTAGCGCATTAGTCCGGGAGCCCACCTTGTCCGTGAATACAGAGGCAAAGAAAGCATTGAGTACTTCAGCTTTCCCCACATCATCTGTCACTAGGTTACCTCCTTCATCCAGTAGGGGCCGCACACCCTCTCCGATCACCTTCTTCTTGTTAACATGCCTATAGAAACCTTTCTTGTTATCCTTCACATCCTTTGCCAGTCGCAATTCCATTTGCGCTTTCGCCTTCCTGATAACCCCCCGGCATTCTCGAGCTATACATTTAAACCCCTCCCTGGTCATTTGTCCAAGTTTCCACTTTTTGTAAGCTTCCTTTTTGTGCTTAAGTTCACCAAGGATTTCCCCCGTAAGCCAATCCGGTCTCCTACCATGTTTGCCTCTCTTGCTACGCATCGGGATGGTTTCTTTCTGTGCCTTCAATAAGGCTTCTTTAAAATACTGCCAGCTGTCCTGGACTCCTTTCCCCTTCATGTTAGCATCCCAGGGGATTCTGCCCATCAGGTCTCTGAGGGAGTCAAAATCTGCTTTTCTGAAGTCCAAGGTGTGTATTTTACTACTCTCTTTTCTTCCTTTGGTCAGGATCCTGAAATCTACCATCTCATGATCACTGCTTCCCAGGTTGTCACCCACCTCTACTTCCCCTATTAGTTCCTCCCTGTTTGTGAGCAGAAGGTCAAGCTGCGCACGGCCCCTGGTCGGATCCTTCAGCACTTGTACCAAGAAGTTATCCCCAACATTCTCCAAAAACTTCCTGGATCACCTGTGTACTGCCGTATTGGTTTCCCAACAGATGTCAGGGTGATTAAAGTCCCCTACGAGAACCAGGGCCTGCGATCTGGAAGCTTCTCAGTTGTCCGAAGAAAGCCTCATCTACCTCATCCACCTGATTTGGTGGCCTATAGTAGACACCAACCACAACATCACTGCTGTTGTTTGCACCTCTAAACTTAACCCATAGACTCTCAACAGGTTTTTCTCCCTCTATATACTGGAGTTCAGAGCAATCATAGTACTCTCTTACGTACAGTGCAACGCCTCCTCCTTTTCTCCCCTGCCTGTTTTTCCTGAACAGTCATTACCCTTCCATGACAGCGCTCCAGTCATGCGAGTCATCCCACCAAGTCTGTTATCCCAATTAAATCATATTTCTTGGACTGGGCCAGGGCCTCCAGTTCTTCCTGTTTGTTGCCCAGGCTTCTCGCATTAGTGTACAAACACCTCAGACAACCAGTCGATCGCCCCATCTTCTCCATTCGTATCAGGGGTCCTCCTTTCTTGCTCGTTCCTCTTTGTATTCCTTCCCGGTATCCGACTTTCCCACTCCCCTCATGGTATTGGTCACTGTCCCCCGACGAACTTAGTTTAAAGCCCTCCTCACTAGGTTTGCAAGCCTGCCCATGAAGATGCTCCTTCCTCTCTTCGTTAGGTGGATCCCATCTCTTCCTAACAATCTTTGTGCCCAGAACAGAGTCCCATGGTCGAAGAAACCAAAGCCCTCTCTGCGACACCACCTGCGCAACCACGCATTTACTTCCTCAAGCAACACGTTTAAATTGTACACCAGTGATGGGCAACCCATGGCTTGTGGGCCACATGCCCACAGGGTTCTGTGTGGTCCTGAAAAACATTCTGTTTACCATTAGCCACATGTAGAGTTGCCAGATTCCACCAGTTTCTGTTCGCATAGGGTTTTTTTCCGTAATGGTATTGCTAAAGTGACATGCATGTAAAGCAAAGTGCATGCTGATTTTATATAACATTAACCCTGAGAGTCATGCATGCCCTCTGCATCCTATCCATGAGCTGCTATGGTTTAATCGGCACATCCTGCAAATTCTAGGTATGAAAGCACAGTTAGCAAAACAACCCTGTCCCAGGAGAGCGCCTTGGTTATGACAATCTTGCAGCCTACTGAGATGAAGGAGGGCCAATCATGCAGTCCACTCACTAGCCTAGGTTGTGCATTGCTGTTGTACACAGTAAAAATTATTATTTGCACTAAGACATATTTTTTGAAGTACCAAATAGTTAAAAGAATCAGAAATATAATATTCATGCAGCTTACTCAAACTCAACAAAGAAAAAGTTATAAGGAAATATTTTATATTGTACAAGCTCACTGGTAAGAAATGGCCCCAAACAATATGAAGTCCTGTGGCACTTTGGAGACTAACAGACGTATTAGGTCATAAGCTTTCATGGGTAAAACTCCATCAGATGAATTGGAGTGGAGTTTCCAGAGGGAGGTGGGTGGGCGGATGGGTGTGTGTGTGTGCGCGCGCGCGCAACAAAAGAAAAAGGTTATTTATGTAAATGAGGCTAATCAAGTCAGAGTGGAAATATTTGTTCACAGCAGTTGATATGGAAATATGGATCTGAAAAGAGAGGAAATTGCCTTTGTAATTCATTAAAAAGTTAAGATCCTTCGTCAATCCTAAATTGATAGGTGTTGAATTTGCAAATGAATTCCAGTTCAGCTGCCACCCTTTGAAATTGGATTCTGAAATTCTTTTGTAGAAGAATGGCTACTTTAAATCCATTACTGAATGTCCATACAGGTTAAAGGGTTCCCCTACAGGTTTATGTGTGTTACCATTCATGATGTCTGATTTGTGTCCATTTATCCTTAGGTGTAGAAACTGTCCAGTTTGGCCAATATACATGGCAGAGGGGCATTTTTACTCACAAAAACTTATGCCCTAATAAATCTGTTAGGCTGTAAGGACTCCTCATTTTTGTACTTACAGATTAACATGGCTACCCCTCTGAGACTTTTCCCCAAACAAATGTCAACTATGCTTGCTAGCTGCATAAAAGAAGGGTTGGTTTGATTTTAGTGGGGAAAGAAGTCTGATCAGTTCCATGTTTGTTTAATCAACAATAATGAAAGGAAGTAAAAAAATCATTGTAATCATGTATCTAGAAAGAACTGGAGTTGTGATCCTTGTAATCCAAACCAGTGCATTACTGTACATTTAGCCTTACTCAACCGTCTTACTGTAATTAATTTTTATTTGAATGTGCTTGGAAATGTGTAAGACATTTTTTCTATACTATATACTTTTGATCATTTGTGAACTTTTCCACAAATTTTATAGCAGGCTAACATTATATCTTGTGCAATACAAAATGAGAAACCCCAAGACATGTGGTTTATTCAGAATTCTTGTAAATTGTCTTACCAATCGGGCAGCACTCACATTTGAAATGTCTGAGGGGTCCATTTCACTTTCTGTCTTTTTTTTTCCTTCTTGATGCTGTTCTCTACTACCCAAGATCAGGAAAGGAGAGTCATCAATCTGTAGATTTTCTGAAGTATGTTCAGTGTCTATGACAACTGCAGGCATTTCAGAACGTGTTTGTAAGCAAGAGCTATCTTGTAAAACCATGTTGCCACTGTTTCTGGAATCTTCTAGTGTGTGTGCTGTGAACTAGTAAAAGACACATTTACAAAATAAGTCAGATGCAACACACTGATTTTCAAATACACAGCTTGAAAAAAAAACCTAATAAAATGCCATATTTAATCCTCATATTGTAGGTGATTTGACTAGAGATAGCATTAGTTAGAGTTGCCTGGCATTTCCTATACACTTATAAAACTTGCAGGTTGAAAGTGCCTGCCTGAAGCTGATTTTGTTTGTTTGTTTTGTTGTTGGAAGCTTTCAGCTAAAGCAGCTCACCCATTTCCAAGAACAAGGGGTAGGGAAAACACACTGTTTCATGGACATTAAAAAAAAAAAATAAAAATCTTACAACCTTTGTTTTGAAAGGCTCTGAAAAAAATCTCCATTTGTACATGCTCAGTACAGAACCTTGCCTCCTTTGATGCACAGCACAAGCGTATTCGGTCAATGAGTCTGTTGTCTGCAAAATACTTGCTTCCTTTGTTGAAGAAGCTGGAAGATATGTAGTAATGAGGCAAGGAATTGCAGGAAGAGAAAGGATGGTCTCATGGTTAAAACAGTTAAATGCCTTTCTAGGGAAGTAGATTCTATTTCTACCTCTACCAAAGTTCTTATGGGATGTTGGGCAAGTCTCATAAGCCAAAATTTTCACAGGTGACCACAAATGGTATATTAATTATTTTTTGAGCACCCAAACTGAAACACCTGAGATCTTTTTTTGCTGAAGTACTGGGAACACACAACTGCAACTCTAAATTGCTCTGAACACACAAAGTGATATAAAATGTTAAGTACTCTGAAATCAGAGCATAGGTAGCTCAAAGCCATGGAGTTAATTCTAGATTCCAAGTCTGTAAAAACAAAGATGTATAGGAGGTGACTGAGAAAAAGACGACAAGGATAATATATGGAAATATAGTAGAACATTCTTTTATTAAGGCCTATGATCTCCCCTCTCTTTTTCAATGCAGAGAGGAGCGAGTGAGAGTTCCTAAAGAAGCAAAATGCAGGGACTTGTGACCTCACCAAAGACAATGTGATTGTACTGCTGTACAACTAAAAAAGCAGAACTTGGCAGAAGGGCTATAATATCTATTCAGTATTAATACCGGCATATAAATAAAAGCTGGAATGTGTTACGTGGGCCCTTTCCCATCAGAGAAGAAAACGGGAACATTGGTATAGTGACAGATCTCCAGGCACTATCCCTTTCTCCTCCCACCTACTTCTTGCTTTCTCAAAAAAGATGGCCACCAGAACTGAGGTGTACACAGACTGTGGATTCTCCAGATTCCTGCCATCCACCTCTTATGCAGAATGACAACACTGGTCCCTTTTCAAAAGGGAACACCCAAAATTGCAGAAGCAAGAACAGGTATGCTTCTTTAAGTGCAACTCTGTTAAATCAGGAGGATTACATTGGTGAATATGACAGCAAAATTTGGCCTCATTGTTAAATCAACCAATATGCATACTTTAATAGTTATCATTCTAATGATTTAAATATAATTTATAAGATTTCGTTTATACTGGCATCAACATTATTTATATCATAGTCACTGTTGCTAATATTCTTATTCATAATATTTATATTAGCTTGACTGATGTTTACAGTGTAGTCATAACTGTATATGAGAAAATCAATAGTTATATGGCAAAAATCAATGGTAATTATATGAAATAATGTTAAAAAATACAAACATTCCCACTTCAGCAAAAGACTTCAATACAACAATGGAGAAAACTGCCATATGTAGCTTTGTTACTAGGGTCTCCTAACAATAATATTTTAACCAAACAATATTGACCAGTAAATAATTCCCACCAATATTATGATTGTTATACATGATATAATTACATGCATGTCTTACAAAGCGCATTCCCTTCAACTAAATTTTAATATATATGCAACTAGGGTTTTATACAAGATTCATACAATAGTTCATTTTCATGAAAAGGATTAAATCATGGTCAGATTTTGCCTGGCCTTTGCACACATGCAATGAGAGGAAGAAAGGGAGTCTCCATGCAGGGTTGTTGCAGAAATAGCAAAGGAATGGGAAAGCAGCTAAAATTGCAAACCCATCACTTTATTGCTAACACATATTTTTAGAGTACAAGAACTGCCACATGCTCGCATCCCCTGTAGGATTTCAGTCACCACCAGAGGAAGTGGGGAGGGGCCACAGTAAATTTCAACGGCTATATCCCTTATACAACCTCCTCAACATAGTGTTGCCAGATGGTTTAACAAAAAATACCGAACCCGCCCCCCCCCCCACACACACACAAAAAAAAACATCGGGAAAAAATTCTGTCAAGGCGGAAAAAAGTGGGAGACCACAGTTGTTAAGCAAAAAAAAAAATTTTTTTTTTAATTTTTTTTTAAAGGAGGCTGTCCCTTTAAGATGGCCACCATCTTGGGCGCCATTTTTAAAACCCCGCAGCTCCACCCGGTAAACACAGGGAAGCCGGGGGCCAGGGAGGAGCTGGCAGGGGGCGGGAGCCGTTGGGGAGGGGGGGCGGCGCACAGGAGCAGCTTTGCAAGTCGCACTTTTGGGGGACAAGAGCCATGGGATGGCCACGGCTGGTGTTGAGGGAGGCATCACGTGGCCAGCTCCCAGGTCTCTGCTGGTCACGTGGGCCAGAGCAGCATGCGCTCTGCTTCCACCCCAGCCTGGCGCTCCCCTAGAGTGGCGCCCGGCAAGTGCCCCCTCGACTATGACTCTGCTGCACTCCTCACTCCCCCACCCCCCCGCCCACATGCGGCAGGGGAAAACTGTCCCCACCGGGCTTCCGTCCAAGGGAAACAGGAAATTTCTGGGTTTTTTTACCGGCCGGAGCCCGCAAATACCGGACTGTCTGAATGAATACCGGACACCTGGCAACCCTACCTCAACATCATCCATCAGAGATGACAGCCACAGAGGAAAGATTAGGCTGTATCCCTCTAAAGCAGTGTTTCCCAATTTTATTTGGCCACAGAACCCTTTTTAGCTTGAAAGAATTTCAAGGAACCCCTAAGGTTGCCAGGATAAAATTTGTTGGGGGGGAGGGGGGGGAATCGGGGGGGGAGAAAAGACCCACTGACTCCCACCGCAAAAAGGCTCTGTTTCTTTAAGAGGAGGCAGGGGAGTGCCAAGTTGTCGCGGAACCCTTACTTTTGCTTCACGGAACCCTGAGGTTCCATGGAGCACCAATTGGGAAACACTGCTCTAAAGACATTTGGAGACATACTCCATGTGCCAGGGAACTCCAGGACATATTGTAGCTCTGAACCATCCCCAAAACAGGCATGCGGCCTTGATGGCATAAGGAGTGTACGTAAGTGAATACAAATAATTTTTCTGATGTCTTTAGGTTTTTTTTAATTTTTGGTAGTTTGAGCTAGAAGCTAATGTTAAAGCCAAATTTGATTTCATACTTTCAAAAACATTAAAACATTTTGGTTATTGGCACAATAAATGTGTCCAATCCTGCAGCCCTTATGGGTGAGCAGATCCACTGACTCCAGCTAAGCATTTCCATAACCATACCTGATATTTTTCTAGACATTATAAAATATATAGTGCATCTCTATCGGATAAAAAACTCTTATCAGTCAGTTTTATCATCACCTTACTGTCATTCACAATGTAGTTTCTGTATATTAACCATAATAAAAGGGAATTAATACAAGTTCCAAACATAAAAACTTTGATTAATATTTCGATATAAATGAGCAAACTATTGCAATAATAAAGATATTAAGTGTTCCCAAATTACACTTACCTGAGTCCTTTCAGCAAGAGGATGCTCATTCAGATATAAAGAATCTTTCTGCAGAGGTTCTGTAGTTTTGGGTGCACTATCTCCATCGAATGAATTCTTCTGTTGACACTCTGATGGCCTGAAGCCTACATTTTCTTTGTCACTGTCATCTTTAGCTCTTAACAATTCTGCAGTTACAGGAGTTTTTGTTGCTACAGCTGAAGATCGAGATCGAATAGGCCTTCCACGCTGAACTGTTTCCCAGCCTTCTGCATCCTTCCGCTCTACACAAAAAAGCAAAAACACCCACCAAGAAATAGTTTTATAAATACAATATTGCAGAGTCACAATTAGCAATTTTATTAACATTTGCCTAAACTATTCTTGCACAAAAGAACATCTTTTCTCTTAAAAATATATGGAACCTATTAGAAGCTGTACAAGATTAATTTTCCTTCCAAGGGAAACTATCAATTTAAAAATTATGGGACCGATCCTGCAAATTCCTCTGTAGATACTTTACTAGTGGGAATAGTTCCCCTGACTTCCAAGGGGCTACTTTCATGAGCAAGTTACTCATGAGCATAAGCGTTTGTACATTTTTGGGTATATACACATACTTTTTAACAACAAGCGTTCTTACCTACATTTCAGTTTACATTTTCAGGACATGATCCTGCAGTCACAGCTTGGAACACAAGACTCTTGCATCCCTATAAACCCCAATGACTTGACTGGGCCTCAGTGAAAATACAAGAATCTACCCATGCAGATACAATTGCAAGACTGAGGCCTTATGCTATTAAAAGTGAAAGTATTTTAAAAATATAATTTAATATTTTTCTATGTATTCTGTTGGCTTACTTTTGTATTTTGCTCAGACTGGATGATAAAAATATACAATGTAGTGTCAATTTCCAGATTATTTCACCTTCAGAGTCTCATGAAATCACACAATGTTGGGCAGACTAAGTTGAAAACTGCAACATTTATTTAGAAGAGCAATTTCCATTGTGTTTTTTTTTAATTTCATGGAAATCTTTCTATTGATTATTGATTTTATACATGCTCGTTTTATTAAAATATTATAATTTGGCACAGGTTTGATAGTGTTGGACGAATGAATGTTAAAGAATAAACTGCGTTGATTGAATTATAATAATTGCGAAATAAAAATAACTCCATCATTCCCAGTTCAGAGATTCCTGACAAATTCAGTGCTGGGGGACATCTGAAAGTTCTTTAAAATTAATAGCCCTAAATATATGCAGGATGAGCCTTATTTAGCCAAACTTTGTAGGATTTTTACACTCCTGAGAAGAACATGCAACATTAGCATTATTTCTAACACTTTATCGGCCAATGCGTTCTTGCAAAGCTTATGAAAGACTCATTATTAAAGCTTCCCCCAATCCTTTTGCTTTCAAAAGTAAACTGAAGGAATTTTTTTTATGACTTGGACTCTTTAGCATATAAATATATTGGCAGACTGTTTGCACTCGAATGGACATTAATATGTATTATCTATAAAATCTCTATGGGAAAAAGAAAATTTATTCCAGGAGAAGCTATTCTAAAAATAACTATTTTAAAATTAGCCTTTGTTCTCTGAATTTTGCCCTCTGCTGCTACATTTAAGCAACAGAATACGTGGAAATGTACAAATAATTTTGGCTTTAAAAAAAAAAAAATCTAGGAAATAGATACATTTTGCACTTTTAGTAATCTGTTTTTGCTGGGCTCTGCATCATTTTCTAGTGATTGAGATTTACTTAATTTATTTGCTTAATTGTATGCATGCACGAAGATTCATGGATTGATGGGTCTATTCCTCGAGCTAAAAGTAAACACACCTGGGTGGTTTAAGACTACCACAAAAAAGGAATCCTAAACTGAACATAGATCTTTAATTTAAAATATATGAATAAAATTGATGCTTTTATAATACTACTCTTTTAGAGAAAGCACAAATTAACAAAGGGCATGTCTACACAGCAACATTATTTCAAAATAATAGAGTATGTGTCTACACAGCAAGCCCATTATTTTGAAATAATTTCAAAGTATCAGGCTTCTTACTCCGACTTCTGTAACCCTCATTTCATGAGGAGTAAGGGAAGCTGAAGGAAGCGTGTCCTTGCTTTGACTTCCTCCAGTGTAGACAGCGCTTAAAGCCGAGAAGCTATTTTGACTTCAGCTACTCAATTAACATAGCTGAAGTTGCGTATTTATTTTGACTTTAGCCCGCAGTGTAGATGTACCCAGACAATCTTAAAATGTAGCCCCTTAAAACAAGTATGACAAAATAAGTAAAAGATAAGCCTAATCTGTACACTCTTGGATTTTAGTTTTCAGAATATTTAGTTTTCCACCTTTGTGAACACTATGATGAAACATTTTATTTTAAATCAAGAGAAAAAAAACACTATCAAAAGCTTCCTTGTACACAGAAACATTATTTAGAATTTAGAGTTAATCCACTAATAAGGAAGGCAACACAAACACTATTATCTAATAAAAAGATTGAAAAAATAGAAGCAAATAGTAAACAGAAGAGCATCTCAATAGAATAAACTTAGAATGCAAAAAAACTAAGGAATTAACAATAGACAGTATTTGATAATGTAACTTATAAAGTCATAATATAACTTATAAACTTTGATAATATAACTTATAAAGGACTATTCCCCTAAAGAATGGAAAGGTCTGCAAGAAAGAATGTTTGTCTTGATAGAGAGCAAACCATAGAAACGAATCTGAGAAAAGCCCCTCAATTGTGTGAGAGATGCAGCTTTGTACAGTATATAATAGCATAGTATAGCGTACATATAAATAACTCTTATGCTCTTTTACCCATGAAAGCTCATGATTCTATATATTTTTGTTATTCTCTAAGGGCACGCCTATGCTACAGAGGAAGATCGAAGCTGCGCTTTTGATCTTCCAGAGCTCGAATTAGTGGGTCTAGTTAGGAGGGGTGCTCCAGTTGATGCTGGTAGAATCATAGAACCATAGAGCTGAAAGAGACCTCAGGAGGTCATCAAGTCCAGCCCCCTGCTCTAGGCAGGACCAATCCCAATTAGATCAACCCAGTCAGGGCTTTGTCAAGCCGAGACTTAAATACCTCGAGGGATGGAGACTCCACTACTTCCCTCGGTAACCCATTCCAGTGCTTCACCACTCTCCTAGTGAAATAGTTTTTCCTAATATCCAACCTGGACCTCTCCCACCACAACTTAAGACCATTGCTCCTTGTTCTGCCATCCGTCACTACTGAGAACAGCCTCTCTCCATCCTCTTTGGAACCTCCCTTCAGAAAGTTGAAGGCTGCTATCAAATCCCCCCTCACTCTTCGCTTCTGCAGAATAAACAGACCCAACTCCCTCAGCCTCTCCTCATAGGTCGTATGCTCCAGCCCCCTAATCATTTTGGTTGCCCTCCGCTGGACCCTCTCCAATGCGTCCACATCCTTTTTGTAGTGGGGGGCCCAGAACTGGACACAATACTCCAGATGTGGGCTCACCAGAGCCGAATAAAGGGGAATAATGACATCTCTGGATCTGCTGGCAATGCTCCTCTTAATGCAACCTAATATGCCATTAGCCTTCTTGGCTACAAGGGCACACTGTTGACTCATATCCAGCTTCTCATCCACTGTAACCCCCAGGTCCTTTTCTGCAGAATTACTACTTAGCTGGTTGGTCCCCAGCCTGTAACAATGCTTGGGATTCTTCCGTCCCAAGTGCAGGATTCTGCACTTGTCCTTGTTGAATCTCATCAGATTTCTTGTGGCCCAATCCTCCAATTTGTCTAAGTCACTCTGGACTCTATCCCTGCCCTCCAGCGTATCTACCTCTCCCTCTAGCTTAGTGTCATCTGCAAACTTGCTGAGGGAGCAATCCATCCCCTCATCCAGGTCATTAATAAAGATATTGAACAAAACCGGTCCCAGAACCGAACCTTGGGGCACTCCGCTAGAAATCGACCGCCATCCTGACATCGAGCCGTTGGTCACTACCCGCTGGGCCCGGCCTTCTAGCCAGCTTTCTATCCATCTTATCGTCCATTTATCCAATCCATATTCCCTTAACTTGCTGGCAAGAAGACTGTGGGAGACCGTACCAAAAGCCTTGCTAAAGTCAAGGTAGATCACATCCACTGACTTTCCCATGTCCACAGAGCCAGTTACCTCATCATAGAAGCTAATCAGATTGGTCAGGCACGACTTGCCCTTTGTGAATCCATGCTGACTATTCCTAATCACTTTCCTCTCCTCCGAGTGCCTCAAAATGGATTCCTTAAGGATCCCTTCCATGATTTTACCAGGAACCGAGGTAAGACTGACCGGCCTATAGTTCCCTGGATCGTCCTTCTTCCCTTTTTTGAAGATGGGCACTACATTTGCCTTTTTCCAATCATCCGGGGTCTCTCCCAATGGCCACAACTTTTCAAAGATAATGGCCAAAGGCTCCTCAATGACCTTTGCCAACTCCCTCAGTACCCTCGGATGCATTAAGTCCGGACCCATGGATTTGTGTACGTTTAGCTTTTCTAAATAGTTCCTAACCTGTTCTTTACCCACTAAGGGCTGTCCATCTTCATCCCATCTTGCATCCCTTAGCGCATTAGTCCGGGAGCCCACCTTGTCCGTGAATACAGAGGCAAAGAAAGCATTGAGTACTTCAGCTTTCCCCACATCATCTGTCACTAGGTTACCTCCTTCATCCAGTAGGGGCCGCACACCCTCTCCGATCACCTTCTTCTTGTTAACATGCCTATAGAAACCTTTCTTGTTATCCTTCACATCCTTTGCCAGTCGCAATTCCATTTGCGCTTTCGCCTTCCTGATAACCCCCCGGCATTCTCGAGCTATACATTTAAACCCCTCCCTGGTCATTTGTCCAAGTTTCCACTTTTTGTAAGCTTCCTTTTTGTGCTTAAGTTCACCAAGGATTTCCCCCGTAAGCCAATCCGGTCTCCTACCATGTTTGCCTCTCTTGCTACGCATCGGGATGGTTTCTTTCTGTGCCTTCAATAAGGCTTCTTTAAAATACTGCCAGCTGTCCTGGACTCCTTTCCCCTTCATGTTAGCATCCCAGGGGATTCTGCCCATCAGGTCTCTGAGGGAGTCAAAATCTGCTTTTCTGAAGTCCAAGGTGTGTATTTTACTACTCTCTTTTCTTCCTTTGGTCAGGATCCTGAAATCTACCATCTCATGATCACTGCTTCCCAGGTTGTCACCCACCTCTACTTCCCCTATTAGTTCCTCCCTGTTTGTGAGCAGAAGGTCAAGCTGCGCACGGCCCCTGGTCGGATCCTTCAGCACTTGTACCAAGAAGTTATCCCCAACATTCTCCAAAAACTTCCTGGATCGCCTGTGTACTGCCGTATTGGTTTCCCAACAGATGTCAGGGTGATTAAAGTCCCCTACGAGAACCAGGGCCTGCGATCTGGAAGCTTCTCAGTTGTCCGAAGAAAGCCTCATCTACCTCATCCACCTGATTTGGTGGCCTATAGTAGACACCAACCACAACATCACTGCTGTTGTTTGCACCTCTAAACTTAACCCAGAGACTCTCAACAGGTTTTTCTCCCTCTATATACTGGAGTTCAGAGCAATCATAGTACTCTCTTACGTACAGTGCAACGCCTCCTCCTTTTCTCCCCTGCCTGTTTTTCCTGAACAATCTATACCCTTCCATGACAGCGCTCCAGTCATGCGAGTCATCCCACCAAGTCTCTGTTATCCCAATTAAATCATATTTCTTGGACTGGGCCAGGGCCTCCAGTTCTTCCTGTTTGTTGCCCAGGCTTCTCGCATTAGTGTACAAACACCTCAGACAACCAGTCGATCGCCCCATCTTCTCCATTCGTATCAGGGGTCCTCCTTTCTTGCTCGTTCCTCTTTGCATTCCTTCCCGGTATCCAACTTTCCCACTCCCCTCAGGGTGTTGGTCACCGTCCCCCGACGAACTTAGTTTAAAGCCCTCCTCACTAGGTTTGCAAGCCTGCCCACGAAGATGCTCCTTCCTCTCTTCGTTAGGTGGATCCCATCTCTTCCTAACAATCCTTGTGCCCGGAACAGAGTCCCATGGTCGAAGAAACCAAAGCCCTCTCTGCGACACCACCTGCGCAACCATGCATTTACTTCCTCAATTCGACGATCCCTGCCCAGTCCTTTCCCTTCAACAGGGAGGATGGACGAGAACACCACTTGCTCTCTGAATTCTTGGGTCCTTCTTCCCAGCGCTACATAATCCGCAGTAACCCGCTCAAGGTCATTCTTGGCCGTATCGTTAGTTCCCACGTGGAGAAGCGGAAGGGGTAGCGATCCGAGGGTCTGATCAGCTTGGTAAGCCTCTCAGTCACATCCTGAATTCGAGCTCCCGGTAAGCAGCACACCTCTCGAAATTCCAGGTCCGGACGGCAGATGGATGGCTCAGTCCCTCTTAGGAGGGAGTCCCCAACCACCACCACCCGTCATCTTCTTTTGGGAGTGGTGGTCGTGGAATCCCCACCCCTAGGACTATGCATCCTATGCCTTCCAGTAGATGGTGGTCCCTTGCAAAGCATTCACCACCGCAGAGCCTGTGGAGAGAGCCTGAAAGCGATTACTTACCTCTATAGTATTGGGGGATTCCCATGCTGGCCTTTTTCCCCTTCTAGAAGTTACATGCTGCCAGTTCTCTTCCTGGTCCCGTACTGCCGTCTCTGGCTCTTCCGCCTGTCGTGCTTGTAGGATTAACTGCTGCCTTCTATCGAGGAAGTCTTCATCCTCTCTGATCAAGCATAGGGTCGACACTTGTGCCTCCAGTCCTCTAATTTTTTCTTCCAAAATGGTGACCAGCTTGCACCTCGTGCAGATGAAATCCACTCTTTCTTCTGGGAGGAAGACAAACATGGCACATGCTGTGCAGGTAACAACAGCAGACCTATCACCATCCATCCCTGCTGTCCTGGAAAAAGGATTTAAAAAACAAAAACAAAAACAAACAAACCAACAAAAAAACGCAAGAGAACCTCGCGCTCTTCCCCCTCCCCTTCCAAACTCCCTCTCAAAACTCCCTGTTAGCACTCACCTGTTTGCAAGCTCCTTGGTCGCTTGCCCACTGCCTTATAAAGACCTGGACTGCCTGAAAGTCCCTCCCCCTACCAAGGCTCAGCCAATCAGCAGAGGCTTCTAGAATTCAAACTTAATTAGAAGCCAACAGTTTCTACCTGCCACTCACAGCACACACTCAATGAAGGACAGGGGAAGTGGAAAAAAAAAGCCTCACTCCCAAACAGAGGGGGGAAAAAAGCAAACAAACAAAAAACACACCAACCCTCACTCAACAACAAGCTCATCACACAGCAAGAAAGCCCCAAACACAACACTCACTTCCGTAAAGAGTCCTGTATCTCCTTCTACTCTACCTGGAGAACTCCCTCTCTAAAGCCTCACTCACAACAACAACAACAACAACAAACAACCTAACACAACACCAAACAAACCACCACACACCAACCCTCACTCACAAACACAAGCTCAGCACATAGTAAGAAAGCCCCAATAACAACACACACTTCCCTCAAGAGTGCTGTATCTGCTTCTCCTTTACCTGGAGAACTCCCTCTCAAAACTCCCTGTTAGCACTCATCTGGTAGTCTTGCTTTCACAAGGAGTAAGCGAAGTCGAAGGGAGAGTGTTCTCCCTTTGACTTCCTACAGTGTGGACAGCACCAAGAGCCAAGTTAAGGTACTTCGTCTTCAGCTCAGTAATTAACGTAGCAAAATTTGCGTGTCTTAATTCAACATTTTTCCGTAGTGTAGACCTACCCTAAGGTGCCATAGGAATACCCATTGTTTCTAAAATTACAGACTAAGACCTGGTCTACACTAAGGAGTTATTTTGAAATAACCCCCCCTTATTTTGAAATAGGTGAGGAGTGGCGTATGAGACACAGCTGTAAAGACGAGCCCCTGAAAGCACGTCTCACCTGACCAAGCACACACAGGAAGTATCCACCCTCCTGGAGCCCTCCCCAGAGTGCTTCCAGGAACTCTAAGTCTGAGGCAGGCTCCAATCAGTGTGGACATGCTATTTCAAAATAATTCTGAGTAATTTCAATGCTTGCACGTAGTGTGGGCACACTATTTCAATTTTGTTATTTCGGAAGTTATTTTTTCAATTTTACTAATATTGAAATAATTTCCTAGTGCTGACATGTCCTAACATGGATACCCATCTGAGACTTCTTATCCTCAAGTTATCTCAAAGCATTTTACTACAGGAAAGTTGATCATATGATTAAGGGAAAAGGACTGAGAGTCAGAACATCTGACCCAAAATTTTCAAACTAACATGGTTTTGTAACCTACTTATGCTATTACCAACAGATGTACCTGGCATGACCCAGGTCTTTAACTGAAGGATATTTTTTTTAAAAAAATAAATGAAAAATATACATACTTTATTTCAATTATTGTATTTTTCAAAATGAAGGAAAATTCAGGCCTGAGTGAGAGTTTGGGGGTAAGGAGGAGAGGCAGGAGGTGGGTGGTTTAGGCCAGAGGGTTGGGAAGTGGGGGGGAGGAGGGAGGGCGTACAGAAGTCAAGGCAGGTGGGAGGTACAGGATTCAGGGCAGGGGGCTGGAAGGTGTTGGGGGGGGCGGAATCCCTGGGGCCAGCGGTGGTGTTGAGGGTGGCACTGCTCCAGCAACAACTCCTTCCATGAGCAGCTTTCCCCTGCCAGCGAGTCCACTCCAGTTGCCTCACCTTGCGGCCTGCAAGTTTCCAGGGGTGGGGTGGCAGGCTCCAGAGGCTGCCTCCCCCTCTAGCACCCCACACTTCATTCTGCCTGGGAGAGGCCAGGCTCTGGAGGCTTGCCCCTTCAGCGGTTCCAACTGCAGCCTGTCTGGCGGCAAGGCAAGGCTCCAGGCCACTCTCTTGGTACTGCAGCTACCCCCAGTTACCACTTTCAGTACAGGTTGGACCGCCCTGGTCTGGCACACTCGGCACCTGACAGGTCCCAGATAAGGATTTTTCAGGACCAAGGGAGGTTGTTTCTGACCCCCTGCTGCCAGATCCCTCCCCTACCCTGTCCCTCGCACAAGGCTTTCTGGCTCCCCACAGCCCAGCTGAGCTGTGCGTCTGCTTTTGGCCACTCCATAGCCCGGCTGAACTGTGCGCCGGCTCCCAACCCCTCCCATCCCTGCAGCCCCGATGGGCCATACCTCATGTCCCCCTTCCCCACACATACACTCCTCACAGCATGCCAGGACTCTCTGATCCTGGAATATCCCCTTCTGAACCACAGATGTTGCCAGACCAGAGAGTTTTGGTTTACAGAGGTGCAATCTGTATCATGTCCCTCCCCTCTCTGCCCTCTCTCCCTTGTGTGTCCCCCTGCTATTTGCCCCTCCCTTTCCATGTTATGGAAAACTGCCATTTCCCATTTTCCAGGCACAACCAAACCCTGACCTTGGTTTAAGTTAGGGTAAGAGGACCAAATTTGGTAGTCCTAATTCTTACAGTTTAGGAGGAGTTTTTGAACAAACAGACTCACAGATGCTCAGACAGATGGCCTCACAGACAGACAAATGCACTCTAAAATAGCTATAGCTATAAATTATCTGCAAGAAGAAAAACAGGGAGTACAGGTTAAATTATCATCTGATGGTGTGCATCTAAGGGAAAATTACAGAATTGGATGACTAATGTATTATGATGAACTGCATACTACTCTTGAAGATTTTCTTAATGTTTGAATTACTAGATAAATTTTTTTAAGTTAATATACAAAAAGGGTTTTAAAGTATATTGGGTTCACTATTATGCTCTTTGAAAAATCTTGCACTGCTCCAGCAGCCACACTCCTAATGTGTCTGGGCTTCAGGAAGAACTAGACCAGTTTTAAGTATTGGTGATTTATGATGACCGTATCAGCCCCACACTGGTAGGGTTCATCCCACTCTTTGGGCAGAGTAATATAAAAAATGGAAACTAGGTCAAGTTACAAAGGATGAATATAAGCAAATAATGCAGAAATCTAGGGGCAACATTAGAAAGGTGAAGGCATAAAATAAGCTCAATCTGGCTAGAGACATAAGGTTTAACAAGAAAATATTCTACAAATATATTAGAAGCAAGAGGAAGACCAAGGACAGGTTAGGCTCATTGTTCAGTGAAGAAGGAAAATCAACAACAGGAAATTTGGAAATGCAGACGTGCTTAGCAACTTCTTTGTTTCGATTTTCACCAATACTTGTGGTGACTGGATGCCTAACATAGTGAATGCTAGTGGAAATGGGATAAGTTTAGAAGTTAAAAAAAAGGAACAAGTTAAAAATTACTTAGAAAAGATAGATGTCTTCAAGTCACCAGGGCCTGATGAGGTGCATCCTGGGATACTCAAGGAGCTGACAGAGGAGGTATCTGAGCCATTAGCTATCATTTTTGAAAAGTCATGGAATTCGGGAGAGCATCCAGAAGACTGGAAAAGGGCAAATATAGTGCCCATCTATAAAAAGGGAAATAAGAACAACCCAGGAAACTACAGACCAGTCAGCTTAACTTCTGTGCCAGGAAAGATAATTGGGCAAATAATTAATCTGCAAACATCTAGAAGATAATAGGATGATAGGTAACAGCCAGCATAGATTTGTAGAGAACAAATCATGTCAAACCAATCTGATAACTTTCTTTAATAGGATAACAAGTCTTGTGGATAAGGGAGAAGCAGTGGACATGATAAACCTAGATTTTAGTAAAGCATTTGATATGGTCTCACATGACCTCATGATTAATAAACTAGGTAACTATAACCTTGATGGGGCTACTATAAGTTGGGTGCATAACAGGCTGTATAACCATTCTTCGAGAGTAGTTATTAATGGTTCAAAGTCATGCTGGAAGGACATAACAAGTGGGATTCTGCAGAGGTCAGGTTTGGGGACAATTTTGTTCAATATCTTCCTCAACAATTTAGATAATGGCACAGAGTATGATTATTACATTTGCAGAAGATACCAAGTTAGGAGGGGTTGCAAGTACTATGGAGGATTATAATTTAAAATGATCTGGACAAACTGGAGAAATGGTCTGAGATAAATAAGATGAAGTTTAATAAGGACATATGCAAAGTACTCTACTTAGGAAGGAACAATCAATTTCACATATATAGAATGGGAAGCAACTGTCTTGGAAGGACTGTCAGTAAGGGATCCAGGGGTCATAGTGGACCACAAGTAAAATTTGAGTCAACGGTGTGACACTGTTGCAAAAAAAGCAAACATGATTCTGGGATGCATTAACAGGAGTGTTGTGAGCAAGACTCGAGAAGTAATTCTTCCACTCTACTCTGTGCTGATTAGGCTTCAGCTGGAGTACTATGTCCAGTTCTGGGCTCCACATTTTAAGAAAGATGTGGAGAAACTGGAGAAGTCCAGAGATGAGCAACAAAAATTATTAAAGTCTAGAAAACGTGACCTATGAGGGAGGAATGAAAGAACTGGGTTTGTTTAGTTTACAGGTCCCTTCCAGTTCCAATGTTCTATGATACTATAGGCCCAGGCCCTGGTTCAAAACAATGAGTCAGTTTAGGGTCTCAGGCCTATGCTCAGGCCAAGCAACAGTCACTAGGCTCAGCCCTTGGCTCAGGATGGGGCCACAAATATACAAAAGTAGTTCAGATTGGGGCAAATAAGCAATCGGGTCTCCTTGTTCTGGCGGAGGTCTGACAAGCGTGGGCGGTTGGCCTGGATCAGCAGGAGGGAGACCGCCACCAATGGATTGGAGTGACAGGGGGACGCAGGTCCACCTGCTCCACTTCATCCAGGGCCTTAACAGCAGATCAGTCTGAGTCAGAAGGGATCCTGTCCACAAGACGCTGACTGACAGGCCCTGGTTCAGCCAAACTAAAGTTAGCTGTCTCCTCTGGGGCATGACCCTTTAGGAGGATTATGCCTGACCAACCTGATTAGATTCTATGATGAGGCTCTGTGGGCATGGGGAAGTCGGTGGATGTGATATACCTTGACTTTAGCAAAGCTTTTGATACAGTCTCCCATAGTATTCTTGCCAGCAAATTAAGGAAATATGGATTGGATAAATGGACTGTAAGGGGGATAGAAAAGTGGATAGATCATTGGGCCCAACAGGTAGTGATCAACTGTCTGGTTGGCAGTCAGTTTCAAGAGGAATGCCTCAAGGGTTGGTTCTGGTGCAGATTTTGTTCAATATCTTTATTAATTACCTGGATCAGGTCATGGATTGCACCCTCAGCAAGTTTGCAGAGGGCACTAAGCTTGGGGAGGAAGAGAGGTAAACATGCTGGATGGTTGGGATAAGATCCAGAGTGACCCAGGAAAATGGGAGAATTGGGCCAAAAGAAATCTGATGAGGTTCAACAAGGACAAGTGCAGTGTCCTGCACTTGGAACGGAATGATCCCAAACACTGCTACAAGCTGGGGACTGACTTGCTAAGCCACAGTTCAACAGAAAAAGACCTGTGGATTACAGTGGACGAGAAGCTGGATATGAGTCAACAGTGTGCCCTTGTAGCCAAGAAGGCTAATGGCATATTAGGGTGCATTAATAGAAGCATTGCCAGCAGATCTAGGGAAGCGATTATTCCTCTTTATTCAGCACTGGTGAGGCCACATCTGGAGTGTTGTATCCAGTTCTGGGCCCCCCGCTACAGGAAGGATGTGGACGCACTGGAGAGGGTCCAGAGGAGGGCAACCAAAAATGATTAGGAGCACATGACCTATGAGGAGAGGCTGAGGGATTTGGGCTTATTTAGTCTGCAGAAGAGAAGAGTGAGTGGAAGGTTCCAAAGAGGATGGAGATAGGCTGTTGTCAGAAGTGACAGATGGCAGAATGAGGAGCAATGGTCTCAAGTTGCAGAGAGGGAGGTCTGGGTTGCATATTAGGAAAAATTATTTCACTACAAAGTTCATGAATCACTGGAATGGGTTACCGAGAGAGTTTGTGGAATCTCCATTCCTAGAGGTTTTTAAGTTCTGGCTTAACAAAGCCCTGGCTGGGATAATTTAGTTGGGATTGGTCCTGCTTTTAGCAGGGGGTTGGACTCAATGACCTCGAGGTCTCTTCCAACACTATGGTTCTCTGATTCTATGAGAACCTATGAAGTGCACTGGATTTATTATTAATAATCCAATGTATGCATTAAAAACTCAGTACTATCCCCAAAATCAAAGGCTGGGGCAAATGTATGCAAGATGCAAATTCCCAACTGAAACCTTCACAAAATGAAGAGTATTTTTAGCTTTGGAATTCAAATATTTTGCAATTGAATCTTATGCCATCTATTATTTCAAAATGTATTGAAATAATAGGCCAGTACTACAGAACCTGAATTGTTTCACTCTTTTTGAAGCTCTTCAGCTGCAGGTGATGGCCTATAACATTTAGAACTGAATTATTCTGCAGCTCTTTAAACTTCTAATGCTACTGCGAAGAAGGGACTTTCTTCATTTTAGTCTCTTAGGGTATGTCTACACTTGCAGCCTAGTTCGAAATAGGGATGCAAATGTAGGCATTCGAAATTGCAAATCAAGCCCGGGATTTAAATATCCCGCGCTTGATTAGCATCTTCCCAAGCCGGGCACCATTTTTTTTTTTTTTTTTTTTTGAAATTGACAAGCCCGGAATAACTGCCCGCGTCTACACGCAGCAGTGAAACGGGCGTTCGAAATAAAGCCCTATTTCGAAATAGGGCTTCAGGAGGAATAACAGGTATTTCGAAATAGGGCTTTTTTGCGAACGCCCGTTTCACTGCCGCTTGTAGACGCGGGCAGTTATTCCGGGCTTGTCAATTTCCAAAAATGGCGCCCGGCCGGGAAGATGGAAATCAAGCGCGGGATATTTAAATCCCAGGCTTGATTTGCAATTTCGAATGCCTACATTTGCAGCCCTATTTCGAATTAGGCTGCAAGTGTAGACATACCCTTAGGAAAAAGTTATCCGCCTGAAAATTTATACTTTCTGGATCATAAAATTCACTGAAGCCCCTTTAGCTCAAAAAGGGATGTTTCAATCAAGAGTTTGAATGGCTAGACTCTACTACTGTCCATTTTTATACCAGGAAATGTATCTGTTGTTGAAAGCGATTATCAGCAACAGTTTAACTGCTAGTGTAACTTCAAAGTTCAAATCACTCTTTCAAAACCGGCAAAAACAAAACTATTTTTATTAATTTGGTCTGGTGGAGGGAATCACAAACCTAGGTATATCTAATGTTCCCTGGTTCTAGCTTGTCTGTTGGGGGGGAAAAAAGCTGCTACTATTCTGCTTCCAAACAAGTTTTTCATCCAATCAACAGGGCATCCAGGCTTCTCATGGAACCGAGGACTCCATCCAGCGCCAGTGTCAAGTCTATGCTGTTAAGCACCAAAATTGCTATTAGGAACCACATCTCTATCAAAGCCATCTTTTTAAAAGAGGGTCATCTGCTAAAACAATATTTCCTGTTGTTGCCTTTGAGAATCTTTGTTGTTGGCTTTGGTACCTGCGTACATGCTACTCACAGCTGCGTTGCTGAAGATTTCAGGGATTGTCAACAGATATGGAGGGCAGTATGTTCCATGGAAACATACATTGAATGTATGGCAGTATGTTACATGGAAATCAGCTAGTAGAGCAGCACTAGCTGACAGTTCAATTGAAAAAAACTTACTCATGAGTGAAATAAACCCAGAAACTGATAAGTGGAAAAAACTCCTTGAGCACACATTGAATGTCATTCACTGAATTTCTCCAGGGCTGCAATCCGTTGTTCAATTCTTCTCCCCCCACCAGAAGAGTACAAAATTCAAGATGGATCCAGCCCCAGGTGACAGGAGCACTCTTCTTTGTGGGACCAACCTCGGTTTAGGCTTACCAAAAAAACAAGACCATTTACAGATCATTGCCTTGAGCACTGGGTACCACTAATAGGTCTTGCTAGAAAAGATTAATAGACAGTTGGACTCTTCATATTTCTAACTTCACACACAAGAAAGATACTTGTACACAAATAGAATATATCCATCCAGAAGATCACACGCTCTTTAATGATAGGTTACTTGCCCCATTTTGCGTTTTAGGTTATGCATATTTATATTCAAAAACCTATTTCCATTAAAATACTGGGGCCCAGTGTCACAATAAGATCCACCTCTTTGCTTACTACTGGGCATAAATAAGACTTCAACTACTGCATAGTTCACATATGTCAAAAAAAGAATCAATGATATCTGTTGCTCCTCATTTCTCCTGTACATTTTATTTTTATATGAAAAATCACATGCATCACTGAAATAAATCATATGCCATACTGGCAGTCCTGTCATTTAGTA
Organism: Pelochelys cantorii; assembly: GCA_032595735.1. Taxonomy (NCBI): domain Eukaryota; kingdom Metazoa; phylum Chordata; order Testudines; family Trionychidae; genus Pelochelys; species Pelochelys cantorii. Next base: position 7,200,777 of record CM064338.1, on the reverse strand, counting down.
ACAGCGACTTCTCAGTTTTCCAATTAATACATGCATTGTAAAGAAACCCAAAACTCTTGAGAAGCAGAAGTGACACTACAGACAAGAGGCAATTTTAAAATGGCGCTCAGGGAGACAGACTAATAAAATAGCAGAACAGAATGAGCGTGAGACAAGAAATTAGTAAGCTTTCAATTGTTCTTTTCTGACAATATGAAACTGCTGTTACAAAACTGAATTAATTTAATTCATAAGATATTCTGAGGTCAGAAACACATCTGACACTTTGTACATCACCATATTTGTAAAAATATGGAAATGTAAAGCTCTATACATTGTGCATAATTACTAGCAGTTTTAATATGTAAATACACTAAGTGCATGGCTTTCTTTTCTACTAACTTTTTAAAGATATTAAATATATTAGAATAAGGACTTTAAAGTCATGTTTTGGGGATACTGCTTCCACTGTCGCAATGCTCTGTTTGCATGAAGAAAACTGGGTCAATAAATTAAAAGACCAATGGGGAAAACAATCTTTGGAGAAAACCCTGAGGCCCAAGTATATCCTGGCAGAGAGAGAAAGTTCATAACACAAAGGTAAAGATGGGCTGTGAATTAAAAGCTTCTCCAAGGACACTCTTTAAACAAAGGGAAAGAAACTACAATCTAGTGTGGCAATCTACAGAGAAAGAACAAGCCATCCATTAGCACTTCTTTAGCATAGGTCTAGTGCACTAGTCTCTGTGGACACACATCTTTAAGCTCTCTTGGAAAATATCAAGGATTATTCTTGTGGGGTCATTTGTACATTTCTGAACCCGAGAATCAAACCACTTTCTGCTTTTTAGTTGTGATCCCTGATGTCCATGATGAAGTTCAGAAAACAAACCTCTGAAGGAGTTTTAAAGAAAGGTAAACACTAGTTTCAATAAACCAAAAGTTCAAGTCATATTTTTTTTCCTATGAGGTGTCAGGTAGGTTACTTGTCAATGAAAAGTTATCAGCACTTGAAAACACAAGTTTTCCTCAACTTCAACTGCAGCATTGAAAAAGCAATGTTGGTAGAACCTACATTTTGATCATTAATTTAATTTTACTGTTATTATGTAAAGCTAAATTAGTGTAAAGTAATAACTGAGGTTGTGATTTTAAGAGGTATTTTTGTTATACAATAAATCATCTCATTTTGAACTAACTTATCAATATAAATGGGCTATAATAATTTTAGATAACAGCTCACTGAAAGACACTTGCCATTTCTCCGTGATGACTTCTGCACTGGTGTTGGCACGCAGAGTTGTGTAGTTGCTTGCTCTAGAGTGGCACCTTTAGCTCCATGGTTAGCTTTCACCTTATCAGCCCAACTTACACCTGAAGAAGCCAGACGAGTGGCAGCAATTGACACAGATGGATTCCTGAGTAAAAAATAAATAAATAATTCATAGATATAATACATTTGCATAAAATAATGGGATGGTTTATTGGAGAATTTCTTGCCTGGTCATTTCTTTTGTGTCTTGGCCTTTGCTGGCACAGATTGATGGGTGGCTCCAAAACAAAGGCACCTTTTGGCAACCAATAGAAAGCTCTCATTCTTGCCCCTATCTCTCTTTCTAAACGTATACAATTTCCAGAGCTGAAAATCTTCCTGATATTTTACTTGGGGAAAAAAATCCTCACAACTTTTCTGTCTGAACTAAAGGGTGGGTGATAATATCAATGGAAACCAAGACACAGATGGCATCCTTTGATGGAAAGACATCAAGTTTGTAAAGCATGAAAAAAGTGTTTGGGGAGCACCACATAACCAATTGCACAATACCCTCAAAGAGGTCTCCCTGTTCTCTGCCCAAGAATCCATAATGCTTCATGTAGAAAGGGGCTGCGAGCTTAGCCAAGCATAGGCTGCTAGCTTGTGTGCTTCTACTATAAATATAGAATACATACAAGTTCATGGATCCATTATATTTTCTAAGCTTCCACTGTACATCTAACTAAAATAAATCCATGCTACTTTGAAGGTTTCTATTATCTATCAAAAATAAATTGTATATACCGGGGGCCATTCTTCCATCCTCTAGAACAGGGCTATTCAACTTTGTAAGCCCCAGGGGCCACAACGACTCGTATAGCACATGCCAAGGGCCGCAACTTAAGTGTGGTTGCATATACATGCAAATATATATGCATATATATGGAAATTGCTTCTTTCACGCTGACTGGCCCTGCTTTAGAAAGATCACAGAGTCTGACTGACTAAACTCTGCTTTTCTATACAGACAGGATTGCAGCGATCTATATACATGAAAAGTTGTACCACAACTTTTCCACAGGTGTATCAAAAAAGTTCTCACAGCAGGACTGGGGCCTACATCAACAAACATCGCCTGAGATAACAGCTGAATTAGCTACAAATTTCTCTATGCAACAATAATCAAATTTCTCTATACAGCAATAATCCACCCCCAGCAAAATCTCTCAGCGCCTATTGGCCAGAAACCAGCCGGATTTTGCAGGGAGTCAGGAGCAACATGCAAAGCCTCTCCTGCCCCTCTCGCCCAGCACCCAGAGCAGAGCCACATGGAGCAGCCCGTCATTTTGTGCAGCCTGGGACTGCACAAAGGTACTAAGAAGATAGGAACACCATCATTACTAAGAGCTGTTGAAGATGAATTGGTTATGTGCTTCAGATGGAAATTAATTCCATCACCAGAACAGCAATAAGATGGACATCTGAAAGCAAACAAAGAGGAGATCACCCAAAAACAATATGGTGAAAAACTGTGGAAGCTGAGCTGAAAAAAAAAAAAAAACCAAAAACAAAAAAAAAAAACCCCACACACACCACCACACACTTGGGGAACCAAAACAGCTGGAGAACCATTGAAAGACTTACCAGAAAGAGAGGAGGAACTTCGCTGCTCTCCTAAATTCCAGATGCATAATGGGTACTAACTAAGTAATTCAGAGGCTTTATAATTGTTTTCAGTTTGGTCTTGGTGGCAAAGAATTTCTAGTTTTCTTTTTTGTGAATTTAAAATTGACTACTTGATATTTGAATAGACACTTAAAATGGACATACTTATTTTTTAATATTACAGGTCCTTCTTAGTAAAACCAATTTCTCTCTCAAACATAACGTGTAACACTAATTGAGAAATATTTAATATAAGGCATTTGAACCACATTTGCTAAATATTTCAAACATTAGGGGTGCTTTCCTGAATTGAGGCTTATCTGGTCCAATACTTAAGAACGTACAGTAAAGTCCCAATAGACTGGAGTTAAACATGCCCTGTAGAGGAATGGACTTACTGCATGGGCTTAAATGCTTTACAAAACTTGGGCTTCAATGAAGATAATGCTCCTCTGAAATAAGTGTTAAATAATTTAAATGCAATTTTTGTGTGCTTGCTCCACATATTGGTACTTAACAGAATAAGGGAGTTTGTATTTATATAATAAATATTTTCTGACTTTCAGGCTAATATAAATTTTGCTGCTCATCAAAAATTTAATTTTACATTCATTGTTAGTGATCAACATTAACTTCCTGCACACTCAGCTAGCCATACACAGGTGCACACACAGGCAATTTTAAAGTGTTAATTACATATACTTTGACCTTTGTTTTGTAAAAGGAACTGGCTGGTAATCTTATTAAATAGTTAACATGAAATATAGTGATTCGTTTTTATCATTGGAACGCCCAGGAACAAAATGTCTGACTAAATGTAAGTTAAAAATTAGATCTTTTGGTAGCAGTGTTTTGTTTTGTTTAAATAATGTGTTGAGTATTTTTATCTCTCATGTTTACAGAGATCAACATTTGGGTTCAAATACAGATTGGCAAATGGCACCCAAAAGAATACATTAGCTGCAAAAAGAAAACCAGCTACCAGTTAATCCTGAAACCTTTTAATACAGGAGTTTGTTTTCCTTTAGTGCCTTTATTTGTTTTCATACCCAAAATTTAAACTTCTCCGAGCATTTGATGTTACACTGATTCTATCTGTTGATGGGCTTGGTATTACATGGCGTCCTGGAGACATCTTCTTTACTTCCCAGGCCAATGAAGTAGGTCTGAAAATTCAGGAGAGAATGAATTAAGAATAAATCCTAAGCAGTGATTATAACATTTTAATGGATATTCCTACTGGATTCCTAAAAGAAAAATCAGTGGATATTGGTGACATAGCAACAGTGGAAATTCTACCTGAACTAGCCTGCCATATGCACAGACAGTGGTTATAATATATGTCAACTAGCAATTAATGCAAAAATAGAACCAAATGACAAATCAATAAGACAAGGAAAGCATGGACTTGATCTGAAGGCACTTTTAAAATAATTTTGTGTGTGTGTGTGTGTGTGTGTGTGTGTGTGTGTGTGTGTGTGTGTGTGTGTGTGTGTGTGTGTGTGTGTGTGTGTGTGTGTGTGACTTGATCTGAAGGCACTTTTAAAATAATTTTGTGTGTGTGTGTGTGTGTGTGTGTGTGTGTGTGTGTGTGTGTGTGTGTGTGTGTGTGTGTGTGTGTGTGTGTGTGTGTGTGTGTGTGTGGAACTAGGGTTCCATCCCCAATTCTACCACTGAATGACCTTTGATAACTGACTTCACCTTTCTAAGCCTCAGTTTCCCGATATGTGCAATGCGATAGTGATGCTAACCTCCTTCATAAAGCACTTTTGAGATATACTGATGAAAACTACTATGGAAGAGCTAGGTATTGTTATTGATGGTACTGAAGCCTGGATTCTATGTTTTTTCTTCTCAGATAATTACTTAAGAGATTTTGTAAGGTTGGGGGGTACTGCTGAGAAGCTCTGGATATTATGAAACTGTTTATAGAAAGCAGGAATAAGTTTTCCTTGCGAAAACAGGAATCCAAATAAACAAACAAGCTGCTTTTTTTTGTAGCTAGCAGGTAAAAATTTTGTCATCCCAATGAACTAGGATCCAAGGGTAAGCCTACGCTGCAATCTGAGATTTGATAGCAGTACAGACTGGCATAACCACTTTAGCTTTAATTTAGGTAACATGGCCAAAAATGGTACAAGACACATAGGACCACAGAGTTCTGTGTGGGCTGAAGCACACCAGAGAACCTAAGTATTCTCTCTTTTGCTAGCCTGCAAATAAAAAAACCTCAAAATACATTTTTTTAAAAAATACCATGATTTCACAAGCTTCATTCATGATTTTTTTAAATGACTGGAGCTGGCAACATTGTTTGAGTGGGACTTCAATGGCTCATAGGTCCTCATTTTAGCCTTTTGCCCAAGGGTGAATTTCACCTGACAGTATATTAGGAAATACATTAAAAGAAAAGAAAAAAAAATCTGATTACCTGCTTTGAGCATCAGCCTTCTCTAGCTTTTCCTGTAGCTGTATCCAGTCAATCAATGCCTTGAAATCTCTTACATAGTTATCTAGCATCATTAGAACCTCCTGAAAAACAACAACCTACATCAGGTATTTATATTTATGGGGCTTGGGAAGCCAAAGAGAAGAAATAGAGAATTCAGCAAAAATTTTACCGGACTATATGAATGTCAATCTATTATAGCTGAAGTGGCAACATTTGTGTCAGCAAAGGTTTTAAATGCTTCAAGTTGTCAATAACTTTCTGAAATGTATACTTTTGGGGCTGAAATTTACCAGTCTCAATCCCTGCTTGAACCTTTTGAATGGCTTGATCAAAAATAATTCAGACTTTAAGGATAAATAAAAATACTTTTCCTATTACAAATAATTCTTATGAACTTATTTGAACATTTATGCAAACAAAATGGCTGAGGACAGAAAGCTGAAATCCGGCATGCGAGTCTCATTAAGAGTGTCTCTAAATGCTCCAGTAAAATTTGATTTTGATTTGACAAGTTATTATCTTTTAAAAATCATATGCTGGATATATGCAGTACATTTTATATAGTTTTTTTAATAAATTATGACTTGCATAGGACAAACCATTGCATAAACATGAATGATTCATTTAGCTGTGTGCAGGTTGGGCCTCCCTGGTCCAGCACTCTCAGGACCTGACTGATCCCAGTTGAGGGATTGTTCCAGACTGGAGAGGTCACTTCTGGACCCCTTTCTACCAATACCCTCTGCCCTGCCCCCACCATCGGGTTCCCCCCATAGCCAGCTGAGCCACTGCCGCCCACCCCCCCGCCCCCCGTAGCCCAGATAAGTTGCACACCAGCTCCCAGTGCCTACAGCCCAACTGAGCTGCATGCTGGGCTTCTACCTCCTCCCTCGCCCTCCACAGCCCAGCTGAGACATGTTGCCAGACCAGAGAATTCTGGTTTATAGAGGTGTAACCTGTAGTGTGCAAAGTGATTAGGCAGTGCACATTTTGTAAAGTCAGCTGGAAGAGTTCACTCTAATGAATCCTAGGATCTCAGCAACTGGGAAGGCAAAAAGCACCCAGCCTAGCTTTGCAGCCCACAAGAGAGAACCTTCTCTTCCACAGAATTCCTAAATTGTGGCACACCTCAGCATCAACAAAATGATAAATTATACCATAATTACAGAATATTGTTGGAGGGAAGGCCCACTGACTTATATTTACAATATATTTAATATGAAGTTAGATCGAGGAAAAGCTGAGGGATTCGGGCTTATTTAGTCTGTAGAAGAGAAAAGTGAGGGGGGATTTGATAGCAGCCTTCAACTTACTGAAGGGAGGTTCCAAAGAGGATGAAGAAAGGCTGTTCACAGTAGTGACGGATGGCAGAACAAGGAGCAATGGTCTCAAGTTACAGTGGGGGAGGTCTAGGTTGGATATTAGGAAAAGCTATTTCACTAGGAGGGTGGTGAAGCCCTGGATGGGTTATCTAGAGAGGTGGTGGAATCTCCATCCCTAGAGGTTTTTAAGTCTTGGCTTGAGAAAGCCCTGGCTGGGATGATTTAGTTGGGGTTGGCCCTGCTTTGGGCAGGGGGCTGGACTTGATGACCTCCTGAGGCCTCTTCCAGCCCTATGATTCTATCATTCAAGATAAAAGCACAGAACCCGAGGGTGCAAACTTTACATTCTCTTTTCTTACAATAATTACACTTTAAGATTGTAAACCACAGAATTCACATGCATGGCTTTGGAATAATTATATATTTAGTACAAACAACAACTAATAATTAGATTATACATCCTGTTTTTACGGATAAGTGATTCTATTATCTTATTTGGAAAGATACTGTTGAATGAAATATAATTGTTCAAGAATTTACCTATATTTCTTAAGTGATTCAAAATCAACTATTTCAGTTAGACAAAGTTAAAGCTGCATCCAAGACTACCTTTCATGATTTGAAGCCAGACTTACACCGTATATTGGAATTCAATTGATAATGAATAATGTCTTGCAAGGTCTTATTAATATGATAGATCCTAGTTATATATACACACTGATAATTAACAATAAAATAACGTTTGACAGCTGCAAACCTATAACATGAATGTAATATTTCTCACATCTAAAGAGGAGAATTAGCGATACAATAATCATGTAGACTGAGTAAAACAGAATTAAAAGTCTTTATTTTCTACTTGTAGCAAAAATATCATTATGCTTAACTTTGAAAATGATTCATCACACATACTGGTTTTCAGCTCATTCAAGCTTGGAAGTCTGTTAAGTATGTCATGATGCCCTTAAACACTTCAAATAACAGCTAGAATTGAAAAGACTATTTCCCCTAGTAGGGCTTGATTCTGCAGTCTTCACTCAGGCAATTCTCCCACTAATTTCAGTGGGAGATTTACCTAAGTATGAGCTCTTACCTGTCTCCCTTTTTAAACTAATATCTATACATATAATCTAAATCGGACTTCCTTATTCTCTTCTACTTAATTTAGACAAATGCAATTCAACTCTGTACAGAAGACCAGCACAAGGCCTATGACCACTTAAGCATTCAAAATAGGACTTAAATGAGACATACATATTGTACAGGGGTGATTTTCATCCAAAATGAAGAGACGAAAACTCACTAACACTTATAAAAAAAAGTTAATACTGAGATTTTAAATATACATAGAAACATGAAAGATAATTACAAACACATCAGTGGGACATATTCTAAAAGTGCCTTTATAGTAAATATTTACAAGTCTATATAAAAATCAAACAGGATAATGTTGATATAAAAATTATCTTTATCTTGAAGTGTCACAAAAACAAAACATTTTATTTATTTTTCTGCAAAGTACCTAGTAAGAAAAGTCTGCTACAAGAAACAAACAAATTGCATATTTTAACCAGGCATCTTCTCTCAATATCACTAATAAAATTCTAGGTTTCTAATTGAGTTTAAATTAGTCATATTATCTTGCACTAAATGTTATTAACAGTAGGAGTTTAAGGAGGAAAATTATTTCAGAATCCTTTCTTTTAAAGTGTCTACTACTAAAATTTTCTCTGCTAAAAACTGAATCAATCCAAATATAAGCTATATTTCTTAATCTAGATGGCACAAAGAAAATACAATAAATCGCTTAAACAACCCATTTTTAAGGAATCTTTAACTACACATTATCAGAAATGATCAGAGCAGTACCATGCAGCTGTAATCTGAGTCATGTTTTACGAACAAGGGAATACAAACAAGACAAGCAGCTGGAGCGGCCCCACATTCACTGATGCACATCTTTCTCCCTAAAGCTATGAAGGCCATTTTGTCAAGCAGGATGAAGCAGAACAAAAGTGGCTCTGAAAGCGCCGTTACAGGCATCCAGATAACTACATATAGATGTACAGCTAAAATTACCAATTAGTTTACCAATTGGCTGCAACGGATTCGATTGGTTTGTAATTAATTCTAGTTACTGGCGCATACAGCAGGATGGTTGGCGCCATCCCTTTGTCCTCCTGATACACAATACTACTGCACAGGGCCCTAGGGTCTTGGCTCTCTAGTTCACCTACAGTACTGAGTGTAGCAGATATACCCTCTGGTGCTGAAGCAATGGAAACTGGTACCACTTGAAAAGGTGCTGACAAAAAGGAACCTTTATGAAGTAGCGTGCTGCTGCATGACAGTCAAGACAATTGTAAATCCCATTATTTTTCAAGGTCAGGTATAACTCAGAATTTTTTGTAAAGGGCCAGTGCAAGCTAAGAAAACAGATTGGGGTTGAGGGGATTGCCTTAAAACCAATAGGAAATAATGTGAAACAGAAGAATTTCTGCAATATTACAATTCCTCCCTGCATCATTCTAATGACTTCTTCACATATTAATTATCTACCTTAGTGCATTTCCTTCCTCCAGCCCTGAATCATTAGCTTTATTTGAAATAACACCACATTATTTAAAATGTGCACACATTTTAATCTGTGTTTCATGTTCCTCCATTTGGAGCTCATAGTAAGCCTTTCCATGGATGTCCCCACCTTTCCTAAACACCTTTTGAGAAGCCTTACCATACTGCATTACAAAAACCAGTGAATGTGTGCTCCTGCAATCTCATTGCCTGTATAACCACACTAGAGGATTTACCTGGCATTCCTGGGTCCTTAACTGAAATATTTTTCTTCATTCAAATGATTGCTCTAGGGTAGAGCTAGGGATGAAGGGTTGAGTATGCAGGCTGCCCTGAGGGGGAGAGGACAGCCCCAGTTCTTTTTCACTGCAGCAGCTTGGGTGAGAAACTCTATGGCTGCTGCAGCAGGAACATATGTGGGAGGGGTACATGTCCCATGAATGGGGGGGGGGGGGGGACACAGACACACATACACAGAAACGGACAAACTCTCTCAACTACATAGTAGATATCTATCCCTTTCTCAATCTCTGCCCTCTGCTGCCCCAATGTAGTTATAGCTATCCCAGTTCCCATCTCTGGCCCTGTGCTGCCCCCCAGTGGTCATTCTACAGTATAACTGTTCCTGCAAGCAGACCCCTCCCTTTCCATTTTATGAGCAACAATCACATTTCAGGCACATCCCATTGTCCTGGCACAACCAAACCAACATTGCTTTAAGTTAGGATACGAGGAAGCTGCATACTAAATTTTGTGGTCACAACTCTAGGAGGAGTTCTTGACCAAACGGACTCACAGATGGACAGACAGATGCACATTTCTAAAATATATAGATTGATTGTGGAATTTTTTAAACTGGAATTTGAACAAGATACATTTAACTAGAAAATTTACATGGCATTGCTTGGGTTTTTCAGGGCATGGGGTTGGGGAACACAGGAGTCAGGATTGGGGGATGAGAAGGCTCGGGGAGGGTATGGGAGTGCAGGAATCAAGGCAGGGAGTTGGTAGGAGTGAGGATCTCTGGACGGGGGGTGGGAGGTGCAGGAGTCAGAGTAGTGGTTCAGAAGATAAGGGGCGGCATAGGGCAGGGTGTGGTGGTGCAGGACTTAGGGCAGGGGACTGGAAGGTAGGGGTGCTCAGAGGAGGTGGTGGGGGATGCAAGAGGCAGGGTACAGGGATGGGGGCGGTCAGCCTATGGCTGCTTCCCAGGGCTTGGATGCTTGCTGCTCTCCTGTGATCATTCTGGGGTATAACCGTCCCTGCTGTCAGAGCTCTCCCTTTTCCTGTGATGAAAAAGAATTGGATTCCATGCACATTCCATTGTCCTGGCACAACAAAACCCTCATCTTGCTTTTAAGTTATGACAGGATATTTACATACCAAATTTGGCGGTCTTAGCTGTTACCTCTTAGGAGGAGTTCTTGAACAAAACATACTCACAGAGGGACCACAGACAAACTCTCTCAAATATATAATAGATTAAAGTGTTTTTCTAGTGAACTTGAAAAAGCAACATAAGTTTCAACTGTGGGCAATTAAAGAGGATAACTCTTGAATAAATATTGGACAAGTCTCTAGACATTAGAGCCTCTCAACCTATAATTCAGACATACAAAAAGGGTTTCTCCTCACTTCATAGCAATGGCTTAGTGGCAGAGCATGAGAAGATGTCTAATATTAGTAAGACCTCATTATTTTTACAAAATATCTACAGCAAATTTACTAATGCTCTCTTTTTCTGTCTGACTCCATGGAAATACATCTCTAGGACCTCCACAGGGACTCGGTGTGGATGGCCAGCCCAGAGGATGTCTACTGTCCAATCTATCATGCCCACTAAAAAGCAGAGATTACTGATATAATGTAATGTCACTTACTCAAGTCAGAAATAGCATACATGAGTTAATCCATTGCAGACTGCAACACATTTACACTGAAGGGATGACACAGAGGGTGTGAAGGCAGTGGAGTGTCAGCAACAGTAGGAGATACCATAGAAGTACAGCTCCTACTTGTATATGAGCCATAGACTAGTAGGTGTATAATTAGGTATGCTACAATGCGTGATATCTTTTGCACACTGCTCACGATAAGGGCCAGAAGGCTGAGATCTATGTTTTCTCACCATGGATGCTCAAGCTGGCACAAAAGTAAGCCGGAAACCCAGGGACATTTGGGAAAAACAGAGATGGCTAACGGGACATTTTTCATGTTCCCAACATGCCTAGCACTATGTTGTGCTTTCCCACAGGGCATAGTGAGTGAAAGTGACACAAGGCACTGTAGGATGCATACCCACAATGTTTTACTCTTTCTGTCAACGAGGCAGCTGCAGATGTGGCCATGAGTTGTCGACAACGGGCACCAGAAAAACCAGTTTGGCAAGTTTCCAGTTTTGGTGACTTTTGTCTGTCGACAGCACTTTCATTGCCAAAACCTACAAGTGTAGACATAGCCGTAGAAGATGTAGGGAAGAAATCCCTTTATTCTATCAAATGGAGTGCCATTGAACTATCCTCAGTCAATGAAAAATTACAGTAAGATGAGAACATACAGTGGACAAAAACTGTGTAGTAGGGGAGCAAAATAATATAATACATCAAAAACTGCAGAGTTCTCCAAGTAATGTTGCTTCTGTAACTCCCCACTGTAACAGTCTTGCACTATGCACATAAGCCACTGAACTGTTAATAGTTAAAGCTGATGGGAAGACTTGTGGCACTCTAGGACCCAAATATTCAGGATTCCATATCTGTTTTCAATTTCTTTCCTTGTCAAAGCATCCATTAAGGGACTGCAAACAGGAGGGGGGAGGGAGGGGATGAATTTGTCTCAGCAGAAGCAATAGGCCTTTAACCAATCTCACACTGATTTTACATCTATTCTATTTCACTGACTTCAACTGAGTCACTCTTGGTTTATACTGAGGTAACAAAATAGAATTTGGCCCTCTATAGTCAGAGAATTTCAAGCATTGCTAGGCAACCTTCATTTCTCCTTAATGAATTACCTCATCAGATCAGTGCAGGAGATTAATCAGCAGAATCACAATCACAGGAGGCCAGGGAGTGTTTAGTTAGAAACAGACTGAAGTGCTGCCCTACTGAATAGGGCAACTGATCTATATTCAGAGTCAGGAGAATAATACTTTACTCAGATATGAACTCCACATGGCAGCCTAATATATTTCAAGAACAGACACATTTCTACTAGAGGCCACAGGTCTCATAGAATACCCTCAATCTAACTGATATTGAAATTCCAGCCTGATCGTAAAAGGCCTGGATACAAACCATAATCTATTTGGAAAGCCTCTTAAATGAAATGTGGATTTCTCCATAGGAAAACAAAAACAAATAAGGCTGAGCTTTTTCCAAACAATATTAAACCTATGAAACCTCATTTCAATGGTAGATGATGAAACTTGTGAATAACACTGCACAAGAGTTACATATTTGCTAATATTAAAATGTCAGACCATCTTAGTAGGCTTTGGGGCGAATAGGGATAATAGAACACTTACTAGGTGTGTGCCAGAGTAACCAAATCCCCTTGATTGCTTGGCATATCTTTCTCAAGACTACTGCATTAGAAGAAGAGACGGGCAGGCATATAAGAGACATTCTCTTCCTACCCATTGCAGAAGAAGAAACCTGACACTGAATCTTGGTCCTCATTACATCTGGAACCAAACTATTTTACATTTGTTATACTGTGAAGTAAAACACTTCTAATTCATCTCTGTTAAGCACAACTCTGAAGAACTAAGCCTAATTTTGGTATGTCAATTCTAGAGATAAACTACCTCCTAACAAGAAAGATGGGCTCAAGATTCTCCCTATTTTTTTTAGATAATACTTGGATGCCATATTATATCTGAGAGTCAGTACAGATTACCTATTCACTGAGTACAAGAAAACCTTCACCACTAGCCTAATATATTTGTATGCCATCTTATTTTCTTAGTTTTCCAAACATTAACGAAGGAGGACAGAGTGGGATTGGGAATAAGAGAGCAAAAGAAAAGAAAGAAAATATTTCAAGCACTAATATTTGTACTGAGGGATGGCCTGGTGGGTGACATGGAACTGATAAATAGGTCTCTGGATTTCATTTCCAGTTGTGCCACTGACTCACTATGTAATCATTCCTTCCATTCCCTTCCAGGTTAGGCAAGCTCAGAAAACACATATTCACATCACATGCTTAGATCTGCAAAAATGTCACTCTAGGAGCAACATGAAACACAGCAAATTGCTTGGGACAAGCTAAATTTTGAACCTTTCCCCTGTGTCAAAGGAACAAAGTCTGGTGGACACAAGTTAAGGGGGGGGTATCAGAGGGGTAGCCGTGTTAATCTGAATCTGCATAAACAACGAGTTAAGGGTAAAGTTTAGTCAGAGTTCCTGGAAATGCGAATGGGATCACCTCCAAATTTCAATGGAAAGGAATACAATCATGCATTATGGACTGGGGAGTGTGTCATGCCCTACAGAAGGTTAGGCTACTCTTCAGTCAGGCTAGAAAATACTAGATAATAAATTAAAACAGATGCAAAATACACAGATTATCAATATTTAACATGAATGTGGAGGGACTATAATATAGCTCATATTTTCATAATTTAACATTTCACCTTTGTTTCCTATTTGACCACTGGACAGTGGACAGACTAATCTAAATGAAATAAGACTGTTTAAACTTGACAAACACTGATTCTTCAGAGCTAATTTAATCCATATGCCACTGTATACTTAAGCATGAAGTATCAATACCTACATTTGTGGTTTCAAATACCTCAGCTTCATGCCATTAGCAAGAGTTACTGAGATACTGCCTTAGGCACCATTCAAAACTGGGAGGAAATGTACACAATAGCTGATCTTCTTACACACATTTCAACTGTTTGCATTCTTACCACAATCCTTTTGTCTGCAATTTCAACCACAACCTGCCACCAGACCTCAGTCCCATTTGGAAGCATTAAACACTATCAACAGTGACAATCAATAACCAAGTACTCCAAATCATAAGATTGAATAAATGTCAAATGTAAAACTTCAAAACAAACACAATTTTCAACATATCCTGGATTAATCTGAATGTGTTATACATTTGTAAGAGGGTCAGATATTATTTTATAGGCGTATTAACTTTTTATTATAATTTGACCTTTGGCACAATTAAACTTTTATAACAGTGAATGATATATCTGCTTGATTTTTATCAGTATATGGAAAAATATGAAAAAAAACCTGAAAACTTTCCCAGACTGAAATTGAAATATTTAAAATAATAAATTAAGATTATTTTAATAAAATCTATGTGAAAGCTTTTCTTAATGACTATTATTCATTTTCAGAGGACAATTGAAAAATAAGAATTACCAGGTATTATATTTCCTTATTTAATATTATTTTTACAAAACATTGCTACAGCATTGTAAACATGCATTACACTTCAAACAGCCATTGCTGGACCTATCTTTCACAAATTCTTTTTTGAACCCAAATACAGTTTTGGCCTTCATAACATCCCCTGGCAACAAGTCCCACAGGTCAACTCTGCATTGTTTAAAGAAGTACTTCCTTATGATTGTTCAACTTACTAATCTACTAGAATCCTTTGAGAGGTCAACAAGTATCTGGACAGGAGGGATCCAGTGGATATAGTGTGCTTAGATTTCCAGAAAACCTTTGACAAAGTCCCTCACCAAAGGCTCTTAAACAAAGTAAATTGTCATGGGATTAGAGGGAAGGTCCTCTCATGGATTGATAACTGGTTAAAAAATAGGAAACAAAGGTTAGGAATAAATGGTCAGTCTCAGAATGGAGAGAGAGGCAACTAATAGTGTTCCCCCAGGATCCACACTGGGACCAATCCTACTCAACATATTTATAAATGATCTGGAGAAAGAGGCAAAAATAATCCCAACTATACATATAAAATCATGGGGGATTAATTTAGCTATAACCACTCAAGAGAGAGATCTTGTAGTCACTGGATAGATCTCTGAAAACATCCATTCAATGTGCAGCAGCAGTCAAAAAAGCAAATAGAATATTAGGAATCATTAAAAAAGGATAGAGAATAAGACAGAGAACATCTTATTGCCTCTATATAAATCCATGGCACATCCACATCTTGAATATTGTGTACAGAAGTGGTCGCCTCATCTCAAAAAAGACATATTGGCATTGGAAAAAGTTCTGGAAAGGGCAACAAAAATAATTAGGGGTTTGGAACAGGTTCCAGATAAAGAGAGTTTAAAAAGACTAGGACTTTTCACCTTATAAGAGAGGAAACTAATGGATAGAAGAAAGGTCTATAAAATCATGATAGTTATAGAAAAAGTGAATAAGGAAAAGTTATTTACTTGTTCCCATAACATAAGAAGGGGACAATAAATTAGTAGCAGGTTTTAAAACAAACAAAAGGAAGTTTTTCATCATGCAGTGCACAATCAACCTGTGGATCTCCTTGCCAGAGGATGTGGTGAAGACCAGGATTTTAACAGGGTTCAAAAAAGAACTAGATGAATTCATGGAAATCAGGCCCATCAATACTTATTAGCCAGGATGGATAGGAATGCTGTCCCTAACCTCTGTTTGTCAGAAGCTGAAAATAGGTAATGGGATGGATCACTTGATGATTGCCTGTTTTGTTCATTCCCTCTGGGGCATGTGGCATTGGCCACTGTCAGATACAGTATGGCTGTTCTTATGCTCTTATGTTCTTAACAAAATGGTGCAAATCTACCTTAAAAGTCGTATTTAGTGGACATACTGCAATAGCTCAGGTTCACAGAAGAGAAATGGTCTTAAAGAGATCACCTAATCCAGCCCTTTGTGCTGAGGCTAGGTATACCTGAGACTATTGATGACAGGTGTTTGTCTAACCAAATTTTAAAAACTTCCAGTGCTACGGATTCCACAACCTCCTTAGATAATCTGTTCCAGAGCATAACTACCTTTATAATTTAGAATCATAGAGCTGGAAGAGACCTCAGGAGGTCATCAAGTCCAGCCCACTGTCCAAGGCAGGACCAATCCCAACTAAATCAACCCAGCAATGGCTTTTGTCAAGCCAAGACTTAAAAACCTCTAGGGAAGGAGATTCCACCACCTCCTTAGGTAAACCATTCAGGGCTTCACCACCCTCCTAGTTTTTAGTTTTTCCTAATATCCAACCTAGACCTCTCCCACTGTAACTTCAGACCATTGCTCCTTGTTCCGCCATCCATCACTACTGTGAACAGCCTTACTCCATCCTCTTTGGAACCTCCCTTCTGTAAGTTGAAGGCTGCTATCAAATCCCCCCTCACTCTTCTCTTCTGCAGACTAAACAAACCCAAATCCCTCAGTCTCTCCTCATAGGTCATGTGCTCCAGCCCCCTAATCATTTTGGTCACCCTCCACTGGACCCTCCCCAATGCATCCACATCATTTCTATAGTGGGGGGAGGGGCCAGAACTGGACACAGTACTCCAGATGTGACCTCACCAGAGCTGAATTAAGGGGAATACTCACTTTTCTGGATCTGCTGGCAATGCTCCTCTTAATGCAACCTAATATGCCATTAGCCTTCTTGGCTACAAGGGCACACTGTTGACTCATATCCAGCTTCTCATCCACTCTCATCCCCAGGTTCTTTTCTGCAGAACTGCTACTTAGCCATTCGGTCCCCAGCCTGTAACAATGCTTGGGATTCTTCCATCCCAAGTGCAGGACTCTACACTTGTCCTTGTTGAACATCATCAGATTTCTTTTGGCCCAATCCTATAATCTGTCTAAGTCGCTCTGGACCCTATCCCTGCCCTCCACCGTATCCACCTCTCCCCCTAGCTTAGTGTCATCTGCAAACTTGCTGAGGGTGCAATCCATCCCCTCATCCAGGTCATTAATAAAGATGTTGAACAAAATCGGGCCTAGAACAGATCCTTGGGGCACTCCGCTAGAAACCAACCGCCAACCTAACATCGATCCATTGATCACTACCTGTTGGGCCAGACAGTCTGGCCAGCTTTCTATCCATCTTACAGTCCATTTATCCAATCCATATTCCCTTAACTTGCTGGCAAGAATATTGTGGGAGACCATATCCAAAGCTTTGCTAAAGTCAAGGTACATCACAGCCACTGACTTTCCCATATCCACAGAGCCAGTTACCTCATCATAGTAGCTAATCAGATTGGTCAGGCACGACTTGCCCCTGGTGAATCCATGTTGACTATTCCTGATCACTTTCTCCTCTTCCAAGTGCTTCAAAATGGATTCCTTAAGGATCCCCTCCATGATTTTTCCGGGGACTGAGGTAAGGCTGACTGGTCTGTAGTTCCCTGGATTGTCCTTCTTCCCATTTTAAAGATAGGCATTACATTTGCCTTTTTCCAATCATCAGGGATCTCTCCTGATAACTTGAAAGCTCTTCGTAATATCCAACCTGAATCTCCCTTGTTAAAATTAACCAATGACTTCTTGTGGACATGAAGAACAATTGATTTCCATCTTCTGTATTGACTGCCTTTCACATATATGGAGACTGCTTTCATGACCATCCTCTCTCCCCCATCCTTTTTTTCCCTCTAGTTGACCACACCTAGTGCTCCTGATCTTTCAGTGCCTATAGACAAAAACTCTTACAGATGCAGCACTTCTCTTTCTGGTGACCCTCATCCAGATACTTCAAACACGCCATGTGAGGGTCAGTTTTTAGCATAAGCTTACCACAAGCCTAGCAAGCTTTGAACCTCAGAGACTGAAGTATGTCCCATCCCTGGAAAGGGGAAGAAATTTGGTTTCTCCCCCTAAACTGTAAACTACCAACAACTAACTAACTAACATTAACTGTAACCGTAAGAACTATATACACAAACTACTATGGGAGCATTTGCAAAGAGCAGGAGCAAAGTTGCCATCAGCAAGTAGTAAGAAGGAACTGGAGGATTGTTGGGTCAGGAAGTCCATATATTGAGCACCATATTAACACCACTCCATGAGGCACCTAGGCTTACCCAACGTTTGCTGCTAGGCAAAAATCTTCCAGCTTCCAAGCATGCACATGCATATACACCTGACTGAAATGCACATGAACAAGCACTCAAAGAAGAACTATGTTTACCCTGCTCCAGTTCTTCCATCCTTCAGGAGTTCTCCAAGGTAATTGTTAACAGCTCAAAGACAGCTTCTGCTACTTCCTCGAGTACCTTGGGGTGAATTTTGTCAGGCCCAGCTGACCTGAATGCCTCTAACTTTAGCCTGATCTTTTTTCAAGAGCCTTCTCTCTTGTTAATATTACTTGTGTTAAGCATCTGGTCACAATTGGTGAAGACTGAAGTAAAGGTTGAACAGTACATGTTCAGAAAAAAAAAACATGTATGTGCTTAACCAAGTAAGCAAATCAGATTCAGAACAATATGGTCAGTCAAGCACGTAGAGGGTATATTATCTACCTGTAATTGTTCTCTGAAAGGTAGATTCTGAACTTGAACTAAAGCCCTGAGGTATCATACCTTCAGACAAGAGTTTTCCTTTTAAGCACTTTAAAATATGTTCCATTAAGCCTTTTGCCCTTGGGGAAACTGTCATGCACCAGAGAGTATATGAAGTGCCCCAACCATCAGTTCTTATTTACGTGAACCACAAGTAGGATCCTTCGCCTAGCACTACAAATGCTCACTATTTTGCATGACTGAGAAGCAATTACTTGGGATCTTTCCTCTGTTTCTTAATTTTGCTGTCACTTCTATTCTGTATTTTGAAACTCAGAGGTGTTTTAAGCTTAACTCTTAAAATAGTGAGCTTTTGTTTGCTTCTGCCAGCTTTTTATATTTTTCTATTGGAGAGCTACCTTTTATTTTTGTGTGTGTTATTTTGCCACAGTTTATGCAGAAAAGTGATCTCTTATTTTCCTGCACTGCACTGTGCACAGTGAGAAGAGTCAGATGAGCTCAACTCACTAAGTTATCAGTATCAGGAAGGTGTAATATTCTATTAATTGTGTTGAAAATGAGAATATTTTTCCTTTACAAAGCCATCAGTTAAAAGATTGTGATGCAACACAACAAATGGAATAAAAAGAGCATGAAGAATGAAACTGCCATCCTCAACTCACACTGGGTTTTTCCTCCCTTCCCTTTATTATGTGGGTTGAAGATGCATTGTTAACTGTTACCCCTTTATGACTCAATTGGTTACCAAAGTTCAGGGACCTGTGGATTGTTTCAGTTAGGAGAAATTGATGACACGTATATTCTTTTTATTTACAAAGAATGTAAGAAGTCCTCTTTCAATGAACACAAGAGAAATCAAATAAGAATAGATACTTTCTTTGCTCACACCTCCATATTTCTTTCAGCCAATATTAAGTCCAAAAGTTCTCTCGCTGCATTTTCACGGGCCTTGATACAAATGCTTCTGTGGCTGCATTCTATCTAAGATTTCTCTAGTTTCTCTCATAGATACCCAAATAAAACAGTTTCAATACAATCAATGCCCTGTGATATCAGTCCCTAGAGAAGTTCTTTGTGGGCCACAATATTAAATTTAAATTCAAGATTTCCCCATGTGCCTGTGTTTTAGATGGTTTTCCTATTGCTTCAGCTGCCTGGTTTCATAAGAGCATAAAAATTACTGGCAACTAACTTAAGCGAAGATCGGTGGTTATGGCCATGTTCTCAAAGAGCTTTAACCCAATCTATAAGTTAGTCTTAAAATAATAATATTCTAGTTTCTGACAATTTACTTCACATATTATTTACAATTGAATTGAGACATTTAATAAATGAAGGCTAATTGGCTTAGGCATGTTTGAAAACAACAAAATGGAACAGAAAAAAAATCAACTGCTCAGTTTACACAGAATAAAAAGAGAGGGAAGACAGATGACACTCTTTTATTGGATCAACTTCTATTGATGAAAGAGACAAGTTTTGAGCTACAGAGCTCTTCCTCAGGTCTGCTCTGTGTATCTTGATAGTTTGTCTCTCACCAACAGAAGATGGTCAAAAAAATATTACCTCACCTATCTTGTGTCTCTAATATCTAGACCCCTATGAAATTCAGTCCATTTTCGTCAATTTCACAGTCAGGGGATTTTTATCTGAGGGCTTAAGCAGAACCTGGAAGACACCCTAAATTATGTTAGTCTCCCTAGGTTGCCTATAAGCCACAGTACTGTCTAAAATCACTACAGTGCTATGGGCTGAAGCGCCATTCCTAACATGACACCCCGCCCCCAGCACCTGAGCCTTGCAGGTTATTTCTACATGGCAATTAAAAGCATGCAGCTTGCCCACTGGGGCTAACCCTGATGAACCACTGCTGTTTTACTGCCCCCCTCGTTCTGGGATCTTGCAAAATGGGAGGGTCCCAAAGCCTGAGCTGCAGCTGTATCTAACTGTAGTGTAGATATACCTGTAGAGGATCCTTTGAAGACAGGTTTATGAGTCTCCACCACATTTTCTGCACCACGGAAAAATCTATTTCAATTGAGTACAGGGTTTTTACACCCCTCCAGACCTTTTAAATAGCAGAACAGGGCTGGAGTGTGGGACAGGCTCTCACCAATGAAGTTATAAAACAAACACAGGCCCTTTGCAATGCAAGGAACAACATGCCACAGCAAAAACAGGATAGGGTGTTGCCAATGGGATAAAGTAGTCTCTAAAATCAGAAATGGATAAAAAGTTTTATTGTAAAACTTCCTGAATTATGTCAAATATGGATCTATTGTAACGTACTATGCATTGTACATGAGAGTCACCATGGTTATCCTTAAATTAAGGCATGCAGTGGCCCATTTACTACACAAGAAGAACTGTTGACAAGGTCTCACACTAGTCCTTCATGCTCAGCCTTGTTTGCATATCCAGTTCTAAGAGGAAGTCAAGAGCCTAATCCTCAATTACAAAGCCCTATGGGGACTGACGCCAGCTACCTGAGTGACTGCTTCTCTCTGCACCAGGAAATTAAAGCTGCATTCAGCTAGAGCACTTTGGCTGACAGATATTAAGGTATGCCTTGTAGGAGTGAGGGCAGAGCTGCAGGTGTGGAGAACCCCAACTGTGAAACTAGCTTCTGGAAGAGATTTGCCTGTACCTAAATTTTACCACCAACCTTACACTGCACAAAATCCTTTTTAAAAATAAACGAAAATTATGTATACACAAGCATGCTAAAGGTATACTGATCAGTGTCACATGCAAGTCCACATGCATATAGAATTTTACCATAAATATATACCTTTTTCTTGCTTAAGATTAATGTTGCACATATAGTTAAGAAAAAGCAAAAGTAATACTTTTTCAAAATATTCTACTATTAGGCATACATCAAAAAAATATATTATCAAAGTTTCTGCTTTATATTGTGCAAAAGGTATCTTTGGCATTTAGCTAACACGGGGTGGACAACATGCACCCCGCAAGCCGGATACGGCCCACGGCCCATCCTGTCACTCCCACATCCCCAAGCCAATTGAGACCTTGAGGTGGGGGAGTGCGCAAAGTTGTTCACTGTTCAAAGCGGCTGGTGACTGGCACAAAGTCTCCTTCCCCTGCCAGGGGCGCAGGATACCTAGAGGGAAATGCCCCTTCCACCTAAGGTCCTGCCCCTTTGGGGGCAGAGCCAGCCCGCAACCACAAACCAAAGTTTGTGAAGTGGCCCTTCTGCAAAAATTATTGCCCGCCACTGAGCTAACAGCACAATAAAACCAATGCAATCATGCAAAAACATGCAAGAAACAGCTCAGCAAATATAATTCATAACTGTTCGCTGCAAGCAATAGTAACATTATTTCCATTTTTCCTACATTTCATCTTCAAAAAAAACTCAGTTAAAAGATATATGAGCAGATAATATTGTCTATTCAATGGTATCCCTGAAAAGAAAATTTCAAAAATCAACGAAAACAACATACATAAAATCTCAACAATCACTGGGATTGTATTAAGGGGGTGGTTTTGTGATGAAACAGGCATTTCTTTATATGTGATTAATAATGTGGTTACTAAATGTTTGCCGGTGTAAGATTTAGGATTTCCATAAATATTCATTTCTGTGCTTTTAGGTATCTGGGGAGTTTTGCAGGCAAACAATGTGACAGGTAACTGCACTGCCATCACTTGCTATCCTTATCTGATTTTTTTAAATGAAGATTTTGGTTTGAGATATATACATTATTTCCTTCTCAGCACAGACTGCGTGGTATGAATGGAATTCTAGGTGAGGTCTCAGCTCTTAAAGATGTGATAATATAGAAATAAACTTCTTTTCCTTCAGTCATAAAAGTTTTAAAATGGTAATCTGATTACATAACAGGGCAGATTGATTTTCTTAAAAAGAAAAATTCATCAGAGAAATTTCCTGAGCAGGAAGACAGTTCACTAACAAAATGTTAAATTGTGTTAGACCAACTAACGGTTTTGGAAGCCTCCAGCTACTGTTTGGTTCTGAAACCTGTTTTCAATTACATATATTTGTATGCTAATCCCAAAGCTAATTTAGCCATCTCTGATTTCAACAGAAAACTAGATACACATGATAAGATGAACGTTTTAAACTATATATGTAGATATATACACATATCGCAATGATTAGATAATGGCTTCCAGAATTTGGTGAACTTTCAGCTATGTTTAATGCAAAGAAAAAGATGAACCTTTATTATATTATTATATGTACTGTTCTGGCATCTCTTAATTCTTGTGATCATTTAACTCATTATAAAGAACTACAGTGTACAATGAACTCTTATTAAAAGGCAATAGTCTTCCTACCAAAGTGCTGGAAAGTCACCAACACTTTGTGTGTCTGTTTTACATCTTATTACAAACATAAGGTTATCTAAAATTAGAAAAAAAAACACCTTACAATGACATCCCACCCAGACACTGTTTATAGTTGGCCATCAATTGCACTTTCTTACCACCAGAGAGTGAATTAGAAGAGTGATAACTATCTCTGTCGAAACAGAGTAATGTGTAATTAAGACATTAAACAGGAAACTGAAGAATGTGATAACAGGCCGAATCCCAACAGTGCCACCTACAGCAAAAAGTATAGCAGGCAAAAGGATATGACAGTTGCTAGGAAAAAAAAAAAAAATCAATCACAGACTGAATAAGGCATTTTTAGGTTTTTATTTAAATATAAATTAATCTTACTGCAGTGTTAAAAGTCTAAGAAAAAGTTATATATTGCCGTAAGTTTCATAACATTCCAAACCAGTTGGCATATAAGATGAAAGCAACTTTTTACTGGCAAAAATAAATGTTTTCAGCTTTCTTATCTAAGGCCCTCAATTAAAATCCAAATTATACAATAATTTGTTCTTGAGGTGCTGCTTCTTGCTTTTAGCTTATCTGTAATGAGAAGAACAACACCAAGAGACACATTGCAACAATTGGAAAAGAACACCAGAAAGAGTCTTACCTTGCATTCCACTACACTCTGATCCGATTCACAAGTAACATAGATTTCATCAACTGCCCGTCTCAGATTGTCAAAAAGAAATGCCCAATATCGAGCTCTCAGATCAACTTTTCGAGGTTGCCTTGTTTTTGTCGGGCTTTTGTCAAAGTTTTTATCCCCAGCAGCTGCTGATGTTATTTTACAGTCTACTGTAGTGCTCTGAAGAGATGAGATACAGCATAAAAAAAAACCCCCCCACACACACACACAAATAAGTGTTGTAAGGGGTTGGGCTTCTGTATAAAATACTTTTTTCAACATATGTCAACACTTTCAAACAAGACATCCTTCACTGAGGCTTATGCCATATCCCTTTGACTGAGTTCTTCAAACAAGTTTTCTCACCTTAAACAAAAGGGGCAAGTTTCTAGAACACAGTTTCTGTTTCTCTGACATATCTCACCCAATATTTACATCTGCACAATAGCAGAAGATATTCTGCTCTGTATGTACATGGGAAAGTAGCATTTGCACAATTACTTGTTCTGACAAGAGTAACTTTCCAGAAAATGCAAGCACTATTGTGCTAATAACTATGCCAGGTACATTGTTAGCACACAAATATTATTTCAAAGATACTGTATAAAATGTTTTGTCTCAATTTTTGATTAAAATAGGATAACTTGAGCATGCAAGTCTTAAGGCCAGTGAACACAGCTGTGACTAGCCTTTTAATCTATGTTTTATTGCTATGCTGTTGAAAAGAAGTCAGTAAGCACTAAGTTAGTTACAAAGAAAAGCTTTCATATGTTAAAAGATTCATGTCTTTGATGGCTAAGTGACTTTCCATTCATCACATTCAACTATAACAAGGCAAATTTAAATCAGTATATAAACTTTAATTTTGTTGCTCTTGCTTGTGCCAGGTTTAAAGTTGTCTCTGTTGTTTTGATTCTAGAGTCATGATTTCAGCAGACTTATGCTTCGTCTAGACTACAACCCTCTGTTGGCAGAGGGATGTAAATGAGACACTTTGAAAGTGCAAATGAAGCGGGGATTTAAATATCCTGTGCTTCATTTGCATAATCGCATTATGGTGCTCTTTCAAACAAGAGCCATTTCAAAAGTAAAACCGCGGTCTAGTACTCTACAGGATCTTTCGAAAAAGCCTGCCGTTTTCAAAAGAACTGCGTCTAGACCACGGTTTTACTTTCGAAATGGGGCTTGTTCAGAAGAGCGCCATGATGCAATTATGCAAATGAAGCACAGGATATTTAAATCCCCGCTTCATTTGAGCTTTCGAAGTGCGTCATTTACATCCCTCTGCCGGCAGAGGGATGTAGTCTAGACGTACCCCATAAAACATGAGCCTCATTTTCAGTGAAAATAAATGGGAGCATAAATGTATGGCTCTCTTCAAATTATTGAGGTATAACCACTACGTTACATTTGATTACTCTGTTTTCTTTGGGTTCTAATCACCCCCAAATTTTCTTAATGACTTCTGGATCACAGAGGCTCCATCATGTGCCATCTTAAAAACAATAATTGACAGCCTATAACAGCCTTACATATCTGCTGAGCTTGCAGGTTCAATTCATTCCTTTTCATAACGTGGGATGTAAGTTTTTCTTTGACGGATATACTGTAACTCAGTCATAGAAGACATTCAGAAGCAGTGGCGGGCAACCTATGGGTTCCATGTGTAGCCCACAAGACTTTTTGTTTACCATAGCCCATGCATAGGGGTGCCAGATTCTGCTGGTTTTCATCCACATAGTTTTTTTTCCCTACTGGTATTACAAAAGTGACATGCACTTAAAGCAAGGGCATGTGAAGTGAGGTGTGTGCTGATTGCACTCAACATTGTGAAAGCAATGTACTCCTTGTGCATCCAATCAAAGTGCTGCTACGGTTCAATAGGCATACCCCCAAAATCCAGGCATGCAAGCTGAGCGTAGGTTGCCCCTCACTGTTCCAAAGAGATGTGAAGCACCTTTCCCTGGCTGATAGCTCCAAAATGGAATTCAACCAGATTCAGGATATTGGTCTGATAAAGCCTAAGATTCTCTCCCACAACAGCCAAGAAAAAGGAAGGAGTTCCTGTACTAGAAGTGTTTTGGGTATAGAGGTTCCTCACCAGCAACTAGGGATATAAATCTATTTAAAATATTAACCAGTTAAACAATATGTTTAACCAGTTAACTGGACTGCTGTATCGCGTCACAGGCAGGGGGCCACTAGAATAGCCCCCACCACTGGCGCACTGCGGGGTGGTCTGGCCAGACAAAACCGAGCCCACCACACTGCACTGAAGGCAGGGGGCGGCTCCAGCCAGGGCCTGCCACACTGTGCCATGGGCAGGGGGCTGTTCTGACCAAGCACTGGTTACCCCGGTAAACATGCTAATAAGGTGAATGCTTACCAGGTAACCAGTTAACCCTTTACATCCCTACCAGCAACTGTGATACGCATCCCAAAATAATCCAAAGTGATCCTTAATTACATGCAGTTTTACCATGTATCTATTAATGGGATTTGAGAACAAAACAGACCAAAGTCAAAATTGCCCCTTAATTTAGGTTTTGTAAAAATAATATGCAAGCCCAAATGTAAATATGAAATACTGCTCTGTAGCATGTAAAATCCAGATAATGCAGCACAACACTAGTTACTGTGCATGAAAACACAAATTTCTTAAAAAGATATTACAAATCAATGAAACTGACCAATCTATTTTCACAGTCTAAATTGAGAGAAATACCAAAATTAAAACAAAAACAAAGAAAATTGTTAAACAACAAAAAGTCACTTCTCAGACTATTTCAAATAAATTTAGGAATAGGGTCACTAATCTCCTTAAAAAGACACTGGCAAGATATTGAGAACTATAACATTACAGCTAGCCAAACACAAAACAAAAACAATGGAGAACAGGCTTCTATAAATAAAAAGGCATTCATGCGTACTTTTTTTATATGAAAAGACTGATGAGAGAAATATACACTCCCCTTAGTACTGCCAACACAAACACAGCATTGTGCTAGTTAGGGCATGAGGTCTGAAAACAAAACCAACTTTAAACTGAAAGTAAAACTGACCACCTTATTTCATTAACCAAACAAAAACATAAATGGAAAAATATTGTTTCAATTTTCTTTTAAATAATTCTGATCCTGAAGCATTCCTTTTATATGTATATGTATACATCTATATATATATATATATATATATATATATATATATATATATATATATATATATATATAAAAAAAAAATAAAGTAGCCCTTCTTCCCCCCCCAAAAAAAATTATAAATACCCCCCAGTACCTACAGTTTTCAGACACACAAAATTTTTTCTACCATTGCAACACATTTATTTAAACAACTTAATCGTAGGTGGGTGGGTGATGAAATTTTTGAGTGTAAAAAGTACAAAAATAATAAAACACTGTAAAAAACTTAACACAAAAATTCAGTTTTCTCCAAATTTCAGCAGCTCCCCTCCCCCAGACTTCTCTCAAGTACCCCTAAGGGTACTCATACCACTAGTTGAGAAACACTGCTTTAGAACTTTCATTTTTGCATAGGGTTTCTGCAGCAGAGATCTCTAGAAAGTCTAGAGCAAGACACTAGTGCATTTTAGTGTTGTTTGGAGAACTCAATCTTTTCAAAGTCCAAATTCTATAAAACTTCATCTTTCTGCATGTCAGAAGGACTGAAATAATATAAATGAACCAGGATGCTTAAGGGATGCATCAATAAAACAAAGGAATGAAGATTTCTACAGTTTATGTCAGTTAAGGAAACAGAAAGGCTCATTGATTATTACTTTCATATTCCAAGATTAAACCCAATGAGATTTAAAAACAACCCTAGCTACTAAATCCTTGAAAAAACAGGGTTTATAATTAAAACAACTAATCTTAACGACAATATTGAGAACAGGATGCTATAATAATTGGCTTGTGTTCAAATCCTACTCCTCCTCAGTGAAAAGCTGGAAAACATTTTTCTCCTGTGCCAAAAGTTTGTTTCATAGCAGGAAATTTTGCATTCAACAGAGACAGAGCACCATTGTAGAAATGTCATCTAAGCCTACAGGCAATACAAGTTAAAATGCAAACTCTTTAGTAATTTTGGATGAAAGTCTCAATGTTATAAGTGGAAGGTAGATGGATTAGAGGCAAACTAGAAAAACATTTTTTACATTGGCATTTGTGCAAAAGAGATCCCAAGACTGTGCAAATATTAAGTGCACAGAGGATTTTCCTTGTTCTTCTCAGAAGGTTCTTTGTGATTTGTAGTATTCCATCATAAACCCACTGGAATAAATTCAAAGCCATTTTCAACAAATTATGCTAGTTTTAAATTATAATTTTTTTCTTGGCATATTTGGAAAATGTATATATCAAATCATATTTTTATGTAAAAATGACACTTAAAAGTGGAACAGTAGGTGAGAATCATTATAATTTTTAAAGTACTGTATTCTAAGACTATAAATGTCTCTACTTCTTTTCTAGAAGATTTTAATCTACAGGCCACATTTCATATGCTCCCATCACTTAATAACTACCAACCAGAAGTGAATTGCACAACTGTGTGAGGGCAAAACTTGACAAACTGTTTACTGAAGATCAACTTTATTAAAACTCCTGGACCCTTTTATGGGTTTTCTCTGCATTCCAGTCTTTTCTTACTCTCAAATTGCTCCTGCTCTGTGTGCACTGAAAAATGCATTGGCAGGGAAGGGTAGCTGAGTGGCTTGAGCATTGGCCTCCTAAACCCAGGATTGTGAGTTCAATCCTTAAGGGGGCTATTTAGAGATCTGGGGCAAATCTATCAGGGATGGTACTTGGTCCTGCTGTGAGGGCAGGGGACTAGACTCAATGACCTCTCAAGATCCCTTCCAGCTCCATGAGATAGTACATTATATAATGTTAATATATGGAGATCTACCTAATATGTGTGGTAAATTTTATTTCATAACTCTCAAAGAGCATACATTGCAATTAGGTTGACCATGATCTCAATGGCTGCACTCATTTTTTATCATAATAAAATTTACCAAAGTTGTTGTACATTTAGTTTTGCAAAGCAAAATAGTGCAAGAGAAACAAAGAGCAATAAGTAAAAGTGTGCACTTTAAGCCTATTCACTTTACCAAAAAAAAGCAAATACTATACTGTGTATGACATAATATTCCATATGCTTTATGAAATATGCTTACTTATATGAATATGTCATAACTAAGATGTACTTTATACAAGAGGGTTCATGCACGGTATGATTGAAAAGATTATGACTGTCTGAATAGGATTATCCTA
Source organism: Pelochelys cantorii (assembly GCA_032595735.1). NCBI lineage: Eukaryota > Metazoa > Chordata > Testudines > Trionychidae > Pelochelys > Pelochelys cantorii. The sequence goes on along the minus strand of CM064338.1, from coordinate 7,171,786 downwards.
TTTATATGAATGCAGGGCTGGCCTTCGGGGTGGGCCATCAGAGCCTTCGCCTTAGGATGGCCTGCCAAACGGGGTGCCATGACCAGAATTGGATTCCCACCTGACCAAGAGGAGCTGGGCTGATGGAAGCAGCAAACAGGAGCACTGGGGGTAAGGAGACAGAGGCTGCAGGGGACAGCTGAATGACCAGCCAACTCCTCCAAAGCAGGAGCTCATTTCACCCACGCAGCCATTGCTATTCCAGTCTCTCTCCCTTCTTCCTCCCCAGAGCCACCCCTGGACCGGGACTGCCTGTCCTGTCTGCTGCAGCATAGAGTGGGGGGACACTGATGTTGCTGTGACCCTCTGTAACCCCTCCGAGCTGGGGAGATGAGGGGATGGAGGGAGAAATCAATGTGTGCTACTGTCCTTGGTTGCTTGTGTCTGACCACAAGTCCTCAGGCTCCTGACCTCAAGTGCTCTCTTAAAGAGACAGAACACTCATATGCTCAGGATGCACAATCTCTCTCCTTCTACTCCCCTCCCCTGCCCACACACAACATTCAGGCTCACTACACTAAGGTCACTTCCCCACCTGAGCTGTGTTGATGTATCAACAGCTCAGCTCTCCTCTCTTTCCTTGTGCACCCTCCGCCTGCTTGGGGCAAAGGAGCAGCAGGTCAGTGTGGGAGGGACCAGCAATGCCAGCTTCTTCGTGAGTCCCGGTGGGTCAGTTCCCCCCAGGAGTGCAGGAGTGGGGTAGCAGTGAAGGGGGCACAGTGCAGGAGCTAGGGGACACAGGAAGGAGGTGCAGGCATTAGGGGGAAAAAAGGGAACAATGGAGGGGATAGGGTAGGGGTGGGCAAAATACAGCCCGCGGGCCACATCTGGCCCACCAAGCCACCGTATCTGGCCCACAGGCGCCTCTGCCAGGCTTCTTGCCTGCCTGCCCTGCCTTCGGACACTGCTCAAAGCACTCTCTGAACTCTGCAAGCCAAAGGGGAGGCTTTGCACACTGACCGCACTCTCAGTATAATTTGTAACTGCCTTTGGCTAGTTTCCAGCCAATGGGAGCTGCCTGTCTGCAGAACAGGCAACATGAGATGTATCCTTCCCCCTTCTGGGCTCGCAGTGTTCAGAGTCAGCCACACATGGCCCCTGCAGCCAGTGCAGGGACATGGAAGGCAGGGACCCTGGCTGAGGAACCAGCTGGGCTGCTGGCCAGGAGCTGCCCAGACAAGTGCCTCCTGGCCAGAGCCTCCCTCTGCCACTAAAGCCCCTCTGCCCCCCCTTCTACACCCCTACCCAATGTAACCCAAATCCTCTGCACCCCTGCTCCTGCACCCATATCCCCTCCCAGACCCTGCACCCACTCCTCCAGATCACAGACCCCTCCTGGGCTTTGCACCACAATCCCCTACCCACGGTCACAACCCAAATCTCTGCACCCACTCCTGCACTCCTGTCTCAGGTCACAACCCTCTCCCAGACCCTGCACCCCCCTCCAACATCTCTCATTCAGGTCAGAATAGTCTCCTGCACAAATACTCCCTCTCGGAACCTGCAACTCCTCATGTACCCCAGTCTCCTGCCCCAGGTCACAACCCCCTCCTTCACCCAAACTCCCTCCCAGATCCCACACCCCCCTCCTGCACACCAGTTTACCTCAGGATCCCTTCTGCACTCGACTTCCATCCCATATTCCGCACCTCCTCTACTAATATCATGGAAAAGCATGGCCCTTGACCACCTACCAAATTATTGTCCACCTCTACGTTGAGGGCACAGCAGAGAGGTACAGGGAGCAGGAGTGAAGGGAGCACAGTAGCAGGGATAGGGGCCCAGGAGGGAGGTGTAGGGGGAAGGAGTGAAGAGTGCAGGGAATAGGGACAGAGGTGGTGCAGAGCGTAGGAGCGAAAAGGGTGCAGTGCACAGGTTGAGGCAGAGGAGGTGCAGGCATTAGGGCAGGGGTGGGCAAAGCAGCCACCCTGTTGCTCTGCTGCCCCCAAGCCAATCAAGACTGGGGACGGGGTAGCATGCGAAGTCTCCTCTCTCCCGCCAAGGGCGCACGCCAGCTAGAGAGAAACGTGGCTATTTTAAAACAGCCACCACACGTCCCTGGCAGGGCGAGGGCAGAGGGTGAGACACATTGCATGCCTCCCCGGCCCCAGGCCCTGACTGGCCTGCGGGTGGAGGGAGCTTGTGAAGTCTCCTCCCCCGCCAGGAGCGCATGGCATCAGAGGGAACCACTGGCTGTTTTCAGAACAGCCGGTGGCTCTCTCTAGCTACCATGCACACCAGGCAGGGGACAAGAGACTTTGCACGGCCCTCCCTCCCCCAGACCCTGAATGGCCTTGGGGCAGGGGGAGCACGCAGTGTCTCCTCCCACTGCGGCGCTTACAGGAAACTGCCAGTTGTTTTAAAACAGCTAGCAAATCTCTCAGAGGGCAGGCAAAGGCTTGTAGACAGAACTGGCAAACATCTGTCCTTATGCTTCAGTACTGAGATGACAGATGGAACCAGTGGATATTTCCTTTTATGTATCTTGACCTCAGATCTGAGGGTCTTCATCAAAGCCCATTTCTTAGGTTCCACTCACAATGCCCCCCCCAACCTGGATCAGCTCAGGGAGGAAGTGTTTCTCTTGTGGTTAGACCTCAAAAAGGCATCTGCCCTTGTACCCATGAGAGAGCCCTCTTTTTTATGAGGAACCCTGGAAAAAAATATCCTTGGTCTTAGAACTGAGAGTTCCACTCCAGGGCATGTGCTTGGAAGGGCATTGGTAGACTGCTACAGCCAAAATACAATAGGCTGTCCCTGGCCTGGATTGGAGAGGAGCCTCATAGCCTTCTCCATCAGGTGCTTCCTTAGGTGAAACTCCTGGGCATCTCAAGTTCTGGGTGGGAAGGAGCAACAAATACTGCACTTTGTAGAAATATGTGCTTCACCCAGCAGTACAGATCACAATGATGTTCAACACTAATGAAGAAAGATCAAGGACAGGAGGTGGAATTCTTGAATCCTAGGATTCTAGACATAGTCCCTGAGCCAGGTTCACCAACTGGGGAGAAAGAATACTATAGAATACTTTTTTTAACTGCTAACTGCAGATCTTGAGAATCTATGTATAAATATTTTCTACATAGGTTATGCAACAAACTGAAGGGGAACATGATTCGGAATCAGGTAACATGGTGTTAAAAAGGAACTGGTGAGGCATCAATCTGCACTGCCTCTCATACCCTGGGTCAGGATCATGAGCAGAGGACAACGGACGCTGCTTTGAAGAACTTGCAGACTTGCGTGCATAGTGTACATGTGTATCCATATATAAAATACACATTGGAACATCACTTGAAGAACAATTAAAGACAGTTTCATAATGCATACGCATATGGGAGCCAAAATAAGCTTCCATAGGCAACCTTAATTCTAGCATTTTCTGATTTTCATATACTTGACTTTGCAACATTAATCATGTTCTTTTAAGAGGTGTGTGTGTGTGTAATCTTTTTTATACACACACGTATATGCATGCACACAAACACATTATCGAGGAAATAGAACTAATATACCATTTAATGGCATTTATATGCTGTAACTGAAATTTAAAAGAAACTGAAAAGTTCAACATATATACCTGTTTTGTAGTTTTGTGTGTTCCATGGGTCATTCTCTTAGATTTTCCACCTACTTGCCATTTAGACTTACCTGTAAGGAAAACTGTTATTTTAATAAGCAATAACTATTTTAGGAAGAATATTATATTCTAATGTTTACGTATCCAAGCCGGTAGTGTGTTAAAAATCGTGCACTACACTTATAAGACAGACAATGGGAACAATTAATGAATAAAAACAATTTGAAAAACTGCATGTACTGAATTTGACTCTTATTTCCATCAGTTCTAAAAGAAGAAAACAACAATTAAAAAGCTTGCAAATAAAAGCACAAAAACAAAGAAAGAGGATTTTGGACACAAGTATGGACTGCTTTCTAAAGATGCTGAAAACCAGATCATTATCACTAGAAATTAAATATGCCATTTTTATACACAGTTAAAATATGGTTAAAATTTTCAGGTAAAAAGTCAACAAATATTGGTGTTATTAGCCGGTACTTGCCCACCCGATACAAGCCAATTCTCGGAGCTCCATTTCCCGAACAGTTCTTCAAGAAAAATAATTAATGGCTAAACTTTTTCATGTTTTTTTTTTAACCAATATCCCTTATTTCAATCTTGTAATAGAATTTAGATCAAAATAAGCACTCAGTAATGGGTTGGATCCAGTCTGCCACACTTAGCTTATGGGGGGCCTCCCCCCACTGCCATATTTACCTGCACCTCCACATGTATGGGGAAATCACAGCTCCAGTTGGCCGCAAATCGCTGTTCCCAGACAATGGGAGCTCTGAGTACCAGTACCTACAGAGGTGCAGGTAAATGTAATAGCAGCAGCCCACCAGGGAGTAACCCTGGTGAACCGCCACCACTTTATTGCCCATCACTAGCTTACATCCTCCTTCCAACAGGTGAAGATTGACAGAAACCAAGCAGTCTTATGAGCCCTCTTTTTATATCATTTTTTATAACTTCGCAGGCTCTCAGTTTTATGATCTAGTAGCAAATGTTATAAACCACCACAGAGCGAATAAACAAACTACAAAAGAATTTCTCAGAATGAGCATGTAGTTTGTTTATATTAACACGGTATTCTTAGATCTATTATTAGTGAGTAAGAAGTTTTGTTGATTGGAAAGTTTTCATGAGGAATAGGCTCTTTTGGATTTAGAGGACAGGTTTGCCCAAATAAGAACTAATTTCAAAATCCGCTTCTTTTTATCTTTTTTTTCTTGATTTATTCCTCTGAGCTGATGTTTTATTTTTACAAAAATACATAAAATGTAAAGCTGCTGAGTCCTATTTTCAAAGTGAAAGCAATGGAAGAAAAACGCAAATGATGGTAAATGTACTTTCTGATAATAGGCATATGTTTGGAGAAAAATTCAGACATCTTATTGAATTAATTTGTTTAATAAAATAGAATCAAGCAAATAATGGACTGTACTTAATATTGGTCCTTCCTATACCTGGCTGGCAGCCACTCCTAGATTTTAGAACTAACACCGTGTGTTTTAACAGATTTTTGGGAGTCAAATTCACTGACAGGGCCAGCTATTTTTCACAGTTCTGGTGATATAATGCAACTGGCTGAATGAGATAAACTAGGTTTATTGCTACTTTACGTTACTAGTGAACCAGACCTTTCATTTTTAAACAAAAATCTACATTACCTCCTTTAGAATTTTTACCAAAACACTGTGTAAACCAAAGCTACAAACACACATACATTTAAAAGATTCTGAACTCAACGGCTGTGTCTATACTGGCGTGATCTTGTACCAGAGCTATGCAAATGAGGCTCAGCGTGGAATATCGCCGAGCCTCATTTGCATAACTAATGAGCCGCCATTTTGCAGAAGAGGCTCTTGCGCAAGACGGAGCTGTCTACACTGCCCCTTCTTGCGCAAGAAAAACCCTCTTGCGCAAAGCCGTTATGCTGATTATTTTCAGGCATAACGGCTTTGCACAAGAAGGTTTTTATTGCGCAAGAAGGGGCAGTGTAGACAGCTCCGTCTTGCGCAAGAGCCTCTTCCGCAAAAATGGCGGCTCATTAGTTATGCAAATGAGGCTCGGCAATATTCCACGCTGAGCCTCATTTGCATAGCTCTGGCGCAAGATCGCGCCAGTATAGACACAGCCAACGTGAGCAGGTTTCAGAAATAAATGAGCTCTTGTGCATTAGCAAATAAGAGATTGTCCACAGAATACATATTACGATCCCTATTCACTGAAATAATCAAATTCCGGATAAGATGTATACCAGGTTTAGGAAGATTAAAATATTACCACGACTGAGGGCTCTCATCTGAAACTGTTTACATTCCCAGAAGGCAGAATTTGCATGTGTGTAAACAGCACAGAAAACTTCACCATAAGTCTATTTTTAAGAATGCCAAAATGGATGTGCCATTACTAAAAAGGATGAAGGATCAAAAAAAAAAAATCCCATCTCTTTAGAAGGCGCAAAAAAGGGGACTCGTGAGAAAAAAGTGGAAAATGTTTAGTCAGGTGCAGAGATTAAAGCAATTTCCAAGCAGATTTGATGTGCAAGGGAATCACATAAAAAAGCATAAATCCTATGTCAACGCTGGATTTTGGCAATTTAAGACAGGTAACATTTTCTGAAAGATTGTTAAACAATTTTTTCAGTGTACTGGCCAAGCAAGTGCGCCTTTCATCAGCCATGCATTCTTGCTTCACTACTATTTTCTATTGAACAAATAATATGGCTAATGTATGTTTATTTCCTCTCTGTCTTTTTGTATTCATGAGGAGTGCCAAAATTGAGTGTTATTCAACAATTTGTATTTATGAGGCCTCCTACTCTGTAAGGATACGTCTACACAGCAGGGCTAAACTTGAATTAAGCTACACCACTTGAGCTACACCAATTGCGTAGCTTAAGTCGAACTAGCTTAATTCGGCTTTTGGCGCTGTCTGCACAGCAGGCAGTCAAAGGAAGAACACTCTTCCTTCGACTTCCCTTACTTCTTGTGAAATGAGGGTTACCATGAATCGGAGTAAGAAGTCCTCCACCTTGACATTATTTCGAAATAAAGGCTTGCAGCATAGACATGCTCTTTGTTATTTTGGAATAATGTTGGTTATTCCGAAATAATGCTGCTGTGCAGACATCCTAACTGTAAAATATTAGATTGGCCATGAGACTGATAATTGGATATGAAGCCTTTTGCTTATGAAGTACTTATTCCATTTTAAACTAAAACAGTAGGGACCAATGATCATCATGTTGGTTGTTAATGAACAATTGTAAAATAAATGAAGTAGTGAAGTTCTGAGTTTTCAGTAAGTTTTAGATCTAGTAGGAAGAGATTGGGTCATTATGTAGGGAAACAGTACATGTCATCAGAAAGGCAAAGTGCCAGTATTGCTAAAATAAACAATTCAAAAATTTCAGAAGGATAGCCATGTTAGTCTGTAATGGAAAAAAAATTTAAAAACAGTAAGTAGTCCAGCAGCACCTTAAACACTAACAAAAAATGTAGACGGTATCATGAGCTTTCATGATGAATGGAGCAAAGGATGCAGAGTTGCAAATAAATAGCAGAAAAAGAGGGCATGAGGACGGAAAGAGAAAGGGGAAAAATCGTCAATTCAAGAGTCTGTGCTAAATGAGGCTAATAGAGTGAAGCTAATAGTTAACTTGTAATGTAGCACCCCATCCAAATAAGACCTTTGTTCAGACCTTGGTTCAAGGCATCAAATTTGTAAATGAAACCAAATTCTGCAGCTTCTCTCTCAAGCTGGTTTTTGAAATTGCTTTGTAATGACACAGTCACTTTAAAACCCATTAGTGAGTGCCTGGGCAAGTTAAAATGTTCCCCAACAGGTTTCTTGTATGTTACCATTTCAAATATCTGATTTGTGTCATTAATCCTTTGTCTTAGAGACCATCCAGTTTGACCAATATACATGGCAGAGGAGCATTCCTGGCACTTGATGGCATAGATCACATTGGTGGATGTGCAGTTATATGAGCCTCTGATGTGGTGGCTTATCTACATTTTTTTGTTAGTCTCTAAGGTGCTGCAGGACTACTTATTGTTTTTAAGTACATTAAAAAAAAAGACCTCTTTTACACTGACAATCTCAAGAATTATCATTGTCTCATCTTTTCTTAGTAAACTTCACTGAGAAAAGAATGTAACCCTGGCAATAGCCAGAGTCAGATTTCTCTGATATCTTTCAATCTGATACTAAGCAGCAGCACTAAAAAAACCACACGTGTCTCAAAAATCATCAGAGTGGCAGACAAAGATCGAGTATCCATTGTTTCATTTACATCTATTGTTGCCTTTGACACTGTTGACTATGAGGTTCTGTCGGTGAACCCTGGCAGGGATGGAAAGAAACACTTGAGTAGTTTTGTTATTTCTTCTCTGAGTACACTCCGTGAACAGGGCTAGGGAACTGTTCATTTTTCTCCAGGTTTCTCATGTGGTGTCCGACAAAGTTCTATTCTGTCAACCATCCTCTTCCACATGTATGCAAGATATTGAGAGGAGATAGTGAAAAAGTCTGGCTTGCCGTGCTATGACACTATGCTGATACCACTCAGCTGAATTATTTCTTTTTCCACTAACCCCAGATAGGGATGCGCAATAATTTTTGGTGGGGGGCCATGCCAAGATTTTGGAAAGTGGCCACATTGTTCTGTAGAGGAGATGCAGAGTGTAGGATGGAGGTTGGGTGCAGAAGGGTGCACAGGGTAAGGGACTGGAGTGTAAGAGACAGCATGAGGACTGAGAGGGAGTTTCGGCAAAGGAGGAAGTTGTGACCTCAGTCAGGGGATTGGGGTGTAGGGTCAGGAAGGTAGTACGGGTGCAAGAGAGGATTCTGCCCCGGGAGAGGGGCTCTAGGAGGTGATGCAAAGTATGGGAGGGAATTGTGACCTGCAAGAAGGGTGTGAAGATTACAGTGGGTTTGGATGGTGACCTGGGGTAGAGGAATGGAGTGCAGAGTCTGGGAGAGTGTTTGGGTGCAGGAGAGGATTCTGGCCTGGGAGAGGGGTGCAGGGGGGACAGGGTCTTTGAGGAAGTTGTGACCTGGTGCAAGGGGGTACAGAGGGTTTGAATGGTAACCTGGGGGGAGGGAGTTGGGGTGCAGGAGTGCTAGAGGCAGGCTCTGGCTGGAAGGTGCTTACCTAAGCGTCTACAGGCCAGCAGCCCTGCAGCACCCCCCAAGCAGGCTGGACTCCCTGCCAGCTATAGTCCCAGACTGCTAAACACTGCAGGCTGTTCCTTCCACGTGGCTCTCAGCTCCAGGAGGGGAAAGAGGCTTGCATTGCCCCCATCCCCCAGGCCAATCTCTCAGCTCCTATTGGCTGGCTGTTTCCAACAAACAGGAGCTCAGAGCTTGGCTGGGATCAGTTCCTAGTGGCTGTTTGTTTCCTGGATTGGGCTGGGAGGTCATACAAAGCCTTCCTCTGCCACACAGGCTGTGCTTTAAACCATGGAAGCAGCATGCCTGAGGGTCCTGGCAAGGTGGTCCGTAGCCAGATCCAGCAGCTTGGTGGCCCAGTCCTGCCCCAGATGGCATTTGGATAAGTGGCAACTCTCTGGAGCTCCTTTCAAATAAAATAATAGAAGAGATGCTGCTTGTCTGGAGGAAGCAACCGGGGGCAGGGGGAGGGGAGGAGAGAGATTATTTTTGGCCCTCTAAATGTGAGTTTATAGTCTCATTTCATTATTAAAGTTTGTAATGTTATTGGACTTTTGGTCACTTCTGAATGTTCAGCCAGGTGTTTTCAGTCATGAATTCTCAATTCCAGCATGCATTTCTTCCTTTGGTCCCCCATAGTCAAAAAGAATGGTTACTTACCTCATAACTGTGATTCGAGATGTGTTGCTCATGTCCATTCCAATATAGGTGTGCACGCGTCGCTGGAGACTTTTCCCTCAGCAGTACCCTTAGGGCCAGCAGGGAGCCCCCTGGAGTGGCACCGGTATATTGGCCCATATATACCCCTGCTGGCCCCCTCACCCACTCAGTTCCTTCTTACTGGCATATTCTGGATAAAGGGCAGTGGGCGGGAATTTGGAATGGACATGAGCAACACATCTCGAAGAATCACAGTTACGAGGTAAGTAACCGTTCTTTCTTCTTCGAGTGATTGCTCATGTGCATTCCAATATAGGTGACTCCAAAGCAGAACCTAACTAGGCGGAGGACCAGATGTCGAAACCAAGGAGGAGTTAAGGACCACCCTACCTAGGGCAGCATCCTCTCTGGCCTGATGGGACAGCGCATAATGGTTGGTAAACGTGTGGACCGAGGACCACGTGGCAGCCCTACAGATGTCCAGGATGGGAACCTGTGCTACGAAAGTGGTGGAAGCTGCCACAGCTCTCGTGGTGTGCGCTCTAATGGTCAGGGCTGAAATGCCCGCTATGGAGTAGCACCCCCTGATATAGGTGGTTATCCATGAGGCAATCCGCTGAGTGGATTCAGGTTGGCCTCTCATGCGTTCCGTGATGGCTACAAAAAGTTGTGGTGATTTTCAGAACGGTTTGGTACTATCTAAATAAAAGGCTAGCGCCCTACGGTCATCTGACGTGTGTAAAGCTTGCTCTTTCCCCGATGCATGCGGTTTCAGGTAAAAAACTGGCAGAAAAATATCCTGGGAAGTGTGGAATGCAGAAACGACCTTGGCAGAAAGGCTGGGTGAGGGCAAAGCCGAACCTTGTCCTTGAAAAATACTATGTAGGGGGGGATCTGACGTCAGCACCCTAAACTCAGACACCTGCCTCACGGATGTGATTGTCACTAGGAGGGACACCTTATATGATAGGTGAAGGAGGGAGTACGTGGCTAGCGGATTCCAACGGGGGCCCCATAAGTTTGGATAGTACCAGGTTTAGGTCCCGCTAGGGAACGGGTTGCTGGACATGCAGATAGAATCTGTCCATTCCTTTCAGGAACCTGTTGACAATAGGGTTGGCAAATAGTGTTTTCCCTCCTTCTCCTGGGTGGAAGGCCGAAATGGCCACTAGGTGGACCTTAATAGAAGAGGAAGAGAGGTGCTGGATCACCAACAGGTAATCCAGAATCAAGGGGACTGGTGCCCACCTCGGGTGTACCCCCTTCTGAGAAGCCCAACAGCAAAGCCACTTACACTTAGCGAGGTATATAGTTCTAGTGGAAGGTTTTCTGCTACCCAGAAGAACTTCTTGGACTCGTTGAGAGCACTGGAGCTCCTCTGCCGTTGACAGCATGGAAGCTCCATAGTTAAGTGGAGGGAACATAGGTCTGGGTGGTGAAGCCTGCCCGAGTCCTGGGATATCAGGTCCAGGACTAGTGGGAGGGTTACAGGCCTCTCGCATGAGAGGTTGAGGAGGGTCAAAAACCAATGCTGTCTGGGCCACGCTGGGGCGATTAGAATTAATGATGCCCTGAACTCCCGTACTTTCAACAGGACCCTGTAGTCTAGTGGGAAGGCGTACAGCAGGCCTTGCGGCCAGTGGAGGAGGAGAACGTCCCCTAGGAACCCCCATCCCTGTCCCATGAGGGAGCAGTAGTAGGCGCACTTCGTGTTCTGCCCTATGGCAAACAGATCCAGATGGGGAAACCTCCACATGTGGAAGATAGATTGGGCAACGTCCCAACACAGGGACCACTCGTGGCTCGCAAACGATCTGCTCAATCTGTCCGCTAGGATGTTCTGTGAGCCCGGGAGAAACGAGGCCATCGGGTGGATATCTGCCCTGATGCAGAGTTCCCATAGGCTGATTGCCTCTGAGCACAGGTGAAGTGAACAAGCCCCACCCTGCTTGAGTATCTTGAGTGTGCAGCTCTCCCAGCTGGGCTCCCCAACCCGTGTCCGATGCATCTGTGACCAGTCGGATGGATGGGACTGGCCGGGAGAATGGGACCCCTGCGCAGACTTCCGCTCGACAGGTCCACCACTCCAGCACAAGGAGGACAGGGGCGGAGACAGTTAACACTCTGTCCCAGGAGTGGACGGCCGGGTTGTGGACTCGCAATAGCCACATTTGAAGCGGGCGCATGTGCAGTCTGGCGTGTTGCACTACATAAGTGCAGGAGGCCATGAGGTCCAGTAGACACATGCAAGCCCGGGTGGTGGTCACTGGAAAGTTCTGGAGCGACCTGAGCGCCGACTGTAGTGCGAGAAAGCGGGAGCTGGGTAAGAGGCTCTCTGAGACCGGGAAAGCGAAGTTACTCACCTCGGTGCAGTAACTGTCGTTCTTCAAGATGGTCCCCGTGGGTGCTCCATCGAAGGTGCTGGGCTTGCCCCGGCACTGCAGAAATGGAGATCTTTTGCTGTAGCAGTCCCTGGCCGGACCACGCACGCACGGTGGCGTCTCGCGGCGTTCACGCCAAAATGAGTGCGTGCGTGGTCCGGCTTCCACCAGTTCCTTGAGGTGGCCTCGGAATCTGGAAGATATAATGAACAAAAACGGTCTCTGAAGCGGGGGGGGGGGGGTAGAGGAGCACCCACGGGGACCATCTCGAAGAATGACAGTTACTGCACCAAAGTGAGTAACTTCGCTTTCTTCGAGGAGTCCCCATGGGTGCTCCACCAAAGGTGACTGAGTAGCAGTGCCCCATCAGCAGGAAGGAGGGAAATTAACGGAGTCCCTATTTGTCTGAAGAGAGCACCGCCAACGCCAACACGGCATCCGAGAGCCTGCCCTGGTGTATGGTGTAGTGTTTCACGAATGTGTCATGTGAAGACCAGGTTGTGGCTCTGCATATGTCCTTTAAGGAGACACCTTTAAGGAAGGCCACTGAAGTTGCCACCGCCCTTGTAGAGTGGGCTCAGGGCTCTGTTGGGAGTGGACTACGTCTCGAGGCGTATGCCTCAGTTATACAACTGATAAGGAGCTTGGAGATTCGCTGAGACGATAACGGTAGTCCTTTTGATCTGTCAGCTAGGGAAACTATCAACTTGTCAGTTCTCCTGAAGTGTTTGGTACGATCTATGTAGAATGCTAGGGCCCTCCTAACGTCGAGAGTATGTAAGGCTACCTCTCGTGGAGAGCTGTGTGGCTTCGGATGAAAGGAAAGGACGATGATCGGTTCATTCATGTGGAAGCTCAATGATACTTTGGGTGTGAACTTAGGGTGAAGACGCAGTACAACGCTGTCTTTACTAAATATCGTATATGGCGGAGTCGCCATGAGAGCCGATAACTCGCTCACCCTGCATGCCGAAGTAATTGCGAGGAGAAAAACTACTTTCATGGTTAAGATTCGGAACAGTACCGTAGCCAATGGTTCAAATGGCGGAGTAGTTAGGGCTTCGCGTACGACATCCAGGCTCCAGGAGGGAGGAGTGGGCTCTCGAGGAGGGCTTAGGTTCGTAAGGCCTTTGATTAATCTTTTTGTAGTCAGGTGTGCAAACAGAGAAGTACCCTCAATAGGCCGTGTGAAGGCTGAGATAGCCACTAGCTGGACCTTAAGCGATGACAGTGCTAGTCCTGTTTGTTTTAGGTGGAGTAAATAATCGAGGACAATGTGGAGAGGGGTCGATACTGGGCATTTATCATGTGCTGTGCACCAAGAGACGAAACGACGCCATTTTGACAGGTAAGTGTTCCTAGTCGTTTGTCGTCTACTATGGATGAGAACCTCTTTAACTTGTGAGGAGCAGAGGTCTTCCATGGGATTCAGGCCATTAGGAGCCATGTGGTCAGGTTCAGTGTATGGATCTGAGGGTGTTGTAGCGATCCTTTGTTCTGAGTGAGAAGATCTGGGAAGGTTGGGAGCGGGAATGGCGGCACTGGTGACATGCATGGGAGGAAGGGGAACCAATGTTGATGTGCCCATGCTGGAGCTATGAAGATGATCTTGGTCCGATTTCACCTTCTGTATGACTCTAGGGATCAGAGGGGTTGGCGGAAAAGCATATAGGAGAGGTACGCTCCAACTGATCAAGAAAGCATCACCAAGAGAGGCCGGAGCCATACCTGCTCTGGAACAATATTCCTTGCATTTTGTGTTGCGGTGAGTGGTGAAAAGTTCTATTGTTGGAGTACCCCAGTGGTGGAAGAGAAGCTGGAGGACTCCGTCATGCAGTTCCCACTCGTGATCCTGGGCGAAATGTCTGCTGAGGAAATCTGCTGTCGCGTTTGTAGTTCCAGGTAAGTAAGAAGCCACAGGTGTTACTGCATGGTGAATGCACCAGTTCCAAAACTGGACTGCCTCCGTGCACAGGGAACGGGATTGAGCCCCTCCCTGACAGTTCACGTAGTACATAGCGGCCACGTTGTCTGTGAGAATCCTCACTGTATTGCCTCAGATATAGTCGTGAAAATGTTTGCAAGCATTGCGTATTGCTCGCAGTTCGAGAAGATTTATATGGAGGCATGTTTCTGACGGCGACCATCGGCCTTGTACTGACATAGCATCCATGTGTGCGCCCCATCCTAAGGAGAGGCACGTCGGTAGTTATGTGGTGCAAGGGTTGGTGGTGGTGGAAAGGTACACAGGTGAGAAGATTTCTGGGGCTCATCCACCATGTGAGCGACGTAAGAATGGATTGTGGAGGAGTTACTGGTCTGTGTAAGTCGTGCTTGGAATGGTTGTATACTTGAGCAAGCCAGTGTTGAAGGCTGTGAAAATGTAACCTGGCATGGCATACCACGTAAGTGGTGGTGGCCATGTGGCCCATGAGCCGGAGGCATGTGATAATCTGAATGGTTGGACTTTCTCGGACAATTCCTATCAGCTCCTGAATGGCGTGGAACCTTTGGAGGGGTAAGTATGCTCTCGCTGAAACTGCGTTCAGACGGGCGCCGATGAACTCCAAGTCCTGAGTTGGAAGAAAAGTGGACTTTTGGTCGTTGATAAGAAGCCCCAGGGTGTGGAAGGTGCGTCTGACAACATCGACCATTCCGATCACCTCGGTACAAGTCTGGCCTTTGATTAAGCAATCGTCTAAGTAAGGGAATATGATTACTCCTTAGCAGCGTAAATACGCTGCAACCACCGCCAGGATTTTTGAGAATACCCTGGGGGCGGATGAAAGTCTGAACGGCAGGGCTTTGTATTGATAATGATGTTCGCCTACTGTGAACCTCAGAAATCTTCTGTGGGCTGGGTGGATTGCCACATGGAAATAGGCATCCTGGAGGTCGAGGGCAGAAAACCAATCGTTGTGTTCTAAGGCCAGGATTATAGCAGCAAGTGTTAACATTCTGAATCATTGTTTTCATAGAAATTTGTTCAGCCGTCGCAGGTCTAATATTGGTCGCCATTCCCCCGACTTTTTCTGTGCGAGAAAGTAGTGGGAGTAGAAGCCTCTGCCCTTGAAGTCGTCAGGGACTGGTTCGATCACTCCCAGCGATCGCAAATGTGCAATTTCGGCTTGTAGCAGGGCTTCGTGAGATGGGTCCCTGAAGAGGGACGGGGAAGGGGGGGTAGTGGGAGGGATAGTCAGGAATGTAGCCTGAGTGAACAATTTCTAACACCCATCTGTCCGTCGTGATTGAGGCTCATTGTTGGTCAAACTGACTGAGACGGTGGTGGAAAGTGCGGGTGTGGGGGTTGCTGCTGTTGAAAACAGTTGTTTGCGTACCCTCAACCAGAATATCAAACCTGCTGCTTGTTGTTCAGGGAATTTTGCGTCCTGTTGCCCAGGTTTCGGCACCTCTGTGGTCTCTGATGTAGGCATTGCTGTTCGAAATTTCGTTGCTGGTGTTGATGCTGTTGTTGCCGCATGTAGGGATAGTCATATCGGCGTTGGAAGGGTACGTACCAGCGTCTCCTATACGGGGGTGTGTACATGCCCAACATTCGAAAGGTCGTGCGTGAATCTTTTGAGGAATGGAGCACAGTGTCTGTCTTTTCGGAAAATTGTCTGTCAAAAGGTAGGTCCTCGACCTTACTTTGAAAGTCCTTTGGGACCGCAGCTGCCTGCAGGTAGGGTGCCCGGCGCATGACTACTGCAGTGGCCATGGAGCGGGCTACTGCGTCCGCAACATCGATCGCCATTTGCAGGGCTGTTCTTGTGGAGGTAAAACCCTTCTGTGCTACAGATTTTAGCATCAGCCTTTTCGATTCCAGCAAATGGTCCATTAGCGGTGTGAGTCTGGAGAAAGTGTCAAAGATGTGGTTAGAGAGATGTGCCGAGTAGTTAGCAATTCTCAGCATGAGCGTGGTGGATGTATATAATTTCCTCCCTAGTATGTCTAATCTCTTGGAGTCTCAACCGGCGGAAATGTGTCTATACTGGGGCGTCTTTAGTGGGCCGCACTGACTACTAAAGAATTGGGAGCGGGGTGGGTGAAGAGAAATTCCATACCCTTTGGGGGAACAAAGTATTTCTTTTCGGCCTTCTTGCTAGTCGGTGGCGCGGAAGCTAGGGTTTGCCAAATCTCTTCGGCAACCTCCAGAATAGCTTCATCCAAGGGTATAGTCAGACGTCCCCTATGCTGAGGGTGTAGATTCTTGAATAGCTTATGTTGTTTGTCCTTGAGTTCATCCATTTTGATCTCTTGGGTAACCGCCACCCTTTTAAACAGCTCCTGGAATTGGGGGAGGTCATCAGGTGGGGAGACGTCCCCAGGAATAACTGCGTCATCAGGTGATGAAGAGTGATCAGTTGGAGATATTTGCGGAGGTTGATCATCCGTAGTCAGGTGAGTGTCATCTGGCTCAGACGTTAATTCAGGTGGCGAAGATGGCAGCCCCGTTGGTGTGGGTGGAGCTGGGGTAGGTGAGTGCCTGGAAGAGCAGTAGTCATAAGATGATCTGCCATGTGATCTTGATCTATAGTAATGGGAATATCTGCTGTGGGAATCACGAGATCGGTCATCGTAATGGTAGAGACTGTCCAGTGGTGATCACCTATGCCAGTGGTGGCTACTAGGAGAGCATGGCGATCATGATTGAGTATACGAACGTCTATAAGAGCGTGGAGAGGCAGAAGCGTGCCTATAATAATGATGGTGGTTGTCTCTGTAAGAGGTTAAGAAGGGCAATGGCAGCCTATCACGTGGTGAGTATGGCCGGTGCCGATGCTCCCAAAGTGGTCTGGGAGATCTTGGTGCCGGTGGAGACGGGGATGGTGCCAGTGAGAAGGCCAAAGATGGTGAGCGGCTTTGACGCTGTGGGGCTGTACGTGCCGGCTCAACGGTACCGTCTCCATGGGTGGTCAGTGCCGACGGCACAGAAGGCAGCGGGTGCCACGTGGTCATCCAGATCAGGAACTTCCGTTGGTGCCGGCAGCACCAGTGCCGGCGGTGCTGTTGCCGTTGGTGCCGAGGACGCTCTCGGTGTCGACATGCTTGTCGGTGCCAAAGGTGTAGCCGGAGGTGGCGCCGAGGACACTCTCGGTGCTGCTGATGGTGCCGCTTGCGTCGTCTTTTTTGGATGACACGGGAGGTGTTTTTGACCGGGGTTTTTCAATGCTTGAAGTGCCCGGCTTATCCCCTGTGCTGATCCTGGGGTGCGGGATATTAGGCAACGATCTTGTTGGAGATGCTCTCAATCTCTTAGGAGGGGTGGTAGAAAGTGAAGAAGCCCTACGTTTCTGCAACTGGCATTCCGCAGCTGCCTCTGAGCGTGGCGGCTGGAGGGCTTTATCAAATAGCAGCATGCGCAGCCTCGTTTCCCTGTCCCTTCTGGCCCTTGCTGTAAGTTTGGAGCAATGTGGGCATTTTGGAGGGACATGGGCTTCTCCGAGGCAGCCAATACAAGAGAAATGCCCATCAGATGCCAGCATTGCCTCCCAACATGAGTCACTCTCTTTAAACCCCGGCGAGGACGGCATGTTTGAGACCTGGGGTAACAGTCAAGAAGAAAACAATTTTTTTTCTTTTTAAATAAAACGAAGAACAGACGAACTAACAACTATGAGATAACTATATACAATGAAGAAAGGGCCATAAAAGAGAAAACTGGGTCTGATAGAAAAGAACAAACTGTGAGGTAAGGAAATTTTTTTTTTGTTTTTACACAAGAAGTCAGGGATAGTGACGAACAACAAAGAGAGAACAGGGAACTTTTAAACTATATATACATGAAAGCCGTTGGGGATCTCACGCAAGAGTAGAAGCGGAGAGACAAGTAGCTCTGTCTGCAGCCTGAAGCGGTTGAGAGGAACTGGTGGGAGCCAAACCGCGCACACACTCAGTGTGGCGTGAACACCGCGAGTCGCCATCGCACGTGCGCGGTCCGGCCAGGGACTGCTACAGCAAAAGATCTCCTGTGCGCCGGGGCAAGCCTAGCACCTTCGGTGTAGCACCCACGGGGACTCCTCGAAGAAGAATCCAGGGTTGCACCCACAAATTCTATTGTCTGGGTACGAGTTAAGGTGGATTTGTCCAGGTTTAAAAGAAGACCCAGTTCTTGAAAAAGTTCGCAGACTATGGCAATGTGGTCTCTCACCTGGGTTTCCGACTGCTCTCGGAGGAGCCAATCGTCCAAATAAGGGAACACTTGGACTCCCCTTTTTCTGAGCTCGACGGCCACCACCGCCATACATTTGGTGAAGACCCGGGGGGCCGTAGAAATACCAAAGGGAAGGGCCATGAATTGGTAGTGGTCCTGGCCCACAGTGAATCGCAGAAACCTTTGGTGGAAGGGGGCAATTGAAACATGAAAATAAGCATCTTTTAAGTCGAGGGTAGCGTAGCAGTCTCTGGAGGCTACGGAAGGAATGATGGACGCCAGAGTCACCATTTTGAATTTTGTCTTGACGATGAAGAGTTTTAGAGCTCTGAGTTCCAGGATTGGCGAAGGCCCCCTTTTGCTTTTGGGACCAGAAAGTAGCGGGAATAAAAACCCCTGTTTTGAAATTCGAGGGGAACTTGTTCCACCGCCCCCAAGTTGAGAAGGTGGCGAGCCTCCTCCTGTAACAGAGGCTCGTGAGAGGGGTCCCTGAAAAAGGACGGGGTAGGGGGTTGGGAAGGAGGGGGTGAGTGGAAAGGGATTACATAACCCGTTTCCACTATCTCCAGAACCCATCGGTCCGACGTAACAGAGCGCCAGGCCTGGAGGAAACAGGATAAACTGTCTCGGAAGGGTAACGGGGAGACTGGTAAGGAGCCCTCGGGGGTCCCGTCAAAACCCTGTCGGGGCCCGAGGGTCTTATTGGGGGGCCCCTGGTTAGAATCTGGGGCTGGGTGAGGGGGGCACCTATTGTTCCTGCCATTATTACCCCAGCCCCTACATCAGGTAAAGTCGGGACGTTGGCCCTGTGGAGGCAGTGTAGGAACATTCCTGTTGGTATATGACCGCCTCTGGGTGGTAGGTGTGTGTAGGCCCAAGGACTTTAATGTGGCTCTCGTGTCCTTCAGGCCATGCAGCCGCTGGTCAGTTTGCTTGGAGAAGAGTGACGTGCCTTCAAAAGGGAGGTCCTGTAAGGCGTTTTGGACTTCTGGCGGCACTCCTGAACCATGAACTGCAATGCAGGACCACTCCGGTGGCCATGACTCGTGAAGCCACATCAGCCACATCGAGTGCTGCTTGTAACGCCATTTGGGAAATTACTTTCCCCTCTTCTTGAAGGGCCTTATACTCCGCACAGGAGTCTCTGGGGAGCAAGTCCATAAACTTGTCCATTGATGCCCAGGTGTTGTAGGCGTATCTGGACAGACGAACTTGTTGGTTGGCAATTTGGTATTGGATGCCCCCGGATGTGTAGACCTTTCTGCCCCGTAAGTCGGTCTTTTTAGCCTCCCTGTTCTTAGGGGTGGCTGCGAGCTGTCCCTGCCTGGTTGACCACCTGAACTACTAAAGAAACCGAGGGAGGGTGGGAGAAGAGGTGTTCGTTACCCTCCCGAGGGACAAAATACCTCCGTTCCACACATTTATCGGTGGGCGGGATGGACGCCGGGGTTTGTCACAAGGCTGCTGAAATCTTGGCTACCATCTTGTTGATCAGCAACGTCACTCTGGAGGGAGTGTCTGCGTGCAAGATGTCGATGGTTGGGTCCGAGTCCTCAGAGACCTTGTCCACCTGGACTCCCAGACTTTGGGCTAGGCAGCAGAGGTGGTCTTGGTGGGCCCTGGCATCCATGGAGGGCATAGAGGGCGGGACGACAATGACCCCTTTGCCATATCGCCCACAGGGGCATTTGTGCGGCCTGGATCGCCCAAAGTTGCCACAGAGGGAGGGGGGAGAGATTGGTTCACCAGAGCCGCGCTCTCCCCTGGGCCTGGTGATGACTGGCCCGGAGGTAGCGAGTGGGCCGACGTGGGGGACCGGACCAAAGGAGTCGTCAATGGAGGGACTCGTGGACCTGATGTGACAGAAGCCGGTCTAGGAAGGTTCACACCCTGGCCCTGATGGTAGGCCCAGGGGGTCCAAAAAGGCCACTGCTCAGGTGGCTGAGGCGGCAACGTCTGCTGGGTCATCGCTAGGGGATCGGCTGAGCGCACCGTTGTTGGTACCGGTGTTGGGAAGTACGGTGCCGGGACCGTGAACGGGTTCGAGAGGCCCATGAAGACCATGCAGACTCCGCATCGGAATCAGAGGAGTACTCCGAGGCAGACCATGATGGTGCTGATGTTGATTGTCCTGCGGTGTGCCAAGACATGGCTTCCAGTTTGCCGCGGTGGAGGAGGAGGCATTGCCAAGACGGGGTCCCTGACAGTAGGTGCCGCGGTGCCGGGGGTCGGAAGCAGTGCTGGGCGAGTAACCCACGTCGCGGCTGGTGCCGGATCCGTTGCCAGAGCCAACGGCACCGGCGTGACAGTAGCCGGTGCTGGGGGAGGTGCCGCATGTGCCGCATGGCTCTGCCGCACTTCATGCACCGTTTCACCAGGCACCCTAGAAGGGGAGTGGTACCGGGCATCCTCATGCTGTCTTGAGGGTGCCGGAGTTGGCGGAGGGGAGAGAGAGAGGAGTCTATAAGGACCCTTGCTGCCTCCCTCCGGGATGGATGGGTCCGTGAGATCCTCTGAAGGACTCACATCCCTCCAGTGGGAAGAGTAGTCACCCGACCTAGAAAGCCCAGGCTCTGGACTGGCTGGCGCCGTATGCCCCACTGTAGAGAGCACGGAGGGCGCATGCCTGGGCAGGGACCGACCCCTATTAGGCCTCCTCTTCCGTATCGGTACCGGTGACTGGGAGCAACATCTGGCCCTGTGCGGTACCGGGGAGGCACGGTGTACAGAGCTGTCATGTGCCAAGGCTGGTGCGCTGTTAGAGCTCAGTGCCAAGTCCTGTGCCGGTGCCAGAGCCGGAGCTGGCCCGAGTGCCGCCTCCATCAGGAGCGCCTTGAGCCGCGACTCACGCTCTCATTTGGTTCTGGGCTTAAACACCTTACAAATCTTGCAAGCGTCTGTAATGTGCGATTCTCTCAAGTACTTCAAACACGATGAGTGTGGGTCACCACACGGCATAGACTTGTTGCACTTCTTGCAGGGCTTAAAGCCTTGAGGGCCGGGCATGCCCTGCCGCGGGCGCACGGCGCGCCACAGTGGGGTAAAAGAAAAACTACAAATGAAAATCTTTAACTAAATTAACAGGTACTTAACAGATTGCTAACGAAGGAGAAGAACAGTGAAGAGAAGGACTCGAAGACAAGCTGAGGGTTGTTCCAACGACCATCACGGCGGTAAGAAGGAACTGAGTGGCTGAGGGGGCCAGCAGGGGTATATATGGGCCAATATACAGGCCCCACTCCAGGGGGCTCCCTGCTGGCCCTAAGGGTACTGCTGAGGGAAAAGTCTCCGACAGCGAGTGCACACTGTGCGCACACATCTATATTGGAATGCACATGAGCAATCACTCAAAGAAGAATTTGTTGATCTCCATCACATATTGCAAAGCCTATTAATTCTACCAAGCTTTTTCTAAAAGTGTAGACTATTATTTTCCAAGTGCCCAACACACGTCAGACACCTCACCACCAAATAAAATAAGCTCCCAACCCTGAAATGCCTACAGCCTAAAGCCCCAATCCTGCAATGTGCTTTGCCTGGCCAGACCCTTCTGTGGTGATCAAATGACTTCAAAAACAGAGGGAATAAGGGGAAGGAAATAGTTATAAATACAAGATCATGGGGTTATTTTCACATGCCACATGAATTTCTTAAACTTAAAAATATCTGAATATTTTTGTACTTAAATTTTGGGTTTAGAGAAAAAGGTTTCAGATGGGGAGCCTTCTAAGTATTGTTGATATGATATCAGAAAATTTGTGTTACAATTTTTGTAGATTGTTTGCCTATGTGCCTCAAGTTGTCTGATAGGTACCTTAAATAATTAAAACGTATATTAAGTTATGGAATCCTGTATCATGAACTGCCGATTTTTTAAAAAATAAGCCAGAGTTACTTAGGCCCACTATGCATTAACAATCAGTCCTAATAAGGGAACTTAGGTACCATTCTTATTCCACACACAGTTGACAAATGCAGTATTAATTCTGGAATGGCTAGAACAATATTAATAACCTTTTCCCGAAGAGCAAAGGATTTGATTGCAAATATAAACCCAAATGTATTGTAACTTATTCTGCACGTTACTGCAGACTTTGATATGCATCAATTAGCCCCCTTCTCACACCAGCTGAAACTTATTGCTGCTGTCAAGTACCTCCATATTAATTCCAGACCATCTAGTTTTCTTTGAAGAGGATTAGCCAGCTCCAATTCATTATTTACAGTTAGCAGTTCATATTTTGAATGTTTAGGGATACATTGTTCCAAGACAAAAGAGCTGCTTGCTGTTGCAAGAGTTTCTAGATGCTCTGTAAAACTTAACATCATAAGGAGTCAGATAATTTTGGCTGGGGCCCTCTCTCACAGTTGCTCTTTAATGCAAGCCACTTAACATAAATACCCAAGAGTAAAAGAGGAAAGGGTGGGGGAAGAGACCAAGTACGTACTTATAGAGAGTGGAGACAAGAAAGATTTATGAAATAAGGAAATCAGTTCAGCATCTCCAGCTACCAGCCCTCCATACAGCACTGCCAACAACGGTATAAGACCATGTCCTTGCTCATTCTGCAGAGAACATCTTTTCAACAGGAAGAGAGGTATGCAACTTACTACAATAACATTAGTTACATGCTGCGCTGGAAATGATCTTTTATAGAGAACTTCTTTTAGAACACAGGAGCTATGATTGCCAACCCTCCATGACTGGCCTGGAGTCACCCAGAATCAGCATTGATTTCCCAGTGACTATTGAAAGCAACCTGAAAGATTTTAATGGAGTATTTTAAGAAAATGATATTACATCATATTGGGTGGGAAAATCTCCCAGAACAGCTTCAGTAAGAGTTGGCAACACTAATAGGAGCAGGAGGAGAATGTGCACGGGCTTCATTCAGTGCAGGAGAGTAGTGTAGGGATGGTCAGACACCCTGACCCTGTGGTCTGCTTTACACAGGACCCTATATGAATCAGAGCAGCCACTCTAACTTATGTCATTACTGTAGTCTCTAAGGAACCATAACACAAGTGGAAGTTCAAGATTAATAGAGCTAAGGTCTGCCACAACATACATACCCATTGGCTAAGGGTTGGAGCAGTGGTGCAGAATCTTGCTCTGCCAACCTTACACCAGCTGAGTTCCCTTCCACAAGGGGAATTCTCTGTTTCCTGTTATCAAGGGTGTCATTTAGGGGAGTCGGGGGGGGGGGGTCTGCAACCCCCCTAAGTTTTCAAGCATAGCAGGACATAGGGTTGCCAGATGGTTGAAACAAAAATACCGAACACCCCCCCCCCCCAAAAATTGTGTTGAAGGAAAAAAAAGGGGGGGAGGGAGGGAGGGAGGGGGAAGACCAAAGTTGTTGAGCAAAAAGAAAAAAAAACCCCAGCATGTCCCCTTTAAGAGTGAGTGCAGGGACAAGAACAGGGGAGCGGTTGAGCACTAAGACCCAGGGGAAGCATTGCTTCCCTTTGGTCGGCAGCCATTTTGTGCCGGCAGCCTTGCTGAACCAGGTAAGCATGGGGGCTGGGGGTGTTGGGAGGCAGGTGGGGGGTTCGGGGGGGGGGGGGAACCAGGCGCTGAGTGTTTGTAGGGTTGCCAAGTGCCCGGCATTTTCACCTCCTGGACCCGGGGGGGGGGGGGGGGGGGGGTGTCAGAAAATACCAGACATTTTAGGTGTTCGGTATTCTCTGAATTTTTTTTAAACTGGATAGGAGGCGAAAATACCGGACTGTCTGGGTGAATACCAGACACCTGGCAACCCTAACAGGATACCCTCTTCTGCCTCCCCTCTATCCAGAAGTGAGAGGAGAAAGCGAAGTTACTCACCTTGGTGCAGTAACTGTCATTCTTCGAGATGGTGTCCCTGCGGGTGCTCCACTATGGGTGCTGGGCTTGCCCCGGCGCCGCAGACAGAGGCTTATCAAAAGCAGTATCCGGCCGGACCGTGCATGCACCGTGGGGCTCGTGGCGTTCGTGCTCTTTTCTTGGCACGCGGTCCAGCCTCCCGCCAGTTCCTTGAGATCGCCTCAGAGTCTGTAAAACACAACGAAAAAACGGACTCCGAAGCGGGGAGGAGGGCAGGTAGCGGAGCACCCATGAGGACACCATCTCGAAGAACGACAGTTACTGCACCAAGGTGAGTAACTTTGCTTTCTTCTTTGAGGATGTCCCCGCGGGTGCTTCACTATGGGTGACTGCGTAGCAGTGGTCACCAGAACGGAAGGAGGGAAGAAGGAGTCCCTATTTATCCGCTGTGGAGAGCACCGCAATCGCCACCGCCCCGTCCAGGCGAGTACCCAGAGACAAAGAGTAATGCTTAGCAAAGGTCTCATGTGACAACCAGGTGGCCATCCTAAAAATGTCCTCGAGGGAGACCCCTTTAAGGAAGGCCGTCGAAGCCACCATAGCCCTGGTGGAGTGGGCACGTGGTTGGGCAGGAAGGGGTAAGTGTTTTGCTGCATAAGATTGAGTTATGCATGAGGTTATTATATTTGAAATCCTTTGGGAAGATAACGGTTGTCCTTTTGATCTATGTGCCAAGGAGACAAAGAGGTGGTCCGTACGTCTGAAGGGTCTGGTGCGATCTATATAGAAGGCTAAGGCCCTTCGGGCATCTAGGGAGTGTAGGGCCACTTCCCGTGGTGAGGCATGGGGTTTCGGATAAAATACTGGTAGAATTATTGGTTCGTTGACGTGGAAACGCGATACAATCTTTGGAATGAATTTCGGGTGCAGCCTCAGCACTACCCCATCCTTTCGGAAAATTGTATATGGTGGCGTGGCCATCATGGCCGAAAGCTCGCCTACCCTGCGTGCCGATGTTATGGCAAGTAAGAAGATCGTTTCATAGTCAGGAGGTGTAAGGGTACTGTCGCCAAGGGCTCGAATGGTGGCCTCATTAAGGTCTCGAGGACTATATCTAGGTTCCACATAGATGGGACTGGGTCCCATGGCAGGCTCATGTTGGCAAGGCCCCTAAGAAATCTCTTTGTGGTGGGGTAAGCGAAGATTATTTTTTTTTTTTTTTTTTTTTTAAACCGGGGACAAACAATAACAAAAGGGGCAAGGAGTGCAGGTTAAAGGTTTATAACTAGGAGACCAGATGGGGACACTGAGCAGAGAACCCCGGACAGCGCCCACTGCTCCTCAAAGCTGTCAAGGGAGCCAGCGGACGCCGCCCAGAGGAACTCTGCCCGGATACGTGACACAAGGGAGGAACGGAAATAGGACCCACAGTCGCAGGAAACCCCCCCGTCTAGCATCCTCCTCCTGGTGTTATAGATGGTGGCTTTAGCCAAGGCCAGGAGGAGGTTAACGAGGAGGTCCCGCGACTTTGTGGGGCCACGGATAGGGTGTGCATACAGGAAGAGGTGAGGGGAAAAGTGCAGCCAGAACCTCAATAAGAGGTTCTGAAGGAGCCGGAATAGGGGCTGCAACCTGGCGCATTCGAGGTAAGCGTGCGCCAGGTTCTCCCTCACGCCGCAAAAGGGGCAGGTGTCCGGGATAAGGGTGAACCGCGCCAAGTACACGCCCGTGCTCACGGCTCCGTGAAGGAGCCGCCAACTGATGTCCCCGATGGGCCGTGGAATTAGATCGGAATAGATGCTGGCCCATCGGGGTTCCCCACCCTCCATGGGTCTTAGATAGTCCCGCCACTTAGTATCGGGGCGGGACATGAGGGTGGGGAAATGCAAGGTGTGGAGCACGAGCGTGTACAGATGTTCTCTAGGCGCGGTTCGAAAGCAAACCGGCTGCAACTTTTGCAGCCGGCTGGGGGTCCAAGGGTGGGGAGGCCGGGGGGGGCCCCGCGGAACAGGGGCCCGATAAAAAGGGACGGAGGGTTTGCAGGAAGGGAGGGGCAGGGGATACCCTCTCGCACGGACCGCTGCAGGAAGTCGAGAGCGGGCCGCGGCAAAGCCGCCTTCACCTCCTGGAGTAGGCGCAGAGGGGTTCGAGGGGTGGAGAGCCCCATGCGCCGAGCGAGTACTCGGGGATCCACCCAGTCCCCCCTGTCATAGTCCAGGAGGTCTCCGATCATGGTGGTTTCCGCCAGGATCAGCCTCTGGCGCACCGAGGGAGACTCCAAAATGCTATCCCCCTTAGCCCACATCACTACCCTACCTTCAGAGGGTCCCTTATCCTGCATTGGCTGTCTGCTCAGTCCCAAGGTGGGACTTGAACTCACCACCTTATACCCCCCAAGCAAATGTCCTAGCCCCTAGGCCACTCTAGTGCCCAGCTAAGCAAAGATGGAAACACCATCCACTGGTGATGTAAAGGCTGAGATTGCTGCCAGGTGAACCCTGATGGAAGCTAAGTCCTGACTCTTTCAGATGCATCACGTAGTCAAGCACCAGAGGGATAGAAGCCAATTCCGGGTGATGGTGGCACCAGGAGGTGAATCTACGCCACTTAAGAAGGTAAGTTTTCCTTGTTGTTTCTCGTCTACTGTATATGAGGACGCGCTGAACTGGTGCCGAACAGAGGGATTCGGATGGGTTCAACCAGTTAGGAACCATGCTGTGAGGTTTAGGGTGTATATCTGGGGGTGTTCCAGGCGTCCTCGGTCCTGGGTGAGAAGGTTCGGGAGGTGAATCGGTGGATGTGCAGAGACATGGTGGAGGAAGGGGAACCAATCATAGCGGCCAATCTGGTGCTATGAGGATGAGCCTCGCCCTGTCTGCCCTCACCTTCTGAAGCACCTTCGGGATCAGCGGTATGGGAGGGAAGGCATAGTGGAGGGGTCTGTGCCAACTGATGAGAAAGGCGTCTCTCAGGGATGCATGGCCAAGGCCCACCCTGGTGCAGTACTTGTGGCATTTCGCATTGCAGGAGGTTGAGAAGAGATCTACTCGGGGAGTCCCCCAGCATCAGAAGAGGTCAAGTAGGACTCCCTCGTGCATTTCCCACTCGTGTTTTGCATCAAAGTGCCTGCTTAGGAAATCTGCGGTCACGTTTGTGGTGCCAGGTAAGTAAGATGCTGTAGGTGTTATTCCGTGGCAAATGCACCAATTCCAGAAGCAGACAGTTTCCATGCATAAGGAACGGGAGCGAGCACCGCCCTGGCGATTCACATAATACATGGCTGTAACGTTGTCAGTGAGTATCCTCACCGTGGTGTTCTGGATGTGGTTGAGGAAGCATTTGCAGGCATTGAAGATGCGGAACCAGATAAGCATGGCGCGTAGTTCTAAGAGGTTTATATATAGTCATGCTTCTTGTGGGGACCACTGGCCCTGCACTGAGAGACCCCATGTGTGCTCCCCATCCTAGCAGAGAAGCGTCTGTCATAATTTGGTGGAAGGGCTGTTGTTGATGGAAAGGTACCCCTGATAGGAGATTCTTGTGGCTGGTCCAACACAGGAGTGATCACGTAACGGAAGGTGGAAGCGCTACTGACCTGTGGAGGTCATATCTGGTGTGGTTGTAGACCAGTGTCAGCCAGTATTGAAGGGCGCAAAAGTGTAGTCTGGCATATTTGACCACATATGTCGTGGCGGCCATATGGCCCATCAGTCTCAGGCATGTTACAAGTGAGACGGTGGGACCGACGGTAATGGTATGGATAAGGTCCTGGATGCCCTAAAATCTTTGCAGGGGTAGAAAGGCTCTGCCTGCCAGTGAGTCCAGGTGGGCCCCTATGAACTCAAGGTTCTGGGTAGGGTGCAAAACGGACTTTTGCTCGTTGAGGAGGAGTCCGAGCAATTGGAAGGCTCGCCTGGTGAGTTGAACCATAGGAGACCTCAAGTGCAGAAGGACCCTTGAGTAGGCAATCGTCCAGGTACGGGAAGATGACTACTCCTTGTCGTCGTTGGAAGGCCGCAACTTCCGCTAGCACCTTTGAAAATTCCCTGGGGGCTGAGGATAGCCTGAAGAGAAGGACCTTGTATTGGAAGTGATCCTTTCTGACAACAAACCGTAAGAACCTTCTATGGGCTGTATGGATAGGGACGTGAAAGTAGGCGTCCTGGAGGTCGAGGGCGGCAAACCAGTCTTGTTGATCCAATGTAGGAATTATGGCAGCTAAGGTGATCATTTTGAATAGTTGTTTCTGCAGGAATTTGTTCAGACGGCGGAGGTCCAGGATGGGACGCCAACCTCCGGACCTTTTCTGGGTGAGGAAATAATGTGAGTAGAAGCCCCTGTTCTTGAACTCGTTTGGGACTGACTCTATGGCACCCAGAGAAAGAAGGCAGTCGACTTCCGCTCATAGGAGGACCTTGTGAGAGGGGTCCCTGAAAAGAGACGGGGTGGGAGGGGTGGTGGGTGGAATGGAGGTGAAGGGAATGGAGTAGCCCATTCGAACAATTTCCATTACCCATCTGTCTATGGTGATTTTGGCCCATTGGTGGAAGAAGGGCCTCAACCGGTGGTGCAAGAGTTGGTTAGGACGATACGCGGTGCTGCCTGTGACTGTTTGCTCGCCCCCGACCAAGGCATCAAACTTGCTGCTTGTTGTTGGGAGCCATGTTTGTCCTGCCATTTACATTGCGGCATCACTGGGGCCTCCGGCGTGAACATTGGTTATCGAAACCCCTCTGTTGCAGGTGTTGCTGCTGCCATTGGTGTCTAATGTAGGAGTAGTTGTATCTACATTGGTATGGGGTGTACCAGCGCCTCCTGAAGGGGGTGTATACATCCCCAGTGTTCGGAGGGTTGTTCGGGAGTCCTTAGAAGAGTGTAGGATTGTGTCCGTATTTTCCGCGAAAAGCTTCTCTTTGTCGAAAGGTAAGTCCTCGACCCTGCTCTGAAGCTCTTTTGGGACTCCCGCCACTTGAAGGTAAGAGGCTCGCCGCATAACGATGGCAGTGGTGGTAGAGCGAGCGGCAGTGTCAGCAACGTCCATGGCCATTTAAAGGGATGTTCTCGCTGACGTATAGCCCTCTTGGATGACTGATTTCAAAATAGATTTCTTTGAATCTGGTAAGTGGTCCATGAGAGGAGTCAGGCGTGAAAAAGTGTCGAAGGTGTGATTGGACAGGTGCACCAAGTAATTGGCGATTCTAAGGAGCAGCGTTGCTGATGTGTAGACCTTCCTGCCCAGAAGGTTCAGTCTCTTCATCTCTTTGTCAGAGCCCTGTTGTTTAAAGTGTGGGGCCTTAGCCCTCTGTTGGGCTGCATCGACGACTAGAGAATTTGGTTGGGGATGGGCAAAGAGGAATTCCATGCCCTTTGGGGGCACAAAATATTTTGTCGGCCCATTTGTTCGTCGGTAGAGCGGACACCGGAGCATGCCATATTTCATTGGCAATTTCCAAGATGCCCTCATCGAGGGGAATGGCCAGGTGTGACCTGTGCTGAGGCTGGAGGTTCCTGAAGAGTTTGTGTTGCTTGTCCTTGAGTTTCTGCAATGGTATTTCCTGGGTGATCGCTACTTGTTTGAACAACTCCTGAAACTGATGGAGGTCATCTGGTGGAGATCCCTCACTTGGAATGAATGCTTCATCTGGAGGGGAGAAATCCATTGGGGAGACCCCAGTTGGCTGATCCGCAAAGGGAGTGTGCTCTGGTTCCGAGGCTGAGATGAGGAAGCCAAATGTTCGGGAGGGGTGAGGGGAGCCAGAGTTGGGGAGAGCCTGGACGAAACAGTCGTAGGCAGACTGCGAGTGGTAGGAGTACCTGCTGCAAGAGTATCAGGAGTAGCGGTCGTTGCGATGACATAGACCGTCCAGCGGTGAGCGTCTGTCCGGATAGTAAGAATGCGAGCAGTACCGATGATGGCGTGGAGAGCAGGGCGAACGGGAGCGGTTGTATGATGCCCTGGAAGAGGCAGGAGAGGCAGAGAGTTGCCTGTAATGATGTCTTTGGTGCGAGGGTCCAGCAGCCAGGAATGGGGATGGCAGTCTGGAGGAAGGATGCGGAGACCTGAGGCGGCCAGCGTAGTAGCGTGAGGAGCGCGGCGCCTGAGGAGATGGTGACGGTGCCGGGGAGAAGAGAAGGGAGCGAGAGCGGCTCCAGTGCAGTGAGATCAGAGGAGCAGGGCTCACTGCTCCCGCTCGAGAGGCGCGAGCTGAAGCGCTAGCCGGTGCTGTGCTAGCTGGTGCTGTGGTGCCCGGTGCCATCAGCTCAGGCACCGCAGCAGTTGGTGCCATGGTGATGGGGGTCGGTCATGTCGGCACCGTGTGCTCCAGCACCGCACGGTGATTTAAAGGCGGTGCGGGTGCCAGCACCGTGATAGCCAGCTCCGGGGAAGCCCTCACTGGTGGCTCACAGCTCAGTGCCGGTGGCAGAAGTGCAGGCAGAGCCAGTGCTACCTGGGATGCTGCGGTCTGTGCAGGTTCCCATGGCCGTTTCAGCTTGTGTGCTGCTGAGGTTGCTGGACGTGGCTTTGTGATGCCAGACATTCCCGGTCTGTCCTCCTGGTTCCCTCTGCCGTGTAAGGCAGTCGGCAGAGATCTGGTAGGGGAGAGCCTGGGTTTCTTATGAATACTGGTAGTGGGGGATGAAGCCCGTCGTTTGGGGGGCTGTTCCTTGGTCGCGGTATGTTGCGGCTGCAGGGCTTTATCAAAGAGGAGCATTCGGAGGCACCTCTCTATCTTTCCTAGCCCTGGAGGTAAGTTTAGTGCAATGAGCACATTTCTGGGGAACATGAGACTCACCCAGACATCTGATGCAGTCAGAGTGGCCATTGGAGGCTGGCATTGCCTCCTGGCAAGAGCCACATTTCTTAAAGCCGGTAGCCGCCGACATGGTAAGTTTGTTCCATGTGTAAGTGAGGTCTAAATCAGTTCTTTTTGCAACAGAAAAAAAGTCTATTTCTCTGGTTTTTCCCTTTTCTTTTTTTTTTTTTTTTTTTTTGGTTTTTAAAAGGCACAACTATGTACAAGGAGCAGAATCAGGGAAAACAGCTGAGAGGGACGTAGGAGAGTAACAACTGTGTTGTTAACTCTCTCTTTTTGTCTTTTTTTTTTTTTTTTTTTTGAAGAAAACTAACGGGGCGGAGTGTGGAAGGAAAAGAAGATAGGAATATATACAGAGGGTAACTAAAGCAAGTCTAGTCCCACAACTGAGGTGAAGAGCGCAGTTCCAAGCGTCTGCAGCCTGAGGTGGTCTAGAGGAACTGGCAGGAGGCTGGACCGCGCGCCAAGAAAAGAGCGTGAATGCTGCGAGCCCCATGGTGCATGAGCGGTCCGGCCGGATACTGCTTTTGACAAGCCTCCGGGTTGGCTATTCTTTGCTCTACCAACAGGAACACACGGTGTATCTGACAGATACAATAGCAGGGCTGTGAACTTCTGTAGCACTTTTTTTCAAATTCATTGGAACAAGTAGGCTCAGGGAGCAGTGGATGGGGAAGGAAGCTGTGCGCTTAGGATTGCTGGATTTCATCATGACTTGCGCTCTTCACATGTTGCTATGTTACAAAGGCTGGGAGGAGCAGCCCCTTGTGACACCAGCAGACACAGGGCTGCTCAGAAAGGGTAGGGGGCTGCTTCCCCATGCACATTTGGGTTAGCTCAGCTTTGGATGTTCCTTGCTGTCAAGTAAGCAAACATTGCTTACATTACACTTAACACTTCCCCATTTTTTCCAGCTTTCCAATTTTTGGGGGGGGGGGAATGGCAATACCTCAGGCTGGTTATCTATTCTTCCATTTAGTCCCACTTATCTGTGTAACTCTTTCCATTGATTACAATGGACTTTGGGTCAGGTTACCAAATAGGGCCATATAGATTTTTACACACAAATGCAGATTCCTCAGCAGGGTAGCAACTGCACTTTATAATTCTAGGACGTTTTAACAGAAAGCCTCCTACAGAGCTGTTGATCCTTTACATGGGCAGATACAAACAAATGCTTGTACACCTTCTTTAGCAGTGGTAATAAACATAATGAGCTGTTTATTAAGACAAAGCAGGAACTAGGACAGAAGGCACATGAGCTAGATAGATTATGTGAAACTCGCTAGTCATGCCAGTACAACTCCCTCTGAAAGCTGCATGCAAGATATGGCACAATATTGGAAACACTGGAAGCCATTTCAGTTGAGTGCAGATGGCCATGGCCCATCAGCTAGCACTGCAAATAGCCTGATGGAAAGGCTAAAGACCTATTCCTTTCTTCTGAGGCTCTTGGTTTTGGAAAGAACATTCAAAAGTGTTAAAAGGAGAAGGGAAAAAAAATTGTTCTCCTTGACTTCTGATGATAGGACAAGAAGCAATGGGCTTAAATTATAGCAAGGGAGGTTTAGGCTGGACATCAGAAAAAACTTCCTGTCAGGGTGATTAAACACTGCAACAAATTGCCTAGGGAGATTGTGGAATCTCCATCATTGGAGATATTTAAGAGCAGATTAGATGTCTGTCAGGGATGATCTAGATGATGCTTGGTCCTGCTTGCGAACAGGAACAGCTAACAGGGAGTTTGGAGAGGGAGTTCTCCAGGTAAAAGAGGAGTAAAAGCGGGACCCTTGTGGTAAGTGGCTGTCTGGAGTGTGTGTTTGTGTGGAGGGGAGTTATTTGCTGTGTGCTGAGCTTGTGTTTGTGTGTTTGGTTGGTTTGTTTGTTTGAAGGAGCTTCTAAAAGGTTTGAAATCTAGAAGCCTCTGTTAATTGGCTGAGCCTCAGTCAGGGAGAGGGGCTACCAAAGCTATATAAGCCTGTGACTCAGTGACCAGGGAGCTTGCGAACAGGAACAGCTAACAGGGAGTTTGGAGAGGGAGTTTAGAGGGCACTAGGGACTTCTGACCTTCTTAAAAACAACTCTTATAATAATCTATATTCCAGAGGTTTAAAAAGAATCCCAGTTTCTGCTTAAACTTATTCATTAGAAAAATGGAGACAGAAGCCCAGCAGCAGAGTGGGGGCTATCCTGTTTATTGCGTCGAGTGTAACATGTATGATTACCTGCCCTGTGGGCGGGTGGCGTATGTGTGCACCCGTTGCAAGGAGCTCCTGACCCTCAGAGACCGGGTTCGGATTTGGAGGCCAGGGTGGCTGAACTGGAGGAGCTAAGGGAGGTAGAGAGATATGTTGATGAGACTTTCCGGGACACTGTAGTACTGTCCCACCTCCAGTTTCAGAGCCCCAGTGCTCTTAAGGAGGATGAAAGTCTCAAGCGAACAGAGCATTCAATGGGAGCAGAGGGAAACCATCCCGTAGTTGGGACCCTCCTCCCAGAGGATGTTGCAGTATCCTCTCGCACTGAGGATACCTCTGAGGGGGAGGGAATGCCAGTTAGGAAGAGGCAGGTGTTAGTACTGGGTGATTCAATCGTTAGAAACATAGATAGTTGGGTTTGTGATGACCGGGAGAACCGTATGGTCACTTGCCTGCCTGGTGCGAAGGTTGCGGATCTCTCGAGGCATCTAGATAGACTTATGCGTAGTGCTGGGGAGGAGCCGGTGGTCGTGGTACATGTAGGTACCAATGACGTAGGGAAGGGTAGGAGAGATGTCCTGGAGGCCAAATTTAGGATGCTAGGAAAGAGACTGAAATCCAGGACCTCTATGGTGGCATTCTCGGAAATGCTTCCAGTTCCACGCGCAGGGCCAGGTAGGCAGGCAGAGCTTCAGAGTCTCAATGCGTGGATGAGACGATGGTGTAGGGAAGAGGGGTTTGGATTTATTAGGAACTGGGGACACTTTTGGGAGAGGGGGAGCCTATACAGGAAGGATGGGCTCCACCTAAACCAGGGTGGAACCAGACTGCTGGCACTAAACATTAAAAAGGCTGTAGAGCAGTTTTTAAACTAAGAGATGGGGAAAGCCGATTGGTGCGGAGATGCACGGAAATCGGAGGGAGACTTCTCTTAGAGGAGAATCCATTGATAGAGATTCTCTAAGCTGTAGTCAGAAAGAGAGGAGGGGAGAGGGCAAACCATGGGCCAGAGCAGACAGACAACCGCATACAAAGGAATCCAATGCACCAGGGAAGGGCAGACAAATAAGCATTGGCAAATTTTTAAAGTGCTTCTACACAAATGCTAGGAGTCTGACTAATAAGATGGGTGAACTAGAGTACCTAGTATTAAATGAGGAGATTGACATAATAGGCATCACTGAAACCTGGTGGAATGAGGAAAATCTGTGGGACACAATCATACCGGGATATAAAATATATCGAAAGGATAGAGCAGGCCGGGTGGGTGGCGGAGTGGCACTGTATGTGAAAGATAATGTAGAATCAAATGAAATAAAAATAAGTGAATCAATATGTTCAATAGAATCGCTATGGATAGTAATTACATGCTCCAATAATAAGAAATTAGCAGTAGGGATATATTACCGACCACCTGACCAGGACAGTGATACTGACATTGAAATGCTGAGGGAGATTAGAGAGGCTACCAAAATAAAGAACTCTATAATAATGGGGGATTTTAATTATCCCCATATTGACTGGGTACATGTCACCTCAGGAAGAGAAGCAGAGATAAAATTTCTCAATGGCCTAAATGACTGCTTCTTGGAGCAGCTGGTGCAGGAACCCACAAGGGGAGAGGCAATTCTCGATTTAGTCCTGAGTGGAGTGCAGGATCAGGTCCAGGAAATAACTGTTACAGGACCGCTTGGGAACAGTGACCATAATATAATAACATTCAACATTCCTGTGGTGGGTAGAACACCTCAGCAGTCCAGCACCCTGGCATTTAATTTCAAAAAGGGGAATTACACAAAAATGAGGAGGCTAGTTAAACAGAAATTAAAAGGCACAGTGACTAGAGCCAAATCCCTGCAAGCTGCATGGAAACTTTTTAAAGACACCATAATAGAGGCCCAACTTAAATGTATACCCCAAATTAAAAAACATAGCAAGAGACCTAAAAAAGTGTCACCGTGGCTTATCCACCATGTAAAAGAAGCAGTGAGAGACAAAAAGGCATCTTTTAAGAAGTGGAAGTCCAATCCTAGTGAGATAAATAGAAAGGAACATAAACACTGTCAAATCAAGTGTAAAAATGTAATAAGAAAAGCAAAAAAAGATTTTGAGGAACAGCTAGCCAAAAAACTCAAAAAGAAATAACAAAATGTTTTTTAAGTACATTAGAAGCAGGAAGCCTGCTAAAAAACCTGTGGATCCCCTAGACGATCGAACTATAAAAGGCGCAATCAAGGACGATAAAGCCATTGCGGAGAAACTAAATGATTTCTTTGCTTCAGTCTTCACGGCTGAGGACATTGGGGAGATTCCCAAATCTGCACCGTCCTTTGTGGGTGATGAATCTGAGGAACTGTCCCGGATTGAAGTGTCATTAGAGGAGGTTTTGGAACAAAAAGAAAAACTTAATGTTAACAAATCTCCGGGACCGGATGGCATTCATCCAAGGGTTCTAAAAGAACTCAAATGGGAAATTGCTGAACTATTATCTGTGGTTTGTAACCTATCCCTTAAATCGGCTTCCGTACCTAATGACTGGAAGGTAGCCAACGTGACACCAATATTTAAAAAGGGCTCTAGAGGCGATCCGGGCAATTACAGACCGGTAAGTCTAACTTCAGTACCGGGCAAATTAGTCGAAACAATAGTAAAGAATAAAATTGTGAAGCATGGAGAAGAACATAATTTGTTGGACAAAGGTCAACATGGTTTCTGTAAAGGGAAATCCTGTCTTACTAATCTATTAGAGTTCTTTGAAGGGGTTAACAAACATGCGGACAAGGGGGATCCAGTAGATATAGTATACTTAGATTTTCAGAAAGCCTTTGACAAGGTCCCTCACCAAAGGCTCTTGTGTAAATTACATGGCCATGGATAAGAGGGAAGGTCCTTTCTTGGATTGAGAACTGGTTAAAAGACAGTAAACAAAGGGTAGGAATAAATGGTAAATTTTCAGAATGGAGAGGGGTAACTAGTGGTGTCCCCCAAGGGTCAGTCCTAGGACCAATCCTGTTCAACTTATTCATAAATTATCTGGAGAAAGGGGTAAGCAGTGAGGTGGTAAAGTTTGCAGATGATACCAAACTGTTTAGGATAGTCAAGACAGAAGCAGACTGTGAGCTATGTGATGAAGCTGTAATTTTTGCCAAGGAATTTGAAATTGCTAGTCCAAGTCAGGCAGTCACAACTGCTGAGCACAGCAATACAACAATGGCAAAAACATCTATAAAAAGTAATCCTCAGCCTGGCCTTGTATTTTGTTTCTAGTACACTGGGTCAGCCATCTACACATGATGTTCCCTAGAGACTCAAAAGTCTACAAAAATGTGATTTCGACTACCCTGTTCTGAAAAGAATTCTTGCAGTACTTGATCGACAATTCACCTCCAACTCCAGTTTGCTTTCTGCATTAAGGGTTTGTGACCCAAAGAGTGGAAAATTTTATTGATTATGAGAAATGGAAAATAATTGCAGATCACTATGATCAACAGGCAATGGCTTTGACTTCTGCATCCAGACTGTCAAAGTTGCCAAGAAGTGCACTACACCGAAAAAAACTGACTCCAATTTTGGAATTCTGGAATATTTTTAATGACTTACCAACAAGTTATGACTCTTTGCTGTATATTGTAGATATTATGATGACCCTTCCAGTTTCTACAAAATCTAATGGGAGGTACTTCTTTGTGCTCCAGAGAGTGAAGGACTAATTAAGATTCATAATGGG
This sequence comes from Pelochelys cantorii, assembly GCA_032595735.1. Classification (NCBI taxonomy): domain Eukaryota; kingdom Metazoa; phylum Chordata; order Testudines; family Trionychidae; genus Pelochelys; species Pelochelys cantorii. Next base: position 7,135,263 of record CM064338.1, on the reverse strand, counting down.
AGATGGCTGTTTAAGTCACTTGGTAGTTTTAGCCTATGAAGATGAAGCTTCACAACATATGGATATCAATAAGGCCTCTGTCAATTTTGGCAAGATGAGACCACAGCATCATAGTTCCTGCTAAGGTGCGTGCCTGCGCACAAAAAATTCTCCGCCCACGCATCTACTTTGCAGAGCTGCGCAGCAGCACTCACCTTCCTGCTGAAAAGTGAGTGGAGCGGCAGGCGGCTGCTCCAGGCCAGGGCCAGCTGAGGCAGCATAGTGGGGGCGGGGCCATGGGGGAAACTGAGGCTGCATGGTGGGGGCGGGACAATGGGGGGGGGCTGAGGCTGCATGGTGGGGGTGCCAGAGCATGCTCCAGCAGCCAGGGCCAGGGCCAGCCATATGGCGGGGGGCAGCTGGGCAGGTGCCAGGACCTGTGACATGGCGGGGGAGCCGGGGCCTGTTTGGGGGACCTGCTCAGGGGGGCCAGGGCCGTGTGCTGGGGGATGGCTGGGGCCGCTCTAGCAGCTGGGGCCACAGGGTAGGGACGCTGCTCTGGTGTCTGGGGCCAGCTCCAGCCTTAGCCCTTCCCCAGGGCTGGAGCTGTGTCCAGAGCTGCAAAGTAGCTGCCCCACTGTTCCCTGGGCTAGCCACGCAGCATCTACCCAAAACTGGAGCAGAGCTGTGGTGTGGCTGCCCATGGGGCTGGGGCCCCCTGCACCTGTCTTCCCCTGTTCTGCACCTCTCTTCTCCCCTTCCACACCTCCCTCTTCCCCCTCAGAGCCCCATGCTCCCTAGCCCTTTGTCCCTCCCATCCCTACATGTCACTGCCCCACCCACAGCACCTCATTCTCTGCAAACCCTAGGCACTGGCAGCAGCTTTCCTCTGCCCCAGGTGGGGACTCACAGCAGCCCTGCGAGGAGCAGCTGGGGCAGCTCCTGCCCTGCACATAGGCTGCCCAGGGAGCAGCGCTCCCGGGGGGGGGGGGGGCAGGAATAGGGGGGGTATGGCCATGTCTCACCTTCTCCCCAAGAGGTGGGGGGGCACTATGTGGGAGTGTATCTTGGGGAGCAGCACTACAGTGGCACACATCTGAACAAGTGCACGTGACTTCTTTGTTGCACAAGATAAATTCACTCTACTCATGGATGGAAAATCTTAGAGGGAACACTTCACAAAATTATCCATTGCTTTAGCTAATATCTGGAATGTTTTTGTTTTTCAGTATTTTCCTTACTTTTAAACATTCCTGGGAGAAATGAACTACTTAGCTCACTCTCCTCTTCATAAGACATTTTTAAAATAACAATAATTGCAAGAGTAAGCAGATTTTATTTATCACTGCTAAAGATTGTGTATAAAGTACCAAACTTGTGTTAAGGCTCCAAAACTGACACCTCAAGATTTGGGATTGGAACTATCTTGCTGTTGATTGTTCTAAATTTACAAATAAACTTAAAATATGGCTTTAATTAGTATTTGTTATTTTTTCCTTCATATAAGAATTAGAAACACTATTCCCTTCAGTTAATTTCTTATTACCTGCAAAAAAAATAAAAATAAACACAAAACAGGAGTTTTCAGATGCTTACGTAGCCCTTGGAATGGAATCATGGTTAAAGCAACCACCCCCGCCCCCAACCAAAATTTTAAATGGCACCTCTGCCTGCTATGACCAGATACTATCACTTGAGTTCAGCTGAGCAGTGCAAAAAAAGTTGGATTGTAAATGAGAATTGGCCCACTGCCTTTTTAAAGAAATTACATTTTTAAAATAGAGCCAGAAGGGCCATACAAAGAAATGATGAATTGCAGAAGGGGTCCTGAAACTTTTAGCTGCCAGGGCCACTTTACTAAGGCCACATCTACACTAAGAGTTAAGGTTAAATCTGTTAAGGCCAACGTCTGGTCACCTGATTTTGCAAAGTCAAAGGTCCGTGCCCAACTGCGGGGATGAATTCAACGTATTTTGAAGTAGCATGTCCCTATTAGGGAGCCTGCCGTCGACTTTGAGAGTGATGCACTGTGGGTAACTATCCCACACTGCCTGCACAGCTTTGCATTCTGTTATGCTCCCAGTGCACGTTGGGACCAAAACTGTGCAACAGATGGCTATGGGTTCATGTCATCAGCGTCCCATAAAGCAGAACAGAATGTGCAAGGACACTTCCAGCATCATGTGATCCACAAATTTTATAAGCATATTTTCCATTCCTTAATTCAAATCATTAATGAAATATTGAATTGTGCTGGATTCAGGATTGACCACTGCAGAGTGCACTAGATATGCCCTTTCAGTTTGACAGCAAAACCACTGATAGCTACTCTTTGAGTATAGTCTTTCAACCAGTTGTGCACTCACGTTATAGTAATTTCTTCTAGGACCTAGTCTGCTGATGAAAATGTTCTGTGGGACACAAGCCTTACCAAAATCAAATGTTTACGGCTTTCTCCCCATCCACTAGGTCAGGAATCAGAATAGTTACTTTCTGAATACTCAGATTATCTATTAAACAAACAGAATTATTTGAAAATTGATATATGCAGTCACTCTATATTTGTCAATTTGTATCTGTGGGAAATCTCATTCCTGATATAGTAGCACAACAGATGTAAGCCTTTGTTTATCATCTCTAATCACAACATTTTCTAAATGGGGAAAAACAGATTCTTCGTGGTGCTTAATTGTGTTTAAATATAGATTAGATTTAGAAATTTAGAACTAGATTTTCAACTGGGAAAGTTAAAGCTTTTAAAATGAATTTGTTTGAGAAAATTGACTTTACACAGACATTCTGAATAACATAAATACATGGATATTGAATAGAAGCTATTTTTTATTATTGTTTCATTTACCAATGGAATAAGCTTCCAAGTGAGATTGTGGAATCCCTACCACTGGAGGTTTTTATGAACAGGATGAATAAATACCTGTCAGGGATGGTCAAAATTTACTAGGTTCTTCAGTATTCTCATGGACCCTTCCAAGCCTGCATTTCTATGATTCCCCTTTTTGTTTGAGGTTTTTGTGCTACAAAAAAAACCAAACACTCCCCACCAAAAAATTCCATTTTATGTATTTACTATGTTGTTTGTGTTTTTGCTGGGCAGGCTACACACTAAGGACCTTGCTCCACAATAATTAATGGCAACACATCAACTCAATTTTACACTTATTCAGCTACAACAGTATAGAAAAAATATTCAAATATACAAGTATTGTAAGATGAAGATATGTTAAAGTATTAGATATTCCAAAATACAAGTTTAAGAAAAAAAGGAGTACCCAAATGCTTTAAGAATAAGCTTAAAGTCTCCAAGAAACAACAGTTTGCACTGATCTCGTACACTATTAAGGTATAATTCAAAAGTGGAATTAATATTCACATCCAACAAACCAACAATTCCAACAAACTAATTGTACTATATAAGAACATAAGAACGGCCATACTGGGTCAGACCAAAGGTCCATCCAGCCCAGTACCCTGTCTGCCAACAGTGGCCAATGCCAGGTGTCCCAGAGGGAGTGAATCGAACAGGTAATGATCAAGCGATCTCTCTCCTGCCATCCATCTCCACCCTCTGACAAACAGAGGCTAGAGACACCATTCCTTACCCATACTGGCTAATAGTCATTTATGGACTTAACCTCCATATTAAGATCATAACTGAAGTAGTACAACTCAGAAATGACATCACAAGAGCACCAGTGAAAATTCCATGTTTTTACATTGTGTCTGTTTGGACATCTTAACACTGATTCTGAGTGGGGATAGTCTACTTTCAGGGTGGATAAAAGTCAGTTTAAGACCAAAAAAAAAAAAAAAATCAGATTTTTTTTATTTATATCAGATTTTTTGGATTTTTTTTTTTTTTTTTTACAATCAATATCATACTGAATTTCTCATTTTAAAATAACCATTATGATTAAATCTCTTCACAAACATACTACCCGTACCCTTAAAGTCTCATAAAAATGAATTAATGGCTCTAGTCTATCCATCTTAACTACCTGCTCTCGCCTCTTGAAAGTTCTAGTCTTTCAGTTTCTGTTTTTCAGCAGACCAAAGTAATGCACAAAGTACACCACAGGCTGGACAGTATTGTTTTTGTTCTGTACTTATATGGTGGTGGACCTGGGCCAAGCATGACAGAGGAGGTAATTAAGACATTGTCATAAAGGCAAAGAGACAATATAGGAAAGAACCAAGCAGCATAGGAAGGAATTGTGAAATTGACTGGTAAGAAAAAGGGAAGACATTATTCAGTATACACAAAGCCACCTATATTCCCCACAGCTGTAGAAAAACTGTCATGGCTTCTGGGCATAAGAGAGATACTATCTGGGAATATTTTGAAGAAATTCATTCCATGGGTAAAAAAGGAAAACATATCAAGTGTAAGCACTGCAAGGTGGTCATGCAAGGTGTAGTTGCAAGAATGAAACATCATAAGGAAAACTGCTTATGGGGAGAAAATATGTGGCTAAAGATGTGGATATGGCTGAAGAACAATACAGATTAACTGGTTAGTAATTTAAATAATTCACTTTGCAATGCATTATTCTTCAAGACTTACTCTATGCCTCTTAATGTAACAAGTACATTCTCAGGCTGTCCTATGTTTAGTTTGGCTAATCTTTATGGCTTGTTCAATTAGATAACTAGGGTTAGAATCTGTCACCAATACATAAACCCACAATGAAGTTCTTTAGATACTATGGTGATGAATGCCAGTGAAGCACCTAGATTGGGGTGGGCAATAATTTTTGATGGGGGGAACACTCAAAGATTTTGGAAACTGGTTAAGGGCCGCACTCTTCCATGATATTGATGGAGGAGGTGCTGGGTCTGGGATGGAAGTTGGGTGCAGAAGGGAGCTTGGAGTAAGGGATATGGGTGCAGGAGAGAGTGTGGGGTCTAGGAGAGCATTTGGGTGAAGGAGACGATTGTGACCTGGATCACTGGAATGGAATGCAGGTTCTGAAAGGGGGTATGGGTCCAGAAGAGGGGTAGAGGGTTTAGATATGTGGGGTAGGAGTGGGGGGCAGAGGGTTGGGGAAGGGAGAGACTGGAGTACCAGAGGCAGGCGGTGGCCAGGAGACTTACCTGGGTGACTCCTGGCCAGCAGCCCAGGACGTTTGAGGCAGCCTGCTTGCCCTGCCCCTGCAAAGGCTGCAGGGGCCACGTGCATGTGTGAATAACTACGAGTCAGAGGAAGGGGGGGGCATGGTACTTCGTGTGCTACCTGCTTTTCAAACATGCACCTCCCATTGGCCAGAAATCAGCCAATGGGATTAAGCTTGGGGCAGGGGCAACTCATGAAGTCTTCCCCCACCCCTCCCTTCCAGGATCACAGTGGTGAAAAAGAAACCGCACAGCAGCCACTTTTCTGAACAGCATGTGGGTGGGGCGAGGCAAACAGGGAGCCTGCTTGGGGTTCCCCACTGCATTTGCAGACCAGATCTGGTAGCTTGGCAGATTGGATCCGGCCTGCAGGCCATATTTTACCCGGCCCTGACCTAGATAGAGTGTTGTACTTGAGCATAAGTGAGCAAGTTAACAGAGTAGTCAATTCATTTCCTTGTTCTGATGGCTCTGCTGTCTCCAATGTACTGTTAATAGATTTTTCAATTTAATATTTATGGTTCAGACCAGTGTTCCCTGCAAGCTATGCACTTATACAGCCTCTCAGGAAAGATTCCAGTGCCGCCCAGCTGATTAGTAGAGTGCCCACAGCTAAGTTTGTGTTTCTCCTGGTGGTGCACATTTGTACATGCCTAGTTGCACATAATAAATTTTATTCCAGATATTGATGGAAAAGATTAGAGGGAACACTGGTTCGGACATACACGTTCTTCCACCTGAATTGTGGAAACATCCCTTTCTCATGAATGTGTTCACACTCTAAGACTCTGGAAATACAGAATCACAGAACCAGAAGGGACCTTAAGAGGTCATCGAGTCCAGTCCCCTGCCCTCAAAAGAAGACCAAGCACTGTCTAGATCATCCCTGACAGGTATCTGTCCAACCTGCTCTTAAGTATCTCCAGTGATGGAGATTCTACAATACCCCTAGGCAATTTATTCCAGTGTTTATCCACCTGATAGTTAGGAAGTTTTTCCTCATGTCCAACCTAAACGTCCCTTGCTGCAATTTAAGCCCATTGCTTCTTGTCCTATCCTCAGAGGCCAAGGAGAACAATTTTTTTCCTTCCTCCTCCTTGCAACACCCTTTTAGATACTTGAAAACCGCTATCATGTCCCCTCTCAGTCTTCTCTTTTCTAAACTAAACAAGCCTAATTCTTTCAGTCTTCCCTCATAGGTCATGTTTTCTAGACCTTTAATCATTTTTGTTGCTCTTCTCTGGACCTCCTCCAATTTCTCCACATCTTTCATGAAATGTGGTGCCCGGAACTGGACACAATACTCCAGTTGAGGCCTAATCAGTGCAGAGTAGAGTGGAAGAAGGACTTCTTGCTCACAGCTAGCCTGCTAATGAATCCCAGAATCATGTTTGCTTTTTTGCAACAGTGTCACACTGTTGACTCATGTTTAACTTGTCGTCCACTATGACCCCTAAATCCCTTTCAGCGGCACTCCTTCCTAGACAATCACTTCCCATTCTGTATATGTGAAACTGATTATTCCTTCCTGAGTGGAGTACTTTGCATTTGTCCTTATTAAACTTCAGCCTGTTTACCTCAGACCATTTCTCCAATTTGTCCAGATTTTTTTGAATTTTTACCCTATCCTCCAAAGCACTTACAACCCCTCCCAGCTTGGTATCATCTGCAAACTTAGTAAGCATACTCTCTATGCCATCATCTAAATCATTGATGAAGATATTGAACAGAACCGGTCTCAAAACAGACACCTGTGGAACCCCACTTGTTATGCCCTTCCAGCACGACTGGAACCATTAATAACTACTCTCTGAGAATGGTTATCCAGCCATTTATGCACCCACCTTATAGTAGCCCCATCTAGGTTGCATTTCCCTAATTTATTGATAAGAAGGTCATGCAAGACCGTGTCAAATGCCTTACTAAAGTCTAGGTATACCATGTCCACCACTTCTCCCTTACCCACAAGGCTTGATATCCTATCAAAGAAAGCTATCAGATCGGTTTGACATGATTTGTTCTTTACAAATTCATGCTGGCTGTTACCTATTACCTTATTATCTTCCAGATGCTTACAGATGAATTCCTTAATTACTTGCACCATTATCTTCCCTGGCTCAGAAGTTAAACTGACTGGTCTGTAGTTTCCTGGATTGTTCTTATTTCCCTTTTTATGCATGGGCACTATATTTGCCCTTTTCGAGTTTTCTGGAATCTCTCCTGACTTCCATAATTTTTCAAATATGACAGCTAAAGGCTGAGACACCTCCTCTATCAGCTCTTTGAGTATTCTAGGATGCATTTCATCAGGCCCTGGTGACGTGAAGGCATCTAACTTTTCTAAGTGATTTTTAACTTATTTTATTTTAACTTCTAAAACTATCCTATTTTCACTAGCATTCTCTACGTTAAGCATCTCGTCACCATCCATCTTGACGAAAACAGAAACAAAAAAGGGCTCCTTCTTATCAAGAATTATTTGTAACTCATTGCTGTCACAGTGAAGGCAACCAGTTTATAGTAAACTCTAAAACTAGGCAGAAACCCCAGGGTTTGAGCTATGACACATTCTCTAATTTTTTCCCCTATTTTATCTTCTGGAGTCTGGGAAAGGGGTTTTCAGGGAACAGCAGTGGAGACAAAAAGGTTTCTTGCCAGTCCCCTATTTTTATTTTGTTTAGATATTTGAGCTCCTGAAGAGTGAGTGCAAGCTCCATTCTTGTCCCTCCTTCAGACCATAGGGATAGTCTCCTTTCCCTTCTTTACTCTTGAAATTCTCTTTCCTTCTTTGTAGAGGTGATATAGATGGAATAAAATCATGTAAAATTTTCTCTTCTCAGCCCCACGTTTTACAACCCTTCCCCAGAACAGAAAGCACATATAATTTCCTTATTTGATGTATAAACACAGAGTGAAGCAGTATCGCTAAAGGTGATCTAACACTGGGATAGAAGGCTAGAGTCTCCCAATAAAAGGAAAGAGCCTTAATTTAGGTTCTTTCTTTCTTCTTATACTACACTGAACTTCTAAAAGAAGGGAATCAGATAGTGAAATAAAACTGGTCCTTTTTCTGCAGCTTGATCCAGAGAGGGACAGAATAATCAGAAAGCCACCTCTTTACAATTAGCTATCATTCTGTCTTATCTTCCTATATGTAACTAATTTAAGAATTCACAGGTCACCAGAAAGCAGACAGCAAAAACAGATGCCATATTGATAATTCTGCTATATAAAAGTCTGGTAGAACGTGCTTATACATTTCAGGCAAGAACTCCAGTGAGTCAATATAGCTAGGATAAGGTTGTAGTAAAAAGGTCAGAGGCTGAAAGTACAGAATCTCAATCCTTTGAAATACTGGGCAAGTGTAACTCATGTTTATTTTGTTTTATAGTTGACTAGAAGATTTATTCAAAATTGCTCGGTCCCTTAACAGAATTCATTTTTAACTTATGGAAAATAAAATGAAAACATACATGTATTATCTAAATTATTGCTCTGGGGTGGGACTGGAAATGAGGGGTTCAGTATGCAGGTTGACTTAGGGAGAGAGGATTACCCTGGAGTCAGGTGAGAAGCTCCTCTCCATAGCCACTGCAGCTCCAGTGTGCACAGCCAGTGGAGGGGTGCATGGCCCCCAGCTAGAGCAGGTCCAGGTTCACCTGTCCCCTGCACTCCCAAGCCAGAATGAGGAATGCAGCAAACTGTATACCTTCCCCTCATTCCCTGATTAAGGGGAACAACCTGCAAATTTCCCGTATGAATGGGGGGGGGGGCGGGGAGGTTCTCAAATTTAGGAGAGGATTTTTCAGTATAACAAACATTTTTACTTCAAACCAACTTCTTTTTGGGTGGGAGAGTAGGGAAAGGTTGGGGGCAAGGAAGTGCAATACTTACTATCATCATCTTTACTTTCCAGCGGGACACTCCACGCAATAAGGTTTCTTGCTGTACGACCCTCTTCTGCAACAATTTTCCTCACTTTGTCATGACTATTAGAGCGCTGGAAAGAAGCCTGAAAATGTGAAATAATGGAAAAAATGCATCATTTTATTGCAAGCTAATATAATATCCACAGCATTAATGCTAAAATATGCAAGCGGGGTTTACAGTTGACATTCCTCACACAAGTATAAATATCAACTACAGGTTGGACCACACTGGGCCAGCACCTTTAGGACCTGAGCAGTCCCAGATGAGGGAATTTGCTAGACCAGGGAAGGTTCCCTGTCACCAGTCCTCTCAGCCTGCCGCCCCTCCAAACCGCTAGCTCCTTCGGTCCCACTGCCAGGCAAGCGACATGGCTACCTCAGCCCTGCTGCCGTAACTGCTGCTTGAGCCCCACTGCCGGCATGGCAGCACAGAGCTCTAGCCCCGCTGACGCAACAGCGGACCAACTGCCAGCCGGCGCCATACAGACTTCCCCTGCAGGGCTGCCGCAACCCAGCCCTACTGCCAGCCAGGCTGCTGCAGCTCTGGCCCCACTGCCAAGCCAGCATGTAGCCCCACTTGGGCTGCAGCGGCACAACCCCGCTGCCAGGCCGTCATACACAGGCTGCCCCTGCCCTACTGTTGCCGCTGGTCTGGTGAAGCCCGGTCCCCACTACCATCAGCCTCGCCTTTCACGGGGCTCTCAGCTGCTGGCCCTCCTGCCCCGGGACTTTCTTGTTCAGCAACATCAGCGCTCCTGCCAGACCACAGACTCTGCTGGACAAGAGAGTCCCAGTTTAGGGAGGTGCAACCTGTACTGTTTGTTGATGTCTGCGAGATGGGTATTGTATTTTCACCACCTATTGCAACCTGTGCGGATGGTATGGATATTCTCATTCATTTCTGCAGAAAAGAGGCATGGGTCCTAGCTCTTACAGTGTCTTCTAGCAGACTGTTTAATCAGAATGTCAAATAGTGTCTAGTTCTCAGATGGGGTTTATCTGCACCTGACTTTTTTTTAACTTGATTAAGTTAACTGCCAATGCCAGCGGAGTGTTTATTCCTTTCTGAGTGTGTATCCTGTGTAAACCCCACATGCTGCACTTTAATGTAGCTGCAACTCGTAAACCTAGATAAAATGGGAAGTACTGAGCACAAGGCAAAAAACTAGCCCCATTTAAAAACAAAAACAAAAAACCCCCCACCCTAGTTGTAGAAATGGAACCAGTACAGATGACCGCAAATGCCACATGTTTCATGAAGGGTCCTGGAGAAAGCCAGTCTGTGGAAGCCAGGCCAGTGCTACCTGTAAGCTGAGCGCTTGGGTGGCCACCCAGGAAAGATTTAAATGCTGCCAGACTGATTAGCAGAGTGCTCACAGCACTCATCATGCATTTCTACTGGTGATGCACATCTGCACATGCCTTGGTGCGCATAATAAAATTTATTCTGTACTTGGATGGAAAAAATTAAGAGGGAATTGGCCAGGACCTCACAAAACTTGTTGATAGCGAAGAAAACACCTCAGAATTGGTTATGGGAATGCAATACAACATTCAAACATCAATGATCTCACAAATCATAAGGGAAATGAATCACTATGGATTCAAAATCCTGGACATCAGTGAGAGAAAACTGACTGGCTGTGGACAAGAAGCACTTAAAGCAAGAGACACTGAGTGCGGGTAGACCTCATTATGATTGACTGTGGAAATATCACTCATCAGCTGAGCACACATCAAGGAACACCGACTGAACCAAAAGTGTCAATCACACAGCGCTATGCTCTGTCAGACAAGACAGCTACCAGGATAAAGATTAGTTCTTCTATTGCCTCCTGAATGTGATTAACAGAATATCAAAACATGATTTAATCCTTGTGATGGATGACCTTATAACACTGTCTGAGGATGTGGAAAGAGTAGATAGAAAAGAATGGGTTGGTAATCAATCAAAATGGCAAGAGAGTCATTAAACTGTGATTGGTATCCAACCTCACTCTTGCAAGCACCCTGTTCCCTTCAAAAGACATACACAACGAAAGATGGAATTCAACAGATGGTAAAACAAAACACACACAAAAACAGATTGATGATGCGTATATCAACTGAAGATTCAGGTTATATGTCCAAGATGCAAGGGCATATCAAGCAGCAGATATTAGCAGTGATCACAATCTCTGCATTGCTAAACTGAAAATAAAATTAAGGAAGATCGACTTTTAACCAGAAAGTGACACAAAATCAACAGTACAAAGTTGAAAATGCATGACTACTGTGAGAAATTCCATCCTGAATCAAGAAACAGATCTGAAGCACTGCCAAGGGCAAACGAAAAGTGACACACAGACTGAACCTTAGGAAATGGGCAACACTCAAAGATAACAGGATTGAAGGTGCAAGAGTTACAGCTGGATATCAGCATAGACCGCAAGAATTAGAAGAGCCAAGAGCCATAGCTTCTCAGCAAGGAAAGGAAAGCATTGAAAGGAAAACTAAGACCAATGAAATATTGGAAAAAACAAAAAGAGGGTTACGAGAAAGCAGACCAAAAAAGTGAAAACCAATGCAAGGAAACATAAATGGAGATACAATGAAGATTTAGCAACTGAAGCTGAAACTGCTGCTCTGGAAGAAAACCACAGACATTTACTAAATGACTGAAATCCTTTGTGCAAATTACTAAATAAGAAATTGATCAGTCAAAAGCAAAGATGAAAAAATGCTTACAATTAACAGAAAAATACATGGGCAGAGTCCTCTACCTCACTTCCACTCACATCAACTAAATAAATTCTTGCCTCACAACCCGATGCAACTGGGTATTCCACAGGAAAAAGCCTGACAAGGGTTGCCAACTCTCATGGCAATGGCATTGGGTCAGAAAATTGGCCAACCTTAGCCTAAGTAAGAAGGCAGACTTTATATTATGGCACTACTGATTAACAGACTGGGGCCCTCTGAGACAGGCATAACATGCAAGAGATGGCTTTAAGAGGCGCCACTGAGACTGAACTTCTTTAACAGTAAGATGATGGAAAATAAAGGAGAATCTTAATTTCTGTACACTGTTGAAAAAAGTGTTACAAAAAAGAAAACTAACAACAACTTACCAAACAAAATTAAACAATTGGGCTAGGAAATATGGAACATTGTAACAATGACTGTCACTTTCTCGTGATTTTATTTTTTGCATTATACTGAAATCACCTAATATTTAAAATATGACTTCAAAAAAGTAACTACAATAAATGAGGGTCAGAGTCCACATTAGTAAGCTATCAACAGAAATCTTACGCATTTTAGTCTAGCTCAAAAATCCTATAAAATTATACTTACAAATTAACAAATATTTACTTACAAATATGTAACTTATAAATATTTGTACTTTTACTCCTGCAGTATGTCAGTCATTTTTATTTAAAATTATTTCTATAATGTACTTCTACATCATTTTCTATTTGAGGATTTTAAACAAAATTATAAGTAATATATTTAGCCTAGAAGTACCCCTTTAAGATACTGTGAGTTGATGGGCAGCTCCATCAAGTAAGGAAGGGGTATAAAGCTCCAATCTTGAGTCCTTTTAAAACCTTTATTATTATTATCATCAATAGATGATAATGTAAAGTAAACTGCATCACCTAGGATCACTATGGACATTTCCACATCCCCCACTGTAATTTTCTGGTCTGGAAAGAAAGTCTCAGCATGCAGCTTGCTTGAACAGACCACTGTTCCTGAAGATGAGTGCATCATGCACCTTTCCAGACTACCCTATATTTATATCTGTGAAACACCCACGGTGATCCACAAGCATCTGAAGCACCAAGGAGAAATGCCCCTTATGACTGATGCACTCTGAGGCAAGGTGGAGTGGCACTACAATGGGAATGTGTGTGCCATCGATCACCTCACCATAGTTTGGAAAGCCCATGTCAGGAAAGCCAGACATTATGTCATCCACATTTCCCAGAGTGTCAGCCCTACGCAGCAAAATGCAATGTATTGCCTTGCACACTTGCGAAGTGCTGCCCCAATGGTAGACTTCCCCATTACAAACTATTTGTAACTGAATGGTAGTAATCTGGAGTGGGTAGGTTCCAAAAGCAATGGCAACAAGCTTCTCCACTGAGAGAGCAGCTCTCATACAGGAGTCCCTGAGCCACAGTTCATTGGCCAGCTCAGCACACAGCTCCAGAAAGGTTGCTTTACGCTAGGGATGTGAATGACTAGTCGACAGGCTAGTCGACTAGTTGCTTCCCCTTCCCCCCTGCTGCCTCTCTCAGAAAGAGGCAGCGGGGGGAGGGGGGGCTTCAAAGCAGCAGCGCAGCATGGAGCCCAGGTTCAGCTGGGGACTCCCCTACTGACCCTGGGCTCCATGTGGTGCTGCTGCTTTGAAACGCCGCATGCAGCCTGACGCCGGACTCCCCGCAGCATTTCAAAGCAGCAGCACCGCATGGAGCCCAGGGTCAGCAAGGGAGTCCCCAGCTGACCCCAGGCTATACGCAGCTCTGCCACTTTGAAATGCCATGGGGAGCATGGGGACAGTGGGGGACTGCCCTGCTGGCCCTGTGCTCCCTGCAGCATTTTCGCCTTTGAAGCTAGGGCTGTTGCTACACTTCAAAGGAAGAGGCGCCCTATAAACTAATCGAATAGTCGATGCAAATTGCATCGACTATCCAATTAGTCAATTAATCAAAATTTAACATCCCTACTTTACACATCGGAAAGTTCTGTACCCACTGATCTTCATCCCACAGCTGCATGACAATGCGATCTCACCACTCAGTGCTAGTTTCCCTAGCCCAAAAGCAACAGTCTACTGTCTACAACTGATCGGTGACAGCCCAATGCAATGCCAATTTGGTGCTGTCCCTGTCATTTACCTTGTCGACTTCAGCAGAGTCTTTGTCCTCTGCTATTAATTGCATAAGTAGCTCTGCTGTAATGCGTGACGTCCTAAGCACATTGAACACAATTTCTCACAGCAAATGATAGAGTTTGCAGCAAGGACTGTCATTCAAGTGGCATGAAAGCCCAGGGAGGGCTGGGAAGCAAAGAGGTGGCTGATGGAATGTTTTTCACATTCCCAAAATGCATTGTACTACATTGCGCATTCCCACAGCGCTTAGCAATTAAAAGCGATGCCAGACACGGTGGGACGCTTTCCCACATTGTTTTGCTCTTTCTGTTGACAGAGGTGCTAAAAAGGTGGCCAGGAAACACTGGCAATGGGTGGCAGAAAAACAGGTTTGACCAGTTTTCAGTTTTGGTGACTTTTGCATGTTGACAATGCTTTTGTTGTTAAATCTTTCCAGCGTAGACATAGCTGCTGCCTGAAAATTCAGAAAATCCCATCTTGGATCATTCCCTGAAGTGGCACTCTATCTGCTGAAGAGGCAGGAAGCTTGATATGTGATTTCCTATTGCACAGGACTAGGAGCATGTTACCTGCAACTACAGATCAAAGTGTTAAAGGCACAAAGGCTGTCACAGGTGCACCGGGATGTACATATGCACCGCTGTTACAGTTACATATTATCATGACTATTTCCAGGCTTGCCTCTATAAACACTTAAAGGGACACAAATAAACCCTAAGATAACTGCAATTGAAAGAAATAAAAAATATTCTCTTTCTTTCAGATTGTTTACTTTGTTCAACTGACAGCACACTGTGCTTAGTCTTACTGTTTTGTTGCTAGGATGCTCCCTCTCTTGAACTCTGCAAGAGGGAGTTTACTGTTAATTGCAGTAGCAGAACTCAAATTGAAAGGCAGGAATTAACAGTCAGGTATGTACACACAAAGGGGGAGGGAAGGGCTAGCCTGAAAAAATGTGGGGGTGATGTCCTCAAGCCCTTGCAAAAGACTTTTCCAAATGTAAACAGGGGAGAAGAAAAGCTCCTGTAACAAATTTAAAGTACATTTTTAAAAAATCAAAACATATAACTTAAAGAGTGCTCTGGTCAAAAATTAACTTAAAAAAGTTTAAATTACAATATGTAACTGCTTGTGTGAGCAGATCCACTGAAGTCAACATAACCATTCATGTAGTTAACTGTTTGCAGTCCGTGTTGAGAAAATGAACCAGAAAAAGTTAATAAAGTCAATATATTAAGCACTGGTAGTACAGTTCAAAATGTTTCCTGTATTATGCTTATAACTTAAGCCTCCAATCTTGTAACCATTTCCGTCAATGAGCAGTCTCTCCTTTAATAACCAAGTCTTTTAAAAATTACTGCTGACTGTACTCGATGAGCTACCGTAGTTTAAACTGTTTAATCTATGCAGTATGAAATGCAATAAGTGTGTGTGAAAAAAACCCTGCACATTATTTTGAATCTTTGTACCAACAATATTTTAACCTAGGCTCCTATCACTCTCTTCAGTAGATTGTTTCAAAGCCACAGTGTGCCATCTAGTGCTACACAGAGAATTACTGTAAACCAGACTGAGTCCTTAACAAAAGAAGTACAATTAAAAAGGAACTGAGCTGCAAAGGAAAGCCAATATATGAAAAAGGAGTAAGTTATTTAATGTTGTTCAAAAGGAACTCCAAGGAGGGCAAACTCAGAAATGGGGCCTATGTTAAAATTGTTGCAATTCACCTTAGTTTAAAACTACAGGTTGAACCTCTCTAGTCTGACACCCTCGGGACCTGACCAGTGCCAAACCAGAGAATTTGCTGGACAATGGGAGGCCTAGAGAGTCTAGAGGCATTACCAACACTTCCTCTGCTTATTGGGCTCTTAGAAGACATTTAGGGGTACATTAGAGCATAACACTACCACAGATCACTGAGAGCCAGATCTGGTGGCGGTGAACAAACTTTATGGAACAATGGGAAACTTGATCATGCCTATGATAAATGGTCATCCAACTAACTAAAACAGGGGTGGCAAGATACATCTTGTGGGCTGGATTCGGCCTGCCAAGCCACCAGACCCGGCCCACAGACACCCTGCCAGGACCCTCAGGCACATAGCCACCGCTGTTTTAAACGCAGGGCTGCTCCGTGAACTCCCTGCCCCCAGCCCAATCCTCAGCTCCTATTGGCTAGTAATAAGCAGCCAGTAGGAACTGACCCTAGCCAATCTCTCAGCTCCTATTGGCTAGAAACAGCCAGCCAACAGGAGCTGAGAGATTGGCCTGGGGGACAGGGGCAGCACAAACCTCTCCCTGCTCCTAGAATGGAGAGCCACATGGAGGGAGCAGCCTGCAGTTTCAAGCGGTCTGGGAACCCTGCCTGACTTGGGGTGCTGTAGGACTGCTGGCTGGGAGATGCTTAGGTAAGCACCTCCCAGCCAAAGCCTGCTTCTGGCACCCCTACCCATCCCATACCCCAACTCCCTCCCCCAGGTCACCATCCAAACCCTTTGCATCCCCCTGCTCCAGGTCACAATTCCCTCCCAGACCCTGTATCCCCTCCTACACTCCTCCCCCAAGCCAGAAACCTCTCCTGCACCTATTCTCCTTTCCTGACCTTATACCCCAACCACTTGCCCCAGGTCATAACCCCCTCCTTCATTCAAACTCCCTTTCAGACCTCACACCATCTCCTGCACCCCAGTCTCTTACTCCATGCGCCCTTCTGCACCCAGTCTCCATCCTAGACCCCACACCTCCTCCACAGAAAAGTGTGGCCCTTGACCACTTTCCAAAATCTTGGAGTGCCCCCCCCCCATCAAAAATTATTGCCCACTCCTGAACTAAAATCATTTCTGTACACAGATGTTGACATACCAGAGAATGCCAGACTAGAGAGGTTTAACCTGTACTTGTCAGGAAATGTTAAAAACAGACAATACCTGTGTCAGTCCAAAATAATATTTTACTTTTTACTCTACTCCTGCTGAAGAACTTAAAATATGCTCAGAGGCTGGCTTACACTACTGATAGAGGAGTTTGTAAACTGTCAATACAAGATGAATTAAGGAAAAATGCTCAAAGTTTGCCCAATCAAGCGACCCACAAGCTTGTCAGGAATGAGAGGGCCATAACAAATACGCATGAAACACGACAGTCTGCTCTCTTTATACTCTCTAGTGACAGTATATGGCTTGTCAACACAAGAAAGAGGTACCAGTTTAACATATGTCTAATTTTAAATCAGTTTAAACTGTTGCAAATATCTGTATGAACATTATTTCAGTATGAATTTAGTTCCATTTAAATTAAACCAATTTCTAACCAAATTCACCTTGCTGAAATAAGCCAAAATAAGAGTATTCATGAAGTCTTTTGTGCTGCTGTAACTACATCAGTGTAAAATCATAGCTTTAGTTAAAGGAGTGCACTTTCCTTTGTGAATATTCTCAAAATAGAGAAAAGTGGTGGGCTGTATTGCAGAACTTTGATCATAGCCACATTCAGATTTACTCTGAAAAATGTTTACAAAAACTTCACGTGTAGTTGTTCCATGGCTTCATTTTAATTATTATTTCAACATATTTAAAAACAAGTAGAAAAGAGTGGAAAAACCAAATGGCCTTGTCCTTTTATTGGCCTTACAACAATCAGATATTATGTCTCTTCCAAATATGATAAACTGTGACTTGAAAAGAACTTCACTTCTATGAAACCACATATAAAAAAATTAGCCAATAACCAGACAATGGTAAAGAAATACATTCTATACAGTCTTTCTAAACAGAAGTTCTCGCTTTAAAATGGAGACCAGTTAAGTGAAATTTGGACTAAGTATGAACAAGAAACCATTTTCCTCTTTGAAAGAAAAAATGTTATCATCACGAACTCAAACAGTTTAAGAGATTACATTTCGGGATACCAAAGTGATAATTTTGAGAGCACCAAATGATATCCCAAGACAAAGCTGCAAAAGTAGTTAGATACAAGCTTACTCCTGAAATTACTACAAAAGATATCTACATTACCCATCAGTTTAGGGACATTTATAAAGTGCTAACATGTTGCATGCCCCAAAGAGTTTGCAAGCTAAGACAAGACAAACAAGAACAAAACCTTATGGGACACCATCCAGAGAATAAGAAATCGTTAAAGGAGATGCTGAAAGCAAAATTGGAAAACCACAAGAGTACAGTCACAAAGCAAAGAGGAAAGTGTGATCATAGGGTTGCAGAGGACCACAAGGATCATCTAATCCAGTGTTTCCCAATTTTATTTGGCCATTATTTTTTTTAAATTTAAAGAATTTTGCAGAATCCCTAACAACAGTCTTGTACATGGAGCAGGGTGTCAGAGCAAGCTGGGAATGCAGGGTCTTGGCAGGGGGAGGGGAGGGAGTGAGGGGAATTTGGGTGCGGGGTCTGGGCACAAGGGGGACGCTTACCTGGTTTATCACCCTGCTGCAGCACGGAAAGCCTCCAAGCAGCACACTCTTATTCCCTCAGCAGGGGGGCAGGAGAGAGAGCTCAGTCTCCCTCCCCCTCCCCCCCCCGTCTTCCCCATGAAGCAGGGATCTCAGCACAGCTGCAGCACTAGGTCAGGCTTCCCACTGGTGGGGGGGGGGGGGAGGGGAGGGAAGGGGGGGGTTAGAAACCCCAACCTTCCCCGCCAGACCAGACTCTGCCATTTCCCCAGCAGCGTGGGGGAAAGAGCGCAGCAACACACGGGGGGCAGCGAGCCCGAGCGTGCCCGGGGGGGGGGGGGGCGGGAAGCAGACCCTCAGCTGAGTTCCACGCGGCCCCTGCCAAGGCGCAGGCAGCAGTTTAAAAATGCCAAGGTCCGGGAGCGACTACTTGGCGCCTCGGACCCAGCCATTCCTCCCCCTTCCGGCAGCAGTGGCTGCTGTAACAAGCCGCCGCCCGCACACGAGTGGGAGGAGGCTGCACGGCACCGGAGGCCCCATGGGATAGCAGCAGTCCTGCGGGGCGAGGAGGGGGCCATGCGGTGGTGGGGCAGTTGCAGTGGGTGGTGGAGTAGCCAGAGAGGCATGCCACCAGAAGCCCGCCCCCACCAGCACAGCTCCAATGGGAGCTGCCTATGGGCTCTCCAGGGGGCGTGGGAGTAGAATTTTCTTGTGGAACCCTTAGTTTCACTTTGCAGAACCCCAGGGTTCCGCAGAACACCATTTGGGAAACACTGATCTAATCTAACCCCCTGCCACAATGCAGGCTTTGTTGTGTCTAAATAACTGTGTCAAAAGCTGTACTTTATATTAAGACAGTAAGCTGCTTCTATATTCATCTAAGCCTGGTCTACACTAAGAGTTTAGACTGGATTTAGTCTCATAAGGTCAATTTTCTAAATGATGTGTCCACATTACCAAGACTCTTCCATCAATCTTAAGGGCCGCTGAAGTTGATTTTGGGTACTCCTACCTTTACAAGGAGTAACTCAATTTCTGACGTTGCCTGGTCAAATTTACAGTACCATAGATGCAGCATTGGCACCTTAGCTTCCAGAAGACCACTCTGCTCCACTCTGACCACAACTTGCACCTCTACTGCTCTACAGGTAAACAGGTAAAGGCCCGAGAAAGTTTGAATTTAATTTCCCGTGTGGCCAAAATTGCAAGCACACCTCAGAGCAGGCAACACATCTGAGCAGCACAGTGGCCATGACTTGCATGACTTCAAGTCCCAGGAGCTCTAGTTCCCAGGGGCACAAAAGAGCGCCAGTGTGGAGTATGCAGGAGATCTTGGACCTCATTCTCTCCAAGTTCCAAATCAGCAAAAGAAATGGCGCTATCTATGTGAAGATTGCAAAAGCCGTTGTGGAGAAAGGATATTCCAGGGATCCCAAGCAGTGCTGAGTTAAAATAAAGTAGCTGAGGCGGTCCTACCACAAAACAAAGGAGGCTAACAGATGGTCTGGTGCATCACCGCAAACATGCCGCTTCTACAACCAACATTGACGAGGAGTCCTGTGGCACCTTACAGAGTAACAGATTTATTGGATGTCCCATGCATCTGACGAAGTGGGTCTTTGCCCACGAAACATTATGCTCCAATAAATCTGTTAGTCTATCAGGTGCCACAGGACTCCTCATTGCTTTTGCAGATTCAGACTAACACGGCTACCCCTCTGATATTCGCAACCAACATGTGATTCTAGGGGGGAACCCAACCAGCTTCCCAACCTGACTGTGGAATCTGGCCAAGACACTCCTGGCAGAAGCATGGAAGACAGTGTGATGGCAGAGGGGAAAAACGTAGGGCAAGGAGGAGGAAGAGAACAGCCAGCTTGCAATCAGTGAGAACCAAAAACTTTTTATAATGTTGGAGTCAATCCCATCCTCCCAGAACGTCTCCCAGTCAAGTACTGATCCTGGGGTGGGCACTTCCAGTGAATTCACAATTTGTTTTTTTTACTACAAGCAGGTTTAGGCAACTGGGTGTGATATGCTGTATGCTCTGTGCCTCTACTGTGCATGAGGCCTGGAATAGCTTGTTAACGTGTCTGGAGATGGAGCAGGAATCCTCCCTGCATATCTCCATGAAGCTCTCAGATAGGAACTCTTTGATCCTTCTCACAAGGTTTCTGGGGACACTCCAAGCCAGCAGTATGTGGTCTGGCATCATTGAACCACAAAGCTTTGCAGGATAAGCCCCGGTTTATGGCCACATTCAGTCAGCATCCCTATCACTCTGTGAGATCCGCATGGTGACCTGGATGAAGGAGGAGGGGAAGCTATTATCTGCTGCCCCTGCTGCTAGCATGGCTTCAGCCTCTGGCACCCACACCTTCCCTCCTCCTATTCTCCCATCTGCAGACTCATGCAGGATAGAAAGTAGCACTCTCCCGGGAAGCCCCATGTGCTGGATACAGAGGGAAGCCACCTTGTCCTGCCAGCATGACAGAACCTCATCCTCCCCTCCTACCCACAGCCTCTTGTGGGATGGAAAAGAAGCACTCTCTCAGAAAGCCAAACGAGCCAGACACAGAAGGAAGCCACCCTGCCCTGACCCCATTCCTCCCTACTGCCCACAGGATCATGCCCTGGCAGCCCCCTTAATATATCTGCCTGCCTCCAAACTACGTGAGTCTGGATGCTCCCCTGAACTCTGCATACCTGCTGCACTGTGACTGCTTTAAAGCAAAACTTTGGCCTTGCACAGAACACATCTCCCTTGTTTTTAGAGAGACCATCACTGTATGTTAACAGATTAGGATTAGGTTTAACACAATGTATCTCTTGTAATGTGTGCCCTTGTAACTTGTTATTACAGCGAGAACAGCAGGCAGCTCAGTGCGTACTCTCCTGGCTCCAGCAGCTGTCTGTCTTGCACTGATCTGCAGGCAAAATCGGACAAGGGAAGCTATGTTTAAGGAGCAAATGTGGTGGTGGAGAATATTCTTGAAGGAGATGCAGGCAGAGAGGAAGCAGAGGATGGAGGAGAGGCAGGAAAGGAAAGCATGCAGAGAGCTGCAAGCAAGCCAGCAGGAGAATCTGACTCCGTGGGGGCAGCGATGGAGTGCCTGGAGAAGAAACCCCCACAGAACCTCCTCCACCCTGTGCAAAATAACTCTCTCCCTTCCCCCATTTCCATAGGCTCCACCTCAAGGGGCACCAGGACATGGGGGGGAGGGGAGGAGAGACTCAAAGGCAGCCTCACACTCAACCTCCAGGGCCGCAGAAGGCAAAAGACTGTCCTCCTCATGTTTCTGAGTCACCCCCACACACACTTTTTGGGTTCCCACCATGGAATTCTTTTCTGTCTCTGATGTCTTTCCTAATAAAAACACATGATCTCTGAACAACAGTTTCTTTTATTGCTTGTACTGCAAAGGTGGGGTGGGGGATTAGAGGAAAACACACTGAATGTAGGGGCCCCTTGTTGAAAGTAATGTGCATGACACTTAAAATGGCCATTCATAAAACTTTCTTTCAAAGCCTCTCTGATTTGCACTGCTCCACGTTGTGCTCTCCTTATTGCCCTGGTGTCTGGCGAGGTGCTGTGCCTCAGCCCCCACGTTGCCAGATAACTTCCCCCTTGCTCTCACAAAGATTATGGAGCACACAACAGGCTGCCATCACAAAGAGAATGTTGTGTCCAATCTAGTCAATAGACCAGAGCTACTCAATTTTGGAAGCCCCAGGGCCACAACAATACAACACATTCCAAGGGCCACAACTTAAGTGTGGTTTCATATGCATACAAATATATATGCAAATAACTTCTTTCACACTGACGGACATGAATACAAAGATAAAGGCAAAACTAAACAACACGCAGGCCCCATTTGAGTCAGTTCTGCTGATGTTAATAAAATGCAATATTTACCCGATTTCCACCCATATGACAGCACTTTTAATGACCAATGACAGTCCAGAAATTTAACTACTAAAATGCATATTAATAGAAGACCATTATATTGACTTACCGTTGTGGAGCATGTTCCCAGTGGAGGCCATGTTCAAAGGATCCCACCTGTGGGCCATGTGGTGAGTAGCCCTGCAGTAGACTTCTAAATCTTCCCGTTAAACATCCAAAAAGGCATTCAACCACCATTCTGCATTTGCTCATCCTTTAATTGAACTGCTCCTTACTGTGGGCCATGAGCCAGAGGAGCAAGGGGTAGGCTGGGTTGCCAAGGATCACTATTGGCATTTTTACCTCTCTGATTGTAATTTTCTACTCTGGGGGAAAAGTTCTAGCATGCATCTTTCTGAAGAGGCAGGAGTTCCTAAAGATGCACACGTCATGCACCTTTCCTGACCATCCCACATTGATGTTGATGAAATGGCCTTTGTGATCCAGTAGCACCTGCAGCAGGGATCTGCGAAAGAGGCCATGCTTACAATGCTATGGCATCTGCACAGGCAACCCAGGGCCTAAAAGGACGCAAAAAGACTGTTTCCCATTGACCTCAAACAAAGGGGGAGAGAGTAGATGAGCGCATTATGGGATGCTGACAACATGAACCCATAACCACCCGATGCACTGTTTTGGTCCCAGTGTGCACCAGGTCCCAGTGTGCATCCAGAATGTAAAGTGCCAGAGGAACAGTGGGCCAGCTACCCACAATGCAGTGCTCTCAAAGTCAACAGCAGTCCGCCTAATTGGGATGTGCAACTTCGAACTACGTTGAATTCTTCCCACAGTGAGGACATGGACCTTCGACTTTGCAAAATCGGGTGACCAGAAATTAACCATAATAGATTCAACCTCATCTCATAGTGAGGACCAGGGGGTGGGCAATAATTTTTGTCCGGAGGCCACTTCAAAAAATTTTGAAATAACCTCAGGCCACCCCGGAAGGGGCGGGCCTAAACAGGAAGGGGTAGGGCTGCCCGACCCCCAGACCATGATTGGTCAATCTGGTCCGGGGGCACAGGAGCACGAGAAGCCTCCTTCCATCCTGCCAGGAGCACATGGCACTTTGAAGTGCCTCGGGCTCCTTGCAGGGCCGAGGCAGGGCAAAGGAAGCTTCACGCAGCTCCCCCGCTCCCAGGCTCTGATTGGCCTGGGGGTGGGGGGAGTGCATGAAGCCTCCTCCGCTCTCCTCCCCACCCTGCGAGCAGCGCGTGGCGTTTCAAAGTGCCACGTGCTCCTGGCAGGGTGGGAGGAGGCTTCGCGCGCTTCCCTGCTCCCAGGCCAATCAGGGCCTGGGGAGCAGCAGAGCCTCTGCAGGCCAGATCCACCCACTTGGCGGGCTGGATCCGGCCCGCAGAGGCCCTTTTGCCCACCCCTGGTGTAGACATTGCCCTAGATAGAATGAAGTCATCATTCACCCTATAGTGAGGGCTATTCAGCTGATGTTAAAATCTAGAGCCCAAAGGCCAGTACAGTGTTGAAATATGCATGTTTTATCCATTATTGAAACTTCTGGAGTTACAATAATCAGTTAACTAAGATGAGCTACTAGAAACCTCACTAACCCTTTACATATTAGGTAATTATTAGGTCTGTGTTATTTTCTTGCATCCTTATTTCACTGCAAATAGCTAACATGCACTCAGGAATATTAGAGTGCCCTTTCACAGGGGTTCTGTACTTCATTAACATTCTCTGTATACATGTACTAATATTTCTCTGGTCAATTTCATCCATCTTACACTGTCTAGCAAACATTTAACCATGGTCTCAACTAAGGTAAGGTAGAACAACATACCAAATTAATGGACAGCATGGAAGTCAGATATGCTGATCTGTTGGCGCAAGACAGTAGAGTAGGAGGTCACTAGTAAATTAAGAACACAAGTTGGATCAAGTATCTGATGAAGACAAAGGGAAATGCTTTATGGAATATCAGAGTGACAACACTGTAGATGATGGCAAAGGTAGCAAGAAATGCTGAAGTCCTTTTCTGTTATTTCTTACTTGCATTTTAAAATTGTGTGATAGACAGGGGTGAAAGCAACTTAAATTTCTTACAAAATTTCTTTCCTAGCACAACTCCCCCGCTCCCCCCCGATCTCCCCAAGGGAGGGTTGCGATAGGACAGTACCTGTAAAAAATGTAAGTGTGGAATGGAATGCAAGGGGCTCAGGACAGAGTGTTTGGGTGTGTGAGGGTGAACTGAGGAGGGGGAGCTGGGCTTTGGGGGAGCTGAAGGCAAAGGGTGGGGGACACAGGAGTCAGGGCAGGTGATTGAGAAGCGTGGGAAGCTCAGGGTAGGTGTGGGGGGGTGCAGGAATCAGGGCAAGAAGTCTGGGGGGTTCCTCAGGGCAGGTGGTTAGGGATGCAGGGGGACACTTAAGCTGGAAGTGCAGCGTGGCTGCCAGATCTTGGGACAGCAGAGACCACATTGCTCTGGCCGCCTGAGCATCCAGAGCTGGCCAGAAGCATGCTGCCCCAGCCACCTGAGCACCCAGAGCCGGCCAAGGTGGTGGCAGCCGTAGCTGCCAGTTTCTTACCGGTGCATCCCAGTGCAGCTCACCAACTTACTTTCACCTTTGGTGATGGAGGTGTGTCCTGATGCAACTTTAGCTATCAGTAAACACATTTTAATGTGTTAATACATATTGTTCTACTTTCAAATATTTAAACAGAAAAAAAAAATCACATGAACAGAAATAAAAGACCTGGTTATTGGTATGAGAAACAGAAACCTAAACACCGAGGCAGGGAAAGAGCAAAAACTGAATTGTATCTTCCCACTCTCCCCAGTCATGTACACACCCTGAAATTTTGCGGAGCAGTTAATATTCTCTTCAATTAGGGACCAAGCATTTCTGGCAAGCTGCTCCCCTGACTTCTACTAGAATTGAGGGTGCACAGTATGCAAGAGAACAGATTCCTCATTGTTAATAGTCTAGAGGATTTCCTGCAACAGGTCACTGATAAAAAGCAGACCAGTGCAGTTGAGCTTTTTAAAATTGTACTGTTCTTCAGAATTGGAAAAAAATACTGCAAAAAGAGTTAGAATTGCAAACAGTGCCATTCTTATTGTTTGTAGAACTTTGGCAAATTACTGCATCACATTAAAAAGGTACTTAACATATTTGTTGAAAGTCTCTTGCTGAAATAATTGTTCTTTAAAGGTCCTTGAACAGTAGACTCTGGCATATAGTAGAAATGACTAAATTTTCTATTTAAAATGTCATTTCTTAGCATTCCCTCAAGACAAATATAAAAAAGTGTCTAAAGAAACTCTCAGAAACTATTTTCATAGTTACATATTCCCAGATAGTAATGCTTTTTCTTCCCTCCCCATCCACAATGTTTGTTGGTTTCATGATGAAGAATTTATCTTCTGGGAGATCACACAGAGCTGTGAACTCCTTTTTAGTGATTTAGTCCTATGCTATAAATCACTGAAGACACTCATTTATGATATATGTCAAACTGAGGAAGACCATAATAGAATTTAGCCAACAGACATTAACAGAAGTGTATGAAATTAAACAAAAAATATTAATTTATATGTAGAGTTTAAATTTACATCTTGGTTATATGGACTGAACCTCTCCAATATGGCATGGTTTTAGTTAGCCAGATGTCTGTCCACTTATCATGGGTATGGCCAAGTTTCCCACAGTCCCATAAAGTTTGTTAATGGCCACCAGTCCTGGCGCTCAGTGTTCTGTGCTGTTATTTAGCTCTAATTTACCCCTACATGTCTTCTAAGAGCCTAGTAAGCAGTGGAAGTGCTGGTAATGCTGCTAGACAACACTGACTTCCCATGGTTCAGCAAATTTTCTGGCTCGGTATCTGTCAGGTCCCGACAGTACCAGAAGAGAGAGGTTCAACTTGTATATCTTTATTTTATGGCAGACTAATTCAAATATCTGATTCAAACCCATTTAAAAAAATAGAATCTTTCTTTGGCTTTCAACTAATATTTTCAAGAAATAGCTCAGTCTCAATTAATATATTATTGTATCATTGCATCAGTTGCTTAACTTTAAAATTTCCATGTGTTGATAAAGTTGTACATCTCTTGTAAGATCAAGATTTACCTGAATTTGCCAAATTAGCCCAGTAGAACACATCTTAAAGTAAAATATCTTGTTCTTGATTTTTACAAAGAGCATTTGAGATGGAGGTATTGAAATTTTGTTTTTTGCTTTTGCAACATGGTTTTACTCTTTAAAAGAGCAGTATATTTTTAAATTGAGATACAGATACCCAATCTAGATTTCTAATTTTATGATCTCCAGATTACAGCTTACTACAATAAATATAATTTAAACTAATACTAGAGATAAAAGAATACAAACTTTTATGATTAACTTATTTTTTAAAGATAACAATAGCATAAAAAGGGTCAGATATGAAACTCACATTATGTCCTCCTTTCAGTTACACATGTATTACCTTTTAAAAAATGTTTTATTTGATAAACTACTTTACCAACTGACCATCTTTGCAGAATTAAATTTGACAGTGAAAAACTAGATTTTGACAATTTTATAATTAACTGACACTGACATAATTCATGTTTTTATTTCCCCTTTATATTTCAAAAGCATTAGTTTACAAATCAGTTATGGTTACTTTGAGACTGCATACTAGGGATGTCAACAAGTAGTCAATTATACAATTAATCAATAATCCAAGGCTTACTGGTTAATCTTGTTGACTACTCACATTCCCCCACCCCAAAGTTGGTGGGGGAAGCAGGAGCTGATGCTGGGGGGAAGGGGGGGGGGTGTCTTAAAAGCTGGTCTCTCCCCCCCCCCCCAAGCACGAGCTCCAGGATGCCACTTCCCCCGCCACGCTATCAGAAGCGGGGGGGGGGGGCGAGGAGAGCCAGGGGAGGCTGCTGCAAAACAGCCTCTGTCTGCGGGGGGTGGGTCCGAGCTCCCTGCAGACAGAGGCTGCTCCACATCTCACGGAACAGTCTCTGTCCGCAGGGAGATCAGACCCCTGTGGACAGCGGCTGCTGTCAAACCAGCCTCTGTCTGTGGCCAGCCCAGGCTGCCACAGACAGAGGTTGCTTTGAGGCAGCTTCCCCCCACCCAGCAGCCTCTGTCAGCAGGGATCTTGCACCCTCGAAGACAGGGGCTACTGCAGGTAGCAGCTCAGAGCTGCAGGCAGCCAGTCTGCATGGAGAGCTGGTTTTTAAACTGGCTCCCTTCATGGATCAGCTCCCACCTGCGACCCCACATTGCTGCCTCTGATAGAGAGGGAGCAGCGCAAGTTAGCAGGGGGCTCCCTGGAAGTAGGGCCAAAAGTGCACTGGCTGTTGGCCCCGCCCCTGAGGGCTATCAGATAGTTGTGTAAGTGCAAAAATTTAATGCGCTTACACAACTACTCAATTACCCGATATCTAACATCCCTACGGCATACTACATCATTGCAAAATTTCACTAAGAAAAATACTTATATTGTTCTTGAAGATACATTAACTATAATTAAAACAGGCTGCTCAAATAAAGGTAGAGCATACATGCAGAAGTAGAGTTTATATGCACATCGGTTTTCTATTATAATTAACTATGGTAAACTTATGACAAAAAATTGCTAGAAGATGTCACTCTTAATTCTTAGCAAAAATGTTATCCAATATTAACAAAATAAATCTTCATGTAACTAATCAACTGAGCCAGGAATTGCCAACTTGGTTCAACATTTGCTTTCCAACCCAGAGATCACTTAAAGCCAACAGGTAGTAAGGATGTTAGATACAGTGTAATTGAATAATCGTGTAACCTCATCAAATTTTAACAGTTATACAACTATTCGATAATCCCTAGGGGCAGGGCCAATCACCAGTGCACTCCTAGCCCCACTTCCAGGGAGCCCGCGCAATCCAACTCCTACCGGCCACCCCATGCTGCTGCCTGTCTAATAGAGGCAGCAGTGCAGGATGGCAGTAGCACCTGTCTCTGTGGGAGGGTGGGGGACTGTCCAAGCTCCCCAGTGACAGAGGCTGCACCAGCATCCCACAAAGCAGGCTCTGTCCATGGCAAGCCCAAAGTTCTGAACTAATATAGTACAAATCAAACAACATAAAATTTGTGACAAACCAGGCAAAATCTTACTAAGATTCAGATGTAACTACCAGCATTTTATAGTATAGTTTGATACTTTCAAAAATGCTTCTAATATATATGTAAAATTAATAGAAAATAATTTTAAAGTTACAAAACCAAGCATTCCAAAAAAAAAGTTAGGAAGTGTCAAAATACGGTTTCCTACACAACCTTTTTATCCTCTTGTGAGGATACATTAAGATAGACCCATGGTGTCCAACACACTTGCCACATGTGGCTATCTGGCTGGTTGACTTGAACAATGTGGCTAGTTTGCTATAGCATTAGCCACTGTAGTGACTACTGCTTCAGAACTGGTTGAACACCAGAGGTAGACTTTAATTACATGATCACATATTGTAATTTTCAGAATACCATTCAATGCAAAGCAGGCATGGTGTTCACTGAATTCAATATTACTTTTTATTGTCTTTGTACAATGCCACGCTCCAGCCCAGTTTATCACACATCAGACAAACCCTGAAATGAATACATAATTCCTACATTTTTCATGGGCTTTTCTATGGGGCTCTCACCAAAGCACCTCAGTGCTTCACAGACATTAATGGACATGTCTTCACAACACCGCTCTATCACAAGGTGGCATATTATCACCAATTTACAGATGGAGAAACATGACAGTCATTCAGGCCACAAATGACAAAAACTTAAAGGAAACCTGCACAACACCTTCTAAAGATGAGCCTGAGAGCTTATTTTCATAACTTTGTTGTAATAAGCCTTAGGCTACATCTACACTTGCAAGTTTTGGCGATGAAAGCGCTGTCGACAGGCAACACTCGCCAAAACTGAAAACTCGCCAAAAGGGTTTTTCTGGTACCCACTGTCGGCAACTCATGGCCACATATGTAGCTCCCTCATCGCCAGAAAGATATGCATTCCACAGTACCTTGTGTCACCTTCACTCACTAAGCCCTGTGGGAATACGCAACAGAGCACAAGGCATGTAGTGATGTGAAAACTGTCCCATTAGCCATCTCTTCTCTTCACAGATGTGCTTGAGTATCCGTGGTGAGCATACACAAATTGCAGCCTTCTGGCCCTAATGAGCAGTGTGCAGAAGACATCATGCATTGCAGCAATACCTACTTACGGACCTGCTTAGGCAATGATGACTCGCTGTATTCATATTCAGAGGACAATGAACTGATATGTCATTAGGTTATGGCAGGCCCAGAGGATCATTGCTTTTAAGCTAGGGAAACCAACTGAGTGGTGGGACCACATTATCATGCGGGTGTGGGATGAACTGTAGTGGCTACAGAATTTTCGGATGCACAAAGCAACCTTCCTTGAACTGTGTGCTGAGCTAACCCCTGGCTGATACCCTTTATTAGGTCCATGGTTATAGTTGTTTAATAATCTATCATCCATTGGCTCTCCTTTATCTTATAGCAACAGAGGTGTTAATTGCCCATTTCAGCTATCTTTCCCAGACATGAAAAAGAGTGGAGGTAAATTCAAAAGCTTGTCTTTTTCAGGAGCCAAAGTTGGCCCAATAAAAAAAAATTACTACCTCACACACTTTTTCCTCTCTAATATCCTGGGATCAACATGGCTACAGCACTAAAAACACCCACTAATTTTGGATGCTGAATTTGAGATGCCCAGGGATTGATTTTTCTCTCTACTTAGCATTTGTATATCACCTTTGACAGTAAGTTCAAAGCGCAGTTCCAGTCAACTTCAATTGCAGGGATAGAATTTTTGGCCAAGTGACATTATATTTTCCCCATTTGCAGTCCCCAGCCCCATTCACTGTACACCTTCCAAGTTCAAATTCCATGGCAACTTTAATTCTGGAATTTACTGGCTTAATTCTTGACTTTGCAACCTGAATGTTCCTTTAGTTTAAAAAAAAAAAACAAACCTAAATTTTTTACAATATTTTAAAAAACCCAACATGTGGAATCATAACAACTCCTACGTGGTCATCAGTAGTGTTGGCACCTTTGATCCACAGCCCATACATCTGGATTGTGAGCTGAGTAATTGGTAATGGTAGCCTGTTAGCCTTTATGAAGGCCAGTCACAGTGAGTTTGATATCTATTTGCTCCAGGAAACTAATGCTAAGGTTCAAGAATCTTGGTTTCCATTCCAGGTTCTACAGAGGAGGGTGATATAGGAGGCCCCCCCCCCAAAAAAAAGAAAAAGTCTACCCTCTTCCCTCTCTAGGGATGTTAACTGGCAAAGACAGTTTTTATCCAGTACAAAAGTAATACACTAATTGATGTGGAAATAAAGAGCAAAATTCCCATTCACTCCAAGAGGGCCAAATTTCACCCATAATGTTCATATTACATTACTGACAGCCTGTCTGCAGCTTAAATGAACACGTTTCAAATTTTAACAGATTTATACAGAATATTGAGACATAAAACGTGGACGTTCAGCAAAGAACACTACTGGATCACCAAAAATCCAGAGAACACAATGTTTCCCAATTGGGCCCCTTCTTTTTCTGCATCTTAAAGTCAGACTCCCCCCCACCATTATATTTACTTAGTGCAAAATACCATTCACTGTAGTGACCCTCGCTCAGACATGAAAGGGATAGGTGCAATCCCCGCCAATATTTATCAATACTGCTTCATTGGCCTGTGGCAAAAGCAAGTGTGTGATGCAAGATGCTCCCACTTTCTTCTAGGTCAGGCATGCTGCTTCCTATTCTTTTACAGGGCGTGGGGGGAAAAAAATATTTTCACTGCAAGAAATTCTGACTGTATAAGACTTTGATCTCATGCTTTAATCTCTGTAAACCTACTGTAAAGATAAAAATTGCATGGAAAACATCCTACTTCAAAACCATAGACTAAATACTTTTATATAAGGTACATGACCGTCTCCCATATGAAAAATACACATACCATATGAAATTATGTGTGTGATATATACACACACATACATATCATAAAAACACACATATATGCATATTGTTTGGGGAAAATGCTTTATACACCAGGATGCAAATCAATAATTTATCATTAAAATATTTGTACCTCTTTTTAAATGGTTCTTCATCTTTTAAAAAAAATAGTCACCTGAATGAGCTTCACAAGACACTCAAATTTAACCTAAATGAAACTGACACACTCAATTACAATAGGGATGTGAAAGTGTAACTGTGTAAATGGTTTACCAATGAGCCTGTGCTCATCAGTTAACATTCATGGTTACACGCTGGCTCTCGGTACGTGCGGTGAGCTGGTTTAAAAGCCAGCACACACCAACTTCTGGGGAACTGACTGCCATCCCATGTGTAACTGCTGAAATTGTCAGCGGTTACACAGTTACTGAATTACACACATTTTAACATGCCTAATTACAATAATCATAAGCAAAGCTTCAAACAAACCACATAATATCATATTTATTTCTGGTAAAGAAAAGTCTTAAAACACTGTTAACGAAATAAATGACTTACCATCACATTATAACTCTCTGCTACATCAACAGCCTCACTTATCACATTTTTGGCTGACCCCATAGAGTTTTCATACCTGTGTTAAAATAAATGTAACCAGTCATTAACTTTAGTTTATGCCAAATATATTTTTAAAAGCAATGTTTTAATTTTAATCCTAAATATCTAAAGATTAGTCAGAAAATGAAGTAGCATTTATATCATGCAATACCAATTTAGATTCTATAGGTACACCTATCATCTAAATATCTTATTAAAAGTTTAAATTTGTTTTATTAAAAAATAGCTAAAAATCCAGCAGAAGGTTAACAGAAGGAATACATAGCAAAGTTTAAATCTTCATTTAGAAATATCAGTAATGTGATAAAGTATATGTAATTGGAAAAATATTGTGTTCTTAAAATAGCAAAGGAATACATAAATGATGGAAATCTAAAACCTTTTTAGAGGAGGTAATATTGAAGTCCAGGACTTCCCAACTGCCTCATTAGAAGCTCCTCATCATGACTGGTGTGGAGAAAATAAATAAGGAAAAGTAATTTACTTGTTCCCATAACACAAGAACTAGAGGTCACGAAATCAAATTAATAGACAGAAGATTTAAAACAGACAGAAGGAAGCATTTCTTCACACAATCCACAATCAACCTGTAGAACTCCTTGTCAGAGAAAGTTGTGAAGACCAGGACTTTAACAGGGTTCAGAAAAGAACTAGAGAAATTCATGGGAGAAGTCCATCAATGACTATTAGCCAGGATGGGCAGGCATGGTGTCCCTAGCATCTGTTTGTCAGAAGCTGGGAATGGGCTACAAGAGGTGGATCACTTGATGATTCCCTGTTCTGTTCATTCCCTTTGCGGGGACCCGGTATTGGCCACTGTCAGAAGACAGGGTACTGGACTAGACGGAGCTCTAGTCTGACCCAGTATGACCATTCTTATATTCTCTGAAGCATCTGGAATTGACCATTGTTAGAGACAGGATTCTGGATTAGATGGACCTTGCATCTGATCCAGTGTGGCAATTCCTACATTCCTATGCATCATTGTTAAATGACACTACTATTTTTAATCTATAGTTGTGCCATTCTCCTGCTCTCAGACTGGTACATCAAACATCTTGTACCCCATGTAGTGTGCCGCGGTCACGGAGCCTTGCGGCTCCCATTGGCTCCGTTTTGTCCTTTGCAGCCAAGGGTAGCCGCAGGAAGCAGCATGGGCCGGGACGCTACTCTGCTTGTTTGCAAAGAGCACAACAGAGCCAATGAGAGCCGCGAGGCTCCGTGGCATCAGTAAATAAACAAACCGGGGTGGCCAGTTAATGTGTTTCTCAAAGTGATTTCGCAGAACACTTTCAAAAACACTGCTATAAACTATACACATTTCCCCCCACCCCTTGCCAGTAAACTTTTTAGCAGGCTGGCCAGCAGCCCAGCTCAGTCTCGGCTTGCACTGGGTCCTGGACCTACCCCCGCTGCGGCTCTGCATTTAAAGTGTATTAGGAGCCAGGCAGGCAGGCAGCCCAGCTCAGTTCTATCTCGTGCTGGGTCCAGAAGCTCAGACCCCTCCCCCCGGACAAGGGCTGCCCAGGGACTACACAATAGTCAACTAACAGATAAGAATTCATGAGGTTAATCGACCATTCAATTAACCGATATTTAACATCCTTAGTGCACACGGGGAGCAGAAGCTGCAGAGGTGGAGGAAGTGGGACAGGTGGCTCCACAGGAGCCAGTGCCCAAAGGAAGCCAGTTTAAAAGCTGGTTCCCCTCACATACCTGCTTCAGCCAGCCTGATACAGAGGCAGCAGCGGGGGGAGCATGACACCCACAATAATATGGATCAACACAGAGAAATGTAAAACATGGCAAAACAAAGGATGAAAGTGGTGAAGGTATACTCAACACTGTAAAGATTCAGAAAATTGTCTTTATACCTTAAAGTAAATTAGGCTCAAGATAATTTTAATTTCCCCACCCCCCACAATCAAATTAAAAGTATTTAAAGTAAATGAAATTTGGGCCTCAGAAATTTTTACAATAATCACTTTAAATTTTGGTGATCACATAAGGACAAGAGACCTTGATATCAAGAACTTTTAGCACAATAGTTTCCAATCACTACCGTCTTTATCAGTATCTATTATGATGTAGTATCTATGTAGCTGTAAATCTTCTTGCTGTCCTCACCCGCTAAACAGAAACTACCAATTTATAACCTAATCAAAGTTTTAAGTAGTTTCCAATAACACACTTGCTCAAGTCCCTCCTGCTAATTTCTGACATTTTACAATCACATACTTCTGTCTTTGTGTGTAGCTCCTTCATTATCAGACAATCAGAAACAGGGCAAACTACTATAGGTAAAGTGCTGTTAAGTACATAAAGAAGCAAATCTCTTTCAGGTATAATACTCTAAGGTGTTCCTTGCAACTTTAGTACAGGGAATAAAAACAGAACCATTTATTTTAAATTGATAATTTAATTATCTGCTGGATCAACGGTGCCCAGTATGCCAGAACTGGCATCCACTGAACAGCCATAGAATGTAGGCTGATCATAAGTCTAGGACCTGGATCAAATCATAAATTACAGCAGCTGTTCTAAAGAGACAACAAGAAGGAGTGGGATGGCACTTTAAAGACTAACATTTATTAGGGTATTAGAGCAGGGGTGGGCAATAATTTTTGACTGGGGGCTACTTCAGAAATTTTTTAAGTGGCCCAGGCTGCCCTGGAAGGGGCAAGGCCTCAGGCAGAAGGAGTGGAGCCAGGATACTTCTGTGTTCCCCTCCCCACAACCTGATTGGTCTGTGGGTGGGGGAGCACATGAAGTCTTTGCCCCATCCCTCCCTCCCCCCAGAGAGCCACCAGCTGTTCTGAAGAGCTGACATTTCCCTCTAGGCATTCGTGCCCCTGGCGGTGGGGAGACTTTGCATCTTCCCCCCTACCTCTAGGTCACTCAGGACCTGGAAATGGGAAAATACACAAAGTGTGACCCTGTCCACCAATTGAGTGCCACACTTAGGCTATGTCTACAGTGCCGGGTTCTTGCGCAAGATCTCTTGCACAAGAAAACGTCCACACTGGCCAGAACCACATCGTAAGAACGCTGAGCTCTTGCGCAAGAAAGCATCCACACTGGCGGGAAGCCCTTGCGCAAGAACATGTCTCCGGAAGCAAATCGGCCATGTCAAGAGGTCACCAGCAGCGTCTGTGGACATGCGCCAGACCCCCACTGGGAAACGTACTTAAAGGGACTTCTGGATGGCCATTTCCCTGTGGCTGCATGCTCACGGACCCTTTTGAGGGAGCGAGAGCCAGAACAGCACCTGTCACCTCTGATCCTGGCAAGTGCCCCTGGGCACCCTCGCTGCCACCGTCACAGCCATTGAGCCAGAGGAGGACCCCAGCCAGCAACATCCGCTCCTCATGGCCATTACAGAGGCTGTGGAGCTCCTCCACCAGGGAGCCACATTGCTCCAGCAGGAGCTGGAGACTGGGCAGCAGGTGCAGGACCTCGCCACGGCTGCAGCTGGGCTTGGGCACCCGCACCCCACCACTGACAGGCGCCTCTGGAGCTACGACACCAGTGGGGACTGGTGGGAGCACCTGGTGCTGGGACAATGGGGAGACCAGCAATGGGTGCAGAACTTTCAGATGCGCAGGGGGACATTCCATGAGCTCTGCACCTGGCTCACCCCCGCACTCCAGAAGCAGGACACCCGCCTGCGCCCCGCCATCCCCGTGGAGAAGAGGGTTGCGATTGCCCTCTGGAAACTGGCCACCCCGGACAGCTACCGCTCCGTGGCAAACCAGTTCGGGGTGGGCAGGTCCACCATCAGCGCGGTCATCCAGCAGGTAAGGCCCTCCGTGGACCACGGGCTCGTCCTGGGGGAAGGAAGGGGCCAGACCGGGTGGGGGGAGGCTGTAGGGGCAGGGGGAAGAACCTCACACAGGGGGTCACGCTGTTCCTCCTGCACACAGCCCCGCTGGTGGGGGAGGGGGAGATCCCGGGGGACAGAGGACCCTGGCCTGCGTGGGGGGAGGGGCCCCAGGAGCCCATGTACGCACTGTGTCTCATTCCATGCATCCCCTGTGCTCCCATGTGCCCCTCTGCAAGTCGTCAACGCCATCAATGATGTGCTGCTCCAGAGGGTGATCCGCCCCCGGGACGTGGGCACCACCATTGCTGGCTTCGCCAGCCTCAGGTTCCCGAACTGTGGGGGAACCGTAGACGGGACCCACATCCCTATCCGGGCGCCAGAGCACCAAGCGGCCCAGTTCATAAACTGGAAGGGCTACTGCTCTGTGGTGCTCCAGGCGCTAGTGGACCACCAGGACTGGTTCCAGGACATTTATGTGGGGTGGTCCGGGCAGGCCCATGATGCTCGCATCTTCAGGCACTCAGGCACAGGCTGGAGGCGGGCACCTACTTCCCCCAGCGGGAATTCACCATTGAGGATGTCAGGATGCCAGTCTGCATCTTGGGGGATGCGGCCTACCCCCTGATGGCCTGGCTGATGTGGCCATACACTGGCCACCTGGACCCCAGCCAGGCCACCTTCAACAGCCACCTGGACCGGGCCCACAATCCCGTCGAGTGCGCCTTTGGCCATCTGAAGGCACAGTTTAGGTGCCTCCTGACCCACCTGGACATGGGGGTGCAGCACATCCCGGAGGTCATCTCGGCATGTTGCGTGCTCCACAATATTATTGAGGGGAGGGGGAAGGCCTTCCTCCCGGGGTGGATGGTAGGTGAGGGCCAGGCCTACCAGCAGCCCCACATGGCTGCCACCCAGCAGACCAACCGCCATGGGGTTGGGGTCCGGGAAGCCCTCTGGGTGATGCTGGACCAGGCCCCACAATAGGCCACTCCTACACCTCTGACTGCAGGGATGCCCCCGTGCCCCCACTTCCCGCTCCCATCACCACCCCTTCCTGCCACCCTTCCCTCACCTCCCAATAAATACAATGCACTTGCTGTACATAAGGCACTTTTTTATTTACATGGGGAAGGGAGTGCACTGTGGGGAGGAGGGGACCCTGAACTGGGAGGGCCTCATGATGGATAATGGAGGCCTCTCCCACCCCCACAGGTGCCTCTGCCCCTCATGCCAGGTTGGGGCAGGCTGCACCAGGAGGTGCCGAGAGTGGGGGACCTCGGGAGGGGGCATGGGCAAGGCAGGGGGGACCTCAGGAGGGGGCATGGGCAAGGCAGGGGGAGGAGCGGGCGGAGAGCTGGGGGTGGCAGAGGGGGGCCTGGCAGCATTGGGCTGCTGCACAGGGCCCATCCGGTCGGCAATGGTGCCCAGGAGAGTGCAGACACGGTCACAGCGCTCCAGGTACTGGCCCCACACCTGCTCCCACCACTCTGCATCTGCGCGGATCTTCTCTGTCAGAGCGTGCTCCATGCGCTCAATCGCGCAGACGTGGCGGCGGAGCAGGTGGTGGCAGTCCCAGGGGCACTGCGACGGGCCCTGGATCCTTTGCGCTGGCGGGATGGGGCTGGAAGGTCCCTCGGTGGCAGGGGGTCCCACTGCAGGAGAAGCAGAGGAGGGCAACACGGTCAGTGAGCCCTGCCCCAAATGGTGTTCCAGAGCCCGGTGCCCTCCTCCCAGCACATCACGATGCCCGGGGACAGGTGTGGCTGGTGAGGGGGAATTCCCCTGGGGCAGCAGGAGGGGGGGGGTCCCAAGGTGGCCCAGGAGCCCCCAGGGGGGCCGCATGTGCTTGGGGGGCCCTGTTGTGCCTTCCCCAGGGGAAGCTACAGTGTCCCAGAGGTGGCCATGGATGTGTGCTGTGTGCCGCACCCTTTAGGCTGTGAGGGGTTAGGCCTGCAACCTTGGGGCTGGCCTACTCCTGGCCAAACCTCCCCCCACTGGTCTGGTCGAGCGGAATCCCTGGGGTCCCAGGCGTGTGCTGGGGCTAGCTGCCGCTTCTCTGTGCCACTTGGTCTGGCTGCACGTAGGGTTGCCGGATGGTTTCAACAAAAATACCAGACACACTTGACGTTACATGACAGTCTACATTACATCTTAGTTAAAAAATACCAGACATGTATATTTTCTCATTTTTATCCTCTCAATTTGTTTCCCGAACAGAAAGCTCAAAGACTGGACTGTCCGGTTCTAAACTGGACACCTGGCAACCCTAGCTGCATGAGGCTGCACGTGCTGCATGCCTCTGCACAGCATGTGGCCAGGCTGTGCCATGTGCCGCTACCTCTCCCCCCACCCTGTGGCCCTCCCCCCCCTTCTCCAGCACACTTACGAATGGTAGCCACTGCACTCACCAGACAATCCATCGCCGGCTTCAGAGGATGCCCGGGACACATCCTGACTGCTGCTGGGCCAGGATGGCGAGGTCTGGCTGTTGTCCTCTGCCACCTCCTCCTCCTCGTCGTCCGAGGACCAGACTCCCTCCTCTTCCTCCTCCTCCTCCTCCTCCTCTGGTGGCCTGGGTCGGACCACTAGGGTGGCCACCGCCGTGTCCACCTCGGACAGCAGGGGAGTGGCCCCTTTGTCCCCCAAGATCTAGTGCAGGCGGTGATACTGGGGACAGGCAGTGGCTCCGCCACCCCCACGCTCGCTGGCCTGCACGTAGGTGAGGCGCAGGTCCTTCACCTTGGCCTGGACCTGTTCCAGGGTCCGGGCCGGGTGTCCCTTTGCGGCCAGCGCCTGGGCCATCTGGGCAAAAGTGTGGGCATTTCTCCTCCAGGACTTGGGGTCCCGGAGGGCCTCCTCCTTTCCCCAGAGGTCCAGGAGGGCAGTCACCTTGGCAGTGCTCTAGCATGGAGCCCGCCACTCGGTGCCCCTTCGGGCCTGCTGGGTGCTCTGGGGTGGCTCCTCCATGGGGTCTGAGGGACCTGGCTGAGGCTGAGCAGCTGCCATTCCTCCCTCTGGCTGCTACCCGGGCTGCACGTGGCAAATGGCTGTGCTCCGTGCCTGTGCCTTTAAGGGGGGGGGCCCAATTAGGGGGAACCAACGAGTGGTGATTGCCTGTACGGAATGTCGGAGAGGCCACCTGTGTTTTTCACTGGAGGCCAATGCTTGCGCAAGTCCGCACTTGCCGAACGTCCACACTGCCCTCTTGCACAAGAGTGCCTGCGCAAGAGAGCTTAAGCCTGATAGAAAACAGCGTAGCTCTTGCGCAAGGAGCCGTCTCTTATCATGCCGTACTGTACATTTACTTGCGCAAGAGCAGATGGGCAGTGTAGACGCTCTGCCGTTCTTGCACAAGAAGCCGCGAGCGTAGACATAGCCTTAGAGTCACCTGTCAGCTGAGCAGCAGCTGGCAGTTGACTCTAAGTGCTGAGCCCCTTGCAGGATGGGAGGAGACTTTGCGTGCTTCCCCACTCCCCCAGGCCAATCAGGCCTTGGGGGCGAGGGGAGCATATGAAGTCCCCTCCTGTCCTGCAAGGAACAAGCAGCATGGGGAATTGGCCTGGAGGGAGCATGAAGTCTCTCGCTCCCAGCTCTCCAGGGTTGACTAAGTTCTGTGCTCTCCCCCGTCCCTAGGCCCCGATTGGCCTGGGGCTGGAGGAGCATCAGGACCTTCGCAGGCCAGATCAACCCATTTGGCAGGCCGGATGCAGCGCACAGAGGCCCTTTTCCCCACTTCTGTATTAGAGTTTTTGTAAGCTACAACTTACTTCTTCAGATGCAGAAAAGAAAAAAACAAACAAACAAAGACAGAAAGAGGAAAAAAGGTACAGAGTTTGGTTGTGGCAATAGTGCTAATTAAATCAGAATGCATAGAGCTAATCTCCAACAGTGGTGAGAAGGTGAGTGTACCTGAATGGGAAATTACTACTGTAATGCGAGAACCACTCAGTGTGTTTTTGTTAGTCTTTAATGTGCTACAGGACCATTGTTGTTTTTTAAGTTAGGCTACTCCTCTGAGACTTTCAATGTGTTTGTTTAGACCTTGGTTCAGGGTGTGGAATTTGAATATGAATTCCAGCTCAGCAGTTTCTCTAGGCAGTCTGTTTTTGAACGTTTTCTGTCGGAGAATGACAGCTTGCAAGTCCAAATGGCCAAGTAAGAATGGGGAGGGGGGCATTACTTGTCTAACACTGCTAAAGTCTTTTGATTAATACTCTGGTTCAGCTGCCCTGTGAACAAGACTAGTCACATTGGGGGGGGGGGGGGGAGTAAGCTATTTAGATACTGTTTGCCAAAGACAGTTTGCGCAACCAGGTAAATTATTTTTTCCCCCAAGCCCGAACAACGGAGGGAAGCGCACGGTTAAGCGCTAAGCGAAGGGGTCCCAAGCTCAGAGCAGAGCTCTCTCTCCTCCACACTCAGGAGCCCCACATCACGGGCTCCCAGACATCCCACGGCTTTTGGGGGGGGTCCCCTGTAGTAGAGCTTATGGGGCCGTTTTCGGGAAAAGCCTCCTCTCGTTTCTATGTGCATGGGCCCCACAGCAGCCTATGAGCGGCAGCCCCACTCCCACTCCCCGCA
The DNA here is from genome assembly GCA_032595735.1 of Pelochelys cantorii. Lineage (NCBI taxonomy): Eukaryota > Metazoa > Chordata > Testudines > Trionychidae > Pelochelys > Pelochelys cantorii. The sequence continues at coordinate 7,094,966 of CM064338.1, read as the reverse complement.
GCAGAGCTAGGCAAGTGTCCGGCTATCAACAACCCCTTGTCTGTCGGACCCATGTGCTGCCCCGGCGCTGGGAAGGGAGGCCTGTTCCCCGTCCGCCCTGAGGCAGCGGGGCAGCCAGCGAAGGACCAGGACCGGGACCGGCCAGCTGCCATCTTGTCCCCCCAGGCTCAGCAAGTCGCCCCTCCCCTTTACTCCGCGGAGCGCAATAAGCGACCCACACTTACACTCTCCTCTTTGCTGCGCTGTCCCGCCTGCGCGCGTCCCGCCGAGCTGATGTCATCGCATCCCGCCAGTGGCCGGTGCAGTGTCAGGAACAGCCTCCCGTCAGAGCTTGGCGGAGCAGGCCCGAGCCGCCTGCGCCTGCCCAGTACGAGCCGGCGAAGGCGCTGCCCTACCTTTGCCCGTAGTTCCTCGCCGCAGAACCTGCTTGGGCGCGGAGGGAGGGGTCAAAGGGGAGGCATGGCCAGGGCGGTGCAACAGGCAATAGAGCCCGGAGCAGGATAACTCCAGGGGAAGGGTAATGAGGCAGCACTGGGGTTTAAGAAGGGTGGCAGGGAGGAGGAGCCCCCACATATAGGGAGGGGTTAGGGCCCAGATGAGCCATTTGCTGTGATTGCCAGAACAGAGTGTGGGGTGTAAGGGAACTTCCCTGGGAAATCTCAGGACTGGCGCGTTGAGGACACATCGTGTAGCCCAGTGCCCAGATAACTGTAGTTCCGTCTGTGATTTTAGCATTTCCTACTTTCTGCTTGCACAAAACCTAACACCACCGCCAGGGTGGGCAAAAGAGGCAGTTCCGCTGTGGCCCAGCGATTTAAAAAGCTGTGGGGCTCCAGGTCAGCATTGCCACTACTGCTGTCCAGGCAGCATTGAAGGCTGGGTGAGAGAGAGACTAGCCTCCAGCCTTGCCCTTTCCACCTGATGGCTTGCTCCTGCTGGGGAGCCCAAGCCAAACACCTCTTCCCTACTCTGCCTTTGTCCTGCTCCTTCTCTGAGGTCCTGCCCTGTCCCATCCTTTCTCCAAGGTCACACTCCCCACTCACTCCATTCCTCCTCTCTGTCAATGGCTGGCTCATTTTCACGGGGCTAGCTTAGGGAATGTGGGAGAGGGTGAGGGCTCCAGCTGGGGGTGTGGGCCTAGGGATGAGGGGTTTGGGGTGCAGGTAGTGTTGCCAGATGGTTTCAACAAAAATACCGGACACACTTGATAAAAATTTGTCAACCAAAAAAGTATATATACATGATATGGGAAGTTTGATGACAATCTACATTACATTGTATATTTCACATTAGATTGTGCGGCTTTTATCAATTTATTTTTCAAACCTCATCTTTTGCTTCCAAACAAGTGAAAGGTATATTAAAAAAAACCCCCAAAGTTGACTTCTTGCTGACTCAACATTCATTCAATCTGTTGCATTCAACAATCCATAGATTACCCATGACACTAAAAATTCCTTCCGCACCAGCATTTGACACAGGAATTGAAACAGAACATTGAACCCGTTTTAATAAATTTGGAGCAGCAAGTTATTTACTGAAAAAATATTCCTTCCCTTCAAAGAGCGCTGCGAGAGACAAGAAAATGAAAGCTAGACAAAGGACAACACTGTTGCTAATCGTACATTTATAAAAAGAAAATATTCAGCGCTACTGCGTAGTTGTGTACTGCCTGGCTGGTAGACACGCTCATGCAGCGTAAGCGTGTCTACCGGCCAGGCAGTACACAACTATGTACTGATACTCATATCCAAGTGGCGAATCGGCATAGTAGCACATAGCACAGGCCTAGAGAGTGAGTGAGAATACTCGCACACAAGTCACATGATAGCACGATAATAATAAAACTTAATTAGAAAACACCGGACATTTATATGTCTGGTATTTTCTCAATTTGTTTCCCGGACGGAAAGCTCAAATACCAGACTGTCCAGTTCAAAACCAGACACCTGGCAACCCTAGGTGCAGGAGAGGACTCTAAGTTGGGGGAGGAACTAAGAGGTTCAGAGTGCAGGAGGGGGATCTGGGCTGGGGTAGGGGGTTGAGGTGGGGAGGGGAGGGGAGGGTGAGTGCTCTGGCGGGGGTGCAGACTCTGGAGTGGAGCTTGGGATGATGTGTTTGGGGGTACAGGAAGGTGCTCTGAGCTGGGATTGAAGGGGGATTGGGTTTGGGGCACAGGCAGGTGAGACTCCAGCTGAAGGTGTGGGCTCTGGGGTGGAGCTAGGGATGAGGAGTTTGGAGTGCAGGAGGGTGCTTCAGCCTGGGATCAGAGGGTGCAAGGGAGATAAGGGCGGAGGGAGGTTAAAACAATAATAATAATAATGTATGAAATGTATTTGTATTATTCATGCATAATAATAAGATTTATTATGACTAGGGACAATGTAGATATCAGAATGTCACACAGCCGCAGTGTAGTAGAATGGGAACACAAGAGTGAAAATAAAATACTGTTTTAAAGGCACTACTGCACGTCACTCTTGTTATCCCATTGCCACATGTGTCCTCCACATTGCTACAGCTGTGAACAGCCATGTCTGTATGCTCCCACTCTGCCATGCCTGCACACAGCCTTGTGTCTTTCCTCTGGCTATGCTCAGGCCACTCCCCCATTGCCATGCTTCAGTACACACACAGCTGTATGTTCTCTGCTTTTGCTCTCATTTGTCACGTCTGCATTCCCTTTGTCATGTACTCCTTGTACACAGGAGGTTGCAAGGCCATCTCCTACTAGCAGGTCAGGCTTCTGCACCAGATTTGGAAGGACTACAAAGCTTCCATCATGAGAGAGATCCTATGAATGTTCTCTCTTTCAGACATTTTAATGCGTTGCCAGGTATCGCTGTTACCAGCTCAAGTAAGCTATATCACACACCATCCCACCTTGCGGTTCAACATTCTAATACAGTTTTAGCATTCCATTATGCCATTCAGCCATGCCTTCATACAGCCACATCTGTTCATTGCCCCCACTGACACACCTTAGCCCAACCATGCTATCATGGCCCCACACCCTCCCCTCACTACCACACCTGAACATTGTCTTTCACTACACCATTGTCGTGACTGAGCATTACCACATCAGCATACTTCCCTTCATGATGCCTCAGCGCAGCCATAGCTGTATGTTACCCCTACTGCCACACTGTCCCCAATACCCACTACAACAGAAAACAAACGTGTTTGTGTTCTTCCCCATTTCCCTTGCCACACCTAAAATGGTATTCTGTATGCTGCCAAGCCTCAGTTTATCCACCTCTATACACTCCTCCTCAGTATCATGCCTGATCATGTTATACCAGATGCTACTATTCTAATTTGATATGCTATTATCTGATATTAAATCAGAATGGTAGCATTTTTAACCAGTTCATCCAGGCTATACAAATGGCTATACTTATGTAAAGCAGTGGAAAATCAGGTCTGTAGTGTCTTAAGTTTCAAAAACTCTGTTGTATCCATTGTAATGAAAGATGTTATAAATTATTCATTATTATTGGCATAATTTAGAATGACACAGAATGAAATGTAAACGATACTCAATAAATTATCACTATTCTGAAATGTGTGTTCTTTGAACAAAGTAAGACTATGCTCTTTGTAATTGTTGCTCAGTTTGCATTATAGAAAATAAATGAAAGACATTGTTAGCTGAAAAGCAGCAAAATTAAAATGCACAGATGTCAGTTTTCTAGTAAAAAAATCAGAACAAATAATTTTACCTGTTTGAAATTGTTAAGCAAACTGTTGGCTTTGTTGATGAACCTCTGCTACTATGTTGACAATTAAATAGAAATAGATTAAAGTTTGCAAAGTCCTCAGAGAACAAAATAAGCTTTATTAGTATAGTTCTTGGAAAGTGGTATAAAGAAAATCCACAGTCAAAATCTAAAAAAAAAGAAAAAGAATTTCTTTGTAATTAAAAGAGTAGCTCCAAATAATGAAGCCATAGGGGGAAAATGTCACAATCATAATCCTACTTGATGGCATTGTTGAAAAAAGCAGAAAAATCAAAGATGATTCATATCAGAAATCTTACCTGCAATGAGCAAGTAGGTTCTGACATGGGTATTAGGCAAACTAAGCAGTAAAAATTTAGCAAACTTTGAGGGATTAATCTCCTGTAAATCCTACTTTGAGGGCACAGGTGCTTGATCAGAAAATTCCAGAAGTACAGAGGGCAAGAACTTTTTCCCCAGATACAATTTCTAATTCTAAACTGATCAAGATTATGTGAGTCTTGACCCCAGCAGAATGACTTTGAATGTAATTGTAGAACTAATGAAAAATGATGAGAAAATCTTTGACACAGGCAAATTATCAAGAGAAGAAAATGATGTTCTATATTTTCCTTCTTGTAAAGTGTTATTGCTGAATGCTGAGTTGTACTTTTTTGCCTAATGTATAACATAGTATATAACGTTTTTGTGTTCTGTTTGTTTTATTATCCATATAATCATATTTCCTCTTTTCCTACCTTTGGTCATCTCAATGCATGACCATATTGCAAATAAACTTGTATGTAACATATCTGCATTGAGTTAATGTTATTTGGAAAATCTGTTATAATATTTGTGCCAATACATTTCATGGTACACACTTGGCAGTTCTTAAAACACACTGCAAAGGTATTTTGCTTTGTTGCTGTCAGGTATTAGCAGTGGGTACAGCTCAACTGGTTTGAACACAGTTAGCTGAAAGTGCAAAGACAAATTATGGTCAACACAAGTACAGAAACTGACCAAGTTTTAAATTGATTTTATAAATGTGATGTTAATAGTAGACTATCAGAAGTAAATATTGATAAGTTACAATATCTAAGTTAGACTAAGATGTTAGATTAAATTACTGTGATGGTTTGTGAATGAGAAAAAATATTTAAATTTGACTAATTTATTAAAGTTCCTTGAAAAGGAAATGCACAGTAAATCTGGAGAACTCTTTTATTTCAGTTTCCCATTTTTTATTTTTAAAAATATCTCTATTCAGAAATTTGGACAACTTAATCATATTTGTGTTTTTTGTAGAAACAGCAAATTCAGAAATATACTAATTTTGCAAAGTAACAACGAATGTAATACTCCTTTCAATAAATTATTTGAAGGGTTTTTTTTATCAGTGCCTAAACAGGACAAATGATCATCTCAATTTGATTTTCAAAATGTACACAGTTTTAACTGTGTGATATATAGTGTTTGTTGTACCCATTTTGGTCCCAGGATATTAGAGAGATGAAGTAGGTGAGGTTATACCTTTTATAACTTGCATCGACTTCTTTTGATGAGAGAGTTCACACAGAACTCTCTGGGAAATGTGCTCAGTGTGTCACACAGCTAAGTAGAAAGTGGATTAGATCAGGGGTTCTCAAAATGGGGGTTATGACTCCTCAGGGGTTGAGAGACTATTATGGGGTGGACAGAAGCCATCAAATACAGGTGATGGGCTGGATCTACCCATCAAACATTAAGAGGTGGTCCACAGCTCAGGCAGGCTTTCTGCCTGCTGCAATCCCACACACTACTCAAAATGGCTGACTTCTGGAGTCAACATGTCCCTGTGTCTCTGCGCCCCATGATTGAAAAGGGGTCTCCATGCATTGTTCCCATCCCCAGCACAATCCTTACAGCTCCCATTGGCCAGAAACCGGCCAAGAGGAGCCACAGGGGCAGCACTTGCAGGTACATGCAGCACGTGGAGACCCGCTGTCTCCCTCTCTCCAAAGGGCATGCTGTATAGAGACACACATGCTGGCCACTTTGAGCAGTGTGGGGGCTGCAGCAGCCAGGAAGCCTGCCTGAGGGGCCCACTGGGTTGACATCCAGGAGCTGCCTAGGGTAAACACCTCCTGGCCAGGGCTTGCACCTGGCACCCCACCCTCTCATGCACCTCAATCTCCTAACCAGAGCTGCGTACGAGATAGGGTGCTGGAGTGGAGGTACAGGGTCTGAGCAGGAAAGGGGTGCAGGAGCAGATTTGTGTAGGGGGTCTGGATTGGAGGTAGGGTGCAGGAGTGGACTGGAGGTGGGGGGTCTGGGCAGGAGGGGTGCAGGGTCTGGGCAATAAGAGGGGCGCTAACTTGGTGCAGCTCCCTGGGGATGCACATAGCTCCGTATCTCCTGCCACTCCCGCTCACCACCCCTTGCTGCTCCTATTCACCATGATTATGGCCAATCAATCAGAGCAGTGGGGGAAAAGCCTCAGGCAGTGCTTTGCTGTGCTGCCATTTCCCCAACAGAGGGGAGAGGGAAGGGAAGAGCAGCAGTGCATGGAGTGGCTTCCTCCAGCCCTGGTTTGTCTGACTCCAGCCCTCAAATCTCAGGGCTCCCCCCACCATCAGAGAGTCAGCACTGGTGCTCCAACCCCTGTTTTAAGGGATCATTCATGATGGGGGGGGGAGGGGAAAAAAAGGCTGGGGAAGTTAAGTGGGTTATAGATTATTATATAACTCCATGTCTCTTTTTCAGTCTGAGTTTTACTATCTGGCAAAATTATGAATTTAAGCTCATCTTTTGAAGGTGTTGTGCAGGTTTCCTTTGAGGATGAGGACTGAGAGGTCAGGCACAGAGTGACTGCTTTGAAAAGTGTTCACCCACAGGTGACAGTGTTTTTTCTCTTTTTATCATTTTCTGTATGAGTTTGAGAGCACAGTGATTGTTTCATTATACGCACATAGTTGTTATTAGAACATTTAATGCATTTTTCAAAGAGACATTATTAAAGGTACATGAGTAAATTATTCCATTGCAAAGGAAAGATAGGAAGTATGTCAAGAGACCCCCTTGTCTTAACCAGGAGATCTTGAATTATCAAAAAAGAGTCTTACAAAACAGGGAAACAAAATCAAATTACAACAACTGAATAAAAACAAATAATAGAAGTATGTAGGGGCAAAATTAGAAAAGCACAAAATGAGCTCAAACAAGCTAGAAACCTAAAGAGTAATAAGAAAATATTACAAATACATTAGAAGTAAAAGGAAGATCAAGAACAGGGTAGGTTTGTTATTCAGTGAAGTCGGAAAAACAATAAGAACTGTGGAAGTGGCAGAGATGCTTAATTTCTTAATAATAACCTGACTGAATTAACCTTGTTATCTCTAGCCTTATTCTGGCCTGCATATTTATACCTGCCTCTGGAAATTTCTACTACATGCATCTGACGAAGTGGGTCTTTGCCCACAAAAGCTTATGCTCCAATACATCTGTTCATCTATAAGGTACCACAGGACTCCTTGTCAATAATTTTTTTGTTTCCACTTTCACCAAGAGCATTGGTGGCAATTGAACATCTAACACAGTGAATGCAATTGAACAAATAAATTAAAGACTCCATTTGCAAACATCTAGAAGATAATAAATTGATAAGTAACAGTCAGTATGGATTTATAAAAAAAAAAATCATGTCAAACCAACCTGATAGCTTCCTTTGACAGGATAATGCAACTTGTGGATAAGGGGGAGGCAGTAGATGTGGTGTATCAATACCAGTGGTTTGCAAACTTTTTGGCCCATGGACTGTCTCCAAACCTTTCTGCGGACCACCAGCTGCTAATGGAAACTCACCGTTAATTATATAATTACACCCGAGCCATTTTGCTAGTGCTGTAGCTAGGGAAAACGGTTTACTTTAACCAGTAAGAAAGGAAATATTTACTGAAAGTTAAGTACTTTAACTTTCTCAGTTAGTTTACCAAATTTCATTTTAAATAAAGTAAAATATGAATTTACGTTTGTGGCGGCATGTCGGGGTTGCCCCGCCGCCTGCACCCCCGTAGTGGCACGAACAGACTCCACCAGCCAGTAGAATAGAGGGAGTTTATTGCTTCTCCAGGATACAGCACAGCATAGATGTACTCTGGTTACAGGGCGGCCTAGGATGCCTCAGCCCCCCCCTTGAGATGGGGGAGGTGGGCCCCCTAAATCCCAGCCCCTTCCTTGGCTGCTTCCTCCATGATACCAGACAGAAACCAAACTAGCTAACTTCCAGCCCTGCCCCCCAGCCAGGGCTCCACTCCGCCTTCTTCCCATTGTTCCGCTCCCTGGAAGGTAACTGGTCGGACAGGTTCAGAGCCCCCTTGCATAATGACTCATCCCCTGCCCTGCTGGGCCGTGCTACAGACAGCAGCCAGCGGAGGTCACCCACAGCCCACTGCCCAGCATAGCAATGAGCAAGGTACCCACACTACGTCACAGTTCTCCCCCCTCCGAGAGCGAACTGAGCAGGGTCACTCCACTCGTGACCTAGGGAAGTTCGGGTCCTCTGTGTGGGAACCCGCCCTGGGGACATGGGTGCTCCCCTTGACTCGGGCTGGCCGCGGCGAGGCCCCACATGAATTGGCTTCCCTCTGTCCCCTTGCTGCACCGCTCTGGGGGGACTGGCACAGGCCTGTCCTCTGTGGTTGCACCCACCCTTGCACTGGCCTTGATCTCCGGCCAGGGTCTCTCGGGCTGGGGCCATGAGCTCAGCGAGCCTTCCCTGGACAGCCAGGGCGTCTTCCACCCCCGACGCTCCATCCAGGGAGGTCTTCCCCTCCCATAACTCTCAGCAAGCCCAGGGGGTCCTCTACATGGGGTAGGGGCCCTCAAGCAACTTTCCTCCCGTCTTCAGCCTTCCCACCCCTCTGGCAGGAGTTGCAGGACCGGCAGTACCGCTGCATGGCCGCAAATATCCCCGGCCAATAGAAGTGTTGAAGCAGCCTCAACCGGGTGCGCCAGATCCCCCAGTGGCCCACAACGGGGATATCGTGGGCCAAATACAGCAGCTTGAGGCGATACTTTTGGGGGACTACTAGCTACCGCTGGACCCCCCATGCCCTTACCTTCCTGGGGGGAAGCCATTCCTGGAACAGGAAACCCTGCTCCCATAGGAATTTCTCCTGGCCTCCTCTCCCCAGGGGCTGAGCTGCACGGAGGCCAGCCCAGTCCCTCAGCCTCTGCAAGGAGGGGTCTGCCTGCACCTCAGCCTGGAATTCAGCCGCTGGGGCAGGGATTGGGACCTGTTCCCCGCCCTTGCCTAGGTCCAGAGTCCCAGCTTGGCTGGACCCCGTGTCCACTGGGATGGGACCCTGAGGACTCTGCATGGAGTCCTTCCCTGGATCCAGGTTGCCAGCCCCTCGCTGGCTCTGGCTCCGGCTCCGGGCGGTGACTAGAGCCCGCTGGGATTCATGGGGCCACTCCTCTAGGTCATTCCCCATCAGCACTTCTGTGGGCAAGTGCGGGTGCACCCCCACTTCCTTGAGACCTTCCTTGGCCCCCCATTTCAGATGCACCCTGGCTACAGGCACCTTAAACAGGGACCCGTCTATGCCCTTCAGGGTCAGCTGAGTGTGGGGTAGTACCCAGTCTGGGGCCACTATGTCGGATCAGGCCAGCGTCACCTCCACCCCCGTGTCCCAGAAACCCGTCACCTTCCTGCCATCCACCTCCAGGGGTACGAGGCACTCGCTCCGCAGGGGCCGCCCTGCCCCCACCCGGTACACGGAGAAATCCGCCTCCCAGGGGAGGTGCACTGAGCATCTTCCCCCCCACTCTGAGCTGAGGTTTGCCTGCCAGCCCCTGCCTCTGGGGCAGCCTGCCCTTCCTCCAGCTCCAGCCAGTTAACCCTGGAAAGTCCCAGGTCATGGGACCTGGTGCACTGAGCCCTCTTGTGGCCTTTTTGCCCACAGCGATGGCAAGTTAGGCCGTGCGGGCCCCTTTGGGCTGTCTCTGTCCAGGCCCTGGCTGGTTCTCTGGGGCGCAGACGACTTGTCTCTTGGGCTCACCTCGTAGATGACTCTCTCTGTCGCTCAAGCAAGATCTGGTCTCTGCGCGATTCTCTCTCTCTCTGGGACTCCCGTTCACACCCGGACTGGCTCTCTGAACTCATCTGCCGGCCTCCCAGCTTCCTGGGGGTTCTCCAGACTTCGATCTTTGAGCCACAGCCTCAGGTTGGGTGTGCATGCTTCATAGAACTGCTCCATCATGACCAGCTTGAGCAGTTCCTCTGCGGTCTGGGCTCCGACTCCAGACACCCACTTGCGGCAGTATCGCGCCAGGCAGGAGGCCATATCCACATAGGTCTCCCGTGGCCCCTTCTGCACCCCCCGGAACTTTTTCTTGTACATCTCGGGGGGTCAGCCCGAACTTGTGCAGCAGGGCCTCCTTGACCTGCTGGTAATCACCTGGCTGTAGGTCCTCTAGCTGATTGAGCACCCCGGCAGCCTCCTGGTTCAGTGTGGGGATGAGCTCCTGTAGCCAGTCAGCTGGGGGGACCTGTTGCGGTCCACAGGCCCTCTCAAAGGAGCTGAGGAACCTGTCTATGTCACCCACATCCTTCAATTGGGCCACCACGGGCTTCTCCAAGCATCTGGCCGCCCTGGGCCCTTGGGGCCCCTCCCCATTCAGCACAGCCGGGGCCCTACTGCTTCTCCGCTCTGCCATGGCCAACTCATGCTGTCGCTGCCTCTCTCGGTCCTGGCGGTCCCCCTCAATATCTTGGCGCTCCTTCTCTCGGTCCTCCACTTCCAATTCCTTCATCCGCAGCTGGATCTCTAGCCGCTGCAGCTCTGCTGGGCTGGACCCTCCCCTGGGCGGACTATGGTTTGCAGGGTTCCTCTGGGAGGCTGTCCCGTCTCTCTGGTGGGCTCCAGTGCTCCGCCCACCCTCAGAGCTGGACACGCTCCCGGGGGGGGGGGGTGTCTGGCTGCTCCCCACTGGGACAGGATCCCAGCCCCGTGACTGGTCATTGTCTTCCAGCCGGGCAATCAGCTGGGCCTTGGTTGCGTTCCGCACAGGCAAGCCCCTCTCTCTGCACAGCTTCATCAGCTCTGCCTTCAGGAGTCAGGCGTAGGCCATCTCCCTGCTGGTCCCCTTGGTGCAGACTCACCGGCCTAGTGCTGCAGCGCCCCATGATTCCCAGGAACCGCTTCACTCTGTCTCCAGCACGCCTGGTTCTAAGCCCCTTCCTTCTACTGCGCCTTGTCACTCGCTGCTAGGAGCTCCATGCATGGGGTGCAATGCATCCCACTCCTGACACCACTGTGGCAGCGCGTCGGGGTTGCCCCGCCTCCTGCACCCCCATAGTGGCACAAACAGACTCCACCAGCCAGTAGAATAGAGGGAGTTTATTGCTTCTCCAGGATACAGCACAGCATAGATGTAATCTGGTTACAGGGCGGCCTAGGATGCCTCAGCCCCCCCTTGAGATGGGGGAGACTGGGGCCCTAAATCCCAGCCCCTTCCTTGGCTGCTTCCTCCATGATACCAGACAGAAACCAAACTAACTAACTTCCAGCCCTGCCCCCCCCCAGCCAGGGCTCCACTCCGCCTTTTTCCCATTGTTCTGCTCCCTGGAAGGTAACTGGTCGGACAGGTTCAGAGCCCCCTTGCATAATGACTCATCCCCTGCCCTGCTGGGCCGTGCTACAGACAGCAGCCAGCGGAGGTCACCCACAGCCCACCGCCCAGCATAGCAACCAGCAAGGTACCCACACTACGTCACAATGTTCAACACAAAAGGTTTCAACATTGTCTTTTTGGCAGGAGCGTGAAACCTTTTTTGGGTCAGAGGCAACTAACTCACAGAACAATCAGTTGGGAATTAAGCAACAAAAAACCCTCCAAAAATCCCCGACTCTCACTGATGTGGCCCCCAACTGAGACACCTCACTCCCCTGGCGCTCCAGCCCCATGGAGGGGGACAGGGAGGACTGAGGTTCAAGGCTTCCCATAGGCCAGATTAAGTCTTCTGGAGTTCCAGGATTAGTGGATTTTGTGGACCCCCTGGGTCTTGGGGGGCAAAATGAGGGGTTCAGTGAGCAGGACAGAGCTGCCAATGAGTGGGATGAGGGTGCAGGATCTGGGTAGGAGGTGAGGTGCAGGAGGGGGTGAGGGTGCAAGGTCTGGGTGGGAGATAGGGTACAGAAGTAGGGTGTCGGGGCAGGAGCAGGCTGGAGGTAGGTCTCTGACCAGGAGAGAGAGTGCAGGAGCAGAGTGGGGATAGGGTGTCTGACCCGGGGGGAGGGTGCAGGAGCAGAGTGGGAGTGCAGGATCTCAGTCGAGGGATTGTACCGGGTTGCCTCACCTCGGGTCTCCCCCTGACCCAGCACCCCGAGGCTCCAGGCCCTACTCTGCAGGCCCCGAGGCCGAATCACTGTCCCGCAGGCCTAGTCGCAGTTCCGCAGGCCCTGAGGCCAAATCACTGTCCCGCAGGCCCAGTAGCCTAATCACAGTTCCATAGCGAGGGATTGGGTAAGGGAGCCCAGACCCTCCATCTCCTCTGGGCCCCACCCCAGAGCCCTATCAGTGGTGGGCAGTTCCCACCACTGGCTTAGCGGGGAGCTCTCCCCAAACCACGCTGAGCCTGCGGGGTCACTTCCCATGCCCCGCCCTGGGCTGCTTCCTACCCCGTCCCCCTGGCTACCGCAGACTCTACCATCATGTCCAGATCCAACGTCGGTGGCTGGGTTGGTTGGTCCTATGGCAATGGCGCGTGCGGTGACGGTGGCGAGATTGGCTGCAAGGTGTGGCCAGCAAGGCGGTAGAGATCGTCTCGAGGGCAGTGTCAGCAGCACTGGCAGCAGTAGCTGTGGCTCCAGTACTCTGGCAGGAGCTCCTTCCCCTCCCAAGGTCAGCCCCAACTTAGCTGAGCTGCAGGCTTTTATACCCAAGCTGCACTGGGAGCATGCTCAGCAGGGTCACAGGGGAGGGGCGTATTCCCCCCCATAGGCTGGCCTGCCCCGTCACAGGAGTAGTGAGAGGAGGGTGGGGTACAGGGACTGGGCATGAGGGAAAGGAGGCACTTACCTGCTTTTGTGCCCCCCACCACTCTCAGGCATCATGTAACATGGTCTCCTGTTGCTCCCATTGGCCAGAATCCAACCAATGCGAGCAGCAGGGAAAGCCTCCAGGCAGCTCATCCACATGCTACTGTTCCACCAGCTGAGGGAGGGGGAGCGGCAGCGCGCAGAGCTGCTTGTGGCTCCGCTTCTTCCCCGTGAGCCAGATCATGAAGTGAGACTCAGAACTTCCTCCCTCCCCCAGCAGGAAGTCAGTGCTGGCGCTCCAACTTCATGAGGGGTGGGGCGCGAAGCTGGAGCACCAATGCAGGCTCCATGCTGCAGGGGGACTAAAGGGGAGGTTGAGCTTGAGCCGCAGACCACCCACAAGGCGTCCGCAGACCACTAGTGGTTCGCGGACCCCACTTTGAGAAACACTGATCTATACTTTAGTAAGGCATTTGATAGTTTCACATGACCTTCTCATTAACAAACTAGGAAAATACAACCAAGATGGAGAATACATAACTGGTTGAATAACCGTTCCCAGAGAGCACTGGTGACCGCTGGGGAGGGACACACGTGGAGTACTGGCCATGTGACCACCCCCCATGTGACATCTCCCCATGCCACCCCTAGCTTGTGGGGAGGGACCTACTTCTTCCCATCCCTGCCCCACTCCACCTCTTCTCTCCAAGCCCTTTCCCCCAAGCATCATGACTCAGGGACATAGTGGGGGCCTGGTATTGGCAGCAGGGATCGTCCCCCTGTGCACTTACTGGGGATGGTGGTGGAAGCGGAGCATCCCAACCCCAGACCTCTCTGTTCCCCTGGCTTTCAGCCACACCACTTTACTGGTGAATGAGGGCTGGTTCCACCCCTTCTCTCAAGTCCTCTCCCTCAGGTGATGCCGCTGGGAACTGGGGGAGCAAAGCAGGCTGAGGCCAGGTCACTCCTCTTCCCATTGCTGCTGATAAATGTTTGTGCTGTTACCCACACAAAATTCTCTCTGGAACTAGGGGTCACCAAATGAAATTTGCAGGTTTAAAACAAACAAAAGAAAGTTTTCCTTCACAAAGCACACAGTCAACCTATGGAACTCCCTGCCCAAGGATGTTGTGAAGACTAGGACTTTAACAGGGTTCAAAAAAGAACTAGATAAATTTATGGAGGTTAGGTCCATCAATGGGTAGGAATGGTATCCCTCGCCTCTGTTTGTCAGGGGCTGGAAATGGATGATAGGAGAGGGATTACTTGATGATTATCTGCTTCTGTTCACTCCCTCCTGGGCATCTAGCATTGGCCACTGTTGGAAGACAGGATACTGAGCTAGATGGACCTTTGGTATGACCTAGTATTGGCCATTCTTATGTTCTCTCATTCACACACTCCAAGGGCACCCACCCTTACCTGTTCTTAGGGCTCAGGTGTAACCTTCACAACATAGGCACCCACCTCTTCCTATTTCTAAGGCTCAGGCATAACCTTCTCAATATAGACACCCATCCTCACTCGTTCCTAGGGCTCAGGAATAACCTTAGAATCATAGAATCACAGAGCTGGAAGAGACCTCAGGAGGTCATCAAGTCCAGCCGCCTGCCCAAGGCAGGACCAATCCCAACTAAATCAACCCAACCAGGGCTTTGTCAAATATAGGCACCCACTCTCACCCTTCTGTGTGCTCAGAAGTAACCTTTTCATGCTATGAGCTTGTGGGGTCTTTTACCAGTGAAAGAGCCTCACACTTATCCTACTTAATCACTATTTATTAACAATCTCTAAAACCAGAATGTGCACACTAAGCATACAATGGTCACCATTCCCCCTAAGACAGATGAACTTTCCTCAATGGCCAGTTAGGAACAGGTCCATCTGGGGGACTCCAGTTTCTCCACAGTGCTATTGCCACAGGGTTGAAGTCTGGCAGCTCTGACCTTGGACCTGTGTCTTGGAGATGGTTCCCAAAGAACTTCCTTTTGAACCTCAGTTTATAAAGTGAAACTTGAGTCCTGCTTAGCTACCTCAACCAATTATTTTACTAAAACTTTACTCTCTAATCTTAACATAATGTAACACAGGGCTTCTCAACACGTGGCCCAAGGTGTGGTTTGGATTTATGGTGCGGTTAGGGTTGATATGTGTTTTAGTAGTTAAATTCCTGGACTGTTGTGAAGCCAAAACAAAAAAGTAGTCAATATAATGGTCTTCTGTTGATATGCGTTTTAGAAGTTAAATTCATGGACTGTCATTGCTATTAAAAGTACTGTCATATGGGTGGAAATCAGGTAAATATTGCATTTAGCAGAACTGACTTAAATGGGACCTGCATGCTGTGTAGTCTTGTCTTAATTTTTGTATTCATGCCTGTCAGTGTGAAAGAAGCTATTTGCATATATTTGCATGTATATGCAACCACACTTAAGTTGTGCATATGCTGAGAGTATTATTGTGGCCCCCAGAGCTTCCAAAATTGAGTAGCCCTGCTGTAACAGAATTATCTAACCAATTATACCCCACCACGTTAATTGATTTACACCTAGCAAAATGAATTATACTGCTGACAGAAACAATTAAAAACCAGAAGCTTCAGGGGGTAGCCGAGTTAGTCTGTTACAGAAAAAAAACAACAAATGGTCTGGTAGCACTTTATAGACTGACAAAACATGTAGATGGTATCATGAGCTTTCGTGGGCACAGCCCACTTCTTCAGATGACCGGAGTTATGAGTTTGGGATGTGTACACCCAAAATAAATAGGAGAGGGGAAGGGGAAGGGGGAGGGAAGAAAAAGGGAGGGGGTGGGAGACAGAGCATCAGTAAGTATCTGAAGATAGACTCCCATGTCAGGAAGGATACAACACAGAGAGCTGTTTGCACCTTCAATGGTTGTTAAATTGGTAGTGTCCCAGATCTCTGTGTTGTATCCTTCCTGACATGGGAGTCTATCTATTGACTTTGATTTTTATCTGCTTCGGTTTAACTACCAATCTTCAGATACTTACGGATGCTCTGTCTCCCTCCTGCCTCCTTTTTTCTTCCCTCCCCTTCCCCTCTCCTATTTATTTCAGGTGTACACATCCCAGACTCATAACTCCGGTCATCTGAAGAAGTGGGCTGTGCCCACGAAAGCTCATGATACCATCTACATGTTTTGTTAGTCTATAAAGTGCTACCAGACCATTTGTAATTAAAAACCAGACAGATCATACATACATGCAATAGGAAAGTGGGGACTATGATAATAGAACAATAAATGAATAAGGATTTCACAACCCCAATTATCAATGTTTCTTGCTAGACAAAATGCTATGAAACAAAGTTCTCTTTAACAGTCTTGAGATCTGTTTCTTTCTCTGGTGATATTGGGTGCTATTAGGACAGGGTCTCCTTAGCATCCTGATATTATATTATTTTAATGCAATTTAGATGGAATGTGAGTATGTGAATTCTTGCTTTTCAGTTAATGGCTGCTGCTCTTTCCAATGCAACCCGCATTCATTGCAGATGAAGGTCTTACATATGACTACAAAAAAAGTAACCCCTGCTGTTGTTGCAAAGCCCGGGACAGCTCTGCTTGCAGGCCCCATGCCCCTCCCCGCTTTTGAGGGTGGGCTTGTGATCCTTCCCCCTCTCATGTCACCCCTGCCAGAGATTAGTAATCAATGATTCACAGTCATGCTGGAAGGGCATTGGTGGGGCATCAGTTTAGGGACTTGTTCTTTTCAATATCTTCAGCAGTTATTCAGATAATGGCATAAAGAGTACACTTCCAAGTTTGCAGATGATATCAAGCTAGGATGTGTTACTAGTAAGGATGTTAAGGACTAGTCGAGTTAATTAGTTGATTCACCCCCTTGCTGCCTCTGTCAGAGGCAGCAAAGGCGGGGGGAAGAGAGGGTACTTCAAAGCAGCAGCATTGTGTGGAGCCCGGGGTCAGCTGGGGACTCCCTAGCTGACCCTGTGCTCCCTGTGGCATTTCCAGGGAACCCAGAGTCAGCTGGGGACTCCCCAGCTGATCCTGGGCTCCAGCACTGTATTTCAAAGCACTCAGAGCCTGGGGTTCTGCAGACATGCCACTCAGAGCCTGGGGTCAGCTGGGGAGTTCCCAACTGACTCCAGGTTCTGCAGAGTCCCCTCCTCCCCAGAAAGCCAGAAGGAGAGGTTGAGGAAAGATTTCTTTCAGAATGTGGTCCCCATTGATCATGGGTTGTAAGTGTTTAATTATAACCCAGGTGTTCCAGTGTGGGGTGGTAGGTGACAACTACAGATGTGCAGTTGGAGGGGGTTTCTTTCTGTACTGAAGCAGGTAGGACTTATATGCCCTGGTCTTTATGTGCTTTTTATTGTGCCTTAACTATTGTTGTAGGTAGGGTGAAGCATGGGTAGCAACCCATGCTCCAGTCCATAATTAGGTGCAATTGAAAGATAAGTGTATAGCTTGTTTATCAGAGTGTTTAAACTATTTGGGATCCTTGGGAATACATGGAACATAAATATAGGAGATCCTTTTTTCCCCCTTTTAAGAGACAGAGTGCGTTCAGGAGCGGTTGTGGAAAGGCGGATGTTGAATGGCAACGACATGGACTTAGCCTCACGAGTCAGTGGGTAGAAGAGGGCACTTGGCTATCAGGGCTCCCTAGTCCCAGCTCAGGATGGCGGTAGGGGCTAGTGGGTGGAGAGCTGTGCTTGGGCGGGACTCCCTCAGCGTACGTGGGGGAGGCGGAACCGAGTCTCTCTGAGCCAGGCGGGGTCTGGGGTCGCTGGGCACAGCCCCCGCCCCCCCCCTCTGCAACGGCTGCTGCCTGCCGGGGCGGGGCGCTGTGTCCGGCTCTGCAGCCGCGCCTCAGCCCAGCGAGCCGCCAAGCAGGTTACCCCACGCCAGCCTCCTGGTCCCGGCCTGCCGAGGCCGGCAGCCGCGGCGCCGCTCGCTCTCCTCCTCCTTCGGCGGAGCCGTGGGCGCCATGCGGCCCCCGCCGCTGCTGTGGCTGGGCCTGGTGCTTGGGGAGGTGCTGGGCACGGCGTGCGGGGAACCCAGCGACCAGCACTACGTGGACGGCGAGCACCGGGCCGACTACGACCGGGAGGCGCTGCTGGGAGGCCAGGTGAGCGGCCCGGGGCCACCTCAGACTCGCTCTGGTGCCTGGGGAGTTTCCTGCCCTTCATGGAGCGGAGGAGACAGTCCGCAGCCGCGGGAGCCGGGCGATGACCCTGAGCGGGGGAGACTCCCTGAGCTGCAGCGAGTCTCCCAGCGTGAGAGGCTGTGAGCGCTGCTGAGGGACGAGTCCCCCCTCCCGCCTTCAAATGAAGTCTGGTTGTTGTGTGACTTGTGTTTTGGTGGGAGGCGAGATGTTTTTAATCTGCCCCTCCGCTCAGAAGTGGCAGGGCCGTGCCGGTTTTGTGTAAGTTTGCTCCGTTTGTTTTCCTCTTTCCAAAGGACGAAGCAGAGGAATATGCCAAACTCAGCCCCGAGGAACAGCAGAAGAGACTGAAGGCCATCATAAAGAAAATTGACTTGGACTCGGATGGATTCCTTACTGATGGTATCGACTGCACACACATTTGGTGTCACGGGAGGGGGACACTGACATAGTGGGGAGGGATTAAAAAATAATGCAACTCGATACTTAAAAAGCTTGAGCTGCGGACAGCCGAACAAATGCAGCCAAGTTGTTGTGTCTTTGTCTGCTGAAAGAGTCTTGTGTGACTGTTGCTGCTTGTAGCTTTGTGAAGCCATTGTAGAGAGATAGTGACAAGTGATTGGTCAAATTCACTGCTCCTTTCCTGTGGCTAAGCATTAAAGTTGATGGGTTGATTTTGCTCTGCTGCTCACAAAAGCTAAAAAAGAGGGAAAAGCAAGTGGTGGAGTTGTTAACATGAGAGAATGGCTCCATGTGTGGAGATGGAGGGACAGGTAGCTGAGATTCTCCCACATCAGAGCATTTTGATAGTGAGTTCACTCTCCTTTGCAGCAGTCAGAAGGGAGAAGCTGTACATACATCAAACATACTAGCTAGAGCAGGGGTGGGCAAAATCTGGCCCATGGGCTGCATTGGGCCCGCAAAGCCTTTCCCTTGTCACTATTTCTTTAGAGGTATGCAAGCTAACATTTTCAAAGGTGTCTGTCAGAACTAATAAGTTGGAGTCTAGGGCTGGAAGGAGATTTGGCATGGTTAACATTGGTGCTTTGACATTAGTGCTCAACTTTTCTGATCAATGGCAATAGGCTTTGTGTATACCGATGTCAGTGTTGTGTGTCAAATGCTAGAAAATAAAGCAGCATTGCTAACTGGAGTTAGCCTGCATGTGTTTCTCACCCATGACAACAATGAGGATTTAAATCTTTGGTGGGCAATGCTGTTTTCACGCACTGTGTAAGACTTGGCATCTGTGCATACTGAAAGGTTAATATCTTTTTTAAAAGAGTGTCTTTGTCTGATTCCTGAAGTAATAGAGATTCTGCATTCAAAACCTACTAAACAATTCTGTTGGTGCTATACAAGCCAAAAGAGACTTCATCTTATTCTCCTAAAATTGTATTATTTCTTTATTGCTAATGGAAATGAAATAAAACAAACTTACTTTAGCATAAGAGACTGCTGGGAAATAGTGGGAGGGCAGACTGGTTGAATAAAGAGGTGCCGTTCCTACATTTGGCACCTTTTCAGAATTGCACTGCAATTTAATGTCTTCTGATTAGAATTTTTTTCCTAATGATGGGAAGGGTGGTTTGCTAAGACATCTAATTATAAAAGGGAGAACTTGATAATTAGCTAAATCTTGTTTGTTTTGAATTGCTATGTTTCGTTGAAAAGCAAAGCTTAATGTCTGTTCCAAAATATATAAGGCCCAGTTGGAGCTCATTTTAACTGGAAATCCTCTACCGGTATTTTCTTTTGCATAATTAGCTTTAGGGCAGAGGTAGGGAATCTAAGGCCGTGGTTGCCTGGATCTGGCCCCCCAAGGCTTAGGGCTTCCCCCACCATTGGGGAGCCCATGCTGGCACTCCAGCCCCCCACTGCCTCTCCACAGCCCTCAGCCCCCAACTGATTTTTCTCTGGGTCAGTGGCCCCCGACCCAAAAAAGGTGCCCCCCCCTGCTTTAGTGGATATCAGTGAGCTGGATGATGGATTGGTTTGCAGCCTCAGCGAATTTGCAGATGACAGTAATGTTGAGGAAGAGGTAGATACCCAGGAAGGCAAGGGGTAGGGTCCAGAGTGACGTAGATAAATTGGAGGATTGGGTCAAAAGAAATCTGATGAGATTCAACAAGGACAAGTGCAGAGTTCTGTACTTTGGATGGGAGAATTCCAAGCACTGCCTCAGGCTGGGGACTGACTGACTAAACATAATGTGTAACCGGTTAACCAATTAAATGGAGGAGGCGGGAGCGGGTGCTTGCAGGGAGCTGTCTTTTTAGTAGTGGGAGGCAGCACATGGGTGGGAGAGGAGGTGGCTCCATGGGAACCAGCACACCTGGGGAGCTGGCTTAAAAGCCAGTTCCCTGAACATACTGGCTCCTGTCTTCCTCCACAGAATCATAGAACCATAGAGCTGGAAGAGACCTCAGAAGGTCATCAAGTCCAGCCCCCTGCTCTTGGCAGGACCAATCCCAACTAAATCAACCCAGCCAGAGCTTGGTCAAGCCGAGACTTAAACACCTCTAGGGATGGAGACTCCACTACTTCCCTAGGTAACCCATTCCAGTGCTTCACTACCCTCCTAGTGAAATAGTTTTTCCTAATATCCAACCTGGACCTCTCCCACCACAACTTGAGACCATTGCTCCTTGTTCTGCCATCTGTCACTACTGAGAACAGCCTCTCTCCATCCTCTTTGGAACCTCCCTTAAGGAAGTTGAAGGCTGCTATCAAATCCCCCCTCACTCTTCGCTTCTGCAGACTAAACAGACCCAACTCCCTCAGTCTCTCATAAGTCATATGCTCCAGCCCCCTAATCATTTTGGTTGCCCTCCGCTGGACCCTCTCCAATGCGTCCACATCCTTTTTGTAGTGGGGGGCCCAGAACTGGACACAGTACTCCAGATGTGGCCTCACCAGAGCTGAATAAAAGGGAATAATCACATCTCTGGATCTGCTGGCAATGCTCCTCCTAATGCAACCTAATATGCCATTACCTTCTTGGCTACAAGGGCACACTGTTGACTCACATCCAGCTTCTCATCCACTGTAATCCCCAGGTCCTTTTCTGCAGAACTACTACTTAGCTGGTTGGTCCCCAGCCTGTAACTATGCTTGGGATTCTTCCGTCCCAAGTGCAGGACTCTGCACTTGTCCTTGTTGAACTTCATCAGATTTCTTGTGGCCCAATCCTCCAATTTGTCTAAGTCACTCTGGACTCTATCCCTGCCCTCCAGCGTATCTACCTCTCCCTCTAGCTTAGTGTCATCCGCAAACTTGCTGAGGGTGCAATCCATCCCCTCATCCAGGTCATTAATAAAGATACTGAACAAAACTGGTCCTAGAACCGAACCTTGGGGCACTCCGCTAGAAACCGACTGCCATCCTGACATCGAGCCGTTGATCACTACCTGCTGGGCTCGGCCTTCTAGCCGTCTTTCTATCCATCTTACTGTCCATTTATCCAATCCACATTCCCGTAACTTGCTGGCAAGAATATTGTGGGAGACCGTATCAAAAGCCTTGCTAAAGTCAAGGTAGATCACATCCACTGACTTTCCCATGTCCACAGAGCCAGTTACCTCATCATAGAAGCTAATCAAATTGGTCAGGCACGACTTGCCCTTTTTGAATCCATGCTGACTATTCCTAATCACTTTCCTCTCTTCCAAGTGCCTCAAAATGGATTCCTTAAGGATTCCTTCCATGATTTTTCCAGGAACCGAGGTAAGACTGACCGGCCTATAGTTCCCTGGATCGTCCTTCTTCCCTTTTTTGAAGATGGGCACTACATTTGCCTTTTTCCAATCATCCGGGATTGCTCCCGATCTCCACGACTTTTCAAAGATAATGGCCAAAGGCTCCTCAATGACATTTGCCAACTCCCTCAGTACCCTTGGATGCATTAAGTCCGGACCCATGGATTTGTGTACGTTTAGCTTTTCTAAATAGTTCCTAACCTGTTCTTTACGCACCACGGGCTGTCCATCTTCATCCCATCTTGCGTCACTTGGCTCCTGGACTTCTGCGCTGACCTTGTTCGTGAATACAGAGGCAAAGAAAGCATTGAGTACTTCAGCTTTCCCCACATCATCTGTCACAAGGTTGCCTCCTTCATCCAGTAGGGGCCGCACACCCTCTCTGATCACCTTCTTCTTGTTAACATGCCTGTAGAAACCTTTCTTGTTATCCTTCACATCCTTAGCCAGTCGCAATTCCATTTGCGCTTTTGCCTGCCTGATAACCCCCCGGCATTCTCGAGCTATACATTTAAACCCCTCCTGGGTCATTTGTCCAAGTTTCCACTTTTTGTAAGCTTCCTTTTTGTGCTTAAGTTCACCAAGGATTTCCCCCGTAAGCAAATCCGGTCTCCTACCATTTTTGCCTCTCTTGCTACGTGTCAGGATGGTTTCTTTCTGTGCCTTCAATAAGGCTTCTTTAAAATACTGCCAGCTGTCCTGGACTCCTTTCCCCTTCATGTTAGCATCCCAGGGGATTCGGCCCATCAGATCTCTGAGGGAGTCAAAATCTCTGCTTTTTTGAAGTCCAAGGTGTGTATTTTACTACTCTCTTTTCTTCCTTTGGTCAGGATCCTGAAATCTACCATCTCATGATCACTGCTTCCCAGGTTGTCACCCACCTCTACTTCCCCTATTAGTTCCTCCCTGTTTGTGAGCAGAAGGTCAAGCTGCGCACGGCCCTTGGTCGGATCCTTCAGCACTTGTACCAAGAAGTTATCCCCAACATTCTCCAAAAACTTCCTGGATTGCCTGTGTACTGCCGTATTGCTCTCCCAACAGATGTCAGGGTGATTAAAGTCCCCTACGAGAACCAGGGCCTGCGATCTGGAAGCTTCTCTCAGTTGTCCGAAGAAAGCCTCATCTACCTCATCCACCTGATTCGGTGGCCTATAGTAGACACCAACCACAACATCACTGCTGTTGTTTGCGCCTCTAAACTTAACCCATAGACTCTCAACAGGTTTTTCTCCCTCTTTATACTGGAGTTCAGAGCAATCATAGTGCTCTCTTACGTATAGTGCAACTCCTCCTCCTTTTCTCCCCTGCCTGTTCTTCCTGAACAGTTTATACCCTTCCATGACAGCGCTCCAGTCATGCGAGTCATCCCACCAAGTCTCTGTTATCCCAATTAAATCATATTTCTTGGACTGGGCCAGGGCCTCCAGTTCTTCCTGTTTGTTGCCCAGGCTTCTCGCATTAGTGTACAAACACCTCAGGTAACCAGCTGATCTCCCTATCTTCTCCATTCGAAACAGGGGTCCTCCTTTCTTGCTCGTTCCTCTCTGCATTTCTTCCCGGTATCCGACTTTCCCATTCCCCTCAGGGTTTTGGTCACCGTCCCCCAACGAACCTAGTTTAAAGCCCTCCTCACTAGGTTTGCAAGCCTGCCCGCGAAGATGCTCCTTCCTCTCTTGGTTAGGTGGATCCCATCTCTTCCTCACAATCCTCGTGCCCGGAACAAAGTCCCACGTCCCGGTATTGCTGCTTCTGTGTCAGAGGCAGCAGCACGGGGGGCAGGCATTTCTGTGGGAGCAGGGTCTCATGGGGAACTGCCTGTGAGCACTGTCTCCCACCTTTCCTCCATGCTGCTGCCTCCCAGTGCAGGGCGGGGGTGGGAAGAGGTGGCTCAATGGGAGCCAGCATGCATGGGGAACCAGCTTAAAAGTCAGCTCCTACGTGTACCGGCTCCCCGCCCCCACACTGCTGCCTTTGATACAGAGGCAGTGCGTGAGGGGATGGGGTGGGTGCATGTAACCATGATCTATCTGTCTGATGGTGGCTCATTGGTTAACCATGTACACATTCACATCCCTGGATTTTACATCCCTAGAAGACATTATGACGTTAATCAGTTTCTTCATTGACACTATCAGTACCATGAAAGTGCTACTACATGGGAATAATAGGATTTTAGTGCTGGTTTGTTCTCTCTCAGCTGGCTTGGACAACAGGAATATGCTACAACTAAAGCCCCAGTTACTTGATATATGTAATTATTTTAAAAAGTGAAAACTTCCCCACTGTTTGAATGTGAAGAGGCCTGTGGTGTTGGTTATACCTTTTAGGAATGCAGAAAATGTAACATTTATTGTAATAAACTTTTTTAAATTAGAAAGTCAAAAATAAGGATTTTATTGCATTATGTGGAATTTCCACAGATGAACTAAGTTCATGGATCCAGAAGTCTTTTAAGCATTATGTTACGCAAGAGGCTAAACAACAGTTTGGTGAATATGATAAAGATGGTGATGGATTAGTATCTTGGGAGGAGTACAACATTCAAATGTATGATCGTCTAATTGACTTTGATGAGAATACTGTCCTGGCGGATCAAGAAGAAGAATCATTTCGACAGGTAAGATACTCAAGCATCATCTTTCACAAACCATTTGCAAGTGTTAATGGTGTTGGATTCTTCAGTCATTTTATTCTATTATGTTTTTACCAGCAGGCTTATCCAGACTTGCCCAGGTCCATCAGGGCAGGGGGCTGGTGGTGTGGGTGGGTGCAGGAATCAGGGTAGAGTCTTGGGGATGTGGGGGCAGGGCAGGAGACTGGGGGCAGGATGGTGCAAGAGTGAGGGTTGGGAGGTGAGGGAGAGGCTCAGGGAAGAGGTCCCATCTGGCATGGGCCTTTTCTCTCCCCCCAGCTCCCTCTCCCCCAGCTGCCGGTAGAGGGGGGAGGGGCGGCTTTTCTCTCTCTTCCACCAAGCACTGTGGCCAATGGCTGGGAAGGTGGGGGGAGGGTTTGGGGTAGGGGGACTACTTATCCAGTGTGCTTGCAGGCAAGATGGTGGAGCCCCAGCTCTGGTGGCCACTTGGTGGTACAGCTGCCCCTAGTGGACACTCTGTAGCATAGCTCTCCATTGCGGGCTCCCTGTCTCCAGTGACCACTCTTAGTATCATGTCCCTCTGAACAACTCCTCCCTTCCCATGTTATGGAAAACAATCCCTTTCTTGTGGCTTCAGGCTATCCTGATACAACCAAACCTTGACCTTGCTTTAAATTAGGAGAAGAGGAAGCTGTGTACCAAAATTGGTGGTCCTAGCACTTACCATTTTAGGAGTTCTTGAGGAAACAGACTCACAGACAGATAAAAACTTCTAAAATATATAATAATGATATCTCAAGATCATCTTATCTGAAGAAGTGGGTTTTGCCCATGAACACTAATGACAATATATATTTGTTAGTCTCTAAGGTGCCACAGGACTACTCATTTTTAAAGTTACAGGCTAACACAGCTACCCCCCTGAGACTAATATAAATATATAGATAGCTAGATAAAGAGGGAGATTGATTCTTGTTAGCTCTGATTGTGTTTACTTAACGTTTTTGCTTTCTGGAGTAGCTGAGTAGTTAAAAGTTGATTAAAATATTGAAGTTCCTACCAACAAAATGACAAAACAAGCCACATTGAGAGTTGAGTGGAGTACACATATATTGATAATGGAATCCATAGAATGCACACCTCATTTGGTCCCTCTCTTAACCATGTAGGATAGAAATATGTAGGATTACACCAGTGACCCATATGGTCGCTATCCTCTGTTTGATGGTAGCCAGTACCAGCTGCTTCAGAGGAACATACAAGATATCCTTTAGGCTATGTCTAGACTACATCCCTCTTTCGAAAGAGGGATGTAAATTAGACAGATCAAAATTGCAAATGTAGCTGGGATTTGAATTTCCTGCACTTCATTTGCATAATGGTGACCGCGCCTTCTTTCGAAAAAGGGTATTTCAAAAGTTAAACCCCTGTCTAGATGCGGTGCTTTCAAAAAAAAAAAAAAACCAACCCTTTTTTGAAAGATCCTGTAAATATTTTTTGAGGAGTACAGGATCTTTCAAAAAGGGGTGTTTTTTTCAAAAGCACCTTGTCTAGATGTCAGTTTCACTTTTGAAATACCCTTTTTCAAAAGAATGCGGGGCCACCATTATGCAAATGAAGCCCAGGAAAATCAAATCCTGGCTTCATTTGCAGTTTTGATCTGTCTAATTTACATCTTTCTTTCAAAAGAGGGATGTAGTTTAGACATGCCCACAGTAAGCAATTATACAATAAACCTGCTCATAGGACAAATTTCTTCCTCACCCCCATTAAATTAAAGTTTAGGGCATAAAACAGACTATGATTTCATATCCTTTTCTGAATTCTGCTGTTGTGAGAATACTAATCACTTCATTATATCTCCTGTCTCAGTATGCTAAGGGGGAAAAATAAAAAAAATTATCAGAGGAAACCTTGTCCATGGCCTAGATATTATGATGGTGGGTGCTATAAATATGAATAATCCAGTTTATAAAATTATAGCTATATGATTTATTTTTTATCCTGTAAACTTTTTTAAAAGGTAATGACAATAGGATAAATATCACATGAGAAATGCTATGCTATGTCTTTCTTTTACTTTGACAGTTCTATAGCTGTTTGTCAAAGTTGCTGACCTTATCCTGAAGCAAGATTCTTTAATGATAATTTTAATGCTGTTCTGTCAAAATGACTAAATCTGTTGCATTTTTAATTGATTCAACAGAGAATTGCTCATTATATCTCCAGTCCAGTAAAATACTTAGAACTTGCTTAAGGTATTTTCCTGAATCAGGCTTATACCACCTATTGCATTGCTAAATTCTGACAGAGGGTAGATCTGTTGCATCCTTCAACCAGTTCATTTCTTCATAAAACTGCTGTAAACAGTGTTGGGAATCCTACTACAGAATGGCTGCTGACACTGTTTATTGCAATCTGATAATTGGTCTTGTTCCCTGAAAGGTTAGATAGCATGGTGCTGAAAAGTAGCAGTGGCCAAAACCTGGTGTGCACTACACTTCACAGTGTGGCTGGGAAATCTAAAAATTCCCTAGTGTGCATAATCCTTTAGACAACAAGACCTTTCCAGGCCACTTTTTTTATCCATTTCTCTCTACATTTGCTCATCCAAACCTAGCCTGTGAATCTTCCCTGTCTCATTCTCCACATTCAGTTTGTTTTTGCTGCATCAGTTTCCTGGAAAAATATCTGTTCCTTGCTCTGTCCTTCATGGCTTCCCACTTCCTTGTAAATACAGCTCAAAATCTACTTCTACAACGAATACACTTTAACTGGTCCCCCAAAGTTTTTTTGATCACTGTTTAGTTCCTTTACAATGCTCATTATGTACTTAATCCCTCTGTTCTTTATTTGTAATGCAGTAGAACTTAGAGGCCAACTGAGAATGTGCAAATAGAATAAGACAGACAAATGGTTTGGGAAAGATACATAACTTAGGAACAGAGTGATGGTTTGCAAATGTCATGTTATTCCATTCTATTTTGTGTGTAGTAATTTTTTTTTACAAGTAAGGTTTTAGTTAGAAGATTGGCTAAATCAGAGGTTGGCAAGAGGCTGCCAATGGAAGCCATCTTGTCGGAATCCTTAGGCAGAGAACAGCCCACACTTTCCAGATGGCTGGGGAAGGAGACTTCTCATGCTGTTCCCGCCCCCCACCAAAATCTCCTAGCTCCCATTGGCCAGTCCCTCCATTTCCAGCCCATAGGAGCGGAGAATTTTTGCTGGGAGCAGGGGAAGTATAGGAAGCCTTCTCCCTTCCTCCTTGACCCCCTTCTCCTCCCTCTCCCGCCCTGAGCGGAGCCACTTGGAGCAGCCTGCAGTAGGTAGTCTGCCTCAGGATTCTGCTGATAAGCGCCTCCCAGCAAGAGCCTGCCTCTGGCTCCCCAGCCCCTCCCTTCTCCACCCTTCAGCCCTCCCTCCACATACCTAAACCCTCTGCCCCCTCCTGCACCCATGCTCCTTCCCAGATCTGGCACCCCAGTCTCCTGCCCCAGATCACAATCCCCTCCTACCCTAGGTCACATCCCCGTCCCTTGCCCTAGGCCACAACTGTCTCCTTCACCCAAACTCCCTCCTGCACCCCAGTCCCTTACCCCGAGCTCCCTTCTGCACCCAGCCTCCATCCCAGACCCTGGAATTCCTCCATTAATATCCTGGAAGAGTGCAGCCCTTGACCACTTTCCAAAATTTTGGAGTGGCCCCCCCATCAAAAAATTTTGCCCTGGGCTAAATGGAAAGACAAAGGGTGGGGACAGATGGTAGGGAAGTGAAGGTGAAAGATTAGGAGGAGGGAGCAAGAGTTGATTGCTTTAACAGCCAATAAGCATCAGGGAGGGATTGTCCAGAGTCAGAAAGTAGTTCTCTAATCAGTGCCTCACATCATGCTGGAATTGCTTCTGTATTTGTTGTCCTCTGAATCTGGGAGTGACTCCATCCAAGAGTTTTTCTCTTTTCCCCAAACTGCCAGGGCAGAAGAAAAGTGCAAGGTCATGTGGTGCTTGGTGCTTAAGAAGGAGCGGTTCTGGTTTCAGGCTGTCTTAGGAGGAAAAGAATTAGCCCTACCAATGACTCCTTCCCCTCTGCAAGATGTTGCTTTGGTTGCCACAACTGCTTCTCTTAAGTCTAATCATGTGAAGATGCTTCCATAGTCTGTATGGCCATACATTGTGAAATAATTATAAGGTTGACACTTTCATACAGTTTAGTTCTTGTATCAGACCTTCATGAAAAATCAGATTCCTGGCTTACTGTCTGTCAGCTGTACCAACTGAAGGTATGATCTTGTCATTTTCTCCTAAACTGAAAGTTGGCTTGGTTGGATGAGACATCTCCACAGATAACCTTCAGTGTTAGAAGGGACTGAGTGTGTGGCTCGCATTACCTGAGGTAATTTAAAAATCCTGTGGTAGTATTCCAGAGGTTGTTAGCTCCAGTGTTGCAACAAATTCCAACTCCTCTCTATCTGATATTTTCTTACCTAAATTCAACCACCTCTGAAGTAAAAAAACTGAGTGCAAATTCATTAATGTTGGAAATACTATGCTGTTTAGGAAAAGGATTAAGGAACAAGTCCTCCATTTAAAACTGAGGGAGTTTAGGTAATTGGTGAAATGTAAATTTAGGTGATTATATTCATAATATGTCCTCTAACCACATAATCTGGTATGTAGTATCCTTAACTGTGTGCAGCAGATTTTTAAATTGTGGTAATTTGTAAGCATGTTCTGTTTTAAATAATAACTTCCAGTTTCTGCATTTGGGAGCATCTTCCTGATAAGACATGTCTTTCCTCAAACAGTCAATGCTAAATTATCAATGCTGTCTACCTGCCTAAATTCTTTATACCTGAAATCAGTTTTGTTTAGGTATACCATTAATTCTGGCATTCAAAAGGTATTTGTTCCGCATTTTGAAATGTAGCAAGTTTGTCATGTTATTTCTGAAGTATCTAACATTCTAGCTAGCTTAGCTTTGCAGGATTAGGTTTGAACCAGTAGTTGTTAGTAATGGTTGACTTCAGCTGATGCAATGAAATCTACTGACCCCTCTACTGCCCCTCCCCCCGATCATTACTTACAGATTTTGGAAGTGGATGGAGCCTGTCCCCCTTGCACATGCATGTACTGGCTGTCACTGGCCCTGCAGCAGTGCAGAAAGGCCTTTGAAGCCTCATGACAGTGGAGCTGCAGAAGGCTGGTGACACTTGATGTGGCTCTGGAGAGGCAGAATGGGAATGGAACCCCCCTAGCAAGGTCTATGAGGAGGAGAAAGAGGATGAGCCCCTAGGGAAAGCCACCCTGCTGCTGATTAGCTCTGTCCCCATGCAGCTGGGGACTCATCTTCCTTGCAGCCTGAGCCAAGGGTCTCTGCTCTCTCTTGCCTGCCTTGCACCTGCCCTGCAGAGATCAAGAGCATTGCCCTATCCCCACTCCATCCCCCAATTTCTGCTTTGATACTCCTCTCTAATATTTTGTTTGTTCTTGGTTTCCCACTAATCTCCATCCTTTTTTCCATACAAGTGCAATATGTCAATTGTTTTAAATGTTTACTATGATTTGAAAAAACTTAAACAATGAATAGTCTACTAGCACCTTAAAGACTAACAAAACATGTGGATGGTGGTGTGAGGTTTTGTGGGCAAAACCCACTTCTTCAGATGACTGGAGTATTAAAAGTCCAGATCCAAGAATAAATAAGGGAGGGGGAGGAGGAGGAGGAAAGAGATTTTAAAAAGAGGAGAAATTCACTGGGATATA
This sequence comes from Pelochelys cantorii, assembly GCA_032595735.1. Classification (NCBI taxonomy): domain Eukaryota; kingdom Metazoa; phylum Chordata; order Testudines; family Trionychidae; genus Pelochelys; species Pelochelys cantorii. The sequence continues at coordinate 7,064,965 of CM064338.1, read as the reverse complement.
ATTGAGGAATTAATATATCCTCTTCTTTAATAAGCATTATTATATTTAATGTGTTTGTGACTTCTCATAACTTGCTTATCCTTATATACTCTGATTATTAATCTGAAATAATAATTAAGTCATTGCACCTGTATAACAACACCTTTTATTCTGGGATTAGAAAACACTTTACAAGCATTGATTAACCTTCAAACTCACTTGAATGAATCAGTTACAAACATTCTGAGCTTTTTCTTACTGTATTTGCCACAGTTAAAAAAATTGGTTTGAGATTGTGGTTGGTTTGTTTTTGAATTTTATTGAGAACAAAGTCAGGAAATGTGAAAGGGTCTCATAATAACCCACCCGCATGTACTGCATGTTAATTTTTTAAAATAAAAGCATACACTAATCACACTTAGTTCCGATTAGAGAATTCAGTGTTTCCATTTGAACTATGTGCAGAAGCAATGTTCCTGATTCTTCCTTGCATTAAATAAGCCATATACCTCTGACAAAAAAAGGCACTTTACATTTATACCTTCCTTAAGATTTCATTACATTGCCAGAGCAATGTAAAGGGCCCTGGTGTAAATGAGAATCAGATGCATAGGGTAAAAAGTTTTAAAGAGGAAGTTCTGTTATATCTTGTTTGCCATAATTATTGTACTACCCGCAGTAGTTTGGGGCTCAATTTATGCAGCTAACCATGATCTGGATCAGTGCTTGGGATTGCACTAGTGGGAATCTAAAAGTATTAAGTTTCCATATATGTACTAGTTGTAATAAATTACCTTAAACCAAGAGCACTGCTCTTTTACTTCTGCACGAGCACTGTTAGTGTAGACCTAACAGGTTCTGTTATGCCCATATATGAAACCAGGTAATACTGCATTTTCTAGATGTAATCCTGTAAGCCAGTTACTGTAGATGTCCATTCTTTTGCTTCATTATTAAATGATCTAATCAGGTCTGTTTTCAGAAAACTTTTTTTAAAGCTTCATTTAAAGGACAAGAAGCGGTTTGACAAAGCCAATAGAGATGACATTCCTGGCCTGAATCTGAATGAATTTATTGCTTTCGAACATCCTGAAGAAGCTGAGTATATGACGGTAAGACACAGGGAAAATCATTTGAGCTAAAGGTCTGCACCTTTTAATTGTTATCTTTAGCCTAATGAACCTTGGAAAACTTGCTTGTGGACAACTACTATTCTTTTCTCTTTAAGAACATACACATATAATGTGTCAAATTTTTAGTCCTCAGTCTTGGGGTTCAGGAGTCTACCCAGTAATGTAATGGAGGTACTTTAAGTTGTCAAACAAGAGCTGGATTTAGATGAGTCTCCCCTTAGGTTGAGAGTAGCGCGGTAGAGTGTTGTGTTTATAATGGAGGAGTCATGTCTATGTCTAGATTTGGAAAAAACCTCATCAGAAAGATGTAGATTTTAAAATAGAGCCTTTGGCATGGGAAAGGATTAAGTGAAGGAATATTTCAAACGCCAAAAGGATGGAAAGTCACTTTTCTGACCATAGATAAGCCTTCAAGTTTGATGCTAGCTTAGGTAAGAGGGCATAAATTGTTGTTTAAATGAGTGGTAGCAAAAACTATTTCCACTTGCACTGTGATATGCATGTGCCAGGCTGTGAAAAAATTTTAGTCACTTTTCTAAAGATATGCTCCATCCACTTCAATATGGCTGTCCCAATTTAATCTTATAGCCGCAACGAATCTTTAAATTAAGGCCTACTAGTGTGTACACTGTATGTATTTATTGTGGAATTCAGTTATTTGAATTTGTAAATCAATTTTATGATCAGCTCCACTAACACTAGTAGACTGGAGGTGAACATAGCATCTGGTGTGGCATCAGAGAATCAAAATACAGGTCTGTCCTAAGGATTCTAAACATAGATCAACAAGTAGTAAATTAATTTCATTCAGTTGAATTAATTGGATTTAGTTGACCAGGCCTGAATGAAAATGTGTGAGATTTTCTAAAGCTTCAGGGGGTAGCCGAGTTAGTCTGTACAGGATAAACTTTAAAAACAACAAATCATCTGTTAGCACTTTAAAGACTAACAAAATTTTCTAGTCTGGTAAAACAATTTTAGATGAGAAGTGAGCTCTTAGTTTCATGATGACAAATGCATTTAAGTAGCTTATATACGTTTGATGCTTTTGTTTAAAAAATTACTTAGACAATTTAAGTTAATTTTGATTTACTTTTAAAGAAATCCTGTGAACTTGAAATCTCATCAGTTTCAAACAGTTTCAAGTTTCAGCTGCTATACTAGCCTCTGTATCTCCATGCTAACTTCTGTGGTTTCACAACCATTTTTCTGTTTGTTTTTTTTTAAATATTTTCCTTTTCTCTTAGTTCTGTATGAAAGATCTATACAAACAGTAAAACTGGCTATGTATAGGGAATAGAGAGCATTTTGAAGAAAGTGAAAAAAATCCTAATCTTTTGTTACAAGTAATTTTAAGTGGTTATAAAGATAGATGAATCATTTTTACTCACAAGTATGATTAAATGAGTGTTTCTTTATAATCTGGTTAGTTCTATAATTTTTAACCTAAATATGCTGAGGATTTTGTTTGATCTTTCTTGCCGAGAAATAGCTTCTTTCCTTTAATAGAACCTGTAATGTTTAGTGCTTTGCTCTTGTAGAGCCACCAGAGGGAGCTCACAAAGCAAAATCAGTTTGTATGACATGACTGATACTGGTGAACAAACAAGGCATGGTAAAACTAGACAAGCAGGCCTGTTAATGGGGAAAACCTTTTTTATTATCAAAAGATATTTACTGAATTGAAAGCAATAGAGAAAAGTGATTCATTTTCAAATAGGTGACAGTGCCCCTCTTAAATTTATATTTCATATAAATATCTGTATTGTCTTGAATTCAGTTCCAGGATTTCAAATCCAATGTCCCCTTTAGTTTTGATTTCAGTATAATGTGAGTGCATTAAATGTCAAATAATATGCAGTCTGGACTTATTTCCTCCAGGACTGGGACTTGTGGCTGTTTTAATTGTAGCAGAATTCTGCACAGAGAAATTTGTCGGAAACCAATAAGTGATTAGAATATGGGATAACATTCTATAGGACTAAAAGAATGTATATTGCTGTTTTTCTTAATGTTAAGATTTTAATAACTAATGTTTCTTTCACATATACATATGTACACAAAAGGAATTTGTTATTCAGGAGGCTTTAGAAGAACATGATAAAGACAGTGATGGATTTGTGAGTCTGGAAGAATTCCTTGGTGACTACAGAAGAGATCCAAGTAAGTAAAAGGTCAGGGAGGAGGGGAAAGAGGGGGAATGAACAGAAACTTCTTTGTAGTGTCTCTGGGTAGGTGGTCGTTTGTTTTTTAAACTTCTAACCAGAGAACATCCTTAAGGCTCTGGGCACAGTTGACACTTATTTAAAAAACACAGTGCAAACAACTTAAGTCTTATCAAGAATACACCATCTTAGCTTCTTTTCCTCTCATTTTTATATGCATTTTGTAGCGGTTAGTGTACTGTCTGTTTCCCAGTAATAGCCATTTTCTCTTGCCATTGTTGCAGACATTGTAGTAAAACTAGGCTGCAGCATTATTAATGGAACATATCGGGGAGTCTGTCCAACAGTCACTGAAGGTCAACCTTCCTTCCATAACTGGTACCACCGGAGGAGGGCTTTCACAGTGTTCCACTGCTCTAGGGACTTCTTTACAAGCTTTAATGGTGTAGGGAAAAGAGAGTGGATCCTCACTTTACCAGATATTAGGCTTCTCATCTGCTTTCTCCAGTTGATGCCCTCCTCTAATCCATTTCGGTTTATTGGTAAACCAAACTTACATTTAATATGTACCTGAACTGGCCATCTGCCAAGTTGAAACAATATGAACATTTTACCCACCAGATCTCAGAACTGCTATGGGGAAAAACCCATGCAAATCTGGCTGTGAGGGAAACTCCTTCCCATCCCTTATAAGACAACTAGCATGATGCTTACAGTGAGGTCCAGAAACACCAGACCTATTCTAATCCTACTGGGGTGGGGAAGGTGAGAACTGTTGTTCTTGGGTGCAAAGCAGCACCTGCAGAGGAGAAACGGCTTCTGCTATTTAGGTGCAGAGTGACTAGTGAATCCAGTCAGTCAGCTAGGAATATCCTTCTCCCCCACCTTTCTCTTGCTTACACTCCTTTCCCAAGCCCTTGAGGAAAGAGGAGGGGCGTGCTTGGAATCCTTAAAAAGGGCTTCATTTTCTTGCTGTCCCAGGCAAAGCCTCCCCATTTCTGAAGCTGTTGGGTGAGGGAAGCATTTCTGATGCTTCTGCTCTGCATCAGGGAGGAGAAAAACACTTAAAAAGTGGTTACAAAACCACAGATTATGAGGGGTGACTCAGAAGCAGCTATTGGCACCGGGAATTATTTTGACCTTGTTTTTTGAAACTGGCTAGTTTTCAAGCAAAACTTGAAAACTGCCAAAATGATTGATGACAACTATGTAGGCAAACGTTGATCATTTCAGAATTATAGCCTGCCCCATATGAAGAGTCCATTTGTGCAGCATCGAGTTGTGATGCAAGTTTGACTTCAACAGCAGAGGCTGCTAAACTCAAACAAGAGCTTGCTTGCATACAGACATCCTTTTTAATGAGGAACAAGAAAAGAAACCTCACCCATGCCTTATGTACAGTGGAAACATATCTATTTCTGATTTGATTTTTTTTTTTTCCGTCTTCTGTATGTAAGCTGCTTTTGATTATTTTCATAAGGTTCAGGATGCCTTGATCTGTCAGCCGATGCTTCACTTTAACATTTGTTACCTGGGAAAAATTGTCTGACAAATGCTTGCTCTTTTTAATAAATGTATTGAAGAGGCAGAGAAATGTGTAAAGGAACTGACACTCGCTAAATTGCCAAATACTCAAAGTAAAATACTTTTCTCCTATTTAAGTTAGATTAACTTAAGCAATATTACAATTTTAAATAAAACACTTTTGTGTCAGTGTGATGATTGGGTTGATTATATCCTTTGTTACATTCCTTGACTCCTAAGTTTGCAATCTGGCTTAATGTTCCATTAATGTAAGGTTTTGGTTTTAATTCTGTTTACAGCTGCCAGAAACCTGAGAAGTTTTGTTGGTTTAATTCAATGAGAATGATGTGTAATGCTTGCTTTAGTGAAATTTATTTTTGAAGTTGACATTATCTAAAACCTAATCAATTTTTGCATTAGAAAAGTGGTGAAAACAACAGTCTCAAAGATACTAAATGGTCTTACGTTTAAAAAATACTTTTTATTTAGCTGCAAATGAAGATCCGGAATGGATACTTGTCGAGAAGGATCGATTTATGAATGATTATGACAAAGATAATGATGGAAAACTCAACCCTCAAGAATTGCTGACTTGGGTAGTACCTAATAATCAGGGTATTGCACAAGAGGAGGTGAGGTTTTTTTAGACTTAATACAACTTCTTGAAAATATTGCAGTACTGTGCAAAATGACCAAATATATGCTGAGTTAATTTAGTCTATTATACAAAAACCAGTAGATTTTATATCTTAGTAATTGAAGAGTATTACCTAATAATGCTTTTCATAGAGCTATAGTGCTGCAGATGGAGTGCCTGTGAATAGCACCCTGCAAATCCGCGGATATCTGCTTTATACCCGTGGGTATCGGATGCTCATTTTTGCACATACAGATGCGTATGCAGATACAAATTTTGTATCTGTGCAGGGCTTTATCTATGAACTATATAAATGCTAGTCAGAGTATAAAATTAATACAGTAGTATTCCTCAAAAATACATAGTAAATCTGACTTTAAGGAAGATAATTTTTTTCAGAATAATAGATGGATAATGTGGTGTCCAATATGCTAGCCACTAGTGACATGTGGCTGTTTAGCTGGTTGCGTGTGGCTAGTTGGCTTGAACAATGTGGGTATTTGGCCGGTTGTGTGTGGCTAGTTTGCTTCAGAACTGGTTGGACACCACGGATCCAGCAGGATAAGTAGCGAGTATTTGTGTCTTGGGTAGTAGAAACCTATGTACATACAAAACAGAATCTCAATATACCATAATCCATGGCCCATAATACAAATTTAAAATTACTCCTGATTCAGCTGATTTATTAATGTGTTATAAGGAATTTAAATTGATTCTTCTTCTAGCTGCTTTTCCTTCCTCTTATGTGTGTGGGTTTTTTTGTCGTTCCCCCCCCCCCCCCCCCCATACAATTGAAGCATTTAGTGTCCTAAAATCAAAAGGTTTGTTTTGGTACATGGTTCTCACTGTTGCTGAATACTGTAGATACGAAGAAAGCCACTGTCACTATTCCTTTTCTCTCTAAGTTCAGTTATCCAAATGGTCCTTCTTTTGACGCATCAGACCATATGACATTTCAGATTGAAAGAAAAAAAGGATTTCTCCCCTCACATTTAGATCATCACTTTTGTTGCTGCCTTAGAGGCAGACAGGACATTTGGTGTCAGAAAGCGTAACTGCATTCTCGGAGTTGGAGAGCATGGTTACTGAAGCCACCTTTTAACATCTTTGCTGTATTGTCACCAGGAAAAATAACTTGGTCAGGAGCCCACTATTGGCTCTCAAAGTATCGTTTTGTGGGGTTTTTTTTAATGTTTGTTTGGTTTTGTTTAATTTGCAAAATGGTTGAAATAACATTTCTGCAAAGATGCAAGTCTAATCAGTCTTTACCAGCAGGAATGCCATTATCCTGATACTACTTGCACAAATCTGATTTTTCAGGATGCTCTGTTTTTTGTTCAAGGATCATATTATTCTTGCTGAATAAGTGATTTTGTCTCTTATTCGATATACTTGAAATCCTGTGTGGTCTTGCAACTTTTCAGTAATTCTTTGCTTATCCGTTTGATTTTTTTTTTTTAAGCTGATAACTGCTATGGCCTCCTACAAGATTAAGCTTTCACGCTGTATCCTGGCAAGGATTTCAGTACTTTTTTTTTTTTTGGGAGCATGGTACACCTTCTTTTCCAGTACCAAGGGGAGCTCATCGAGAGCAGGGGTGGGCAAAAGGGCCTCCGTGGGCCAGATCCGACCTCCCAAGCGGGTTTATCCAGCCTGCAAAGGTCCTGCAGCTCCCCTGGCCCACAGCTAATCAGGGCCTAGGGATGGGGGAGCGCGCAGCACTTAGAGTCAGCTGCCAAGGTTGACTCTAAGTGTTGCACACCAGAGGGCAGGGAGTGAGAGACTTTGCGCTCCTTCCGCCCCCAGGCCAATCAGGGCTTGGGGGTGGGGGGAAGTGTGCGAAGTCTCCTCCTGCCCTGCAAGGAGTGTGCGGCGTTTAGAAGTGCCGCACGCTCCTTGAAGGATGGGGGCAGGGCAGGAGGAGACTTCACGTGCTCCCCTTGGGTGGGGAGGACGGAATTGTCTTGGCCCTACCCTTCCACCTGAGGCCCCACCCCTTCCAGGGCAGCCCGGGGGCCACTTCAGAATTTTTTGAAGTGGCCCCCGGGCTGATCAAAAGTTATTGCCCACCTCTGATCTAGAGCCTTCACGTTAAAGAGAAAGTGACATTGAATGTGGCATTGAATGCAGTTTGAAAGTTGTTCTGCACTAGCATTTTGATGCTTGCAAGTGATTTGTATGTTGCTTGACTTCTAAGTTACCCATATCCAATGCATTCACTCCCCTTAAACTAACAACTCAAGCTTTTGCTTTGGTAGTGTGCTAGTTTTCATCCCTGCAGAGTATCATTAATTTTTTTAAATTATTTTTGAATGACTTTTTATTATTTTTCTTTCTTAAATCCTTTATGATGATGTATTTGCAAAAAAAGGTTTTTTTGGTGGAGACAAACCAATAAAACCAGGGATAGTGCTGTGCGTATAGTAAGTATTATAACACACGTAGCATGAAAGTGGTTTAATATGTCAACACCTTCACTACAGTACCTAATAAAAGAATAGATACTTTCACTCTGGAAATGTAAGAGTGAAGACTGATGTTTTAGGTGTTAAATGTTTGTTTTTGAGATGCATAATGTAATTTTGTTTTGCTTTTAAGCAGAACTTAATTGTCTTAAGTGAGACCTACTCAAATCTCATTGCAGGCTATGCCTTTTCAACATTTTTATCTTATTGCTTATTTTTTACTTATTCACTTGAATAATATAAGAGTGAGATTTAAGATTAACTGTCTGCAAATCATCTGCTGTACTTGCTGAGCATATGGTTGTTTGTCTTTAACCTGGCTACCTCAAATACTTCTGAAAATCAAGATTTTGCTTTGGCCTTGTGCGTGCGGGAAAAGTAACATTATCCAAGGTTGAAACTTGTGTGTGTACACATCCCTTAGACAGATATAGCTTTATGTGAACTATTATTTCCCCACTTCCAAGGCTGAAGGTAAAAATATTTTCCTATTTATTGGAAAGAGGTTTGTCTTTGAATCTGTTTGTCATATTTTGAAATTCAGAGAATTTTTTTAGTTGATTGTAAATAGATAAAAATATCCAGCTGCAGCTACGTACTTCAGATATTTTGAACTAGCCATTTTTAAATGCTGAAGACATATTTGACTAAGTTGTTTAATGGCTTGGATAAGAAAGTTAACAAGGTCATCATTAAAGCAGAAAATATGCAAGTGTGTGATATCCAAAGCAGGAAAAATGGAGTATCCACACCTTGACCTAAAGTAGCTTTGTAGCTGAGAGTAACTACTGTGCATCCAGTGTGGATCAGGCACAGAGGGGGACATTTGACAAATGCTGATCAGTGGATTATATACTTCCTCTGCAAGTTCATTACAAGTATCAGAGGAGTTCAAATCCTGGATGAGGCCTCGCTTATGCCATCTTAATCAACACACTGGTGACCTCCAGAGGTCAAAATAAAGTTGCCTATAGGCTGAGTTGAGCACTGTGGCTGCAGATGTAACAGACTCATTCTCTGGATGTGACAGAAAGGGGAATGTGGAACATACATTGACCAGGAGAATAAAACCAAAAACCTTGTTCTTTCAGTAAGATAGATTCTTCATTATCTTTTGCTGCGTGTGGAGATTTGTTTTAATATTTTCTTCTGCTTGATCCTGTTGATATTGGTAAGTTCTTGTAGAACTGAGACACGCTAGACACTCAGCTTGCAGCTTTTTTATGTCAAATGACTTAGGTCTGTCAACCTTCTTTTCTAGCTTTACAAGCTTTAATCTAATCATGCTTGCCTTCAATAAATAGTGGTCACTACTTCTGTCTGCTCCTCTAAAAACTCTGGCATCTATCGTAAATGAGAGCTGGAAAGGATGGATTGATTCAAATCTCTTGGAAGCATGATTAAGCCAGGATGGTACAATCTCTAAGGAAATAAGGATTGGCAAAGCGAACGTAGCCTTCGGTAAACTCAGGAACATTTGGAAATGTAATACCATATTCTTACATACAAAACTAAGCATCTACTCAGCTATTGTAGCTATAGCAACCTACAGCAGTAAAACCTGTCAACTTAAAACATGCTCAGAAGTTAGATGCATTTCATCATAAGTGCTTGTGGAGAATATTAGGAGTAAGCTGTGAGGAAAGAAAAATGAACAATGAGGTCAGAAAAATGGCTAAAGCAAGGGCTCTATCGCAAATAATTTGTAAAAGAAGACATCGGTGGCTAGGGCATGTGTTACAAATAGATCGTAACCAGTTACCAATTATGGCTCTCAGTTAGAAGCCAGAAAATCCAGCAAGGAAGAGTGGTAGATTTTAGGCTGACTTGGAAGCTTACAATTACCAACAGTAGAAAAATTTATTTTGAAATAGGAGGATTTAGGTCACTTGGCAGCTAATAAACTGTCATGGAGAATATGCGTAGCCCAGTGTGCTGAAAAGCACGGGATGGACTCAGGTCTAAGGTAAGATAATTAGCATTACGAGAAGAAATGTCAAAAAACAAACCTGTATTCTAAATATACAGTTTTAACTAGCGAGGGGAAAAATGGTAGTGCCTTAAACACATAAAAGGAGTAGTTTTTTGGTTCAAAGGTGACAGATATTTTTGTATTACAAGAGTCCTTTTAACACTAATGGCAGGAATTGAACGAAACAGTGTTAAATATTCTGCTTACTGGACAAAATACATTGTGTTTCATTTATTTTAAAGGCTCTTCATCTGATAGAAGAAATGGATTTGAATGATGATAAAAAGCTCTCTGAGGCAGAGATTCTTGAGAACCAGGATTTGTTCCTTACAAGTGAAGCAACAGATTATGGCAGGCAGCTCCATGATGAGAGTTTCTACCATCAAGAACTTTAGTTTACTCATTTGTAATCTTGCTGCCTCTGTGTTCCTAAATCAGTTTTTCTTTAGAGTACTGAAATTTATAAGCTACATTAAGTTTTATTTTATGTGATTATAATATACTAGTGTTTGTAAGTGTTTTGCATTCTAAATTTATTACTTAAGTACTTTTTGCAAGTTTCTGTGGACATTTTCAATCTTCAAAACTAATTGAAATATTTAGCATTCCTTGAGTTGCTGCTTTGGCATCTGAAAAAGTAAAAACATTTTAAAATCTATATGTTTAGTACTGTGTTGTAAAATGAGTTGTACTACCATACGGACTTGAAGAGTGTGAATGTTACTGAAAAAAGACAAAGTGTGCATGATTAAGCAATAGTTACTAATCATTTATGTAAGTAGTTAATGTTTTCAGAAGTTGAAGGGGTAGAGGAAGTAGCAATGTTTAGGTTCACTATCAAACATTTTATTTAAAAACCTTGGAGGAACATTCAGAAAGATTAATACCTCAATTGTTCAAGAGGTTTCTGCTTATTTTTAAATGATTTCTATAGCAGTTAATTGTATGATAAAAACCTTATATTTTTGCATCTGTACAGATAGTAATTATTTTTAATGTATAAGTTTACATCATTAGAGGTATGTATGATATTTCAGTGTCAGAATCCACTTCATTTATCAGATTAAAACAATTAAATGCTCCATCTTTCTATTTATCTTTTCTAAACTTAGTCCTTATATTTGATCACCTAAAGGAATCACTGTCACATTTATTAAGGGATAATAAGAAAGGTGCCCCATCTAATGAGACATCACAATTTATCCATTAACAGTATTACCAATGAAAACTGGTATTCCTATGTTTGCTGTATATCATGTGATGCTAAGTTCCTTTTTTCTGTGCCAATTAAGAAAAATATGATATAATAAACTAATCACATATTTTTCCTTTTATCTTCAACATAATGGAACTTCACCTATGAAATCAGGTTGCAGCCTCAGCCTTTATATGTCATCTGAACTTGACAAGATTCAAGGAGAGCTAAACATGCATTTGACATTTTTCTGAATAAGACCTGGAATTATGGAATGGGACAGTGGGTTTTTTTATGGAATATTGGGCTAAAATAAACTTGGAAGAAACCAATGATTCATATCATTAATATTTTTAGACTAATCTAATATCTTATTTTGGTGGGGTAAAATACCCTATCAATGGCATTAGAAAAGTGAGCAACCTCATATTAAATGATAATCTGAAACTGAGGCTGGAGGTTAAGTATTGGAAAAGTTAAAAGCCTATAAAAACTGAGGGATGAAAGTCAATACATTGTTCCTTTTACAAATTTGTATTTGCTACATAAATTTATAACCCCTCCCCCCCATTTTTATGCTTCATGTGTTAAAGGAAATGTATATAGAAACTATAAGGAAAAACTCAATCATCCTTATATACATTTTTTCTTGGAAATATGAACTCTGTCTGCTGACGAGTTATGTGGTCACACCTTTTTACTTCTCTTTAAATAAAGCTTGAGTTGCAGAGGGTTTTTATTAGTAACCACTCAGATGTGTTTTTGTTTGGCTAAACATACATGCTCATCTGAAAATGTTAATGATCAATATATATTTTGGAACACAGCATAGTGTGATCTATTTCACTGATGTAACAATCTGAGTTGATTTATGTAGCACATACACTTTTCAGAATATTAATTTGAGACAGCAAAGTGTAATGGTTCAAAAACACCCTTGTTTGCTCAAAGACTGATACAATAGTCTTGTTTTAATTTAAACTATGATTTAATTTAAGAGCTACATGCGGTTGTTAACTTTGCATATTGAAAATCCCCATGTTTTATTTGGGGGCAGAAATAAAATAAAGAAGATTTCCAAGAGAAGTACTTGTTTGGTTTTTTTTAATCTTTTTAAAAGCTGACTGTTCTTTTTCATAAACTAAAGTCAGCAACAGAATGAAAACAGCCATTTGGATCATAGCAGAACTAGGCACCTTAAATTGCTTGAAGTCATTTTTTTTTTCTGTGCATATTTAATAAAGCCTTCTTACAAACATATTATTCTGTTGCACTTTCCTAGTGTTTTCTTTCCTCACAACCCTTCTTTGTTATTGAGTAAAAGCGTGCATTGTTTTGTCTTGATGGTTTTGCTTTTCAGTAATATTAATGATTCTTCCAATAACCCATGACACTCTGAAGAGTGGTTTCAGTATGTGTTCCCTTGATTTGTTAACTTTGTTAACAAAGCAAATGTGTAAGAATAAAATGGATATTAACATAGTGTTGATGACACTTAACAAAACACTTAAATTCTCAGGATTTAAATTCACCAGAATAGTAACAGTTTTGAAAGTTTCCCACTGATTACTTGTTCACATATTCCTTCAAACAATGGTGTAAATTTGATCACTAAAACATGTTAACTTACAGCTCAGTAGAGCATTTTACATCTAAGTGGATATACTTTGTGTAATATTTTTAGATAACTTGATTTTTATTAAGTTAGGAAATAGTATGTAATACTCATTGCCTATGTCAAGCTGCAGATGTAGCAGCAGTTCATCAGGAATGGTAAGAACTAAATCATACAAACACAATAACACATTTTATTAAACTAAATGTTTCGCATTTGCAGCAGTATCCTGAGTTGCTGGCTGCTGTTTAAGTGTCCTTAAACACTTTTTAAATACATTTTCAAATTTTATTAACTCTAACAGACAAGTCCTCAGAATACTAAATGTACTTCCTACAACTAGCTCTCATCTTCCCCAGTCCCGCTAATTTTGCTTGAGATCTGATTCTAAGTTATCAAAAATGCTAAAACTGACTGTGCTTAGAGTGCACTTAATTTTGGAGTAAGCCCCTTTGAAAATGAATATAGGATGTGGTTCTTTTGGGAAAGCTGAGTTATACTGAAGTAAAATAGGGACTAGAGTTACAACATAACCATTATGGTCTGTGGCCCTGATGTTCCAAAATAAGAGGCATGTATTATCTACTGTATATTTTAGAGAATTTGTGCATCTGTGTGTCTGCCTGTCCATCTGAGTCTGTCTGTTCAAGATCTCCTAAATAAGAGCTAGGATCAACAAATTTGCTATGCAGTTTGCTCTTCTCGTAACTTAAAGCAAGGTTAGAGTTTGGTTTGGATGTTCCTGGACTCCAATTGTTTCTCATGAAACAGAAAGAGAGGGGTCTGAAGCAGGGACAGCTATGCTCTGCAATGATCACAGGAGAGCAGCAAGGACAGGGGACAGTTATACTGCAGAGTGATCACAGAGGGATGGCTGCATCTATAAGAGAGTGCCCAGTTGCAACTGGGGCTCTGCATGTTGTAGGCCACTGGCCACAGCAAATGACCCCTCTGCCCCAAAACTGCAGCTCTACCCATTTTCCCCTCCATCCCAGCATGGGACACCCTGACGGTCAGTGGCCCTGCTGCCACGCCCCCCCCCCCCGGGAGCAGCAACTGACCAGAGCTGGGCAGCGCAGCCCCTGCAACCAACCCACCCCCTGCTAGCAAGGAGCCACCACCAGAGCAGTGCAGCCCCAACCAGCTTCAGGGCTCTGCTGAGCCTATACACACCACTTACCCCCTGCCCTCACTGCACAACCCTCTGCCCTGACTCCTGCACCCTGCACATCCCCAGCCTCCTGTCCTGAGCCCTCCATACCCCCACATCCAGCCCTGAAGGGCAAGTCTTCTAGTGTAATATAAAATAAGAAAATGACACTCAGTGGCAACTATAGATTTCTCTTACTGCAGCTTTCTGTATTATATACTTGGGTGATGGATTCTAAACCTAGTTAAGTAATTATGAAAGCCATAAGGATTAACTAAGCAAAACTTTTTTTTCTAGCAACATCCAACATAGCAAACAGCTTGGGAATTTACTTGATAAATCACACTTATACTAAAAGGCATAGAGAGTTGTTTTTCAGACATCCACATTGTTTTCTCCTAGTAAGTAGTTTTCCTTATGATGTTTCATTCTTGCAAAAAGGTCCTGCATATTCTTCTTACACCTCTTACACTTGACACATTTTCCATTTATACCCACGGAATGAATATCTTCAAAATATTCCCTGATAGGTTCTCTTTTACGCCTACAAGCCATGACAGTTTTTCTGTGGCAAAAGTCTGGGGGAATATAGGAAGCTCTGTGTGTGTGCTGAATAGCGTCTTCCCTTTTTCTTTCCAATCCATTCCTCTGTTCCTTTCTATACTGCCTCTGTCCTTTCCTATATAGTGTTTCTCTATATAGAAACCAGTGGTCTCCAACATTTTAAAGCATGAGATCACTTCTTAATGCAGTCCAGGATCCACCTCAAACCCAAACACCCTTGCTCCACTACCTTCCCACCCCTTCTCCAAGGCCCGGCCCTGCCCCTGCTCACTCCATTCTCCCTCTCTTCCCCCATCCTCACTTTTATCAGGCTGGGGCCAGAGGGTTGGGGTGTGGGGGAGGGGATGCAGATGCTGATCTTGGACTGAAGGATTTGGAATATGGGAGGGGTTCTGAGCTGAGCCTGGGGCAGGGAGTTGAGGTGCAGGAGGGGGTTCAGGGTGCTGGCTCTGGGAGGGAGATTGGGTGCAGGGGGACTCAGGGCTAGGGCAGTGGTTGGGGTGCAGGAGAGGTTCAGGATTGGGGCCAGGGTTTGGAATGCTGGCTCCAGCTGGGCACTGCTTACCACAGGTGGCTTTTGGTTGGTGGTGCAGGGGACTAAGGCAGACACCCCTACCCTGGCCCTGCACCACTCCCAAAATCAGGCAGCAAACTCTCTCCATTCCTGTCCCCCCTCTGCTCTGTGGAGATGGGGTACAGGGTGGAGGGAGGGGCACCCTGACAGCACCCCCTCCTCTTCTTCCTGTGCCCTACACAGCAAGCAAGAGGCTCCAGAGGCTGGGGGGCAGCTCCAAGGTAGAGGCCAGGAGCAGCACCACAGTGCTGAGAGGGGCTGATGAAGTGCCTGCATTTGACAGCCTCTTGGCCAAACCTGTCAGGATCACCTGTGAAAGCCTCTATCAGTAGATCCTGATTGACTGGTTGGTGACCACTGTTTTAGACAATGTCTTAACTAACTGCCGTGCTTGGCCCAGGTCACCACACATAAGCACAGACTAAAAATGATTCTATCCAGTCTTTGTACATGTCAGTCGGCTGAGAAACAGAAATTGAAAGCCCAGAACTTTGAAGAAGCAAGAGTTTGTAAGACTGCACAGACTAGAGTCATTCATTTTTATGAGAAGTGTAGGTGTAGCATATTTATGATAAGATTTACTTCTAACTTATTTTTAAATGAGAAATTTAGTATTTTATTGATGATGTAAAAAATAAAATAATCCAATTTATATAAACAAATCAGATTTTTTTAAATAATTGATTTGTATCCATCCTGGAACACAGGGAATGAAAAAGCAATTTAATTACTGTGATGACTCAGGCTGTATGTCGACTTAACTGAGGGTTACATAATTTTGTGGTGTAGATGAAAGTAAACGCTGGGACTTACTGGTGTGGCCTGCAGCGGGCTCTGCATTCATAGTAAGGGGGGGTAGGAGCTCCTAAAAGATGCAGGGCTGGGCTAGGACACCCCCCGCCCTAGTCAGTCCTTCATGGCTGGGAGCCCTGAGGGTACAACTGGCAGCTCCAGAGGTGATTTAAACAACTGCTGCCTTAATTTACTATACTGTGGGGAAGATCGACCCTCCAGAAGTCGATCTTCTAAGCATTCCATTTAGCAGGTCTGGTATAGACCCCCAAATCGAATGCTGAGAGCAGCCCCTACTGGCGTCTGGTTCTCATTCTCTGAGGAGTAAGGAAAGCCAACAGGAGCATATGCTCCCATTGGCCTCCTGCAGGGTAGACACTGCGGCAGCTCAGCTTAAGGTCAGCTGATTCCAGTTATGCAAAATGCATAGCTAGATGGTGTACCTTAAGTTGATCTGCCTGTTCTAGTATAGACCAGGCCAAAGTGAATTAAGCTAAAATGAATTAAAGGCCCCCCCTTAATTCTGAATGAGTGTGTCCATATAGGTGTTTAATGCAGTTTAAGTAATCACCCTTTGAATTAATGCAGATCAACTTTCCCAAGTATTGCCATGTAGACAAGCCCTGTGCCTACATCTCCCAGGAATTGATTTGTACAGAGATCATTCCTTGGACAAACCTGCAATGAGAAACCTGCAAAGATTCCAGCTCCAGTGACTAAATCACTTGGTAAAATGCAATGAACTGGAAAAATTTCTCTGCTTTTTCTGAAATCCTTCCGTTCATCAACTCAAAGCTCTAGCAACTCCTCTCAACATTCTGAACCTCTGAATGAAAGCTATATTTACAAATATATCAGGAGAGGAGTGTACAGGGAATATAACATGACAGCAACTGAAAGAGCATTCTTTTTATGGAGCTAAGGGTTGTGAAATCTGACCTAGTTTGCCAAAGCACAGAGCAGCATGTACATTTTAAACACACCAAAACAACACACTCCAATGCACCCACAATTCTTCTGGGGAAATGATGAGAAACAGAACAAACCACACATGACAGATATGATTCAGATCACTTAATACAATGGTGATAGGTAGCAGTGCTCAGATGCTATGGAGAAGATGATGGAGGAAGAAACAATACAGAATAGAACACAACAGCTAAATGGTCTTTAACTGTATTGAGTTTTACCTAACAAAATGGTATGACAAACATACATATCACAATTGTAATATTTAGGATGGAGGCCCATCTGGGAAAACTGTATTTTCCCATATCTGGGAAAACTGTATTTTCAGAGAGGGTGGGAAATCTGTATTTTATTGTAATATAAAAAAATTGAAGGTGACAAAATGAATCTACAAAGGGTTTATTTTAAGTGACAAAAATTATATTTAAAAAGTTTTAAAGTAGTTAGAAATCTCTCTACCACTATTAAGGCAGAATGAGACAAGGAAGAATAACATTAATGGAAAAACCGGACCTAATTACTTAAACAGTTGAAGTATGATTCAATATGATCAACATTTCTAGTATTCATAGTTTGCAAAAAGAACAGTAGTTGGAGCCCAAATAGTACAAATACTTTTGCCATATGATGGTGAAAACAACTGTTACTTTTTCTAGTGCTCCATATATTTAAGGGCGTGTTTACATAACAAAATATCACTGTGAATCAAACATGTGAAAACATTTAATTAACTGATTTGTTCTGAGACAAAACAGCTAATCAGTGTCTAAAGTGTGATTTGTTTAAATTATTATGCTTTTATCTGACCTTCAACAAAACAGTTCTCTAAATATAGACAAAGATTACAAATAATAAGCAAAATCTATAATCATTTACCTTTAAAAAAAAAAGCATACTGTTTTGGTTTTCCCTGCTTTTTAATCCAAATACTTTATAATGTAATTTGCTGCATTCCTACAGTTTTGATGTTCTACTTAGAAAGGAATAAAATTAGGCATTAAAAAAACTCCTTAAGTTAATTCATTTGTTAGAATATTTATGTTTACCTAAAAATGCCAAAGTAACCTGAGTTAATATTTATAATAGTTTAGTTTGTGCATTTTCCATAGCATCCACGGGAAAACTCTTATGTAGGAAGTATACTGTACATTTCCAAAAATTCCTGTTGAGTGTCCAAAGATGATTCTAGTTACCACTTTTAGCAGAGAATCAACTCCTGGGTATTTATATTTTTCAGTCACTAGATACTATTTTAAATTAGCAATTGACAAGAGAAATGAACTACATGAGATTAATAAATAAGGTTGCAGTGTAGTTAATCCATGTTATCTTTCTTCCCATGCAGCTGGGACAAGTGATATTTGTGCATGTTATATTGCAGCTAATGCTGTGTAATAAGACTAATCTTATAATAAACTGAATGATATCCAATGTGATGTAACATACAGGAAAAAAGCAACTCCCAAATCAGCCTTTTCTCAAAGCAGAGAAAATGTTTGCTCAAAAATTATTGATTGATTGATTGATTGATTGATAAATATGACTTCTGCAGTGAAAACTTCCAATGGAATCAGGGTAACTCATAATGATATGGGGTCCAATAGTAGTAGTAGTAATAGTAGTAGTAGTAGTTGCTGTTTTCTCTATCTAAGGGAAATGGGTCTGTGATTCTACTTCTACCATATACACTGTAGAGAATTCTTCTTATAGTAGCAATAAATAGATTGCTGATTGGTTTATTAGCCAGGAAGGTTGATCCAATGGTTAGCATGGGACTCAAGAGACCTCGAGTCAATATCCTGCTCTTCCAGACTTCCTGTGTGGCCTTGGGCAGGCCACTTAGGCGCTGTCTGAAGTAGCTTACAACAGCACAGCTGTACTGACGCAGCTGTGCCACTGTAAGCTCTTGCATGTAGCCACTCTATGTAATGGACAGCAATGGACAACTTAGGCTAGTGAGTGGGTCGCATGAGTGGCCCTCATTCATCTCAGTGGGCTGCACGATTGTCGTAACACAATTGTCCCCGGATAGGGTTGATTTACTAACTGCACTTGCATACCTAAAATTTGCAGGGTGTGCCAATTGATAGGATGCAGAGGGAGCACACGGCTCTCACAGTCAATGTTGTGTACAATCAGCATGCACCTCAGTTCACGTGCCCTTGATTTGCGTGTGTCGTTTTTTCCTACCGTTATTTTAGTAATATCGGTAGGAAAAAACTACACACATGGAAACCAGTGGAATCTGCATTTGGGCAACAGTAAACAAAATGTCTTGGAAGCCACACATAGAACCCTGATGTGCCTCAACTTACATATTCTTACAGATTTACTGAGACCTTGTGCAGTGAGGTTAGTGGGAATTACAGGAACGCGGTGCCCTTTAGGATTTGTCCCATTAAGAATGGGCCACATTCTTATTAAGTATTTGTAATGAGAGATTTTACTCAATGCAGTAAAAAATCACTAGAAACAGCATGTCATGTTTCATGTAGAGATGCTAACAGCCTGTTAAATAGAGAGATCCAATGATTATATTACTGTATAATGTTTCTCCAAACAAAAGCTCCCTGTGGTAATTATTTTTATTTGTCTTTGAGCTCAACCTGATAAAACTGCATAAACAAATAGTTTTAAAAAATGGGCCAGATTTTCACATGGCATAAACTGATATAACTTGATTAGAGTGAAAGAAGCTATGCCGATTTCCACCAGCAGATTATCTGGCTCAGTATGTGCTTTTAACTATTTTATATTTCGTTTACATTCTCTCCCAGAATAATGATGACCTGAGGAAGTGCAGCTCTCTGCCACCTAAGGACAATGTGCCTGAGAAAATTCTGAGCTCTTTTCTTTCCTATAGCTGTTGGTGAAAAAACAGGAACATTCTAGGAAAGTCTCACAAACTTATTAGAATATATACCTGTAGCAGTTGATCTTTTGTGAACTGAGCACCTTGGAATTCCACCCTGGATGAATCTGTCCCTTTGGAAGTTTTTAAGTATGAAAGTAAACCAGATGTTAGAATCATAGAATCATAGAGCTGGAAGAGACCTCAGAAGGTCATCAAGTCCAGCCCCCTGCCCAAGGCAGGACCAATCCCAACTAAAGCAACCCAGCCAGGGCTTTGTCAAAACGAGACTTAAAAACCTCTAGGGATGGAGATTCCACCACCTCCCCAGGTAACCCATTCCAGTACTTCACCACCCTCCTAGTGAAATAGTTTTTCCTAATATCCAACCTAGACCTCTCCCATTGTAGTGTTCTAACTACATTTGAAAGAGTAGCTAGGTCCACTGATGAGTTTACAGCTTTATCTGCACTTAAGAGTCCTCTCCTCAGACAGTATATGAGGTAGAGTCAGGAAAGAAAAATCTAATTTATCTATAACTAGAAGATTTACCTGGTGTTGCTCAGGTCCTTAACTCAATTCATTTTTGTTTTTTGAAAAATAAAATGAAAATGTACGTGCTTCATTTAAATCATTGTTCTGGGGTGAAGTTGGGGATGCGGGGTTCTGTATGGAG
Organism: Pelochelys cantorii; assembly: GCA_032595735.1. Taxonomy (NCBI): domain Eukaryota; kingdom Metazoa; phylum Chordata; order Testudines; family Trionychidae; genus Pelochelys; species Pelochelys cantorii. The sequence goes on along the minus strand of CM064338.1, from coordinate 7,044,704 downwards.
GTTGCCCCAAGGAAGAAAGAACTATCCCAGTCTTCTCTCACCACAGCAGCTTGGGACCAGGTGAGAAGCATCTCTCCATGGCTGCTGGAGCTCCAGCAGGCACATCTGGAAGAGGGGTGCATGTCCCTTGCCTGCGGCAGATCCTGGTTCATCTGCCCCCTGCACTCCACAGCCAGGGTATGTCTAGACTACACTCCTTTTTCAAAAGAGGCTTTTTTGAAAGATACTTTTGAAAAAGAGCATCTAGACTACAACCAGTACTTTCGAAAAAGCAAGCTGCTTTTTCGAAAGAGAGTACCCAGGCAGTCTGGATGCTCTCTTTCAAAAAAGCACAGTTTGCATAACATAGCGCCTTTTTTCGAAAGAGCACATTCAAAAAAAGGTGTTATTCCTCATAAAACGAGGTTTTCCGTGGTCGAAAAAACTGCCGCGTTCTTTCGATTTACTTTTGAAATAATGTGACAGCAGTCTGGATGCAGGGGAAGTTTTTTCAAAAAAAGGCCACTTTTTTTCGAAAAAACCCTGTAGTCTAGACACCCCCCCAGAGTGAGGAATGCAGCAAACTGGGCATTTCCCCCTTGCTCCCTAACAAAGGGAAACAGCCAGCAATGTTTCCATGCAAATTGAGGGAGGCTATGTCTAGACTGCAAAGAAAAGTCGGAAAAGGATACGCAAATTGCAAACTGCAATTTGCATATCTTTTTCCACTTTGTTTTTAGGAAGAGGCTTTTCCAAAATTTGGCCCATCTACATGGGGAAAACCTCCTCTTTTGGAACATCTCTTCTTCCTCATATGATGAGGATTACAGGGATGGGAAAAGAACGGGTCTGCTTTTTTGGAAATTGTTCTGAAAAAGCGGACGTGTTCCTTGGACATGGCATAGCTTTTCTTGGATACCTCTAGGATACCTCCAGTCTGCAGTGTAGACATAGCTAGAGAGAGGGAAGCTTCAGGGATAAAGGCATTTGAAGCTCAGAAACAAATCACTTCTGCACAGAAACAGAGCAGCACTCTATAATAGACTCTGTGGTCATGAGGAAGGTTAAAGAGGAGTCACTAATACACATGGATGATAAGTAGAAAGGAAATGGATTGTTCCTGCTCTATTGGAGACCTAGAGATAAAAATTTAGTAGATTGTAGTGGTGAGGACAAATGGCTGGCACATAAACTGTGTGATACCAAGCGCTGATGTAATCTTTTGAAGTTATTTCTACTGCTAACAAGAGGATTCTTGCCATTTGTGGAAATAAAATACTTCTAAAGAAGCTTTGTCACAACTCTCTGCTCTTTCTAGGGTAGCCATGCATCCCACGTGTGCTGTGATCTTACAAGGGGAATAATAGATGGTGGAGGGGTATACTGAAGAAATATATGAAAGCTTCAGGAACCAATGCCGGTGATTCAGTAAAATGTCTCTTCCCTCAAAGGGCATGTTTACACTGCTGCTTAGGTGTGGGGGCGTGGAGGGTGACTCCCAGCTTAGGCAGATGTACATGCACTAGCTCTGCTGGAGCCACCCATAGGAGGCAGTTTAGGCTAGCTGCCAGAGCACAGACCTAGGATCTTTAATTCATGTTGAATTCAACCCACTGCCCATGTCACAGCAGTCACACGGCTATTGCTTACTAACTCAATCAGAGCTAACATTGCACCCATCTGCTGGAGCTGGGAATTACACCTGTTAGCTGCCATGCAGAGGTACTCCAAATCAGTAGCAAACTGATGCCTCTCATGGCACAAAGCAGGAATCTATTAGATAAAAGACACTGATTGCTGGAGGTGACATATTTTGATGACTTGTGATCAGATAAAGATTTTTCACAAGATTTAGGAGTGTCTTTGCAAACTCCAACTATAGAACCATAGAATCCTAGGGCCTGAAGAGACCTCAAGTCCAGCCCCCTGCCCAAAGCAGGACCAACCACAATTAAATCATCCCAGCTAGGGCTTTATCAAGCTGGGACTTAAAAACCTCGAGGGATGGAGATTCCACCACCTCCCTATGCAATCTTACCAGCTCCCTAGGTAACAGTTACCTTTGTACATTCCTCTATAGTTTCAATCAGATAAAATATTTTTCACTTTTTGTCCTAATCCACTGGTTACATTTTCTGGGAACTATGAAACAATTGCCACATGTTACCTCCAAGGTGAGTGCATTTCCATGGCAGAGATTCACTCTCTGTATGTAGTTTTTACATCAATTAAAATTTGTAAAACATTAAAAGGTCTCATTGCAGAGTGCAAGATATTCAAAGACTCCTGCCTAGGAAACTAGCCTTGTGAAATCTGTGTATGTTGCCTACTTAGCTAGCACTTACATAGTGGCACTGCATTTCACAGAATGCAATGGCCGATGGCCGATAGGGATAAACCACCACCACGACTTTGTCATTAGAACATGCAAAGCGCAGCAATGAGGGAGCTGGAATGCACTTACAGACACAGAAAGCTTTCTGTTTTCTCTACTGCAAGCCGTGGAGAGCTCATCTCTACCACGTCTACAAAGAACCACCAGAAGTTCAGTCACATCAGTCAGTGCTGGTGGTTAGAGCACTGACATCTTATTCAATGTTGTAGTAGAACAAGACCCCATCAGCAAGTTAGACTGCAGGCTAGCTGTCTGTGTTCAAATTATTTCATCCACTTTATTCCCCATGAAACAAACTAGTATGGCATCCACTATATGAATATTATGAATGGTCCAACTACCACCATCGGTTATCAATGCAGTCTAACATTTCCATCATTACAGGAACATACCTGTTCTACTGAATAGAGACCTGGATGGTAGATGGGAGCTTAGTTTTTATTCCTGGCTCTGACACTGGGGAAAGTAATGTCTTTCTGTGTCTCAGTTTCCCCCTTAGTAACATGGAGATTACAAGGTTGTGATCCTTGGTAAAGCACTTTGAAATCTACAGGTGAATAGTGCTATGCAAGAGCTAAATGTCATCAAGAATTCAGTATGGGTTTCACTTGCATGCATATTTGGGGTTCTCAGATTGGTTTACATTTTAAATATAAATTAAATTAAAGCAAAACACCAATTAAAGAGATGTTCTATATTATAAACAGTGGATTTGTGTCAAGGCAGTTGAATAAGACCCCTTTAAAAAATATATATATAAATATGCTAAAAAACATTAACTTTCCTCCTTGTGGTTCATGCTGCAGAGTTTTGGAAACATTGAATCCCAACTTTGCTGGTTTACATTTAGCTTTCAGCCAGCAGCAAGAGCTGAACTTTAAAAGAGGGCGAACAAATCACTCAGAGGCCTGCTGGCTGCAGTTGATGTTACCATAGAAACTGAGATTGGCTTGTCACAGAGGATAAGGTGATGTAAAATAATTGTAAATCGACAGAACTGAGGATAGTTACAAAGCTTCTCATTGAAAATCTGACATCCAATTTCTATGAAAATAGAAATGGCAGCTTCCAGATAGCCAGCAGAACTCTTGGAATTTTTAGCTGTGATTTCCCACTGGGAGATAAAAATTATGCTTCACTATTATCAGTGTCTATAGATTTAAGGACCCAATAGACTGCTAGAGTTTGTATTGTTTTAATTTTAAACATTAATATAAGGCTGTTAAAAATGGGTTCCTTAGCTATCATCATGCTTTATATCTGACAGAGATAGTTTCCTACTATTTTCCATTTCACAAGCACAGTGATTTTGAGGAGTGGTAATTTATCCAAGGAAACTTGACATGTACATTAACTAGATACCCACATAGTCTGAAATATTACCATCTAATTACGTGCCTCTTTTTATAATTTCCATCTATAGAGCCCCCCACCCAACATCTATCTAGAAGAGAAAGTATATTGTCTGCATTATCAGAGAACTATAAATCATTAACATATCAGTGAAAAGTGTCATGTTGGAAGCACTGGATGTGTAGGAATATTTTAAAGATGAGACCAAATTAAAAAAACTAGCTCCATATCATTATAATGTGAAGAGCCAAACTGTGATCGGAACCATCCTAAATTCAAGGATTTGAAATCTGAACCCTCCAACTTTTTGGACTCAAATCTGTATTCAACCCACCACAAACATAACCCTGCATTATGCCGTACAAGTTGGACCTCCCTGGTCGGCATCATCAGAACCTGAGCAGTCCCAAACAAGAGAATTTGCTGGATCAGGGGAGGTCTCCTGCCACCAGTCTCCAAGCCTATCACCCGCTGCTGGCAGGCTGCCCCAGCAGGCAACCCTGCCTCCCCCTCCCCCAGTCTGGCTGGGCTGCTTGCCCAGCTACTGCTGGCTCCCTGGGTGGCATAGGCTCCAGCTTCTACTGTGGGGCTCTGGTCCCATGCAGCTGGGGGCAGCCATGGAGCTGGAGCTCCAGCCCCGGCCCTGTGCAGCTCCAGCCCCAGCCCCAGCCCCAGCCCTGTGCCCTGGGGGCAGCCACGGGGCTCCATCTCCAGTCCCGCACTCCTGGGGGCTGCCACGGGGTCTCTGACCCCACACTGCCACGGGGCTCCAGCCTCAGCCCTGCACTCCCAGAGTCTGTTGGAGACTGCAGCAGGGGTCCGGCCCTGTTCCATGCTGTCCACAGCCGGGCTCCTGACCCTGTTGTCCATCCTGACTGGCCCTTCTGCCCTTAGGCTCCTGGGCTCTCTGGTCCAGGAGCATCCACGGTCCTGCTGGACCAGGGATGTTATCAGACAGAAAGTGCCTGATTTTGTAGGTACAACCTGTAGTAACTTGCTGTTAGTACAAATGGCCATAATTTCACCTTTCAGCAACGAGCTCTTCATAATGGTCTTAAAAGTAACTATGAGACTGCTCACCCCAACTACATTCCAATGAGAGTTATGACTGCTTCTCAGACAGAAGAGACTAGTTTACAGACCATCCAAGCTATCTTTTCTTCTAGTTTCTGTTTCTTGAGTGTTTTCTTATTAAAGGGCCTTGGACTCGGAGTCCCTACATCACAGGGAGCAGGAAATGTAATAGGACATACTGGATCTTCTCAGGACATACTGGATCTTCTCAGGCAACAAACTCAAATGCTGAAGCCCATGATTGACCTGTAAATCCAAAAATAGCAGACTATACTCTCTTTGTAGGCCTTGGAGAATTCTATGGTCACTGCTCCCTACACCCACCTCACTCTCTGAGCTCCTCCTTATTTACTGTTTCTGCCAATTATATATCTTCCCTTACTGACCTAATTATCTCATTAACCCAGTCATGGCCCCCATGTTTCAATAATCTCCACCATAACAGATTGTCTACAATTAAGCCTCTAATCTTCACTGTTACACAATTACATAAGTGACCAGGGTGCTATGACTAGAACTCTGTCATTAAAAGGGTTGAGAAACTGTTCTCTTTATCCACTGAGGACAGGCGAAGAAGCAGTGGACTAAAACTGCAGCAAAGGAAATTTAGATTAGACATCTGAAAAAACTTCCTAACTGTCAAAAGTAGTAAAGCATTGGAACAAATCACTTAAGGAGGTTGTTGAATCTCTGTAATTAGAGATTAGACAAACACCTGTCAGGGATGATCCAGATAATAAATGTACAGCAAGCATCACAGAGCTGCAAGCCAAAGTTCTAGGTTCAACAGAATAGACACCAGTAGGCAAAGACACTAATACTTAATGTAGATTTGTGATGAATGGGAGGGATAATATTCTTTTCTGGACATTCCAGTCATTCAGTTAATTACAGTTTTTTCACGATGGTTAACTCGTGAAACCTAATCCTAATTGTTTTGCCTGTAAGTCTTAAAACCATAGACAGCGGGTTCTAGAGAGTCTCCAGGAATGCTAGGCAGGCCCAGCGAAAGAGTTTGCAGGGTCCAAGGCTGCATGCTGTGGTTGGCTGAGCCACATGGCCATGTGGCTCCCAGTCAGGGCAACGAGTGAGCCGCACTCGCCTTACCCAAAAGCCGGGCCTGATGCTAGGGAAGCAGGAAGTGAGTTGGCAAGAAGCCAGGAGGGCCAATGGAAACAGAGTGTGGGTGTTTAAGTTGAAAGTAGTGACTTTCCTGTTCCTTTCTTTGTGTGACTAGAGCAGAGCTGGACAGACATGAATTAAGCCAGAGAGCCAGGCAAGGAGGAGTCAGTGACATCCATGCTTAGGAAAGGACTAAATCTTGAAACTACAGGTATGTCAGTAGAATAGAGAATGTTTAGTCAGATGTGATAAGGTTATTTTCTTTATTTTTTGGTTTGTTGGACTTCTTTTTGCTGAGCACATGTAATTTCCCCCTCTTACATTGTAACTTTCCAAATTGAATCCCAGGGAAGCAATTCTCTGTGTTTTAATCCCTTTTTATCCCTTTTAGTTGCTCTGTAACACCTATCAACCAAATAATGTTTCTCCAAGTTTGTTTTTTATGTTTTGTTAATAAAAATTATCCTTATAAGCCCATGATCTGATTCCAGTGTCCTAGAGCAGGGGTTTTCAAAGTTGGGTTGTGAGCCCACCCAGCTAAGCTGCTGCCAGGATGTGAGATACTTTGTTTATTAAAGCATCCGCAAGCACGGAGCCTCACAGCTCCCATTAGTTGTGGTTTGATTAATAGTCCTAGATGCTCATATGACAATGGCCTGTTGGTTTTCCAACACCAAAATGATCCAACACGGATCAGTATTAATCCAGTGTCATGCACTTCCAGAGTGTGATTGCCATTTGCTTCTCCACTGTCAATGTAGCTCTCATTCTGGTGCCCCTGTGCTCGAGGGCTGGCACAGGAACTTGGCAAAGAGATCCAGGGATGCACTTTTGCATCTGAAAGTTCTGCAACTGCTGCTCGTCATCCCAACATGACTCTGCCATCTACAACCGTTCTGTTGAACACCAACCACCTCCTTGAATTGTTTTTCGCTATGTCCATCAGCAAACTGTTGCAGATATCATGATGCATCCATTGCAGATGTGACTTCTGCACAGTTTACGAAGATGAGCAAATCAGGCTTCCTGTATTTGCAACATTCAAGAGTATAGCACAGCACAGACTTCAGCTTCTCTCAAAGATGGTAGAGACCAAAAAGCATCATGTGAATTTGTGGGATTCAGTTAACAAAAGTCTTTTACAGTGGTTAATTCTTGAAACCTAAACGTAATTGTCTCGCCTGTAAGGGCTAAAACCATAGATAGTTTGGTTTCATAAATTGGAAAAATTTCCATGCTCAGAACTTGCTCTCTTCTCAGAGATCCCTGCATAAGTCATTAATATCCCATAAAACATTACAAAAATGCCCCCCAAAGCATTGTACTGGTTGGCAGTGCATGGCACACAGGAATGCACTGTACTTTGTATCAATGCAAGCACACGTAGTGAGCATGTGCAGCTCTGATGCAAGGTAAGTATACATGGGCTTGAGCAACATACAAATTGTGGCGACTGTACATTGACCTAAATTGCATTAACTGTAGTTTGTAGCACAGACATGACCAAACTAATCACTTAACCTCCCTCTTTGAATCTCATTTTACTCTGTTAACATAATGTAATGCTTCCCTCCTGCACTAGGTGCCATGGCCTTTAATTCATTGTATGTCTGAAAAGAACATTGAGCTCATCAGACGAAAAGTATAAAGAGCAAAGCACTAAAAATCGTGGTGGTGGGGAGAGGAATTAGTATGGCATGAGTCAGCTGTATTTCCAAACTTTATTCCCAGGTAAGGCAGTAGACATAGCATGTGGGGTTATGACAAAATGATTTCCACACACTCCAGTAAGAATAATTTCCATATACTCAATTTTTTTATAGTTTGAGCAAAATATAATGTAAGAAAACCCAAGGACCATATTCCATAGCAAATGCCTGCTTCAAGCAGACATTAGTTAAAAGTATCCTGTACTAAATCATTGATATTTACTTACAAAAGGTTTTACTGAATTGTGCTAACCTCTTAAAATGAGGTCAGCTAAAAACAACTATTCTCAAATGCATAAACTGCTATTTTCACACTTGCACATATACAGGTAGAATTTGGGACTTGCATTCTATTCATTAATAGTTTCCCTCTAGAGTTCACAATGGGTGCTTTTCACAGGACAGCTTTTAAACATATAAACAATCTTTTCTCTTTACTTTACCAGAGTTATAAAAATACTCTGAAATGCACTGTATGTGGTAAATGTGACTGAAGGAAGGGGGAAAAAGCCAGAATGAATGATGAAGTACAATAAATGTAATACACTCTCATCCTCATAATTAACTCAATTCATTTGGAAGGAATTCTATATGTGATTATCCTGAGGTTAATATTGGTGACATTTCTGACTAATTGAAAATGTCTCATGAATTATTAGTTTTATAGATACCATTGTCCCTGGTGCTGAGCAGGTACTGGTAAGAGGAAGACAGTTATTTTCTTGGGCTGTGTCTAGACTGGCCAGTTTTTCCAGAAAATCAGCCGCTTTTCCGGAAAAACTTGCCAGCTGTCTAGACTGGCCGCTTGAATTTCTGCAAGAACACTGACGATCTCATGTATGATCGTCAGTGTTCTTGCGGAAATACTATGCTGCTCCCGTTCAGGCAAAAGCCCTCTTGCGCAAATGCTTTTGCGCAACAGGGCCAGTGTAGACAACATGGTATTGTTTTGTGCAAAAAAGCCCCGATGGCTAAAATGGCGATCAGGGCTTTCTTGCGCAAAAGCGCGTCTAGATTGGCCAGGGACGCTTTTCCGCAAAAAGTGCTTTTGCAGAAAAGCGTCCGTGCCAATCTAGACACTCTGTTCCGAAAATGCTTTTAAAGGAAAACTTTTCCGTTAAAAGCATTTCCGGAAAATCATGCCAGTCTAGACGCAGCCTTGGTGTAATTTGTTTATTTGCAAAATATATGAAAGTCCTGTTTACTTGGAAAGAAATGGTAACTGCATCCTGAGGGCTGGTCTACACTACAAACTCAGGTTGGCATAACTAAATTGCTCACAGATGTAAAAAATCCATACCCCTGAGCAGCATAAATAAACCTTAAGTCCCCATGTAGACAGCACTGGGTCGATGGAAAAATTCTTCCGTCAAACCAGCTATTGCCTCTTAGGGAGGTGGATTATCTACTCTGACAGGAACATCTCTCCTGTTGGCATAGCTAGTGTGCACTGGAGTGCTACAGCAGCACAGCTATGCTGCTGTAGCATTTAAGTGTGCACCAGCCCTTACTTTGATTCTGGTTGTATATAACATTATATTCAATGGCATTTCTATTTACCATGTGTCTTTTAATGCATTTTCCCTCATTAAGTGCTTCAGGACAAACTTCCTACTGTGATAGGGCAGGTGAAAGGGATGGATGGAAGGGGAGAGAAGCAGCTCTCTGTCATTCCCAGTCCCTGCTGTTACCATGAAAAAAGGGACAGAGCTGTGAAGCATGCCGATGTGGGTTAAAAATAATAGTGCAGAATGAGTTAAAATGTTTTGCAGAAATAGAACGTCTTTAGATCCTGCCTAGCAGCACATGTACACACATGCTATACTGAGATCTCCCTGGTGATGAGCGGGCAGAAAACAAGGGGCATTTGGAAAAGCATATATTTGCTACTGTTGATGGTGCAATTGTTACCATGAAAGATCCATTGGTGGTATGATTCTGACTTGTTTTTAAAAGATATTTTATTCCCCAACGTGTAGGTAGCTTATTGCTCCTCCACTATTACTTCTTATCCCTCTTCAGAGAAAATGCCAAGTAGAAATGTGTTGTTGTCTCTTTCATATATTTAAAGATGTTAAATGGAAACTTTTGGATGGTCAAATTCTGATCTTAGCTGATTTCATTCACCCTGGTTTATATTAGGAGATAAGTTTGAATTAAGATACACAACTTCAGCTACGTTAATTGCATAGCTTAAGTTGAAGTATCTTAAGTCGAATTTTGGTGCTTTCCACGCTACGGGAAGTCGAAGGGAGCACACGCTCCCTTGGCTTCCCTTACTCTTTGTAGAAGCAAGACTACCGGCATCAAGGAGAGCGCCCTCTCAGTTCGAATGAGCATGTCTTCACTAGACCCGCTAATTTGAACTCTGGAAAATCGACTGATTAGCTTTGGCCTCAAGGAGCTTGAGAAATCTGGGGCTGCATCTGCACTAGCAGAGTTAATCAACGACACCTGCTAATCTCCTGAGATTAGAAGCCTGCTCTCAATTCTCTTTTCAGCAGCTACAAATAATTATTTGTACAAGACAAGTTCCTTGGAAGTAGAGTGTATAAACCGTTTCATGTAATGTATTTCAGCACTTCTTTGTGCAGTTTTCAAGAACCTCAGGCTAGCAAGTTATTTATCCTCAATACGCAGCAGCCTCAGTCCAAATATCCATGTACACTACAGAGCACACAAATTTAGATGAGAAGCTAAAGAGTCTAACAACAACTTAAGAAAGCTATTAATTGTAAATGGCAGTGAAATGCATCTGTTCTCTCCTTGCACAGCAAAGCCTATATGTACTTTGCTTATCGACATCTAAATACATATAGCAATAACTTCCAGATATTCCATCCTGCGTAGTTGTGCTATGTATGACTGCTTTCCGCTGGATAGCGTGTCAAATCTGTTAATCCAACTGTAGCTACTCTCAAATAGCTGAGCTAGTAGAACTGTTCACTTAGGAATATATCCTGAAAGGTTCGGAGTGCTCTTGTTCTAATCCAGCAAAACACATCAACATGCAATTAACAGTGTAAGCATGTGAGTTGTTCCCTAGTTTGGGCTACCATAATGCTCAGCATAATGCAGGGTTAAGTCCCTAGTTAATGAGGAAGTAACTGGTGTGTGTGAGGCCAGGATTCTGTAGCTTTATGGCTGGGTCCTGCATTAGGAAGGCAGGATAAGGGATGCTGTGAACGTGGCAGGGGGGGAACCTCTGGAGTGGCCTAGGCAATAGGGCATTTGCCTGGGGAGTGCAGGCTGGTGAGTTGGGAGTCCTGTCCCACCCTTGGCAGCTCAAGTCCAGTCCACTTCTGCCCACCCTGGGAGTGATCAGACAGCTAACACAGGATAAGGGACCCTCTGAAGGCAGGGAGGTGGTGTGGGTTCTTCAATGGACCAGGGGATACAGCATTTGCCTGGGGAGTGCAGGGTTGGGGGCTTGAGTCCTGCACCCACCCCTAGCAACAGCTGGACAACCAACACAGGCTGCTCCAGGGATAGAGCTGGCTCCTGTATGAGGATTACATGATGATAAGGGATCTACTGAAGATGGTGCAGTAGGGTGGGTTCTGTAGTAATTTAAGGGATAGATCAGTTGTCTGGGGAGTGCAGGGTGGTGGGTTCAAGTCCTGCCAACACAGGCTTTGGAAAGCAGGATAACAGACCTGCTGTGGAGGTGGAGTGGGATCTCCAGTGATCTCAAGGATAGGACATCAGCCTCTGGAGCACAGGGTGGTGGGCTCAATCCCCCTCAGGCAGGGGCTTGGCAGCCAACACTGGCTGCCTCAGGGATGGAGCTGGCTCCTACATTAGGAAAGCAGGATGAAGGACCTCTGAAGGTACAGAGGTGGGGTGCCCTAGAGGAGAGGGCACATCCCTGAAGATGGTATGGTTGTGGGCTCAAGTCCCACCCACCCTGCAAGCAGCCAGACAGCTGCCCCAGGGATAGAGTCACAAGGTTAAGGCAGGCTTACTCATGCCCTGGTCCTGCACCACTCCTGAAAGCAGATGGCATGCACAGCAGTGGCTCCATGTGCTGCCCCCCATCTACAGGCACCAACCCCACAGCTGCCTCTGTTCTCCATTACTGAGCTGCAGGAGCACTGTCCTGGAGACAAGGACAGCTTGTGGAGACCCCCTCCTCTGACCTTCTCAGGGGCTGCAGGGACACACCACCCACCCTCAGGAGCCCAATTGCCATGGGATAATGACTTCAGCCATGACAGGTTCAGCATTTTAGAACTCACTACTCAGAGAATTAAATTTAAGCATGAGAGAAATGAAAGTTATGAAATGCACAGACAGGTCACAAACCAAAACTAACACACTCTGCAAGCAGTAAAAGTAGTAACAACCCCCCATGTACATGCTGGTTCAGGAGATGAGAGGGAAAGACAGTGTGTGTTTGTGCAAAGGAGAGAGACACATATAGGCTTTGTCTACACTATGGCTTTTGCTGGAAGAGGCAATGCAAATGAAGTGCTGATTAGCATTTTGTCACACTTCATTTGCATAATCTATTCCAAGCCATTTTTGCACAAGGGTTTTTTGTGCAAAAACAAGCAGTGTGGCCGTGGCCGTTTTGCGCAAAACCCCCTTTTTGCGCAAGATCTTTATGCCTCCCCCTGTAAACAAAGCCACAGTGTGTGAGTGACAGAGATTTGCATTGCCAAGCTCCCTCCATCTCCTTCTCTCTGTGTGGAGATAGGGTACAGGAGTGGGGGGATGAGGGACACAGCACTCCCTCTCTTCTCTCCCACACCCCGCACAGCAAGCAAGAGGCTCCAGGGGGCAGTTCGAAGGCAGAGAGCACGAGCAGCAAGACAGTAGGTGGAGGGGCAGTTGAAGTGCCAGCCCTTGATAGCTTCCTGGCCAAACCAGTCAGGATCACCTGTCAGAGGCTCCAAGATCTACTGGTAGATCCCGATCTAATGGTTGGTGACCACTGCCTTAGGGCTTGACTGTGCAAGATGCTGAGTACGCATGCTTAAACCCTTTCTTGGATGGGGGCCAGCGAGCAGGACCACCTCCCAGCCTTGAAGTGAAGCATTTGCTCAAGGGCTGTGTTTGATCAAGAACAGCATACTCAGCATCTTGCACAACTGATCTCTTCATCTTCTCCTTGCCACTCATGGTTCTGTGCCTCTTTCATGCTACTCACACTGACCAGTCTCCCATGCCTCGCTCACCAAGTGCCTTCCCTCTTCTGAAATCCTGCTACCTGCCCAAACCTTTCCCACCTTGTTCTCTTCACCAACCCTCTGCTCATTGAACTGACCTATTTTCCTGTGACTAGCCTCTCAGACTGTGAACTTCTCCGGGGTTGGGGGGGAGGAGGGGGAGGGGACATGTCTATTTTATGTTACATTTGCATCACTACACACATATCCAGTCACAATAATTGCAGACCAAATTCTGCAATCTCATCACTGGCAGCAGACATTTATACCCCCTGGGAGGCCCAGAAATGTCAAGAGGTCTCTGTGTGGCCCACAAGTCTACCTGTGTGTGCAGATCAGGCTGCAGGATCAGGGGCAATGTTTGCAAAGTGCTTTGAGATCCTTCAAAGAAAGAGACCTGTTCTAAGTGCTATTTCAAGATTTAAAAATTAATTGAGTTCATCTTGGGCATTTGAAATTAACATATTGTGGGCCAGGTTTGGAAGTGGGTAGTGTAGCCAGGGCCGGCTCTAGGCACCATCAAATCAAGCAGGTGCTTGGGGCGGCACTTTTCCAGGGGCGGCATTTCCAGGTAAGCAGCTGCCCCTGGCAGTGCCCGGCCCCCGCCCCACCCCGCGGCTTGAGGAGCTAGGTCCCAGCCAGCCGGGGAGCTGTGGTGGCTGCTTTCAGCCCGGAGAGGGGCGGGCAGACAGGCACGGAGGGAGAAGGGGAGAGGACGGGACCGGTCCTGAGCAAAGGGGACAGCGGCCGCCGTGCTACCCTCGCCTGTGCTCGCCTCTCCCCCCGCTGTCTCTGCAGCTGCTCCAAGCCCGTGCGGCAGCCGGGCGGCTGGGCCCAGCTCCCACCTGCTGCCTCGCTCGCGGGTCGGCTGAAGAGCTCTCCCGGCACCGCCCCCGAGCTACGGCCGCACGTGAAGGACTTTGGCGCCCAGGACTCGGTGCCAGCCCGTTGTAGGCAGCGCCCCGCCGGGACCGGCCACGGGGACCGGCTGCGGTGGAGAAACCTCTGCCGGGCTTGTGCCAACCGGGGCCCGCGGCGGGGGGATTGCAGGGCTAGCGAGGTGCGCCCCCGCCTCCGGCCTGGAAGTTCCCGACGGAGCTGGCGGAGAGCCGCGGAGCAGCATGCGGACTGGCCGCGGCCCGGCCCCGCTCTGCCTGCCTGCCTGCCTGCCGTTGTTGCTGCCCTGCCCTGCCCTGCCCTGGGTGCATCCCGCTGCTGCCACTGGCAGCTGTCCCGGCCCACTGCAACCCTGCTGGGGCGCATCCTGGAGGGTGGCGAGGGGCGGCCGCGGCTGCTGCTGACGCTGAGCCCGGCGGCTTCTTCTTCGCCTTCCAGTGAGTGCGCCCCCCCCCCCCCGCGCGTGTGCCCTCCCTGGCCAACCACCGCCCTCCTGTGCGACCCCCCCACAACTCCCCTCCCCTGCCTCATGCTCGTGGGGGCCCCCCGCCTGTGTACCCCCCAGCCGGGCACCCCCCCACCTGTGTTCTCTCCCCTGCAACTCCCCTGCCTGTGAACCCCCCTTGCCCGGCTGTCCCTCCCCCCCCCACCTGTGTTCCCCTGCCTACTGTCCTACTTCCCCTCCCCACCTCCCCCCTCTCTTCTCTTCCCCCAGTTCGGCCTCTGCCCAGCAACCTCGCGCCCCTCCTCCTGGCTCACTGCAAGCCTGCTGGGACCCCATCTCCTGTTTCCCCCCCACACACACACACCCTGCCTCCCTGCTGCCCACCTGGATCCCCATCTCCTGTCTGGATCGCTAAACAATCTCCCCTCCCGCTACTCTCAGGGCCCTGAACCCTCCTCCCCCCCCACACACCTGCTCAGGAACCCAGCCCTCTTGTGCTGTGTCCTGACAGCCTCACCCCTGCCTGAGACCCAGGTGATTCTCCCTCCCCCTTTGTCTGAGGAAGGGGAACTCGGGTGTTCCTAGTGCTCATGTCCCCAATTCCCATCCTGTCTGGAGCAGGAAAGCTTTATTAAAATTGGAACTGTGATTCCATTTAAATAGTCTTTGTTTTAAATAATATGCCTTTAAAATTAAATTAAAAATTGTTATGGCCTAAATTTATCATAACCTCTTTAAATAATTTATTAATTAAATTTAAAATTAAATAGAACGTCTCCTGTCAACTTTTCAAGAAATGCTACCAGTTCACTAGCGTAAGTTGCTGTGTAGCACCCAGAACCAGTGTTTACATCAGCAGTAGCTTCTTCTGCAGGTGAAGAGAAAATGTTTTTATCACTTTGGTTTATTCAGCTAGTTCAATTCAATGATTAGTTCATTCACCGTTGCAAAACTGAGAGTTGACGAAGCAGGTAAACTTGTTTTCCTCTTCTCTCAGTAAAAAACTGGTTATGAGAGTGTTCTAACATCTTGAAGAACATGATGACTAGATTTGAGCGGTTAAATTCACTAAGGATATTTCCTTTGTTTAATAAATGAATTTTAGATGCAAAATGTATTTGGATACTTTTTTGTTATGTCCTTCACATTTAAGGTAGTTTTATTTCATACAAAAATTAAATGCTGGTTTTGTTTATTTTAAATTGAATTTCCATCCAGACAGAAGTAGATGCAAATCATATGTTTTAAAAAAACGTAGCCCTCCCTTAACAAATAATAAATGGGGTAAAACCTGTCTCTTAAGTGTTCCTATTATATACCATTTTGTAATAGAATAAAAATGTAAAAATTAAGAATTTGATTACATGTAAGTTACACAGTTATTTGGGCATTTATTTAGTTTGTAGCTGTACTGAGTGTATTCTCCTGGTTAGTAAATAGAAGTACCAAATTTGGCATAAAGCTTATATTTAGTTGTAAATCAATATGTTTTAAAGGTTGCTAATCAATGAGACTCAACCATCTTTTAGGAAAATACTTTAAAAGTATAATTTAAATGATTAATTGCTCATTTAAACCAAGGTTTTCTGCTTGCCGGTTTAAATCACGATTAAAATTAGAGATTTAAATCCAAGCTATTTAAATCAATCCACCCTGTTTCAGAGGCTGTTTGGACCATCCCTGAAGGAGAAATCACAGGGCTGTGCTCATGGAATAGGTCCTGGGCTAGTGGGGTTTTGTTGTCTGGTGCCTGTCTTGTTCTGGACAGTTGAGCTGGGGAGTTGAAACAAAAGTTCTCTTAATCCCTTTGAACTCTCTCATTGTATAGTGAGGCTGATTCTTGTCCATGGACACCAGGAGTTGGACAGCTTATGTGTTGGGGTTGGAGTCTGATTATAAGGCTTCTAATAATAAAATCCCTTTGCAGAGTGAGGAGTGGGACCGGAACTCCAGCACTAGGTGATGTGAACAGCTGCATGCTTTGGAAGTCTTTAACTGGCTTGCTGTGGATGAACCTGCCCTCCCGTTGTCCTCACGTGGGTAGTCCCTGGTGCTCTCCTAGGAGATGAAAATGCCCCGGGGTTTGGGCTCCTCCCGGAGCACATGCCCCATCCCCCAGGAAGCCACACAAGCTGCATTTGCGCGGGTACCCCCAGCAAGCCACGCAAGCTGCATTTGCACACTCATCCTCCCCAGACAAAAAAAGGGGGGGGGCGGCCAAAAATTTTTTTGCTTGGGGCGGTAAAAAACCTAGAGCCGGCCCTGAGTGTAGTATGCTGCTGGGAAAACCAGACTTCCAGAGCTCTGTATAGGCTATTCCTTCCCCTCACACTCAAAAGATTTCTTGTTCAAACTCCAGTCAGAAGTTTAAAATAGAAAACCCTTAAAAATTTGAAAGTGACTGACACAAATTGATCGACGATAAAGAAAAAAGCACAGACAAGTCAGTTTAAAAAAAAGAAAGAAAAATACCACCTTAGTACAAATTATTTTCAGCCCTATAAAAATAGCTGTCAGCCAATTTTGCTTTTTGTTTTAAACACCACATTTCAGTGCTTCCAAGGGGGAGGTGTTCTGTCCACTGTTAGATATCTGCTCCTCAAAGTGGTTAACAACTTCAGACCTCTGAGTTGATAAGTTATTAAGTCTAACCTCTCAGTCACTCCTCACATTTTAGAGTTTGAAGTGTACTTCTAGACCTTACTTATACAGCTGCTTAGGCCTTGTCTACACTACCAAGTTTTATCTCCAAAACTTGTCAATACCCAAAACTAAAATCACCAGAGGATGTTCACACTTGGTCTCTCAGTTGATGGGGGCAAAATCATTTCAGTGTGAGCATTGCACTGTGGGTACCTATCCCAGGATGCAGAATTGTGGGAAGGCAGAGCTGATCACTGCCCACCTTGGGATTCTCTGCAAGTTCTCCCACTGCCTCCTCAGCCAAAGGGAGTAGCATTGTGAGTAGCTCTGAGCTCTGGGTACTGAGGAAAGTCAAAACGGCACAGCAGTTTGTTTCCCTCTCCTTGCAGCAGCAGTCTGCCTGCAAGGAGGACTGACAGTGACCTCTGGGCAAGATAATGGGGAGGTAGCTCCATGCTTCGGGAACGAGCAAGCCTTATGCAGAAGGGGTGGGGCTGGAGACAGGGTCACTGATCCACGGAAAAATCAGTCTGGGAGCACACACAAGTGAGATGCTATAAGAAAAAAGAAAAAAAATTCTCCCAGCTGAGAAGCAGGAAAAAAAAAAGACACTCACCTCACTCATGCAATTTGGGGTGCCAGGGTTCCCCTTGCGCTCCAGCCCCACAGTGGGGCACTGAGGCTCAGGACTTCCCCCTAGGGCTGGATTATCTTTTTTGGGGAGCAGGGTCTAGTAGATTTTGTGGCTCCCCAGGCTCCAGGGCGGGGCCAAAATAAGGGGTTCAATGTGCAGGAATGCCAAGGAGAGGGGTCTGGAAGAGAAGTAGAATGCAGAAGTGGGCTGAGGGTTGGGATGAGAGTTCTGGTAGGGAGTAGGGTGCAGGAGTGGGCTGGAGGTGCGGGGTCTGAGAGGGAGTTTGGGTGCAAGAGGTGGAGCTTGCGCTCCAGCTATGTGCGGGGAAAAGAGGGGACACCGAGACTTGGAAATTCCCCATGGGGCTGAAGAACCAGTGCTGGCTTGAGCTGCTGTGGGGGAAGAAGGGGAGGGGCCCCAAGCCTCACTGCAGGCCAAATCAAGGCAAGCAGGGGGGGCCAGATATGGCCCGCAGGCCATAGGTTCTCCATCCCTGCTGTAAACAATAGAGGAAGGGGAAAGAAAAACGTCTCTTGTAGGGATGAAAATTTTTGTTGCTGAAACTGGGTGTTTTTTCTGACACAAGTCACATTGCAGTGTATACGGTCTTACTGTTTTGTTGTCAAAAAACAGGTTTTGGTGACAAAACTTGGTAGTATAGACAAAGCCTTAGTAAATAAGATAGTATCTCCCTTGACATTTTATTTGCAAAGGACTTGACAGAGCACACAGGGTGCATTGCTAGCATGCATTTTACTGAATCATCACATTTTAAAAATCCTTATGTAATGATGTCAGGACAAAGCTCTGGATTAGCATTCCAATGGCAGCATGCATCCTTTTTTATAGTCATTTGTATGAAGGCCGTTTGCAAACCAGAGAATTATCTATATTTAAAATGAAGGCATTATGATTTCCTCAGTCCTGCTAAGGGACTGCAAAATGTAACTTTGCAGCTATACTTCCTGTGCGTGCGTGTGTCTGAACTTCTGCCAAAAAGATCATGAAGAAATACGGTTCATGATTTTTTCTGCAATGCCTCCTCAGCATGTGACTATTTTAATCTGATTTCCTCCCAGCTTTGTCTTTTTCTATTATGCTGGTTTGCTTTTTTTTTTTATTGCATTCTCTTTGTGTGCAGTTGATCAGGTTCAGAGATACTTTTTTTTTTGCCAGTTGCTCACATGCATATACGGCGAGGAGCAGACTGACAGCACTTGACATCCCTCTGCTTCCTTATTTCAATACTAACTGTTTACCAGAAGAGAAACAGGTTTGAGGCTAGGCTGGGTTTTTTTAGGGTTTTTTTGTTTGTTTTTTTTGTTTTGTTTTTTGAGTTAGTGAGGATTGGGGTTTTTTTTCTTTCTCAGTAGCACATCACCCAAATGGAGCTTCCTCAAACTGCCCAGTGCTGTTTTTCTCTTTAAAAGAGACAGGACTGTGGAAGTGTTTCACTTTCTGGTCTGCTGGTGTATAGTAACAGCTGCAAAGCTGAGTGCCGCTGCTACTCTGCTCTCAGAGCAAACCTGTTAAAGGATTTTCCCCCCTCCATAAGTCAATAGGCATGACACAGCTGCAGTTCAAAGATGCATTTTGGGTAAGTGTGCAGTTCCTCTATATTTCCTGTGTTATAACTTCATTTATACATCTGAAAAGATTTTGTATTAATATAATAATAGTTCAGTCTTCAAGTTGAGTTTAGACGCAGATTAAGCTTCCCCCTTCACCCAAAATATACTGTTTGCTATGATGATCATTTGATCTTTTACAAAAAACACGTTATAAAGTGCTGTGATCAACTCGAACTAAATAACAAGTAACATTCTGATGCTTTATTTCTAAAACTAAGGACTCGAACACTTTTGAAAGGAACAAGGCGTAGCTTTTCATGCAGCCCCAAGGGCCCTTGCTTGTAATGAATTGTTGGAATTAGGAAGTTGTTGCTCTGAGCAGGTGAACTGTTGCTAACGATTCTGATTTCCCTAATACTTGCTTTTAGAATTTTTGCAGCCTCGGCTGAACCAATAGCCCCACACAGAACCTTCCCACGAAACCACCTGCTCTATTTGTGTATCTAAATTAGACACTCAGAAGGGCATTCAGGTTGCAGTAAGGGCTCAGTATCCCAAACCCTGAGCTGATGAGTCAAGGACTTCTGTTTAAAAAAAATGGAGATGGACTTAATCCCGAGAATTTTAATACAAATTTGGGAGGAGGTTAATCTGTGTTTTCATTTCTGGTCCTTTAGTTGTCATATTTTCAATCTCTTCTCTGCAAACACAAGGGCGAGATACATTTTTTTTAATGAAGATAATCCCATGAGTGCAGGGGCTGGGGCTTTAAGAAAAACAGCTCATGTTATATGATTGTGCAGACTGAAAAGGATATTTCTTCCCCACCCCACTTCCTCTCCTCACTTCTCCCCAACCCTGGAAAGCACCTGCAAAGGATGGGGAGCCTGCATGTGGGAAGGGAGTGCAGATGAGGGCACTACTTTCATCATCCCTTCACTAAACCTGAGGAGAATCCACTTTTAATGTAACTCCTATTCTGTATTAACTTCCATGCAGCTCCCCACCGCACAGTGAACCCCCCTGAGATGAAGTGGAGGGGAAGGACCAAAGGCAGAGTTGAGTGGGGAGATAAGGAAAAAGGAGCAGTGTTGTGGTTTAAAAAAAAACAAAAAACAAAACCAGAAGTGGCTAACCTACCTAAACTCTATATCTCCAAAGGAGAAGTAGGCAAACTTCATTTCCTTACATTTACTCTCCACTGCACTACTGAAAGGGAGACCAATTCCTTAGCAGCTTGTTTCTACTGGAGTTTTAATGCCTTCTTGTTGGAGACGGCCCTAGAGCTACTGTGGAAGCACCGATAATCCTGATCTCCAGTGAATGTTGGAATATCCACAGTTCTGAGGGACAGCCACTGGGCTCCTTCCTGTGATGGGTGCCAATCCCAAACCCCGCTCTCCAGTGGTTTCCCTTGGTGAGCTTTCCTCCCTTCAGTCATCTTCAGAAAGTTGCTCACAGGAGGAGGTTTGAGCAGTTAAAATACAACCAGAACATACAATAATTAAAGTTCTTCCAATACTGCTAATTCAACTGTGGGTACACCTAGGAGAGATTGCCCAGGCCTGTTTTTCTGTTAAGGTTGGTAAACGTACACTGTAAAATTCAGGGTGGGGAACGTAGCCTGTCGGCTATACTATAGGAACTTCAGCTTCTGCATTTCGAGACTTCTTTTTAAACTGTGCAACTTAAATTTTGCATAATACATTTTTGTATATACTTTCTAGGGGCCAGATCTTCAGTGGGAGTAAATCAATATACCTCTATGGAAGTCCATGGAGCTATGTTGATTTACACCATCTGATAATCTGGCCCTAGGAAAGTTTTCATTGTGTTTTTCCCCAGTAAGACCCATTGTCTGCACTTTGGAATGTTAGTTTTTAAATAACTCCTATTAAGCTTTGAAGTTTACACCTCTTTACACGGGAACATACCTTTATTTTTGCTATTGTTTGACTACAAAGAGTTTTATACCTGGATTAGTTAATAGGGTAGAAATATGTCTGGTGGTTATATCTTCACAATGAAAAAAACCCCCTAAAATCAAAACTTAGAATATACAAGATATTGCATAGTATGGCAAGCCCACACAGCTAGGTGTTCTAAGTCACAGGATATGCAGTTAATTTACCATCCATGAGTTTTTGCTATGTCTAATGGCAATACAGGTTTTGGAAGATATTTGTTGTATTTCTTTAAATAAGAGATAAATCTCCCTCATTCAGCTTGTCCTAACAACTATGGCTTTGTCTTCATGACCAGACATGGTGGTTTTCACCTCATGAGATAGCTCCTTAAAAACCTAGTGGAGACCAAGCACAGGTTGATTTGAGCTCAGCGTACCTGGTCAAGGTCATGTTAATGATCAATTATAAGGTAAAAACTATGCTTCATCTCCAGTAGGATTTAAATTGAGGCATGGGTCATTTTTAGCTTGTCATAGCTACTTGAAGGCAACACTGTATCCCTCTCAAGTGGCTGACTGTGACAGGGAAATAAAAATTAATTGTACCTTATCTCCGATAAGGTTTTATATGGAGGCAGCTCTCTTGTGTTAGCGACTGTTATACAGTATTATGTAACAACCTCTCATCCACAGGCTTTTGCAGTGAATACATGACTTGAGAGCAGCAGATCTGTGCCTATCAGGCTGGGCAGAGAAAAAATGCAGGTTACCCTGCCTCTTACATCAGGGTTGCCCGTACTTGAAAAGCTGAATGAATCCTCTTTCTGGAAAATGAATCATTACAATTGGTTTAATTTTTCATTTCCTCTCCCCAGTCAAACATGTGGAAAATTTAGCACAGAAATGACTGCCACATTTCAAGCTTCAGCCATGTTTGCTGAAAACTGAACTTGGGGAAAACAAAAGGCTATTAGAATTTTTTATGCAAAGTATTTTTAAAACAGTCTCTGTACAACAACTGCTAAAAAGAATGTATTCACACTGTAAAAATGCACTTTTTTGACTAAGTGTCCCATGCTCCAATCTATAAAGTAACACTTTTGGGGACATATGAAGGATGTGAAAATAGATACTTATCTATAAAACCATTTTGCTAACTCAAGTGTAGTATTTACTGGCAGATGAGTGCTCTATAGTTACCATGTAATACCAAGGTAGCCATGCCAATCTTACCAAAGCTATGGGAAAGATAACTTTTCATGTCAGCTGTCACACCTATATTGTACCATTTCCTTTCCATTTAATTTCAGCAGGGTTGTTAGTGGGCAGCGGTATGCGAAATAAGGGATTTTACCGTTACAAAATTGGGATTTCCTCCTGTTGTTGTTTCACTGCCAGAAATCCTGGGGGGGGCGGCCCTCTTCAGTAGGGTTGCCAAGTGTCCGGTTTTGAACCGGACAGTCCAGTATTTGAACTTTCTATTTGGGAAACAAATTGAGAAAATATAAATGTCTGGTATTTTCTAAATAAGATGTAATGTAGATTGTGATGTAATGTCAAGTGTGTCTGGTATTTTTGTTGAAACCATCTGGCAACCCTAGCTTCAGCCTTACCACAGTCTGATACTGATCCATTAAAACTGATTGGGGCTTTACCATAGACTGCAATGGAGCAGGAGCTGGCCCTAAATCCTCCTATTTTGACAAAGTTCATCTCCACCATCAAAGCCTTTTAATGCAGCTAACTCTGGCTAGGAACTGGATATAGCTTCTGCTGGTACCATTCAATGCTTCCTTAATCATCTTGGGAGACAGAGTATAATTTTTAAAAGCACCTCAGTCACTTAGGAGCATGGGCAGCAGGGATAAGAGGCAAGGGAAGTCAATGCCTCCCCTGGGTCTTACCGCTCTACCTCTCCCCTCATCCTATCCCTGTTCTGACCTGGTGACTTTTCCTCCACTCCTCTTAGGCAGGGGGCTGGACTTGTTGACTCCTGAGGTCTCTTCCAGCTCTATGATTCTTTGATTCTATGATTTCATTAGCACAGAAATATTATTGCAAGCTGGGTACCGCCACTTTTTGACTGAATAGTGAGTTCCCAAAGCAATTTAAGAGGAGTCTGGTTCTTTCTAAAGGGAGTGAAATAAAAAAAATACATAGAGTAATCAATAAACTAAAAGAGCCATCCACCACTTTTCAGATATGGCATTATGAAATACTGAATGTATGGAGAATGCCTTTGCTGTAACTGTCCAGACTCTATAAAAAGAAAAATATTGAAAGCCAGGAAAATTCTGGGACACATTGTCTATGCTTTTGGATAAAAACCAAGAAACTTCTAGCCTGGTGGTATACATCTGGGGTTGTACTGTATATTGTTCATCACAAAATGGGCTAAAATGCTGTGATCTATATTCACACTATCCCTTTAATAAACAAATGTATCAGAACAAATCACCTTGTCATGTGAAACTAGTGCTCCAGTTGTTTTGGGGATAGTTAGGTAACTTGAAGAGAAGTAATAGAGAGTCAGCACTCCCCATGGATCTCTTACTCAATGCTGTTTAACCACAACCATTTCTGCCACCATCACTTAGACCTTCTAGTTGTCACAGCTTGTCCAGGCTGTCCTAGGACTCAAAATGACAACCCTGTCCCAATTATACTTACTTTATTGGGCACCAATGGGCAATTTATTTTCTTTTCTCATGTTCCCTACATTCTCTTTGCATGAACATTTCAGTTAGGCTGGCATAGCTTTTTTACAGATGCCATTAACCACAGCTGGGAAACCTGTTCTTGTCCACAGTAAACTCAATTAGAGCCAAAGATCTAATCTCTTAAGTTTTTCCCCCACTGTAAGGTGCATCATTAACCTTCTCCTCCCCATCTCGTGTCTCAATTTGCCTGGGATCATAGTAGCACAGCCACATTCCTGCTTCTTTGCATTGTGAAATAATTCAAGAGAAATAGTGAGAAAAATGACTTGCATCAACTAACTGAAGGGGCATATTCCCTTGTACTCCTTTGAAGATGCTGTGGAATGTTCTTTGACACTCACTGGGCATTTGTGGATGGTACATCAGGTTGCCTAGGACACAGCAGACGTTTGGGTCCTCCTACTGTCTATATTTAGTCAATGTAAATTTTTGGTTTTACTTTCATGCCATTGTGTAGCAGGGTGGATTCTGACTGTCAGATGGTATGTAATACGGTTGTTTCATCTCAGGTGGCTCATCAGTCTTTTGTTGTAAAAAATTTTTCTCACCGACTACAGCTACATAATGTGAAGCTGGCAATGCTGTTCAATAAGAACATTAGGAGTCCATCTGGGCTGCACCAAAGGTCCACAACCTAGCACTGTAATCATTCAGTGGTACTTTGGTGGTCCAGGATAAGAAAGAAAGAAAAAGACTGTTGAAATATTTATCCAGGTTCCAGCAGTTCCTTAAAAAGTTGCCTCTTTACTATAAATTGAGTTCAGTTCTACTTCCATGAGTTAAGAAACTTCACTAAACTAGAAAAGAGAAAAGTTTCACAGCTACAGCGAAGCAATCGTGAAGAATGTTTATCTTTGTCTTAAATGAAAACAGCAGCAGTTTGCTATAATGTCTTAGAAAACTCAGTAGCAAGGGTTAAAAGAGGGCTTAGAAGAGAGGTGGGGAAACCATGGACCACAGACCATATCAGGCCAGCCCCTGAGTTCCGACCAAGGTGTGGAGCTAGGACAGAGTCCATTAATCAAACCCAATTTTTTGAGCCTTTCCTCATAGATCATGTTTTGTAGACTTAATAATTTGTCCTTATTGAATTTCATCCTATTTACTTCAGACCATTTCTCCAGTTTGTACAGATCACTCTGAATTTTAATCCAACCCCTTCCAGCTTGGTAGCATCTGCAAACTTTGTAGGTGCGCTATTACTTAAATCATTTACAAAAATATTGAACAGAATCAGACCTAGGACTGATCCCCTGCATGATCCCACTCGAAGCTGCCCTTTCAGCTTGACTGTGAACCACTGATAACAACTTTCTTGGAATAGTTTTCCACCAGTTATGGATCCACCTTATAATAGTTCCATCTAGGCTATATTTCCCAGTTTATTTATGGGACGATCATGCCAGATAGTAACATAAATCTTATTAAAGTCAATATATATCATATCCACCGCTTCCCTCATCCATAAGGCTTTTTTACCCCATGAAAGAAAGCTATTAGGTTGGTTTGACATGATTTGTTCTTGAATAAGTGTTTTCTTTCTGCTCTGAGCTGTGTTTTTCATTCCTTCCTGAACATCTCATGGAGACCTCACACATAAAACAGTGATTGGAGTCCTCTGCTAGACTCTCATTAACAAAAAGGAACAAAGAACAAATACAAACTTGGAGCCCAATCTTGCTCTCACCCATGAATGAGGAGTTCTAGTCACAATAAAAACTCTAAGAGACTTCAGTGCAACAAAAATCAAGTCCTTGGTTACATAATTCCATCCTATTATCACAATTCTGAGTGCTCCAGGGAACAACAGGAGAGTCATTCAGGAGAACCACCACAACCTCTAGCCTGACTGTCTGTCTATCACAACCCCACCCAGCACCCACACGCTAAACCCAACAACTGCCATTAGACCAGAGGGGTAATAACCAAATGAGCCTTGGTCATGGCAAAGGGTTACTTAGTGAGTAGAGTGTGCTCAGAGGGGTAGCCACAGGAAGTTGACAAATATGAAATGTGGCTGTCGTAGGAGGAAGATCAGTCAGACACCCTTGCAGTTCTTTTTACAGCATGACATACAATATAATGGACAGGTCTGAGCAGTTACAGCATCAATTTGTTTTATACGATGAAAGAAAAAGATTCCAAACGTAGTCTGGTGTTCTCTTCCAGATGAACAGGCATTTCATTCTACAGAATGCACCTCTATGAACTGGGAGTCTCTGGTCCGGCAACATGAGTGGTCTGGTAGGACCACAGATGTTCCAGGATCAAGAGAGTCCCCGCCTGCTGTTGGGAAAAGGGGAGGACCCAGCACACTCTGGTGGGGGGGGAAGGGAGGAGCCTGGCACATTGTGTGGAAGGGGAGCCTGGCGTGTAGCCAGCTGGGCTGCCAGGGGACTGGGAGCCAACAAGACCTAAGCACGGCCCAGCTGAGCTGGCAGGGGAGCCGGGAAGTCCGGTGGGGCAGCAGAGTGGGTGGAGGCTGGAGACAAGGGTCCAAAAGTGACCTCCCCTGGTCCACCAAAATCCCTCATCTGAGGTGCCAGACCAGGAAGGTCCAACCTGTAATTAGATGGAGTTGCTGTTGAGCCTATTCACAATGCCAGTAGGCCTGCTAGTAAGGGTTGATCTAAGCAATAGCTTTTGCTGTTGAATACAGCGTAATCACTAGTCTGTACACAGTCATGTTGACATGAAAGCATTTATATGCTAGTTTGTATCAAAAGGAAGATGTGTCCATATGAAACTTCCTATGAAAATGGAGCTGTCTGCTCCAAAGCAGTTTACACTGGGATAAGGTGCAAGAGAAAGCAGTGTAAGACAATTTATGTATGGAGAGTAGGCAGGTTCTTACATCAGTGAAATGTTCCATGTTCCCATAAAACACTCCTTAAGTTGTGCAAAGTTTCTTTTTGTTGTCAGCTTGCACAATCTTTCAGGCTTCATGACACATCAGCCTCACTGATTGAGTTGTTGCATCACATTGAGTAACAGGATGTGTTGAAAATCATTTGGAAGATTCATTCTTCAGTTAAATGAGGATTTTCTAGTGTTAGAGGACTATCTAGCCACCTTGATCATCTCTGCTCCAGAGCCAAAGGAAATCCTTGAATTCATTCCCACACACAAGAGGGAATGAAGAAAATTTCCTAAAACAACATGTCCTTTCATATTCTGGAGCTCTACCATGCACATACCTCTCATGAAGAAAACTGAGGCTCAGAAGGAGAAAAGGCCTAGAGAATGGCTGTGTTTCCCCAGGCAAATGCCCTATCTCCTGGACTACTCCAGAACCCACCCCACCTTTACAGGGTTCCTTGTCCTGCCTTTCTAATGCAGGATCCAGGTCCATCCTGTGTTGGTTGTCCTGTCACTCCCACCATGGGCTGAGGGAGGATAGGGCTTGAGCCCCCCACCTTGTGCTCCTCAGGCAAATGCTTTATCCCCTAAACCACTCCATAACCCAACCCCACCACTCTGCCTTCAGAAGGTCCCTTATCCTGTGTTTACTGTCTGGTGGCTCTCCAGGGTGGGTGGTAGGACTTGAACCCACCACCCTATACCCCCTAAGCAAATTCCCTACTCCCCTAATCAACTCCAGAGCCCACCCCAACAACCACCTTCAGAGGGTCCCTTATACTGCCTTCCTAGTGTGGGACCTAAGTCCATCCCTGGGGCAGCCTGTGTTGGCTGTCCAAGCCCAGTGCTCTGAGCTCCCTATGTGAATGTCCTATCCCCTAGTCCAGTGTTTCTCAACCAGTGGTACGAGTACTCTTAGGGATACTCAAGAGAAGTCTAGGGGGTACGTCAACTGAAATTTGGAAAAAACTGAATTTTTGTTTTAAGTTTTACAGCGTTTTATTATTTTTGTACTTTTTACACCCAAAAATTTCATCACCCACCCAGCTACAATTAAATTGTTTAAACAAATGTGTTGCAATGATAGAAAAAAATATTGTGTGTCTGAAAACTGTAGGTACTGAGGTACTTATAAATGTTTTTTTAAAGGGGTACTTTATAAAAAAGGTTGAGAAACATTGCCCTACTCCACTCTACCTCCCTACCTTCACAGGGGGTCTCTTATCCTGTGTTGGCTGTCAAGCTGCTCCCAGGGTGGGGTGAGGAGGGAAGGGCAGGAACCCAGCACCCCTAGGCAAATGACCTATCCTGTAAGCCACTCCAGAAATGCCCCCAGCAGGTCCCTTATGCTGCTTTCCTAATGGGGGAAACCAGGTCCATCCCTGGGGCAGCTTGTGTTGGTGGTCCAGCCACTACCAGGGTGGGTGAGACTCAAGGCAATCACCCTATACTCCTCAGGCCCATACCTTGCCCACTAGGCCACTACCAGAACCCACCCCACCTTCCACCTTCATGCAGTAGCCAGGTCCATATCTGGGGCAGCCTGTGTAGCCACTCCCAGGGTGGGCAGAGGGAGATGCTGGACTGGATCCCACCACTCTACACTCCCCAGGCAAATGCCCTATCCTCTAAGCCACTCCAGAACCCACCCCCACCTTTGCAGAGTCCCTTATCCTGCTTTCCTAATCAGGGAGTCAGGTCCTTCCCTGGAGCAGCCTGTGTTGGCTGTCCGGCTGCTCCCAAGGTGGGTGGAGGGGAAAGGCCTAGAGAAGAGCTGTGTGACTTTAAAATGAAACAAATTCAGGAAGGAGTTAGTGAGTCAGTGTGAAGAAGCAGTTTAGTTAACAGCTCTGCAAGAACTGACAGAAACAATTTGTCAGTGAGGAGAGAGGAGGCATACAGCTGTTGTAGTGGATTAACATATTTTCCATAATCTTCATAGATTTGGGATCAAATCCTGCCCAGGGTATAAATTCAAGGGGATTGAGTGTTCAATTTAGTCTTCAGCTGATGATGTCTCACATCGCAAAACCACTGCAGCCAGCATACTGTTTCTGAACTATTATCACTGCCAACTGGGGGAATCCTCAGTTTAAAGCCTTGACTGTCTCTTGCTGTTCAAACTAGGAAGTGCTTAACGCACTTTGAAAACAGAAAATTTCACCTCCAAAGGGGAATCTTTGTCTCACAACAGGGGCACCAGCTGGCTGCTAGAAATAGTATGTTTATGGATCTCTGAAAGTCTACTATCTTTTTTACATAAGGACCTGGATACTCAGAAGGTTGGGTTAAGCTACAGAACTCCAGCTACGTAAAATACTTAGCTAGCTGAGTCAGCCTCCCTTAAACCGATCTTGGCACTGTCTTCACAAAGGGAGGCTGATGGGAGCAAATACTCCCATCAGCTTCCCTTACTCCTTGCGACTGTGAGGAGCACCAGCGCTGAACAGAACCACCCTCAATGTTTAATTTAGTGGGTCTAGTTAAGACCCACTAGACCCACTAAATTAAATAGATCCACTAAATTGAACACCGGAAGATCGATCTCCAGCCGGCAAGCGGAGTCGTGGTCTAAATTACATGGAGAGACAGTTGAGTGTCTGCTCAGGCTGATTTTTTTCTAAAGACATACAGGATATAAAACAGGGAGGAACAGATATATAGTTCCGGGGAGGATTTTTGGCCTGAGTTTCGTAATCTCTGTCCATACTTGAATATTCACTATTAACAAAAGTTAGACCGAGACTTTTCCCAAATTTTATTTTCGGTTTCTCTTATGTGATTGAATAAATATTATCTAATAATATGCTGGAACAACCTTTCATCTGGCCTTTAGCCCATGGAATGACCAGATACAAAATGCCCTCAGAAAAAAAACAATACGCTCTGGCCTCACTCCATCACAAATAGTTGCCAGTGACTGAGTCAGACTTCCCTGTCATTTTTTCCAGCATGTGGGCAACCTTGGTTTGTTGACTGAGCTGAGGCATAAATTGTCTGATGACAGAAAAGTTTAAAGGGACACCAATACCTGGAAAATTTCATTTATCTCAAAAATTTGCACCAACCATAGCTGCAGGTAATCCCCTAAAATCATTATAAAAAAAAAGAAGTTGGCAAAAAAGTCTCAAGTTTTGTACAGAAGAACCTCAGAATTATGAACACCAGAGTTATAAACTGACTGGTGAACCACACACCTCATTTGAAACCTGAAATATCCAATCAAGCAGGAGCAAGAAAAAAAAAACCAAGCAAACACAGTAATGTGTTAAAAGTAAACTACTAAAAAAAGGGGAGAGTCTGTTTCTATGCTTGTTTCATTTAAATTAAGATAGTTAAAACAACATTTTTCTTACACATAATAAAGTTTTAAAGTTGTATTAAGTCAATGTTCCATTGCAAACTTTTGAAAGAACCACCATAGCGATTTGTTCAGTTGTGAGAATTTCCGTTATGAACAACCTACATTCCTGAGGTGTTTTGTACCTCTGAGGGTCTGAGTAGTTAGTATGCTTTGTGCATTTAGAATCATAGCTTTTTGAAAAAATGAAGATCTATCTTTGTGAAAAATTCCAAAGTTGTTGTTGTTCTGAGGTATTCAGAATGGACCTATTTTTCGGTGTGTGAGATTTTATTTCTGTATTTGTTCAAAGAGTTGTATACAAACTTCTGTAGATTTTTTAGAGGAAGGTTATCAGGAACAGTTAACATGGATTCACCAAGGGCAAGTCATGCCTGACCAACAAGATCGCATTCTTAATTTGTGGGAGTTTTCTGCCACTCTTTCCCTTAAACCCAAACCATAGACCCAACCTCTCAGCCTGTTGGGAAGTTCAGATACAAATTATTCAGAACAGACCCATTTCTTAGGCCAGATCTACACTAAAAGGGAAGGTCGAATCAAGATACGCAATTCTAGCTACGTTAATTATGTAGCTGGAGTCGATATTTTGAATTTCCCTACCATCCCTACAGCAGGAGGCTGATAGGAGCAAATGCTCTTGTTGGTTTCCCTTACTCCTTGCAGAAGTTGGCATAGCAGATGCCAACGGGTGTGCCCTCTGAGTTTGATTTAGCAAGTCTTAACTAGGCTCACTAAATCAAACTCTGGAAGATTGATTGTGGTAGTGTCGATCTTTGTTTAGTGAAGACATGGCCCTATTGTTTTAAGCTGGGATCTGGGAGCTTTAATCTAGGTCTCTTTGAGAGTCCCACCTGAAATACTAGGCAGAGGTTGCTGGCTATTGCAAGCAAAATGTAGAACCATGAATTTAGGCATTGGTCAGTTAAAAGCTCTCTACTTAGTTCCAAAAGTAGCATAGGCCAAAGCTGTGGGGGAGAAAAGAAATTCGCCAAAAAGCCACACACGTCATTTTTCAAACCCCACATTAGTGTATGAGTTTCAGTGTACAGCTGTTGTGAAACCACACTGGTGCTACAAACCTGGACTGCTCAAAGCTGAAGAACTAGCCTCTGTAGCTGAGCAGATTCACATGCTCTGTGGATCACGTAACACGAATTGCCCAGGGAACTAGACACTTCCACTGCACAAAGGAAGCTCTTCTGGAGCATCTAAGGCCCACAGAAGTTTGAATCTTGGACGACTCCTCCTTACACTGAGAGCTGAACTAGATGCTGCCAGAGTGCCTACAGATTGAACCACAACCCAGCTTTGTAGCTGGGATTGTA
This sequence comes from Pelochelys cantorii, assembly GCA_032595735.1. Classification (NCBI taxonomy): domain Eukaryota; kingdom Metazoa; phylum Chordata; order Testudines; family Trionychidae; genus Pelochelys; species Pelochelys cantorii. The sequence goes on along the minus strand of CM064338.1, from coordinate 7,013,537 downwards.
ACAGCCTTGACTCCTTTGTTGACTAAGCTCCAAGGGGGATCATAGCACACAGACTATGTCTACACTACGGGGTTTTTCTGGGATACCAAAGGTAACCAGGAAAAACTCTGCTGTGTCCAGGGAACGCGTGTGCTCTTCCGCTTTTTTTTGTGGAAGAGTAGATGTGCTCTTTCGGAAGCCCTGTCTTCCTCCTCCCACAAGGAAGAAGGGCTCTTCCGAAAGAGGAGGCTTTTCTGAAATTTGGCCCAGTGTAAACTACTAAAAAAATTTCGGAAAAGCCTCTTCTGAAAAAACTATCAGAAAAAGGTACGCAAATTGCGGGGGTGCAATTTGCATACTTTTTCTGATACATCAGTGTAGTGCAGACATAGCCACAGTGGCCAGTAGGATACACTAGTTCATGTATGGTTCATTTGGCCAACCTATTGGATGAATTTTGATTTTTTTTCCATCAAGTGAAAGAAATTAATGTTTTTCTTATCTGACCAGCAAGCTCATTCTTTACCGAAAGGATACTTTAGTGAGTATTTTTTACCAATACACAGGCTGATTCCACTTTGTAATTTAAAATGATTGGGGACAAATAGTGAACTACTATTCTGAACATTAAAGTAATTGTGGAGAAGCTAAATGAATTCTTTGCTTCCATCTTCACAGCTGAGGATATGGGGAGAGGCATAAGGATCTTGCGCAAAATGGGATTTTTGCACAAAAAAAAGTCCACACTGCTTCTTTTTGCGCAAAACCCCCTTGCGCAAAAAGTAACGGCAGAAAATATGCTAATTATGTTGTGACTTATGCTAATGAGTCCCTCATTAGCATATTTTCTGCTGCAAAAATGTGTAGTGTAGCTGTAGCCTGAGGTGGCAAAATTTGCAGATGAAACGTAGCTGCTCAAGATAGTGAAGTACAAAGCAGACTGTGAAGAGCTTCAGAAAGATCTCACCAAACTAAGTGATTGGGCAACAAAATGGCAAATGAAATTTAATGTTGATAAATGTAAAGTAATGCACATTGGAAAAAATAACCCCAACTATACATAATGGAGACTGATTTAGCTACAACTACTCAAGAGAGAGATCGTGGAGTCATTGTGGATAGTTCTCTGACAATATCCACTCAGTGTGCAGCAACAGTCAAAAAAGCACACAGAATGTTAGGAATCATTAAAAAAGGGATAGAGAATAAGACAGAGAATATCTTACTGCTTCTCTGTAAAACATGAATACTGAGTATAGATTTGATTGCCTCATCTCAAAAAAGGTATCTTGGCATTGGAAAAGGTTCAGAAAAGGGCAACAAAAATGATTAGGGGTTTGGAATGGGTCCCATATGAAGAGAGATTAATAAGACTTGGAGTTTTCAGCTTAGAAAAGAGAAGACTAAGGGGGGGATAGGATAGAGGTCTATAAAATCATGACTGGTATGGAAAAAGTGAATAAGGAAAAGTTATTTACTTGTTCCCACAATATAAGAACTAGGGGTCACCAAATGAAATTAATAGGCAGCAGGTTTAAAAGAAACAAAAGGAAGATTTTCTTCACTCAGTGCACAGTCAGCCTGTGGAACTCCTTGCCAGAGGATATTGTGAAGGGCTTTAACAGGGTTCAAAAAAGGAGCTAGATAGATTTATGGAGGTCAGGTCCATCAATAGCTATTAGCCAGGATGGGTAGGAGTAGTGTCCCTAGCCTCTGTTTGTCTGGAAATGGGTTACAGGAGAGGGATCACATGATGATTTCCTGTTGTGCTCCCTCCCTCTGGGGCATTTGGTATTGGCCACTGTTGGATACTGGGGTAATTGGACCTTTGGTGTGACCTAGTATGGCCGTTCTTAACATTACTTTGTAGGGAAGTCCAAACTGAAGATATTGTAGTCTTTCCCAGAGCAGGCAAGAGACGTCAGAAAATACTCTTTGGGTTCAGTGCTGCAACCCTTAAAGCCCTGAAGCATGTGCTTACATTTAGGCACATGAGTAGTCTCGTTGTTTGAGTGGAACTCATTACCATGAGATGCTGTGAAACCCAAAGGTATAACTGAGAGAGTTAGATAAGTTCAGGGAGGATAGATCTGTCAATGACTATTAGCCAAGCTGCTGAGGGATGCGACCAAATGCTTCAGGTGTCCCTAAACCCCCACGTGCTAGAAGCTGGGACAGACAACATGGGATGGGTCACTCAAAATCGCTCTCTTCTCTTCATTCCCTCTGAAGTGTTTGGCACTGGCTACCGGCAGAGATGGGACACTGGACTAGGGATGTGAAGGACTAGTCAACTAGATCCCCCGCCGTCCTTGCCTGCTGCCTCTATCAGATAGAGGCAGCAAAGGGGGGGAAGAAGGGGTCCTTCAAAGCGGCAGTGCCACATGGAGCCTGAGGCAACATTTCAAAGGGCAGCGCTGTACAGTTGATCCACAGCAACTGCATGGAGCCCGGGGTCAGCTGGAGACTCCCCAACTGATCCTGGGTTCTGGGGAAATGCTGCGCGGAACCTGGGGTCAGTCCTCAGCTGATCCCAGGCTCCACATGGTATTTCAAAGCGGCACTCTTGTGCATTTCAAAGCTGGCACCCGCGTGCAGCCCGGTGTCAGCGGGACTTCCCGCTGGCCCCAGGCTGCACGCAGAGTTCCAGCGGGGGCTCTTGTACATTTCAAAGGAGAAATGCGGAAGTGCCTAGCGACTACTCAACTAGTAAATTACTTGATATTTAATGTCCTTACACTGGACTAGATGTATCATTGGTCTGATTCAGAATGGCTGTTCATAATGAGTCCTGGGCTGAATTGGCTAGAGGACTGAGCAGTGGTGCTGGAACAGGTGGAGATGTGCCTGCCCTTACTGCTGTCTGTGCCCATCACTGCCCCAGGCTGGGCCACAGCTGGAGAGCCCCAGGTGTGGGGCCAGTGTCTGGGACACAGAGCCCCTGGGGCTGGGAGTCAGGACCCTGGGCAGCAGTGGGGCTAGGACCCAGAAGCCAGCAGCAGAGGCCGGGATCCTGGCAGGCAGTGGGGCTCCTGGGCACAGGCTGGCAGCTGGGACCCTGGTGAGAGGCCAGTGGTGGAAACTTCAGACCTGGGGCTGCTGCAGCATTCCCCTCCCCTCCCACACCTTTACTTCTCATGCCAGTGGGATTGAGTGTTTAACAACAACCTCTAGCTGTGCTCTGTGGAGCACTTGATGCTGGTCCACAGCGAACTGTCCAGCCACATTGCTCTGGCTCTGCTCTCTCTGCTCTTTCAGCTGAAGGGAAGGGGGAAAAGACATCGAGTCTTTCCCAATGTGTATAAGCAATTGCTGACTTGGCCCCATGCTGCAGATGTCATTGAATCCTGAACAAGGGGGAAGGAAGTTTCTGCTAGCATGAATGGGAGTGGATCATGGCGTCAGGACTCTGTCTCACTCAAGATGTGGTCCATACCACAAAGCGAGAGAATCACTACCTCTCAAATGAACTCACACAGGGAAATGATAAATGATAAAAAACACCACATCAGCCAGTGGGAAACGCTTGACAACACAAAAGCTCTTTGCCTGACCTCTAAGTCTTCATCCTCAAAGGAAACCTGCTCAACACTCTCAAAAGATGAGCCAGGGACCGTAAAGGCAAAACGCTGCTAAACACTAAAAAACACGGACTGGACAGAGACACTGGATTTATGGCTTATTACAGCAATCTATAACTTACTGCCGGCTCCGGATTAAGAAAGGGGTTTTAGGGGCTGCAGCCCAAGACCCCAGGCTAAGGGGAGGGGCTGCCAAAAGATCTCTGGGCTGTCAAAAGTGAAGATCTTTTTGTGGGGCCCTCTTAGCCTGGGACCCCCTTAGCCTGAGGCCCTGGGCTGCAGACACTAAAGCCTCTGCACATTATCCAACCCTGCATGTGGTGCTGAGGAGGCATTTTTCGCATGCTGTTGTCCCTCCCCCCTACTGCGCTGGAGCTTCGTTACCTCAAGCACCAGTAGAAGCTCCAACCCCCAGCTCCCATTGTCTGGGAACTGCAGCCAATCAAAGCTGTGGGAGGCGGTGCCTGCAGGCAAGTGCAGGGCAGTGTACAGAGCCTCCGGCAGGAAGGGGAAGAGCAAGCAGCATCCTGGTAAGAATCTCAGGGAGGCTTCAGCCCCCTTACCTCCCTAAATGGCACCCTTGCCCCTACACACATATCTCACACCCCTATCCCCCTGTCCTGAACCTCTCCTCACCTCTCAGCGCCCTGCCCTGAGCACCCCTTACATCCTAACTCTCCGCCCTGAGCTCCTCCTTGTACCCCTCAACTCTGACTGCAGCACCCCCCCACACACACAGTCCCCTGCCCTGAGCCCCCATATCTCCAAACCTGTGCCCCGACTCCTGTACCTCCCTCCCTACCCACGCTCACCTGCCAGTGTCCCCTTTAAGTTGAGTGCTTGGGCAGCTGCCCAGGACAAATTCAAATGCTTCCCGGCTGATTAGCAGAGCTCCCACAGCTTACATCAGCCAGCAGCACGTGTTTCTACTGGTGGCACACATCAGCACATGCCTCGGTGCACATAACAAATTTTATTCCACACATGGATGGAAAAAATTAGAGGGAACACTGCTCCCTGCCCCAAACCCCTCCACAATCCCACACACCACAACACCCTTCCATAGTCCTTTGCATTACACCCCACACTTAAATTTCTTATAGTTTCTGTCATATTGCAACCCTCTGTTGCTGTGTACTGGGTTATGTCACATACAGCTGTGTTGGTGTAGTTGTATCTAGAGAGCCTGTGCAGTATAGGCTGGCCATAAGACTACACTAGAATGAGCAGATCACAGCAAAACTAAATGGAGAGAATAAAACCCTCCTTGACATGCTCCTCCAGAGTATCACGGAATTTCCCTGGAAAAATGCAATCAGCTGCGGCGTATGACTTGTGTGGAGCATGTGACTGAAGCAATTGCTCCAGGCGTAGACCAGGGGAAGGATAAGTGAGATCCCAGCACAACAGCAGCAACAAACCTTCTATCAGGACTTCAATTCTCAAGACATCTGAGGAAAGGAGGTGGCAACCAGCTGTCAGTGGGGTTACTAAGTATCTTCCCTACTTCAGTCCTCTGATGGCAAGTGTAGGTTTGTTTTTTGTTCTTTATTTTAATCACTGGGACAATAGCTCAGGGTTTTAACTGCTCAATAGATGGGAGGTGTAAAAGATATTTCTACCATAGAACAGAAATAATGAGAGCACGTGGGCAGGTGTAGCTTGCTAGCAAGGATCAAATGAGCATCTCTGACTATACCAATTTCCTGTTGTTGCACTTGTGGCATGGATGGATTCACCATCCACTTCCCAGCACCTTCTGTGTGAGTGCTTGCATTGCCTCACATTTTATAGAACGTGCAATTTGCTGGTAGAGGCATTTGTTTGGGACAAGTGTGGGTCATTCTCCCCTCCCCCCATCTCCTCATACCAGAGCTCACTGTAAGTTTCCATTAGAGAGGAAGGAGCTGCCACTGTCAGGAAACTGTGGCATCAGAAGCTTGTAAATATGCAACTGATAGCAAAAGATTAACCACAGAGGTTAAAGTTAGCATTGGAGGAAACAAAAGCTTCCGAATCCAAGGAGCCCTGCTCTGTTCAGAACCACTGGAACCCAGAGTCCTGAGTTCAGAAGCATAATAGCAGCTGCACAAGGCTGCAAGCCGCAAGCAGCCTGTCATTCATTCCTGAACATTGCTCAGTTCCCGTCTCTTAAAGTCACGAGCTAAAGCCTTCATGTATTTGCTTTAACATAAAATGTAAGAATCTGGCTACTAGTTGCCAAAGGGACATAGATGTTGGTGATTGTGATGGGAAGGCAGTATGTCACACCATTTATAAAATGATAAATCCCTTGAGGTCTGTGACTAGATGATGAGCTATAAGAATATGGAATGCTTTTGCAAATTTCATATTGCACAGTAAGCAACTTGGGGATGGGTCTGTAATTTCCTGTGGGTGCTTGTACACCAGCTTTTCTGTGCTACATAAAACAGTGCTACTAGTTTATCCTTGTATCACTCATGTGACGCATAGCGCTGTATTTTTATACTTCAGCCATGGAAGAGATCGAAAAATCAAGTGCTCAAAAATGAAAACGGGGCCCAGGGATAGAATCAGGAAATAAAACCCAGGAATCTTGGCTCCCAGTCAGTAAGCAGTGGCCAAATACACGTAAAAATGGCCCTGGTACTGCAAAGCCTCCAATTAAAAATAAAATAAATCACTGTATGCAACAGTGAAGAAGCTAGTTCTTGGCAGTGACTCTCAACACTCCCGACTAGCTTAATACTTGGTAGGTTCCCTGTGCACACATAATTTCACTGTAACTTCACAGCAATTTTTAGAGCCTATAATGCTGCATATACTTTGGTGCGAGATGGATTTATAATGGGAAGACTTTTCACAGTTTGAGTAATTCCAAATACAGTACACAAACAGAGCAGGTGATATGTTGGTATGAGGGTTCTCCTCTGTAGGCTTTAGTTGTATATTATGAAGCCTTCCATGCCAAAACTCAGATGAGCCAAAAACCACTAGTGCAGCCCCATAGCTGTGAAACAAGTTCTTCCCGCTTTTACAACTGCTTTATCAAGTGGCCATAGGGAGAGTACATCACAGCATATTGCTGTTTTACAGGGAAGCCCTGTCTGGAGTGGGTAGTCTAGGGGCAGGATGGCTTTGCCTGTTCTTCTCAGAGAACTGATGTGCCCAATAGCTCCTCTTCTATAAGGCACTAAAGCGTTATTTCAAAATAACTCACATTATTTTGAAATAACAAGGTGAGCATCCGTACAGCAAGTGCGTTATTTTGAAATAACAGGCTTCTTATTTCAGAATAACAAACCCTCGTTTCACAAGGAATAACTCCTATTTCAAAATAGCGGTAATGTGGACGCTCCACTGCTGCTATTTCGAAATAGCTCCTCCCCAAGGCCATTCAAAGTCATTACTCCCCAGTGCCTCCTGGGGCTCTAAATCAAGGTAGCACGACATTAGGGAAGCCTGCCTTAGGCTAAATCAAGGTAGCACGACATTAGGGAAGCCTAATTTTGAGGCTTCTCTGCAGTGTAGACGTACTATTTCAAAATAAGATATTTCGGAATAACTATTCCAGAATAGCTTATTTCAAAATTGATGTGCAGTGTAGATGTATAAATGCCTATTTCCATTAATTCCCTCTAAAAGCATCTGGTACCTGGCACTATTAGAAGACAGAATACAGGGCTAGATGGACTGACCTAGTCTGGCATTCTTATGTACTTACAGATCTATCATCACAGACTGTGATCAGGACTAAAATAATCATATTTTCCTGAAAATTTTATTTAGGTAGCTTCTTAATGTTTATGCCTTATAGAAGCTGAAGGATGAGCCTTTGAAAATCTTTGAAGATTCAGATATTAATGGTTAATATCTCTATAGCAGTGGCTCTGAAAGTGTGGTCTGTGGCCGCCTTCTAGATGGGCCGCAGCTCGAGGCTCAGCCCCCTAGTGGTCCAGTTCTGCCCCTGTCCGCAAGGTTGGAGCACCAGTGCTGGCTTCCCACTGTGTGTAGGGGAGCCCTGAGCCTTGCGGGCCAGGTCCAGCTTGCAGGGGAAACAAGGGTCCCAGCTGGGCGAACTGCAGGGCAGGGAAGCACTGCCTGGAGGCTTTCCCTGCTGATTCAATTGGCCAGAATCACAGCTAATGGGCACAGCGGGAGGGGTGCCTGGGAATGGTGGGGGATGTTGTGTCTGTGCGAAGCTAGGTAAGCGCCTCCCATCTTCCACATGCCCAGACCCTGCACTCCCACCCTGCTCCTGCACCCTCCATCCCAGACCCCTCCACCCCCTGGCCCACTCCTGCACCCTCCGTCCTGGCCAGACCCCAACCCCCAGCCCACTCCAGAACCTATCTTCCACCCAGACCTTGCTCCCTCATCTGTATCCCACCTCCTACCCAGCTCCTACACCCCCCATCACTATCCCACTCCTTGACAACCTCCTCCCGCACACTGAATCCCTTATTTTTGGTCCCACCCCAGAGCCTCGGGTGTCTACAAAATCTACTAACCCTGGGACCCGAGAAGAGTTTATCTGGCCTATGGGGAGCCCTGAACCTCGGTTCTCCCTGCCTCCTCTCCCCGCATGGGGCTGGAGTGCCAGGGGACTGAGGTGTCTCAGCTGGGAGCCACACCAGTGAAGGTGTGGGGGGGAGGGGTTGCTTCTCATTTTATGTTGCCTCCAACTGATTTTTCTGTGGGCCTGACCCAAAAAAAGATTCCCCACTCCTGCCATAAATAAAGACAATGTTGAACCCTTTTGTGTTGGACATAAATTAATATTTTACTTTATTTGTAATTAAGTTTGGTAAAGTAACATGATAAAGTTAAAGCGTTTAATGATTTTGATTTTGTTTAATAATATTTCCTTTCCTTTCTTCCCAGTTATATACACCCCTTATCTTCATATTTATGTTCTTGTGCTCCAGTAGGCTAATATAAATAATTTAGTATTTAAGGTATTTAAAGATAAGAGAAGGCATTTTGTCATCACAGGAGGTTGGCTGTTGGATCGCAGAAAGATTTATGTTGAGCAGGGTGGGCCATGGGCCAAAAAGTTTGAGAGCCACTGCTCTATGGTATTTTGTAACTTCCACTCATACCTGACACCTAGAGAAACTTCACACAAAAGGCCTGACAGAAACCTGAGAATTATCTTCCATGTGGTGAAATAGAGGCAAAGATGTTAAGTGACCCAGCTGATGGTTACAGAGGGCATGTGTGTTAGACATAGGATCGAATACAGGAACTACTGACCATTTCTCCCTATGTGACAAATGCCAACATTTCAGATACATCTGAGTCTGCTCTTGTCACACTTTTACATTCAGCTAAATTGGCTGAGATCTCTGATGCATTACCTCCCTTAGGGTATTTTCAATACTTGCTGTGTCTCGATGGGATGGGATGTAAAGTAATATTATGGCAGGTGCTATCAAGTGACACTGTTACATTTAGTCTTCCAAGTTTTTTCTTAATGTCTGTAAGAAAGACATGTTGTGTGGTGCTATATTTGAACTTTGAGAGCAGCAGGAGAGTTTGCTCTCTGACTGGATCTCTAATTAGCAGCAATTTTTGAAGCAGAGTTGCTCCTTAGAAACCAGACATTAGTGTTGGGTGGAGAGTCTTGAAAGAAGTAAATGTCTGCTTGCCATTTGACCATGTTTGTTCCATGTCACTAATTTCTCCATCTCCGTGAAAATGTCCTGGAAGACCTTGGCCTAGGGATATCTGCTGCTGCTCAGCACAAGATTAACAGCAACATAAGAACAGGCTCATTGGCAGTAAGTTAGCACGCCTGTATTTGGTGAGAACTGTTATAGGTAGAGGCAACAGGGAAAATATTTTTTGAACGTTACTTTAAGTTCTGTTGATTGTTTATTTTCAGGGCAGAGGTTAAAGTTGGTTCTTATTTTTTCCAAACTTCTGTTTAGCACTACTTAGTAGTTTCTAGTATACTCGGAAATGGTGTTTGCTAATAGCTTACATAACTCTTTGCCTTTGTGATTTCAGTGCAAGGAGTTCACTGTCCACTCTGGCTATGAGGTGCTTGTCCAGCGAATGTTGGATGGGAGAAAGATGGCAAAAGATGTGGAGGACTTACTCAAACAGAGGTAAGAAGAGGTGACAAAAGAGGAATAAAAGGCTATTTATGAACTCATCTCATGTATTCCTGAGCACTCTTGTAGGAGCTGCAGGATGATTCTGTGGGTCACTTCAGAATTTGATTTGGAGAATATAGTCCTACAGATTTTTAAATACAGAGGTCTGTACAGAAATGATCTGCGTGTCAATGAGTTCTTAGCAGCAAAGCGCTGGTGCATGAATCATTTGAATGATGATCCGTACCCCTTCCCCCGCAATCCAGAGAGCTAATTTAAGACATATTTCTGAAAATGAAATGAATGAAAATAAACAATGGCAGAGTTATGCCTTGTCATGCAGTTAAACACTGTTTGGAGGAGGAATTGTAGACATGAGCAAGAGGAAAGACTAAGTCATCTAGCCCTCTCTACCAATGCAGGATTTTTGCCCTTGTGCTATATGTACAGATAGACTTGAGTTTCAAAGTTAAGATCCAATATTTTTCCAAAGATTTTTCTTTTTGGTGGGAGTGGAATAGAGGGAGATTTGGAAGGACTTCAGAACCTGAATTCTATTGAGACCCATCTCTAATGAGTTGTGGGTTTGTAAATACTTAACGGCACATGCCCAATTTATTGACTAAAGCATCGTTCCTCTTTATTAACATCCAGAAGTGAATCATCACTGATTCTCTTCTCTCAGGGCTGTTCCCCATTCTGGCACTATGAGTGCAGAAGATGGAGGCCCACAAGAGACCTTAAATATCTTTTGCAGGCTCTGCTTACAAAACCTACCCGGAGTGACAGATTCACTGACTTTTCTGCCACCACCAAATGAAACAAAAGAAAACCCTTTTCTTCTTGAATCCAGGAAGAAAGCACTTGGACTTCTTCCAGAGGGATATCCCCAATCTCCTTTACCACAAGAGAGCTTAAAAAAACAAAGAGAGAACAAACTGCAGTCTCTGGTAGCTGACTTCTCAGTCTTAGGCAGGCGCGCGCGCGCGTGCGCGCGCGCACACACACACACACACACACACACAGAGAGAGAGAGAGAGAGAGAGACTTCCTGTTTCTTTCCAGGACACAAGAATCAAATCATCACCTCAAAAAAGGTGATTTTATTAACAAAACAAAAAGCTATACTTAATAAAGCGTACTTAGTTGCTAGGTGTTATGGAGCAGCCGAGTAAAACAAAATAAAACACAGAGAACATCTCTGGGTATACACTTAGTGTATGTTTACACAGCAAAGTTGTTTCAAAATAACAGCCCTTATTTTGAAATAACTTTCCTAGCGTCTACACAGCCAAACCGCTATTTTGAAATAAATTCAAAATAGCGGAGCGCTTATTTCAAATTTGGTAAACCTCATTCTATGAGGAATAATGCCAAATTCAAAATAGATATTTCGAAATAAGTGCTGTGTAGACACTTATTTCGAAATAGGGAGCCTCTAGCCCTTCCCAGGGTGCCCTGGAGGCCACTCCAGCCTCAACCAAGAACACTTCTCTCCCTCCCCCACTCCCTGGAGCCCTTAAAGGGGTAGTGTCTGGCCATAGTGCCTGTGCCAGCTCCAAGCCTGCCAACCCAGAGCCAGCAGTCACTGCCCCTGACCCAGTGGCCCCAAAACATGAGCCAGCAAGCCACTGGTAGCCATCCCTCCACCACTCCCCAGGAGCAGTCTGTCAGCTCCCAGGAGCCTGCCAGGGCCCGGAGAAGGTGGGCACATTCCTGGTCCAGGGTGGAGATCATGGACCTTATTCAGGTTTGGGGGGGGATGCCCCCAATGTCCATGATCTCTGCACTAGATGGAGGAACGTGGCCATCTATGGCAGGATAGCTGCCAGCCTGGCCACCAAAGGCCACATGCAAACCCAGGAGCAGGTTTGCATGAAAATCAAGCTGGTCTGAGCCCTGAGTTTCCCCTCCCCCTTCTTTCCCTTGCTTCCCCCTTCCAGCTCCCTCCTCCCAGGTTTCCCCCTCCCCTCTCCCACCTCCTTTCCCCAGTCTTACCAGAGTTTCATTCCCCCCCCCCCCAGTTTTGTTAAATAAAGAGAATTTGTGTTCATGAAAATACATGTATTTTATTTGACATCAGGAAGGGGGGGGGTTAGGGAGGGGTAAGAGGAAGGACATGAGGGAGGAATGAGGCACAAGTCCCCAGTGCGGCAGACCAGGGAGGCTCTTAGTGCTCCTCAGGGTGGAAGCTCTCCTGCAGGGCCTCCTGGATACTGACAGCCCCCCGATGGACCTCCCGGATGGCAGCCTGCAGAAAGTGCAGCCAGGCTCACAGCAACGCATCCAAGAGAAGCACCAGAGTGCCCAGGGGCAGCTCTGGCTCCATGTTGCAGAGTGCTGTGGTGTCCCGAGTGAGGGCAACCAGAGCACGCAGAGACAAAATGCTTTGCTGTCCCTCATCAAGGTATACAAACAAGCAGGGAAACCTGAGAACTGGCTGGCTGGGGGGGGGGGGAGGGGAGTCCCTTTAAGCACAGACCTCAGATAGCCTCAGGCAGCAGCCCCACACAGTAAGTCCTGACCTGGTGCCCTGCCGGAACTGGTTCCGGCCAGCCTTAAATGAGATTCAGAGTCCACTCAGTGTGGACATGCTATTTCGAAATAGCAAAATGCTATTTCAAAGTGCATTTTGTGTGTAGACGCGTTATTTCGAAATATCTTATTTTGAAATAACTATTTCGAAATAAGATATTTCAGAATAACACTGTAGTGTAGACATACCCTTAGATAGTGAGTGGGGGGAGGGAAGGCATAGATTCACACAGAGAAGTTTAACCAAACAACCAAAACAAAGAAAAATACCCTGATCACGATTGAATACACCTTTTCCCTCTACTCATGATCTGAGCTGATCCATACTTTAAAGCCCAGTTCACTCCCATGTCCAATATTTCTTATAGGCATGGTAATTCTGAGTACTACATCTGCTCCTTCTTGCCCTTTTTAGAATTCACACAAAAGAAGAGCAGACCCAGTATCTATATTCAGTTCAAATTTCAGCACTGTATCCCATTGGTTCTTCTGGCCCCCTGCCAACACCTTTGCTAGCTACCTGAGTTTAACCCTTTAGTCACTGAGTGCTGGCCAGCACGCCTCCTATCGATCACACACTCATTCACAGAAAGCCAACGCTTGCCACGTACTATAATGTGCTATTAGTCACAGTGATCAATTTTCTATAATTACTGAAAAGTGATCATTCATTTGATGTAACCAGAGGTACATATGCTAGCTCTGCGTAGATCTTTCCCACATATTCTGAGATTGGCCATATTATTCTCCCATCTTTGCAGGACTAGGTCTTTGTTCCTAGATCCTCTTTGAACATACTGTGTGTATGTGTCCATCTGTGAACGGTTTCACAGTAACGCCTGATGATTGCCATTAGTTTCAGAAGATACTAAATTCTCATTTTTATCCTACATTTTTAGCTGAGATTTAGAAGTTTTTTAGTTGTTTTAATTGACTGGATATAAAAATTTCAGACCAATATATATGCTCTGTTGTGTTACCACAACTCACTTAAATGTAAATATTTACATGATTTGCAATGATTTCCTTGAGCATCAATGGAAGCATCTTTTACTGTGTCACACAATCCCACAGCAGTCTCCTAATCATAGAATTATAGAATCCTAGGGCTGGAAGAGACCTCAGGAGGTCATTGAGTCCAGCCCCCTGCTCAAAGCAGGACCAACCCCAACTAAATCAACCCAACCAGGGCTTTGTTAACCGAGTCTTAAAAACCTCTAGGGATGGAGATTCCACCACTTCCCTAGGTAACTCAGTCTAGTGCTTGCTTCTTGATCTGCCATCCATCACTACTTTCAGCAGCCTCTCTCCATCCTCTTTGGAACCTCCCTTCAGGAAGTTGAAGGCTGCTATCAAATCCCCCCTCAGTCTTCGCTTCTGCAGACTAAATAAGTCCAAATCCCTCAGCCTCTCCTCGTAGGTCAAGTGCTCCAGCCCCCCTAATCACTTTGGTTGCCCTCCACTGGACCCTCTCCAATGCATCCATATCCTTTCTGTAGTGGGGGCCCCAGAATTGGATGCAATATGCCAGATGTGGCCTCACTAGTGCCGAATAAAGGGGAATAATCACTTCTCTAGATCTGCTGGCAATACTCCTCCTAATGCAACCTAATATGCCATTAGCCTTCTTGGCTACAAGGGCACACTATTGACTCCTATCCAGCGTCTCATCCACTGTAATCCCCAGGTACTTTTCTGCTGAACTGCTACCCAGCCAGTCAGTCCCCAAGCCTGTAACAGTGCTTGGGATTCTTCCGTCCAAAGTCCAGGACTTGTCCTTGTTGAACCTCATCAGATTTCTTTAGGCCAGTGGTCACCAACCAGTAGATCAGGATCTACTGGTAGATTTTAGAGCCTCTGACAGGTGATCCTGACTGGTTTGGCTGGGAGACTATCAAGCACTGGAACTTCTGCAGCCCATCTGCTCCTGCCCAGAGCCTCAGAGCTGCCCCTGTGAGCTTCCTGCTTGTTGTGCAGGGTGGGGGAGACAGAGGCCGGGGAGCACTGATGTCTCTCTGTCCCCCTCTCCTGTACTGCATATTCACAGAGTGAGGAGGGCGGGGCCTCAGCAAATAGGTGGAGCAGAGGTATTCGGGTTTGAGGTAGATCCTGGACTGACTTAAATTCAAAAAGTGATATTTTGCTTAAAAAGGTTGGAGACCACTGCTTTAGGCCCAATCCTCTAATCTGTCTCGGTCACTCAGGACCCTATCCCTGCCCTCCAAAGTATCTACCTTTCCCCCTAGCTTAGTGTCATCTGCAAACTTGCTGAGGAGGCAATCCATCCCCATCCAAGTCATTAATGAAGATGTTGAATAAAACTGGCCCTAGAACCGATCCTTGGGGCACTCCACTTGAAACCAACTGCCAACCAGACATCGAGCCATTGATCACTACCTGTTAGGCCCGACAATCTAGCCAGCTTTCTATCCACCTTACAGTCCATTTATTCAAGCCATATTTCCTTAACTTGCTGGCAAGAATATTATGGGAGACCATATCAAAACCTTTGCTAAAGTCAAGGTATATCACATCCACTGACTTCCCCATGTCCACAGAGCCAGTTACTTCATCACAGAAGCTAATCAGATTGGTCAAGCATGACTTGCCCTTGGTGAATCCATGTTGACTATTCCTGATCACATTCCCCTCTTCCAAGTGCTTCAAAATGGATTCCTTGAGGATCCCCTCCATGATTTTTCCGGGGACTGAGTTAAGGCTGACCGGTCTGTAGTTCCCTGGGTTGTCCTTCTTCCCTTTTTTAAAGATGGGCATTACATTTGCCTTTTTCCAGTCATCCGGGATCTCTCCCAATCTCACGCGTTTTCAAAAATAATGGCAAAAGTCTTGGCAATGACATTTGCCAACTCCCTCAGTACTCTTGGATGCATTAAATCCACACCCATGGATTTGTGTTTGTCTGTCTTTTCTAAATAGTTCTTAACCTGTTCTTTCTCCACCGAGGGCTGCCCACCTCCTCCCTATACTGCGTTGCCTCGTACAGTAGTCTGGGAGCTGAACTTGTCTGTGAAGACAGAGGCAAATAAAGTGTTGAGTACTTCAGCTTTTCCCACATCATCTGTCACTAGGTTACCTCTCTCATCCAGTAAGGGCCCCACACCCTTCCTAATCACCGTCTTATTGCTAACATGCCTGTAGAAACTTTTCTTGTTACCCTTCACATCCCTTGCTAGTTGCAATTCCAATTGTGCTTTTGCCTTCCTGATAACTCCCCTGCATTCTCAAGCAATATAGTTATACTCCTCCTTAGTCATCTGTCCAAGTTTCCACTTCTTATAAGCTTCCTTTTTGTGTTTAAGCTCACCAAGGATTTCCCTAGTAAGTCAATCTGGTCGCCTACCATATTTTCTTTTCTTACTGTGCATCTGGATGGTTTGTTCTTGTGACTTCAATAAGGCTTCTTTAAAATACAGCCAGCTCTCCTGGACTCCTTTTCCCCTCATGTTAGCATCCCAGAGAACCCTGCCCATCAGTTCTCTGAGGGAGTCTGCTTTCCTGAAGTCCAGGGTGTGGATTTTGTGCTCTCTTATGTAATAATGATATTACATGAATCGTACTCATTTGGAATTACTGTTTTGTGGTCAATAAACTTCTGGAGGTCAAACCCTTTTTGCATGTGTTTGTATTAGCTAGGAATTATAGCTCTAAGCTCATATAATATAAGCTCATGATACCATTTACATTTTTTTGTTAGTCTCTAAAGTGCTGCAGGATTATTCACTGTTTTTAAAGTTTTTTCAGTTAGGGTACGTCTACACTGCAAACTTATTTCAGAATAAGCTATTCCGGAAGAACTACTCCAAAATAGCTATTTTGGAATAGGAGTTATTCCTCGTGGAATGAGGTTTACAGAAGTCGGAATAAGTTGTCCATTATTTTGAATTTATTTCAAAATAACGGAATTGCTATGTAGACACTCGCATTGTTATTGTTGAATAATGGCCCTTACTCTGAAAAGACGCTGCTGTGTAGATGCACTCTTAGGGTATGTCTAGACTGCACCCCTCTGCCGGCAGAGGGATGCAGATTAGGCTGGGCAAAGTTGCTAATGAAGCGGGGATTTAAATATCCCGCGCTTCATTAGCATAAAAATGGCCACTGCTTTTTTTCGGCATGGAGCTTTGTTGGAGAAAAGTGGCAGTCTAGAGACTGATCTATTGCTAAAGAAAGGCTTTTCCGATAGATCCCTTATGCCTCGTAAAACGAGGTATATAGGATCTATCGGAAAAGGCTTTCTTTAGCGATAGATCAGCCTCTAGACTGCCACTTTTCTCCCACAAAGCTCTGAGCAGAAAAAAAGCGGTGGCCATTTTTATGCTAATGAAGCACGGGATATTTAAATCCCTGCTTCATTAGCAATTTCGCCCAGTCTAATCTGCATCCCTCTGCCAGCAGAGGGGTGCAGTCTAGACATACCCTTACAGACTAACACGGCTACCCCTCTGAAACTTAGGAATTACAGTATGTGAAATTGATTGAGACTAAAGTACGTTGGAGGTAGGAATTTTCCATCATTAGTGGGATAAGCCTAACCATGGCTGAAATGGACTTTCCACAAAGGAGGAGAAAGGTTCATCTCAAAGCCATTCTGAAACAAGTAGCTGAAGAAATCTCTCAGAATGTTGGTTTTTTTCAAGAATTTCCACCCTCCTTCAACCCACTCCTCTTACCTGTAGGCCTGTACATGTTCGAATGCGCACACATACAGCAGCTGACAGAAAAATCTTTTATTTTTGGTTTGAAATACATTGAAGCTGCCCCTTCCAAGAGTGATGTAAATGCATATTGGTGAGAAGGACAGAAGCGGGAATAAGATGGGACTAACCAAATCTTTACTCTTGGAAGCCACATGAGTCATAGTCTTGATTTTAACAAGGTCCTTTCAGAAGCTGCTTTGATGACACCAACAATGGGTGCAGTTTTGCCACCAATCCTAGCAAATGCAAACACATTCTGTCCATAGCTACCCTGTTCTACACACAAGGACGGTGTAAGGATTGTCAGGTCTTTCCACCCCCTGTTCCTTCCAGCTTGGTTATGTTTTCCAGGCTCTCATACCAAAGGCTTAGAAACCTACATTTGTGTTAAATGAGAACTGAGGTTCTCCTTTATGGGGACTAAACACTGATTCTATTAATAAGGGTTTTGTGAAATTCATATAAGTCTCCTCAAGCTTATCAGCAACTTGGTCATCCTATGCATAGACCAGTACAATAAAACATAGGAATTCAAAAGTCATAAGTCATTCCCCCCACCCTCATCCCCAAAATCACAAGGTCTATAAAAAAAGCATTTTGCTTTCTGATTTTAGGACCTTTGCATTTCACATTCTGTGCAACTTTCATTAAAAAAACATAAGCTGAAAGTCTCAGTGGAAATCACATGACTCCAGGACCTGGAGCTTTCAGAAAAACAAGAGTATCATGAAAGCTGACAACGCCATTTTATCACTATAGTGTAACCACACACTTTCTGAGAGTGGTGCACTGTCTCATCTAGTAGCACCGAGACCACTTACAGAAATAATAATGAGCCTGTTCTACAAGTTTAGCTACTAGACAGCTGGCTTATAACTCACATAATAGAAGAGACTCATGCTCCAGAGGTCTAGGGTTTGATTCTGCCTGAAAACAACCGGGGTTTGTTGGCGTTACAATAACATAACATGCATTTAAAAGATTTCACGTCTCCAGTTCAAAACAAACAAAAGCCCTATCACAAACCCCTCTTAATTTACTATGCAGTGTTTGTTCATGGATGATTGTCCATATTTTCATACTTATAAACACAGAAGCATCAGAATATATTAACAGAACAAAAATTAATCACTTCCCATGTGCAAGGAGAACTATAAATTGCTTAATTGACTGTTCCATCCTGTACAACTATTATTATTCAAACACTGTCCTCTTCTTCAGAACAGACATGTATTGCATGCAAATCATAAGCCATCTGGCTTGTAAGAACATTAGCCCAGAAGAAAATGAGAATCTTGCCACTTTGTAAGAAAATTATCTGCTCTGAGCTGCACATATACAAGGGGACACAAAAAGTTAACGCACGACGAGATCACAGTTCAAACAGTAAGGGGCCAGGCTCAAAGCTCTGAGATGTCTGTTTTCAATACTTCCTTAGCAACCCCAGTTCTCACTTGGAATGCTCTTGGTTGTCCAGGCATCACCCTCTTTAGGACTCAGATATGGCATTGTTGGTGAGGGCCTCTAGTCATTGCAAAAGTACAAGTGGTTTTGCAATGCCCTGTGCTGTGGTTTTTGCTTTGCAAAAGTTTAAAACACAAGAAGTATGTGTAACGTACACATTTGCTTGAAACAACTTCCTGTATGTAGAATTATGGCAGCAAGTACAAATTCTCAGCATCCTTTTTGGTGTTTGAAAAAGAAAGACTGCTAGTTAAAAATCGTATCTTACAAAATAATAAAGAGGCTCCTGTCCACATTTGGAGTTACAGAATGCACAATGCATCCAGGTTGGGAGTGCAGCAAGAAGGCTTCAATCCACTTTTGCACTCCCCTGATCCTGTGCTGACTATGTGCAGGTCTGGCCCCCAAGGTCCATTGCAGCAAGTGGAGAATTACTGGGGAGCCCTGGCAATGGCCCTTTTCTGCAGCCATGTTCTTCTACCAGATGCCAGGAGGGGCCTGTGGCCTGGAGCCACTATGCAAGCTCTGTGTTACCTGAGGATTCGCCTACACTTGGGTGTTTTTTCCCAGGGCTCAGTACCTTGGCTGTGGGGCTGCTTTGTACTGCTCCAGTGAAGCAAAACGCTCAAACACAGGTGAGGCTTGGAGCCAAAGTCCTTACCTAGGACAATGACATTGTCTCTTTTTTTTAAAAGAGAGGAAAACATATGAATTTACTTTTCACTGTTTACTCTGCATTTCCTCTCATGTTAGCCATTTAAAGTAGACTAGTCAGTTTCACGTTGAAGGCATCTCTTACAAATCTAGTGAGTTAAAAAAGGGACGGGGTAATGAACCATACTTGGAACCATACTTGATATTCAGGTCCCTTTCCTCCCAGAAAATCGCAACACCATTTACACAAATGTGGCTGGATGTACACATAGACCACCACTTTGAAGGGCACTCTCCTCTGTGGTGGGCTGCAGCAATAAACTGGCAGGCTATCGAGGCTGGTGATAATGATGTGAAATGTCAGCAGAATAACTTATTCAAAATTTGAAATCAAGTACAGCAAGTTGTAAAGTAAGGCCTGTCACAGCTTGCATAGAAGGGTGTGAAAGGCATCTAGTGACAGAAATGATCAATCAAAAAATCTCATTGTGGCGGGGACTTGTCTGAATCCATGTGGAGAACAGCTGGTATACTACTAATTTTGGATAAAAAACAAGGGCACGTCTACACAGCAGGGCTAAAGCCGAAATAAGCTGAGCAACTTGAGCTACGTCAATTGCATAGCTTAAATCGAAATAGCTTATTTTGGCTTTTGGTGCTGTGTATGCAGCAGTTATTTTGAGATGGAGCACTCTTCCTCCAACTTCCCTTACTCCTCATACAATGAGGGTTACAGGAATCGGAGTAAGCAGTCCTTCAGCTCAACATTATTTCGACATAATGTTCGGGCTATGTTATTTCGGAATAACTCACATTATTCCGGAATAACGCTGCTGTGTAGACATAGCCCAAAGGACAGAGTGCCAAATCAAGGGAAATGATTAATTTAAATGGGGCCTGTTAGGCCCAATAGCCATATCCTTGTCTGGGAATTCTTTTGGGGTAAAGGCAATATCTTTCAAAAGTGCCCGATCGAATTTCTATAAGCAACTTGGATTTCTAAGTGTTGTTATTTTTGAAAATGGGACATGTGCTACTGAAAATGTTACCCAAAGGGTACCTGATGGTCATTCTACTCTTCTACACCAAGAGTACACCACTTAGTTATAGTCCTACTTTCCCACCCAACTGGGAGCCAAGTAAAAAAGAATGGAAGAGTCAATTAATACAAAACTGTATTCTCTGTAAGCAGCTAGAGCTTTTTCCAACTTCATCAGCAAGCTTTTAGATTAGAATAAAGACAGTTACAAACCAACTGTTTATATCTTAGAGTCAGCTACAGATGCATTTTTACAAATATGGGCTCAACTTCAACAGAAGAGATAACTAAGGAATTTTGTTAACAGGGCACAAGCAGAAGAGAGATATGGGAAAGAGCTGGTTCAAATTGCACGAAAAGCAGGAGGACACACAGAAATCAAGTAAGTCTTTTTCAAGTTTGTTGCTTTAAAGTGCTTCCTGTTTGATACATCAGGTACATGGTCTTCGCTGAGGAACGGATCAGAAAGGTCCACTTCACACTGAAATAAGCTTCCATTTCAGGTGACCTCTTTGTACAGCAAAGTTGAATTCAACTTGTTAAGCATTTTTTCTCCATTTGGCCCCTCTTGGCCGTTTGTAATAAAATGGCAGTTGTAGCTGGGAGTTTCCTTACCAAGTTTTTATTTCCGTATGATCGCCCTCTGCAGCTGGTCTGTGTAGGGATAGAAAGGAAAAGGGCTTTGGACTTGGGTAGATGTAGAAATCCTGTTTAAGCTTATATTAGAAATATAGGCCTAGTTCTAGAGCCGCATGAAAGACCTTCACTCTTCTATTAACTAATGTCCTGCAGCAGGCTAGAGCAACACGTGGTACTTATCTGAGCCCTCTCCTGTTTGCTGCCAGTGTGTATAAATGTAGGTGGAAAGGGGAGGGATAGGGATGCATTTGGCAAGGAATTCTACTTCATAAACAGCCCTGCTGGGCTGTTGCTATTACTGAGTGATGCAGCAGTTATGAGACATCCTGTCATTACAGCCATAAGTAATAAGCAGTAGTAATGGAGTAATAAGGTGGAAGAGGATGAAGATCTGGGGTCACGGTAGTTAGGGCTGAAAGAGGGGACTCCAATCTATATAAACCTTCACTAAAGTTCTTCAGGGTCACACACCCCCTCCAGCCCAGATCAGTTTTTTTAATTGCATCCTATTGGTTTGATCAATTTATCACTCACTCCCCCTGATGCGCATATGAATTTCTTTTAGTTTTTAATGGAAAATCTGACCTCAAACCCATGGATTATTTCCTGGGCACCATCACAGTAGGCAAGTACCAATCAATCACCTGTGGCACTAGCCCTCACATGCTGTGGCACATCCCGGATTAAAGGGCCTATAGGGAAATGCTGAATTTGATCTGGTCATTAATTTGAACTAGTGAAGAACAGTGGAGAGCTTTGAGTCTCACACTAAGGGCATTTTTCTCTGCACGCTCTTTCTTTCTCCTTTCTCCTGGGTCTTTAAGCAAATCCAGTAAATTAAAAGGAATATTGAAGAATTCTTTCATTAGGGAAAACCAGTTTCTTGCAATTTCCATTGAAGATGGCTTTAAATACCCTGATGGCTCATTTCATAGAGTGAAAATGAGGGAAAATGGCAATAATGGTTTTCAAATGAAAAGAGTGGATTAACGAGGATGGACTGTTTCATCCCCAGTGAAATCTGTATGCCTTTTATAAGGCCAGGACTGACAAGAAACTTTCTTCTAAATTTCCTTCCTGGCAAAGTGGGGCTGGCAGAAATAAAAGGCTTGTGTTGCTGTCCCACAACTTGAGTAGGCAACCTATGGAAATTGTGTCCCTAGCAGCTATAATAATTTGATCTGGAGATAGTCCGAGGCATAGGTCAGGTATGGGGGGGCATGAGGGGTCATGTTGTCCCCCCCGAGAGGGTTTAACTGCTGAAGCAGTTGCCCTCACTCTGCACCTCCTGCCCCACAGGCCTCGGCTTCAGCCTTGGGTTATGGATCTTAATTTCCCTAGAGTTAGGGTATGCTCGGATCCAGGGCTTGGCTCTGGGGCCATTTTTACTTTACACCAGTATTTGTAATATTTTGTCATGCACAAATAGGTGAATACACTACCACAATGTGCTTTCAAGCTCATTTAGACAGTGATGTTTCTATATAACCATGGCCAGCCTAATGCTAGTGAGCCTCTTTGCTATGATGCTATTGTCATAGATGTCTCACTACAGTAGTATATTGGGGTTGAGAGGGACAGAACGTACCATTCATCCCTCAGCATCCTCTCTGATCATTTAAAGAGCCATACAGATGGACTTAGAAAAGATCCAGTCCAGAAGACGTGTGGGTATAAACTAGACAGAACTGAGATCTAAGCATGGCACTTAGTGGCATGATTAATGAAAATATAATATGTAGTATTCATAGCCTATATTTTGATTCCATATCATGTTCTTGTTTGCTTGCCTGAATATATGCTGCAGACAGCAATTCTGCATCTAAGAAGCAATGTTCAGAGAGGGAACAAACATAACAGTGATAGTCAAAAAGTTTTAAAAAGAATTGCACCACAACTAACTTCACGTTCCACATTCTAATGAAATAGAACTTGTAAGTCTGTTTGTAATAGTGTCATCTGGTTGCTCCCAATAGTATTAAAAAATTTAGACTGAACCTGAAATAAAATATCTCAGCATGTTTAAATGAAGCTTTTGAAGCTGCATCTGGGCAGCAGTAAATCTGGAATGTAACCTCAGGAGTTTGCTAAGCATTCAAATTTGTGACTCAGATTCAACAATCAGCAGGAAAAACAGCTTCAGTTTTTCTTGCAGAAAACTTGAGTGAACATTCTGTGTCATGCCATATATAGATTCATAAAAGCTAAAGATGGAAAAAAAAATCCATCACTGGTCACTTGGTCTATCTTCCTGCTAGAACAAGACTGTTCCCTAGTCTTTTGTCCAGTCTAATGTTAAATGTCTCCAGGGAAAAGGCTTTTCATCACCTCTTTTGGGAAATTATTTTATATTCTAGCAGAGCTCAATGTCAGGAAATTTTTCCAGATGTTTAGCCTTAAAAAGATCCCTCTCTTAATTTCATCCCTTTATTTCAAGATTTTTAAATTGACAAGGGAGGAAAAATTACCCCCATAAATACACACACACAGAGAGAACTTCCAGAAGGCCCTAGAGAGAAACAATGACAAGGCCAAGCCGTAAATCTGATGGAACATTAAAACAACCAGTGCTGACTGACATGACTGATAAACTATTTGAAAAATACCTCCTTGGTGTCCACAAGTCACAGTGATTCTTTGGAGAACTTACATAAAATGAAACCGAAAGGCAAAAGAGGCTGGAGTGCTTTAGGCATAAAACCTACACGGCCCCATTCTAGGATCACCTGGCCTTCTTTGCAAAGAGCCACTGGCAAACCTACTCTGCAGGCAGAAAAAGGGAGAAATTGGCCTCTGCCAAATCCAAGAAGTTGCATAGTAAGCAGCCCAACAGAGCCCCAAATGCTCATGGCAATATGAACAGCTCTGTCCAACTTCACAGACAATTATTTTCCGCTGGGCACGTCACATCTCCTGCCCCCAAGGGAACTTAGGGCACATCTACACAGCAAGGCTAAAGCCGAAATAAGCTACCCAAACTTGAGCTACGTCAATTGCGTAGCTTAACGTCTACACAGCAGTTATTTTGAGATAGAGCACTCTTCCTATGACTTCCTGTACTCCTCATACAATGAGGGTACAGGAGTCGGAGTAAGATGTCCTCCATCTTGACACTATTTTGACATTATATAGAAATAACTGCTTGTGTGTAGATGCGGACTATGCTACTTCGGAATAACATCAGTTATAACATTAGTTATTCTGAAATAACATTGCTGTGTCAACGTACCCTCAGAGATTGGGTCTTCTCTAATGTCCACTATACCTGGAGAAGTGGCCTGGGAACTAGAGAAGAGAGGCAAAGAGAAACTAGCTGGAGTACAGGAAAGCCTATTCAGGTCTTCACCTCAGCCCAACTGGAGTGGGAGAGGAATGAGGTTAGGACCCTAAGCAGCACAGGCAAGAATGTGTGTCCACCAGAGTTTACCTTCATGAGCAAGCTGCCGCTTCTCCACAGCAGCTGTCCTGAGTTGGTAGGAGCATAGTTGGCAGCCCATGGTAATGCGCCAGGAAAAGGGGACTGTCAACCTAATGGTCAAGTGGCTGGGCTCAAGGGAGGACCAGTCTGGGCTCAAGGGAGGACCAAGCAACCAAGCGATGGGTCTTTAGAACCAAAGATTCATACAGAAACTGGGCCCCAAAGAAAGAGGCTCAAGACTAGTTCTTCAGGGGTAACCAAACTCTTTCAAGCTTCCCATAGAGTTTTGGATTCAGTTACTTATATTTTATCCAGCCCAGCCTGTCCATTCTTCATGTCCCTAGGACAATGTGTTGTGAAAACTCCCTGGTAAAATGAAAAGATTCCCCTCTCCTAAATTAGATCAAAACACAATGAAGGCCTAACCACCAGCTGCCTCCAACCTCTGCCCTAATCCCCCAACTTCTGCCCTGAGACCCTCCTCACTCCCCAACCCTGATTCCTATACCCGCATACCTCCAGCCCTCTGCCCTGAGCCCCCCACAACCCAAGCCCCTGCCCTGATTCCTGCACCCCCTCCCCACACCCTCAGCCCCTTGCCTTGAAGGACCTAAGCAATGCCAGGTAAATCTTCTAGTTACTACTAACAGAAAAGTTAGGAATCATAGGAAGTATGATGATTTTTAAAATAGTGTTAGCTTTTAAAATGCCATTGTAGTTCAAAAATATTATTTATAAATGAGCTTGGAGAAGAATGCAGTCTGAACGCAGGCATAGAGCCTGGAACTGCCAAACTTTCCACACAAGTTCTAATATAATTCACACGTGAAAACCATCATTAACATGGAGTTAATGTTGCAGGTACAGACCAGTGCTCTGTGCTCCATAATGTAACAGCTTGAAAAGCAGTGAATACAGTGTTCACAGAATCATAGAATCCATGGCTTCATCTTCACTGTGAGATCTTCTGGCAGAAAATATGCTAATGTCGCAAGCTCATTAGCATATTTTCTGCCGTTTCTTTTTGCGCAAAAAGAAGCAGTGTGGACTTTTTTTTGGTGCAAAACCCCCGTTTTGCGCAAGATCCTTATGCCTCTCTGGGACAGGGATTTTGCACAAAAAAACCCCTTCCACACTGATTCCTTTTGTGCAAAAACCCCTTGCACAAAAAGAAACGGCAGAAAATATGCTAATGAGATTGCGACTTATACTAATGAGTCCCTCATTAGCATATTTTCTGCCGGAAGATCTTGCAGTGAAGACGTAGCCCTAGAGTTGGAAGAGACCTCAGGAGGTCATCGAGTCCAGCCCCCTGCCTAAAGCAGGACCAACCCCAGCGAAATTATCCCAGCCAGGGCTTTGTCAAGCTGGGATGTAAAAACCTCTAGGGATGGAGATTCTACCCCCTCCCTAGGGAACCCATCGCAGTGCTTCTCCACCTTCCTAGGGAAATAGTTTTTCCTAATATCCAACCTAGACCTCCCCCACTGTAACTTGAGACCATTGCTCCTCGTTCTGTCACCACTGAGAACAGCTTCTGTCCATCTTCTTTGGATCTACCCTTCCAGTGGTTAAAAGCTGCTACCAAATCCCCCCTCACTCTTCTCTTCTGTAGACTAAATAAGACCAAATCCCTCAGCCTCTCCTTATAAGTCATGTGCTCCAGCCCCCTAATCATTTTGGTTGCCCTCCGCTGGACTTTCTCCAATGCATCCACATCCTTTCTGTAATGGGGGCCCCAGAATTGGATACAATACTCCAGATGTGGCCTCACCAATGCCAAACAAAGGGGAATAATCATTTCTCTAAATCTGCTGTCAACGCTCCTCCTAATGCACCCTAATATGCCATTAGCCTTCTTGGCTACAAGGGCACCCTGTTGACTCATATCCAGCTTCTCATCCACTGTAATCCCCAGATCTTTTTCTGCCAAACTGATGTTTAGCCAGTTGGTTTGCAGCCTGTAACAATGCTTGTGATTCTTCCGTCCCAAGTGCAGGACTCTGCATTAGTCCTTGTTGCACCTCATCAGATTTCTTTTGGCCTAATCCTCCAATTTGTCCAGATCACTCTGGACCCTATCCCTGCCCTGCAACGTATCTGCCTCTCTCCCTAGCTTAGTGTCATCTGCAAACTTGCTGTGGGTGCAATCCATCCCTTTATCCAGGTCATCAATAAAGAGGTTGAACAAAAACAACCCTTGAACCTATCCTTGAGGCACTCCACTTGAAACTGACCACCAACCAGACATTGAGCCTCTGATCACTACCCATTGAGCCCAACAATCTAGCCAGTTTTCTGTGCAACTTACAGTCCATTTATCCAATCCATACTTCCTTAATTTGCTGGCAAGAATACTGTGAGAGATCATATCAAAACCTTTGCTAAAGTCAAGGAATATCACGTCCACTGCCTTCCCCATGTCCACAGAGCCTGTTATATTGTCATAGAAGGCAATCAGGTTGGTCAGGTATGACTTGCCCTTAGTGAATCCATGTTGACTGTTCCTGATCAGTTTCCTCTCTTCCAAGTGCTCCAAAATGGATTCCATGATTTTTCCATTACATTGATGCTGCCTGAACAACCCCACCTCTACCCCGCAAGAGAAGTGGCAATAGAAACTGGGAATACAGCAGTACCTCACCCCTCCCCAGCAAACCTCCCATTTTCTTTGTGGTGCCCATAACGTTAAATCAGTACTTTTCATCCTGCTGGCCCTCTGACTCTTCCCTGCTGCTCAGAGGGGTGCAATGGAGATGGAAAAGCCCTTTGAAGGTGAAAAGGACCATGCACGTGTTAAGTATTGTAGTGACAACTGTCATATCAATTTTACCAGCTTTTATAGCTATTACAAGTTCAGTAGTAGAACTAATTAAACAAAATGAAAAATGGTGTACAGGTACAAAACTTCTGGAAGAACATAAATTATAATAATGTAGGTCTGTCATTAACAGCAAGGGAGAATATGCTTGCAAACTTTTTTTTTAAACACACTGCTGTTGTTCAACTAGATTGTTGTCCTTTTCTTCCAGGCTACGTCTACACTGCACTGTAGTTCAAAATAAGATACGCAATTAGAGCTATGCAAATTGTGTATCTTATTTCGATCTTATTTCAAAATAACTTATTTCATAATTTGGCGCTGTCTACACAGCACCAAATTTTGAAATAACCTGCTATGCCAAAACATCCCTTACTCCTCGTGGAATGAGGTTGACAGGGATGTCGGAATAGCGAGCCCGAAATAACGGGCTTGCTGTTAAGAAGTGGGATAGCTGTTTTGGGATACTTTGGTATTCCGAAATAGCGCTGCAGTATAGACGTAGTCCTAGTGGCCTAGCAACCTGCATCCTTAATCTCTGTCTGGCTTTTCTCTCCCAATTATTTCTACTTACGTACCAGCCTCTTGCTGCTCTATAACTCCAAGGCAAAGTGTGGCTAGCTATTAAAATGCTGAATGCTGAATCTTTTCTTACTGCTTTGTGTGTGTCCAAGTGTATGTTGTTATGGCAAATATCACCAAGTGGTGCTGCTACCCAGTCTTCCAAATTCCTTGTCTTAGCATGAAAGTAGATGTTCATTCTTGAGAAAACATGCTGTGCATTGTTGTTAGTTTTGGTTCACAAGGTTCTAGGTAGAAGGAACTGTGACAGCAGCAGTAGCAAAGTGTGCCCACAGCACTGGTGTCTGATTAGAGTTAATTCTTGTGACAGTTACTCTCTAGGACCTGGTGTTAAACTGATCCCTGGAAGAAGGGGTAGCCTGCATGAAGTTTGTGACCACCTCTATCCCAGGAGTGGTGCCTATGTCTCAATAAGACAAGCCATAGTTAGAATTTCCCCAGACTCCACATCACAGATTTCTCTTCCATTGGGCAACTGACATGTAAGGCCCTATCCTAACATCTGATATTGCTCTGCACGGGGGCACAATACAATAAACCAGCAATGCAGAATGAGATCTGACTCCAGATACTCTGAGCTAAACAAGGGTTTCATTAAAAAAAACAGTTAAGTAGCGAAAAAAGAAGAATGTGGCGTCTTCAACTTTATTGTCATTGGCACTAGCACATTGAACAGTGGCTTTCATCAATATTCCCCTGTCCTAGTTCTGGCTGCAGGGTTTATGTCCCTGAGGGGCCATCAAAACCATCTTCCAAACTAGTTCAGAAACACTGCTGAGACTTGGCGTATGTGGGAATGAGCTCCAGGAAGTGCCAATCGCTCTTTGTGAACTGCTACTGAAGATGGCCACATCTGGGTACACTAGCGGTGAAGCTGCTCTCAAGTCGAAGAGCTGAGGGGGCCATGCTGTGGCAATTCCATTTCTCAGCAGATGAGAAGTTGCTGCTGGTTGCCATGGTAAAAACAAACAAACAGTCCAAATTCATCCTCTCAAACCTCCAGCTGCACCCAGTTCTTTCACACAGAGAGCCTGAGCCAGGCAAATTTAGAGACTGTAACTGCTTGTTCTTGGAGTTCTGCAGCTGTGGAAGCTACTTCCGATTTGGTGTGCAATGAGTGTATCCCTTTCTAGTCTTGTTGTTCAAATTTAACTCATCAGTTCAGTGGGGGCATTAGCCAGGGCCCTGGCTAGCTTGCTATAACACAGTAAAAAAGACAGAGGCCTGATCCCAGCTCCTTTACAACAGGCTTTTCTCTGAGCACATTCACCCTAGAGTCCCAACTGTCCATCTTGTGACAGTGAAGGGGTGGAGAGACGACAGTTCATGCCATATTTTGTAATCACCTTTATCCTCCAGTGCACACTGGGACTTTGGGACGCAGGTGGTCCGGAGGTCTTAGTGAAAGAGCAGGGAAGAAAGGCTGCTGGACCAGAACTTTAAAGGAAGGAGTTGGGTATATTAGTGCAAGTACAGACCAGACTTTTAGAGTTTTGAATTAAAATAAAACCTGAGATAATTGCATGGCTGCAGCCTAAAGCATTCTCGTCTGCGTGAATGCGAGATGGAGAAGGGCTAGTTTAGGACTTTTATCCTTCTCCAGGCTTTGGATCTGATTATCACTCTGTAGCCTAAGCAACCAGGCTGTCATATTTTGGCAACAGTGGTAAAGAGATGAAAAACCTCAGTAAGTTCCACGCAGCAGGGAAATGATGTCCCCAAAGGCTGTGTAAAAAGGGCCAGGCTTTCCAACGGAATGACAATGGTCAAGGGTGCTTGCTGTTAGGTACCAGAGCTTGCGGCAAAGCAAGTCTTCAGGCAGCCTCATCACTACAGCTGGCCAGCTGCAGGCAGCCTGCCTCTTTGGCTAGAGGGGCCATCAGCCCAGATCATTAGCCAGCAGCAGCTTGCTGCCTGCTCGATGCTCCTGTCTGCTTTCATGTCACTTGGTTCCTGCTGCTCCTGAATGCTTGCACCCAGCCTTGCCTATGTCCTGCCCTGACTTTGAATCCTCCTTGCCTGCTACTCTGTTTCGGCCAGTTCCTAACCTGCTGCTTGGCTCCAGCTACTGACCCTAGACCTTGGCTCCTGACACTCACTTAACCACCAGGCTAGATTGCCCTTGCCCTGATTGGGTGGCATTTGAAGAGTTCGTGGTGCCTTGACATGGACTCTGCAAATGCCTGATTCACAGCCCGATTTGAACCCTCTGTGTTAAAGAGAAAAAGCCCTTTTGTGCTGCAAAGGAGCCTCATGCTCCAGCTTAGGAGTGTTCCCTGACTCTGAGTGACTCCAGGGCCACTGAGCTACACCAAACAAATGAGTGGGAGAGCCTGATTTTCAGAGGGGCCAAGCAGCTGCAACTCGAGCTGTGGTGAGGACCTCAATTCTGTAAAAAAGAAAATGCAGAAGCTGGTTAAGCTTTGCCTTTCCTAGCAGGTTGGCTTTTTTACTTTATGCTTCTCTTTTCCTTGTGCCTCATATAAATGCTATCTCCCCCTTTCCATCCCCTTCTGCCAACAGGGCAAAGTCACTCCCCCACACCCACTTCTGCAGTGCACTTTTCTGCAGTGCTTAAAATTGTGAGACTCCTGCACTGAGCACATGCATGAGTCTGTCAAATAACAAAAGAAAATTCATAACAGACTTTGTGCACCACATATAAATATAGCATCTTTCACAGAAAGGAGCTCAGATACTCTGTTGATAAGCACAGTACAGAACTGACATAGAAAAGCATTAGTCATGTTAAATTTTCTCTATTGTACATGTGAACAAATTTCTCTTTGACTTGCAGCTAAAATCATTCTGAAAAGTTGCTTCTCCGCGTGGTCACTTCAGCAAAGATTTTATTCTCCATTCTAAGCCCCCATCTACACTAGGACTTTATTTCGAAATAACCTCCCCAAGGTCAAATTTATAAGTGGAGCATCCAAACTACCAAGCCTGTTATTTTAAAGTAATGGGCCATGGAATTTGAAATCTGCACTCCTGCTTTTCATCAGGAGTAACACTAATGCCAAAATAGTTATTTCAAAATAAGAGTAGTGTGGATGCTCCAGTGCTCCTATTTTTAAATAATTACTCCCCGGGGTAATTCAACTTAATTCCTCCCCAGTGCTTCCTGGGGCTCTGAGTCCAAGGTAGCACGTCTACATTAATGGAGTCTGCCTCAGACTAATGTCGAGGCTTCCCTGTAGTGTGGACACGCTAGTTCAAATTTCTTAAATTGGGAGTTATTAAATTGAATTTAGTAATTTTGAAATAATTTCCGAGTGTAGACATGACCTAAGGCCCTGAACTTTGAAAGGGTTTGCACATTGTACTATGATGTCAGCAGGACTCTATGAAAGAGTAAAGTACCATGTATTTGGATCGCATTGCACGATCTAAGAGTAGGTTAGATTTGACATGAAATGAGGCCGAGAGAAGCTGTCACACAATATTAGGTGGAAGGTTTATAGAAGATGTGATTATGCTACATAGGTCCCTTTGTAGGTTACATACTGTTAGGCTGGTGTGGGAGAGCGGGCCATTGTTGGAGAGACGAAGGTATTAAGTACATTATTCAGTCTTGGTTATCTGCTGCATTCTTGCAGACTTTCAACTAACCGATATTTTCATTGCTCTCTTTATGGGTTTGATGAAAAGATTTTTTACCTACCTAAATAAAAATGTGGGAAAAAATCTTAGTTATATATTTTAAGCCATTTTTTTATGTGCTTAATTTTTTAACTTTATGACACATATGTTATAGGTAATTCTGAGGGTTTTTTCATTTTCTTATACTTAGCATGTATACATCCTGGCATCCACATCAAAGTCTTTGCATGTTGAACAGTGGCTAAATTTATGACTAATCATAACACAAATTTACCTTATACTGGTAGCCTCAAAGAACTTGGTCTACCAAGCTTAACAAAGAGAATGATAAGGGACATAGGATTGACCTCAACTAGCTAGATGGAGATAAAAGTTGCCAGTGCCTTATTCCCTAGTCTACTGTACTAGTTTGCTGATATAATACACGTTGAACCCTCTTAGTGTAAACACAGCTTATATTAGCAAAACTGTGCTTATACCAGTTTCCTGAGGTGTACCATCAAATGGGGTTTTGTGGGTATAATTTGTCTATGTTAGGGCTTTTGTTTATATACAAAATTGCATACAAATAATCATACCCCTGACATTACTGTACCAGCAAAAGTGTAAACCTGGCCTCAAGATAACTATCACTGAGTAAAAACACATCTTTTTGCAGGGCAGTCACAGCCCCAGACTCATAATATGTAGGAGAAAACAAACAATCTTTTAATTTATTTCCCATATCAGATGTTGCAAGAAGATGGCATGATTATTGAGAACAAAATTAAACCAGGAAACCAAAGGACAAGAAGCAAAAAAAAATAAAAAAAAATCTTTAATTGCTTATATAAGTCAATCCCAAGATTCTGGGTAACAAACAAAAGGAATTGGATTTATCTGAGAGCACGAAGTTGATCTACTTAGCGTTACTGAAACCTAGTCAGATGAGTCACTTGACTCAAATGTTAACATCACAGAATCAAAGAACTTAAAGGAACCTCGAGAGGTCATCAGATCTCATCGCCCTGCACTTACGATAGGAGCAAGCACCATGATCATCCCTAATAGGTGTTTGTCTAACCTGCTCTTAAATATTTCCAAGGATGGAAAATCCACAACCTACCTAAGCACTTTATTCCAGTGTTTAACCACCCTGATAGGATTTTTTTTCCTGATGCCCAACCCAAACCTCTCATGCTGCAATTTAAGTCCATTGCTTCTTATTGTATCATCAGAAGATAAGGAGAATAATTTTTCTCCCTCCTCCTTGTAACAACCTCTTAGATACTTGCAAGATACACCAAGGGCTGCCCCCTTCTTCACACACAAGGGCAGCTCCCAGACTACTGCACTAGGCAACACAGTATGGGAAGGTGGGCAGCCCTCTGTGGAGAAAGAACAGGTTAAGAACTATTTAGAAAAGCGAGGCATACACAAATCCATAGGTCCAGATTTAATGCATCCGAGGATACTTAGGGAATTGGCAAATGTTATTGCAGAACCTTTGGCCATTATTTTTGAAAACTCATGGAGATCAGGAGAGATCCCGGATGATTGGAAAAAGGCAAATGTAGTGCCCATCTTTAAAAATGGGAAGAAGGACAATCCAGGGAACTACAGACCAGTCAGCCTTACCTCAGTCCCTGGAAAAATCATGGAGAGGATCCTCAATTCAACCATTTTGAAGCACTTGGAAGAGGGGAATGTGATCAGGAATAGTCAACATGGATTCACCAAGGGCAAGTCATGCCTGACCAATCTGATTAGCTTCTATGATGAGATAACTGGCTCTGTGGACATGGGGAAGTCAGTGGATGTGATATACCTTGACTTTAGCAAAGGTTTTGATATGGTCTCCCACAATATTCTTGCCAGCAAGTTAAGGAAGTATGGATCAGACAAATGGACTGTAAGGTGGATAGAAAGCTGGCTAGATTGTCAGACCCAACAGGTAGTGATCAATGGCGTGATGTCTGGTTGGCGGTCAGTTTCATGTGGTGTGTCCCAAGGATCGGTTCTAGGGCCGGTTGTATTCAACACCTTCTTTAATGACCTGCATGATTGCACCATCAGCAAGTTTGCAGATGACACTAAGCTAGGGAGAGAGGTAGATACTTTGGAGGGCCGGGATAGTGGCCAGAGTGACCTAGACAGATTAGAGGATTGGGCCAAAAGAAATCTGATGAGGTTCAACAAGGATAAGTGCAGAGTCCTGCACTTTGGATGGAAGAATCCAAAGCATTGTTACAGGCTTGGGACCAACTGCCTCGGTATCAGTTCAGCAGAAAAGGACCTGGGGATTACAGTGGATGAGAAGCTGGATATGAGTCAACAGTGCGCCCTTGTTGCCAAGAAGGCTAATGGCATATTAGGTTGCATTAGGAGGAGCATTGCCAGCAGATCTAGAGAAGTGATTATTCCCCTTTATTCAGCACTAGTGAGGTCACATCTGGAATATTGCATCCAATTCTGGGTCCCCCACTATAGAAATGATGTGGACGCATTGAAGAGGGTTCAG
This sequence comes from Pelochelys cantorii, assembly GCA_032595735.1. NCBI lineage: Eukaryota > Metazoa > Chordata > Testudines > Trionychidae > Pelochelys > Pelochelys cantorii. The sequence continues at coordinate 6,979,921 of CM064338.1, read as the reverse complement.
TGGAGGGCAACCAAAATGATTAGGGGGCTGGAGCACTTGACCTATGAGGAGAGGCTGAGGGATTTGGGCTTAATTAGTTTGCAGAAGAGAAGAGCGAGGTAATGGATGTGATATATTTTGATTTTAACAAAGCTTTTGCTATGGTCACCCACAGTATTCTTGCCAGCAAGTTAAAGAAGTATGGACTGGACAACTAGACTCTAAAGTGGATAGAAAGCTAGAGAAGCGTGAGGGGAAGCATGAGAGAAGCCTTCAGCGTCAACTTCCTGAAGGGAGGTTCCACAGAGGATGGAGAGAGGCTGTTCTCAGTAGTGATGGATGGCAGAACAAGGAGCAATGGGCTCAAGTTACAGTGGGGGAGGTGTAGGTTGGATATTAGGAAAAACCTATTTTACTAGGAGGGTGGTGAAGTACTGGAATGAGTTACCTAGGGAGGTGGTGGAATCTCCATCCCTAGAAGTTTTTAAGTCTCGGCTTGACAAAGTCCAGGCTGGGATGAATTAGTTGGGGTTGGTCCTGCTTTGGGCTGAGGGCTGGACTCGATGACCTCCTGAGGTCTCTTCCAGCCCTATGATTCTATGTCCCCTCTCAGTCTTCTCTTTTCCAGACTAAACAAACCCAATTTTTTCAATCTTCTCTTATAAGTCATGTTTTCTAGACCTTCAGACATTTTTGTTGCTCTTCTCTGAACTTTTTCCAGTTTGTCCACCTCTTTCCTGAAACATCGTGCCCAGAACTGGACATAGTTCTCCAGTTAAGGCCTAATTAGCACAGAGCAGAACAGAAAAAATTACTTCCTGTGTCTTGCTTACAGCACTTCTATTAATACATCCCAGAACAATGTCTTTTTTTTTTTTGCTACTGTGTCACATGACTTATGGTTCACTATGACCCCTGTACACCTTCCTACTGTACTCCTTATTCAGTAGTTATTTTCCATTTGTATTTGTGAAACTGATTGTTCCTTCCTAAGTGGAGTACTTTGCATTTGCACATTGAATTTCATTCTACTTATCTCAGACCATTTCTCCAGTTTGTCCAGATCATTTGGAATTATAATCCTATCCTGCACTTGCAAATTCTCCCAGCTTGGAGTTATCCGCACACTTTATAAGCGTACTCTCTATGCCATTTTCTAAATCACTGATGCAAATATTGAACAGAGATGGTCCAAAACTGATCCCTACAGAATCCCACTTTGTTATGCCCTTCCAGCATGACTGTGAACCATTGATAACTGTTCCCTGAGGATGGCTATCCAACCAGTTTATTAAAGTGTATTAGGAACAAAGAATCTTAAAAACGGCATTGGGTTGGAATGCCTAGATGGAAATGGTAATAATATCACTAATAATTCAGAAGCTATAGAAATGTTCAATAAATATTTCTGTTTTATATTTAAGAAAGAAACAGATGTTCTAGTCATACCATATACACTCCTTCCATTTCACTAATATCTCATGAAAATGATTAGGGTTGCCAGATGGTTTAACCAAAAATACCGAACACCCCCATCCCCCCCAAAAAAACCACTGGGGAAAAAATTTTGTTGAGAAAAAAAAGGGGGAGACCAAAGTTATTGAGCAAAAAAAAAACCCATGTTTTTTTAAAACAGACCCTTTAAGAAATGCTTTTGAGGCTTTTTGGTCCTAACAGGCTGCCGGTGGCCATCCAGCTCCGGGCCAGACAGCTCCCCTGCAGAACCAGGTAAGCACCCGGGATTTTTGCCTCCTGGCTGAGTAAAAATCAGAAAATACCCGACATTTTAGGTGTCCAGTATTTTCTGAATTTTTTTACCAGACAGGAGGTGAAAATACTGGACTGTCCGGGTCAATACCGGACACCTGGCAACCCTAAAGATGATAAACAGCAGATGTTGAGGTCAGACACTTTAAAATCAGGAGGCCCAGATAATTTGCATCTAAGAGTTTTTAAAAGAAATACCTGAAGAGTTTGCTGGATTGCTAACATTGATTTTCAACAAGCCTGGGAACACTAGGAAAGTTCCAGAATATTGGGAAAAAGCTAATGTTGTGCCAATAATTTAAAAAAGTAAATGGAATGCCCTGGCTAATTAAGGGTCTGTCAATCTGACATTGATTGCAGGCAGGATAATGTACTATTGATATTGGACTCGATTAATAAAGAATTAAAGGTAGGTAATATAATTAATACCAGTCAAAATGGATTTATGGAAAAATCTAGCCTGTCAAAATAATGATTTTTATATTACTACAAGTTTGATTAATAAAGGAGTTGAGGTGATATAATAAACTTAGCTTTGTGTGTAAGGTATTTGACTGGGTGTCTCATGATATTCTGATTAACAGACTTGACCAATATCAAATGGAACAGAGTAAATGGATTGAAAACTGGCCAATGTAATTGAAAACAGGGAATCACCATTGTGCCGGTGTGTTTCCAGTGGGGTCCTGCAAGGACCACTTCTAGCCCTATACTATTTAACATTTTTATGGGTTATCTGGAAGAAAACTTGAAAATTATCACTGATACAGATCTGATGACAAAGCTGACTGAGGCCAAAGTAGGAGATGTGAAATGTAAAGATTAATCTTTAGAGGATCTTGAATATGCAGATGATGATGCTTTCTTTATTTGGAGAAACTATTGACCAACTATAGCTAATGTTGAAAGAGCTGTGAAAAACTGCAGTATATGGGACTTAAGGTTAGTGGTGATAAAACTAAAGTTATGCATGCTTCCTGTAGAACAGAAACCAATGATCTACCAACATTGTATGTAGATGGCAAAACTATTTATCCATTTAATGCAATTATCTATCTGGGTAGTCAGTTGACAGCAGGAGATGTTCCTTACCCAATGAAGTGACATATCAGATTGGTTTGCATCGGTGGCATTTTAGCATCTTAAGAGGCCTCTGTTTGTGTGGTGGGATCAATAATTAATGTGTAATGAAAGAGGTGCTGGTGTTCAAAGCAATTAGATGCTGTGGCTCAAGAAAAGTTTTTACTTTCATAACTGTGATGTGGCAAGCCCAGAGGTGAAGAGCTATGAACTGTCATGCCTAGAGATGCCCTGGCACAAATTAGCACTTGCTGGGATGTTTGTGACACAACTAACATATGAATGTTCAATGCAGTAGAGATATCTGCTCTGTTAAATGGAGCAGAAACATGACTGAAGAGGAAACTAAATAGTTTTCAGTGTCAAAAGTTACAGCATATTCTTAACATCCATTTATTGATTTTGTCACAAATAAAATGCTTAAACAAGATGTAGTCTTGTACCAGTTAGGAACCACGATGACTGCAATGGTGGAGGCATATCCAACATGCAGAAGAAAGTACATTTTTACAGGAGACTTATACTGCTGAGGTTGGTGGAAGTAGAGCATGAAGCTGATCACAAATGAGATTGGAAGAAGCAATTCTGAGGGATTCAAGAAACCTAAATTGCTCCATTACTGACTTTTGCTCAAGGAACACGACTTGCTAGGACCCATTCAAGATAAAAGTCCATTTGACTCGCCATCATGGCTACTTCACAGGCATGTGACTCTGCTGGATAAAATTTGTAGATGACACCAAAACTGGAAGTAATAAATAAGGACAAGGACAGGTCACCACTACAGAGCAACCTGGATTGCTTTGTAAGTGGGTGCAAGCAAGTGATATATTTTAGTATGGCTTAATGTGTACCTCTAAGAACAAAGAATATAGACCACACTTGCATGATGAGGGACTCTATTCTGGCAAAAGTGATTCTGAAAAAGATTTTAGGATTGTGGTGGATAATCAGCTGAATATGAGCTCCTAGTGCAGCGTTTTGGCCACAGTGCTAATGCAGTTCTGGGATGCATGACACAGAGAAATTTTGAATGGGAGCAGAAAGGTTATTTTACCTCTGAATTTGATACTGGTGCTGCTACTGCAGGAAACTGTGTCCAGTTCTGGCAGCCACCGTTCAAGAAGGATGTTGGTAAACTGGAGAGGGTTTAGAGAAGAGCCATGAGAATGAATAAAGGGTTAATTGTGGTTAATATAAAGGAAGCCCTAATCAGCTCTTGCCACTCCAGCCCCACTCAGGGGAAATGGATTGGTGCTGGGCAATTAGTGGAGACTGGCCTGGAAGCTGCCCACAGCTGTCAGGCTCGTTAGCTGAGGTTAAAAGTCTGGAGGCAGTGAGCACAGAAGAGCTGGAAAAGGAGAAAGGCAGAGAGTAGAAGCAGAGGGAGGTAGCTCTCCCCTGTCCTCTGCCTGTGTACTGCAAACAGGACGCGGCCACTCTTGCGCAAAAACTTGCTGCCTGTGTACACTGGCCGCACGTTCTTGCGCAAGTAAACTGATGTTTTAATGTATGAAATCAGGGCTTCTTGCGCCAGAACTCTGATGCTCCCGCTCAGGAATAAGCCCTTTTGCGCAACTGTTCTTGCGCAAGAGGCCAGTGTAGACAGGCAATATGAATTTCTTGCGCAAGAAAGCCCTATGGTTAAAATGGCCATCGGAGCTTTCTTGCGCAAGAGAGCGTCTATACTGGGCACGGATGCTCTTGCGCAAAAGCACATGCCAGTGTAGACGCTCTCTTCTGGAAGAGTTTTTGCAGAAGAACTCTTCCGTTAAAGAGTTTGGCTACGTCTAGACTACATCTTTTTTTCGTAAAAGGGGTGTAAATGAGACATATCGCAATTGCTAATGAAGCGGGGATTAAATCTCCCCCGCTTCATTAGCATAAAAATGGCTGCCGCTTTTTTTCCGCACGGAGCTTTGCCGGAAAAAAGCGCCAGTCTAGACGCTGATCTTGCGGAAAATAAAGCCTTTTCCGAAAGATCCCTTATCCCTTATTTCATTTCCCTCTATGAAATAAGGGATAAGGGATCTTTCGGAAAAGGCTTTATTTTCCGCAAGATCAGCGTCTAGACTGGCGCTTTTTTCCGGCAAAGCTCCGTGCGGAAAAAAAGCGGCAGCCATTTTTATGCTAATGAAGCGGGGGAGATTTAATTCCCGCTTCATTAGCAATTGCGATACGTCTAATTTACATCCCTTTTACGAAAAAGGGATGCAGTCTAGACATAGCCTTTTTGTGTGAGAACGCGCCAGTGTAGACGTAGCCCCCTGTGTGGGGAAAGGGTGGTGGGAGCACAGCCTATAAATCAGTGGTCACCAACCAGTAGATCAGAATCTACCGGTAGATCTTAGAGCCTCTGACAGTGATCCTGACTAATTTGACTGGGAGGCTATCAGGTGCCAGCACTTCAGCTGCCCCTCCCCCCACTGCCCTGCTGCTCCTGCCCAGAGCCTCATAGATGCTCTCTGGGATCCTCCTGCTTGTTGTGCAGGGTGGGGGAGACAGAGGCAGGGGGTGCTGATGTCACTCTGTGGAGATGGGATATAGGGGAGGGGGACAGAATGTGGGGGGGACAGAGTGAAGAGGATGGGGCCTCAGCAAAGGAACAGGGCAGGGGTATTTGTGTCTGAGGTAGATCCTGGACTGACTTAAATTCAAAAAGTGATCTTGTGCTTAAACTGGTTCGAGGCCACTGCTATAAATAAAAGCATGAGGTGAGCACTGCCCAAAAAGGTCTCTGAGCAACTTTCTCAGCCCAACAGAGGCAGAGCCAGGAGCGTCCTGCAGCGACCTTGTTACAGTTTGAAAACATGCCTTGCGCTGATAGCCTCAAAGAACTCGCTTGACAAGAGAGAGTAATAAGGCATGATTTGATCACCGTTTATAAATACCACAGGGTATATTTAAAAATAGGTCTTCAGTGTAGCACAGACAAGCCCCACTGGCCAGAAGCTAGACAAATTCATACCAGAAATATTGGATATATTTTTAACAACAAGAGTAATTAATCACTGGAACAGTTCATCAAGGATCATGGTGTATTCTCCATCACTGGCAATTTTAAAATGAAGACGGGATGTTTTTCTCAAGGATCTGCTCTCAGATTTGTTTTGGGAAAGTTCAATGGTCTGTGTTATGCAAGAGATTATACTAGACCTTCTGGCCTTTGGAATCGAAATGCTATTAGTTTAGAACCACGCCAGATATTAACCATGGCCATGGATGGAAAAGAGGGACTTGATATTTAATTGGTCTCCAAATATATAGCTGGGTCTAATTCACCTGAGGCAAAGCACACACCACCAGTGGGGAGCATTCTCCTTAGAGCAGAAGAGTTTGCATGGCAGAGGCTATGGTCTCTCCCTCTCCACTTTAAACAGACCACACTTTTTATACAGAGAACACGGTGCATCGTGCGGCTGTTATTTATAAGAGATATGACTGAAGCAGTGTTATTTTCCATTCCTATTCACTAAGCAAAGGAAAAAAAATAAGCTGTGGTTTTCCTGTCAAAAAAGTCACTGTTTTGTCTTCCTGTACATCAGTAGTAAAGGCACTTCATAAATTACTGAGTTAGCCTGTTCTGAGCTTGAGGGAATGGTGGGCAAGACATTCAGAAAAACTCAAACTGGTACTGGCAAGATTTTACTTTTCAGTTGGAACCACCATCTGAGGCCAAAGTTCACTGAGATAACACTGTTCCTTTAACTGTAACAACTGAGGAAAGTGCTGGGACATAGCTCATTCACATGCAGCTGAACACGCTTTAGTAGGCAGGCAGGGGTAAAAAACAGCACAGGAAAAAGCATTAGTGGATACAGAGAAAGGAGCATGGAGCAAAAAGAGTGAGAGGGTGGGACTTAGAGAGAATCTACGCAGGTTGTCCATGACAGGAAGTGCGTTCAGTATATATTGTACTGGAACATTTTGTAGCTATTTCACAGAAGTGTACACTAGTGCTATCAAGAGTGTGAATACCCGCTCTGACAGGATGCAGCTGATTTTACTCACTCTGTCGCAAAGCCAGGCATTCATGACAGGGTGGTGAAAGCACCCTGAGTCCTCGCCACAGCCAGAGGAGACACTCCTGCTAGTGCCGCTGCAGCTGCACTTTTGCTTGAGAACAGATAGGACATTTCCCGGGGCAGACTAGCTCTATAAAGCAGAAAGGGAAAGAATGCTCATCAGCAGACAAGGAAAAAGGATGAGAGTAGAAGTCCTTCAAGGAAATAAAGGACATCTATATGGCAAATAAGGGACAGAGCTTAGTTTTAAAGATCACCATCCTACATCCAGTACAAAATCCTGCTTCTGGTGAATGGATACTTTGCATGAGCAGTGCTCAAAAACAGTCTGATCCATTTCTTCTCAGTAGCTCCATATGGTCCATGGGAAACTAGGCACCAAACAAGGACCACCTTTGGGTGGGGGGTGAGGTGGGGAGGCAGCACAGAGAACAAGTCCTGAGGGAAGAAAACCAGGGTCAGTTTTCAAGTGACCGATCCCTGCAATTTCTATCCAGTCAGGAAAGCTATCAGGGAAGCAGTGTTGTCTAGTGGATAAAATACTAGAGAGGGACTCAGCAGACTGGGTCTACTCATGGTTCAGACAATGGTCTGCTGGGTGACCTATGGCAAGTCACTTCCTTCCTTTGTAAAGTGCTTTGATGACAAGCACTATCTAAGAGCCAGGAAGTGAAAGTCTTTCCTATGCCATAGCCCGCATCTTCATATTTGAATACAAGGTATAAACTCATCTGTAGGAAACAAAGGCATGTGGTGACTGCTTCCCAAGCAAGTACCTGGGAAAAGCAAGGCTGATGTTTTTAATGTGCTCATTTCAGAATAACTGGAAACACGTACTTCTTTCAACAGTGTGCTGAATTTTTTAAAACTCTTAAAAGTACGGCAAGCACTGAAATCTGTAGTCCATGTCAGCAGCCTGCTTAACAGGAAAAAGTTTCAGCCACTAGATGGCAAAAATCACCTGAAGTTGAGGCTTGGTTATTGCTCCATGTTCCAGGGCTCCCTTGGCTCTGACCTGAAGCACATGCATTTCTCTGCCAGAGTTTCAGATGAAAACTGGGTCTTTAAATCCATGCCTGACTCAGTGCAAGGCTTTAATTGCATACCGCAAGTCTCTATAGACATTTCACAAGGACACTGGCTGTGGGGAGGTTCCAGGCTAAGCCTCTGACACTTTGCCTGTGTAACTTAGATTAACAACCCTCCAGACTTGAAATAGTGGCCCTCTCCCTCCCCGCCTTAAAAATGTCAGTGTGAGGACAATGAATTTTGTTCAGACGGACTAAAAATGGGACATCTCCCCCTCCCCCAATATATTAGAACAAAAACATTACAAATCTCAATAGGAAATCACACCCCCCTGGGAAGGGGCTCTGAAATAAGATGCTTCTGCATTCAAGAATACTCCCAAAATTAAATTACAGGTATCTCACACATACATCTCTACCGAATGAGATACTTTACTTCACCCACACAGCTACATCTTGGTGTACTGGAAGGAGCTGTTCTAGCCATGTCAGCAGGGCCGGCTCTAGGCACCAGCAAATCAAGCACGTGCTTGGGGCGGCACATTTCCAGGGGCGGCATTTCTAGGTAAGCAGCCGGCCCCGGCAGTGCCCGGCCCCACCCCACCAATTTTAAAGGGCCACGGGAGCTCGGGTCTGGCTGCGTGTCCCTGGAATCTGGCTGCGGAGTGTGGCGCAGCCAGGCTCCGCCCTGCCCCGCCGGCTCCAGTCCTGCCACGGCCCCAGCCCCCTTCGCCAGCGAGAGACCGCTCCCTGCCGGCCACCCGGCTCGCTGCGCCCGCCCCGCCCCGCACACCTCTGGCTCCGTGCTGCCCGTTCCCCACGCTGCCCCTGCGCCCCGCACTCTGCTCCCCTGCACCCCGGTCCCCCTGCTCTCCCTGTTCCCTGTGACTCTCTGGCTCTGTGCCACCCTTGCACCCCGCACCCTGCTCCCCCATCCCTGCGCTCCTCTGGCTTTGCGCCGCCTGTTCCCTGTGCTGCCCCTGTACCCCGGTCCCCGTGCTCCTTTGGCCCTGTGCCCCCTCTGCACCCTGCAGCCCCTTTTCCTGCGCCCCTCTGGGTCTGTGTCCCTCATTCCCCGCTCTGCCCCTGGACTGCGATCACTCTGCCCCTCCCGTTCCCCACGTACCATTCCCCGTGCCTCCCCTGCACCCCGCTCCCCCCAATCCCTGTGTCCCTCTGGCTCTGCGCCTCCCGTTCCCTGCGCCACCCCTGTACCCCCCCACACAATTCCCTGTACCCCTCTGGCTCTGCGTACCCCAGTCCCCCTGCTTCCCCCGGTCCCTGTGCCCCTCAGGCTCTGCACCTGCCATTCCCCACGGTGAACCCTGCTCCCCCTGTTCCTCATGCCCCTCTGGCTCTGCACCGTCCCTGCACCTTGCTCCCCCTGTGGGTCAGGAGTGAGGGGTGCTTGTCCATAAGGCGGGGCTGGACAGGGCAGGGAAAAGGCTGTTGTGACCCAGCAGTGAGTGCAAGGGGAGGGGGAGTTTACTTGAAGCGTCTTTGCCTTTATGGAAAAAAAAATAATTAAAATTATATTTGCTATTTATAGGGCTAAAATGCCAGGACAAAAACGAAAACAAAAAAAACATTGCAAAGTGCAAACATGTATAAAAGCCAACAAAAGTGGGGGGGGAGCCAAAAAATTTTTTGCTTGGGGCGGCAAAAAACCTAGAGGCAGCCCTGCATGTTAGAACTTCAGAAGATGATATATAATTGATACATTGGGCTATATTGTGTAGAACTCAAGTAATTAAAGAGGTATTTAAAAGTTAATAGGCCTAAAATTTGACCTTCCTGTTCTCTCTGGTATCTGTTTACAAAATTTGTTTGCATTTCTATTCCCCCAAATCCCACACAAAAAGTTCGATTCAATTACTTACGTAGGGTGCGTCTACACAGCAACGTTATTTTGGAATAACAGCCATTATTCTGAAATAACAATGCGAGCACAGCAATTCCGTTATTTCAAAATAAATTTGAAATAAGGGACAGCTTATTGTGACTTCTGTAAACCCCATTCCACGAGGAATAACGCCTATTCCAAAATAGGGCAGCTGGAGTTATTTCGAAATTAGGGGCCTCCAGGAAATCCCACAGGTGCTCTGCTGGCCACTCTGTCCACACTCATCAGGACTCTATAGTTCCTCTTCCTCTGCAGCCCTTAAAGCTGCAGCCACAGGAGAACGGGTTTGTGGCAGAAAACTGGCCCAGACAGCCTACCCCACACTGCAGCTGCTACAGCAACTTATAGGGCCATCATGAGTGACCCACGAGCCCCCCAAAAGCCCTCCACTGCTCCCAGGGAGCACTGTGATGGCTTCCAGGAGCCTGCCAGGTGCCGCAAGATCCTGGCCCTTATAGAGGTTTGGGGTGAGGAGGAAAACCTCCAGGATCTCTGCACCAGATGAAATATACGTCCATATGGCCAAAAGCCTGGCCACAGAGGGCCACATCTGGACCCAGGTTCAGATGAAAGTTAAGAAGCTCCACCAGGCGTATGCCAGGGCAGGGGAGCACAGCTCTTGCTCCGTGGCAAAATCCCACTTCTGCCCCTGTTACCAGGACCTGCACCACATTCTAGGGGCAGTGCAGTCCCTTCCCCACCCTTGGTGGTTAACTCAGGGCTAGAGATGCCCATCGTTGCCCTCCTGGGAGGCAGAGCCAGTCATGGGGAGGAGGAGAAGCAAGAGGAGGAAGACCCCGACGTGGCCAGTACCATCACCACGCTGATCCTGGAGTTGGTACCCCACGGCCTGGATGTGTCCCAGGCATCCTCTGAGGCCAGGGAAGGAACATCAGGTGAGTGACAGTCACCTGACACAGACAGGGTGGAGGTGGCAGGCAGCGAGAGGCTGGGGTGCGTTCCTCGCGTGGCCATCTTAGCCTGGGGTATAGTGCTGAAGTCCATGCACGAGGATGTACGTGCAGCGCCAGTCTGGGCCACACAACCCCAGGAGGCTGCACCAGAGCTCCGCTGGGCTCTTGCTCACAGGACCTGGGCAGGCCGGCCACACGTCTGACACACAGGTGGGACACTCTCCCACCACAAACCACCACTAGAAGGAGGCTGGGGACATGGCCACACACACATACTCTCAGGAGTGCCACACACAGCACACGGGCATGCCTGCATGCTCGAGGTAGCACCCACACTCAGGGACAGTGCTGCGAGGCGCAGGACCACCTGCCACTAACACACATCTCCCCCCTACCCCTGACCCCTCTGCCCCAGTGGCCAGGGATACAAGTCCTCTCCCTTTGGGATACTACCACTGCTGGACCCGGCATGTGCGCGGCACCGAGGCAAGCCCGTCTGGCCTGAGGACCCCCTCCTGCCCACAGGATCCCTGAGTGGCTGGCAACTTCCCAGCCTGATTGTCCCCAGGATGTAGGGGTGGTGAGGCTGCTCCCCTGGGGACATCTGGACTTCTGTAGGAAAGGGCCTTCTGTCCAGGCCACAGATGGCCTTGCTCCCAGTACATCACCTTCATCTGACCCAAGACCTATTGGTTTCAGCTCACAGATGAGGGCAAGGCTTCAGGGACAGTGTCTCAAGGGATGACTGACCCTCTCTCTTTTCTCCTCAGCCAGACCAGCTGCCAGAGGGGGGTGGGCGACACCACCTGGGGCAGCCACCCAACACTGGGGGACCTGCAGGCAGAGGAGAATGCAGGAGGAACTGCTGCAGGAGTGCATCTGTGTGTTCTGGGCCCTGCATGAGACACTGGACCAGAGGCTCCAGGAAGACATGCAATTGCAGAAAGAGACCAAGAGGGAGTTGCTGCAGCAGGGCCGCACCATATGCACAGCTGTTCGGTCTCTCCTCACCTGCCCGGAGCCCGCTCCTGCTCCAGCCCCAGCCCCAGCTCCTGGTCCTGCCCCACCTCCTATGCCTGACCCCATTCCAACTCCACTCCTGCTTCTCCCCCTAGCCTCCCCACAGCCCATGGTTGCCAAGATCCCTGCACACGAGATGGTGGAACCAACTGTGCCAGTTGCCAATCCCAATCCCAGCCCTGAGCCTCTCCTTACCCTTCATTGCCCCCCTCCTTTCCCGCACTCTCCTCTCCCAGGATCTTTCCCCAGTCCCTCCCCAATTACTTTGACCCCAAATAAAAACCACACAGAGTTTATGGTTTCCAAAAATGTCTGTTTTATTGTCTCTGCAGGAGAGGCAGAGAAAAAGGGGAGAGGAGGGGTGTTGGAGGAAAGACAGAGAGGGGCAAGGCAGAGGACCTTAGTGGGGAGGCCCTGGGGAGAGTGTCACTGGGGTCCTTGTGAGAAACTCTCCCTGAGGGCCTCCAGGGTGTGCACACCCCCTTGATGGGCCTGCTGGAGGACAGCTGTGCATGGCAGCTCAAAGGCCCTGCTGACCTGGCCTGCCTCTGCCCGCCCACCCAGGGAGGAACATCTCCCCCTTCCTCTCACAAATATTGTGGAGCACACATCACGCAGCCACCATTTGTGGGATGTTCCACTCTCTTACGTCCAGCTGGGTGAGGAGGCATCTGAACCTCACCTTGAGATGCCCAGAGGCGCCCTCCACCACCATGTGGGCCCAGCCGAGTCTGGCATTGAAGCGTTTCTTTGAGTGGTCAAGGTGGTTGGTCTAGGGCTTCATGAACCAGGGCAACAGAGGGCAGGCTGCATCCACCATGATACAGAGTGGCATGTCCACGTCCCCAACCCTGATGGTGCAGTTGGGGAAGAAAGTGCCGGCTTCCAGCGTCTGGAAGATGCTGGAGTTTCGGAACACCCAGGCGTCATGCGCCATCCCCGACCACCCGCTGTAGATGTCAGTCAACTGCCCATGGTGGTTGATGAGGCCTGCAGGACCATGGAGAAGTAGCCCTTGTGGTGGATAATAGACAAATGCCCAGTGGTCAGGGGCCTGGATGGGCATGTGGGTGCTGAGGTGGATGACTCTGTGCTGCAGGACAGTGTTGATGGCTCACACCACCTGTAGAAGAAACAAACAGAGAATCACTGAGGTGCCAGAGCCCTTGGGAGGTCCTCAAGCTCCCCCTTCCCCCACACACATCAGGAGCAACCCCTACGTAGCCCATCCCCTAGCAGGGCTGTGTGAGGGTGGGACTGAAAAACCATGCAGGAAAGGGGGCTTCCCCCACCACCCCTTCCACCCTCAACCCCTCCCTTCCCTAGGGTTCCCCATCCTAGCAGTTCACTCCACTCCTGGGACAATAGCCCGAGAGCACCATACCTGTATGACGAGGGCCCCAATGGTCGACTTTTTGTTTTTCCTATTACATTCCAGCTTGGCTTTCCCCTTGATATTTTTTACCCACTGCCTCTTCTTGTCGTTCCCCCCTCCATTTTTTCCTTCTTCCACTCCCTCCCTTCTTCCCTATTTATTTTGGTCCTGGACATCCAACACTCTGGTCATCTGAAGAAGTGGGCTGTGCCCACGAACCCTCATGATACCATCTACATGTTTTGTTAGTCTTTAAAGTGCTACCAGACTATTTGTTGTTTTCTTAAGTTTAAGATTACACAGTAAACAAGTATTAGAGCAGGGATCACAGTCTGGCTTCCAGTCCCCTGCTTATTCTGAGAAACACTACTGAGTGAAAGCTAAACTGAGTGTGAAGAGAAAAGGCTTAATTCCCAGCTATCTCCCTCACTCCTCTGGCTTTGGACCACATGTGTGTTAGAAATCCCTGGCTGTGTCTACACTGGTGCGATCTCACACAAAAGCAGCTGCTCTTGCTCAAAAACATGCTGCCTGTCTACACTGGCCGCGTGTTCTTGCGCAAGTAACCTGATGTTCTACTGTATAAAATCAGGGCTTCTTGCACCAGAACTCTGACGCTCCCACTCAGGAATAAGCCCTCTTCCGCAAGAGCTCTTCCAGAAGAGGCCAGTGTAGACAGGCAACATGAATTTCTTGCTCAAGAAAGCTCTATGGTTAAAATGGCCATCAGAGCTTTCTTGCGCAAGAGCGCGTCTACACTGGCATGGATGCTCTTGCGCAAAAGCACATGCCAGTGTAGACACTCACTTCTGGAAGAGTTTTTGCAGAAGAGCTTTTCCACAAAAGCAGTTTTGCGTGAGAACGTGCCAGTGTAGACATAGCCCGTTAGTTTAGCCAGAAAGATCATATTAGAGAGGTACTCTGGCCTAGTTAATCCAGGCCCAGGCTCTAGTATTAGTTCATATGTTCATTAATGATGTGGAATTTGGTATGGAGAGTCCTTCTATCATATTTGCAGATTACATCCCATGCTGGGTGGGGCAAAGTACTACATGTGTGGATTTAATTTTGACTTCCTAACTACAAAGTGGAGAATAACTGGAGGTGGTGGTGCTGCTGGGGGGAGCCTGGGAGCCTGTGTCTGTGGATGAGGGGCAGCACATGGAGCCACTTCTGTACATGTCAGCTGTTTTGGGGGGTGGTGCAGGGTTCGGGTGGGAATGGGCCTGCCTTGGCTTGCTGCTCCATCGCTGGGATGGCTGTCTGGCTGCTCTCAGGGTGGGCCTTGAGAGCCCATGGCCCTGCTGGCCCCACGCAAGTGCCCTATCCTCTAGGCTGCTCAAGAGCAACCCCACCTCCAGAGGGTTCTTCAGCCTGCTTTCCTAATGCAGGAGGAGCCAGGTTCATCCCTGGGGCAGTCTGTATTAGCTGACCAGCTGCTGCCTAGGATCAAATCCACCACCCTGTGCTCTAAAGGCTAATGCTCTATCCCCGAGTTCACTGGAAATCCCACTCCACTGCCCAATCTTCAGCAGCTCCCTTATCCTACCTTCCTAATGCAGGAGCCAGCTCCATCCCTGGGGCAGTCTGTGTTGGCTTCATGGTCACACTCCAAGGGTGGAGCTAGAACCTGCTGCCCTCTGCTCCCCAAGTAAATGCTCTATTCCCTAAGCCACGCCAGAACCCACATCCCCGCCTTACCTTCAAGACATCCCTTATATCCTGTGTTGGCATTCTGGTCGCATTCAACAAATTGAATAAGTTATCCCTGTCTTAATCCAGGCGTGGGGAACCTGAGGCCTGGGGGCTAGATGCAGCCCCTGGGTTGCCTGGATCTAACCCCCAAGGCTCAGGGGGTCCCCCCCAGCATTGGAAAGTCCATGCTGGCACTCCAACCCTCCTGCTGCCCCACCGCAGGGCTGGAGCACACAAATCTACTCACCTGCCCCCTCTTCCCCCAGCTCTGGTGTGCGAGGGGAATGTGGGGAGTATTTTTTTTCTTTTTTTTCTCTCCTCACTCTCACTTATGTGTGGCCCTCGACTGATTTTTCTTTGGGTCAGCAGCCCCCCCTCCCCCCAACTCAAAAAGGGTTCTCCACCCCTACTGTATGTGATTTTCTCACAGATCGCTGTCACCCAGGACCACAACAATCCCCCCTCCACCCAGGATGGCCAAACTTCATGTCTTCAGCAGTTATTTCAGAAGTGCCACTCATAGGCTTGGCTGAGTATTCCCTTCCTGTGGGCCAGATTAGGTTCTCTCTTTATCCAGCCCCTTTTCAGACCTTTGGGATGTCACACATGCCCTGGAAAGATTTGCTTCTACGTTTACAGTAGAGCCCCCAGTAAAACCACTGGTGACCAGGCCATTCACACCTGTTGCTATGGAGCAACAATGCTGCTACCGAATGGCAATGTGGGGAGAGCTCATGATGCCTCTGCCGGCAGAGCCGGCCCAAGCTACGGGCTGACCGGGCTACCTCCTGGGGCGCCACATTGTAGGGGGTGTTGCGTGGGGCTGCCGCGCATGCGCCGGGTGCCCGGGGGCGGGGCCATACATGTGCTGGGCGCCCGGGGGGCGGGGCCGCGCTCCCGGGGCACACGAATGGCTCGGGCCAGTCTTGTCTGCCGGCTTGCTCTGAAGTCATCCCTCTTCCTCTTTGCTGCTCTTTCTGATGCGTCATTTGCCACTTTTTGTCTTGTTACTCTCAACCTGTATTTTGAACAGTGTGGTTATGAAAAACCACTGTATGATCCATGGTTTTAGGCCCCTTGAGAGTTGTGTATATGATTCTGTAAACCATGGGTCTTAATTTGGTTTCTTTAAAGAATTTGGAGATGGTACCACAAGAGCAAGCTACAGAAGTGCAAGAGGGTGTTAATATTTAGAACCCCATAAATCCACAGATATCCAATTTAGATCCACTTGTATACACAGCCGGGGATGTGGATGAGGATAGGCACAGCTCATTTTTGTGGACACAGATGCAGATGCGGATATAAAAGTGTGTATCCATACAGGCTCTATTAATATTATAAAGCCAACGCATTGCTCCAAAATGTCTAAGGATTAAAAACAATATATGAGTACAGCAGTGGCCTTTGACTACAGAGGTCTTACCTAGCTCTGTCCTTAGAGATCTTGCCTTTTGAAATTACTATTCCAAAAATCAGTCTGTTGGTCATTTGTATTTCCCTGTATGCATGTTCTCACCAAGACATTGGTACAGACAATTTTATATTAACATGTTTAATAACTAATATTGAGGGGTTAAAGAGTACGGTGCACCTGGAGTTCAGAAGCAGAAGACTTTAATTCTTTAATTTAATGAAGCTTTTTAGTGCATGGCCTAATGATAACCTATAAATGTAATCTCTCCCATTTGCATGGTCAATTTTTTTGATTGGGCTATTAAACGTTTTATTTATTACTGTGTTTCTTTGAGGGTAAAGGTCTTGTAGTGGATTTTTTTTGTTAGATTCACAGTCTGTCATTAGGACACTATACCAATAAGTATGTGTTTGTTTTCTCAGCACACTGAAGGCAGCATTCGAGGTCCTAAAGCAACGTAAGTTTATATCCTCCCTTGCTGCTGCTGCTGGAGTCCAGGGTGGCTGGATTTGTCATGGGACCGTGCCATTTCTGAAGATGACAGATTTTCCATTCCATGTGTTTTACTGTTTGTTATTTACACCCTTTACTACTCTAGCCCTTAGTGTAAGGAGGTGGATATTCACACAGGATACATGTTTCCTCAGCTGCTCCACATTTAATCCAAGTGTCCTTTCCCCAGTAGCATGGACGGTATCCACCACAGTCCCCTTATAGAGGAAGGGCCAAGCTCTCATCCCTGTTCCTTTGCTAACTCTCCTTCCTTCTGAATTCCTAAGAAAGCAAAGAGCCTTAAAACTATCTCCAGTGTAGGTCCTCAGGGCTTGGTACTAGGAGCCATGCTTTCCCTCCCAGCTCATCCCCTTTATAACAGAAGGGATTTCCTCCTCTTTTTGGTAACAGGATCCCAGCCCAGCACCAATTAGGAGTTGACCCATGACTGACATATAAACAAAAAGGACCAGCTGGCCAATCAGAATGCAGTGTTGGACATTCAGCACGGCAGCAGACTAGTTTGCTGTGTGATGTTAGACAAATGATTTAAGGCAGCATGTCTGGCAATCAGGCTGTTTCGTTTTCTATACCTCAGTTCACTCCTGTATAAAGTGGAGATGGACGCTCATAGTTCTCCTGCAGTTGTAAGGTGCTTCAGATCCCCCCAGAGGAACACCAGTAAACAAAGGCACAGCCAGCTCACCAGCACCCGGGGCAGATTGCAGTCTTCACCATGGTCACAACCTGGACACTCTGATATCCCAGGGCCTAGCACACCCAGAGTGTGCCTCTGGGCTGCAGACTGTGGCCACACTCCCCAAGTAGGAGTAATAATGGAATTTGCACCAATTTTTAGGCTGCTTCCTTACACTCTCATTCTTATCCGGTTTGATTATTAACCCTCATCTAAGCCCCAGCTGTGTCAAGACAATGGGATTTGCATCCTCTTGTGCACCAGGGACTAAAAGCTACAGTTTGTATACTCCTAACGTGCAATGGCATAATTGCCTCGCCCACAGTGGGGCATGGAATTCACATGCCCCCTACAGCATAGATCCAAAGGCCGAGGTTTTCAGATGTGGCGAGAGATTTAAGGTTACTCTCGTTTTGAAAAGGCCCAGTTTTCAGAGAGGTGGGGGCTCAGCACTCTCTGATTTTGGACATTTTACAACTGAGCCTCGAGACTAAGATAGTTCCCATCATTACTGAACCCTGCCCATTTTCAGCCTCTCTAACTGGGTGGTAGTGCTGGGACGAGCCTGCCAGGAAGTGGCTGACAAGAGAGACTGATGTCAAGAAATGAGATGGGTGGAAGGTGAACACAATGTGGCTAAGGGGCCTGGGTCTATAGGGAGGTCTAAAAGTAGCCATGGAGAGGGAAGAGAGGAAGCCCTTAAAAAAGAGGGACTGGAGGACATGGGGGGAATATGAAGAAATGAAAGGGGGACAGCAAAAAATATTTCCATGCATGATCTTGGCATGTGTCACAACAACAGCAGTTCTGGCTCCAAGTATGTTGCAGGCGTCAAGGAGATTGGATGAGTCCTATACTCATTTAATTGATAACACAGTGATCAGAACTAAAAGGGCACCTCTATACTTTAGCACAAGATTGATGCTCCGGAGGTCAATCTTCTGGCATTTGATTTAGCTGGTCTAGTATAGACCTGTAAATCAAAGGCTAAGGGCAGCCCCTCCCAGCATCTGGTACTCCTCCTTCTGCGGGGAGTAAGGGACGCCAATGGGAGCATTTCCTCCTGTTGGCCTCCCGATGTGCGGACACCGCCACGGCTCGGCTTAAGGTAAGTCGACTCCAGCTACACATTTTGCATAGCTGAAGTTGCATACCTTAAGCCGACCTGCCTGATATAGAAGGGTATGTCTACACTACCACCCTAGTTCGAACTAGGGTGGTTAATGTAGGCATTCGAAGTTGCAAATGAAGCCTGGGATTTAAATATCCTGGGCTTCATTTGCATCGTGCCGGGCGGGCGCCATTTTTAAATCCCCTTAGGTCGAACTCCGTGCCCACGGCTACATGCAGCACGGAGTAGGTAGTTTGGATTAGGTTCTCTAATTCGAACTAGCAGTACACCTCGTTCCACGAGGAGTAACGGTAGTTCGAATTAGAGATCCTAATTCGAACTACCTACTCCGTGCCGCGTGTAGCCGCGGGCACGGAGTTCGACCTAAGGGGATTTAAAAATGGCGCCCGCCTGGCAAGATGCAAATGAAGCCCGGGATATTTAAATCCCGGGCTTCATTTGCAACTTCGAATGCCTACATTAACCACTCTAGTTCGAACTAGGGTGGTAGTGTAGACATACCCGAATAGACCAGGCCAAAAGGCCCTCCCCTACGTTTCTGCCATCTCCCAGTAAAATGCCTGCTGAAAAACCCGACTTTGTATTTATTAGCAGCCTTTTCATTGATTGTCTATAAATTCTCATCTTAGAAATTGAAAATGTTGGAAACTCTCATATCCAGCTGTCACTGATGCTGAAGGATGAACTGAAAGGAATAGAGGAATTCAGAGAGAGACAGAAGGAGCAACGAAAAAAGGTGAGGCGATAGAAGAATGGCCGGAGCAGATCAGACCAATGGCTCATTTATTCTTTATGTTGTCTCCAGCTGTGGGCTGTGGGCACTTCAGAGCATGATAGCCCGCCCTCCCCACCCGCCCTCCCCCCAAAGGAAAGCTCTTAGCTAACTCAATACCTCGGGAAAATCTCTGTCTCTCTGATCCCAGCTGGTGATTAAATAATGCCCTGAACTACGAAGACTGAGAGCCCTTGTCACTTTCACTCTTCAGCTAATGTAACTGTAGTTGCTATTCTTATTCCTGTAAGTACTTAATCCCTTTTTAAACTCCTGCTAAGCAGGTTGTTTCAAAGGTATCCTGCAAGAGCATTGCAACACGCTGAAACTGAAGCGCTAGCACAAGGTTGTGCATTGTGTTGAACTTGCATCCAAGGTAATATGGTGATGAGCTTGTTAGAAATCTTGGAGAAAAGTTATATTCATCTAGTACTCCCTAGGTGTGTTTTTTTTTAAATTAATCTATCTGTAGTCAAGCCAGCTACCGTTCCCTTTGACCTACCCACGTTCAGCATCCTTTTAACAAAGCATCTGCTAATTGAGTGAGTGTGTTGATTTTTAAACCCTCTCTGGTTCTTTGTGGGAATAAATAAAGGGCTTGGTGGCTTGCCTCACCGAAAACAAAATGATGGTTTGTGGCAGCCCTGCAAAATTTCCACATCCCGCTCCCCTTTTAAAAAAGCAGGGCAAATCCAGGTAGTTCCCAGTGTACCAACCTCATTATCTCTGTACCACAAGACAGGTGGGAACTCAGGCCAATGAAGCACTTCAGAGTTTCAGAGTGGGTGGAAACGACCCTGTTTCTGACAGTGCCCTGGTCTGATTCCCACAGCTGCCTCACAAAGCACATGTGATTTAGAGTCAAATCGTCACTTACAACCTCCCCCTCTTGTCACTGAATTTTTAATGTGCTTCAAATTTACAGTGGAACCCCATTTACCCGATCTAATTGGGACCAGGGACAGATTGGATCATCAAAAATTGGAATAATTAGGAGAACTGACAAAGAGCTTTCTAGCCCTTATTTTAAGATGGAAGAAGGAAAAGGTGCTGACGGATAAAACCCCACCTTCCTGGAGCTCATTGTGGGCCATTATGGGCTCATTAGGGAAGGGATTTTAGGGGCTGCAGCTGTATGCTGCAGCTCTGCCTAGCAAAAGGGGGAGCTGTGGCTCTGTGCACCCCCCTTGGGCTGGAGCTATTTGTGTTGCTGGTAGGGGCACTTGTCCGCAGTCTCCATGCCCATCACTCCCATTGGCTGGGAATCGCGACCAATGGGAGCAATGTGGGTGGAGCCTGCAAGCACAGGGCTGCCCGGAGCCCCCTGTTCCCTTCCTGGGAGCTGTGCCAGGTAAGTACCCCAATCCTCTGTCCCTTCCCACCCAGACCCTGTACCCTCAGCCCCCTTGTATCCTACCTCCCACCTACACCTTGTACCCCCATACTGCTCCTGCACTCTAGCTCCTGCCCAGACCTTACTCCCCCACCCAACTCCTGCACCCTCCTTCCCATCCAGAACCCACACTCCCACCCCACTCTGCATCCTACTTCCTACACAGATCCTGCACCCCCACCTAACTTCTGAACCTTACCTCCTGCCCAGAGCTCACATCCTACCCTGCTCCCTGGCAGCCCCTTCTCATGCACTAAACTCCTCATTTTTGACCCTCCCTAGAGCCTAGGAGGCCACTAGTCCTAGGCCCCCAGAAGAGTTAATTTGTCCCTGACTGTCAGCTCCTGGCAGCCGGTGATTCAATTAATATGGAGAACCAGATAATGGAGGCTCAGTTAAACGGGTTTCTAAGCACCTTGTTCAGCTTGTGTATATTGTGGCTAGGGAAGCTAAACTTCAGCATTTAATTTTAATCGCAGAAAAATGTAGATTTTTTTTAAATCAAAGAATTTGGGGGAGGTTAATTATGGAAAACTAAGATTTCTGGTGCTCAGCCCAGGATATTAGGTGAGAAGAATTGCACTATCAAAATTTCATAACCTGAAACAAAGCCAGCTGCAGTCAGATCAAGATCTGTTAAAAAGACTATGTCATGGGAAGAGAGTTGTGTCTGGCTGCTGAATAGGAAAAGCTCTTGTTTTAAAGCTCAGAGCTGGGTATTTCAAGCCATGTGAAATTGAAGAAGAGGCTGAGACAATGCAGACCAGCTGATATGGTAATTAGATAGAATATAATCAGCCAACACGTAAAGAGATATGTTTTTCATCACAGAGAATTGGCTCAGGTTTGGAATGGCATGGTGGGGCACTGACTGGTTTGTTTGCACAAACAGCAGCGACTCAAGGTCCTACGGTTCTTGTGCTATTATGGAAAACTCTTCTGGCAAAGCTAGTGCACAATGTGACTGGGTGTTATGCCATGTAAGCTTCTTAGGATAAAAGAGAAAATGAAGACACATCCTCTTGGCTATTAATGGAAGCCAGTGAAGCAGCATTATCTTGGATTAGGTTTATTGTTGCATCCTGCATCATTTAGAAGGGTGTCAGTTACAAAAGCAACATCAAGACATTTTCTGCATTAGAATGTGGTTCTTAGAAATGGTACAACAAATGCTCTTCTAATCCTGCCACTAAAAGGAGAAATGCTTAGTCCTGTGTGTTTCTTACAGTACGAGATTGCAATGGATCGTGTGCAAAAGAGCAAGGTGTCCCTTTATAAAAAAACAATGGAGGTAAGTTGTGAGGTTTACTGATAAATTCATCCCATCGCAAATGATGAACAATTAAAGCGGGAGGGTGAAACTTTCATCACAGACAGTACCTTAAAGGAATGTCAAGAATGTTATGAAATGAAATAGAGTATGTGGTGCCAACCAATGAGGTTAAGACATGGAAGCTTGTTTTCTTGCACATCTAGTTAAAGATCTCATATAGCACCTTAAGAGTTAACTTTGAGCTAACTAGCCCTATGTCTGGTTTCAACAGTGTTTAGTCTAAGATTACTTTCCTGGGGGCCTACACAGCCTGCAGACCTGAAAGTCAAGTGAGTTCCTAGGGGCTCATGCATCACCCCCATCAATGACAATTCGACAGGCCAAGTGCAACCTCAGGATCACCTGTGCAACTCCAGTCTTATAAACGATAGCAGAATGTGGCCTGACCCTTGCACTTAGATAGCAGTGATGAAGCATAAGCAACAAGTTCCTCTGCTGGAGCTGTTAATTTGGGAAGACTAACCAAAGCGAAAAGTGGCATCAATGGTTTTTGTTGCTGAGGTCAGCATTTATGGCATTGGGACAATCAGAGAGAGAAGCTCTGCTGATGAATTATTGCCAGGGCTGTAACGAGGAAAATGGCAACATTTTAACTTCCATTCTGATAACGATGCCAGCTTCCGTCACCAAAACATATGCTTTGTGCTTTCTCCCATGCTGCCCCTACCCACAAGAGGCTTCCTGTCAAACCCTAAAACTGACTCCTCATTCTGCTCAGATTCCCTTCTTACAACTCCCCCTTTTCATGATACCACAAGAAACCCTCAGTGACAGGCAGCTGGTGTTATGAGGCCACTTCCTGCCACACGGACTGGTGCTGTTTCCTTAGGCTCCCTCAGGTTTGTTATATACACCTGGTGTTTTGTTACTTCACTTGTAAGCTTCTCGGGGAGGGGAAAGGCCTGCCTTTTGTGTGGGCATTTGTACCACACGTAGTCCAATGGAGTTCTGGGCTGCAACTGGGCACCTAGATGCTACTGCATTGCACATAACAACCAACTGTTTTAAACAGGACATTGCACCTAGTGTGGGCAGAGTAAGTCATGCTTAAAAGATGTGTTAAACTGGTCATGGTCAGCCTTGTGGGAAGCCTTGGGAGCCATCTCTTGGTGATATAAATTTAAATGAATGCCTGAGTGTTAGTCTGTAACTTTTAAAACAATGAGCTGTCCTGTGGCACTTTAGAGACTAACCCAAATATATAGAATCATGAGTTTTCATGGGCAAAACCCACTTCATCAGATGAATTGGAGTGGAAGATAACAGAAACCAAGAGATATATATAACCAGTAGAAGAAGTACCTGTCAATTGTAGGACCTGTGTTACAGAGCTAATGAAATGGGCCGGATAGCTTTTGTTAAATGTATATGTTAAAGACAGGAGAAACTGGCTTTGTAATGTGCCAACCAGTATAGTTGTTCCCTTTGCCTGCAAAAGAGATCATGTCACAGTGGAGCAGTTATCTAGCCCTAAAAGAAAACATTCTGTTGAATCTGTTTTCATGCAGTCAAAGAAGACCTACGAGCAGAAGTGCAAGGATGCAGATGAGGCTGAGCACGTCTTTGAGAGAACAAGTGCTTCAGGCAACCAAAAGCAAACAGAGAAGGTATCTCAGACCACAGTGCTATTTAAGCAATGTTAGCAGACTGCTCTGTAGTTTTTGTAGTTACCGTACAGCAGAATGTAATGGAACAACCCACTTTTGCAACAAGGCTTGCCCATTTCAGAGGCTGCCTTGTGTTCTAATTAACACTGTACATCTTCTAGGAAATTTTCCTCCACATTTAGGTTCTGCCTTTTGAGCAATCAATAGAATTGGAACAAGTTCACAGTTGTCTGTATTTTTAAAGAGCCTGGGAGGCCAAGAGCTTCAGTGAAGCAGTTGGTATGGCTTATCATTAGAATGCAAATCCATTTCATTCTTAAAAATGAAAGAAAACATCTGAAATGCATTAATCAGCTGTTTTGGGTCCCATGTTAACCAAAGGAGGTACAGTAACTTACATGAAATGCCCTTTTTTAATTAAGCATTCTCCTAGTAGCTCATTTAAGTTTGCAAATTCTGATGAAACTAAAAATAGATCTTTGAAAAGCAAGGCATTTCAATCCCTCATTACGTCATCTTACTTTTTAGCTGACAATCCACTAACCTTTCATGAGAATATTTTACAGTGAAGCAGATGGAGAAAGAAAATTAACTCTCTTGCTCCATAAATTGAGTGCAGCAAAAACAGAGAGGATCCAAAATCATTTTTTCTGGGGCAGGGAGAAGAGAAAGAGCAATCTAAAAATGGCATCAGAAATATGCATTTTTCTACACGTGGTGTTCAAAAAATCTTCCACAAGTAACAAATTAGTCTGACAAAACTCCCATTGACTTACAGACACACACACATGTACACTCCCCAGAAGTGACTAAGAAGGAAGATGCTGTGCTCAGTGCATGTTTCCAGCCAGCAGCCTTGAGGAGTATGCCTCTTGGAATCACTAATCTAAACACTACCTTGCAGGACTGACATACAGAACATCATACAGACTTTGAGCTTTGGATGTTAACATGTTGTCATCACCAGGCAAACCAGGAAGTGCTAAGATGTCAATAGCCTGCCTACATTTGAAAGTTTTAAAAGCTGTAATAAAAAGCATTTGCTAGGTTACCCCAGGGTCATGATGGATGCTCCATCACTGACCATTTTTATATCAAGATTGGAAATCCTTCTCTAAGAGATCTCCTCTCAGAATCGTTGTGGAATGTTCTTTGCCTGTGTTATGCAGGCAGGCAGACTAGATCATCACAGTGGGCTCTTCTGACCTTGGAATCATGAATGTGTTATTGGAAGCAGCCAGGAAATGTTAGTGTTCACAACAGATTGTAAAAGTCTGACAGTGTTCCTTTAAAAAGCCTGGTTACTTCTCTCTGAATGGAACCCAAGGAACCTGTGATGAGGAATTGCAATTGTCATTTATTTCCATTAAAATTGAATATGCTTACAAATTCTCTATCAATGGGAACAAGTATGGGACCAGATTCTTCACACACAGCTTTTGTAAAATAAAATAAGAAAGTGAGGAAACATACATGCAAATGGGAAGGGCTTAATTTCAGTGTTTTCTTTTATATTTCAGAGTCAAAACAAAGCCAAGCAATGCAAAGATGCAGCAAATGAAGCAGGTACTGGTCTACATACAGTCTTATACCCAGCTGATTTAATGGTGTACTGTCAAAAGAAAAAACCCACCTAGAAAGTGCAGATTCCTAAGGACTCCTAAACTAAACTAATGAAAGTGCTGTTAAAGGGAACTGTCCGCTATCTTAGACTCACAGATTTACATTCTACTAAAGGCAGATAAATCTGATGCTCATACGTAGGGGATACCCTTTATGTATTGTACAATTTATTTAAAACACTTTAAATAAGTGTTTTCTTTTCTGTTTGTTCTTTAACATTGTTTGGGTCTTCCATGCAAGGCAGGCATAGTTGCATGATTAAACATGGGCAAGCTAGCACGGCTTTGTTCTCCAGATCCAGCTATGGGTCCACACTCAGGCTATGTCTACACTATAAGTTTTCTTAGCAAAAAATATGCTAACGAGGGACTCATTTGCATGAGTCGCGATCTCATTTGAGTATTTTCTGCCGATCCATTTTTGCGCTAGGGGTTTTTGTGCAAAAACAAGCAGTGTGGACATTTCCAAAAGGGGGTTTGTGCAAAAAGGAAACGTCCACACTGCTTGGTTTTATGGAACTTGCAGAAAAAGGGGGTTTTGAGCAAAAAGGAAACATCCACACTGCTTGTTTTTGTGCAAAAACCCCTAGCACAAAAACAGATCGGCAGAAAATACGCAAATGAGATTGCAACTCATGCAAATGAGTCCCTCGTTAGCCTATTTTTTGCCGAGAAAATTCGTAATGTAGACGTAACCTCAGAGTACATCTACAGGAGGTGGCCATGTGCTAGCTCAGCCGACAAACAGAAGTGTAACCACAGCGGCACGAGTGGTGGCTCATACTCAAGGGGTCGAGTGGGATCGTACTTGGACAGCGAGCCTGACTGGCTGCCTGTTGCCCCTTACCATGATTTTTAGCATGCTAAATCAAGAAATATCTCCCAGCTGCCATGTGTACACAGCCTCATGATCAGAAACAGGAAACTCACATATACTCTGTGACTGAAAGGGAGCATTCCACCCTGGCCCCTCACGAAAGGCCCCTCTGCCAGTGGGGTGGGTCCTTGTGTGTGTCGTGCCTTGTGCACTTCAGATAATGCAGTTCCACAGTATCAATCATGATTAACGATCCCAAGGCTGCTATGAACAGTTTCATTGTCCAGCTGAGATGTTTGTGGTCAACTTGCAGACAAGTCAGAGAGATCATTCTTGCCAGTAAAAATACCACGAGCTAATTCAGTCATCTTTCTGCGTAATCCGGTTCTACTGTACTATAGTCTGTAGGATGTAGCTTAGGGCTATGTTCTGCCAAAGTAAAACCTCTTTTAAAACCAAGAGGAAATGTGGGGCGCTGCATTATTCTGTGTCGGTAGGGAAGTTTCTATTTCACGTCTCTGTTTCCAGAGAGGGTGTACAAGCAGTATATTGAACAGCTGGATAAGGCCCGAATAGAGTGGGAAAAGGAACATATCAGCACCTGTGAGGTAACTATTTTGACCTTTGTAATCATTTGTGCATTTTTTTTTATTTTACTCCACTCACATGTCCCAGTCCCAGATGTACAGTTACCAATGAAGGATCTGATGGTCTATGCTTATTAGACCAAGACTGCTACAAGAGTGCACTTGCCATAAATATG
The DNA here is from genome assembly GCA_032595735.1 of Pelochelys cantorii. Taxonomy (NCBI): domain Eukaryota; kingdom Metazoa; phylum Chordata; order Testudines; family Trionychidae; genus Pelochelys; species Pelochelys cantorii. The sequence continues at coordinate 6,953,090 of CM064338.1, read as the reverse complement.
GATTTAACGTTCAGCTGTTAACATTCTTACTTGCTTATGCTCCTCTTGCTTGCAAATTAAATTTAGGTGGCCAGATTCTGAGCCATACTTACAGCCAGTTTCCACCAGCTGAGGATCTAACTCAGGTTGGAATACAAGATCCTGCTAGTTTTAGAGATGCTTTATTTAAATCAAAGCCAAGTTAAATCTATATCCCAAGCAACCCATTAGAAGCACCCATTTACAAAGTACTTGAACACTGTTTTAACTCTGGGGGCCTCCAGTCCTTTTTAGCCCACAGAGAATCTGTTTGTGGTCTGCTGAGTGCTTCTAATACACGTGCCAGGTATTTTTAACATCATCCCTGCCTCCCTGTAACTTGGTTTCTGGAATTGTCCCATAGCTGGCATGGCAACCATTCCACAGAAATTATTCAAAAAATCTGAAGTTTCCGCTAGGATTCACATTTTCCTCCTCCCCCACCCCTGCTCTTTCTATCACTGCTATGCACACCCCAGACTGGAAGTGCGCTTCAGAACCCATAGCCTGCCCACTGCAGTTAGTATAGATTTATCACTCTTCAGTGAATGGCAGTCATGGACCCCTTCTTCCAGAAGTGCTTGTGGGTAAATCCAAATCACTCCACTTCTAATGCAGTTCTAAACTACGTATGGAGGTTGTATATAAAAACCAACATCTCACCATGTGCATATTCAATTGGCATGTCAAGTTCATCATCTGCAACATGATAAATAGTGTCTGTTCTAATGGCCTGACACACTTGTGAGCAATAGAATAATTGTTATGCATGGCAAATGGTTCCTTATGTGCAGCTCTTAGCAGCAACCAATTCAACAGTGCTTAACTTTAGCCATACGCTTAAGTACTTGTGAGTTGCTGCTCCATATGAAGTACCCTCTCCCATCTCTTTCAATCTCTCTTTAAAAGCTACTTTTCCCAAACATGCTTCCTACCCTTTTCTTTTTACCAGCTGATTTTTTCACACCCTTCCTCAATTGTTGTACTATGCCTTATCTCTTACATTATGAGATCTTTGGCAGGGAATATATCTTAGTATTTTATTAAACATTATGTGTACATTTATGGTGGTATGGACACAAATAGTAACAAAAGAAGAGGGGAGCAGATGGCTAGGAGAGTTTGAGCTTGCCGCACTTTATGGAAAACTAACACACGCATTCTCTTTAGAAGAACAATTCAGCTTGGAGATCAGTTTTATTTCTGATTTTGTTGTAAAAATTGATTTTAAAGATGTTCACCTGCCAACTTCTCCTCCTGAATTCACACAGGAAGCCCTCTCCCTGAAGGATTTATTACTTCAAGAAGAGGAAGAAAGGAGCAAGTGAACTCTGAAGAAACAAAAGCTCTGTTCTGCTATGCAAACAGTCTTAGAAATAAATGAAGAAACAATGCATGAATCCAACAAGTTCTACATACAGGCTATGTCTACACTGCAGGCTTTTTGCGCAAGAACTGTTTTGCGCAAAAGGTCTTGTGCAAGAGCGCGTCCACACTGCCATGTGCTTTTGCGCAAGAGCATCCATGGCAGTGTGGACACTCTCTTGCGCAAGAAAGCTCTGATGGCCATTTTAGCCATAGGGGTTTCTTGCGCAAGAAACCCCTGTTGCCCGTCCACACTGCCTTCTTGCACAAGAGCTCTTGCACAAGAGGGCTTATTCCTCGTGGGGAGAGGAATAACTCTTGTGCAGGAAGCCCTCTGTTCTGATGCCTTACTGTAAATTTACTTGCGCAAGAATGCACGTGCAGTGTAGATGCTCTGCAAGTTTTTGCGCAAGAACAGCTGTTCTTGCGCAAAAAGCCTGCAGTGTAGATGTAGCCACAGTGTTTTTCCAAAGCTTTCCATTAGAGGATTACCTGTACTATAAATGCAAAAAGCTTGTCCCCTCATCTTGTTACAACAGGATTCTGGGTTCTAAATCCTTGGGATTATTTGCTATTCAAATCAGTGCCAGTCTCATCTCCTCTCTAATTTTTTGTTTGGGAAACATATTGTTAAAAGTTGTTTTAAAACTCCTTGAAGCTGGTGAGTGTAACACTTAACACTGAACATTCTGTGTGAAATAACAGAAGTCTCCAAAACAAAGTACAGGTACATGACACCACTCAAATCAAAGGCACAGGTAAGGGTACTCAGGAATTTGAGCTATGTGGTTGGGAGTGGGGTTACTAAGTATTGTTTTGGGTAAGGAGACAGAAAGACATGCAAGAAAATACAGAAACACCACGAGGCTAGGGTGATTCTACACTAATGCTGCAATGTGATCTAAGATCTGCTAGTTCACTTACATAATTAGTCAAAATAACTTTCTTACAGAACTCTACATGGCGCTATGTTGGCAGGAGATGCTTTCCCATCAACATAACTTCTGCTTCTCAGGGAGGTGGAGAACAGATGTTCCGGGAGAGCATCCTCCCATTGATGTAGCATGTCTTTACCAGACCTGCTAAATCGACACCGCTGCATTGATCATAACAGTGCTGGTTTAGCTGGTAGTGTAAATATGGCCCTCATCTACACTGCAAAATTTTGCTGGTACAGGTATGCACCTGAAAGCCACTGAGTGCTCTCACCTATGAGAGTGCTTCTGTCTGCTTTGCTCGTGCCACTCGGGGAGGAGATGAGTTCATATATATCATCAGAACTTCTTCTGAGAGTGTATGCTGCACCACCACTAGGGTGTTTTGCTGGCATAGCTACACCAGCAAAGCGTGAGTCGTACTGACAAGCCCAGAGAAGGGATAGAAAGCCAAACACAATCCAATCAAGCACACTATGTGTGGTTATGGAAAAAGACTAGAGAGGGGCCTTTTGGGCTGGGGGCTAGCTAAAAGAGGCTTGGAGCAAGGATATTATCTCCCGTTTGGTTCCACTTGCGTTCAGGGAAACAGGACGTTGTACATTATTTCTAAGTAAATGTGATTGCATCAAAGGATATCTAACACCAACATCGACTTCTTCTTCCCAATTGCCCTGAATATTTAGCTAGTTGCTTGAGTCAAAAGGGGTAACAATATCTTAATTTAGTGAAATGTTGTATTGGGCTCATTTCTGTTGGTGAAAGAGACAAACATCTAAGCTTAAACATAACTCTTCTTTACTTGTGGGAAAGCTACTCAGAATGAAATTAGAGAGGTAGGTAAAAACCTAACATCTGCTGTTTGCAATTTGAGTGACTATATGTAAAAGTGGATTTATTTTTAAGATCATCTGCTATCGTGCATCCTGACTGAGCATGGTTCAGAAAGGTCTGCAGGCACACAAACATTGCACAGTGTTTGCTTCTCGGTGCTCCTGCGTTACACATCTCTCTTTATATATAAAAAAATGTTCCTACGTGATGACAGAGTGACATCATCACATCACTCTGTGTCTCCTCCCCTAGCCTCCACAGACTCAGAAGGGGAGGCGGCAGCCATGGCTTGGGGTCCCCCTGACTCCTTCTCGGGGGGCACCCTGGGCTCCTCACTGGCCCCCCGCTCTCCTGCAGGAGGGCCAGGGGGCAGTGGCGGCAATCACCTCTGGCCCCGCTTCTACTTCCGGGTCTTGACGCTAACTGCCGCTGCTTGCCTCCTGGCGCTCCAGCCTCATTTCTCCCCATTCCCTGCTAAATTAGAGCACCAGTGCTGGCTGCCTGCGGGGAGAGGCAGAGGAGACAGCCTTGAGGCACCGCACCAGAACCGGCTTGCAAGGAAGCGTGAGTGCTGCTGTGGGGAGGGCAGCAGCACGTACACACTTCCCTGCAAGCTAGATCTGGTGTAGAGCTTCGGGGCTTTTGGTGGGGGTGAGGAAGCCAGTGCTGGTGCTCTAATCTTGGGGGAGGGGAGGCCACAAGGCTGGAACACCAGGCAGGCAGCAGCCCCAGTGCCTGGCCTGAGGCAGACAGTGGCTTCCCCATTGGAGAAGTGGGGAAAGCCTCCATGCCTGGGAGCATGAAAAGAAGTAAGTCCCCCCCCCATGCCCAGACCCTGCACCCCCAGCGCCTCACTTACCCCTCCCCTGCCTCACCCCCAGCCCACTCCTGCCTCCTCCCCCCGGCCAGACACCCTGCCCCCTGCCTTCTCCTGCACCCCACCCCCAGCCAGACACCCTGTCCAATTGGAGCTCAGCACTCATCTGGCTGCAGCGTCCTGTCCTGTCCTGGCCTGGCCAGGCCAGGCCACATGGTCCAGCCCCCATCTGGCTGCAGGAAGGGCTGGTGGCAGCCCCCCTCCTGCTGCAGCACAAATAGGAGGGAAGGCCACGATCCAGCTGCAGCAGACAGATAGGGGATTGGCAAGCATAGCAAGCAGGGGGCACAGCCTCCTAGTAATAATACTTAGTATGATGTTTGACAACTCTTCCTTTGGATTTAGGCCTTTCAGCTCCAGGAATGTGATCGTATCACCATCCTCCGGAACTCCCTTTGGGTTCACTGTAACCAGCTGTCCATGCAGTGTGTGAAGGATGATGAGGTACAAGCTTTTACCCAAGGAATCCCAATTCTTATGTATGGAGACACATGTGTCCTCTAAAGCCACCATACCAGCTGACCCCTGTCTTTACTCACCAAATGCCTCCAACAATGGTGATGATGTCCATCTCACCACACTTAGGCAGGGCAAACCATGACCAGGTTTGCCCTCCTCACTCAATTAAAAATGAATATTGAGACTCAGGGTTTCTATAGCAAACTTGGTTCCAGTAACCTTCTGCCCCCTCTCCAAACTATGGGGTAGAATCTCAAACCTCCAGGTCAGCTTTAAATAAGGATTTCTTCTTCTTATTCCTTTTTTACAGGAAAAAATTGACTATTTTGTGGGCATATCTCCTGGATTTTTTTCTGCATTATACACTTTTCCTAAGAGTGTATGAGTGTGGGAAAAATCACTAATCTTCTCCCCGCCCCCATACGGATGTACTCCTACAGAGGTCTGCACAGATGCAGAGCACTTCTGACGTCAGTGGGGCGGGGGGAGGGACTGGTTCTCTGTACAGGGCCTGGGTCTCCTAGCACAGAGCCAAAAAAGTGTTCAGAGATGCCCTTGGAAATAATAGATTTAAAGGCCGGAAGGGACTGTGAGATCATCTAGTCTGACCCCTTTCTAACAGGCTCAGTTATCTCTGTACTTAGTCAACACAAGTTGCTGAGCTCAAGCCTTCCTTACAGAAAGGCCACCAGCCTTGATTTGGAGACTTCAGGAGATGGAGATTCCACCACTTCCCTTGATGATTTGTATCTTCTTTCTAGTTTTAGTTTGTCTGGCTTTAACTTCCAGCCACTTGTTCTTGTGATGCCTTTTTCCAGTGGATTCAAAGAACACGTCAGTGCCAGCTTTTAAAGGTGTTAAAACTGGAGTCTTCCAACAGGAGGGGAAGGGCCGAGGGCAGGCAATCCTTAGTGCAGCTTGCAGAGCAAAGGTGGGCCCCTCCCTAGCCCACAAAGCCGCATTAGCGCCCAGCACGGTGCTCCAGCACTGCCATGGCAATTCAAAAGGGCTCGGGGCTCCAGCTGCTCCCACTGCTGCCCCAGAAGTGGTGGTGATTGAGAGCTCTGGGCCCCTTTGAAATACTGGGCCCCAGGGCAATTCCCCCTTTGGGCCCTATGTCAGAGGCCTGCTCATAATCTAAGGTAAAAATAACATAAGTAAAAAATGTGTTTACTTACACAACGTGATTAAAGCGGATGGTGTCCTTTTAAGATGAAGAGAAATTCTAGCAGAGGATTTGGTTTTAAGAGCTCATCACTAAAAGCTGGGAGTTAAAATCCTTCTCTTTTGTTCTATAGATGTATGAAGAGGTTCGGCTGAATTTGGAGAACTGTAACGTAGAAGCAGACATGAATTACTTCATTCAGAATAAAATGACAGGAAAAGATCCACCAGGTAATTAACCTCAGCAGCTGTTTTGGCCTTGTTGCCAATTAGAATCCACATGACAGAAATGCTCCCTCTCCAACTGTAGCCTTGGAAAAAAACACATTTCTGATCTTCATTTTCTCCGCTCTGTCAAATGGGGATAATACTCATAGGCCTCAAGTAAAAGTAAGCAGCTTAAATAGCTGATGTTCGTAGAAGGTTTCAAACAGGTACGTTGCTAGATCCGACCGTCAATCCAGTTGGGAAGATTCTCTCAGCTGAAGGCAGCCAGAACATAGAAACAGTGCGATAGCTCAGGGAGGCTGACCCACCAACACCCACTGAAGTCAGAGAGAGTCTTGCCACTGAGCTCAACTGAACTGACAGCAGTTGTAAAATGGAACAATCCTGCACTCTGACTTGTTCTTCAGCCTCCGGCTGGGAGAGCAGCCACCCTGAAAAGAGTTCTAGGAATGTATTCGCAGCAGAAAGAGTTCTAGGCCACTTCATGTTTTATACACCCAAAACACAAACAAACAGCTGTTTCCTTTGACATTCAGTGAAAATGTCAGGGAGGAGTGTGATTTTTTCACCAATATGCAGTTATATTAGTCCCCAGAATGGATGCAGTTATAGCCATATAAAGTACAGCTTCAGAGTCAGGAACACCCTTACTCTGCTCCCAGATCGCCTCTTCCCTGTTGTTCCCCCCCACACTGGGGGCTAGCAGGACTCTGGCACTGGCAGCAGAGGTCCGCCCCCTGCACTCACCAGCAGCACTGGGGGCTGAGAAAGCAGAGTGACGAAGCTGAAGCCCACTCCGCTCCATGTGGCTCCGCTTCCCTCTCGTGAGTATGGTGGGGGGGCAGGCCCCCTTTCTTCCCAGTAACATGGCTGGGAGCAGGAGGAGTGGAGCTGCTTTGCTCTGCATCCCCCTGGCCACTGCTGATGAACACGGGGAAGGCCCCTGCTAGTCCCCAGAGCCATTCAAAGACTTTGGCCCCCTTCCCCCTTCTGCCCAAAGGATTTGGGGTGGGGTCACATGTCCCATCAGCCCCCTCTCCCCCATGCATCGCCCCGGCAAAGACAAAAACCAAACAACCAAATACAGCACAGTATGATGTAACATGTAAATTACAAAAAAAAAAAAAAAAAAAAAAAGGAAAGCAGCAATTTTCTTCTGCATAGTAAAGTTTCAATAGTGTATCAAGTCAATATTCAGTTGTAAACTTTTGAAAGAACAACCATAACTTTTTTTTCAGCATTATGAACATTTCAGAGTTACAAACTGGTGCCAGTCCCAAGGTGTCTGTAGCTCTGACATTCTAGTGTAGCATATTCCTTTTCCCATACAGAAACAAGCTATAGTGGTATATTTGCACTGCTATCACTGCCCTGGTTGACACTAGAACTTTATTTCGAAATAACCCCGCTCCAAAGTAGAATTTATGAGTGGATCATCCACACTACCAAGCCCATAATTTTGAAATAACAGGCCATGGAATTTGAAATCTGTACTCTTGCTTTTCATCAGGAGTAGTTATTGCGAAATATTTTTAAACTAAAGGCTGGGAGAAAGCTGACAGGTTTGGAGGAGCACATGGATCGGACAGAGACGTCTCTTGGGGGGTCTATTAATAGAGATGCTCTGTGTTCTTGTCAGGAGGAGAGGATGGAAGTATGGGTCAGATCAGATGAGACACAATGAAACGAAAAAGAGTCTAACACATCAGGAAATGGCAGACAGACAAATAGTGACAAATTTTTGAAGTGCTTATACACAAATGCTAGAAGTCAATAATATGATGGGTGAACTAGAGTGCCTCATTTTAAAGGAGAATATTGATATTATAATCACGGAAGCTTAGTGGAATGAGGACAATCAATGGGACACAGTCATACCAGGGTACAAAATATATCAGAAGGAGAGAACAGGTCGTTTTGGTGGGGGAGTGGCACTATTCGTGAAAGAAAATGTAGAAGCAAATGAAGTAAAAATCTTAAATGAGCCAAAATATTCCATAGAATCTCAATGGGTAGTAATTCCATGCTCCAGTAATAAGAATATATCAGGATGGATATATGATCGACCACCTGATCAGGACAATGATAGTGTGTGAAATGCTAAGGGAGATTAGAGAGGCTATCAAAATAAAAAACTCAATAATAGTGAGGTATTTCAACTAGCCCTTTGGGGTACACATCACCTCAGGACAGGATGCAGAGATATAATTTCTTGATACCTTAAATGACTGCTTCTTGGAGCAGCTGGTTCTGGAACCCAGAAGGGGAGAGGCTATTCTTGATTTAGTCCTAAGTGGAGCGTAGGCTCTGGTCCAAGAGGTAAACTGGACTGCTTGGAAATAGTCACCATAAAATTTAACATCCCTGTGATGGGAAAAACGCCTCAGCAGCCCAACACTGTGGCATTTAATTTCAGAAAGGAGAACTACACAAAAATGAGAAGGTTAGTTAAACAAAAATTAAAGGGTACAGTGACAAAAGTAAAATCTCTGCAAGCTTCATGGAAACTTTTCAAAGACACCAGAATAATGGCTCAACTTAAATGTATACCCCAAATTAAAAAACACAGTAAGAGAACCAAAAAAGTGCCACCGTGGCTTAACAACCAAGTAAAAGAAGCAGTGACAGATAAAAAGACATCTTTTAAAAAGCAGAAGTCAAATCCTAGTGAATGGATGCTATCTTGCATTTAAGCAAGGGCACCTGTGCTTTTTCCTCTTTCTTCATCTTTCGAAAGAACTCCCTCCTCCCCATCCACACATGCCTTTTTCCAAAAGAGCTCTTTCTGAAAAAGGCTTCTTCCTTGTAGAAAGAGGTTTTCCAATGTCAGAAAAAACCCTCTGTTCTTTCAGTTTTCTTTTGAAAGAATGTGATTGCAGTGTGGACCTAACTGGAGGGTTTTTTGGAAAAATGGCCATTTTTCCAAAATAACTCTGCAGTGTAGACATACCCTCAGTATGAATGCTACTCTTCGCCCTCAGTTGTGGTGAGTTAGCTCTCAGCATAGATCATGGCAAGTTTCTGGCTTGCAAGCTGCAGTGTTTTAAAGTGTAGAAGACGGAGACAACCAAATGCATTATGCTATCTAAGAGAACCCCAGGTAACCTCACCACAGAGACAAGGACTTCTCTGTGAAAAAGAAACATTTTTTCTTCAAACTATTACTCTGAGGCGAGTTGTGGGAGTGAAGTCTTGTGAGGTTACAGTTTACTGCGGTGATACCTTCAACACAGTCCAGGGACACCCTAATTACTGACCACAACTTGAAATGTTCTTAGTTTGAGCCCTCACTAGGTCGATAGTGGACAGCGAGGAGGAATTAATACATATTTATGGGTTAACAGTAAATTCTCTCTCTCCCTCTTTGGGGATGAGAGAGGTAGGCTGATATTTATGTACAAATGAAAACCAGGACATACCTACATCACAGGGCCAAGAAATTCCCCAGTTGTGGTCAGAATTGCTGAAGCTCTGCCCAGTGTCAAAAACGCAGAAGAGCTGACTGAGTCCTCATCCCCAGTTAGTAGCTGAGTGTTGCAGGTTTTGTTCCTTAAGGTGCCATGGGATGACAAAGATGGCACAAGTCCTATTATTGAGGCAGCTGCCTTTTTTATTAGATTTGACCATAGCTATTGAAATGGTGCTGAATGTAGTGTGAGTGTGTCTACACTTGCAGCCAAATGGTATTAAGCCTGAGCTTAGTAGTATCCATTACTGACATCTGTCATTAGTGGTTTTCCTTGTGTAGATGAGCACATGGGTCTGTGAGGGCTGCACCTGTGTCTTAAAGAAGAAGTTGGTTTCACTGCAGACTTCCACTGGCCACTCTTCCTCTAGAAGACTCTAATCACCATGCTCTGGAAAAAAACCAATTGCATTGCTGTTGCCGGGGGAAAATGGATACACTCTGCCTGTTTACACCTTTGTGTTTTACATTATCCCACTGTAGTTCCAATAGGATATGAGAATTATTATGCGAAAGAATCTCCTAGATGTAGCAACAGTCCAACCCAGTCTTGTGGGATGATGAAAAGGTGAGTATCCAATTTTGATTCCTTGTAGAAATGCTTTTCTGTGTAGCAGGCTACAGCTGGTTTGTCATCTGCATGTGTGTAATCAGGATTTTGAGAGTAATTGCGTCCTTGATTGTGGTGAATGGCAGATGTGATATGCATTCATATCATACCTATAGACCAATAAATAATTTTTAAAGGGGAGCAAGATTCACATTGTTATTAGGAGGAAGGGAGAGGAAAGGACAAATTTAAAAGACACTCAGGTGGAACACACAAATTTACTTTTTGAGAGGACCATGGCATATAGTGACAAAGACTTATATGGTGAAAAGGGGACACAGCTGTCATTTCTAGCAATACCTTTTGTGCTAAACCATAGTGCACTGCCAGGCAAAGGATTAGCAAATAGCTTTAACCTGGTGTGCTCTTAAAAGTTTCAGTGGTATAGTCTTGTTAATTAGGGACTGGAATTATATAGGAATATTTATACTGATGGAACTTCCAGTGTGGACCCAGTTGTATCGGAAGAAGAGTGCTTACACTAGTAGGCTGCGTCTAAACTGGCATGATTTTGTGCAAATACTTTTAACGTTAAAAGTATTTGCGCAAGAGAGCGTCTACACTGGCATGTGCTTTTGTGCAAAAGATTTGCTTTTGCGCAAAAACATCCGTGCCCAGTATAGATGTTCTCTTGCGCAAGAAAGCTCTGATGGCCATTTAGCCATCGGGCTTTCTTGCTCAAGAAATTAACGTTCCTGTCTACACTAGCCCTCTTGTGCAAGTATTCTTGCGCAAGAGGGCTTATGCCTGAGCGGGAGCATCAAAGTATTTGCGCAAGAAGCACTGATTTTGTACATTACAAAGTCAGTGTTCTTGCGCAAATTCTCGCGGCCAGTGTAGACAGGCGGCAAGTTTTTGCACAAAAGCGGCTGCTTTTGCGCAAAATTGTGCCAGTCTAGACGCACCCGTACAGTTTATGCTGGTTGTGGAAATATCCAGGAAGAAAAATACAGTTTGCTATATTTTAAAACTGATTGTTTTTTGACAAGTGTATCATGTTCTACAACATTTCAAAAACCAGCATTTTCTATTTTCAAATTAATTATCATAGGGAGGAAAGGGGGAGGAGGGGAAGGAAGGGACATCACCCCCCCTTGCAGTTGACCAGTCAATAGACCCATCATGTTGTCATGATGGAACAGTTTAAACTTTGCTTCATGTGTCTTTGGCTCTTGACTTGTCCACAAGTCAAAACTATAACAAAATAATAAATGTATAATATAAGAATATGCTTTATTTTGTATGCAATTTAGTGACTGGCAAACTTGAAATGATTTGGTAGCTTATCAGGCTTTGTTTTAAATGAAAATAATTGTGTCTGTTGCTCTCATGCAAAACAAAAATAAATTTCCAAGAGAAAACACTTGGCCAAAGGAGCTGGTGGCAAATGGGAAGAAGATTACACAGCAGGAGACTAGAACTCAGGAAGTTTGAGGAATCTATCCTATATGTCCCATCACTGGCTTCTTTTGTTTCCACAGATTCTCTGGATTGTTGCATGGAAATAGCAAAAACTCCAGTGAAGTAGTTATTCCCACCGCTCCTCCAATTGGTAAATTTTTACCCACCGTGCATGAAAAGATGTGTCTGGTCCTATTAATCATTTGTGTGCTTGCTGCATGAAGAGTAAACTATTAATACGATACTAATGTGTTAACTATGAGATTATAATCTAGACACCACTATACAGCACAATCATGAGGCAAGCAATTATCCTCACCATGGAGACTAATATGAGCAATACTGTTCCTAAGCCTCCCTCTGGATGTGTGAGGGTTAAATTCTGACGGAGATCCCCAGGTCCAGAAACAGTTTTTTCTCAGCTTAGGCAGAGCACAGGGAATCCTTCCCAAACCTTCCATTGGCCCAGTCCAGTGTCCCTATGAACACAGGCATCCTCAAAAGTTTTGTTGCATCAAATCCCATGTCATTGGTGTCACTCTCATTAGGGGGCACTAAAGCACAATATTTTGACAGCACAATAAACACTGTTTTGTAACATTTTTATTAGGTCAATTTAAACAAACCAAGAAGATGTAAACTGTGATTTTTCTCCTCATTTAAAAAATGCTGTTGGAACCAGTTTCCTTCACCACGTCTGCCCCCCCAGAAGTGGAATACCATTTCTCCTAAATTCCTTCTGTTTGACTCCCTCAGCAGTGGGAATTTTCAATGCCATCCATGCTGGCTAGATATGCAAAGTCTGGAATTTTAAAGGTGTGTAGATGTGGCTCTGCTCAGAGTTGCAGTGCCTAGCTAATATAAAAAGTGTTAGTCTGTAACTTTAAAAATGAGTAGTTCTGTGGCACCATAGAGACTAATAAAAATATGTAGAGTATCATAAACTTTCATGGGTAAACTGATTTAGGAGTCTGTCTCATTTTCAAGTGTGAAATAGGCATTTAGAAGTCTAACTCCCACTGACTTTCAATAAGACTTAGGGTACATCTACACTGCAACACTATTTTGAAATAACTAGCGCTATTCTGAAATAATTTAGTCCACGTCTACACAGCAGGCAGTTATTTCAAAATAGTGTCAAAATACTGTCAAGCTGGAGGACATCTTACTCCGACTCCTGTAACCCTCATCGTATGAGGAATAAGGAAAGTCAGAGGAAGAGTGCTCTATTTTGAAATAAGTGCTGTGTAGGGGCTGTGTCTACATTGGCAAGATTTTGCGCAAAAGCGGCCGCTTTTGTGCAAAATCTTGCCGCCTGTCTACACTGGCCGCGAGTATTTGCGCAAGAACACTGATGTTGTAATGTACAAAATCAGTGCTGCTTGCGTAAATACTCTGACGCTCCCGCTCAGGGATAAGCCCTCTTGCGCAAGTATTCTTGCACAAGAGGCCAGTGTAGACAGGAACGTTAATTTCTTGTGCAAGAAAGCCCGATGGCTAAAATGGCCATCGGAGCTTTCTTGCGCAAGAGAGCGTCTACACTGGCACGATGCTTTTGCGCAGAAGCACATCTTTTGTGCAAAAGCACATGCCAGTGTAGACACTCTCTTGCGCAAATACTTTTAACGGAAAAACTTTTCCGTTAAAAGTATTTGCGCAACATCATGCCAGTGTAGACTCAGCCTAGATGTTCCCTATTTCGAAATAAGCTATTTCGAAATAAGATACACAATTGACGTAGCTCAATTTGCATAGCTTATTTTGAGTTAAGCCCTGCAGTGTAGATGCACCCTTACTCTCCTTTAAGAGTGTGAGCCCAAGTGCCTTCCATTTCTAACAAATTCGGTGGTGTGCTTGTGAGTGCAGCTTGAATGGGAGTTGAAGGAATTTGGTGCCTCCCAGAACTGGATCCTATATATATATATATATATATATATATATATATATATATATATGGTAGCATACAAACATTTAATGCCTCTCTGATCTGTTCACAGCTGTTTGTGCATCTACATTGCATTAATTTCTCCTTTATGCCAATTTAGATCATTCTTTTTATCCAGGCCACTATCGGATAATTATCATAATCATAATCAGTTCCATGGTAGTAAAGTCTGACATCACAAAGGGCGGATTGTAACTTTATTGAAGGATCAGAGCAGGGTCATTGTAATATGAATTATACTTTTGGGACCAAACACTGTGCACAGATGGGCTCTGGGGGCTCCTGTGATAACCCCATATTCATGTTCATTGGCAGAATATGTCTCATTGAGTGAGCTGAGGCCAGGTCCTGCAGTGGGAGTTTTGGCATGGACTTCTATGGGAGCAGTAGCATGCCCCTAAATGTAGAGAGTAAGCAAGGCACTCGAACAAAGTTTTCAAACCTACCTTCTTTTTACAGTTTGCCCAGGTGTGTCTGAGGTTCTTTGGGTGCATCTTCTCTCAAGGAAAACCATGAGTTCTTAGCACACGTTAGGGAACACATGGTAATTAACACAAGGTAAATTCCTAGCTTAAGGCAATTTGTAGTTTTCAAATGAGTTAGCAAGCTGAGGGTAGGTCTACACTACTGGGCTACGTCTAGACTGGCATGAATTTGCGCAAATGCTTTTAACGGAAAAGTTTTCCGTAAAAAGTATTTGCACAAGAGAGCGTCTAGATTGGCACGGACGCTTTTGCGCAAAAGCACTTTTTGCGCAAAAGCGTCCGTGGCCAATCTAGACGCGCTTTTGCGCAAGTAAGCCCCGATCGCCATTTTAGCCATCGGGGCTTTTTTGCGCAAAACAAAACTGAGCTGTCTACACTGGCTCTTTTGCGCAAAAGGTTTTGCGCAAAAGGACTTTTGCCCGAACGGGAGCGTCAAAGTATTTGCGCAAGAAGCACTGATTTCTTACATTAGAACGTCAGTGCTCTTGCGCAAATTCAAGCGGCCAGTGTAGACAGCTGGCAAGTTTTTGCGCAAAAGCAGTTGCTTTTGCGGAAAAACTGGCCAGTCTAGACACAGCCCTGCAGTAAGTCCACCTAAGGTACGTGACACTAGCCATATGATTAACTTAGCTCGAGATACCATGGGGTCTACACCATACAGGGCTGATGTGAGATACTTTCCCACTGATTTACCTTACTTTTCTCTTTAGAGATAGAGTACAGGGGTCAAATGGAGAGAGATCTGCAGTCAATTTGGCAGGTCTTCACTAGATCAACTAAATCAGGGGCGGGAAGCCTTTTCGGGTCGGGGGCCACTGACCCACAGAAGAATCAGTCAGAGACTGCACACAAATGAGAAACAAAAACAACAAAAACTCAACCCCACCCCACCAGCTGAGAAGGAGAAAGACACTTCCCACATTCCCCTTGTGCACCAGAGCCCCCAGAGCCCATCTGTGCACAGTGTTTGGTCCCAAAAGTATAATCTCATATTACAATGAGCCAGACTAGCAGATTTTGTGTGCGTCAGCTCCATGAGGGGATGCGGGGGGAGCTGGAGCATCAGCACTGGCTCCCCAATGCTGGGGGGAGAGCTCCGAACCTTGGGGGCCTGATGTAGGCAAGCTGAGGGCCACATCCAGCCCAGGGGCCTTAGGGTCCCCACCCCTGTGCTAAATCAACCACCAGTGCATTGATCTAGTATAGATGTAGCCTAAGATAACAACTCTGGGGGAGTCTAGGATTTACCTAGTTTTACTAACTCATGTGAAAATTACAGACTGCCTGATCTTCATTAGGCTTTTACTTCAGTTTAGTTAACTCAAGCTCAGAACACATCTTTGTTCCTAATGAAGACCACATTTTCAGAGGTTTGTTCCTATTACAGTTATCTACCTGCATTCAGCTTCTTTACTTTCTACATTATTCGTACAGTCATTTGAAGACTCTAAGCCAATTTCCCCCCCTCATACCAGTCAAAGTATTAGTATACCACTCCTTGGAATGGGAGTCAGGATTTGCTGTGGGAAGGTTTACAGAGATTTATCTTCTCAGCCCTCTGCAAGGGCTCTATTATCCCATGGATGCACCAGTAATTTACATGGGAAATTCCCTCCTGCCTTAGCAGGAGGGCAGACTGGGCAGGTACAGCATTGTGGAGGAATGCTGTAAACTATGTCAGAAATAAGTTCCTTTTACCCAGCCAGGCGTAAAATACATTCCAAATTCTGACACAGTGCAATTGCCTAAAATCATAGTGTTTGTACTGTGAAATTTTTATCTTAACAACAACGTGACATTTGCCTGTATTTAAAACACTGCATCTTTTTTTGCCTTGGTGTTCATTCATTATTATGAAGCCAGGGGATTGAGTTCAATGAAAGCAGAATTAGGTCAGTGCTAAATGCTTTTGAAAAAGTGGCTTGGTGGGGATTTTGGGCTGAAGGCAAAACTCTCAATGGCTATAGGGATGTAGGCTCAGGCTCTTCCTGAATAATCCTTAGGCTGGATCTACACTTACAAATTATACTGGTATAGCTACCGTATACAGGGAGAGTTGTGGCGGATAAGGGTTTTACCAACAGAGCTATGCTAGTGTAAGCACTAGTGTAGACACAGCTAGCAAACAGAATTATCTCCAAACGTTCGAGTGGCAGTTGTTGTGCACAGCTTTACCGAGGGCCCGTAGCAGCTTCTCTAGGCACACACACATCGCAGCGCACAGCAACAAGAATAGACACCCTGGTGTTTGTGAACGCTTGCAAACAATTCCTTGCATTTATTATCAGCTGAACTCTTGGATCTCCCTGTTTTTCTAGATGAGAAAGTGGATGGTGTCTATGCATCTATTAATGTGGGTGAATCAGCACCGACTGGAGCATCACTGGACTACAGAGTGCTCTACGACTATACAGCCCAGGTAGGCAAGGGGTTAGAAAGTGAATGCATTGTAATGCACTAGGCTTAAGATAGCTCCTTTGACCCAAATTGCTCATTCATTCTCAACACAGCTTGGGGTTAGGCATTATCCTCATTTTATAGACAGGGAAATGGATGGAACAGACTTACTTAGCCAAGGTCACCTAACATGTCTGCGGCAGCCAGTAGTTGTGACTCCCAAGTCTCCGTTCTGGCCACTAACATAACAGTACAATGTACCAGCTCATTCAGTTGGCTGTACAGTAATGTGTTTCATCAAGAACCGTGCTAAACCATCCCAACCACTGTCTCTGTAAGGGGATGTGAGAGACTCATTCAAAACAGAAGTTTTGTACATTCTGACTAATGGTAACTAAATCACCTACCTTTACAGGAAAATGTGTAAAAATTGCCCCCCAACCAAGTAAGAGAAGTTATTTAAGGCCCTGATCCAGCATCAGGATTTATGAGTACAAGCGCCTATGCCAATGAACCAGCAGGGCTCTACAGAAGGACACAAGAGTGGGGCTTGGTGTAGGACTGGAATCCAGAACAGCTGAATAGCAATTTAGGGCAGGGAATGAAGACGAATATTGTATCCTGTTGCAAAGGAGTTTAAGGCAGAAGACTGTCTGTACTCCAAGGCTATGTCTACATTGGCAAGAGTTTTTGCGTTAAAGTATTTGCGCAAGAGAGCGTCTACACTGGCATGTGCTTTTGCGCAAGAGATGTGCTTTTGCGCAAGAAATGTGCTTTTGCACAAGAGCATCCGTGCCAGTGTAGACGCTCTCTTGCGCAAGAAAGCTCCGATGGCCATTTTAACCATCGGGCTTTCTTGCGCAAGAAATTCATGTTGCCCTGTCTACATTGGCCTCTTGCGCAAGAACAGTTGCGCAAGAGGGCTTATTCCTGAGCGGGAGCATCATAGTTCTTGCACAAGAAGCACTGATTAGAACGTCAGTGTTCTTGCGCAAGAACTCCCCGCCAGTGTAGACAGGCAGCATGTTTTTGCTCAAAAGCAGCTGCTTTTGCGCAAAATCATGCCAATGTAGACACAGCCCAACTGGGACCTTGGCAGAAAAGCAGGACTAATCCTCCTGCTGGTTTTGCTGGAGAGGACAGCGGGATCAAAATGGTCAGGACCCTGTTTTACAGCTCCCGCCATAGCACAGCACCCTCAGACTGATACAATCTAGAGTAGGTCAGCAGGGAACAGCACTTTGTACAGCACCATAGTTTCCCTTTGTGATCTCCCATCCAAGTAATGACTCATTCTGACCCTATTTCACTTGTGCAATTATATGAGACCACGGCCCAGGGCAGTATGGCTGCAGCTCATGTTATTATAAAACCTTCCCTGGCTTTTATTCACCCTGAAAACAGGAGAGAGAATATTTGACAGGCTCTCTAAAAGTGTTCTCCATTGGATCCCATCCTCAGCTGGAGAATCCTAGCCCAATGTGTAGTCCATAGCAGAGACAGATTTCCAACACAGTCCTCATTGAACAAAAGGATTTCAGAATAAGTCATATTGATTTCCTGTTCATATCAATTGCCAAATACAGCCTGTCTTCTGCCTTTGCCTCAGTTTAGTTATGGTTGTGGGTGGGATTTGTAATATAAATAGTTGTATCCATTTTTCATTTAAATTACCCCTCCCGGCGGCACTTTTTAAATGGAGCTGAAACACTACCATGAGACCTGGCTATGTCATGCTGCTCCAGTTCCTGTGTGGTGGAAATACTAAGAGCTTGTATTATTCCAGCTGTATTCAACAGATCCAGGAAGAGGAAAAACACATGCATTAGTGAAAAAGCTACTGCTACAACACACATGCACTTCGACATTCATGTGGAGTCAGATGGCACTTCCCTTCCCTGCATTTCTCCCCATGTTAATATCCTGTGCCCTGCTGATTGCTCCTGACAAATGCCAGTCCTAGCACAGGCCCCTTGGGCAACTAGCAAGGAGCTTAGGTTGACATGCTCACTGAATCTGAAGATACTGCTGATGAGCAAGAACTAGGGTACGGTTATGTTCCTGACTTCAGACCTAATTAAGTTAGATATGAATAAAGTCATAACACAGACTAGCTGACTTGCTAAAGCAAGAGTTTACTAACATCACACACCTTTGCATTTATAGATTTGAGAGTGCTTTACAAAAGAGGTATACAACCTCCCTTCTTTAGAGATTAGACTGCCAAAGCATCCCAAGAAGCTTTAGTCATATGACTGCCCTTAACACCCCTACACATGAAACACAGCAGTATAGGAACAAGGAGTCCGGTGGCACTTTAAAGAGTAACACACTTATTAGGGTATTGGAGCATCAGCTTTTGTGAGCTCATGAAAGCTTAAGCTCCAATACCCTAATAAATTTGTTAGTCTTTAAAGTGCCACTGGACACCTTTTTGGTTTTGCTGAAACAGACCAAGGGCTTGTCTTCACTACACAGAAGATTGCTGCTGCCACAATCAATCTTTCGGAGTTTGATTTAGTGAGCCTGCTTAAGACTTGTTAAATGAAACTCAGAGGGTGCCCCTACTGGCATCCGGTACTCCTTCTTTAGCTAGGAGTAAGAGAAGCAGATGGGAGCATTTGCTCCCGTTGGCCTCCCACTGTGGGGACACCACCAAGCTCAGATTAAGCTAAACCAACTCCAGCTATGTGGAAGACAGTTGCAGACTTTAAACCAGGCTAGTGTAGACCTGGCCTAAACATGGCTGCCTCTCTGAAAGAAATATAGGAGTCATCCTACTGGCCACAACCATTTAGTCCACTCTCCTATCTCTGACAGTGGCCTGATGTTGCAAAGTATGGTGTAAGAAGCCTCATAGTAAACAGATGTGGGATATCATCCCAGTCCCTAATAGTAAGAGATTGGTTTACATGAGGTTTTTCTCTCCCTTCCAATACTCTTTTTCCTTGGTGTGAAATATGAATACTTTTACTATCCATATAAATGGCCAATCTCTCTTTGAATTTTGCTCGTTCTTGGCTTATAGCAACATCCTCTGGCAAAGCGTTCCACAGTCAAACTATGGGCTGTTTGATGAACAATACTTCCTTTTATTAGTTTTGAATGGGCCACCTGTCAGCTCCATTGAAAGCCCTCTTGTTCTGTGTTACAAGACCCACGTTGAAAACATGATGCTTAGGAGACTTCGTAAGAGGGTTTGCATTAGTCAAATTCCATTTTGGAGTTAGTAGACTGTGGGACACATCCAGACAATGAGATACTTATGAACAGATCTTTTTTTACTCATTGTTATTTTATCTGGCCCTTATCTATCCCTTGACCATGAAATTTGGATCCTGACCAATAATAATTGACTATTCCTGTTTTAACTGAAGTCAAACGAAGTGGGGTTCTCAGAGGGGTAGCCCGGTTAGTCTGTAATTTTAAAAACAAGTAGTCCTGTGGCACCTTATAGACTAACATACATACAGTATCATGAGCTTTCGTGGGCAAAACCCATTTCTTCAGATGAGCTTGAGTGGGATTATGTCAGTCAGAGCCATCCCATCCATAGGACAGTTTGGGGCAGCCCAAAGGATTACTGGGGAGGGGAGTCTTGCAGGGAGGTAGCATCAGGACCTTTCTGCCCCCCAAGCCCCATACCAGGCTCCCCCCCACCCAGTAATCCTCTGGCTTATGTTGCTTGTGGGAGGGGACTTTGGGCAAGGGGATGGAGGAAGGGTGGGAAGGGGCAGGGGCAGAGCAGTGATGGAGTGGGGGAGGGGCAGAGGTGGGAACTACAATAGGGGGTTGCTCTGGGCCTCAGGTCTGGGGCATTGGAAGGGATGTTTGCCCCAGACCCCATGCCCACCTAGGGACAGCCCTGAAGTCAGTGTAGCTGAAGAGAATTTCCTCTGCAGTACAGGGTGCTCTGCTGCTCTTTATATACAATTGTTTTTCTTCTCTCTTCTGTTCTTTGGAGAGATATTTGCTTTAGGGCCTGTTCAGGCTCCTTTTAGTGAACCTCAGCATTCATGGCATTGTGCCTTGAGAAGAATTATCGAAGTCCTTTCCTGAAGATGGATGATTCCTAACCTGGGAGTAGACTTCCACACACTTGAGCACCATATTCAAACTACATTTATCTGATCCCTTGAACACAAATGTTGGAGGCCTGTGCTGTCTCTGATTTTATTTCATTGCTCTTTGGATAGCAAATTGATGCTCCACAGAAAACAGGACAGCATCACTTAATGGAGTGATAGACTCAGTCTCTCTCCGGGGAGGAGGAGGAAGAGCATGTTTCATAAATAATCATTGTATCACTGGTGACCGTAATTCCTCAGCAGCAGGGCCTGTGCTAGCAAGCAGGTGACCTGAGCTCAATTGTCCTGATGAGAAATCTCTCTCAGACTGAGATGATTGGAAATAAGGAACATGTCTAGCTGGTTCAGGAGAGCAGGGACAACATAAAGGGAGCACCAGCTACTGGGGGTAGGGGGAACATAACCTCCTCACGTGACCCCCCATGTGACTAGTTCCCCTCCAGCCTCCCGGGCTCTCCCCATCTTCATGGCACGTTATCTGGTAGGGGGCAGGCTCTCCCTGCCTAGGTCAATGCTGGGTGCAACACAGTGACTGCCTGGGAGAGGGCAGCATCCCAGGCATGCAGTATGGCCAGAACTGGAAGAGGAAAGGCTCTAGCCCTGCCGTTTCCCTTGCAGCTCAGCCCCTGGCCCCTTGTCCCCACTTGGCGTTTTAGGGAGAGGCCATTTATGCCCCTCCTGCACATTGCCCCTGCAGGGGGAGTCATGGTTAGGGCAGGCTTACACTTCAAAGATACAGTTTTTTACATGACACTGGCTGCATGACACTGGTGCTTTAGTGAAGATGCTGCTGTGCTGATGGGAGAGTCCTGTCACCACTTTCATGGCAAATTAAGCATTGCCCAGTAGCGTTGTTAATCCACCTCTGTGAGTGGCATTAGCTAGGTCAGCGGGAGAAGCTCTGCCATTAACATAGCACTGCCCGTACCAAGGGTGATAACTGCGTTGCTCTTTCATACCCCCACGTGACGTAATTATACCAATGTATGTTTATCGCGTAAAACTTGCCTTAGTGCCTTCTGGCAAAGGATGTCCCTAGGGTACAAGAGCTAATCTGCGTGGGGAGTGAATGCACAATGGGTACTCTTCTGGTGCATGCTAGAGATCTTCACGAGATGGGAAGAAATTTGAGAGCCCCAGTATGACCAGCTCAGTAAAAATGGAGCCATACGCTGTCCGATATTTCAGATTCATTATCACAGTGACAAAGCTCTGCTTGAGGCCCACAGGAGCTAGGGAAAAACCCAGACACAAGACACAGAGGAGTCTGAGTACTGAGGCTAACCAGATTTCCACTCCCTCTGTTGGGTCTTTCCTTTTAGAACGACGACGAGCTGGATATCAGTGCAGGAGACATCGTAGCGGTCATTGCAGAAGGCGAGGATGGCTGGTGGACAGCAGAAAGGAATGGTCAACAAGGATTTGTGCCAGGGTCTTACCTTGAAAAGCTTTGATGAAAAGTTGCATCTGCTTTAAGACCTTAAAAATACCTTCATCTCTAAAATGGCACACATGGTCAGGCACAGCTCAGCAAGGGGAGCCCATAGCATTGTCTTCTAAGATTATTACTTGGGACTAATAAATTGTCTGTGCCTTTTTCTGTAGGCCTTTCTCTCCACCCTGGAGTTTTCCCAGAGAGACTGTGGTTATTTCCTTCTTACAAAAGCTTTTATCCCTTTGACTGTCCCTTAAATGTTGCATTGAACACAATCAATCCATCGCTGCCTCAAAGCTATGACAAGTATGGAAAAACACAACCCGCCCAACAAATATTACTTACAAAATGGACAATGAGAAATGTCCCTCGGTACTTCTGAATCACCTCCTGCTGGGACTTTGAGACACTTTTGTGGTAACAGTCATATTCTCTGTGATCTCTTCCTTTATCTGCATGGGAAGCATAGACATCTTTGACAGCAATGTGGAATCGGTGGGGGCGGGGGGTGTGCACATAGCAGGGTCTTAGCTATACAAGACAGAAGTTCATGCAGCTCCCCCACACTGCATGGGCATCCCAGGAGAAATGGGTAAGACTCCTCATCTATTTTATCATCAGATAGCAATGATGACAAATCCTAAAGACATTTAAAGAGCATTAAAAGGATTGTGCCATGCCCTGGGAGAAGAAAACATAAGCCCTCCATCCCACTACACCACCAGCCCCAAGTCCTCTATGGCCCAACGGCAAAGAGTTGAGGCTATAGCACGACCCTGATCTTTGTTAGCCATTGGCTTTCTCGATGGATTGTGTCACAGGCACAAAGGCTGTCACAGGAGCTGCATTATCCAGACTTGCCTGTTGCGAGCTCATCAGGAAGCTGCCAATCATTTGCTAGACTTACATGTAGTTGGCCTATGTTACCTGATTTAACCTCTGCCCATCCCATTTCCCAGACCACGTGATCGTCTACTTACCTCTTTCCGATGCCCTTCCCCTACAGTGGTTCCCAACTTTTTTATACCGAGAACCAGCAAACTCATTCAAAAACTTTTGGTGGACGGGCAGGCAAACATTTGCATATTCATTACGGCAATTAATTTGCATATTCATTGTAGTAATTAATTTCAAGCAGTCACGTGTTATTTTACATTGCATCTGTACACATACTATACATGCCATTGCATGGATGGGAAGATCAAAAATCACACATTATGAAACAGACGGCATGCTTTGCAGAATAGTTCTGGTTTTCACTATTTTTTGGAGAGAGGCAAAGGGGTACAGCAGGCAAGGCAGGAGAAGGGGGAGCTGTGACAAAGAAAAGAAAAGAAAAGGGGGACCAGGCTGGGGAGAGGCTAGGCTGAAAGCAGCAGGGTACTGACTCTGGCTCGGAGAGCTTCTCCTGCCTTGTCCCCTCACCGCACCCTGGGTAGTGGTAGTCCCTGCTCAATCCCCGTTGCCATGCCAGGGCGTTCTCAATCCAGCCCCCAGAACTCAGCATGGCTGGATGGCCCTGCTTCGCCATGTGAGCTGTTCATCCCCGGAGCAGCCCCAACCCCCCCAGAGGAGCCCTGCTCCACCACGTGGCCCAGCCGCCCCAAAGCAGCCCCGGTGGGTGGCCGCCCCAGGTGTAGCCACACGGCCCAGGCACCCCAGAGCAGCCCCACCCTCCGGAGCAACCACCCACCATGTAGCCCCCACTGGCCACGCCGTGTGGCTGCCACAGAGCTGGAATCAAGGCTATGATGAGGCTACCCAGTAGGGACAGCTTCACTGTGGCCCAGCTCCAGCTGCAGCACATTGACTGGGGGTGTGGCCTGGCAGAGTGCCACAGCCCGGCAGGCAGGGTTCACGGCCTGCCACCACTGCACAACAGTTTCCAGACCATTCTATTCCTAGTCTCTGCATCTCAGACAATTGTCATGGGTCCTTTCCTCCTTCCCTGCCTCATATTGCACTCACACTTTGCGAAAGTCTCATAAGTAAAGCTAGTTATTTTGTACATCAGAGATCAATTTCTCCACCGATTCCTAGTCTATCAGTGACCGGTATGTGGAAATACTTGCAAAATCCACAGTATTTACTCAGTAGACCCCCGTAAGATCTTCCTGGAGCATTTAGTACCACAACACAAACCTCCATTTGTTTGGGGGAACACTACTTCCTAGGGACCAAATCTAAAATTTCAGATTTTGAATCAAAATTAAGTCAAATTAAAGCACAAATAATCAACATAAACAAGTACATTTTTAAAGTGAGGAGGTATTGTGTGTGTGGAGTGAGGCTTTTGAAGCCAGAAAGAAATGTCGAGGGACTGTTCCAGCATCCTAGTCAACAGGCCTGTAGCATGTTAATGAACTAGTTGAGCCCAGGGAAACTCACAGTAGATTTTATTTCATTTCTGTACTGGGAAACCAAGGAGTGCAGCCTTTTTGGGGATCCTCATTTTGTAGATGATTTCAATAAAAAAAAGTTTCCCTCAAGCTCTTGTCTGATCTGCTAAGATATATAACTCCAGGATTCGGTTAAGACCACACACCTCTGAGAACAGAGGGGCTACATCTAGAATGGCATGATTTTCCGCAAATACTTTTAACGGAAAAGTTTTTCCGTTAAAAGCATTTGCGGAAAAGAGCGTCTAGATTGGCACGGACGCTTTTGCGCAAAAGCACTTTTTGCAGAAAAGCATCCGTGCCAATCTAGACGCGGTTTTTGCTCAAGAAAGCCCCGATTGCCATTTTCGCCATCAGGGCTTTTTTACGCAAAATAGTTGTCTACACTGGCCCTTTTGCGCAAAAGCGTTTGCGCAAGAGGGCTTTTTCCCAAACGGGAGAGTCATTGTATTTGCGCAAGAACACTGACGATCATACATTAGATCATCAGTGTTCTTGCACAAATTCAAGTGGCCAGTGTAGACAGCTGGCAAGTTTTTCCGCAAAAGCAGCTGCTAGACTGTTGGTTGTTTAAGTTTTTCCAGTTACAGACTAACTGGGCCCCCACTCTAAGGATAGCTATAGTTAATGATTACAGGTGTGAGAATGCCTACCCAGAAAATAAATAATAGTATATTATGCAAACAGAACTCCACCCTCCGGAGGACAATCTAACTCCCTCTGTGCATGTATTACACACCTGCCCTTTACTCATTCTCTCCATGCTCACCAGATAAAGGTTGTGATAGTGCTACTGCCAGTTTCTCTCTTGTGAAGCTGTGGACAAAAGCATGAATGTTAGGTATTTCTCATCCTGCATCTCTGAGAACAGTTTCATGCACTGTTTCACACAGCTGCTTTTGCGGAAAAACTTGCCAGTCTAGACGCAGCCAGGGGCTTCACCAAGCATTTGAGCACCAGTCCTGTGTGCTACATTGTCTGCAGAATCCCCTACTGTGTGTGAGCTAGTACCTGCAGCTCTGATCATGAGGTCATAACCAGATTTGTGACCATAACCAAGAGCTTCTTGCCATTCCATAAAAGCACTTTATAATTTGCAATCTCCCCCAGTCATTCCTTGACTAAGTGACAAATTATAGACTGAAGAGGTTATGTATGTCGTTATTTATAATGTGCCCATCACTACAGTATCTGGGCACAGGGTGTGAATTTGGGATTGCTTTGGAGGTGGAAAGGCAGCAGCAGTGTTCTCATAATTTATCTTCTCTGCTTTAGAGTGAAGGGCTTGGCTGATAACTGGTTACAAAAATATTTGTAACTATGCAGTTCCCTATCAGCCTGGGTAGCATGTGTCAGAAATAGGACAGTGAGGAGCCCATCAAAATATCCCCGCCCTCTGAGCACATGCGGTTTCTAGGAATCACCCACTTAGAGTGGCCTAAATAAGGTTGCTGCATTAGGCTGGAGACAGAATCTCACCAGAGCTGTGCAAAGCTTTCACAGCAAAACAGATACTCTGCAAAAAGGGTGATATTTCACATTTGATTGTGAAATTGCATATTGCCCTATTTGCAGCAATACATTGAAATGGGCCATATCCAGTAAAAGTCAGGCTTCATGTTTTGGCCATGTTTAATTTTTTTTAAAAAAGAAGTTTGTCCCAAAAGAGGGGTTGTGTCAAAAAGATGTTTTTCCCCTTCTCAAAAAAAACCAAAAACCAAACAAAAACCCTTGATCAAAAAAAAAAAAAAAAATCCCCTAGGAAAGGGGGAAAAGAATACCAAAAGAAAAAGAGAGAAAATAAAAAACAGACTTTCACTGAGCACAAACTAACACTGACTTTTTCAATTGGGAAACAGTTAATGAGTGAGAAAGTGGAGCATATCCTATCTTCCACCAATTTAATTTTTTCCCAACTGGAAAAAATGGGAAAAAAAAAAGTAAAAAACTGGGAGACAAGTACCCTTTTTCCCCACAAAGTTTTCCTTTAGGAACAGTTATTTTCCAGATGGAAAAATTTCCAAATGGGATTGTCCCCTCAAAAATTCCTGAGTGTAAACTGCCCTTTTCTGCCCATTTTTGTTCACCATCATCTTCTCTCTGCCAGTTAAACTTTAAAGCATCTAGTTGGACTGTTCTGGACTGTTACATTTCCGGTTTCACCTAGACACAACACTATCGACTAGGCTGGCTCCCACCAACAGGAGGTACCAAAACAACAACTATTGACAAGGCTGTATAGTTTCAGCGTAAACTTTAATTTCATGGGACACTTACAGCTAGCAGCACTTTTCATCGTAGTCTGACTGGGACCGAGTGCATGAAACTGTTCTCAGAGATGCAGGATGAGAAATACCTAACATTCATGCTTTTGTCCACAGCTTCACAAGAGAGAAACTGGCAGTAGCACTATCACAACCTTTATCTGGTGAGCATGGAGAGAATGAGTAAAGGGCAGGTGTGTAATACATGCACAGAGGGAGTTAGATTGTCCTCCGGAGGGTGGAGTTCTGTTTGCATAATATACTATTATTTATTTTCTGGGTAGGCATTCTCACACCTGTAATCATTAACTATAGCTATCCTTAGAGTGGGGGCCCAGTTAGTCTGTAACTGGAAAAACTTAAACAACCAACAGTCTAGCAGCACCTTAAAGACTAACAAAATAGCTACATCTACATGTTTTGTTAGCCTTTAAGGTGCTGCTAGACTATTGGTTGTTTGTTAAGTTTTTCCAGTTACAGACTAACTTGGCTATCCCCTGAAGCTTTTGATGATGCAGTTAGCCAAGCAAGCTCATGGGGAGGAGCATAGTTTTACCATAAGTATGGTGACCATGTTTGCTGGACCAAAATAGGGACACTTTAGCCTAACACCCCGACCTCATTAGCCATGCCCGCTAATCCCTTAGGTCACACCCACCTATCACATGAAGTAAAACCCCTGAAGGTAGTACTTATGGGGCCAAGACGTACACATGACAGGAAATAAAGGGTGTTGTGTGACCCCTCTAAAAGCTCCTTCCACTGTCCTCTACCAATAGGGATGGGTTTGGGCCCCATAGAACCCTCCCATGCAACTATACTGAAATTGCATTAATCCACCTTGCACTGCATTCACTCGGGGAGGGAGGATGGGAGTGCTTCTATTTCAATGATTCTCAATCTTTTTGGCCCGTAAACCACATGGCTCAATGTAAACCTGTTCGTAGACCACCAGTTGCTAATAGAAACTCTCTGTTAATTACATAATTGCACCCAAGCCATTTTCTTAGTGCTGCAGCTAGGGAGAACAGTTTAAATTAGTAAACAGATTAAGCATTTTAAGTTTCTCATGTTAGTTTATCAAATTTCATTTTAAATGAAGTAAAATAATTTATGTCCAACAAAACGTTCCAATGTTTTCTTTATAGCAGGGGTGGGCAACCTTTTTTGGGTCAGGGGCCATGAATCACAGAAAAATCAGTTGGGGACCACACAAGCGAGAAACAAAAGTATTCCTGCCCAACCCCCAAAGCTCACTATGGCCCCCAGCTAAGACACCTCACTCCTCTGGTGCTCCAGCCCCACAGGGTGAGGGGAAGGGACAGGGAGGACTGAGGTTCAGGGCTTCTCATAGGTCAGATTGACTGTTCTGGTGAATTTATGGACCTCTTTAGGTTCTGGGGGGGGGGGAGGGGGAGGATAAAAACTAGAGATTCAGTGTGTGGGACAGGGCTGCCAGTGAGTAGGATAGGGATGGAAGTTGCAAGGTCTGGGTAGAAGGTAAGGTCAGAAGCAGGCTGGGGGTAGAGTGTCTGGCCAGGGGGAGGGAGCAGGAACAAGGGAGAGTGCAGTGTG
Organism: Pelochelys cantorii; assembly: GCA_032595735.1. Lineage (NCBI taxonomy): Eukaryota > Metazoa > Chordata > Testudines > Trionychidae > Pelochelys > Pelochelys cantorii. The sequence goes on along the minus strand of CM064338.1, from coordinate 6,925,145 downwards.
GGGCCAGGAGGGAGGGTGCAGGAGCAACAGTGGATGCAGTAGCAGGGTGGGTGTATAACCAAGAGGGAGGGTGCAGGAGTGGACTGGAGGTAGAGTGTCTGGCCAGGAGGGAGGGTGCAGGAGCGGATGGGGGAACGGTGTCTGGCCAGGAGGGAAGGTGTATGACCAGGAGGGAACTTGGGGTACGGGGTTGGACCTCCCTAGTCTGTTACTCTCAGTGCCTGACTCCCACCCCAGCAAGGCAGTGGGGTGGGCTCTCAAGGGGCTTAGGGGAAGCACAGGGTTGGGGACTGAGTCCCTCTACCCACAATGGGAGCAGTCAGACAACCCCAACAGGCTCCCCCAGGGATGGAACTGGCTCCCATATTAGGAAGGCAGAATAAGGGACTCTAGAGAGGTGGGCTGGGTTCTAGAATGGATTACAGGATAGGGCATTAGCCTCTGGAGCACAGGATCATGGACTCAATCCCACCCCCCTCTGCCCACCATGGGACTAGCCAGACAGCCAACACAGGATAAGGTTTCCTCTGTACACAGGCAGGCTGGGTTCTGGAATGGATTAGGGCATTTGCCTGGGGCGGGCAAGGTTGTGGGTTGAAGTCCCATCCCTGCCCACCATGGGAGTGGCTGGACAGCTGCCCCAGGGATGGAGCAGTGGGGTTAAGGCAGGCTTACTCCTGCCCTGGCCCTGCACCACTCCTGAAAGCAGCTGGCATGTATAGCAGTGGCTCCATGTGCTGTCCCTCATTTACAGGCACTGGCCACAGTTCTCCATTATTGATGAATGGGAGCTGCAGGAGTAATGTCTGCAGGCAAGGACACATGTGGAGACCCCATGCTCTGACTCTCTCAGGGGCTGCAGGGACATTCCAGACACCTCCAGGAGCAGCAATTGCCATGGGATAATGACTCCAGCCATGACAGATTTAACATTCTAGAACTGACTACTCAAAGAATTAAATTGAAGCATAAGAGAGAAATGCACAGACCAGTCAGAAACTAAAACTAACCCACTTTACAAGCAGTAAAGGAGTAACAACCCCCCTTGTATGTGTTGGATCAGGAGATGAGAGGGAAAGATAGTGTGTGTTTGTGAGAACAACAGCCCCACACAGTGTGTCAGTGGGACAGATTTGCATTGCTGAGCTCCCGCCATCCCCTTCTCCCTATGTGGGGACAGGATACAGTAGTGGGGGGGGGGGGAGTAGGAACACCCTGACATCAGTGCCCCCCCCCCTTCTCCCTCCCAGACCCTGCACAGCAAGCAAGAGGCTCCCAAGAGGAAGCTCCAAGGCAGAGGGCAGGATCAGCATGACAGTAAGTAGAGGGGCAACTGAAGTGCTGGCACGTGATAGCTTCCTGGCCAAACCAGTCAGGATCCCCTGTCAGGGGCTCCAAGATCTACTGGTAGATCCCACTCTAGTGGTTGGTGACCACTGGTTTAGACTCAGGCCTCTTCAGGCAGAAAACAAAAACAAAACCATCACACAAATGCATTATTAAAAAAAAACATTTGGGATCCTAAAGAATCCTAATGAGTTCCTTGAAGTCAAAGAGTTTTACTACAGCATTTTACACAAAGCTTCTGTGGTCACAGCTGTGCAACCAGCACTGTAATTCATTACACCCCTTGCCTTGCTACATACCCTGCATTGAGGCTCAGTGGGCTATATTAAGTGACAGCTTTATTGGCATTTTTGTTGATCAAACATCATTTGACTTGATGGCAGAGCAGTTAGCCTTCTTCCCCCACCTCTCTTTATTGGAGAATACAAGCACACAACACACTTAACACCCACCATCCCCCCAAAAAGTAGCATATTTCCAACTAAAATTTCCTACAAATGTAAAACTCTGGGCTAGTTGAAAGACCCAAGCAAAGTATTTTAATTGCATTGTGACTTTGGCCAAGTCACTTAAAAAAAAAAAAAAATCACTCGGTGCCTCAGTTTTTCCATCTTAAATATGGGAATAATAATGCTTACCCCATTACGTAAAGCACTTTTAGATTAGCAGCCCTATCGGCTTTTCAGATGGTATTACAGCCATTGTTCAGCTCCAAACTTAGTCTAAACACATTTTTGATGGTGGATAGATTGCTATTTGCAGGGGAAATGTTGGTTCAAAACCAAGGGCTATTATCTTGTGTACAGGATGCTCTCACTTGTTTTGTAACAAGATTAGATGGCTCTTGGGCTGGGGGTTGCACGTATGAGATACCATTCACTTTCAATACAGAGAGCTGTGGAGGGAGTTTTGTACATTCCCTTCATCTTTGCCGGTGCCCAACAGCTTTTGTCTAAGGAAGAATTGTTTGGACATTTTAAGCTGGAACAGTCAGTGATGAAGATTCTTGGGAAACCAGTGAACTTTAACCTTCCCAGACTAAGAACATTAACACAAGCATGAAAGGAAGAGCCTTCAACACACTGATAGATGTGAGAAAAGCTTTGCCTTTAGAGGAAAAAGTATGGGACCCTTCTTGTGTTTCAGCCCATTGAGAAGAACCAAGACATGAGTGACACTTACTTTGTTCTGCTAAGCAGCGGCTAAAGTTGTTTTTTTTTTTTTTACTATGGTCACCTTTTGATTCAGTCACCATGAGGAAGGATACAAAACAAAAAAACCCCACAACCACCCCACAGAGAACCCAGCTAAATGGCAGACAGCTAAATAGTGACAAGTTTTTAAAGTGCTTCCATACGAACTCTAGAAGTCTAAATAATAGGATGAGTCAACTAGAGTGACTTGTCTTAAAAGGAGTTTATTGATATAGTGGGCATCACAGAAACTTGGTGAAATATGGATAATTAATGGGATCCAGTAATACCAGGGTACAAAATATATTGGAATGACAGAACAGGTCATGCTGTTGGGAGAGAAGCACTATATGTGAAAGAAAGCATAGAATCAAATGAAGTTAAAATCTTAAATGAACCAAACTCCATGGAATCTATGGATGGGAATTCAATGCTCTAATAATATGAATATAGTAGTAGGAATATATTATCAACCACCTGACCAGGATGGTGATCGTGAAATGTTAAAGGGAGATTAGAGAGGCTATAAAAATTTAAAAAACGAACAATAATAATGAGGGATTTCAATTATCCCTATATTGACTGAGTACACATCACCTCAGGAAAAGAGAAGCAGAGATAAAGTTTCTTGACACTTCTTAGAGCAGCTGGTTCTGGAACCTGCAAGAGGATAGGCAGTTATTAATTTAGTCTTAAGTGGAAGACAGGATCTGGTCCAAGAGGTGAATATAGCTGGACCACTTGTAATAGTGACCATAACAGAATTAAATTTAACATCCCTGGAAAAACAGGAAAAACACCACAGCACACCAACACTGTGGCATTTAATTTCAGAAAGGGGAACTGCACAAAAATGAGGATAATTAAACAAAATTACAAGGTACAGTGCCAAAAGTGAAATCCCTGCAAGATGAATGGAAACTTTTCAAAGAGACCATAATAAAGGCTCAACATAAATATATATCCCAAATTAAGAACACAATAAGAACACCAAAAGTGTGTCAGTGGCTTGGCTTAACCAAGAAAGAGAAGCAGAGAGAGATTAAAAAAGCACTGTTTAAAAAATGGAAGTTAAATCCTAGTGAGGAAAATACAAAGAAGCATATACTCTGTCAAATGAAATATAAAAATATAATGAGGAAGGCCAAAAAGGAATCTGAACAGCAGCTATACAAAAAACTCAAAACATAATAGGAATTTTTTTAAGTACATCAGAAGCAGGAAGCCTGCTAAACAACCAACCAGTGGGGCCAGTGCACGATCGAGATGCTAAAGGAGCACTCAAAGATAATATGGTCATTGTGGAGAAACTCAATTAATTCTTTGCATCAATCTTTATTGCCGAGGATGTGAGGAAGATTCCCAAACTTGAGCCTTTTTTTTTAGATAAATCTGAGGAATTGTCCCAGATTGAGGAGTTTTTAGAGGATGTTTTGGAACAAACTGATAAACTAAACAATACCAAGTCACCAGGGCCAGATGGCATTCACGTAAGAGTTCTGAAAGAACTGAAATGTGAAATTGCAGAACTAACTGTAGTTTGTCACCTACCCTTTAAATCATCTTATGTACCAAATGATTGGACGATAGCTCATGTAATTTTTATAAAGGGCTCTAGAGGTGATCCTGGCAATTACGGACCAGTAAGTCTAACTTCAGTACCGGGCAAATTGAATGAAACTATAGTAAAGAAAAGAGTTGTCAAACAAAAAGATTAATATAAATTGTTGGGGAAAAGTCAACATGGTTTCTGTAAAAGGAAATCATGCCTCACCAATCTACTAGAGTCCTTTGTCAACAAGTATGTTGACAAGGGGGATCCAGGAGATATAGTGTACTTAGATTTCCAGAAAGCCTTTCACAAGGTCCCTCACCAAAGGCTCTTAAGTAATTTGTCATGGCATAAGAGGGAAGGTCCTCTCATGGACAGATAACTGATTAAAAGATAGGAAACAGAGTAGGAATGAATGGTGAGCTTTCAGAATGGCAAGAGGTAATTAGTGGTATCCCCCAGATGTCCATACTGGGACAAATTCTATTCAACATATTAATAAATTATCTAGAAAAAGCGGTAAACAGCAAGGTGACAATCTGCAGATATAAAACTGCTCAAGATAGTTAAGTCCAAAGTAGAATGTGAAGAGCTTCAAAAGGATCTCACAAAACTAGGTGACCGGGCAATAAAATGTCAGATTAATTTTAATGTTGATAAATGCAAAGTAATGCAAATTGCAAAACAAAATCCCAACTATACATTTAAAATGGAGACAAAATTAGCTGTTATCACTTGAGATCTTGGAATCATTTGGGTAGTTCTCTGAAAATGTCCACTCAATACGCAGCAGCAGTCAAAAAAGCAAACAATGTTAGGAATCATTAAGAAAGGGACAGAGAATAAGACATAGAATAACGTATTGTCTGTATATAAATCCATAGTACAGTGGTCCCCAACCTTTCAGGGCTGCCGGGCTCCCGGGGCTGGCACCGCGCATGTGCCACATGCCCGGGGCAGGGGCCGCCCATGCGCTGGGGGCCGGCACCGCGGCTGGCCCAGATGATTCGGCGGGTGCACATAAATGCCCCGGCAGGCGCCATGGCACTGCGTTGGGGACCACTGCCATAGTACCTCCACATCTTAAACACTCCATACAGATGTGGTCGTCTCATCTCAAAAAGATAGCTTGGCATTGGAAGAGGTTCAGAAAAGACTGACAAAATGATTAGTTGTATGGAACAGCTACCATATGAATGAATTAGACTGGGACTTTTCAATTTGGAAGAGATAACTGGGGAGAAGGGGAATGATAGAGGTCTATAAAATCATGACTAGTGTGGAATTGAATAAAGAAGAGTTATTTAGTCCTCCTAACACTCCTTGCCCGAGGATCTTGTGAAGTCCAAAACTATAACAGGGTTTAAAAAAAAAAAAAAAGCAGCCGCTAGATAAGTTCATGGAAGAATTAGCCAGAATGGGCAGGAATGTGTCCCTAGCTTTTGTGTGTCAGAAGCTGGAAATGGGCGACAGCAGATGGATCACTTAACAGGATACTAGGCTAGATGGACCTTTGGCCATTCTCATGTTCTTCTTATGTAAGTCCTGCTATTAACGATATAAGGAATCTTGATAAATGCCCAAAATCCTGTCAGGATAGAGGCAGTGGGGACAACTTGTAGACAACTTGCTGGTGCCAAAGGAGAACCTGCTGGGCATCATCCAGGCAGGTGCGCTCTTCCTTATCTATCCATGCCAAAAGGTGCAGGAACATGAGACTGAGTTTCAGAAGCAAACCTTGATCCTGCCACAGTAAGCCCAGGTGATTCGGGAGGGGCCAAGGCGGGTAGAGCACCATGCTCATGAGCATACTGAAGCAGTGCTGGTGGGGGCCAGGCTGGAGTGATCAGGAGAAAATGAAACAAGGCTCAAGTGATTCAATGCTAGACCCGATTGTTGAGAAGGATCGGCGGGAATGAGTACAGCAGGCCTTCAGATCACAGCGGGAGACATGTGCCAAGGGAGAGCCCTCTATGTGGAAAACCATCATAAATGGGGAAAAAAAAGTGATGCTACTCTAATGCCCACTGATGTTGACAAAATGCTTCAAATCACGCTGGGGCTAGCGCACACTGAAAACTTGCACAGGCACAGCTAGTCTGTCAGAGCTGTGAAAAATCCACACCCTTGAGAAATGTAGCTGCCCTAACCCCTGCTGCCGACTGCACGTTTTTTCCCTTGACCTAGCTATCATCTTTCAGGGAGTTGGGTCAACAGCTGCAACAGGAGAACCCTCTGGTGCCTGTACTTAGAGTCTACACTGAAGCATCACAAATGCCATTCTAGCATTTTAGTATATAAATAGCCTCACAACCTGAGGCTAAGTCTACATTGATACTTTACTGCGCTACAACTTTCTGGCTGAGGGGTGTAAAAAAGCACCCCTGCCCCGAAGTGCAGCAAGTTACAGTGCTGTTTTTATAGTAGGAAAATTAAGGCTTATTGTAATGCAGTTATCAGATAAATATCTTTCCTGGAGTTAACACTGCAAGGGAAGCCACTCGATATAAAATGGTAACGAGATACGAGTGTTATGTAGGCACACTACTCTGATTAAACTAACAATTAAGCAAAAAGGTAAAAATGAGCTTCCTGTGGAAAGAAAGAAAGAAAACAGTAACCAGAGATAAGCAAGGTAAGGCAATACCTTTTAATGAAGCCACTTCTCAGGAAGAACTCTGCATATCTTGAAAGCTTGGTCTCAGCTTCTTGTTAGTGAAGGAGAGGATTCAAATAAAAGATTTACCTCATTCACTTTCTCTCTTTAATGTCCTGGGACCAACGCAGCTATATCACCACTGGAAATATCCAGAGAGACGAAGTCATGTGTACGGGTAGATTGGTGCTCTGCACATTCCTACCCAGGTTCCTCTGAGGTAGTGACATGTTAATTGACAGGAAACAAACTGTCTCACAAGGAGTGCTGACTTTCCGTCAAAAGGAATATAAAGGGATATTGTGACAGGAAGGAAACTGATAAAACTTACTTAAATGTGCTGAAATTAAAAAATAAGATGGATTTTTTTTTTAGGCTCCCAGATCAAAAAGGGGCCATTTGCGATAATGTAATCTGACTTTCTGTACCACACAACACAAGCTATAGAATTTCCCTGAAGTAATTCCATTTTGTATTGAAGATGATACCATGCTTAAAACGTTAATGAGGGTAGCACCTAGGCCCACCATTAGGAATTTGGGGCCCTAGGACAGAAATCAGTGGGTCCCCTGCCTCTCAGAGCCAGTCGGCCCTTCCACCCACCCCCAGAAGAGCCCTGGGCCAACCCAGCCCCATCCCTCCCTTTCCCAGATCCAACCTGCCTGCTCTAAGCAGATGCTTTGATATGCCCCATGTAGATTCTGGGGCCGAGTAACCTTATCCTGTTACCTGCCTGCAGCATATCAAAAGTCTTTTTCTATCAAGACAGGGTAGCCATGTTAGTCTGTAACTTTAAAAACAGTGAGTAGCCCTCTTGCACCTTAGAGACTAACAAATATACAAGATCATGAGCTATCATGGGTTGAAGCCACATCAGTTGAGTTAGTGAGTCTCTGAGGTGCCACAGGACTACTTGTTTTGTATCAAGAGCTACTGTGGCAGCGACCAGGACCTCTGGGCAACTGTCCCCTTTGCTCCGCTCCCCCATCGGCAGGCCTGGACATACTCTCACCCTTACGTTAGGAGTTACACAAGCCAGAAGAGACCAGCAGGGAGGGAAGACAAGCTTAACATGAGAGCAAGAGAGAACTGTCAATAATGGGGCAGAGACAGCACCCAGCCCAGAGCCTATAGGAACAAAGATTTATGATATGGCTGAAAACAGCCACATCTGTAAGCTGGGAGAGAATGGAGAGAAAAAAGCAACTACAGCACAGTCAAGGCTGAGTCAGCAAAAGGGCACCTATTTCACAGTCCTAATGTGGAAGAGCCAAATCTTTGTACATGTGTGCAGCCAACATACTCCAATGCTGACTTACAATAGCCCTGCTAGCTCAGTAACACACTCCAGTGGAGATGGGAAAAAGTAAAATATATTGCTAGCTTTTTAACAAACAGGGAACTAGACAATCATGAAGTACACAGGCCCACATTAAACTTTCCCCCATTGTTCTTTCTAGTACTCCATTCAGCAGTAGGAAAGGTCCTAGTACAGAAAACATTGCAGTCAGGATGTAAATCAAAGCATGGGAGTGGGGAGAAGAGTTAATAGATAAATGGCACTCAGCTACTTTCATGCAGGAAGAACCTAAAACAGTCACTAATCTCAGCAGCTTCCTAACAGCCAGAACTTTAGAGCCACTGCATCTCTTTTTCCACCCACATAGCAGAAGTCTGTTTTCCCAGCCTGTGATTTTGCTTGGGAGCACACATACTCAAAGAAAACGGAACAGAATTCTAGCACCAGACAGACTGGACCCAGAGCATGTGGGAATATGGCCACAAGGCTGGTAAATCTGTACGTCTTCACCTAGATAACAGTGGATCCAGGTTAGAAAGTTACACACTTCAGCTTAAAAAAACTTGTTTCCTTTTTAATGTAAAAGCCCCCCCAAAAAAAAGCCACCATAACAAAACACCACAACCAACCCATCACTCCAAAATGACGGGGGAATCCCAGCTATAAAGCACATTTTCATACACAGTACTGTTAATATTACAGCAACTATAACTTGATCTTCCATGGGGAAGGTCAGTGTTCCCTTCCATTTCTCCTTAGATGTAGGCCTATAATTGTATATAATTTTAAATGATTACACCCTTGTTTCTGCTTGGCCAATCCTGTAGACCAGAATACTGCCAGTGACGTATTATAACTGTTTGATTCACTACACTGGGAAATTATCATTATTTCAAAAAATACTAAACAAAATCACACAGTAGACAAAATAAGTTGTAATTTCCCCTTATATATCTGGTCAAGGTGAATCTCCTATGAGGTAGACCTAGAAGTAAAACTACAATTTGCACTATCTACAATAGGATTTAATCTCTTAGCTGGCTTACTATAAAATGCTTTAATTGCAGCCATGAACCCTGAATCCAGAGCCAAGGCAACCCACTTGATGTAAAATTGTACAGGGAAAATAGTCCTCAGGAGATATTTTGACTGCCATTAGTTATTCCCCTTGACAATCTACATTTAAAGATAGTTATAATGCAAGTGGTGTTCACAAACTTCAAAACACAGTACATTGATCCTGTTAGAATGTTATGTTGATATTTTTTTCCCCATTCTAGATATTTGCTTTTGTCCTCCAACTTAAGATCATGCTGCCTTCCATTATTTTGATGCATCTTAAAGTTAAAATGCTTTTTGTAGGGCATCAAAGATACTGAATATCCTAAATTACTCACATTTCCTCTTCCTTCCCCCAACGCTAGGCAAGACAGGTTTATTTAAATTAAAATATTTAAGTTAAATCTAAGGCCAGGTCAACACTAGACCTGGAAGGTTGGCTTAAGGTATACCTGGCACTGTCTTCATAGTGGGAGACTGATGGGAGCAAACACTCCCATCAGCTTCCCTTACTCCTTGCAACTGCAAAGAGTACCAGCACCAACTGGAGGCGCCCTCAGTATTCAATTTTGCAGGTCTTATCTAGACCCACTAAATAGAATGCCAAATTGATCTCCGGTGTATAAACAGACTTGGCCTATGGCTTTCAGTAGGGCTCTCACATACAATGAGAAGTAGATAGAACTAGTCAGATTCTAGATATTAAAGGCATGTGGCTTTCAGTCTACCAGATTTATGACACTTTGGAAAATGGAAAATTCAGAACCTAGAGATCACCGAGCAATTAAGTGTTTATTGGCCAGTTGTGAAGATGAACAGTCCAAAATTTTGTAGGACTTTTTTTGCACTCCTGCTGTGTCTAGAGTGGGAAATCCATCTTCAGATATCAAAAGCTGGCAGTCATTTCTGTGCAGATGTTATGGGCAGGTCCAATGCAGCGAGGGAACAGTTGGTACTACAGGTGGATTTAAAGCAGAGAACAGAGCCATCTACTCAAGGAGATATTTACTTCTAGCTAGAATTACAACATAAAGTTGGAGGGCAGGACATGATTCATATGTAACCAGTTAAGACTTAATGCTTGTAAAATGAGTATTTTCATGATTCGTGCAGGGCATTTTATGATAAAGTCCATCCACATGCCCTAAGTACATACATAAAAAGAACAAGAATACTGGGTACTCAACACTTATTTAATAAATATATACCACTTTTGAAATGTGCCTGTCCTAAATCGTTTTGCTCCAATGTCTTAGTCTCACTATTGATGGTGGTTTTGTACCTCCCCAATAATCCATGCCAGCTTCTGGGAGATGGGAGAAGATACTGTTTTAACAGTGTCCAACAAACCTGCCGTAATTGCAAGGTCAATTGTTGAAAAGTGAGTGAACGTTTGTTTTGCATAACCCACTCAAATTTCAATACACTTTTAGTTTCTAATTCTCTGTGTCCTAAACAATAAGTTTCCAAGCTTTTGCATGAACATGTGTGCTTGCAGGGAGTAGCAGGCCATGGTCTCTGTAGTCAGGACCCTGAGTCATGTTGAATACATGTTGTATGGTACAGCAACATGGTCATGTTAATATCTTTGACTAAACAGTCCTGTTTGTCCCATCAAACTTAGCACCACCACACGTGAACATGTGCAGTGACAATGGAGCTTGCTCATAACCTTTATTTCCTAAAGTATTTTCAGACCTGTAAAATGGACCTACTGCGTTTTCCTCACTGCTGCAGCTTGTTTTCTCCTTGTGTCCAGGAGCCTTTTGGTATCTTCCTGAAAAATCTTTAAAACCGCTGTTTTAATTTACACTCAATTTTGACTCCCTCACATCAGCCTTACTGATTTCCTCAGTCTGACGTTTTCTTGAAAGGTCTGCTCCCTTATGCTATTAAGTCTTTTCCATCTTCCTCCAGTAGTTAATACTACAGGTGTCACTAGAGCACTGTTTTTCAAATTTATAAGTGTAAGCTGCTGGCAGGCCTGCGCCACTTTGTTTACTTAGCCTGCCAGTAGCCAGGGAGCCTTGCAGCTCCCATTGTCTCCAGTTCACCATTTGCAGCCAAGGGGAGCTGTGGGAAGCTTTGGGGGTAACAGTGAATCCCAGCTAATGGGAGCTGCAAGGCTACTGACACTAAGTGAACAAAGCGGTGCGAACCTGCCAGCAGCTTACACTGGCAGCCCTAGGACCCAAGTCTGGAAAACAATGCACTAGAGTGCTGCCTGTTTCAGAATTGTTGCAGGGCCTTTGTAGCACCACCTTGTGAGGGAAAGGGGAACCAAGATTGTGGGCACAGCAAGGTATGTGGGAAGCACCTTCTCAAAACAGAAAAGGAGTAAAATTTTCAAGTTGCATTTTCAAAATTGACTTTGGGATTAGGCTCTAAAGTGCTTAAATTGGATTTGAAAATGCAACTCGTGCACTATCCAGACCTGATTGCAATTTCCCACCAAGAGATACTTTTAAGTATCTCCAAAGGGAGCAATAACTTAACCACCAACTGTTTAAAGTACTAGATCTTTACTGAATCATGTTCAAGTAGGGCAGTCCTTAAATGGGACTATCATTTATCCAGAGAATGGTGAATTTGACATAAGGAAATGCAGATCTGTCAATAAATTAGATGTTTTCCCATTAGAGAGGTGTAGCAGAGGTTGGATATGCTGAAATCTTTAAAAGAAATGAAATGCAAGTAGGCATGTTTGAGGGAGGATATACAGAGATTTAATCAGGTTTACTATTTACAGTTGAGATAACTTTCACATACCATTTTGCTACCTTACATGGCTACAGTATTTCCAAACCAACTTAGGATCTACAATATAACAGTTTACTCAACACATAAAACAGCTCTTCATAGAAAAAATGAAAATTCATTATAGAACAGTAGTGCATACATTTTGCTCCTGAAAAGCCAGCTTTATTTTAAAACACTAAAGTTTGAAAGATTGGATCTCTGAATTTAAGATCAAAGATGCACACTTGTGATTCTAAAATTATTTTGGTTAGTAGTCATTTCATACAATTTATCTTTAGAGTGTACTGTCTTTACCTATGTTTTTTAAAAAAACTGACACTGGTGAGAGGTAAGACTATATTAGCCATCACGAATTAAATACAGTTGACTTCCTTTGTACAACTTTGGCCAAAAACGTTCCACATAATGAAGATTTAAAGAATTCCATATACATACGCAAGAATCAGTTAGTTAATGCTTAGAGGTAATTTACCAAATTAGGCACACTTCCTTTAACTTTCATGTCAACCAAATTAATCTTGATCTGCAAATGGTTCTGAAATTAGAAAGTTTGCTATTAGACTAAAACATATTTAGATACATGAACAGCTGGCTAAATAGTGAGTCACAGGTAAGTATATGGGTATGTGGAAAGCCAAGTTGCTTTGCCCATCACCAGTGTACGTTACGGCTGTCCTCATCTGTGCAGGGTGCGTTTTAGCTAAGTCTACACAGGCAGGAAAACTACTGCAGTAGACCAGGCCCATTCACCTTCCAAGGAAATAAGAGATTCAAGCTCAGGTTTGCATTATCTTCTATGCGTAGGTTCCGCCAGTGATAAGAAGCTCGTAAGCGGGATCCCGGCTCCTCCTACACAGCACTACACAGGCACACAGCATGCCCAGCAGCTATGGAAAGAAAAAACAAAACTGAGCACAAAGGATATACTTGCCAGAGATTTAGTTTCTAGATATCAAAGGAGGTTTCAAATTACTATAGATAAAGCCTGAAGTGTGACAAGAGGCAAAATAAGATGACTTGAAAAGTTTACCAGCTATTCATCTACTACACAAAATTAAGCTCCAAGCAGATCCTTAAAAAAAAAAAATCTTATAGGAGCATCTTTCATTAGGTTATTCCTTGGTCAAATCACCTGCTGCATTCTGCATCTATTAGGGAAACAGAGGCAAATCAAGACTAATTTAAAGAAGGTGGAAACTTTGTATTAGTTGATATAAAAGATGGAAATCAAGGGGATTTAATATTTAATTGCCACAGAAGAAATATCTACGTGCCACAAGTATAACATTTCAAAGAGGAAATTAGAACCATGCTATTTGATGTATAGTTGTTATAATCCAGAATGAACAAAAGCAGATTGTACTTTAAGTTATGACAATTTAACAGGTCTGTAAAAATAGACACTATAGCTGGAAACCTGTCCTTTGTTAATGTGGCCAAATTTGGAAAAAGAGTGCCCATAGTTGCAGTTGTCACATTTTAAAATCCTGTTAGTTGCTGCAAAGGTGGGTGCACTGTTACTCTAATGGCTACTCTGGCATCTTGCCAGAAACCAAGGGGTTCAGCTAATTAGCATATAAATATACATGGGATTCTAATGTGAAAATAATGCATTCAGGGCTGTAAAAGTATTTTACAACAAATTCAATTCTCGAAGACATCCGCGAGAAGGCTAGAACTGCTTTGCAAGCAAGTCCACAATGTCTGGCTTTACCTTTCATGATGCCTTATGAAGATATTGTTTAGATTTGTTCATAAGGCTGAATAAAGGAATAAGTCTGAACAGATGTAATTCCCAAAGAGGCCAGACAAACAGCAACACTCTTACATAACTTGATATATGCCGACAGGGTGACATTTTTAGAACTTTAGTTGGTCCCTTTCCTTGGACTGAAAGTAAATGGTACAGTACATTGCAATTCAGTCAAGTCAAGCTGAAATTTGGCCTTGCTTCTTCAAGGTTAATGGAAAAATCGGCCTGCAGGCAGACCAAGACATTTTGAATCTTCTTGATTTGTGCTGATGTACGTTGTCATTGGGTTTCAGAGTTAAACACACCATTGAACTGAATAAGGAAAGTCACACTTCTCAGATCTGCATTATTTATTGACCAAGGAAACATAGTACTGGGTAATGGCTGGACAGCTATATGAAACTATTAAAGTTATGTATCAAATGTTCTGTTTTTGTCCAGAAATGTACACTTACACATTGAAACTCAATAACATTAAGTGATGTTAGCTTAAATCAGTGCCAAAATTTGTGTTACAGTTCTCAGCCAGTATTAAATTTAGTTAAACTATCACTATTCTGAACAGTGTAGGTGCATTAGTCTTCAATCATCGACAATTTCATCAGTCAGGAATATTTATGGTGGTGATTTGTCATTAAAAAAAGCCAACCCATTTCACTCTAACCATATATCAAAATACTAATGTCAGGTTAGGAATTTCATGGAGTTTAGTTTTGTGTGTAATCATTGTAATCCTAGCTTATGACCAGGTGAAAACAGTCAGTCAAATTATGTATTGTTGGGTCAACTCAGATCTGAACTAATGTCGGACATTCTATATACATTTAATGGCCAATTATTTCATAGAATGGTTTGATGGCCTTTCAACTGCATCAGATGTCAGACTCCAGAAGGAAAACATGCTGTTGAAATTCCTGGTCCAAAGATAAGTTTTCCATGTTTTGCAGTTTTGTTTTTTTCCTAAAATAAAGACCATGAAAGTATTAGTACTACCTATTTATGAAGACAATGTTGGTTAATGTAAAAAAATCGTAATAGTCGCCAAAATATTGATTAGCGATGTTAAAAATCGTGCATTTGTGTAAACGCGTAACTTCTGAAATTTGAGGTGGGGCAGGCTTCAACCAAGGAGAAACAGTAACTGTTGTCATAGCTCAAACTCACTTAATTGAATATTGATAGAGATGCAGCCGTGTTAGTCTGGTCTAGCTGAAACAAAAGATAGGACTATGCAGTACTTTAAAGACTAACAAGATGGTTTATTAGGTGATGAGCTTTTGTGGGCCAGACCCACTTCCTCAAATCAATATGTGGAAGAAAATTAGCACAACCATACATACCAAAGTGATACAATAAAAAAAAAGTGAACACATAAAATTGATGAATCAGATTTAAGAACAGAGGAGGGGTGAGGGGGGAAGGTTAGTGTCTGAAGTAATGACATTAGGGGTGATAATTGGGGAAGCTATCTTTGTAATGGGTGAGATAATTAGCATCTTTGTTAAGACCCATACGCAAAGTGTCAAATTTAAGCATGAATGACAGTTCTGAGGCTTCTCTTTGAAGTCTGGAGTTAAAATCTCTTTAAAACATGCATATTGCTTCAAGGTCATTGAGAGAATGGTCAGTCTGGTTAAAACGGCAAGCAACAGTTTTCTCTCAGAGAGCCTGATGTCTGTTTTATGTGCATTGATTCTTTGTTGAAGTGTCTGAGAAGTTTGTCCAATGTACATAGCAGATGGACACTTTAAGCACATGATGGCATAAATTATATTTCTGGATGAACAGGAATGTGTGTTCTTGATCTTGTAACTGGCATGGTTAGGTCCAATAATGGTGTCAGCAGAGTAAATGTGTGGACAAAGCTGGCACCGGGGTTTGTTGCAAGGGAAAGTTCCAGGGTTGGTATTAGTGTGGTATATCCTGTGGTTGTTGGTAAGAATCATGCTGAGGTTAGGTGGTTATCTATAGGAGACTATGGGTCTGTCTCCCAGAGCCTCTCGGAATGTAGTATCCTGTTCCAGTATAGGTTGTAGTTTATTGATAATGCATTCGACGGGTTTAAGTTGGGGGGCTATAGGTGATGACAAGTGGTGTTCTATTGTTGGTTTTCTTGAGTCTGTCTTGAAGTAGATGGTTTCTGGGTATTCATCTGGCTCTTTCAATTTGTTTTTTTTATTTCTCTGGGTGGGTAATTGAGGTTTTCACTTAATTGAAGACTGAAACTAAGTTTAACAGAAAGAGGCTCTAGAAAACCTGAAATCAATGGAAGTGTCTTACCGACTCCACTGAACTCTGGTGGGTCTAGTTTCTGCTATTAAAATGTTCTGCATTGGATCAATATCGGGAAAATGTCAGCTCTTAGGAAGAAGGGCTATTTTTTACAACAAACATTGTTCAGTAATCCTTCATTGCCTCAGTCTTTCAATTTTAAAATATTCAAAACTGAGTTTGATAAGCCGGATAAACAAGTTAAACTTGTAGGTTACAGTGACCATGCAGAGTTGCTGTAAGAGGAGCTGCCAGAAGCATTAGTATTCCTGTATATTACAAACACGACAAAATGAGGTCTTTGTGCATTCTTAAAGCCTTGATCAGAAATTTTACTGAATGGGGAAGATCACTGCTGCTCCAATTCACATTTATAGGTCAGAGACTATTTATTGAAGGTTATATTCTTTCCCATGTTTCAATTAATTTTTATACCATCTTGCTGTGCCATATGCACAAAGGACATACTGAAATTACACTTCTATGTATTGCACACAGAATCACGGCAACACTATATGCTATGACTTTACAATGGGCTACTGGAGGTTTTAGTTAATAAAAGATACAAAGTTAGGTCAACTAGGACCAGGCTGAAAGGAAAGCGGAGTTTGAATATCGAAAACTAGATTAAGACAAATATCTTATTTAATACAGAAACCTTGTCAACGCTGCAACAACAAAACCTATTAAAATGCATTACAACATCTAATTACCTAAAAGTTCCTACTGCAGTCAGAACTAAGCAGAAATAATAGAAACTGTTTACTGAACATACCAGGACTATATGTTTAAGATCCAATATATTTTCTTAATGGGTGTTGCAGGGTTTGTTTTTATACAGAAATGAAACATTTCAAAATAACTTGCGTCAGTATCTTGGCCTGGGCAGAAAACCTTCTTTGATGGTCTCCCCCCCTCCCCCGGCAAAATGTTTACATAGTCATTGCTGAAGACAAACTGGACCCTCTGCTGATAGCTAGATTACAGCCATGTAATGCAGAGACTATTCAATGAGTATGCTTGCTCACAGCTGGTAAGCCAATGGAGAGACCAATGGGCACACATGGCCATAAGTGAAACAGAGTGGCATGGTTTATAGCCCCATGCTGAAGAGTGGGATTTTTAATAATGCTGTTATGGGTTGGGGGAGGGGAAAGAACTCTTCACTATCTCAGATTCCAAAATAAGTGCAACTCTTAGGACACACAGCTTCATAAACATTTCACCTACATGTTTCTTAAGGTAGCAGTCTCCCTTTATTTTTTTTCCTTTAAACCCAGGCAAGAAAAAGCAACTATGGTTAGTAAACACTGAACTCAGTGCCTGGCAACAATCAGAGAAAAGGAATACTAAGAAGCATCAATAAACAGAACTGAAACTAGAATATCAAGACACTCCAGTTGTTCTTTGCAGCCTTTTGTACAGTGGTATAAATATAAGATTCTGTATATTTTTGTGCGACAGGACTACTCATTTGAGTTAGCAGGGTATACTGAAGCTTTTGACAAAACAGAGAAACTGCAGTTAAGATGCCAAAAGCTCTCAAGGAGAAGTGACAAGAAGCTTAAATTAATTTGTAGTAAACCATGTGCAGGTTAACAAAAGGACATGACTTCAATTATGGAAGGAGGCAAAAAAGATACTAGAAGAGAACTTCTATGACATGCAGAGTTGAGTGAATAGAACAATCCTATTTTCACCATCATTCCTTGCTTCCAATTACACTTAAACCTCCGTACTCTGGGTATCCCTAATATGGGAACATCTGTGGTAGGGAGGAGGAAGTATCTCTGTATGCTGTTGCTCCCCTTCCCCCCCAGTTGGGGGAAATGTGTCGGGCATGGAGCCTGTGTGCCCCCCAGAGCAAAATGTGCCCCATCTCCCTTAAATGCCCTCCCTAGCCCAGCAAAATCTTTAATCTGGGATAGCCTGTTTCACAGGGATGCTAGATTAAAGAGGTTCAAGTGCATTTTGGATGCCTATCTCCAGAAACTATTTCGGTTGTTCTTTTCCCCTCCAGAGCTGATGACCAAAGTTACACACAAGTTGATTTAACACTTTTGTACTATGTACAAGGTTCTTCTGTTGAATTTTCTCATCTCAGTAAGTTCATATTGCTATTACTCTTAACGGTAGGAATGTTAGAAATCAGTTATTTTAATAATTGTATAACCATTAAAATTCTTAACGGTTACGTGTTTACTCGGTGCGGCAGGTAGGAGCCAGTCTGCAAGGGGAGCAGATTTAAAACCTGGGGCTGAGGCACCCTGCTGGTCCGAGTTTTAAATGCAGAGCACACACACACACACACACACACACACACACACACGCGTGTGTATGTGTGTGTTATGGTTAACCAGGACCGTTTAAGGAATTGGTTATCTGTTAAAATCCCTAATAGACAGGGTGAGCAATGCACATGGGTTAAGGATGTAATAGTATAGTCGATTAAACGATAAGCAAAAGCTTATAGGTTAATGCTATAGACTATACACCTCCCTCTTACTGGTAAATTTTTTAGCAGGCTGGACAGCAGCCCAGCTCAGTTCTGGCTCATGCCAGATCTCAGACATACCCCTGTTGCAGCTCTGCATTTAAAGTGTATTAGGAGCCAGATGGGCAGGCAGCCTGGCTAATGTTTCAGCTCGTGCTGGGTCCGGGAGCTCAGACACTCCCTGGATAGGTGCTGTTGCCTCTCTCTCAGTGCTGGTTTTTAAACTGGCTCCCCTTCTGGGCCAACTCCTACCTGGTACCCTGTGCTGCTGCCTCTGACACAGAGGCTATGTCTAGACTACATCTCTCTTTCGAAAGAGGGAGGTAAATTAAACACATCAAAATTGCAAATGAAGCCGGGATATGAATTTCTCACGCTTCATTTGCTCATTTTTTGAGGTTTACAGGATCTTTTGAAAAAAGCCTTTTCTTTTCGAAAGAACCGCGTCTAAACCGCGGTTTCACTTTCGAAATAGTGTTTTTCGAAAAAAATGCCATGACGCAATTATGCAAATGAAGCACGGGAAATTCAAATCCCAGCCTCATTTGCAGTTTCGATATGTCTAATTTACATCCCTCTTTCGAAAGAGGGATGTAGTCTAGACATAACCAGAGGCAGCAGAGAGGCATGGGGCTCCTTGGGAGTGGGGCCTGGGTTCACTGCTGCACTGTTCCTCGTGCAGCGGAAAACAGGAGCATTCCAATGATTTGCTCTTTGTTTCAGTGCATTCAGATACTTCCCGGAGCTTTGAAAGGGGGAGGGGTGCATGACTGCAGAGCAGCAGAGAGCAACACACTGAGCAAAGCCACCAGGTCAGGCACTGTGGGATACTGGGGGAAGCCAGTTCTGACAACAAAAACAAACAGCAATGTCCACACTGGCTCTCTGTTAACAATAAAGGGAGGGGAGAAGAAAAAAAGTCTCTTGTAGGAGTGGACGTTGGTCACAGAAACTGGACGTGCTTTGACAAAAGTTGCACTGCTGTGAGTTTCCTCACTGTTTAGTTGCCAATTGACCCTTTTAGAGACAACTACCTTACCATATAGAAAGCCAGCAGCACTTGTTACCATTTCCAGTCAATAGCTGACTATTCAGAAGCCCTATTCCAGAGTAAGCAGAACTATTCCTGAACACTCAATTATCTGAGCACCAACTGCTCACCCCTATTATAAACTGCTTGTGCTCTAACACGGATTTAGTTAAAATAGGTTTTAATATTTAAAGTTAAATAATTGATGACAAAGATGAAAGTTCTGAACTAACATTACATTCTCATACAGCAAGATGGTTAATTCTAAAAGCAACACAGAAGCACCTTTAATTTAAGATTATGACTTCATATACACTAAGTTTACACAGGAAAGAAAACATCTCTCCACAGGAATGTCATGCAACTATATAGTGCAAGAAGAGTACAAGACAAAGCACACTTTACAAACACCAAGGCAAAATGTATGACTTTAACAGGAGATCAAATCACCCAAAAGGGATGGAATAATCAGATCTATCCAAAAGCAAAAATTAGCATTTCAGATACCTCAAATAAGACAGCTCAAGAAAATGAAACCATATTAAATGCCTAACATTTATATGCAGATTAGTTAGCCACTTTAGTAATGGAACTCCATCTCCAAAATAAACTTGAGGCATTTTCAGGTGCTGAATATTGGCAAAAAATACTTTTGACAAATTTCAGTCCAACAGATAAACTGAACTTTAATAGCTTCATACAGCTGGCTTGACTTTACTGAAGGCAGAAAGTTACACCAATTAAAGTTTTCTGCTGCTAAGCATTGAGGAATATTTAGTTTGCTTAAAAAAAAAAAATCTTAGCAACAGCATGCATAGTATTTTCATAGGGGTCTGTAATGCCACTGCTGCATCTGCAGATACCTGGTTAATACCTCTAACAATAGCAGAGCCTTAACTGCCTAAACTACATGAACAGAGAAGTAGGATTCCAAACATACAGGCACATTTAAGAGTACATGGCAGCATACTTTTTCAAGGTCCATTTACACACAGAATTAAATTTTCTTTTAATATGCATCTCAATATCTATCTGTGGAACCTAGTTAACATGTTTTAATGTACTTGACCATTAAGGAATTTAACTTACCACATGCAACAGACTATCCATGCAGTTTTTATAAAGATGTGCTTTATGACAGTGTACTACCTGAACTATCAGCTGGGAAGTTTCAGCTAGCACTCTTTACATTTATGTACAGAGAATTCTTAACTCACGATTTCACTTCCCCAGAAGGTCCAGCAGTTGAATTAGTAACCTGGGATCATAGCTTTTCATATAAAAATGAAACTCTGGACTATCAGCCAAATGTTTTGAAATCTCACCTGAATAGCAGCAAATGCCAGTGCTGCCCAGATAACATACATCATGATTTCTTGTAGCTTCTTTACAACCAAAGCCTCACACCCCTGAAACAAGCAAAGAGTACCGTTTAGAAAGTATTCAGCCTGGTCATAACTTTGCACAGGAGCTCTGCATATACATCCACTAACAAAATGAAACAAATGTCAGACAAATGTAGCAAGCTGAATGGACAGAAGTGCTAAAAGCTTTACATTCTAGAAGAACTGAGATCTAAAGATTGGCTTTTAGGACAGGAAAAAGAAAAAAAAAATCAGTTATTTTTTCAGACTCCAGATCAGATCCCTGATTTATGAACTATACCCCAAATCTATGCTTTGGCCATTAGAACAAATTTTACAAAGACTATCAGCTTTGTACATACTAATGAACTGAATTCACAGGCCTGGATTACCTCAGAGTAAAGGTCCATTGGGTGGGTCAAACTGCCAGTACAATTGGTGCTGGTTGCTTTGCAGCAGCTCAGGGGCACACTGTTATTTTTAGTTTCTTTGAACCACTTGGTGTTCTCCCAGTCTGAATAGTTGTGGATCCCGCAACAGCGCAGCTGCAGAAAACAGAAAAAGCCACAGTGTATATCAAAGTTATCTTAAAGGGAAAATCATTAAGAACATGCAGCGACTATTACAACGCAACACACACACACAAGTGCATTAGAAAAGTCTGTGTTAAATATTGAAGTAGGTCACGTGCCACTTGGCATAGTAAATGTTTTGCCAAAAACTGAAGTTACAGATCGAATGTTGTTTAGTGATTATTTTCAACTTCAAATTAGTTTTATGGTAAAGATTCTGAAAACTAGCTATGCAATACTCACTGTTAAAATTCCAACCCGGATGCTAAATGTTTAACAATGAGTTTTCTATGCCCTCAATCCCATATACAATTTTGGATGATTTATAAACTTAATAAAGCCCTGTTTCATTAAGATTTTCTTCAGACATTCTCATGCCCAAATGACTACAGAGAAAACTGTGGAGTCCACTTCTTGCCATAGAGCTATGCATCAAAATTTAGATCTCCCATTTTAAACAAATATGTTTCTAGCCTTCATGGGCACGAAGGAAGCCTTCAAAATGTGACCCAAACGTGAATCAATGCAGCTTTGTACTACACTAAAATTGTAACAGACTAAAACTATGGCCTTAAGTCTGAGCCTGAATGGGATAGGAAAGCATTCTGCTTTCGTCAGGTCTCATAAGTCTACTAAACTCCCTAAAGTCCCTGCCCATCACACACTTCAGAGCACACAGCTGCAGAGAATGGTGGTTTCTTAAAAATCAAAAAAGTTTTTAAAATAGCTCACTAAGCATCAGCATTTCTGGCTTACAATATAGAGACTTTCAGACTCCAAGTAAACAGATGGCAGCCAAGTTAGGTAAAAATGCCAGGGTTGAAGAAAATCAAGCAGCCATTGACACTTGGGAGTTAATCTCAGAGTTTGAGGCCATGAGAAATTATCTGATACCCAGTATTAAAGAAGGATGTTACTGAAGGGGAAATAGGCCAGTCTCTAGGCACATTGGACTTAAAGACCAAAAACAGTGAACGTGCAGTGCAGAACACGGCATTGCTGGAAAAAAGAGAAGATGCACATGTAATTGGATGAAATAGAAAAGAGAGTGAAAAGGAAAAATCAGAATTAAGGGACTCTTTAAAAGAAATGAAAGTGTCCCACAGGACATTATTTCCTCCACGTAGACCTTGCAAGACCCTTATAAAAATCTTCCTGGAAAACGTAATCATTAAACAGAAATGTTTTGGGTCAACTGATACACAGAACCTCTACTGAAAAATGAAGCTCTAGAATAAGAATGTAAACGGTTACCCAGTAAACCTAAGGCTTACTGGAGAGGTAACTGGTTAACCAGGCAGCAGGAACCCGGATAGGGCAGCAGGCGGGGCTGCAGAGTCCCTGGTGGCAGGCTTGGCAGCCCCGTGCCCTGAACAGAGGGCAGGTGGGAACCTGGCCAGCTGGGCTATAGCAACAGCTCTGGCCCCATAACAGCCACAGCCCAGTGCGTGAGGGTAGGACCCCAGCTGGCTGCCCAGACAGGGGCAGAAAGGACCTGGCCTGGCCACTCCGAGCAGTAGTTCTGGTCCTGGCTTTATGGCAGCCCCAGCCCCACACCACCGGCAGGGGGAGATGGGACTCTGGGTAACTGCTGCAGTGGCAGCCCTAGCCCTGCACCCTGAGTGGGGGCAGGTGGAACCTGGACCAGGCAGCCCCCTCCATGGGATCATAGTTAAACGTTTTGTTTAACATGTTAATTGTTTAACCACCATTTTACATCCCTGCTCTAGACAAAAAGGCTTTTGTAAGAAAATGTTTTTAAAAGCACAGGAATTATTATATTGATGACTGAGTCTACTGATAAAACCCTCAGGTAAAACAAATCAAATATTTATGACAAAGGCAAATGGATTTTTTAAAAATTTAAATCAGACTTTGTATTTAAAAAAATATCAATAAAATACTACATTTCTCATTTGAAAACAGTTACAATTAAATCTCACCACAAACATGCTGCACAATTTACAATCTCATAAAAATGAATTAATGGCTTTAGTTTGTTCAACCTAAATACTAGCTCTTGCTTCTTGAAAGTTCTGGGCTTTCGATTTCGGTTTCTCAGCACGACTAAAAAGTAACATGACCAAAGAGACACATGCTAAGCAACCACAGTCCATGCTCCCAGTTAATATAAACAAGTGAAAATGGATTAAGGACACAAATATTAACACAATATTTGGAGAGTACTTGGAGTTATCCATCATGCTAGATTTAAAAAATCATTTATTTTCATCACTTGATGCATAGAAAGCCTTTGAAAGAATACAGTAGAACTTTCCATTTCAAATCCTCTCTCATATGGACTTTGTCCCCTAATATCTTAATGGATGCTCTTCATACTAGCTCAAAAGTGAGTCAAATATTGGTGTAAAATTCCCATTTTAAGTTACAGAAAAGTTATTTCAGACAATTTTTGGTACAAATGAGCAACAATTTCTATAAGATGCATGGGAATTCACATCTCGAACAACCTAGAGGAGCTCTATCACTTAAAACATGAAACCATCACTTCAGCAAATTAAAAAAAATATATGGGGAAGAATATAAGTTTCTTGGTGGGGAAGAATGACCACAGTGGGGAAAAAACTGAATATTCAGCCAAGGGTATCTTCCTTGTTTCAACAGTTCTCTAATTATCTCAGATAAAATCCTAGCAGGAACACAGAGGATGTTGTATGAATTGATACAGAATAAGGGAAGACCAACAATGAGTGCAGATATTTATACAAATCCATTAAACAATGATTCACTGTAACAAATATTACATGGGACTATGAAACCAGCCAGCACAAAGCAATAGTGAATTGGGGCACTCTAACCCAGCCAATGAATCTATTGAACATGAAAATTGTGGTGGTGTAAATATTGTTAGGTTATCCTGGATTAATTTAAAAAGTCAATTCAGAAATTTACAAGTGTCTTTTATGTACCCTTTGCTATGGGTTTGAGACAGAGAGAACTTCTTTCCCATTGTCAGTGACACTTACTGCGAATAATCCAGATCTTAATCCAAATTACAAATCAACAGATTTTTAAAGATTAAGGGAGACATGGAATACATAGGGTTAACCAATTATTCACTGAATTTTTCCAAGTCAGCAATCATAAGTAACTTGAACTCTCCCATGGTAAAAGAACTTTTAAGTTAGGAAGCTGAGAAAACGCCTACGACAGACCCCCTGAACCTTGGGGCTGGATCTGGCTTGTGGGGGAGGAAGTGACTTCGTACTGCCGTTCCCCTCCCTCCACCGGGGGAACAGCTGTGTAGGAAACCACTCACCTGGAGGCTTTCTCCGCTGCTCCCACTGGCCGGAAGCCCAGCCAATCGGAGCAGCAGGGAGTGGTGCCTTGGGGGCACGGAGCCAGGTAGGCACCCCTTACATCCCTCATGTCAGACCCCATGCCCCTATCCTCTTCACATAGACACCCTCCCACTGAGACCCCTCATCCCCACCTTGCTCCTGCATCCTCCCTGCTGCTCAGACCTGTCCTCTCCTGCACCCTCCCTTCCAGACCTTGAACCTCCATCCCCTCCTGCACCCATTTTGTCATCAACAGGTGGTTCGCTGGGAGTCCACAGCAAGATTTATGTTGAGCAGGGTGGGCTTCTCACCTATATCTCAGATATTGAAGTCCTCAAATGGTTTAAGGACCCCAAGATGCAGAGAATCCTCCAGCAAGTGATCCATGCCCCACGCTACAGAGGAAGGCGAAAAACCTCCAGGGCCTCTGCCAATCTACCCTAGAGGAAAATTCCTTCCCGACCCCAAATATGGCGATC
Source organism: Pelochelys cantorii (assembly GCA_032595735.1). NCBI lineage: Eukaryota > Metazoa > Chordata > Testudines > Trionychidae > Pelochelys > Pelochelys cantorii. The sequence goes on along the minus strand of CM064338.1, from coordinate 6,900,013 downwards.
AACTGAACCCTGAGCATGTGAGCAAGTCTAGACTTGAAATTGACTTCATTTTAACAATTGCAAACAATCAGGGCCCTTCAAGTAGCTTTTATGCTACCACAGCTGCATTTCTGTATCCACCTTGACAGTGAGCTACCAGCAGATGGGGCAGTACACTCTGGGATGTCCTAACGGAGAGAAATATTGAACAGAGACAAAAAGTACTGAAGGAAAAAAATTGGGAGCACAGCTCCCATGGTTAATAATCTCTCCCCCCACAAGCATATTTAAGTGGTTTCAGAAGGACAGTTGTATGATATCTTTGTCTCTTGCAACAGCTAAGTGTCCCGGAGGAAGGTGCATGCTGGGGCTTCCGGGGGGGGGGGGGGAGGGGGGGGAGAGGAGGAAAGAAGAAAAGAGAAGAGAGGAGAGGGGAGGCACGCACCGGGGCTCCCCTCCTCTGTGGGGGAAGAGGTAGGAGTCCCGGGGGGGAGGGGAGGGAGCATGTGCCGGGGAGGGGGCAGGAGTCCCAGGGGGGAAACTTGCACCAGGGCTTTCCTACTTTGCAGGGGGGGGGGGGAAAAAGGGGGAAGAGAGAAAAGAGAGAAGGCACATGCCGAGGATTCCCTGCCCCCGCTAACACCCTGCCCCCTGTTCCCACTGGCACTCTGCTCCCACTGGCATCCTGGCCCCTGCCCCCGCCGGTACCCTGTCCCCACCCCAGCACCCTGTCCCTTGCCTCCACTGACACCCTGTCCTCTGCCCCAGCACCCACTAGCACCCTTCCCCAGTACCATGTCCCCTGCTCCCACCAGCACAGTTGGGGCCACATTAGTGAGGCTTTGGAGGAGTTATTTTTTTTTTGCATCTCACTTGTGTGGCCCCAACTGACTTTTCAGTGACCCCTGAATCAAAATAGGTTCTCAAATAAAAACAATGCTGAAACCTTTTGCGTTTGACATATTTTATTTAAAAATGAAGCCTGGCCAACGAACCCGTCTGTCCGCAGCATCATAACACTCCTGCACACCCCCCCCCCCCCCGCAATCCTAGATTTGAGCCTATCATACACCGGAACCCCCTGTCCTGAGCCCCTCACATCGCCAAACTCCTGCACCCCCACCATCCTCAGTCTTTTGCCACAACACTCCTACACCATCCACACACCACAAATCTGTGTCCTGAGCCCATTATACTCCTAACCTCCCTGCCCTGAGCCCCTCCCATCCCCCAACCCAAACTCCTGCACCCTCACATCCACAAGCCTGTGGCTTGCTCAGTACCCCAACCTTCCACTTGACCCCAACACTCCCCAGCCTGGAGCCCCCTCCCTGAGCCAGCATCCCCTCCTCCTGCATCCAAATTCCCTCCCAGAGCTTGCACCTCTCACCCCTTCCCACACCCAAACCCCTCATTCCTACCCCAGAGCCCACACATCCTGTCTCAACCCAGTGAGGGTACAGCCAGACTGCAGGAGTTTTTCCAGGATTCCAGAGGTATCCCAGAAGAACTCTTCTGCATCCAGGGATGAGTTTGTTCTTCCACTTTTTTTAGCGGAAGAGCAAACATACTCTTTCAGTAACCCCTATATTCCTCCTTCCACGAGGAATAAGGGGGCTTCCAAAAGAAGGGTTTTTTCTGACATTTGGTTCAGTCTAGACAGGCCAAATGTTGGAAAAAACCTCTTCCTACAGAAGAATTGGGAAAAAAAGCAGCAGTGTAAGGGTTGGGGATAGCAAGTGATCAGGAGCGGCCTGAGGCGGGCTACGGCAGCTGGAACCCCAGGCGAAACACGCAATCAGCACCCCCGCCTGCACGGCCATCAATGGGGTGACGTCATCATCAGGCGCCCCGGCCGCCCCATGACGTCATCATCAGGCACCGTTGAAGGCAGCGCCCTAGGCGACAGCCAAGTCGGCCTATAGTCACGGGCTGCCCCTGCAAGCGATGGAGAGGAGGAGAATAGAGAGGGCAGGAAGGGGTTCAAGGAAGGGGCGGGGCTTCAAGGAAGGGGTGGGGCAGTAGATCTTGGCTTGTTCTGTCATTTAAAAAGCGATCTTGGGTGTAAAAAGGTTGGAGACCACCGATCTAACAAACCCCAGAGCAACATAATATTCAGAGCTCCTCATACAATATGACATCATGAGATCTACAATTACAATCAATTTTCCATAATGTTGACTCTCACCTGTCTCTGTACATAGTCAATAGCACGGCTGGCAGCATCAGGGTTTGTCCCACTGTATGCGTCATACACTTTCTGAATGCTGTGATCAACTTCATCCTCCACCTATAAAGCAAACATTAACACACTTTCAAACTACTGGTGTAAGTAGTACAGCTCAGGGTACCAGTGTCCCTTTTTGGCTCTATACTGAGTAAACCTAGACAACATCCTATTAGTTGAGTTTTAATTACTGTGGTTTTCAGATTACTGTATTTTGGAGAAATGACTTCTTTTGGCATTATGTTTGTTTGTATTTTGCACAGACACTAATTTAATGCTAATGGTTAAGAGCTACAATTAAGTATACGATGGACAGAAAGTGAGGATTTGGGGTCTTAAGCTGCTCTAGGATACCTCTACAAATTTATAAAATGTAAATTTATGAAATACTACAGGGCTGTGCCCCCTGCTTGCTACGTTCGCCAGCCACCCTCTCCCTGGCCACTTTCACTAGTCCTTATCCCAGAGCTCCATGGCCCACAGCCCACCCCCAATCCATCCTCCATCCCTATCCCCACCTCTATCCTCCATCCCCCTGCCTCTATTACTACATTCACCATTCTTCCCTAACCACTTCCCACCCCACACCGCCCTTCCCCCACCTCCATTCCTAAACCCACCTATCCTCCCCCTCCTCACTCCACACTGCCTATCCCTACCCCCACTTCCTTCCTCCATTCCTACACCCCCATCCTCCCTATCCCCTCCCCCTCCACACCACCACACTGCCCACCCCTTCCTATTGCTATACCCTCCTCATCTCTGCCAACCCCCCCACCACACCACCCATCCCCACAAACACCCTAACCACCGTCGCCTCCCCCCCCCCCACATTAGTTGAGCTGCGCCCCCTCCCCACCTCAGGAGCACCATCAGGCCAGGCAGCACAGCTGGAGTCACAGCTCGCCCCCAGCCCAGCCTTTCCGAACAGGCCTTTGCTCCATGGTGAGTCCAGGGAGCCTGGAGCACAGAGCATCCACTCTGGAGAGCTAGGGAAGTGGCTGGGTTGCAGTGTAAATGCACTGTCCCCAAAGGGCCAAGTAAGAGGTGTGACCAAGACCTGCCCAGTCACAGCGGGCCTGGGAGAGCACGCCTGAGATAGGGGCCTGACCCTGGGTCATTGGTACACACCGGAGCCGCTTGCTCGGGAGGGGGGAGGGAAAGACCTGCAGCACGGCCCCCCCAAGTGCCATGGCCAGGCCTGGGCCGCAGAAGAAAGCCGCGCAGCTGGCCGGGCAGGCTGGGGGCGGGGCCCAGAGGCAGGCAGATGCTGCTCCAGGGCATGCGGGGATGGAGCTGCTGTCCCAGCCCACATTTCATGAAGGCTGGTCAGAAGAAAAGCCTGCTAATGATAGCATGGAGAGAGGTTGGGGGGAGGAGGGGTAGGATTCAGCTCAGGATAGCCAACTTTCATCTCTTTCAACTCTGCCTCTTTTCCAGCTCCTTTTACCCTGTATAGCACCAGTGCTTCCACACTGACTGAAGAGCTGGCAGGGGTGTTTGGGAGGAAGCCCTCAAAGATTAAATCTGTTTTGGGATTTGCTAAAATAGTAATCAAATCCTCTTCCCAGTAGGATCAGACACACAGCATCACTCTGCTGTCCAGGCCACCAACTCTTCACAGGAGAAGCTGGTGACAGCACACTGCAGACATTGCTTACTGGGAGAGGAATAGTTACCAGCCCCACTGCAGATGACCAACACTGCTAATGACACTTTAGAAATGGGAACGATTGAGCAACCATCACTTGTTCCCTTTTGAAAAAGCTGGTTGTTTATTTTTGGAAAAAAAAAAATCTCCCTGGAGTGCAGAATGAAGAAATCAGTATTTAAAGTAGCAACTGCATGTGACAGCGACACACTGTAATCAATGGTAATCTATACTAACTGAATGGAAGAGCTATTAACTTTTGCATTATGTGAAGCAATTACTACTATTCTAGAGACACCAAGAACTGATTAAACATGTAGTTGTCAACTAGATGGGTTATAATTTATAATCAAAAAAAGTAAACAATGGATACTGAAATGAATTTTGATGCGAGTCAGTTTTGGAATGACCAAGAGGCATATCTAAACTTGATTTGTTACTTGACCTTAGAGTTCATTTAATCAGTTTTACACTGAAATAAAGAGAATGTCCATGCACAAATGTGCTCCCAAAATACCTCATTTCATCCCTTGTACTTTGGGGCATACGTGTATGAGGTGAGCTGCATGGGGTCAGGGGTTTAGTGCAGATGGCAGAAGTCTTGACCGCCAACTGACTGAATTTTTGAAATCATATGCCTATGCCAGAGGTGAAGAAAGACTCCATTATAGGGATTTAAAATCCTTTTTAATTGGTTAACTAGTTAAATGTTATGGTTAACTGATTAAAAGGGGGCAGGGCAGCCAGGGCCTGGTCCAGTGCAGCCAGGCTGGAGTGCCCCCAGCCTGTGGCATGCCTGGGCCGAGCCTACCACTGACAGGGGCTGCTCCAGCCAGGTTGTAGCGCCCCCTTCTCTCCATGGCCAGTGGGGAGTTGCTCTAGTCCCCACCAGTTAACTGGAAATTCGTGACAAGGCAATTCTGATACCAGTTGCTTAAACCATTTCACTCTCTTGTTCTGAATACAAGATGTACACAGCTCTGGTTTTTGTTGACAGTAGGCATGTAATAGTGTAGCTGAACACCACCACCACACATTCCCCCCACATCCCCACCTCGCCAGTAAATTTTTTTTTTTTTTTTTTTTTTTAGCAGGCTGGCCAGCAGCCTGGCTCAGTTCCAGAGCTCAGACCCTCCTGAAGAGGCTCTATATCAGAGACAGCAGCACACAGTGGCAGGCGGCTGGCCTGCGAGGAGACCTGTTTTTTTAAACTGGCTCCCCTTGTGGACCAGCTCCCACCTGGTATGCTGCACTGCTGCCTCTCAGGCAGTGTCTACACTGAGTTTTTGTGGCAGAAAATATGCTAGCGGGACTCATTAGCATAAATCACAATCTCATTAGCATATTTTCTGCCCTTTTTGCGCAAGGGGTTTTTGCGCAAAAAGAAGCAGTGTAGCCACTTCCATTTTGCACAAAAGCCCTGATTTGCACAAGATCCTTATGCCTCTCCAGGCTAATGAGTCCCTCATTAGCATATTTTCTGCCACAAAAAACTCGTAGTGCAGACAAAGCCTCAGAGAAGCAGCAGTGCAGAGTGGCAGAGGGCTTCCCTAGGAGTGGGGCCAGTCCCTCTGGCTGCCAGCCCACTCCTGGGGACTACAGAAGAGTCGACTAACCAATAAGAATTCATAAGGTTAATTGATTATTCAATTAACCAATACTTAACATCAGCCAGGAGAAGTTAATCAGCAATGATCAGGTGTCTATGTCGATACTTCAAGATCCTTCAGCAGTAGAGGGTAGTTTGGGGCAAATTCTTTTCTACCAGAGACCTAGGTTCTATTTTGGTGCCCTTTCTGTCCAGAGTCATGAGAGAAATATTTGGCTTCCGGGGTCATAAAGAGGCAGCAAAAAGGGAAGTCTGACCTTCATTTTCATCTGATGTGAACGACTTGGGTTTTCTTTTTCCAGTTTTGGAAGAGAATGAGCTGGTTGAGGCTCAACCGGCTTGAGCATAGAAATCCCTAACTGTGACCTTTAGACTAGAGTACTGCATTGTACTCTGTCTGGAACTGATTACTGCTGGAATTTGAAAAATTAGTCAATTCACATTTTCAGATGTATACAAAGGAAGTGTGACGGTGTTGTAACTGGGGTGGGGGGGAAATCTTAACCCAAACGGGGGCTGTTGGGAGTGGGATGCTGCAAAGCCAGGTACCTTCCCCTGCTAAAGGAAGCGACATAGCTACCGCCCCAGACCTTCCTGCAGATGCACAAGGTACCCAGAGGTGCGGCTGATATCCCCTCACCTCTGAGAGCAGCTGTGCAGGGGAGGAGAAGGATGGGACCTAACTATGGGATGTAAAATCCCAGTTAATCAGTTAATCTGTTAAATTTAGGTCAAACCAACATTTAACTGGTTAAGTGGGATTTGAGCTGAGGACCACGCCAGCATGGCCGGAGCAGCCCTGAGCCCCATACTGCTCCAGCCCCTACTGGTTACCAGTTAAACAGAATTGGTACCCCTTAAAAAGGTGATATTTACTGGTTAAACTTCTACATCCCTAATCCTTACCGAGCCTGGGGACTGGAGGCCATCGAGCAGTGGGAGCCCGGGGCTGGGGCACTGCTCCAATAGCTAGATTTCACAGGGAAGTGCTTATTTCAGTGGTCCGTGACATTTCACAGCTGTGAATTTGGTAGGGTCCTACCTATAGGATTTAAATTCTGGTTACTTGAGCAGCCACCTCTACTCCCACTATGTTTAATAGAATCTACATTTAAAACATCCCTACACTGAAACTGTCTACTGTGAAACTCACTATTCTCAGTGCTTCAACAGTGCTAAGTCAGCAGACCTTGGGACACAGGCCAAGCTGGTCATTTCTTTGTTCAGCTTCTTCCTTAGGCAAGACTGTTTCAGGGAAGTTTCCTTTCGCAAAGGAACAAGTGAAAAAGACATGTTTATGTTCTATATGCTCTCAGGGCACACTAACAAAAATGAAAAGCAGTGGAAGAAAATGCCAAGTTCAGCACCTGCCTACTTCAGCTACAGCAAGAGAAGGCCAAGATAAGGTGAAGGCTGTTCAGATGCCACACTCAATTAAGATCAAGTTACAAAAGCGTTACTATTTTATCATTCTATGTGTCTGATATGCCATACCCGGAAGTGCCAGTTTCTACTAACATATAGCACTTACAAAGCATTTTACATCCACATCTCGCATTAAGCTGAAGACTGCTAATGTTACTCCCATTCTACAGATGAGAAAGTAAGACTTTCTGCAGACTGCGCAATGGAATCAGGCAGAGCCAGGATTAGTATTTAAAAGTTCCCAGACTTACAGTCCTATGCTCTTTCCATTACGGCATGTCATTTCTAATTACTAGGACAAAATGGAATATTTGCTTTTATAACTGTGGCATTACTGTAATTTGTTTTCTATTATATCTGCCAATCAGTAACAAATAAAGGGTCTAGATCTGATGTCTTGTGTTGGTGTAGAAAGAACTAAATATATAGCTGGATTAAGTACCTAGTCCATTTGGACTGCTTACTTTATAACTACACCTTAAACCAGGGGTGGGCAATAATTTTTGAAGTGGCCCTGGGCTGTCCCAGAAGGAGCAGGGCCAGAATGCTTATGGGCTTCCCCACCCCCAGACCACAGAATTATAGAGTTGGAAGAGACCTCAGGAGGTCATCAAGTCCAGCCCTCTGCCCAAGACAGGACCAATCCCAACTAATTGGTATGGGGGTGGGGGTGGGGGAGTCCCTTTGCCTCCCCCCCTTCCCACTAGGCACCCATGCCCCTGAGAGGGCAGGAAGAGGCTTCACACACTCTCCCACCCCCAGGCCAATTGGCCTGGGGAACATGCAAAGCCTCCTCCCGCCCTACCCCCACCCTGCGAGTAGCACGGGACACTTCAAAGTGCCACGCGCTGCTCTCAGGATGGAAGACGACATCATGCACTCCCCCGCTCCCAAGTCCTGATTGCGAAGCTTCCCTCGCCTTGCTCCTGCCCTGCACGAGTGCACGGCACTTTGAAGTGCTGTGCGCTCCTCACAGGGCAGGGGGGAGGAAACTTCGCACAACCCCCTGCCCCCAGGCCAATCAGGAGTTGGGGGCAGGATAGCACATGACATCTCCTCCTGCCCTGTGAGCAGCACGCAGCACTTCAAAGGGCTCTAATTGGCCTGGGGGCAGGGGAGCAGCAGGGCCTCCGTAGGCCGGATAAGGCCCGTGGACATCCTTTTTGCCCACCCCTGCCTTAAAGAGTAACTAAAAAAAAAAAAAAAAAAAATCAAGATATTAAGTTAGGGTAAGCATTGATTCACAACCCACCCAAATGTAGTGCAACTTATGCTGCACATTGATTCAAAGCGTTTTTAAAAACAGACTAGAATACTTGGCAAATGGAGACATGCTAATTATGGCATGAACCTGTTTGTGTATCTGTTTTCCATCTCACTCATCACTGACAAAACCCTGCTAAACATCAGGCTGAATTGGTATATAAATTATATCCACACTTTGAAAAAAAAAAAAAAAATGTGTAGCCCTATACAGCCAGAATACAATTAAATAGCGAGTTACCAGTGTTTCCCCCTAAAAATCAGCCATCTTTTATCAAAGTTCAGTACCCCATAACTATATTAAAGTTACTTACTGCCAGACCTCTGAAGTAGTCTGTTTCAATGTTTTTTTCCCCGCCTTTGCTATTATTTAAGCCTGCAACTTTCTTTGATCTTATACAATGTACAGAATCAAAACATCTTCACAATACTCAATAGCAGTTTTAGAAAATCCCAAATATAACAATACCTGCAGTATATAAGGTTGTTTTTCCACCAGTTTGGTCACAACCTACAACAAAATATTTACTGGACTTCAAAAAGTTTTTATTACCTTTGCTCTGTAGATGTATCCTAGAACTACCACCACGACTTCAGTGATGAAAACCAAGAGGAGGATGATCACAAACTGTTAAATATAATCCAAAATATTTAGATCATATGTAGCTTTGCTCACACACTTTTGAGAACTTAAATTCTTCCTTTCGGGTTTATAATTCTTGCCATACAAAGTACTAACTTGTAATGTAATTTATAGAAATTGCATTTCAAAGAACCAAAGTTCAGACAAATTCATTTAAGTAACTGAGTGCTCATGGCTTCAGCACACAACAAAATAATCAGAAAATGCCAACAAAAGTTCAGGCAAATATTGTCCATTTGGAGGACAGCATCATGTTGGTGTACTGCAGCCATGTATTTCTCCACTGTAGCAGCTTTAGGAGAACCAAGTCTACTGTGAAAGAAAGTTATAGTGAGACAAGGAAACCAAGTTAGAGTTTCCATATTGAAGGGCCCATGAGATCTAATCTGAACTCCTATATATCACCCACAACCTCCGATGAAATCGAACCAAAATATTCAAATCCACAGAAGGCTTATCTATTATGGTGACAATTTTATAAACACATTAGTAACCTATATATTTTTTAGGGTTACTCAAATATACGTTAAGGTAGCAAACAGGAACACCAGAAACTAAAGTACTAAAGTACAACTTGGGCAACCCAGTCCCAATTCACCACAAGAAAAAAAAAAAAAATCACTTAATTACAACAAAATACTTGTAGTTAAATTCCATCAACAGTGCCATCCACATAATTTTAGTTTAGATGTCCGCAGTCTTAAACACAAATGTGTTTCAAAATAATTATTTTCATAAATTGAATACAAACATACCAACCAAGTTCACAGTGATAACCTTTCTGCTTTAAGCTGATTATTCAGAAACAGGACATTGGAAGGACGCTATATAAAAAGGTATCAGTACCAAAAGGCTGATTTAATATGTCCCCCCCCCCAAAAAAAAAACCACACACATTTTAGGATAAAATATTAAGCTTGTAAAAGATTGTAAGACTATATAGCTAATAAACCTAAACTTATGTCAGTTTCCAATTTACACACTTTCATTAAGACTCTGTTCATTCAAAAGAAACACTAAAGTGAAATATGCATCAGAATAGGTTATAAAGCCCCAAAAGCTCACGTGAAACAGCAACTTACAGAGGCAAGTCCACAGCGACTTTCACGGATTGTGGCACAGCACCCAATAAGCCCAATAATAAAGAGAAGTGTCCCCACAGCTATGATAACAACTGCTGGAATAAGCGTATAGACATCTTCAAAGAAGTGATCATAGTCGTCATATGTTATGAAGACATAGGCTCCCACATAGCACAGAATGCCTGCTGCAGCCTGCAAAAAAAGATTAGGATGATCAAATTCTACATAAATCCCAAGTTATAATTTCATAATGAGTACTTTAGCAACCATTTCTAATGTCAATAAAACAGCTCTTCTACAGGACCACAGCCATAAATACTTACCCAGTGACTGAGGAAGTACTGGCTATGTCTAGACTAGAGAAAGCAGAGGTTAGTGGATACTTAACTCCAATTTTACACATAGTCTAAGCCTCTCAGATTGGAGTTCAAATTTTCACCTAGATTCACCAGACTCACCTGCATCCTAACTAGATAAAACACTTGAGTCAGTTCACCTTAACCTAACCTCCAAAGCCTTAAATATGGGAAAAAGAGAGGTTATGTTGTGAACACTGCACTCCTGTGTTCCTCCTTCCCAAACATGTCTTTTATGAAACCCATGTAACAAGCTTTCAGTTTAAAAAAAAAAGTAATATTAACTCCAGTTCAAATAAAGTTTCTCACTATGAATAGTATACAAGCACTGTGGTGCACATCTATAGAATTCATATGGTGAAATTTCAACTTCAAAGGAACCAGTCTCAGAAACATTGTATGAACTAGCCAGTTTCTGCACAGAGGTAAAATGTTACCTCTACTGTTGTAACTTACTAGCAGATTAATGTTAACGATCTAATTTTGAAAATCCTATTGCACCCTCGGATGCATACACATCATTCTTATACTGCAAGTCAGAAAGCAGAAGGACTCCCACTGACCTCAATGGAAGTACACTTTCAAGATCACAGGCTGAGTCCATGAGATAATGGATTATATACAAGGAGCAGCAAACACCTCCACCACTGTATTCCTTTTACTAGTTCTACAACAAACCCGCTGTCCTCTCTTCACATCCCTCTAGCACCATGGCAACATCTAGGACACTCAAGGTAAATTTGGCATGGAACAGCTTAAATGGGAGAACTATGCCAACTAAAATAATGGATGCTGTGTACTCAGTTATAATATTCCATCTGTTCAGATGTTTGACAGTCTAACACACTAAAGCCAAGTGAAATTAATAGCCCCTGTCTCCTTGTTTATTAGTATGCTGCCATAGAACATTTTAGGTTATTCAAACTGGTTTTACAGAGTCATCACATGAACCTAAATATTATTTATCTAATCTTGAGTTAATATGCATCAAGACAGTTCACCACAGAGACTTTGGTGAGCTAGCAACATAAAACTATTCCTGAAGTGAGCTCAGACTCACAATATGTTAGTTTTCCCCATGGTTTTAAACTTTTATTAAAGTATACAGCAGGGCTGCCAACCCCCCCGCAAAAAAAAAAAAAAAAAAAAAAAACAGTTGGGGGTCACACACAAGTGAGAAGCAAAGAAAAAAAAAAGAGCACGAACAAAAACCAAAACAAAGCCCCCAGCTAAGAAGGTGAAAGACGCTCCCCACATTCCCCTCACACACCAGAGCCTAGGGAGATTTTGCATGCTCCAGCCCATGGTGAGACAGTAGAAGGACTGGAGTGCAAGCATGGGCTCCCCTGAGACTTGAAGGCAGGGTCCAGGCAAACTGGGGGCTGCATCCAGACTCTGAGCCTTAGGTTCTCCATCCCTGGTATACAATCTGATGATAGTCTGTACACATAAGGTCACGTGCAGTGTAGAGGTGCTATACAGTTTAGCTGCAGATGCATTTTAATGTTACTGCATATTTGTATTACTATAGGCCTTAGGGGGGCTCACTGCATTAAGAACAATATGAATGGAGTTCAGTCCCTGCCTTGGAAGGTTTACAAGCTAAACACAAGGAGTATGGGGAAGGATCTAATATCCAAGCAGTCTGAATGTAAAAGGCAAACATTGTTATTTAGAAAAAAAAAATCTGGAACTTAAGGAAGGGAAGATGTTTGGAAGATATTAAATGAACAGAAAAGGAAGACAAGATGTTAAATGGTGCAGTAAATATGGTAAGATATGAACTGGGATAATGTTATACTTATCCCAATACTGACTTATTTTAAGTCACGAGCTGTGTCTAGATTGCAAGCTTCTTTCGGAAGACACTTTTCCAGAAGAGATCTTCCAAAAGAGCATCTATGCAGCAAAAACGCATCAAAAAAGCGATCTGCTTTTTCTAAAGATAGTGTCCACATTAAATGGACGCTCTCTCGCATTTAAGCTGTGATTACTACGGACAGAGTGGCCACCAGGGCACGTGTACTTTTTCCTCATCTTCTGAAAGAACTCCCTCTTCCCTGTCCCCACACACCTTTTTCTGAAAGAGCTCTTTCTGCAAAAGGCTTCTTCCTCGTAGAAAGAGGTTTACCAGTGTTGGAAAAACCCATCTGTTCTTTTGATTTTTTTCCAAAAGAACGTGATTGCAGAGTTTTTTTTTGTAAAATTGGTAGTTTTTCTGAAAAACTTCACTCTACGTCTACACTGCAGTGTAGACATATCCCCAGATCAATGCCTAAAAAAGGCATTGCTCATCTAAAGTGTTAGTGACTATATTAGCCTTGACCTGTGAGCATGTCAGCTGGTAAATGCTACAAATTTTGGCTGTGTATAATTTATTTTACACTTTGATGATGTAGGACAGATTATTCTCTCCTCTCCTTAACATTTCCTATCATTTGACCAGGATGAATCTTTACTATCAGAACAAGTTGTGTGTCAGCTGAATTTCCTCTTGATACAAAGTTTCAGAAGCTATTTGAGAACTATGCTTCTGCTGTCATAAGCAGGTACTATCCCAATATAGAAAAAACAGTCATGGGGGGCGGGGGGAGGAAGAGAAGAAAAAGAATAGTCATTTTCACATTACAGTGTTCTTGAATGTACAATATGGGACCCAAACAACTTCTGACTTTTCTGTGAATAGGAGCCACAAAAATGATAAAGAAGTACAAATGTTACCAGTAGGTTATTCAAAGTATTTCAATTTTACAGAGCTGACGAGATAAAAATGAGCTAAGGAATTTCAGGTTTACATCTGCCTGTCTTCTCCTACTAACTTTGGTTTTACAAATCATAGAAATGTTGTGCTAGAAGGGATCACAAGAGGTCATCAAGTCCAATCCTGTGTTGACACAGGACCAAGTAAACCTTAAAACACATGCAACAGGTATTTAGTGGTTTTTAAGAATAGGCTGCAGAATTATGGGGATCCCACAATCACCCTTAGGATCCTATTCCAGAACTTATATACCCTTATATTTTATCATTGTCCCGGATATCTAACTTACAATTGCCTTTGTCACAGATGAAGGGCTTTACCATCTTGCCTTCCTTTCAATGGACATGGAGAACAATTTATCACTGTCCTCTTCATAACAACTATTAACATATCTGAAGACATTTGAACTATGTTTAGAACAACTTAAAAAGCAGTTTCCTCTCTCCCTTGTCAAAAGCACATAAAAATCAGTCTATTTTGCCTGCCAGATTTTCACGTAAATAACATTTACCATAATAGAAAGACTAGGAGTGAAAGCTACTGCTGAATTAACAAGTTAAACACAGAAAATTCAACTACACATTCAGACTGTTTCTTGTTTGTTTTTTACATTCAGAGTATGTGATTCAGGCACTCCCTAATTCTAAGCATGGTTCTATAGGTGGCTCACCTTATCAGTATTTCACTTCTATTTTATAGATAGAGATGAGGCAGAGAAGTAATGGGAATCTCAAAACCTCTTCCAATTAGTCATCTAATAAGTTCCAATTTGTCCACAGGGAATACACAGAATGAGCTGGAAGAGACCTCAGGAGATCATCAAGTCCAGCCCCCTACCCAAGGCAGGACCAATCCCAACTAAATCAACCCAGCCAGGGCTTTATCAAGCCAAGACTTAAAAACCTCTAGGGATGGAGATTCCACCACCACCCTAGGTAACCCATTCCAGTACTTCACCACCCTCCTAGTGAAATAGTTTTTCCTAATGTCCAACCTAGACCTCTGCCAGATAAGGTACTCTATAGATATTAAGACAAATAAAAAAAAAAAAAAATCAGCTAGGAGCAAAAACACAAAAATGAAGCATTGTAACACAGATATGTTTAATGGCTTATTGCAGTCAAAGTTAGGTATTCAGCACATAGAAAAGATGAACTAGAAACACTAATATGCTAGCATTTTATGCTATGGAACAGAATGGAACAATGCAGACATGCACATTTGGGATACAAAGCGAAGAACCAAAGGAGCCCAAGGAACAATGGGATTACATTGTGTTGCCTAGCAATGAAACATCTGAATGTGCCAGTGATGTCATCCCCCACTTCAAAGAATTAAGATGCTTGTCGGGAATGTGGTATTTGGCAAGGTGGCAGAGGGAAAAAAAAAATCTGCAGCTGTCACCAGATATGAAGAGCGCAAAGGAAGACTGAAATCAGCACCATTTGTGAGCCTCTTTGTTCTTCTCTGTAGTGTTTTGAGTGAAATTTTAAAGTGGCTTCTCTCCCCTCCCCCCACCCAAGAAAACACAGTTCGCAGGAGTAGGGATGTGAACGATTAGTCAGGTAGTCAACTAGTCGTTCCGCCCCCCCCCCCCCCCCGAAAGAGACAGCAAGGGAGATGGGGGAGAGGAGTCTCCAGGATGCAAGTGGTAGCGCTGCATAGAGCACAGTCAGCAGGGGAGTCCACACAGCACTGCCACTTTGAAATGCCACGGGGAGCACGGGGCCGGTGGGCCCGTGCTCCCTGCAGCACTTTCATCTTTGAAGTGTAGCTACTGCCCTGATTAGGGCAGTAGTCTCCAACCTTTTTAACCACAAGATCACTTTTTTAATTTAAGTACAATGTAAGATCAACCTCAAACCCAAATACCCTTGCCCAGCTTCCATCCCCCCTTCTGAGGCCCTGTCCCTACTCCACCCCTTCTCCAAAGCCTTACCCTGCTCACTCCATCCCCCTTCCTTCCCGAATCTCATTCACTTTCACCAGCCTGGGGTAGGGGGTTGGGGTGCAGGCTCTGGTCTTGGGCCAAGGTGGTTGGAGTGTGGGGCTATGTGTAGACTGTAGGCTTCTTTTGGAAGAAACTTTCCCAGAAGAGATATTCAAAAAAAAACCCCCAAAACTTCTGAAAGAGAGCATCTACACAGCAAAAGCACATTGAAAAAGCAATCTGCTTTTTCAAAAGATAGCGTCGAAATAGCTATTCCAAATGTGGCGTTCTTCCTCGTGGAATGAGGTTTACCAAATTCGAAATAAGCGCTCCGCTATTTTGAAATAGCAGTTTGGCTGCGTAGACACTAGTAAAGTTATTTCAAAATAACTCTGCTGTGTAGACATACCCATGGGGATTAAGATATTCCTCTTATTTTTACCATTGTACCAGGGATGTTAAATATCAGTTCACTGAATAGTTGATTAACCTCATGAATTCTTACTGGTTACTCGACCACTCTATAGTCCCCAGGGGTGGGGCCAGCAGCCAGTGCACTCGGGCCCCACTCCCAAGGAGCCCCCTGCCACTCCACACTGCTGCCTCTATATCAGAGGCAGCAGCATAGGGTGCCAGGTGGGAGCTGGTGTACAAGGGGAACCAGTTTAAAAACTAGCTCCCCATTACCCAGCAGCCCCTGTCCGGGGGTGGGGTGAGGGGGAGGACTGAGCTCCCAGACCAGGCATGAGCCGGAACTGATCCAGGCTGTCTGCCCGCCTGGCTCCTAATACACTTAAAATGCAGAGCCGCAGCAGGTGTAGGTCCCAGACCCAGTGCAAGCCAGGAATGAGCCAGGCTGCTAAAAAATTTACAGGGTGGGGGGGGGGGAAGGAAGGGGGAAATGTGTGTACTCTATGGTATTAACGTATAAGCTTTTGCTTATCAGTTAAATCAGAGTACAGGAAACCCCCGAGTTGTGACTGCCCGAGTTGTGACCCTCCCGCACTTCCACATTTTAAAAAATAGTTGTAAGGGGCTAAAAAACCCCAACTTACGTCCTCGGCCCGCATTTACGATGGCGCACGGCACCTATCGTCAATGAGGGTTCAAGTTACGACGCCCCTGACTTGCAACACTTCCCTAGGAACCAATCACGTCGCAAGTTGGGGGTCACCTGTACACTATTACATCCCTAATTTGTACACACTAAGTTGAGGCTTATTCGCAAGCTTTTCTGAACAAACTGTTTGAAGTGTAAGATCTGATAGCCTAATAACCCTTCATAGTCTGTATGCTTTGAAAGATTGTTAGAGTGACTGTTATATCTTACACTGAAAGTTTGTTTAGAAGAGCTTGTTAACAAGTGGTAGAAATTGTTTCTGTATAAAGTAGTAACAATTTGCATGACTTTTAGACTTCTAAAACAATTAAAAGCAATGTAACCGGTATATATGTTGCATGCCACGTCATGGTAACCACAATTGACACCGCCATTTAGAACGAAGACTGCATTAGTTCAGCCTTATGTTTACACAGAGAATAAGATTCATTTGAACATCTATTGTACATTTTGAAGAGTTTGTTTGTGGATTTGTTTGTGCAAAATAAAGGCATACTTTGTGATTACTTACAGATACCAAATTTTGCATAAACAATCCTGCCATCTAAATTAGCTGCATGCACTACTTTTTACACTGGAATATGCTGGGTGAAAGGTTTAAATAATTATTTTTGTTTTTCAATTTGAAAAAATGACTAATGATTCGAGTTCATAAAAATATTTGCTAACAAAATTAAAATTGAGTCACCTATTCAACTGTCATTTTAGTGCAAAGAACTTTTTTACCGTTACAAATCAAAAAATAACTGAATTTAGTTATGGAACGAGTAATGGAAGCTTTACGAGTTTCTGAATGAAATCTACTATGTATCGTAATTCAATAAAGTGAATAATATTTGATGTTGAAATCTTACAAATTTAAAAGTTTACTTCCCTTTTTCAAGCACATTAATATAAGATTCTATTACATACATATACATACATACATACACATATTTAATTTATTGAATTTTTTAATACGTGTAATCTACGCAGAATGACTTTGCCCAGTCAATGACGGGCCTCACCTGCTAGTAGCATTATATATACACACACACACCCACCAAGTAACACTGCTTCCTGTAATCAGAGAATCATTAGGCTGAAAGTTTCAAATACATAAAGAGTCCTATCACCCTCATTCTTTTGGTATTCATAGAATCATAGGGAAGGAGGGAGTGGGGGAAAGGGTAGGGAAGGGTTATAACTTGACCTAATCCTCCATTGTTTCCAGATACCTTGCACTGCACAAGAACAATGAAGATTCTTCCATGCAGTAAAGTGTTCCTTTGCTGGATAAAATATTTCAAATTTGATGCACTATTCAGTGATAGCACATTTACCCTTCTCACTTGTTTTTGCTGCTACTGGCTATAAACTGTTTAAAAATACATTATGAAAATAAATAATGTAACAACATTCAGGAGTGGAAACATTTAAGGCCCTAATCTTGCAACTATTTAATCATGTTTTTTAAATGAGTTCAGTGGGACCTACTAGTGGGTTTAAAGTTAAGTATTTGTCTTCCCAATCAGACTACATGTGTTGCCAGAATATTTGTCTCAAAATAAATGATATAATTCAAACATGCCATATCAGTTTCAAGAGGGCAGCTTTTAAAAAAAAAAAACCCCATCAGCTATAAAACATGTTTAAGCTATTCACGTGTAGGTTTCCAGAAAATACACTTTCTCCTCCCACCAAAAGGGCCTGCTGATTTTCACTTTAACAGCTCCAGCAGCAGAAATTAAGCCATTTTCACAGCAAGAGATGACAAGTGGGTCCAGGAGCAAGACTTCAGCTGAATGATTCCCATTGGATAGCCCAGTAGCTCATCTATGCTCTGAATGGCACTTGAGAATTACTTCTGATTTTAACTTACAAAGAGAAATGGAGACAATTCTCCAGCTACCACCACAGAAGATGATTTCAGTCAGCTAATTTAGTCACGTGCAAGATTAGCCTTTCCTTGTTTAGCTCACTTTTCATAAGACACCCTGAATTGTTTTTGTTAAGAAAAGAAGGTAGGGACAATCTCCTTTTAAGGACAGTATATAAGATTTTGCACTATACTCCACATGTCCAAGCTTCTTCTGTGGTATTAGAATGATTTAATATCATTGTTTAATTTTAACTATTTTGAGCTGGGTGTTCAGAGACTTTGCAGAACTGTTCTCATGACTTTCACCTAACAAAATAAAATTTACACAAAATTAAGCTAAATGACATACTCTCTCAATATGCTTCTTAACACTACTACTATTGTGACTAAAGCCAAATCTACTCTGCTTTATGTCAGCAAAAATGTGTCACTCAGGGGTGTGGAAAAAACCCACCCCCCGGAGCAATATAAAAATTCCACTGGAATAAGCACTCATATACACAGCACCATGTTGGAGGGAGACACTCTTCAGCCAACATAGCTATCACCACTCACTTAGAAAAATCACCTAAACAAGTGGCAGTAACAAAGAACTGCATCTAATAACCTCCCTAGGTCCCTGCAAGTCATAGGATTCTCTCACTCCCATCAACATAGAGCAGTGGTCCCCAACCTTTTGGGGCTGCCGGGTGCCCGGGGGCGGGGCTGCACGTGAACCGCACGTCCAGGGCGGGGCCACGCATGCGCCATGCGCCCGGGGCACAAGAATGGCTTGGGCCAGCCCAGATCACTCGGCAGGCGCACATAAGTGCCCCGGCGTGCGCCATGGCACCCCCGGGCACCGTGTTGGGAACCACTGACAAAGCATCTAACCAAGCAATTTTATAGTAGCACAGCTATATTACTACAGCTGTACCAGAGTAAGCTTGCTTTTGTAGACAATGCCTGAGATCATGCAATACTGTAATAATTAAAAAACCCTACTTTTGCCATTACTGCAGCAGTGGCAGAATTGTCACAGTGAAAAAATAGATGCTGAGAATGTTCTACTTCTACTGACACCCAAGAAAGGTATACAATAGACAGCTGAAGAGAAAGCAAAAAGGAACAAAGTGCTATTATAAACTGATCTGGCAGCATGAACTTCTCAAACATTTCTCTTAAAGATTAGTCTCCTCTCCTTACAGAAAACTGGATTGATGTGGATTGGAGGTTTTCACCATATAAGAATTAAGTAGCACGTTTCATTGTCTTAGAAGGTACCAGGAAGGGGCTTTTTTTGCTCTGACCTCATTAGTTATTGATTTACGTAAGCCACTTATCTGCCTAAGCTCCTATTATAATATATATCTATCTTCTCCAGATTTTTAACCTCCCCAGTAAATTTGTTCTCCCCCCTGGCATTAGAAATATATTAAAACAAATATTTTTGGTAAAATTGTTACTCAAATATCATTTGAGTAAACACATCCTTCTATTCTGAAATTTCCATTTATAGGTACTTAGTCTTAATATCTTCTTCATTTCCTGACCTACTCAAACAAATAGGAAGCTACCCAAGTAATCTTGGAACTCATGATCAGAGTTTATCACAGGGGTGGACAAAATACAGCCTGCGGGTTGGATTCAGCTTGACACACATTCAGATTTGGCCTACCACGATATTCTCAGTTGCCAGTGTCCTGTGGCCTAGCGGGACCCTTAGGCAGGCTCCCTGCCTGCCACAACCCCACATGTTGCTCAAAACAGCAAGCAGCTGGGTCCAGCATGTGTGCATCTACGTGGCACATATTCCTTATGCAGGGGGAGGCCTCCGTGTGCTAACCCTGCCCCAAGCACAATCCTTCTAACTCCCATTGGCTGCCTATGCAGTGCTTGCTACACGTGGAGACCCACTGCCTCCTTCTCCCTCCCCTAAAGGGTGCGCCATGCAGAGACGCACATGCTGGCCCCAGTAGCTGGCCACTTGGAGCAGCGCAGCAGCCAGGGAGCCTGCCCAAGGGTCCCTCTGGGCCACTGGCTGAGAGTCACTTAAGGTAAGCCCCTAGTACTTCACCTCCTGTTCTAAGTCACAACCCAAACTCTGTACCCCCTTCTGGAGGTCAGAATCCTCTCCTATACCCAAACTCTTTCCTGGACCCTACCCCTCCTCCTGCCTTGGGTCACACCCCCCTCCCCACCCCATTCACCCAAATTCCCTCCCGGATCTAACACAACCTCTCCTGCACCACAATCCCCCTATTCAGAACTGATCCCACATCCCCCTCCATTAATAGAAAAATACAACCCTTGACCACTTGCCAAATTCTTGTACTGCCCTCACCACATTAAAATTATTGCCTACCCCAGGTTATTGTTTTAAGATCTGGTGTTATCACAACTCAGTTCCTCAGGAGTACAGGATGTTGACAGAGAGCATTACATCAGGCAGTGTTCAAATGTTTGCCTATATTCTCCACATTTACATTGGGGTCATTCCTCAGCTTCCACTTGTTTACATATTGTCATCAATGTTTACTGGCATCAAAGGGGTGCGCACCACACAGATACACACACTGGAGTTCTGTAGGAACCAGAGTCTCCAAAAATCAGCAGCATTTCTTGCAATTTTACTACTGTGTAGCCTTCCCCAGCGGTATTTTGGGGTAGAGGCAAAGCTGTTTCCGCACTTCAGCCTACTGAAGAAAAGAATCCATGCAATGAATGTCTTGGATCATATACCTGTTTTTGTTTTTGCCTTTTTACTAAAGGCTTCATGCTGCCTTACCAACAGTGGTGTAACCCCTTTGAGGCAGGATAGCAACAATCCTAAAAGCTACAACTTTGTATGTTCCTCTATGGTGTCCTTAATTCCAGAATCTTTCCCATTAAGTCAGACTTATAAGTGCATCATTTACTAAATCCAGTCTTAAATACAAGTGAGATTTTAGTATTTCTTTAATCCATTACAATTGTTTAAAATTCTCTAGAAATATTTACTAGTGATATCCTACTGTTTCTTCAAAAGTCTGATGGATGCTGTCTGACTTCAGATGCTCATTTATCTGTACCAGCAAAAAGCTAAATTCCTTACAGCCTGTCTTCATAAATATTTGCCACGTGTCCCTAGATTTTAAAAATGTGCAGTCCTTTGGTTGCACAAGAGAACCTGATGCCATATTGGTGAGATATAAATTTATAATGTAAGGCTTTCTTCCTTCATTACTCATGTTTGTACCAAGATTAATTTCTGGAAAAGAAACGTTACTAAGTGGCAGATCAGTTCAATATCTACTTATCAGTTACAATTTGATTCTCTCAGAAGGGTCAGCCCCTGATATTTCCTTTTATCAGCCCCTGATATTTCCTGTTAATGTTTCCATGAAGGTATTTTTAATTTTTTAAACATGCCTTGTGACTCATCCAAAATATAGATGTTAGAATTAGCAGCTAAAATATTATTTCCATATTAAGATGGAACTAAACTAGCATGATTTAATACCCTAGCTTAATGCATGTTTTCACAGTGGGACCAATTTGAATTTTTGTTCTCCTTGCCAGTGAAGCTCAGGCATATCATGAAATGCCTGGAAAGAAGCATGAAGGCCAGTGACGATGCTGTATGACAGCAGTGCAGATGCCAGGATTAGTGAATATCAGCAACTGGGTATAGATGATCTGGGCCTTTGCTCAGCAGCAATCTTCTACAAAAAAAGGGAATATAGGTTTAGAACTATTACCAGGACAAAATGAAGGAAGAACCCCCAATGTTGGAGAGAGGGAGATAATACAGGCCTCTAGGAAAGAATGAATCTATCAACAAAAATTTTATTCTACAGAATTTTAATAAAAGCACAGTAAAGTTCTTACAATGCCTACTAGGAAACTGTAAGAAAGTAACAGCAGTGTTATTTAATGGGGAATCATTGGTGACTGGAGACAAAAGCAACCTGGTGGGTGAAATTGAGTAACTGGATGAAGAAGTGGGAGTGGATGGAGCAGTTACATGTTAGCAGACTTGATATATTAGATTCTAAGAAAGCATGAAAGATGGGCAGGGGATTTGATAACATAGGGCTGCATGAAAATTAATAGCCCATCTGATTAAGTGTTCATGTTTGTGTTCAGAAAGTGACTTCTTTATTCCAACTATAAGAAACAAAGGATGCTGATGTGTTCAGAAAGTGAGCGACTATTAAATGCTAGCATAACTGAGGTAAGTGCTAGAACAAGATATGGAATAAACTGAAACACTGAAAATAATTTTAGAAGTTAAGTCTTGTCAAGAGTTATAGCAAGATGCAAAAGATTTGTGCTCATCTTAAAGTACATGCTGTTTCTTCAAGAATAAATGAAACTGTTTAATGAAATGGAAGAACAAAACATGGACAGTTTGAGGATACTTCAGTGCTAACTGTCTTCAACATCTAAACATGATATTTTAGGTCCCGGTTTCTGGCCTTACAACAGCTCTTCAAAATCAGCTTAATTCAAAGTCTCTACTCCTGGCAAAACAGAAGAGATCAACTACTGATCAGCCACTAGAACTGAAAGACAAGAGACATGAATTTGGAACAAGTTACAAGTTTCTTTTAAGGAAGTATCATCTTCAATACGGCATTAAGCGAGTAAGAAAAAAAAAACATTAGGGTTACGTCTACACTGCAGGCTTCTTGCGCAAGAACTGTTTTGCGCAAGAGTTCTTGCACAAGAGCGCGTCCACGCTGCCATGTGTTTTTGCGCAAGAGCATCCATGACAGCGTGGATGCTCTCTTGCGCAAGAAAGCTCTGATGGCCATTTTAGCCATAGGGGTTTCTTGCGCAAGAAACCCATTGCCCATCCACACTGCCTTCTTGTGCAAGAGGGCTTATTCCTCATGGGGAGAGGAATAGCTCTTGCACAAGAAGCCCTCTGTTTTGACGCTTTACTGTAAATTTACTTGCACAAGAACGCGCGTGCAGTGTAGACACGCTGCAAGTTTTTGTGCAAGAAGAGCCATTCTTGCGAAAGAAGCCTGCAGTGTAGACATAGCCTAAGTGAACTTTGTTCCGGATGTGTTGTTCTAGACAGATTTTAAGCTCACAGGTCCACTAACAGATACTATAGGTTAACAAAGAAAGACTTATTAAATGAAAACTGGAAGAATGAGCAACAACATTAAACACAAGATAGTTTTCAACATGAAAAATGTCCAAACAAATGCATATACACATTTGTACAAAGAAAAGTAGTTTTAATTATATATCTAAAAAACCAAAGCCACAGAACCCAGTTTCAAGGAGAAGAAGTGACACAACATTGTAGAAACAAGTACAAAGAGGTCTTTGCCCTCCGTTCAGAAGAAAGTGAGAGCATCTCAGGTACAATCATGCTAAATATCTGAAATCATCAACATTGAGGGAGTTCAAGCACCCAATTTAAACTGTATTCAGAAAGTAATAATACTGGAGTGAAGCCACATTATGGAAGTTCAAATTCTTCCTCAATTACTGTGTGCCTGATGACTGAAGACAGGCCCAGCAAACAAAATAACAGACCACCACTAGTCAGAACTACAGTCCCCAATTTAAATCCCTCTCGCGCAGTGGTTCCCAACCTTTTCCAGATGGGGACCCATTTTGAAAATTCAGAAAGACTTGGTGACCCAAAGCAATTCAAAAATGGGGGGAGGAGGGAGAGCAGAGCCACCTGGGGAGACACTTGGTGACCCTTTTGAAATGTAATGGTGACCCATATTTGGGTCCCAACCCATAGAATGGGAAACCCTGCTCTAGCACATCATTAACAATCCGTAACCTATCCTGGAAAATGATCCCTCACTCTCACAGGCCTTGGGGGACAGGCCAATCATAGCCTATAGACAACCCCCTAGCCCAAGGCTGGGCAAAATATTGTCTGCAGGCCAGATCCAGCCTGCAAGAGCCTCAGCCAGCTCTCTGCCGGCCCCATGTCCCTCAGTGAAGCTGGCTGCTGCAGGACCATCTGCATCTCTGAATGCTGAGAGCTCGGGGGAGGGGACAGAGGCTTTTCACACTGCTCCCATCCCTAGTAGCTCCCATTGGCCTGTTTCCAGCCAATAGCAGCTGCCTGTTTGCAGGACAGGCAGCATGTGAAGGGCCCCTCCTCCCTCATCCCGAGGCTCACAGTGTTTGTTTGCAGTGGCAAACATGGCCCCTATAGCTACTGTGAGCAGTACAGGTGCATGAAAGGCAGGGATCCTGGTTAAGAAACCTACTGGGCTGCTCGCTGGAAGCCACCCAGGTAAGGACTCCCAGATACAGCCTGCCTCTGGCACTCCAGACCCTCCCTCTCCCAAACCTCTACCCCATGTAACCCAAACCTTCTGCACCCCTGCTCTATCCCCCATATACCTTCCCAGAGACTGTCCCCTCCAACACCCCTCATCAGGTCACAACCCCCTCCCAGAAACTGCACCCCAATCCGCTGTCCCTGGTCACAGCCCAAATCTCTGCACAGCCCAAATCCTCAGCTCAAATCCTCCTGCACTCCTGCCCCAGGTTACAACCCCCCACCCCCAAACTCTGCACCCTCTTTTGCACTCCTGCCCCAGGTTATGACCCCCTCCTGCTACACTCCTCCCCCAGACCAGAATCCTCTCCTGCACCCATCTCTTCCCCAGACCCTGCAACCAAATCCCCTGTCCCAGGTCACAGTCCAAACCCCTGCACCCGTACCCCAGATCACACCCCCCTCCCAGACCCTGCACACACCTCCTCTTATACCCCACTTCACAATCCCCTCCTTCACCCCAACTCCCTCACAGATTCCACACCCCAATTCCTTACCACAAGCGCCCTTCTGCATCTAACCTCCATCCCAGACCCGCACAACTCCTTCATTAATATAATGGAAAAATGCAGCCCTTGACCACTTACCAAATTCTCAGATTGCCCCCTCCATCAAAAATGATTGCCCACTCCTGCCCTAACCTGAAACAAATTTCCAGCAACCATACAGCACACTATCATCCTCATCCAAGAACCCACCCCTGCAATAAACGCTGGTGCCTACTTTGTCCACACTTCTATACAAGCAACATCCCTGCCAAACTGGACAGTTTCTACAACAAAGGTTTAATAGACATTCAAAATGTTAACACGAAGAAACCTGTTGGGGAACATTTTAACTTGTCCAGGCACTTATTCATGGATCTAAAAGTGACTATGTTATTATAGAGCAATTTAAAAAAAAAAAAAAAAAAAAAAAACCAAACAAACAGCTGGAGAGGAAACTGCAGAACTTGCCTTCACCTGCAAATCTGACAAATTTAATCAAGGTTTGAACAAAGTCATGATCTGGATAGGCCGTTATATTCAATACACTAATGGCATCAAAAACTAAGCATGGGGCACTTACAACCTACTTACAACTTACTATTAGCCTCATTCAGCACAGACACTAATTGACAAGACAGTTTTCATCTCTTTCCCTCCTTTTCTGTTATTTATTTGTACCTCTGGACCCCTTGCTCCATTCATTTGAAGAATGGGGTTGTGCCCACAAAAGCTCTGACACTATGTTTTTTGTAAGTCTATAAGGTGCTACAGGGCCATTAGTTTTTAAATTTTTTTCTGATGACTGAAGGATATTGAAAAAGGGAGAAGTTATGTCTTCCTGCTGAAGCCTAGTAGACACAGTTCTACACTAACACCCAACAGCAGTTTATTGTATTTGTATTAGGAATGGGCTGTGAAGAAAACAGAGATAAAAATATTTTACATAGGATATTTAGAGATGGACTAAATTAATAAAAGCAATCTCAGGAAATTTTAGAACTATTTAGCAGACTACAGGCTGCAACTTACTGCCAAAGGCTTAGTGAAAGTCTGAAGAGACTAACAGAACCAGAACTACATAAAGATGAAAAAGCAAAGATAGCTGAGATAATGGAATGTATTACTTAACCAACAAAACTGATATTAATGCCATATGTAGAGCCCAGAGAGAGATGCCACAAGTAATACATAGATGGAACAAACACTGATTTCTTTCCTTCTCAACTAGAATTTTAAAAATATTAGATCCAGATTTTTAATCTCAGCACTGATATTTGGCAAAGGAAAGTATTCTACAATTTATCATTATGATGCCACAAATTCTGAAAATAAAAAAGTCACAATGCAAGCCAGCTGAATTCAGAATTCTATCATATGTACCTTTCTTCTCCAGGCAGTTCAGCACTAGCTGACCATATTAACAGAACTGCCCTGAATGCACTCTGCCAAAAAAAAAAAAATATTCCAACTTTTGGCAGCACAAACCGATTGCAAAAAGTGATTAGATCTCTTCATGTGGTACTACCAATTATTTCACTATATGTTGTAAATGAATCATGCTCATGTTTCTCTAAAACCAAGGTAACAGCATTAAGAATTGCAAATCAGTAACCTTATAACCTTGCACTGAACGATTTCCATGACAGTAGTCAGCTGTCCAATCATTGTTTAACTTGAACAGTCACTACATAAATGAGTCAGTGTAGAATTATACACTTGAAGGCAGTAAGTACATAATATAGGAAGACATCACTAAACCTACGATAAGCAGTCATATGACTGACCCGAACTAAGTTTGTGGTCATTATAGCTAATCCAATTTAAATAATCAATCAAGTCAGAACAATCTATTTTAAAACCCTCTAAAAATACTCCAGTTACAACACAATTACTTGACTAGTTACCATACTGTGAAATTGGTTATATATGGTGAATATTTGGTTGAGGCTACAGTCTATTTAGCACAATACAGAACACAACCCACCTTTAAAAATAACAGCCAGCAACGCGCTGTGCTCCAAATAGAGTGATATTAGGGAGGCTATTGTGGCTAAACAGCACCTGCATCACTCAATTTAAAAATTAAACAGATCTCACGTGGAGGATTCATTTCAGTGTAGGCAAATCCAGCCAGAAATTCTATAACATGAAGTAGAGAAATTTTCAGTGGTTATGCATTTGCATGCGTGGAGGGGGGGGGGGGGAAATGGATGAGGACGAGGAGAGGCAGGAGTCAGTGCACATGGAGAACTGGCTTTTAATCCGGCTCAGCTCCCTGCACGTACCAGCTCCCACAGAGCCACTCCTCAACCCCCCAGCCCATGCTGCTGTCTCTGTATCAGAGACAGCAGCAAAAGGGGGCAGGCGGGAGCCAGTACTCCCTGCATATACCAGCTCTGGTGGAGCTGCCTGTCCTCCACCCCCACACTATATCAAGAGGCAGCAGCATTGGGGGGGGGGGGGGGGAGGAGAAGGGGAGAGAGAAAAGAGGGGTAGAGAGGCAGCTCCCTGGGAGCTGGTGCTCATGGAGAGCCTGCTTAAAAGCTGGCCAACTCCCCCTTCTGCGCCCCCCCCCCGCCTCTGATACAGAGGCAGCAGCGTAGGTGGAGGGGACTTGTGTATAACCGTTTAAACGGGTACACTATCATCTCCCTAATATGAAGCAGCATATATATACAGATTTTGCAGTACTATCTTGAGTTACTCAAATACAGGAAGCCCCCGAGTTGCAACACGATTGGTTCCTGGGGAAGCGTCACAAGTTGGGGGGTTTCAGCCCTGTCCGCACTTACAAAAATGGTTGTAAGTGCTGGTGGTCGCATCTTGGGGGTTTCCTGTATATTTTTAAGCAAGAAATTTCTTCCTAAAGTTTAAGACCACACATACCATAGAACATGGGGATATTAAATCTAGTACCAGCCTCATTTTGAAGAAACTATTTATATATCACTGTTAATCATGTTCTGATATTCCATTACCAACTATCCCTTCTCCTTTCAAAGTCTGAGATTTTTTTAACAGCTGGGGCAACAATCTTGCATGCCTAAAATGCCTATAATCCCAGTTCCATCAAACTGGAAAGACTGCACGAATGTATCATATGTACATTGGATTTTCTTTACTTAAGCTATGCTGTACTGATATAGCCAAGATGAAATTGGGTTGCATGTTAATATAGCCTCACTGTCTACACTGGAAAACATGGCTTATAGAGAGAGATCTACTGTTCTACTAACCCAGATAAGCTTTTTTTCTTCCTCTCCCCATGTTTTAATTATAGCAGTGGTATGACTGGTTATATTGAGACTATAATGAAAGTGCATATTACTGGCTTTGTTTATAGCATGACTGCTGTTTCAACGAAATCTGTGTTCGCACCTCCTCCCAACAGTACATTATTTTGATATAGGTCCTTGCTAAATGCTAGATGACCACAAACAGCAGAGACCTGAAAAAAAGCCCCCCCAAGAACTTCATAAGCGGGATCAAGTCAATAGCGGCTATTTGGAAATCTCTAGCTGGGCCCTTTTTGTCTGAGGTCCCTATCCCGCCGCAGCCCACCTAGCACATTAACCTGCATTTACGAGCATGTGTTCCCAAACGGGCGGCGCAGGAGTCACACCAGGGTAAGCCAGAGGTGACCTGGAAGTTTGTTTCCAGCCCTTCCCGTCTGCGGCGGGGTGGGGGGACCGCGGGCGCCACCGGCTGCAGGGCGGTGCGAGCAGGGACAGGCCGGGCAGCACCAGCACGGGTCGCCCGCCAGCAGGGGGGTCCAGTGGGGGTGACGCGCCGGCCGCGTCCCACCCAATCGGGCGGCTAACAGCCCCAGCTGCACAGCGCTACACCGCGCCCGGCCCGGCCCGGCCCCAGGACCCCCGGGCCGCCCAGCCCCGCGGCAGGCTCGGCGCCGCACCCCTGCACCCGCCGCGGAAGGAGCGCGCCAGCCCGGCCGGCTCACCCAGAAGATGAGGTTGAGGAAGACCAGGACGGTTTTGGAGGAGGTGATGCCGCACTGCCCCATGGCTCCGGCGCCCTGCCGCTGCCCCGCGTCTCGCCTCGCCTCTTCGCTCCGCCGCCGCCGCCGCCGCCAGCTGGCCCGCCTCACGTGACCCGGGCAAGGCGCCTAAGATGGCGGCTGCCTTTGTCACCTGATGGGGGAGGTACCTAAGATGGCGCCCATTCAGCTCTTAAAGGAGCCACGCCCTGTGAGGGAGGGGGAAGGTGGGTATGTAGTCATAGCGTAAGGAAGGAAAGAGATAGACCGACCGACCCGCCTTTTGTGCTACGCGCAGGCTCCACACACTGGGCTGTGAGGGCCCGGCCGGGGGCAGGGCCCGGTATCGCGGGCCGCCCGGCCAGTGGAGGCCCTGAGGCCGGTTTACAAATCACGTGCTTTAAAGCGTAACGAAGCGTAGAGTCGCGTGTGGGGCTCGGGTCTCTGCCTGGTGCTCGCCTGGGCCCGCTTCCAAGCGTCTCTCCGCACCCGGCGGGGGCGGGTAGGAAACGCCTTTGCGAGCACCTCAGGGCTTCGAGTGGCGCGGATCCCGCCCGCTGTGGGAACTGGCGCAGGGCGCGGGTTCCGGCCAGGAGGGGAGGGAGGCGCAGGGGTTATGGGGTTAGTCTGCCACGCGCGGCAGCGTTACCAAATCAGAGCGGCTGCGTCTAGACTGGCATGGTTTCGTGCAAGAGCAGCCACTTTTGCGCAAAAACTTGCCAGCTGTCTACAGTGGCCGCTTGAATTTGCGCAAGAACACTGACGTTCTTCTGTAAGAAACCAGTGCTTCTTGCGCAAATACTTTGATGCTCCCGGTCGGGCAAAAGTCCTTTTGCACAAAAGGGCCAGTGTAGACAGCTCAGATTTGTTTTGTGCCAAAAAGCCCCGATTGCGAAAATGGTGATCGGGGCTTTCTTGTGCAAAACTGCGTCTAGATTGGCACGGATGCTTTTGCGCAAAAAGTGCTTTTGCGTAAAAGCGTCTGTGCCAATCTAGACACGCTTTTGCGCAAATACTTTTAACAGAAAAACTTTTCCGTTAAAAGTATTTGCGCAAAATCATGCCAGTCTAGACGTAGCCAGCCAGTCAGCTTTCCTGCGGATCATGAGATTGGCTTGAAACTCAGAGGCTATGTCTACACTGCACCAAGAGGGCATCCACACTGCCATGTGCTTTTGCGCGAGAGTGTCCATGGCAGTGTGGACCTCTCTTGCGCAAGAAAGCTCTGATGGCCATTTTAGCCATAGGGCTTTCTTGCACAAGAAACCCCTGTTATCTGTCTACACTGCCTTCCTGTGGAAGAGCTCTTGCGCAAGAGGGCTTATTCCTCATGGGGAGAATAATAACTCTTGCGCAAGAGGCCCTGTTTTCCAACGCTTTACTGTAAGTTTACTTGCGCAAGAACACGCGTGCAGTGTAGATGCTCTCTGCAAGTTTTTGCTCAAGAACAGCTGTTCTTGCGCAAAAAGCCTGCAGTGTAGACATAGCCAAGTGGTTTTTAAAAATATAGTGTACCCCTTAATCTAGTCCTTATCTGCAACCATAGAACAAGACGTTAAAGATTCTTTAGTACTTAGATTCTTTAAGACAAATACAAAAGTGCAGATCTCTCTAAGTCTGCTCCCCATCTGTAAAATTAGAGATGGAGTGTGGAAAAGTATATTCGGGATGAGATCCATAATGGTAACAGGTGCCTAAATCCCACTGTTAAGTATCTAAGACTAGGGATGTAAAGGGGTAACTGGGCAGGCTGTGGGTGAGGGGTGCTCCGGTTTGGCTGAGCCCTCTGTGCTAGTGATGTAAGCAACTAGTTGAGTCAACTAGTCACTCCCCTCCACCCCCTTTGCTGCCTCTATCAGAGAGAGGCAGCAAGGGGGGAGCAGAAGCCGGTGCTGGGGGGGAGCCGGCTTAAAAGCTGGTTCCCCCAGCACTGTCTCCGTGGGGGAGAGGGGCAGCACGGGGATTGGGCAGCGCAGCAAGGAAATGGTGGCACTTCTGCCTTTGAAATGTAGTAAGAGTGGGGCTCTTGCTACATCTCAAAAGCAGAAGCACTGTAGGAGCAAGGGTGAGTGGGGGACTCAAGCAGTCACCCACTGGCCCCATGCTCCCTGCATGCGTTTTGCTTTTGAAATGTACAAAAGCCCTGGGGCATGGTCCAGAGAGGCCCCCACACTTGTGGGATTAGGCCAGAGCAGCCCCTGTCGCCTGCAGCTGATGATGAACTGGTTAAACAAAATTTTGGGTGGTTTCTACATCCCTAGTATTGATATTGTTTGTTGTATATAATATATGTGTGTTTAATGTGCCTTTCCAAAAGTGATCAAATTTAAATTCCAGCACATACCCCGGAGAAGAAGGGATTTGAACAGTGACCTACCCCTGCTCACGAGTGCTCCAATCACTAGGCTATGTAATGTATTGATGCATGGTGCTTCCCTTAATCTTATCTATTGAAGTTGTTCCACTTTAATTAAATAATTATTAATTAGACCAGTAAAGGAATTACAACGACTATATAGCCTCATGCAGCGTTTCTCAAACCAGGGTCTACAGATTCCTGGAGGTCCCCGAAGGGGTCAGCGGGCCCTGCAGATCATCTCGTACCCCTCCCTCCCTTTCTCAACTTCTCCCCCACCCAGGGTCTCTTGTGCACTAAAAGTCCGTTGGTGCAGCAGGGCTAAAGCAGGCTCCCTATCTAGTCTGTTTCGGTGACACTCCCAAAAACAGCTGTTATGTCCCTACATTGCTGCCCCTCCCTTGAATGCTAACTCCATAGCTCCCTTAGCTGTTTTCAGACTAGTGGAAGTTGGGTGGAGCTGACATGTTATAACTGGACCTTTGCATAGGAGAATACAGTGCCCCATTGTAGGACTTTGAAGAGAGTTGCTACAGTTTTTCTTATGTGGAAGGATGGCGATCATGACATGGGGCTTTCAGCATAAACTTGTAAAAGTGTGTGGGTAGTAATGTTTCATAAGGATCTGGATAAGGATTCATCGTCTAAAGAAAAAGTGACGTTCAAATCTACAGACATTTAACACTCTACATCCCAGAACCATTTTGAGACTACACAGTGCTGTTCTCACATCCGTTGAATTAATTTGTGTTACTGGAAAAGGATGGAGGTTACAAAATGGAGGTCTAATTGCCAAGTGCTTTGATCCACAGTGATGTCCATTTGAACCTGAAGTAGTAAATAAAGTAATAAAACTAACAACTAATTCTTTTCTCTTACACTTTTTATAGGGTTACATAAAAGTGCTATAGTTAACTGTTCATACTGTTTAATCCATTTTTAATCATGTAAACAAAATTACACTCTTCAGCTACTGCAGAGACAGATTAAACTTCTAAAAGGTTTTAATTTTGCAGAATTTGGGAAAGTTAATGAGAATCTGAAAAGCCATAATTAAACATGCTGATCACTAAATAACTATTTCAAATGTCAGGCATATAGAGTGGAATTTTGTTTTCCCAGTCTCCATTTGGTTGGACATTAGGACCTGATCAGGGTGGTTACACACTGGAATAAATTGCCTAGGGAGGTTGTGGAATCTCCATCACTGGAGATAATTAAGAGCAGGTTAGACAGACATCTATCAGCGATGCTATAGATAGTGCTTGGTCCTGCCATGAGGGCAGGGGACTGGACTTAATGATCTCTTGAGGTCCTTTCCAGTTCTAGTATTCTATGATTCTATGATTTCTAGTGATAATTTGTCTTTAAGGATTAGCTCATGCAAAAAGCTGGTGTACACTTGTGCTGGTGTTTTATATTGGGGCTTTCAGTTTAAGTATCTGGGTCAGATATTCTTTGATGGTTTCTAGAGAAAAAAAACCACTCACCTATTTGAGTTCCACCTACCTTATTTAATAGCTTGTTGGAGGCAAGTTAGAATCTGCAATAATTTCTTTGCCCTACATTGGTACTAACTTATCTTGCAGAAGTCATTTTTGCTTCTCCTCCCTTTTTTGATGAATCTTCAAGTTGTGAGCTTCACATGACATCAGTGGGTGAGGAATGGTTCACATTACTCTTCAAATACTGTTTGGGAAGCCAATTCTAGATCCAATGGTGAAAAGTACATTATAGAAAATTATATTTATAGAAAATAAGGAATAGGGATGTTAGCGTGTCCCTGTTTACATGATTAACTGATAAGCCTGGACTCATCGGTTAATCCTAACAGTTACATGCATTCCCCCCCCCCCTTGCTACCTCTGTATCAGAAGCAGCACGGGGGAAGGGGACAGGCAGGAGCTGGTATGCGCAGGGAGCCAGCATTTAAGATGACTCTCCGTGCATACCGGCTCCTATGGAGCCACGTTCACAACTCCACCCCCCTCTGTTTCCCGCAGAGGCAGTTGTGAAGGAGGGGCAGGCAGCTCTGGGAGCCTGTGGTTGCCAGCTACCCCCAAGCACCAGCTCCCAGAGAGCCACCTGCCCCCCTGCGCTGCTGCCTCTGATAGGCAGCAATGGCTGTGGTGGGGCAGGTGGGAGCCAGTACATGCAGGAAGCTGGCTTTCAAGCTGAGTTTCCTGCCCTGCTGCCTCTGTATCAGGAGGGAGGGGACAGGTGGAAGCTAGTGCTCGCGGGAAGCTGGCATTAAAGCTGGCCCTTCCACGAGCACCAGCTCCCACCTGCCCCCTGAGTGTAAACGTATAACCACTAAAAAATTCAGCGGTTACAGGTTTACCAAAATAAATGTTTGTTAACATCCCTAGTAAGGAAACATATCTGACACAATGGGGACTAAAGGCTGAGGTTTTCTTCTAATTTGTTTAACTTCCCCACCTATTTGGTTTCTTTCTACCAAAAGGTAAAAAAAATTACAGTGTTTTCAGTCAATTAGGAAAGCAAAGATATATAATATATCCCTAATTTTAAGTGACTTCAAGCAGTGGTAGGATTCAAGATCTGTCTTTGCAACCTAACTGGACTTTCTGTTCCCTTTTTATTCTAGTACATGGTTTTGGTGCTAGTAGCCATGGCACTGTGATAAGTGCTGGGATTTGTAGGCAGTCTTTTTGGATCTGAAATACCACATAAGCCACAGTATTAGGATAAAAACCTAAAGTTAGGCTGATCTGATTAATACAATATTGTTGATAGCTGAAGGCCAAACCAATACAATAATTCAAAAACAAAGTAACAAATAATTCCATTTAGAAACAGAGCACTCTTGTTAAAATAAATTAAATTTGCTGGCAGCTTACCCAGAAGTATATTAACACTACATTTTCTGCTCTGGAATTTGATTTAATAGCTCTGGGTTGACTTTAGATTCTTTGGCTAAGTTAATCTGTTTTTCAAATGTTTATTCGTCTTGTTCTGTGCTATGAAAATGGATGAAATCTTGGGACAGTCCCTCCTGGTTTTCAAAATTCTGTACAAAATTCCAGTTGGGTAATCTCTTTGCCAGTCCCTTCCCTGCTTGCTCACTCATCTAATGTTGACCTCAGCTCTCTCCTGCTTACAACTGTCCTCAGTCTTCTGCTGGCTCCTCTATTGGAAATGAGTCTCTAGAAGTTAATTAGTAGATGGTGATGTTCCACACAGATACTTCCCTGGTGGCCCCATTAGTTTCTGCCGCCTTTGAACTTTCATTTAAAAGCTTACTGGGGACCATGTCCCCTGCTCGCTGTGCTCGCCAACCCCCCCCCCCATGGGGGGTAGGCAACCTTGGCTCCACCCCGGCCACTGGGGCCGTGCCAATCTGATCCCTTCTCCCTCTTCCCCTCCCCAGCCCAGCCCCCCCCCCCCCCATCAGCCAGGGTCCCTTCTCCCTCCCCCCTCACCAGCCCTGGCCCTTTCTTTTCCCCCCAAACCTCCTCTCCCCTCCGGCTGTAGTGTGCACCAGGCCCAGCTCTTAACGCTGGTGGCTGGGGAGGCACAGGGGTGCCTGCCTGCCTGCCCCACGTGGGGCGCAGTGAAGCACAGGTAGTGCCGTGTACACGTAGCACTCTGGGGCACTGCAGTCTGCTGAGGCAGGGAAAGCAGCAGTGCGGTGGGGCTGCTGTCCTGTCCTTGCCCCCATGTGGTTTCACCTGCGCTGCTCACCGCTGCAGTCCTGCCCAAAGAGCCCAGGGCCGCCTGCCTGCCCGGAGCGGAAGGGAAGGAGCACACAGGTTGGTACGGTGGCTCCCCTGGGTGACTCAGAGGTGCTCTGGCAGCCACGGTAAGTGCAGCTACTGGGGAGGGTGTGAGTCTCCAAAGGGGCAGGCAGTTGGGCACCATGCTCCAGGTCCCCAAAAGCCTGGTGGCAGAGGAGTCCCCAAGAGCCTGCTGTTGGCACATAAGCCCAGCTGGGAGCCCTGCTCCTAGCACCTGTCACTGGGCTGCTGCCCCGAGCACTGTACCCTCCACCCAGGCTGTCATGGCTGTTAAATGGGTTTGCCGGCTACTGTGCCATGTTTCTTGGTGTTGAAAGCCCTGTGGGGTGGGGGTAGAGAAAGGGGAATAGCAATTCCAAGTGGCGAGGGGAAGCAGCAAGGTTGGGCTTGAGGTGGGAGAGAGGGAGGAGGCAGGTGGGACAGAGTGATGTGATGCTATCACTCTATCATCCTGCAAGAAAAGTTTTTTTTAATATATGGAGAGGTAACTAGTTACAAGGAGGTGGTTTGGTCCCATCTACCCTACAACTTATAAGTGTGTTGTAACTGAGTTAGAGCATAGCTATTTTAACTAGGTCTTCTGATGAGGTCATGTTCATAGCATAGCATTTAATCTGCTCATCATAAAGAACATCCAGCTTTTCTCTGATTGTGAGAGGACCTTGGGATGGGAGCATAGGGGCTTACTTTCTTCTTTTTGACTCCTGTCTCACTTCCTGTCAGTGAACTCACTGCTTTGCATACTGCTTTTTAACTCTCTCTACTTGTTAGCTTACACCTGACTCTGCGTAAAGCATTTACTGGTTATATCGTCTATAATGGAGTCTGTGTATGAAATAATGGCCAAATTCCACTAGCATGCCTTCCATTGACTTCATTCTACCTCTGAAGAGGTACCATCTTCTGAATTTGTCCAGTGGCTTATGCTCACCCATTGTAACAGGGTCCCCAATGCCACTAAACTGATTTAACGTCACAGAAATAGTTACTATAATTGCAGAAGCGACAAGGCATCTTATAGACAGATTTATTGGAGCATAAACTTTCATGGTTAAAGACCAGTCTGGTCCCTGATGACAGCGGTGGATATAGGGCAGGGCGAGCGGGACAACTGCCCGGGGCCCCTGCGCTTCAATAGGCCCTGCGCACGCGCTACTACCTGTCGGCTGTGGCCGTGGCGCATGTGCAAAATTGTGCTGTCCCGGGCTCTGCGCTTCAATAGGCCCCACGCTTCAATAGGCCCCGTGCTCTGGGCCCCGCAAAACTCTCATCCGCCCCTGCCTGACGAAGTGGGTCTTTGCCCACAAAAGCTTATGCTCCAATAAATCTGTTAGTCTATAAGGTGCCACAGGACTCCTTGTCGCTTTTGCCGATTCAGACTAACACGGTTACCCCTCTTATAATTGCAAAGCAATTAACTAACTCTGTTTAAGTGGTACACTACATTGATGTCAGACAGTTTGTATTTGGACACAAGGCATTTTTGCTGAAATAACAAATGTTGCTCCAATACAAAACTCTGAAGTAGACAAGGTAAATATCAGTAATCCAAACTTGCTCTGTAGCCATGACCAGTTGGTAATTTTCTTGTAGACACCTCAGCAGAATTTCTAGAAGAGGGAACTGAGGGAGGAGAAGATAGCCTCTTTAAACTAATGTGGAAAATCACTTTTCCATGTGTCACTGTGGGAAAGTGCCCTGAGACTCTTCAGAGCCTATTGTGAATGCAGAAAAGGGGGGTGGTTAAGGTAGCGTACCTAATCCTTGTTAGGTATCCTGCTGTAAAATCTTAGTGTAGACAAGGCACTTGTAGTTTAACTGTTAGTGTGGACATCACCCAGCTATCTCCCCACCTGTGGTTGACCTCATCTCATGTACCATCTGGTAAATCTATAGTGGATTATCTCCCCCCCCAGAGCTGTCTGGGGCCAGAGGCTTTGAAGTAAAAGGGCTCGTGGCTCCCAGTTCCACTGCTACTTCATTGCCTGTGGCTATTTAAAAGGTTCACGGCTCCGGCCCCTGCCAAGTTAGTGCCGTGACCAGGAACCGTGCAGCCATTTAAATAGGATGCTGCTGCCTGAGTCACCACCTGGAAATTTGGTGGCACAGACAGCAGGATATAAATAGAAAATGGCCAGATACAATCCACAGGCCAGATCAAAGTGTTTTGAATGGATTGTGGAAGAGAAAAATCAACACAGACACAGCAACTGATTTCTGGATTGATTTTATTTCTGAAAAGGACTCAATATGTAAACTGAATATTACTATGAATTGAATGTGAGAGAAAAAGAGTCCTTTAAGAGCTGCTCCCAGTTCTTCCTGGAAGATATACAGTGTCTCTGACATGTCGCATAGATAAAAAAATTGATTGCAACAACAGGAATCCAGTTACAAGCAAAGACAGTTATACATGGGCTTAGCTCGTGCCTTCCTGTTAGCGCCCTTTATTTTTGGCACTTATTAAATAAGTGTCTTCCTTTAAAATTTCAGTCTACACTGACACTTGCATTTCGGTATAGTAGGGTAAAAGGATAAACAGCCTTATTAAATATACATCTTCAGACAAAAATCTGCCACAGGGCTCCTATTTCGTAATTATGAAAACAACATGCAAAAGGAGTGGAAGTAAAAGGTACCTTCCACTGTAGGCTCTCTGATATGGAGCAAAGAAACTACTACTACTATATTCTGTTTCTGCTTATGTTCCTCTGTACCAGGAACATTCTTCCGATCGACCAAAGTTGCACTCTATTTGCCAACAGTACATCATAAAAAGGAACATAAAGAGCCAAGTAAATGCAAGGACAGTAAAAACACCTGTGTTCTAGCTATACTGTTGCTTTCATCATTAGTCCCACTGAGAAAGTTCTGCTGGAGAATCAAAGTCCTACTATTTCCAGTTTAGCCTTTAGCTCTCCTAGGACTAATCAATAGTAAAGTTGAGCATGTGGCTAAGTATTTGAAGGATCTGGGCCTACCTGATATTCAGTAGACTCTCATGCAAGCCTTTGGGATCTCCTAATGCCTAGTGTTTCTTTTACTGATGGCCTATTGAGGTCTTTTGCTTTTAGCTTAGATTTTTTTTCTCATCAACTCATTACATAAAATAGGCTGGAGCCCAAGTGCAATCTTACTCTTTAATCATTTCCCATCCCTCAGTAACATGCCATTGTGACTTACTCCAGCTCATTACTTGCTTGTAAAACAATTAAAGAAAAGACCGTCACAAATAGATTTGGCTCTTTTAATTTCTGAGAGGCAGCTGTACTGGTCACTCTGTACACCATCAGTAGCAGCTGCAAGGTACTCCAAAACCTGGCATCTGCTTCATCTTGAATAGACTCTGAAATATAGGACCCTTTAACTATTAATTATTTATGCTACACAATTGGCTCCACCTTGCATTTAGCAGTGACGCTCTGAGTTAGTTTCCAAGAGCTACAGAAAGTTTGTCTCACCAACAGAAGTTGGTCTAATAAAAGATATTACCTCACCCGCCTTCTCTTCCTGTCTTGCGTCAAGCACAGAATGATCTTTGCCTGGTTCTCTTTTCACTTTGGGCTCAATCCTGCAAAATGGTGAGCAGAAAAGCATTCCAGCTTGTGTTTAAAGTTGCACTGGATTATGTGAGCAGTTCCACTGAAGTCAGTGGGACCGCTCACATGCTGAA
The DNA here is from genome assembly GCA_032595735.1 of Pelochelys cantorii. NCBI lineage: Eukaryota > Metazoa > Chordata > Testudines > Trionychidae > Pelochelys > Pelochelys cantorii. The sequence continues at coordinate 6,861,548 of CM064338.1, read as the reverse complement.
GTCTTTTGCTGGCTCCAGCTAGAGCAGGGGTGGGTAATAAAATGGTGGCTATTCACCAGGCTTAGCCCTTGGTGGGCCGCTGCTGCTATATTTACCTGCACCTCCGCAGATACAGTTAATGGCACCTCTCATTGGCTGGGAAGAGTGATTGGCAGCCAATGGGAGCTGTGATTCCCCCAGACCTGCGGAGGCACAGGTTAATACAGCAGTGTGGGGGGTCGGCAAGGGGCTAACCCTAGCAAACCAGATCTGGCCCACAGGTCAGTATTTGCCCACATCTGAGCTAGAGTGTTCAGTATCTTGAATGATCCAGCTTGCAAGATTAAGCCCTTTTCCACAAATCAGTTTTCCTATTTACATCCAGATATCATCAGCTTCCACCGTAGACTCATTAAAAGTTTGCGAGCAGGAAAATCTGAAGAGCAAGGCTTCTGTAACTAATTTCTTCGATTTGACAGGAATGATTAAAGGGATAATGATAAGTATTTGGCTGTTGTTTACTATGCTTGTTTACTTTAAGCTGTTTGTAAAAATAAGTGTCTTCCTCCCCACCATGATTTGTCTTTTTCCAGTTGGCAAATGCCAATTCCTCTCACTGGTTACAAGGAAAATTAAAACATCTTCCCAGCTCATTCTAGTTTTCTCATTGTGTCTATGCAATATTCTGGGAAACATCAGCCAAACCATCACAACTCAGCCTCACTCCCAGATGTGGCAACAAAAGCAGCAGATTTTATCAGTCAAAGGTAATACCATCATCTAAATGGAAATGGCAGGCTTTGTTCAGAGTCCACAGCCCCTCTCTAACCCCTGTGGCATTTGAAGGCCAATTTTTCAGGGGAAGAATTTATGTCCACTATGAGGTATATTGTGGCACTCATTTAGTGATGTCCTAATATTTCAAATAAAATAATTATGCAGTTTTTATAATGTTAGATCATTTTTGTCAGGATGTTATTAGGATACCTGCCACAGTAATCTAATGAGCTTGACCTTCATTTCATAACAAATTACTCTCCAGCTGAAATTATTTTAATAGCCTTATTGATTTATGCAGAGAAATCTTTAGTGATAGCCTTCAATTTACAGGGCAAGTGGTTCAAATAATTCAGAATTTTATGAAATTGGCAGATACATTGTTTTGTACTGGTAAATGCTTTATCCTGGTCCTTATGTGTTATCTCCTTTGAATCAGGGTGCTTTTGGTGTTTCTCTCCATACTATACAAAACAGATCAGTTCAAAATGGATTAAATAAAAATGCATTTAACTAAAGTGGTTGTCTATCCATGCTGAATGTTTTGTACCAGTTTATACTTTTTCACCATAACAATATTTACTACAGTGCATTCTGTTTGCTGCCACCTACCGGGCATTTGTACATATATCATGGAATGATTCAAATCAATGCTGTAAATATTTATTTGCATAGAATATGCAGTCCTGGGGACTGTGGTTCTTCTGACACATGAAGGAATTATGCATGTAATTCCTAATATATGTTAATTAGATAAATGTTGCTTTAAAAAGATGATGTAGAGGGGAAGGGAAGGATCTATAGTATGAATGTTTTATTGTCTTTAATTTATCTTCTGACTGAAGCAGATGTCTGGTATGAGGCATTTTAGATGGAAGATGTAAAAGGTGGAGTTAAATGGAGTTAAATATGTGTTAATAATAAATAAGAATTCATTGCACTTCTATAATTGCTTTAATCTGAGCAACCAAAATTACTTTACACATCAATTAACCCTCACCACCTCACTAGGAGATTGGCATTAATTATTACATGGTACCCATTTTATAGACTGGTATTGTTGCTGCTCTGTTGAGTGATAACATGTGGAGGTTTGCAGGTGAAATAAGCTATTTGAAATCTGGGTATTTTCTTTGTGCAACCTGTTTATTTACGGTATGGGCATCAGTTTTTAACTGGGGTGACCATTAAAAGTATTCATGCAAACCCCTCTTTTAGAAAACGCAGCCCAACACCCTGGTCTAAGTTCTCAGTTAGCAATTTTGCAACAAGAATCTCTACATGAAGAGATTAAGGGAAAAAGAAACCTTAGTTTTCAACGTCTTCTTCCCTGCCAAAAAAGCTCCATTGTCAAACAAACAATAATACAGTATTTTTTTCAAAAATTCTATAAAGTTACAGTAAGATAAAGAACTTGAATGACTGCATGTAACAGTGCCATCTGGTGACTCTTGCCATAAAAGCACACTGAAGGTATAGAGGCTGGTTACATAACTTGCCAAAAGTCACATAATGAGTCAGTGAATAGATGAGATTAGTTCTGACTTCTAATACTCATGTTTTGATTACTAAGTACAATTAACTCTAAGAAATGCAACTTGGCATGAGTTCTCTGGTTACTGGAAGGTAGCACAGTTTTTGACAAATAAGCAGGATTATTTGCTTTCTTTTCCAGCCTTATGTCTTTAGTGCACTGTTGGTGAAATTATCCAGAGGCTGAAACTCATTTCATTCCTACACTTGCTTAGGGGTGGTATTTGTTTAGATCCGTGTCTGGCACTAAGTTGTGACAATATGCTGTGCTGACCTAAGTACTAATCTTGCTGGACTACAGCAGCAATTTACTCAGTTGCCAGCAGGATGATACCACTTTCTGTCTGCCCTCAATGTCATTTTGCAGCTGTCCCACGTATTGCCATGCCAGCTTTAATGCTGAACAAGTGCAGATCTAGTTGTCAATGTCATCACTTCATTGGTGCTGTTAATGCTGTCCTCCTGAAACATACTCCTGTTGCTGCCATGTCATATTGCCCTACTGCTGCACTGATGTCTTTGGTGCTTGATATCAATATAGGCACATTTGATTTGAAGACTATAGCACTAGGAGACAGAGTTCAGTATGGCAGGCAGAAACTGTTGAGAGCCGATGCAAACAGCTGCCAGAAGAAGGCATTTGCAGTGTACAAAATCCTGGAACTATACTACGTATTTTTAAACACCATCTGCTGGCATTTGATCTATTAACTATGTGCACATAGACATGCAGCAAAAACCACCAGAGGCTAAGATTTCTATTCATTTTCTTTTCAGCACAGAGTAGACCAGGCCTAGGCAAAATATAGTCCAGGGGCTGGATCCAGCCTGCCAAGCCATTGGATCCAGCCTGACAAGCCACCGAGGCAGGCTCCCCTGCTTGTCCCGCAGCCCCCATGCCACTTGGAAACACAGCTGCCTTGCCCCATTTCCCTTTCAAAACTGCAATCCCGGAGGGGAGGGGAGAAAGATTCAGGCACTGCCCCCACCCTCAGCACAATCCCATTGGCTGGTTTCTGGCCAGAAATTGGTCAATGGGAGCTGTCTGTTTGAATAACAGGCAGCCATGAAGTACCACACCCCCTCTCCTCCAGCTTAGTTATTCACACAAGCACATGGCCAGGCAGGCAGGCTGGCTGGCTGGCTGCCTGAGAAACATTTTAAGCTCTGCAAGCCTTTAGCTCTGCAGGCAGTTTCTTAACTTCATTAAAACCTTTTCAATTGCATTGGGGGGATTTTCTGAAAAAGAAACATACAAGGACATGCACAGATTTTTCCACTCTTGTTTTTTTCACCCAATGCTTTTCACCCATTTGCAGTAAATGTATTCCATTTTTACTTTTATCATCACTGACAGGCATAGATCACTCAGTCCTCCCTAACAACAAACTGCTCCAGGTGGGAAGAGTTAGAGAGAGGGATTCTGTGATGGATTTTAGTCAATAGAATCAGACTGTCTTATATTGCTCAGAAACCCCCTCTCCACAGTCATATTTCTGCAGCTGAATACTAGAGAGTCAGCCTTTCTCTAAATTGCCACATCTTCAGTGTATGAGGGCAGTGAGGAGACGGGATAGTTAGAGGCACAAAGCAGGTTACACTAAGGGAAGGAGGAATGTAATGTCTTAGAAGGATTCCCTCCATGGCCTGAACCATCCCCTTGCTGAAGTCTCCGGAGAGCTTCCAGTTATCTCCAGCAGAGGTTGGCTCCAGGATCCATGCCTCTCTGTGAACAGACTCAATTCACTGCCCCTTTAACAAAATCAGTGTTTGCTAGGTGTGGTGGCATCTCAGGCCCTTTCTTGTTCTGAATGTGGCTATTTTGTATTTTCTGTCCGTAAGGGCAAAACTGCCTCCGCATACCAGAAAATGACATGTAGGCATCCTGGCAAGGGGACAAATGGAGCAGGTCATTTCCTGCAAGCCTCTTATCCTCTGCTCCCCTATATCCCCTCACAGAGACATGCACCAGTTCTGTGGTCTGACCCTTCCACAGAAGGGGTGTGTATGCTGTGGTCCTGAATCTTTATCTTTGCAGCCATAGTAGCCAATTGAATGTCATTGCAGGGTGTCCTATATTTGCTTGAATGAGTCCCACCAGACAGCCAAAGCACTTGGATGCACCCTGTTGACTGTAGCATATTGACAGAATAGCTATCATACTAATAACAACATACTATTATGTAGTGATGCTCTATTCCATAGATGCTTGAGAAAGGCTGACAACAACAGGCCATACCCTGCAAGATGTGAGCACCACTGAAGTCAATGAGTGCTGTAGATGTTCAGCCCCTCTCCTGCTTTGGTTCATTACTGTTGCTTAGCAGCACTTATAGTCCTGTTCAGCAAGGACAGAGGAACAGGTTTCCCGTGTGGCTCAGTGGAGTCTCCCCTGTAGAACAGTGAATTTCCTGGGGGAAAGGAGGGAATTTTCAATGCTGTGTATTACACTTCACATTTTTGAAGGTGCCACACAGACATTAATTAGCTAATGGGCAAAGAATGCAGCAGTGTCTCATACACAAGGATCATAATAAACTATGATTCCTTGGGTGGGCTGTCCTAGTGGAAATAGACATGATGTAAAAGCGATGAGGAGTCCTGTGGCACCTTATAGACTCTTAGCTGTAGCATTTCCCTAAAAATGATGATACCATGGTGATGCTCCGATTCAACAAGACTAATATATGTTGGAATTATGTGGTCATGTTTTTAAGAATTCTCTCTCTTCTAGCTACTCCCCATGCCATCTGTATGTGGCTAAGGACTTGGTAGCTGTGAATCTGAGCTCCCGTTTCTATGGTTTTATAACTCAGCCTTTAAAATGTCACAGTGTTATTAGATTGTTATGCTGCTTTACCAGCTAAAAGATGTAATATCTACATAAAATTCGCTACCAAAGGCACGTAACAAGCCTACCCCTGCTTCAGTTTGAACATTGTGAGCCAGGTCCTGAGCTGGTGTAGCTGGCTGTAGCGATTTGCAGCTTCTGAGAATCTGGCCCTGTATGTATGAGGGCAGCATCAATCTCTTTGTGACATGGATGATTCCCGATCCCAAGCCAACCTTTTGGTCTGCACCCCAGCTTCCAAAATGCAGAACATTTTTTTTCATTTAACAATATGCAATCATAAAGCTTAGAGCATTTCCCAGGGAATGGGCTACTCTGCACCCCATTCCATATTAGATGCAGGTACTTTTTCGTGGTTGAGCGTGGGTACAGATAGTTTGATCAAATCAACAGTAAAAAGTCATTCCTTCTCTATCATCTGAAATGCAGCTGTATTTTACACAAAGCCTTTTCTATCTGTCCAAAGTGTTTTACACACAACCCAGACGCATACCATCTGTGTAAACACTGGGGCTGTTTTATGTTCCAGGCGGTACTTACAATTATTTCTTCTGTTCTTGAAGTGACCTATCTGGAGCAGAGAGGAAGGATTGTTCTGTGCAATAAGGGCGGCTGTTCTGAACCTAAAACATTTTGGAGAGAGGAAGAGGAATTTCATTAGAGACAAGGAGAGAATTAGGTTACAACTTCAGGGTGCTAAGGTTTTTCTTTTTTGCTTACAGCTTTTGCAGGGCAGGCTACTGCATTTAAACTACACTGAAAGGAATAATCTGCTCAGTGCACTTGCTGCACCACTTTGTTAGTAAAAAAAGGAATACACTTAAGTAAGGAAAAATGTATCTTTACACATTTATAGGGGAAGCCAAATAACAGTATAGGGACAAACCGATCAATTCAGCTAAATAATTAGCATAACAAATGGGGAGGGGGACCGATCCATCTAAGTCAACTAAACTATCCAAAAGCAGTTTAAAATCTCACGCAAAAGAATAAAACAGAGCACAGCATTCCTGTACATTTATTATGCTAAGGCAGAATTCAGAGGGGAGAGCAGGGATGGAATTCCCAACAATCGCATGTGGTGAATTTTAAAACTGAGAAACAAAACTCAGCTCCTCTTCTCAGATGGTTCCCTGAGCAAATATAGGTCCAGGACATCAACCTGGATTCTTTAAAATACTGTACTATTCAGAGCCAGTGAATGCATTCCAATTAGAAATCATTTAATAGATTTCCATATCAAATCCATCATAAATGCACTTGATATAGAGTGATTGGAGAGACAGGATTCTCATAAAGTGATGTTCACACAGAGAACAACCACAGCTACCGTTGATGTCCACTGGCGTTGTGGGTATTTGGGACTTTTGGAAATCCGGCACATATTGTGCATTATTATAAAAACCCAACAATGAACTTATTCTTCAGTTCTAGTGCTAACATGTGGTGGCTATTACCCAGTCTGTTGCCTTTGCTGTTATGCTAGCTTCCTTTAAAATTGCTTAGGATTTTGAGCATTCATCATGTAATCTTTGGTATAAATCAGCATTTCCCATGTACAGTAAATAATCAGATTCTGTTCCATGTTTTCAGGCAAGAAAGTGAATTCATGGTAATACTACTGGCCTCTCACTGTTATTTGCAGAGGTAGGAAAGATTGCAACCAGATGTTTCCAATTAATTAATTCCCTAGTTAACTTTATTTCACATTTAATTCAATCGAAGCCTCATGAACCAAATCATTTGTATTAAAAATAATGTAACATCCACCCTTTATTTTAATCAATTTTGACTGCTTTAGACTGGTATTAACAGATAATCTGATTACAAGATATATAGAAAGTTGACATTTAATTAATAAAAGGGAGGGAAATTCTGCATAAAATCAAAGAAGAAAGAGCACAGGGGAGGAAGGTGATATTAAAAAGTTGTGTTAGCGAGATGCTGTTACTGGCATTATGGGAGTTGCTCTGTGCCCTTGTCAGTGTGATATGCAGCCTGTGGTCATAGGGATAACAGGTTCAGACACTTATTTCAGTTATAGTGACAGGAAGAATATTGACAGAAATACAGAAAATCTGTAAATCTCACAGGATTTCTCCTCAAAATCATTGAAACTAATTAACTGCGCTTGCAGGTCAGATCCTTAGCTGGTGTAAATTGGCTTAGCTCCACCAACGCCTGTTCATTCTGCCCGTATGTTCTATAATTTTCAGGGTTAGACAGTTCAGTACATAAATGTAAAAGCTGGCTTTCTGTCTAGCATTTCTCTGGCTAAGGAAGACACTCTCTCATTACAGGGTCTTGCTCTCACAGAAACTTTCACTGTATGCATGGTTCCAGATAACTTCTAGGGTGAGCTGCAAAGATTTTGTCACAGAGTGTGAAGCGTAGCTGCTGCTCCGAGGTTACCGAAGGCCACGGTTGGTTGCTGAGACTTCCAAAACACTCAAGTGAGACTTGATAGAATGTGAACCAGTGGCAATGTCATAGTGGGATGTAGCAAAGCCAAAGACGCAGTTATTGCTCACACATCTACTATACCTATAATACAGATTTTTACAGTTCTACTCAACTTAACTTTTCACTAATGCTCAGAGCTTACAGTTTCTTCAGATGTAAAAGATCTAGGTATTTTCACGTGAAGTTTGCCCGGGAGATGTCTGCCCAATGTCAGGCAAATTGGACGCTTGAATTCCTTAAAAAACAAAAGAAGGAGGATTTAAGGAATTATAGACCAGTCAGCTTCACCTCAGTCCCTGGAAAATCACGGAGCAGGTTCTCAAGGAATCTCTTTTGAAACACTTGGAGGAGAGGAAGGTGATCAGGAACAGTCAATATGGATTCACCAAAGGCAAATCATGCCTGACCGACCTAATTGCCTTCTATGATTAGATAACTGGCTATATGGGTATGGGGAAAGCAGTGGACATGTTATACCTTGACTTTAGCAAAGCTTTTGTTATGGACTCCAATATTCTTGCCAGCAAGTGTAAGAAGTATGGCTTGGGTGACTGGATTATAAGGAGAATAGAAAGCTGGGTAGATTGTCAGGCTCAATGGGTAGTGGTGAATAGCTCAACGCCCCAGGGGTCGGTTCTGGAACCAGTTTTGTTCAACATCTTTATTAATGGTCTGAATGATGGGATGGATTGCACTCTCAGCAAGTTTGTGGATGACACTAATCTTCAGGGAGAGGTAGGTACACTGGAGAGTGGGGAGTATTCTAGACAAACTGGAGGACTGGAACAAAAGAAATCTGATGAGATTCAACAAGGACAAGTGCAGAGTTCTACCCTTAGGACGGAAGAGAATCCCAGGAAATTCTACAAGCTGGGGCCGACTGGCTAAGTGGCAGTTCTGTAGAAAAGGACCTGGGGATTACAGTGAATGAGGAGCTGGATATGAGTCAACAGTGTGCCCTTGTAGCCAAGAAGGCTAACGGCATATTGGGGTGCATTAGGAGGAGCATTGCCAGCAGATCGAGGGAAGTGATTATTCTCTTCTATTCAGCACTGGTGAGGTCACATCTGAACTATTGCACAGTTTTGGGCCCTCACCCCAGAAAGAATATGGACAAATTGGAGAGAGTCCAGCAGGGGGTCACGAAAATGATTAGAGGGTTGGGGCGCAGGATTTAGAAGGAAAGGCTAAGGGAGCTGGGCTGATTTAGTCTTCAGAAGAGAAGAATATGTGGTGAGGGGATTTGATAGCCTTCAACTATCTAAAGGGCGGGGGGGAAGGGAGGTTCCAAAGAGGATGGAGAGAGGCTGTTCTCAGTGGGGACAGATGACAGTTGCAGTGGGGGAGGTCTAGGTTGGATAGTAGGAAAAACTATTTCGCTAAGAGGGTGGTGAAGTACTGGGATGGGTTCCTAGGGAGGTGGTAGAATCTCCATCCCTTGAGGTTCTAAGGCCTGGCTTGACAAAGTCCTGGCTGGGTTGATTTAGTTGGGGTTGGTCCTTCTTTGGGCAGGGAACTGGCCTAGGTGACCTTTTGAGGTCTCTTGCAACCCTAATCTTTGATTCTATAATAAGGAGAGAGAAGAAAATAGGACAGAATTTTTATTTTTGAATGACAGTATATCCTATTCACACATCCTCAGTTCAGTTTTAGTCATCTTGTCTGAAAAGAAACTGTATGTACAAAAGGCCAAATACTGGCGATGAACGTAGTGGGGCTGTATGGCAGGATTTATGTGTGAAGAGAGACTGGGGCATTCAAAGCAGTAAATTCCAAGGGAAATGCTTCATGCAACAACAGAGGCAAGCTCTTAGATTCACTACTTCAGAAGGTCAGAGACAAAATTTGGGACTGAATTTGCAAACATGTAAGTTATCAAGCATTTACACTTATTGCTATTAAAAATTAGTGTCCATGTAGAGGTACTACACTGCAGCCCCAGCTATCCCACAGATCTTTCCTATTCAGTGTTTTGGACAGTACCAATGGGCTATGTGTTAATTGTCGGCTTTTTGGTAGTGAACACTGTCCAGACACTAGAGCACTGATACAGGAGAAAATAAGTCTAATGTTTTCAGGAGTAAATTGGTGAATGTTTGGAAAGAGACTTGCTCACTCTAGATACCCAACCAGCTGTGCAATTTTTGTGTAGATTATGGAGTATTCCCTTTCTTCTGATGAATCTGACATTGACCACTGATGGTACTGGTATATGTGGACTAATAATATGATCATTCATATAAGGGGCAGGATCATTTTATGGACTTTATTTCAGTTTCAGACTTTGTGCTTTCATTGGACAAAATCTATAGCCCTTTTCCACTCTTGATGCAGAAATGGCTCTGTAGAATCTATGTGATGTCATCCTACAATTGTGCAATTCACCACTAGCCACACAATGTTAAAAGAACACAGACTTGATATTAGAACTGTAACTAACTGTAGCCAGGGGATAAAATGGTGTCCTTGGCCTCTGTTTGACAGAGGCTGGAGAGGGATGGCAGGAGACAAAGCGCTTGATCATTGTCTTCGGTCCACCCCCTCTGGGGCACCTGGTGCTGGCCACTGTCGGCAGACAGGATACTGGGCTAGATGGACCTTTGGTCTGACCCGGTACGGCCGTTCTTATGTTCTTATAACTGACTGTGCCTGTTTTTAAACTGCTTTCATCACTTCAACCCTCTGAGAATCCGATTGTAGATTATCTGCTCTTAGTATCTTGTCCTCTAGATGGCAGACTCACACCACGCTTGGTAGAAAAGTGTTTGGTTTTTTAAAATACTGGTCATTGAATTATGCCTGCTTAAAGAAACCCAAACCAAAATACCTTAGATCATTGTGACAATAAAATAATGAGAATAAATCGTACTTAACTCATCTGCTGCCAGGTTAACACTTAAGTTCTCCTTCACCTTTGGCTCCTCTTTTAACTCTTTCTTCTCAAAATACAAGCTTGTTCTAGATTCTCTTATCTTAAAAAAATCCATCCATCACCCTGAGATGCCTCACCAGGTTCTGCCCCATCTCCATTGTGTCTCTGAGCTCAATTAACATTCAGTCTACAATCACAATGTGGAGTTCCTTTGCTCCAATTCCATCCTACATCACCTCCAGTCTAGCTTCTGCTCCTTATACTCTAGTGAAACTGCTTCTCTCTGAAGTACAGGACAGTACTGTACCCTTCTCCTCCTCCTTGAGGAATCAGCTACCTTGTGAACCATTAGCTGTGCTCTTCCTGAAGTACTGTGTTCCCTTGGCTTCCATGACTTTCTGTTCTCTTGAGTCTCACATTGCTCTAATCCAGTGGTCATTGAATCATAGAAGATTAGGGTTGGAAGAGAGACTTCAGGAGATCGAGTCCAACCCCCTTGCTGAATGCAGGATCAACCCCCAATTAAATCATTCCAGCCAGGGCTTTGTCAAGCCTTGCATTAAAAACCTCTAGAGATGCAGATTCCACCCTCTCCCTATGCAACCCATCCCAGTGCTTCCCCACCCTTCTAGGGAAATAGTGTTTCCTAATATCCAACTGTAGTGAGGCAGAGTAGCCGCCCACTGACCCAGAGTGGGAAGCACCCCTCCGTGAGCCCTCTTGGACAGAACCTGGGCCCATCCCAGGAGTTCGGTTTGGGTCCAGCTGCCTGAGGAACCAGATGCCTGCCATATGCTTCTGAGTGGGGAGGCTGTGGAGGACTTGTAGGAGGCTGAGGATTGGCCTGGATCATCGGGATCCCAGCTGGACTTTGACTGGGAGGAACTTCAATGCCTGCCGCAGCTGCCAATCCCCAACGCCCCTGAGGACTGGCTGGGGCCCAGGTAAGCAAAGGGGGAGAATGGAAGAAGCCCATGGATAGCTGTCGTTAGTGTGGCCAATCCAGAGCACTGGTCGCATGTTGCAGGCCCTGGGTGGGGACGCAGTGGAGTGGATGGGCCTGTGTCCTCCCTGCCACCCAAGCCCTGGGTGGCAGTCTCCCCACTCTGCTACTCCAGGCCAACAGCCTGCACTTGTCAGTTCTCTGCCGGAACAAGGAGAACCAATCATTTGTTTGCTGCCCTGCCCTGAACCAGGGCCTGGGCCACTCACACTGTGACCATTTGTTCGCTGTCCTGCCCTGCCCCAGGGCCCTGGACTGCTGGCCCAGCCCAAGTGCCGGCCCGAGCCCCAGGACTAGAGATTGCCAGCCCAAAGAGGGCCAGGGAGTTATTAACTGCTGCTTTTGTCTGGCTATAGGCCCAAGACCCAGGAATACAGGGACTCAGTGGACTAAGGTGGAGTGGCCGCCCACTGGCCTGGAGGGGGAAGAGCCCCTCCATGACCCCTGACAGGCTACACCAACCTTATTGGAACTGTGTTATAGTTTGGACCTTTCCACCATCCCCTGGCAAAGAGTTCCCATAGGTTGACCATGAAGAAATAATTTGTTTTGTTTTAAATCTGCTGTCTATAAATGTAATTGGGTGACCTTCTTGTGTTATGTTAGTGAAGGAATAAATAACATTTCCTTATTCAATTTTCCCACACAATTCATGATTTTTTACACCGCAAACACATCCCCTATCCTTCAGTTATTTCCTTGCCACGCTGAAAAGTCCCAGTTTTTTAGATCTCTCTTCATATGGAACCTGTTCCTTACCCATTAATCATTTCTGTCGCCCTTCTCTGCTCTTTCCCCAAATCCAATAGATCTTTTTTTAGACAGGGTGACCAGATCTGCATTCAGTATTCAAGATGTGACCATACCATGATTTTATATAGAGGCAATTTTTTATACTCTACAGAAGCCAGAGAGGAAAATGCAATTTCTGATACAACACAGGACATGGATTTTCCCTTATTTTGCCCAGTGAGTGAGATAATGTGAAGTTGTTTCTTTTTCAGAACTGACACTTGCTCAGTTCAGAAGATAACGGTGTTGTGTTGGGGACTGGACTGGGGTTTCAGTGACAGGATCCTGCTGCTGATGTAGGTTGCCAACTACTACAGGGACAAATGATCAAAAATGGTTAACAAACTGTTGTAACGGTTGCTCTTTAAGACATGGTGCACATGCCCATTCTAATGTAGGTGTCTGGGTACTAGGAGCACCATTGCCGGAATTTTTCCCCTTAGTGGTATCTGTTGGCTTGCGTGCCCCTCTTACCGATTACTCCAGGAGAGGGGATGACTGGTAGGTTGAGGAACGCACGTGCGCAGTGCATCCTGAAGAACAATAGTTACAAAAAGTTAGCAACATGCCCATGTCCATGTCGGTGACTCACAAGCCATTGCATGGAAAGACTTTAAGGACAAGCTGATTGCAACATTGCTTGGCCAAAGTAGGCATTGTCTCTGGCTTGCTGGAAGATGGCACAGTGCATGGAGAGCATGTGTGCTGACAACATGTCACAGCCCTGCAGATCCCTTGATTAGGGACTTAGTCTAGGTATCTTCTGCCATGTTCCTAGCTCATGTGGCGTTAGCAGTCAGGTTTGGCAGAAGGTGGACCCCTGCAAAATCATAACACACACGGTAACATGCACAACATGATCCAGGACAAAATCCTCTGAGCAGCCTTTCAGTGATCTACAGAATGGTTTGGTCCTCTGAATATAGAATGCCAGGGCCCTCCTAACGTCCAAGGAGTGCAGACACGGTTCCTCCCTAGCTGTGTACCGCCTAGGATAGAATTTGGGTATAAAATTTCCTTGGGTTCAGTGAAATTGTGAAACCACTGTTGGGAGGAACTTTGGACGTGGGTGTAACCAACTGCACTTTGTCTTTGAAGAGGGTTGTAGGCAAGGATTCCGAGACGAGTGCACAGGTCTCTGAAACTCTCCTAGGGCCACCCAAAGAGCGGTGCAACAGATCACATTGCTAGTGGCTTGAAGGGCAGTGTCAACAGGACAAGGTGGGGGTGGGGGTGAGGATGGCAGGGGAACCAGTTCCTTAATGTGTGGAAACACTCTCTCCAGGCCTTTTGCTGTGAGAAAAGCAACCTAGGGTCAGCCTTCAGATGAAAGGCTGAAATAAGCCCCAGCTGCTCGGTGCTGGTTCAAAAGCAGAAGACATTTCAGACGAACTCTCTTCAGTATCGGGGAGCAACTTTTCCCTTGCTGTATATGGGGCCTCCTCTTAGGCACCGATGAGGAGGAGCAGGCTGAGAGTCGGTGCAGAGTGATTGCAGCTCCTATCATAGGTGACCTGGATACGCCATGGGTGGGAGGGGCAGCAGGCTGGCCAGCAGCTGGCAGGGGAGCTAATGGAGAGACTGGGGCCTGCAGCAATGGTTCCCCCCCTCATTGGCAGTGGTGGGGCAAGCAAAGCAACAGCCCCAGCTCACTGCAGTCCTCCGGCTGCATTGCTGGGGAGAGGGGCTGTCCTGCGCTCACACACAGGAAGCGGAGCACCAGGGTGAGGGGAGCAAAGTGAGCTGGGGCTGCATTGCTCCACTTGCCCCGGCTCCTACCAGGACCTCAGGGCTGCTCGCCATCAGGAGGCCTTCAGCCTCACTGCCCGCTGTTTCAGGGTGCAAGGTGCGAATTCTTTGCAGAGTTGCCAGCGAGCATGGGCAGCAACTTGAGTGTAAGTCGCTCAGTGGCACCAACTTGCTGCAGGATGAGCAGGGCATAAAGCCCAGTGACCGACGCATCGTCCTGCCCAGGGAATGGACAAGCCTCCCCAGCAAGCAGAAGTGACTGGTGAGGGGAGGCCATGGGACACCTCCTCCCCAGTCTGGAGAAGAGCTGGACAACCCTGCTCTGTCCCAGGCCCCACCTCTTTCTGCCTCTGTTCCATCCCTTCCCCGAGCAATGTGGCCAAGGGGATTAGCAGGGCTGGGGAGCTGGTGCCAGCAGCAGGGGTCCGGTCACGCTGCACTCACCATCCCTCTCAAGCTCTTTTGAATGCTGAGCCGCTTCTTGGTTAATCATGTCTGACAAAATTTTGTCAGCCACACGATTACCGAATGACACGCTGCCGAACATCCTTGGCCGTAGCTACTGCTGACTATCTGCTTTTGAATGGACCCTGCTTGGCGTCAGCTGGTTTTCTCACCACATATAAGCCATTTTATTTTTTCACAGCAGGCAATTTAAGTCCTGTCCATATGAGGGTAGAATTGTGAACAGTGGCTCAGCTTCATTATCAAAAGTGAGAGCTCTAGTGTAGCATGCTGCCCTCACCATTAGCCGAGTGGTCAACTACCTCTTAAGCATATCGCTTCTCCTGCCTTGCTGCCTCTATTAGGCAGTTCCCCCCAGCACTGTCTCTGCAGAGGGAAGAGGGGAAGGAGGGAAGGCAGAGGCACAGTGGGGGACCGGGCACTAGCAGGGAATCAGCTGATTCCCAGCTCACGCCTGGTCACCTGTTGCACCTCTGCCTTTTAAATGTAGTAAGAGCCAGGAGCTAATCGCCCTGCAGTTTCTCCCTTTATCGACTAATCGAGTAGTCGATGGAAATTCCTGATTAATTTTAACATCCCTAGTCCAATCAGCATGGTGGTTAATAGAGCAGCAGCAGCGGCCTCTTTGCAGTAGGGCTCCTATTATTGTTAACACTAGTGGAGCTGAATTGGTGCTAGCAACTGCGACAAACTTAGAAAATATCCATGGGGTAAGACAGCTTTAGAGTTGATTATGCCTGGAGTCCACACAAGTGGTTGTAGTTTCCACTTCTACCACTAGAGGGTCCCTAGACACAAGACTAAAGAGCATAAGCTATGTTGGCTTTAGAGCAGTGGTTCCCAACCTTTTTGAGCATACAGACCCCTTTTCAATCTATTAACATTTCATGGACCCCCCCATCCCTGGGGGAGAAAAAGAAAAAAAGTAAGATCCTTATTTTTAAACTCTCCACGCACCCCCTGCAGTACCGATCCGCAGACCACAGGTTGGGAACCACTGCTTTAGAGGATTTAGCTCTCACCCCCAAGTAGTAGGTCTCCATTCAGGGCAGAAACAAAATGTATTAAGTGAGAGGGAAGCCCGAGATCAAATGAATATGGAGTGTAAATTCTCTTCTCTTTAGAAACGGTTAATCCCTCAAGGCTGGAGTAGACCGACCGAACAGTGCAAAGAATCCACAGGGAGGAAAGAACATGAAGATTGAACTATTCTCTGCCTTCATTATGGTATGTCTGATCTCTCTGTATGGACCCGGCGACATTAAACATTGCACCTGCTTCATTAATACAATGGACATTATTCAGCTTCCTTGTAATAAAACATTTTTTCCCCCAGCATTTGCCATAATTCAGCAAGAGGCCTTCTTTACTGAAAACCAGGAGTGGGGAACCTTTTATTGGGTTGGGGTCAAGTGAGAAGCCAACCCGCCCAAACCCACCAACAACCCCTCACTGAGATGCTGAACTCCCCTTCCCTCCCCCAATCTCACTCATGAAATTTGGGCACCATGACTCAGATTAACTCTTCCGGGGGACTGGAACCAGTGGAATTTGTGATCCCCCTAAGCTCTGGGGGTTCAGTGTGAAGAAGGGGGCTGCCAGTGGGGATGGGAGGTCTGGGAAGGACAGAGGATGGAGAAGCAGGTTGGCGTGGGGATGCGTGGTCTGGGCAGGAAGTAGGGTACGGGAGGCAGCACAGGATTGGGGTGCTTACCTGGTGGAGTTCCTGGGGGAGGGGCACAGGTGGCTCCTGTGGCCCTGTACCTGCAGGCACTCTCCTCCACCTCTCCCGTTGGCTGTGATTCCTGACCAATGGGAGCAGCAGTGGAAAAGCCTGCAGGCAAGCACTAGAATCATAGGGTTAGAAGAGACCTCAGGAGGTCATTGAGATTCCCTGTGATCATTCCCCCATCTGAAGGAGCGGGGTGACGGCAGAGCACAGAGCAGCTTCCTCCCCCCCACCAGGCAGAGCTGGTCATGCAGGGGCTTGAGCGCTGGCTCCCTGCTGCTTCCCCTGAAGTGTGAGTATGTGTGGGGGAGCCCAGAGCCTCATGGGCCAGATCAAGGGAGGCTGGGGACTGGACTGGCCAGCAAGCCATAGGCTCCCCAGCCTGCTGTAAACACAATATTTTTCTAAAGAGGAAAGAATGATAGAAAAGTGAGACAATCACGACTGGTTTTCAGTGTAATAAAACTAGTTTATTTACACAGTAACGTGAGTGCCACAAGTACACAGCAAAGTACCACAGCAAACCAGAGTGTAACTACCCTCCCTGGCAAAGGAAGGCTTGGAGTTTATACACTTATTTATATAGAATGGGTCAATATAGATATGAAGCACCAGATAAAGCAATGCAGTCAGGAATTCCAAACACAAAGCTTACCCAGGACAATGGAGTCAACCTTATCGGAGGAATTAAAAAAAATCCCATTTAGAAAAGACCACCAGTTTAGGAATCTCTAATTTAAAAATAATTCTATTTCCTTGTATTAAAAATCAGTGAGTTTACACTTAAATGCTCAGCATAATTAAGATTAAAAGAAAAAAGCACCCCAAGAATTAGAGCTGCCAAACTTTCTTCAACCAAAAAACACCCAAATAAAAAGAACCCAAGTTTTTGAAAGTTTTTCATAAAGAGGTGTAATTGATTTTATGAAACTGGTGTGTTAAAATTCAAGAAAACTTACAGCATATTTTATATGCTATGTATAATATACATATACACACAACAAAAGAGGGTCAAAAAGAATTTTTTGTTGTACAATAAAATTTATATTTATATATATATATGAACATATATCTCTTATATAAAAAACATTCCAACTTCTAAATCCCTGAAACCTCCTTCCTGGATTTAAGAAAACAAAGGATGAGATGGTTCCTCTTACAATGACGTATAAAACTTTATACTCTTTAGAATAGCAAGATGCTTAGGTACAGCTTCTGAAATATTCTATAGATTTAATTCAGTCTCTAACTAGATGTGGAGTGGAGTGCCAAACATCTACTGCAAGGAGGCATATAGAAAATTATTTAAATTCATAAAGAAATCTCCCACTCTCAAAGTTCTTTGTATTATGTCTCTTCAAACCATAATCCTTCCAATAGCATCTCAAAGTGAATAATACAATCTAGCAAACATCTAATAGAAATTCTTCACAACACAACCAAAGGTCAGGAGGGGTTATAAAACTTCTCCCTGGTTCTTTTAGAGTAGTAGTCACCTTACATTAAAAGTTCTGTCCAGAGTCTCTTACAAAAGCATTTTTAATTGTTTTTCCTGACTCTTGAGCTCTGTTTTGGAATCTGTGTGCTGGTTTGTAGACTAGCTTCCCTGATTTGAGTTTTGGGAACAGTTTGCCTACTGAAGCACTGAAAGTTCTACTCTGCATTTCTTTGGTATTTAAATCATCACAATAGAAAAGCCTCTTGGTTTAATTGGAGTGACTTGGTCTAGCAGCTCGAGTATGTCTACACTGCAGTGTAAGGCCAGGGTTAGCAGGACTTTGGGAATTGAGATCCTGGGTTTGTAAGCCCAGGGCTTGAGCACTGGCACTGCATATTGACCTTAAATTTAGAATTTCTGGACCTGGCCTCCAGCATCCACACTGCAGTTCACAGATTCTGCTCCACTGCAATATATATGGGCCCGCATTACACAGCAAGCTCCTCTTTAAATGGACAGCATTTTACTGAAGGGCTGAGTGTGCTCTGGGATTTCAGGAATAGTAGCAGCATGAGCAGTACCCACCTCCTTTAAATCAGCGTAAACTTGATGACCCAGTCATGTGGGGAGTACTACCCATTTACTACACCTCTACACCTGCCAGGAAACAGAATGATCAATCTGGATCAAATTGAGGTTTTTCGGAGGGTTTGTGTGTGTGTGTGTGGGGGGGGGGGAAGGGTTTGATATTGCTATCTAGAGCTGCTTCCAAAGGCAAAACACTCTCTCATTGGCTTCAGTGAGAGCAGGGTTAGGTCTCTAACTGAAAACAGGAACATTTAGGTAAGTTTTTCAGACAAAAGCTAGGGAGCATCTGGGTATCTTCCAGAGCGCTTGATTGCAAATATGTGCTAGATTTATTTAAACTATTTATTCTTCCCTCTAACCTACTAGAATCTGCCTGGCCTACAATGTCCAGATGATGCATGCAGATCCTGTGGTGCTGTTGGCAGGTCCCTAAAGAAAATATGGGTTGGATATTGGAGCTTGAAGGACGATAGGATGTTAGACCTTTTGTAAATACTATGCGCAAACTGGACTGCAGATTGGTGTTTCCAGCACTACAGTATTCCAAGAAGCTGAGATTTCTAACTTTAGTACTTACTTCTTAGTCTTCATTTGACATCTGAATTTTAAAAAGCCTTTTCTCTATTTTATCACATACTAGAGCCCTCAGAAAAAAACTGACACTCTCTCATTTCTGGAGATTTCTCTATGAATTTTTGTAATTGCTGCAGCATTTAAATTCTGTCTAGATGAGCCACATATATTCACTGGACCAGACCAGAGGCTTGGAAGATAAACTGGATTTATTTTAATTTTTTTTAGGAGACATACCAAAAGTCCACTTTCAAGAACACATTCCTGTTTTCCAAAACTCCTAAATTAACAGTGGTTTGCATCAATGCCTCCACAGCATATAGATGTATGTGCAGCACATCCACTGCATGTAATGAGGAGCTGCACATCTTACACATATTCTCTTCATCTTCTGGAGCTGGAGTGTCTGTAAGAGATTGTCAAAGCAATAGGATTTTGGAATTTTAGTGTATTATGTCTAGACCAAGTGGTATCTCATCTATTTCTCAGCTAGTGGTGCGCCTCAATTTCAAATGTGAAAAAATCCAGAGACCTGCTGTCATTTGGGGTTTGTTTTGGTACTATGAGCAACTTCAAAGGAACTTGACCTTCCTGCAAACGTTCCTTTTATTACATTTATTAACTCAGCATCATATGAAGTGCACCATTTTATTTTGTAGTCATCCTTTTATATTTATGGGTATGTCTACACAACAGTTGGGAGGTGTTAGGCTCAAGCTAGTGCCTAAAAATAGCACTGTAGCTATCCCAGCAGGGGTGGTGGCGCAGGTTAGCTGCCTGAGTACATACTGGGGAAGGGGACAATGGGACAGTACTTAGGTGGCTAGCCTGAGGTGTCGTAGCCAAGCTGCTATTTTTAGGCACTAGCTTGAGCAGAGCTAGCACATATCTATCTACCCCTCCTTGGGAATTATAGTGTGTATACAAACCCTGTGTAGTCCCCTGCTGGTGTATACTCATACCCTATGTGGGCAGTATTACTTATAAGGCTGTTAGCAGGCAGAGAGAGATTCTGATGATTCTCTTCATTACTATTCTAATTCTTTGACAAGGCACTATACATTGTGCATTCAATTGCTAATTTAGATTGTTCCATTCAAAACATTAAAAAGATTATTAGTGGCTCAAAAAGCTTCAGGAACCACTAATTCTAATTCTCCATCAAACAATTTAGTGATTTTCCAGATCTTATTTTGCACTTGAAAATCTATATAATTTATAGCTAAAAACAGTGAAATGGCAGCATTGAGTAATAGAAAAATATATATTTACAATCAATATTGTTATCTTAGAATTGCAGCTCTTCACATTTTCTGAGCTCAACTAAAAGTGCTACACTACTTAAAAATCCAAAGTCTGCTCATGTCCAAATGCATGTATATAGGCAGGGGTTTCATTCCTGATACATAAAATATCCCACTGACAGGTTTTTTTCTCATTTGTTTAGAAATTATGTTGTAGTATCCCTATTTTTTTGCTTTTGTTTGTTTATGGTCAATTTCAAGCATACATTCTCAGATATTTGTGCAGTGTGGTTCTTAGTCAGTATGGCAACTCCCCCAAAATACAATCCCCAACGATGTCTGCAAAAGCAGCCCCAGAACCATCAAGGAAAGGAAGCTCGTGCCTGTTTGTGTTTGTCCTCCTTGACCCTTCTTTTGTTCTTAAAAGAAAAAAAAGGTAAAAATCACACACTGATTTTACAAATTGCTAAAGTTAACCCAGTGCAGCACAATATACAGATTGGTAATGAACATTCACCCATGCTCGATTATACTGCAGAAGTAAAAAGAGTATTGGTTGAAATTTAATCACAAACAATATGAACTGAAATTAGATAGCTAAAGAACAAAGGCGTTGGACCAGCTGCGGTAAATACATTAGGTTGTAAAACATTCAATATTCAACTTTGCATGTGTGTGTTGGCCTGAAAGTGACACTGAGAACCTGTCCACATACATTTAAAAAAAAAA
Organism: Pelochelys cantorii; assembly: GCA_032595735.1. Classification (NCBI taxonomy): domain Eukaryota; kingdom Metazoa; phylum Chordata; order Testudines; family Trionychidae; genus Pelochelys; species Pelochelys cantorii. Next base: position 6,840,763 of record CM064338.1, on the reverse strand, counting down.
AAAAAAAAAAAAAAAAAAAAAAAAAGGCAGGTGGCCTAAAGGAACGTGCCTATCACAATGGCCAGTGGTCCATGTGTTGCTCATACAGAGTATATTTGTCGGGCCAGAAGTTATGTGCAGATAGGTGCCACTTAAATTAAAAAAAACAACAACAAAAAACCCCCACACAAAACCAGACCAGGAAACAGGAAGCAGCAGTGTCCTGTGCTTATCTTAAAGGGTTGATGACTGTCTGGCAGTTTGCAGGTGGCATTTAAGTGATCTGTCAACTCATGCAGATCAGTGTATATAAGCCATAAGGCATCATCACACAATTCAGTGCCCACATGAAACAGGGCTGCATTTAACGACTGTGCAATTCTTTGTAAAGGCTTCCACCACAAATCTCTTCACCATTATGCAGAAAGTCTATTTCTCAAAGTGGTAGAAGTCATCAACTCCATGCGTTGCATTTGCGCTTACGTGCATTGCACTCTCTTTGCATTAATGCTGCCACCTCCATTAACTATATATCACATTAAAATACGTGATCCGTATCCTTGCCTGATCCTTCTCTGATACAGATGAATCAGACAAAAGGATATTTCATCAGAAAGTTTAAAAAGGCCACAAAGTATTCTATATATACCGCACAATCAGTGTTGGCTTCCACATACCACAAGGCTTGGCTCTGGCAGTTGTCAGAGAAATTTCACACTCTTCAAATACATGATGTGTATATGGAGCTAGTTTTGCTGACCTCATGCCTGCAGGTTTGTTCGGTTTCCATTCATCTGGTCCAAGCATGCATTTTGTATAAAAAGTGGCTATTTGTTAGCAACATTGAAGTAAACTGGTTTCTCACAGTTTTAACAAACAATGAAAAATGAAATATCCATCCATATAAAGAGCACATGTAACTGCGCATTTATGTGCCAGGAAAGTAAAGGAAGGGTTTGCAGATCTAGCATCAGGTAAAGTCTGGTAAATAATGTAAACACTGTAATATACAGATTTAAAAAAATACATACAAGAATTGCACATATATCCATAGGAGAGAAGCACAGGCTCAAAACGAGCTGTATGTTTTCCTCCACCCATCTCAGAATATTAAATATCACATTTCCTTTGCCCCCATTGTGTTCTTCAGAGATCTTGGTGACAAGTCAGAAGCTAGCAATGCTGAGCAAACAGACCAGCTGCATGTTTGTAGGCACTCACAGAAAGGAGTGCTATTGCAGGGAAGGGAAACAGCAACTGCATATAAAGGTGAAAAGCGACTTCAGGTTGGCCTTTTTTTTAAACCTATCACCTTAATACTCACTAGTGGCTCCTCACTCTAAACACTATTGCAATGGTTTCTGAGTTACACTGACAGCCATTCCATTTTTAGTGTGTTATCTGATGCAATTGGTACACTAGTAAACACTGATAGCAGTATTTGGCTACATATCTCCTATGGGGAAATGGATCAGGTCACTGTTAGTTACAGCTGCCAAACTTTACAGCTTTCTCAGCAATTAAATCAGTGTTTGCCCCTTGTTCTTCCCCCAGAGAACTACATTTGAATTAAAACCATCTCCATGTGGCCTGTTAGAATTGTTTAGCACTTGCCTGTGTAGCTATATCCTACCAACACACCAGCACTGCCAATTTGAGTCCTGCTTTGCAATATGCCACAAGTGGCTAGCAAACCAAAATAAAACCCAAAGAAGGAGGCTGCTATTTTGATATCTGATGCATAGCAGCAACTGAAGGGGGATTGGCTGCATTTTAGGGTGGGAGGGATGTTGCAGTTGTTCTTGGTATGTTATGTTGCTCTTGTTTAACAGTGTTATATCTACAATATATGATCATCTGGTCATGTATACTGGTGGGAAGAGAAATATGCATGTTCTATTTCTTTTCAGTGGCAATATGACAGGTTGATAAACATGACAGATTAAGGCAGGATCCTTGGAAGGGATCTGAGCAAGTAGCAAGTCAGAGAAGGCAACAATATTGGACATTGAGCACTCTTGCCTCTTCTGTTTTTCAATCTGTTGAACAATTATCCAACTTGGGCAGTATATAATCCAACTGCAGCCATTTTACATATGATTAAAGATGGAAGACCTGGGAATTGAATAAAATCCTCAGTGTATCTTCAATAGGAGACGTATTTCCAATTAGAACCTATTTGCTCAGGGTTGCTAGCTCTGAGATCTAAGCTTTTTTTTCAGCAGCTGTGCAAAGTGTGAACCCTAGAATAAAGAAGGTGAGAGCAGAACAGAGCAAGGAGCAGGGGGTTGAGGAAAAGCAACAGCTGGTACAAACTAGTGTTGCTGCATAATTTTCACAATACGACTGAGTGAGTCTGTAGTGGCAAATGCCAGATATTGAGAACAAAGCCAGTCTTCAAGGCTGACTCCACACTCCCTGTCCAATGACTTCTCTGCAAACTTGATCATCAGCAGCGTCCGTTTGATGTCCAGCCAGTTCTGCAGCACAGCATCCTTCTGTACTGGGCTGGAACAGGAGCTGAGAGTGTGGAACAAATCCTCCCGGGGACCCCATAACAAACACTGAAGGATTCCCTTGGCTTCAGAAATGAGGATTCTCTCGGAAGGGTTGGGATTCAGCAGGCAGCTGGCGAGTTGCTGGAGCCCAAATGAATAGAGGGACCGGGAGGGGATCCTGGGGAGGTCTGCATGAGTATACTCCTTCTCCTTCAGCTCTGGATTCTCATCAAAGGGGTTGGGCAAGTGCAGCATTTCGTAGATGAGGATGCCAGTTTGGAACTCATCACACTTTTTGTACTGTGTGGCAGTGATGATCTCTGGTGCCAGACGGGATTGGTCCCGTAGGACCTCTGGATCTACCATATGGCTTTTTTGCTTGGCCTGTGAGAAGTTGCTCACAATTAGCCTGGCTGGGCAAGCTGAGCTGGGATTGAGCTCCACAGGCTCATAGTTCAGAAGGCCTCCCCTTGGTCTGTAGTGAACTAGCAGCAGGTTCTCCAAGCGCAAATCACAGTGCGTGATGTGATAGGGTTTCAGGTGCTCCAGGCCTGAACACAGCTGTAAGAGCAATAGACACACCTGCCTTTCATATAAGTCTGGGTTGTATGCATGGCGGTCTGTGGACTCTCGCACAAAGTCAGCCACTGTTAGGTACGGTACCTCTCGTGTGATGACCACAACCCGGCTACGCTGCTTGCTGATGGTCTTCTCACTGCCTGAATTGTCTTTCTGTGAAGCCTCCAAACAGGAGGGGGTTTCTTTGCTCTTTTGCTCATCTTCTACCTCTTCTTTTTCCTGTTCATCCTCCTCCTCCACCTCAGGTGCATTGGGATCCTCCCATGGAAGAAGGCGAACAGGTACATCAGCTAAGAAATGGCCACAATCCTGCTGGATGTTAAAGTTAATAGCTAGACTCTGTCTGATAGCCAAGCTGTGGTAATACTGCTGGGATTCTTTAGCTTTGCTCTTACAAATCTGTTGGCAGAAAAGAACACAAAACAAAAGTCAATTGGTACAATTTTTAATTTATAAATGTTTTTTCTTTTTAAATGTGCACCTGGCTACAATCACGCCCCAAATACTGAAATTAGGGAGAGAGAGGCTTAAAACCCCTTTCTTCCGCCCTTTGGGAGCACACTTTGAAACTCTGATACTTCGGGTTTCTAGCATAGTTCCCTCTAAGGTGCGCGCCTGCGCGCAAACAAATCTCTGCCCACCCACCTCCTTTGCAGAGCTTCTCAGCAGCACTCGCCTTCCCGCTGGAAGGTAAGTGGCATGGTGTGTTTCTATTTAATAATTTTTTAAATATATCATGGGGTATTAAGTGATGACACAGTTCACTGGAGATTTTATTTTATATATTTCTCATGTACTCCTACGTTACTCTTCTGGGATTACACTGGAAGAAAATCTAGGGGTTTTTCCCCTACCCCACTCTTTAGTTTATATGAAAGGTATTCCTTTACTCTCCCAACATCATTTCACAACTGATAGCCATCTTGGCCACAGCAGCCATAGGGGCTGTACAAGCTGTTGATAAATTGTCCTGTGCTCATTCAGTTACTCCATCTTGTAATATATTGTTCCATACAGTTATGTCTGCCATTCAAACATTACTATCCCATTCCAGCCAATTCAACTGTGAGTTAGGTTGAGAGTCTAAAATTACTTCTTTAAAAAAGAATGTTTAAAAAGTAAAAAATTAAAAACGTTGTCATTAAATCCTATAAACACTTATGCATGAAAGTAACTTAAAATTATATCACAGCACATAATGTTTGGATGTTGAGTCTTTCTGTGCAGTCAGATGGCTCAGATCTCTTGTATAGGCTTCCTTTATTGTTTCAAACAATTCTGGGAAGAAAGTTTCACAAATCTTTGCGAATTACTAAAACTTTCTAAATTCAATTTTGAATTTCTCCCCCAGCTGCTGCTTAGTGTAAAACACTGAGAGTCACTTTCATTTCAGTAACTGATAAAGAATGTTTGAACCATGCAGAAATAAAGAAAATGTAAAAATATTACATTTTGCCTGATATAGCTCAGGTTCACAAGTGTGCAGAAAGAAGTGGTTGGTGTTTAAATCTGAATTAACATAATTTGGGGTTGCCAGGTACCCAGTTTTCGACCAGAACACCTGGTTGAAAAGGGACTATAGTGGCTCTGGTCAGTACTGATGATGAGGCCGCTAAAAATCCAATCAGCAGTGTAGTTGGGCTAAGACAGGCTCCCTGCTTGCCCTGGCTCTGTGTGGCTCCTGGAAATGGTCAGCATGTCTGACTCCTAAGTGCAGGGATAGCCACATAGCCTCTGCGCGCTGCCCTTGATCGCTAGCTTCACAGCTCCCGTTGGCTGGGAACCAGAGCCAATGGGATCTGTGGGGGCAGAACCTTCATGGGCAGGCAGTTCACAGAACTCCTGTGGCTGCTGCTGCCCCTAGGAACCGAACATGCCAGCTACTTCTGGGAGCTGCCTGAGGTAAGCGCCATGCAGACCCCACAGCTCCCTCCTGCAACTCTCTGCTCCAGGTCGGAACCCCTTCGCACATCCTAACCTTCTCCTGCACCCCAGCCCTGAGCTCCCTTCCGCAGCCAAACTCCCTCCTGGAGTCCACACTCCAACCTCTTGCCCAATTCCCGAGCTCCCTAACTCCACCCCAAGCCTCTCATCCCCAGCCCCACTGCAGAGCCTTCACTCCCTCCCTACATCTCATGGCTGAATGGACTCAAAACATGTGAAGAACTACAGTACTATTTCCAATCTGCAAAGCTTAATGTGAGTTAAGAGCAGAGGGTATAGATGGGTCAGAGGGCAATTGTGGCACAATATTTTTTCTGATTTTCAATAAAATGTTTTGATCTGTTGTAACATTTTTCTGTATATTAATTAATATGAATACATAATGTCATGTATTTCTTGCAGTTTCTTACTATTTTGGGGGATGTCCTTTTTTCTAATATGGAACCCAAGATCTTTAAAGAACTTATATTGGACAAACTGTAATTGTTGGGAAAAATAATTTCTTTGGAATTTTGTCTTCACTATTTGTTAATCAATATGATTTTACTGACATTTTGATTGAAAATGTTAAATAAAAGGAAAAAGTGGATCCTTATATTGACAGTGTACCCTAAGTATGTGAGTTTTGTGCTTGAGCTACAGTTGTTTTCTTGATATTAGGAAAGAAAACTGGGATGTCATTAAAAAAAATCCATTTCAAACAACTTCATGCTAGATTGTGGCCTCTTCAACAGCAGCTCTGTAATGCCACCAAATTAGTTCTGAAAAACAAGCATTTTTGAGGCTTGTGCCATTATCACCAGGATGGTTATAAATGCCTATAATGAAGGCAAAGGATCCTCCATCATTCATATCCTCTCTGTATAGACTGACTGATATTCTACTTGCTTACCAGATAGAATAGTTGAACACTTGTGCATACATTGTGCCTCTACATCCACTTCCCACATAGAGGCACAGTAGAGGCGCTATGGTGGGTCTTAGGGACAGATCCAAAGTCTCTGGGAATGCAGGCCAGAGCAGAGGCTATTATGCCTTTTTTCCGGATACCTGTGGCTTTTACAAAATACCTGCAGCTTCCTGTGCCGGTTTAGTACTGATGACTAATACACAGGGAAAGTGTTGAACTTGACCATATGCCCTTTAAAAAGGCTGGTACAATAGCCATGCAGAATCATTACACCCCAGAAGAGATTAGCTTCGCTTCAGATATTGTGATGGGGGAGTCAGACTGGCCCTTAATTTTAAAATTTTAATTTTCATCTTTTATGAGTTTGCAGTATTAGCAACTGTAATTTACTGGGAGAGTAAGTCCTTTGTTCTGGCTAATCAGAAAGTGCACTGTCAGAGAATCATATGCAACTAGACATGCGAGGTGACTACATTTTTGATTCAATCCTCCTCACTCTGATTCTGTGAATGTTCCAATATTTCAGAATACACGAGCCTGCTAAAACACATACTATAGTTTAAATTGCTGGTTTATCGCTGTTATATAGAGACGCAAAATACATTTACAAAATGCATTTGCTAGTCAATTTTATTTAAAAAAGAAAATGCAACACCTTCAGGATGCTGAGTATTGGCTCTTGATAATTTACAATGAGAAATATGTTTTTAAAGGGTTGGAGAGGAGTGATCTTAACCATTACCTCACCAACAGGTTATCTCCCAAGGTCTTTTAAAAATATAGAATAGCATAGTAATTCTGTGGCCCTGATCCTGTAAACATTCATGAAGTGAAATGTGACAGCTGACAGTCATGGAGACTGAAGTCCTTTACTCCACCAAATAGTTGGTACAGTAGAGGCAGCAAAAGGGGAAGCTTGCTGCACAGTGTACCACCAATGGGACTTAAACTTCATCTGGAAAAACATTTTTGAAGGTGTGTGAGGGTAGTTCACTTTCCACACCAGTTACATCTTTGGCCTCTTTCTTGGGATAAGCAGCTAGAGGGTGGCTAGTCATTCCAGCTGGGGTGATGGTTTTCTATGACAGAGGACACTGATCTATAAGAAATAAACTAAAGACCTTCAGCATAGGACATCAAAATGCTGTTAGACCAACTTTTGATCATTGCTGAATTGGAACTGGCAACGTGGAGGTGAAAGACTGCATATCCCATTTCTGATCCAAGCCATCCAGCCCCCTGCATTTAATGTAAAACAGAGATTAGAAAAAAATAAAGTGGTGTGTTCCTCCCTTTTCTATTCAAAAGAGTTCTTCAGTCTCTGTACTGAGTTCTAGGGAAAGCATCTCCCTTCATTTTACATTTCTACTGCATGCTTTGATATTTGTAACCTGATGTATGTTTCTGCTATCATGACAATAGATGAACACCTGCTCTTGCTAAAATAGCAATCTGTTAGTTCTGTTCAGTAACTGTTTGTGATTAAACTATTTGATGTATCGTTTTCAAAGTGAGTTGGGAAATGTACATTGATTAACTCCACCAAGCCAGTGAAATTTACCTAATCTGACAAGTTGTGCTCTGAAACCAGGCAGTGTTACCAGAAGTGTGTTGGTATTCATTTTATTATCTTTAACACCAGTAAAGAATATTCTCTTGTGCTAGGAAGGTTTATAACAAATAATCATGGTTTGTCCATTTTCCTCACACAAAGAGTTAGTGTTAGTGTTAAATATGCAGATCTCTCCAGATAGTTGCATTACGATTTCTCACGTGATAGGTGTCTCATTAATCTTGATTTTTGAACGTCTTATGATAATTTAGATAGAAGTATTAAATTCTAGAAAATAATTACTGTGCTCATGTAACAGTCATTTTTCAAATATTAATAACTTGGGGGCTTTTAATACCAAAATGATCCAGTCCAAATTATAAACTACTCACCCTAAAAGAGTTTCATTTTAAAAGTCAAACTTATTTTTTGGTAAGAAAAGTACAGAAGAGTACCTGTAAATAACTCCTGTACCACACTGTATTTCACCCTAGAGTGGTTTTCACTCTCCTAATTAGCTGACAATGACACTACTTGTCTCTGCAAACACCAAGATGCTCTGTTGTTGTGGTGTTGAAGTGGTGCCCCTTGTGGAACTAGAACTAATTTAGGCACCGATTTGGAGGAGTGCTTAGGGTTCAGGTGCATTTTACTCAACTCCTTCTCAACCCTCTTTTCAGATGTAGAGGATGGAAATATTCCTTTGTCTGGAGCCACTTTGTAAGCTTTGTATTTCTTCCTCAGGGTGAGGGAGAATAGTGAAATCCTGCCACCAAAGCTGGCAGTGCACTTCTCACTGAAGCTGCAGCATTCTACATTGAGTCAGACCAATGGTGGCCAGAGAGCCACCTACGCCAGCAGGAATTACAGCCTACCCTCCCTATCCTTCCTCCTTTGAACTGCCTGGAACTCTGGCAGTGGTCTTTCATCTACACTTCCTAAAGCACTTCAGGCAGCTGTGGCGTGGGTCACTCACTGGCTCAGGCTTGGAGCAAGAAGCACCTGGCTTGAAAGCCCTGGAGCATACCTCAGAAGCATGAATAGGGAGACCTGCAAACAGGGAAAACAGTAAGTCTGAAAGACAAACGATATAGAAACGAAGCTAACTCTAACCATTCTAAAGACCAGAAACTTGACTAGCTACACACAAATGTTATGATCACAAAGAAGAATTGTTCTTGTACAGAAGGACTGCAGTGATGAGTGGAAAGGAGGAGCTGAAGTAGGGGCAGTTCTGCCCTTTATACCTCTATGGAGTGGCACACAGCTGGAGGGGAAATGTGAGCCACCCAATGGGTGCCACTGAGGAGAAAAGGTTCTGAGGGCCGGGCTGCATGCTGTGTGCACCAACACCAAGAACTGAATGTACACACTCAGTAACTCGAAGAAGGAACTGATTGATCCAATATGGCAAATCATATATTTCTAATACTCATAATGAACAGGTCAAAGGATACATAGGAGTGATCAACAACCTCTTTATACTGTGATAGAAAATTATGGGGAGAGGAAAGGGAAATAAGGGAGATATGAATAGTAAGCTCTAACTGTATGTCTCCACCTTCTTTACACTTGTGTCCATATCAATACATATCTGCAGTTGGGATCCTTGAACTCCAGGCTATACTAGTGTAATTAGTTCAACAACGCTAGGCTCCTCCATACCTCTCCATTTCCATTGTCAGTTCTTTTCCCCCACAGAAGCAAGAATTTCATGTTACAAGACTCCAAAAAATGCTTTGCATTAGTTTTTATTTTTCTATTACGGGTCCAGTCAGCCTAGGATGCTGTTAGCTGACTTCCACTTTAGCACCAGGAAATCTAGTTTCTATTACATCCTATGCATTTTACAAGGCCTCGGTGACTCTTAAATGAGATGGATATGTGGGGAATGAATTGTAGAGTGATGAAAATGAAAAACACTGAGGATCACAAACACTGCACCATCTGTGCTACTTTGTCATATTACCCAAAAGCACAGCTACAAATGAAATACAGTGTCAAATGGAAGCTTGCTAATCCCATATTGATATCTTAGAAAGCAGGTTGTGCCAAGTACAAGAGTCCAGTTTGATCAGTGACCTCATTTCACAGATCTGGCTTTGGGATTAATACTTTGCTCTTTTGCTGCCCTGCCAAGACATAAAAACTCAGTGCTACTGTGACTGCACTCAGAATGTATTAAGTGCTTAATGTATAAAACTGTGGCTCGATCCAAACTACAGGGTATTAGGATGATCTGACATAAGACTTTTGCCAGGAAGGTCATTCAATTTAGAGCCCGAGTTACAAAAAAACAAACAAACAAACAAACAAAACCTCACCACAACCAACTCATGCCCTAAAAAAGTAGACAAAGACAGGAATATACATTTTTTTCCCCAGCGGAAGGCAGCCAGACAGCATTTTATTTACACAGTAAAAGCTCTGTTATCCAGCACTTACTTCACCGGAAAGCAGTGTTACCAGGTTGGGCACCATGGTCGAGGGGTCCCTCCACAATGCCCCAGCACTGAGCTCTAGTAACTGGGGGAGAGGGGCCCCTCTCACTTAACCCCAGCATGGAGCTGCTTTGGTCAAGGGAGAGGCACCCCTCCCCAATGGCCCCAGCACAGAGCTGCAGCAGCAGAACTCGGGATCTAAGTGGCTAGTCGGGTAGTTGAGTGACAACTAGACTAGTTACTTCCCCTGCTGGTGCCTCTATCAGTGGCAGTAAGGGCAAGGGAGCAGAAGCTGGTGCTTGGGGGGGTGGGGAGGGAGCTGGCTTAAAAGCCCGTTCCCCCCAGCATCGTCTCCGTGGGGGGGGGGGGGTAGGACAGGCAGAGGTGCAGCAAGGGACCGGGCACAAGCCAGGACAGCTGATTCCTGGCTTGCACCCGGTTCCCTGCTGTGCCTCTGCTTTTAAATGTAGTAAGAGCCTGGCAGCTGTTACTACATTTAAAAGGCAGAGCCGCAGCGGGGTTAGCTTTCAGCGCTGCGTCACTGCAGTTTCTCCCCTTATCGACTAATTGAAATTCCATCGACTACTCGATTAGCTGATTAAATTAAATTTAACATCCCCGCGGTGCTCTGGGAAGCCCTGAGCCCCTGCATGGGGCTTGTTAGGCAGCTGCATGGTCACACAGCTTAGAATCTTAGCCAGAAAGCTCTATTAACAGCATTTCTGATATTTCTCTATACAAATCTCCAATCTAGTAATCAGGACTCTGACCAGCACATTATGAAATTGCACATTCTGCTCTCTACTTCTGTGCAAAAGAGACAGAAGACAAGTAACAAGCTGATATCAGGAATTTATTTTAAAAAAAAGCCACTTCCAGGACATATCATAGAGTCATTGAAGATTCTTACACCCAAAATCTTACACCTTGTATATCTACAATGAGAACTGATGTTGATAATGATGTCTGTGAGGTACTGCAAGATCCTGAAATGCCTTCTAAGTCATCAAAGATTAAACTATGTTCAGTATAGTTTTAGTGTTAAGTGTATTTTTAGCGATCTGGGTGTATGCCAAGTGCTGCCCACAGTGATATGTAATGTCACAAGATAACCTTCTGTACAGAAAACTTTATCTGTGTACACTTAAGTGCTTCAAGAAACCAGCTACTCTGCAGTGCAGTACTTACTACTGCTGGATTCTTGAGTACCCATGTACTATTTTATACTTTAATCATTGCATTGCATTCTAATTCTTTGAAAATTGGTATTCCATTGGTAAAATATAACGCTCAGTTAACCAGAATATCTGACAGTGCCAACATGCCAAATAGCAGAGCTTTTTCTGTATTTTGTTAGTTTTATGCCTGGAACATGCATCTTAGCAAGAACTCTAAGGTCATATGGCTTGCAAGGGAAGCTCCCACAACCTCAAAGCATGGACTTAAGATATAATAAAGCCATAAATCAGAATGCTTACATTTACCTACACTCCTCACTTGTTTACCCCATTATAATCTCTGGGCCCCTCTGCCTTAGCTACAATGCAGCACCTGCCTGTAGCCACACTATTACACACACACTCTTCAGGCCAGGACCTCCTTAATGGTTCCCACTGCCTGACTATTCAAGGTAGCTTCTGAACTGATTTCAGTGTATACATAATAGGGATGTTAAATTTAGATTAATAGGCTAATTGAATAGTTGATGCAATTTGCATTGACTATTTGATTAGTCAATAAGGGCGTCTCCGCCTTTGAAGTGCAGCAACAACTCCATGGCTGTTGCTACACTTCAAAGGCAAAAGTGCTGCAGGGAGCACAGGGCCAGTGGGGGACTCAAGCAGTCCCCCACTGGCCCTGTGCTCCCCATGGCATTTCAAAGCGGCAGTGCCGCATGAAGCCCCGGGTCAGCGGGGGAGTCCCTAGCTGACCCAGGGCTCCACATGGTGCTGCTACTTTGAAATGCCACGTGTAGTTCGGTGCCAGCTGAGGATCTGGGCTGCATGCAGCATTTCAAAGCAGCAGACCCCGGGCTCCGTGCAGAGCTGCCGCTTTGAAAACCTGCGTGCAGTCTGGGCATGCAGCGTTTCAAAGTGGCAGCACTGCATGGAGCTTATGGTCTGGCCCCAGACTCCATGCGGCACTGCCGCTTTGAAGCACCACCTCCTCTTCATGCCCTGGCTGCCTCTTTCTGATAGAGGCAGCAAAGGAGGGGAAGCGACTAGTCGTTCATATCCCTAGTGCATAATACTGTTCAATTATTTTTGGTGGTGTTTCAACATTAATAATGTTTGATATGGAATTTTAGATGTGGAAGTAATTTCCACTCCAGTTTGCTTCACTGTATCACGGAAACAGTAATTACCCATCTTCATAGTCCAATCCTGATAAGTTTTTCAATAATCACTTATTTTTGCTAATGCTCTTTTACTTAGATCATTGCTATACTGCTGCTTAATTCAGTATGTTCAAGAAAAACACCCAATACTGGGATGCACTTGTCCAATACACTTTGCAAAAAGTGCTCACTGCTAACTTGTACTTCACTGTGACTTTTCTACAAATCTGGAACTACTGACAAGAATCCCGTTTTAGTACTATGGAGGAAGAGACACATTGATCTAGCACTACTAATTATTCAGAGCAGTGGTCTCCAACCTTTTTAAGCATGAGATCACTTTTTGAATTTAAGCACAATCCAGGATCTACCTCAAACCCAAACACCCTTGTCCCGCCTCCTTCCTACCTCTTCTCCAAGGCCCCGCCCCTGCTCACGCCATCCTCCCTCTCTCCCCCATCCTCACTCACTTTTATCAGTCTGGGGCCAGAAGGGGATGCAGATGCTGATCTTGGACTGAAAGATTTGGAAGGGGTTCTGAGCTGAGCCTGGGGCAGGGAACTGAGGTGCAGGAGGGGGTTCAGGGTACAGGCTCTAGGAGGGAGTTTGGGTGCAAGAGGACTCAGGACTAGGGCAGGGGATTGGGGTCAGAATTTAGAAAGCTGGCTTCAACTGGACACCACTTACCACAAGTGGCTTCTGGATGATGGTGTAGGGGGCTAAGGCAGGGTCACCCCTACCCTGGCCCTGCACCACTCTCAAAATTAGCCAGCAAAATCTCTCCATCCTTGCCCCCACTCCTGTTCTATGGAGATGGGGTACAGGGTGGCGGGAGGGACACCCTAACTTCTGCACCCCTGCTCCTGTGCCCTGCACAGCAAGCAGGAGGCTCCTGTGGGTGAGGAGCACCTCCAAGGCAGAGGGCAGGAACAGCATGGCAGTACTGAGAGGGGCAGATGAAGTGCTGGCACTTGATAGCCTCCCAGACAAACCTGTTAGGACCACCTGTCAAAAGTTCCAAGATCTACCAGTAGATCCCGATCTACTGGTTGGTGACCACTCATTTAGAACATGTATTAGTTCTTGTCTGTGAAAAGAAAATACCCAAGGGCCAGGAATTTTATAAAAGCTTTGTAAAGAGATCCTTGTATTTGCTTGTTTGAAATACAATTCTGAGCTGACTGGATCTATTGTTTGGGTTTGTATTGCTTGCACATGGTTTTTTGGACATTTTTGCAAAGGACACTTGTTAGGAGATGGGAATAAAGGAAATTTATCACAAATGCCACGACTAAGAACTACATGCTCATTTATTCAGCTAGCAAGCGTCTCCTGACACATTCCATGGCTAAAATTTTACTCCCTTACAGTTTTATTCCTGCAATATCTAGGGCACATCTTCACTCGTTGTGCCAGAGATCACTCTTCTGGCATTTGATTTAGCAGGTCTAGTTAAAACCCGTAAATAGACAGCTGAGAGCAGCTTTGGCCGGCACCTGTACTCCTCACAGTCGTGAAGAATAAGGGAAGCGTTTGCTCCCATCAGCCTCCTGCTGTGAAGACAGCACCAAGCTTGGCTTAAGGTAAGCCAACTCCAGCTACGAATTTTATGTAGCTGGAGTTGCATACCTTAAACTGGCCTTCCAGCTTAAGACCTGACTTAGGCAAAAGAGATGAGTTGGGGACTGGCTGGTTTTCCATCACTCACACCTATTAAAACTGCCATTATAATTTTGTAGTTTGTTGTCTTTTGTTTTTTGTAAAGTCATAACAAAAAGAAAAAATATTCCATTGTTAAAATATCTTTCAGATCTAATATAAAGTCATAGAACACAGTAAGAGTTTGTCAAGCCCTGAACCAGATTCTTAGATGATGTGGTTTGGCATAACTCTATTGAAGTTCCTGGAGCTATGCATATTTATGCTAGCTGAAGATATGGGCCCATAGGTATTAATCTTAAGACACCTTCTTTTAAGATTTTTTTGTTACTATAGTTGTCTAACCATCATAAGCAGTCAATACTATGAATTCATAGTAGGATTTGATCTCAACATCTATATTTTTTCATGTTTTAAAATGCCAGAAGCACAGCACATTCACATTGCAAATGGTTAATTACAAAATGTAGTTAGTTTAAAAAAATCCGCAGGAGAGTAAACTTCTGCTGTTTTTGATAACACTCTTAATTTACAACAGTTCAATTGATTTGTTTGTTTTTTACATTATATTTTCAAAAAAACTTGATTGTGGACTGAGACCTTGTACATCATGGCTCAGCCTGGAGCCAAATGTTATAGTAAAGTTATAAACCTCCTTAAAAGTGAGTTTCTAACTATATTTTAGAGAATGGCAAAGCAACAACAACAAAAAAAATCCATCAAGGAAACATACAAATAAAGTGAGCCAGTCTTGGTTGAAAGCATGTTTGAAGATACGAAAAGGAGAAAATGGAAAGACTACAGCAATCCCTTGAGCTAGCACTGCTTTGCTTACAAATCAGTGAGCATTTGTACTCAAAGTATCTTCCTATATCACATTTGCTGCCAGGGAAGTTGTTTTCAAGCTTAACTGTTCCTCTTGCCATGAAAGCACAACACTTCATAGGAATTAATAGTATTTTATGGATCCTTCAGTCTAGAGACCATCATACTTATTAGGCTACAGTTAATTCCCATTAGTTTGTGAACTGATTTTCAACCATGTTTTTGATAACAAAGAAAAAAAACCTAGCACGCATTTGGCTTCACTTTTCTTTTTGGCTATGAACATTTGGTTATTCCTTTCCTTTTAAAATACATTTAAAAAACAAACAAACTGAAAAGCACCTCCAGAGCATCAAGTGACTGCATGTTTAGAAAGGCTTTAAGTCACTTTAATCAACAAAGCATTTTTATTTCATATTTAATAGAACACTTCCCTCTATAGTTCTGTTGGCTAGTCATACTGTAAGTCTGCTGGCTAGTTATAGTGCATGAACAAGCAAACCACCTGCCACCTCTTTCTGGCAGATTATTTCTGCATCATTATAAGCAACAACAACAACAAAAAATCAGTGGAAAACCATTGATTTTGCAACCAGACAAGATTGCCAGAAAAATAATATATAATCAACTTATTCATGTCCTGGTTCTCTATTGTTTTGAGTTAGTAGACAGTTCACTTCATCGTCTTATAATGCACAAACATTACATCTGTGATCTTTGCAACAATAGAGGGCCTGGATGGCTGAACAAATATAAACCCAAAAGAAGATGGCAACTGTCACCTCATGAGCAGTGCAAGTGTGAGCACCGAAAAGGAGGGTAAATAAACGTCCTATAAGAACCTCAAACATGATAAAATAACACAGCTCCATTATTAGGTAAGTAACTGTTCATTTACATATAAAATAAGTATTTGGATGTTTTTCTGGCAAAACTGTGGAATGCAGTATTCAACAAAGAGAGCTAACTCCTCACTGAAATAAGAACGGTCACACCGGGTCAGACGAAAGGTCCATCTAGCCCAGTATCCTGTCTTCCAACAGTGGCCAATACCAGATGCCCCAGATCCCTCTCCTGTCACCCATTTTCAGCCTCTAACAAACAGAGGCTAGGGACACCATTCCTACCTACTTTGGCTAATAAACACTGATGGACCTATCCCCATGAATTTATCTAGTTCTTTCTGGAACCCTGTTAAAGTCCTGGTCTTCACACATCCTCTGACAAGGAGTTCCACAAGTTGACACTCTGCTGCGCAAAGAAATACTTTCTTTTGTTTGTTTTAAACCTGGTACCTATTAATTTCATTTGGTGACTCTAATTCTTATGTTATGGGAACAAGTAAATAACTTTTCCTTATACATTTTCTCCATACCAATCATGATTTTATACACTGCTATCATATCCCGCCTCAGTCTCCTCTTTTCTAAACTGAAAAGTTCCAATCTTTTTATCCTCTCTTCATATGGGACCTGTTTCAAACCCCTAATCATATTTGTTGCCCTTTTCTGAACCTTTCCCAATGTCAGGATATCTTTTTTCAGATGAGGCGACCACATCTGTACTCACAGAGAGGTAGCCGTGTTAGTCTGAACTTGGTAAAACAAAAAAGCAGTCATGTAGCAGTGTAAAGACTAACAAAATAGTTTATTAGGTGATGAGCTTTCGTGGGGCAGATCTACTTCTTCAGATCACTGAGTACTGAATACTCTACTCAGTGCTGAATACTGTACTCAGTATTCAAGATGTGGGTGTACAATGGTTTTATACAGAGGCAATAAGATATTCTTTGTCTTATTCACTATCCCTTTTTAAATGATTCCTAACTTTGTTTGCTTTTTTGACTGACAGTGCACACTGAGTGGATGTTTTCAAAGAACTATCCACAATGACTCCAAAACCTCTCTCTCTCTCTCTCTCTCTTTGAAATCAACATTGTTTAGTTCCATTCATGTTTACTAGATCACAGAAGCCCATGCTGATGGCAAGATAGGGCTTCAGAATGACTGATAAGCAGGACTTGACAAATCAGTGTATCTACTCGCCTGTGGCAAGTAAATTTCAGTCGGTCGCCCCGTTCACTGGCGGCACACGCATGCGCAATGTGGGTCTGGCGCATGTGCAGTGCGGGGCTGGCGAGTGGATTTCGCCGCGGTTTGTCAAGCCCTGCTGATAAGGATATAAGGGTATGGAAAGGCATACTAATTAAGAATGTATATTAATAAAATCCATGAACAGCCATGAATAAAAACCTTTGAAATCCAGGTGACTGTGCATACAAATGAACCTTAAAGGATTCCAAACACCTCCCTGCATTCTATGCATTCAAAACACAGCTGTTTATACTGTTCTTATGTCATTACATAATGGTTACGCTAAACAGCTAGTAAGAGAGTTGGTGGCATTTAAAGAATTGCCCCAGACATACAGTTGCCCTAGCTAAAGGTTAATTTTGCCATTGACAACAGTGGCACTTTCTTAAAGTCCAGTGACCGCAGATCATTACCATCCATGGATTAACCATTGGAAACAGCACAATTGGGTATACTATAACACAAAGGGCAGTTATTATTATTAATGTTTGGGGCAACCATTTTTGATCTCTCCTTCTTACCTTGACTGCATAATTGTTGAGGGGATCTTTTGCATAAGAAGCTGGATAATAAACTGCATCGCCTGCTTCACAGCATGGCCTGTCACTGGTTAGCCTGAAGTCTGACCAGCTGTCCACCCCAAATCGCAGCTGGTCTTTCTGTCCAGCCATGAAAAGATCTTCACATTTGTTTGCCAACTTCTTCAGTGAACCAGCATGAAGGGTTCTGATTTTGCCTACCACCTCCTCTCGGTTCTCAATTCCTCGATAAAGTGCTTGTCTCTGTGGCTTCTGTATATTTTTGCTCTGCTTAGTCTGGGAGATGCATCGCCCAGACAGAGACTCCAAGCTGTTGGAGCACCTATCCTTAACACTGAGAATGGTTAGGCTCGAAATGCTGTTGGCTGCTGAGTTGGCTGCTTTTCCTTTTTCTGAAGGTCTGTCCAAGGAATCTCCAGACTCAATGTCCAGTGCCTTGAGCTCTGAGCTGACTGAAGAGCAGGCACTGCTTGCTTCCCAGTTGGTGTCAATGTCGTATGTGGGGTTGGCCACAACACAAAGATTGCTCTCCAGGATCTGCTTCTGGAGTTCTCTGGGGATTGGCTCTGTGTTGGCTCTCAAAATGGTTTTCTTTGGCAGGGGAGGAGGTGTTGGCTGCGAGCTGTTAGTTGCCTCTTGGTCTGCTATTCCTCCAAAGGCAATGGCATCATCCAAAGCCCCCTTTGGCTGCCGGGGCTGCTTTGGGGGTACGATGGTTGCCCTGGACTGACCTGTATAATAAACAAACAAACCCAAAAGCTTTAGAACACTTTAGATTTATTGTGACTGCATAGTCACACTTCACAAAGAAGCTCAAATGGGCAAATGAGAAAATAGCTGGATGATGTAGAGGACCACACTCCCCTGAATCCAAGTCTGACAAAAACGTGAAAATGTGAGGGTGGTGCTTTGCGGGACACAAACCAACATGTACCAGATGCAGACTAGCCCATAAAGAATACCTGGACTTGTTTAACTGCACCTGTGCACAAAGCGGGTTTCACTGCTAGCTTACTTAAAACATGAAAGAGAATGCAAATCAGAGGTATAGCCTGTAAAGCTTGGCACTCTAGCCAAATTCCGAATCTCAGTAATTACACTGTCTCCCTTAATTCCTCCTGTTGGTTACAGTATTTTCCTCACTTCCTGTTCTAAACTGTTATGTACTTTGAGTATTTCATCCCAGGTGACTGCATTTCACTGGTGGATGAAGTAATTCTTTTTTATATATACTCATGGTAAAACACTGAGATTGTCTGTTTTGAAAGGGGATACATACATTCAAAATACCAGAAAACGTCCCCCAGGAAATCTGTATGAAAAACAGCATACAATAGTTATCTAAGCATTGATAGCAGACATAATTAAGTTTGCCTCTGCAAATTCATTAGCTACTTCATAACAAACAGAAGATTAAGAACTTAAGTCTGCAATCATTTAATTGACGAGATTTGCCCTCAGCTGGAGTATTGTGTCCAGTTCTGGGCACCACATTTCAAGAAAGATGTGGAGAAAAGGGTGGGGGGAAAGTTATGGGGGGGGGCGGGGGGAGGGGCGTCCCCTGTCCACCTGTCCCTTTAAGGGTGGCCATTTTGAACTCTGTTCTCCGCGGCACACCTCCGACTGCCTCGTAAGAAACACTGCCTTAGCCTCTGAGGATAGGACAAGAAGCAATGGGCTTAAACTGCAGCAAGGGAGGATTAGGTTGGACATTAGGAAAAACTAGAGTGGTGAAACACTGGAATAAGTTGCCTCGGGAGGTTGTGGAATCTCCATCTCTGGAGATATTTAAGAGTAGGTGAGATAAATGTCTATCAGGGATGCTCTAGACAGTACTGGGTCCTGCCATGAGGGCAAGGGACTGGACTCAATGACCTCTTGAGGTCCCTTCCAGTTCTAGTGTTCTATGATTTTCCCCACAAATTTTAGTAAAAGCAGGATTGGGATCTGGGACTGCAGACATATACAAGTTTACTTTCTTCTCCCCCCTCCTAATATCAGATATTAATGGAAATAGTAACTCTCTCAAGCACTCCTTTTCCTTGCTTATTTGCCAATGGCTGCTGTGTTGGGAGTATTACATGCAAAAACACTGGATTTCCACCGAGATTCTAATCACACTTCCTATTGTTGGGGTGTGAAAGGGTTAAATAAGGGGTCTTGGTAGTTGCAATCACGTTAATGGGGCACGACACAGGCAGAGCCTGCTTCTATCGATTTACAGATTTGTTTTAATTCCTCCTTCCCTGCTTGCTCAGAATAGATGAGCATGCAGCTGTACCCAAGATGTAACTTTTTAATGAATGGCCTATGTGTTAGCAATGCTATCTTCCCTACCCCTTATCCACTGTGAATTATACATTCAGGGACACAAGCATCCAGTTCTGGGCCCCCCACTATAGAAAGGATGTGGACGCATTGGAGAGAGTCCAGCGGAAGGCAACCAAAATGATTAGGGGGCTGGAGCACATGACCTATGAGGAGAGACTGAGGGATTCGGGCTTATTTAGTCTGCAGAAGAGAAGCGTGAGGGGGGATTTGATAGCAGCTTTCAACTTCCTGAAGGGAGGTTCCAAAGAGGATGGAGACAGGCTGTTCTCAGTAGTGACGGATGGCAGAACAAGGAGCAAAGGTCTCAAGTTGCAATGGGGGAGGTCTATGTTGGATATTAGGAAAAACTATTTCACTAGGAGGGAGGTGAAGCACTGGGATGGGTTCCATAGGGAGGTGGTGGAATCTCCAACCTTAGAGGTTTTTAAGTCTCGGCTTGACAAAGCCCTGGCTGGGATGATTTAATTGGGATTGGTCCTGTTTTGTGGAAGGGGTTGAACTTGATGACCTCCTGAGGTCTCTTCCAGCCCTATGGTTCTATGATTCTATGAGTCATATAGAAGAGATGTAAAATGTTAACCAGTTAATTGGTAAACATTAAGCTTCCTGATTAACTGATCTTAACACCAGCCTCATTGTGCTAGCCAGACCTGGGCTTTGGTGGCCAGCCCCAGCCATGCAGCTAGCTGCCTGCACCAGCTCTATCACAGTAGCCAGATCCCAGTCACACTGGCCTATTGACCCTGGCCCCACAGCTAGGCAACCAGAGCCCTAGTCACAGCTGTGCCACACCACACTGTACCCCACCAGTGATCTCAGCTCCGTCCTCACCATGCCAGAGGTAACTCAGTCATGCTGGCTGAACTCAGCCCCTTTCCCTTTAATTGGTTAACCAATTTAATAATATTAATTGATTAAATGATTAACTTTTTAATTGATATTTACATCCTTATATAACCAGGAGCAGCAGGTTTCAAAAATTTTGGTGGTGCCCAGAATGCCCAGAGCCAACACCCTTTCCCCTCTCAAACTTCCCTCACCTCACTTAAGGCTCTGAGAGGGAGTTTGGGTGGGGGAAGTGTGCCAGCTCTGGGAGGGAGCAGTAGGACAGTTACAAGGTTATTGATAGCCAATTCATCCAGCTGTGCAGAAGAGATCCTTGGAGATGTCCACTGGCAATGATGGAATTTACATACAAGTCTAAACACAGTTACTGTATGAATTGTTCAGACACAATTTAAACCAATGCCTTGTATTCCCCATCCATGGAAATGAATCTAAGATCTGTCATGCCAGGGCTATTGTTTCTTCCCCACAAGGACAAGTTTTTCCCAGTGAAACTCATCCATCTGAATTAAGTGTTACATATCAGTGCTGTTTTTATGCTGATCTCTTAACCCTGTACATTCTTCTCATGCCTGTAGGGCCAAACCTTCCAGTTCAGCTTTCCAAATGTGTCTGGAAACACTGCATACCCCACATTTTTATGTCACAGTCTCTCTGAGGAAGAAAAATGTTTGTCTATTAAATCCTGTTTCTCTCTGTGTAAGGAAAAAACCTCTTTTAAACAAAGGTTAGCAACAGAACAAACATTTCTCCTTCTTGCCTATCAGCTTTCTTAACATCCTTCACATCGTTGCCTCCTGCACAGGCTCTTCAATATTGCAGAGTTCACTACAATAGCCTAGGCTTATTGGGTAGTCGAGCCGACCACTTGACTACTTGCATTTCTTGCCCCCCCCCGCTGCCTCTGTTTCAGAGACAGCGGGGTTGGGGGAGCAGGAGCCAGTGCTGGGGAGGAGCTGGCTTAAAAGCCCGTTCCCCCCAGCACCGACTCAGTGGTGCCACCTGCCTCCCCGCTGCGCTGCTGCCTCTATCAGTGGTGCTGCCAGCCTCCCCTCCCTTTTGCCTGCTGTCCAGGCTGGCCATGAACACAGGCTGCTCCGGCAGAAGCTGGCGCGAGGCTAGACTGAGCAAGCCTGGCTCAGCCCTGGCTCGCGCTGGGTCTGGGACCTACCCCCACTGTGACTCTGCAGTTTAAATGTAGTAGGAGTTGGGCTGCCTGCTCACCTGGCTTTTACTACATTTGAAGTACAGAGCCGCACTAATTGTGTAGTCAATAGAAATTCTATCAACTACATGATTCACTAATTATTCGCTTCCTAACATCTCTAACACAATCTGAACTTCAGCAGTTGAGGCAGATGAAGAGTAGGAAGAGGCTCAGTATTAACTGCCACTTTAAAAAGTCCTTAAAAGTCTTCTGAACTACACAAGAAGAAAGACGTTAACTCTGTCAAAGTTTTCTCAATTGAATACAGAGGACACCTTTAGGTAGCTTTAAGAAACACTGTCATAACTTCTTATGATTTGAGACTTTAACAGTGCTTTTTAAACATTCATGCATTAACCCTCACAGCATCCTTCTGAGGTCAAAAAGGAACATCATTAAGTTAGATTAAAAATGTCTGAAATTGCTTCCTCTTCGGCTCCCAATTTATTCTTCATAGCTTGATTTGAAGTCTTCTCTTGAATTAACTTTGAATCACAGAAATATAGGGCTGGAAGGGATTGTGTGAGATCATCAAGTCTAGCCCCCTGCACTGAGACAGGACCCAGTAGACCAAGCCCACCAACAGAAGGGTGCAATGGGGGCAACTGCCCAGGGGCCCAGTGATTTAAAGGAGCCCAGAGCCCTGAGCCCTTTAAATTATCACTAGAGCACCATGTGGCATGCTCTCGGCAGCTCTTAGGGCTGCCTGGAGAGGCGGAGGCGTCTCAGAGCATGTTCTAGTCAGCACTGGCAGATGGTGCTGCGGTCTGGGCAGCATCGAGGGCTGGCTGCCCTTGGCCCCACTCCTTCTGTCTGAGGTCCCATCCTTTCTGGGAGTGCAGAGCCCTTCCCTGACCTTGACCAGGGACCCAGCATGGCTGTTGGTTCCCCTGAAGTACACCATCTCTGACAGGTATTTGTTCAACCTGTGCCTAAAAACCTCCAATGATGACGATTCTACAACCTTCCTTGGAATTCTATTCCAGAGCCTAACTATTCTTACAGTTAGAAAGTTCTTTTTAATGTTGTACCTTAATCCCTCTTGCTACGGATTAAGCCCGTGCCTTCTTATTCCATTAATCCTGTTTCTAAGGGGACAACATAGATGGGAGAAAGTGAATTCATGCTCCTGAGGGACATGCAACTAATTGTCAGTCATCGTAAGTCCAATTTCATTCTATTGTCTATTTCTAAATCTTCTTTTAGTGAATAGCATGCACTAATTTAATTTATGTTGTGGCAGAGCTCTGGCTGTGCCTGTGGGTCCTGTGCTTCTGGCAGATAGTGTTCAGCCTCAAAGGCTCGCTGTGTCCTGCCACATGACCTCTTTCTTTACTAGCAGCAGGGTTCACAGACTACTGAGCCATGCTCATCACAAGCTAGTCCATAATATAGGGGTGAAACCTCTCTATAGTCCTGGCCTACCTATGCAGGGATAGATCCAGTAGTGGTGTGGAGAGGGTTGGGGGGAACCCAGGCATGCCCACTACTCTGGGTTCCAGTCCACAGACCCTAAGGCAGTGGCAACAGATGGGGTTTGTTCTACTCCCATCTAGCAATTACTTCCCTTCCTCTGGTACCTGAGCAGCTTGTCCTGCTCCTCCAACACACTCTTCCAGTTTTGCAGCTCCCAGTTCTCACCCAGACTCCTCTCACTCTCTGCACTTTGCCTCTTTCCTTCCTCAAGTGCCTCCCAACTAACTTTTAAACCAGCCTCAACTGATTCTTGATTGGCCCTGTGACAGGGCACTTGCCCTGCACTGGCCCTTTAAGGGCAAAATCCCAGCCCTGAGTGAGGGCTGAGGGTGAAGCCCCAGCTGAGGCAATTCTGGCTAATGAGGGCTATATAAAGAAGGGCTCCTTGAGGGAGAGAAGGAAGCTCATTCTTGCTAGAGAGCAAGAGGGACCTGGATGCCTAGGAAGCAGGAGGCTACCTGCTGGGGGGCTAGGGAAGCTCTGGCTAAGCAAGCCCCCAGGCTGCAAGACCTGAAGCTACTGGGGCTGCAAGGGGCAGTCATGATAGGTAGGGGCAGCAGGTCCACACCCAGTGATGAGTGGCCATTACAGACTGCAGTTTGTCCCTGAGGCAGGGGCTAGATGAAGACTGACAGTGGGTCACTGAGGCAAGGTGGGTACAGGAGAACTGGGTGTTCCCTGGGAGAAGAACTGGGAGGACCCTGGAGTGAGCAGTTGAGTAAACAACATCCCCCCCCCCACAAGGGAGTGCAGAGAGACTGGAGTGGGTACTGCCAGAGGGCAGTGTCCTGAAGAGGACATCATAGTCAGAGTGACATGGGTCTGGACTACAGGGAAGAGCGAGAACACGGGGAGACACCAGCAAGAGGGAGGTGTCCAGTGAGCTGGAGAGCTAGTTCCCAGGACTGCTGGCTGGAAGTGCTGAGTTGGTGAGTCTGCCCCATGACAGGCCCCAAGAGGTTCAATTAGCCTGACTCCCTTGGACCTGGAAGTCTCCTAATTAGCTTCAGGTGTTCTTAACTGGCCTGATTTGTCCAGACTGCTTCTGGAAAGTTCCTGTTGGTTCTAGGCCAGCCCCTGCTAGTTTACCCAGGGAACAGAGACCTATTTCATCTAAAGCTCGCATACTTTCCTTCGAGCACTCTTTTATATTGCCCTGACCTGACCCTGTCACAATATTAATATTGCTACTATATGACACCTTTATTTTTTATTACTCCTGTTCAGCAGCATGCAATGTTAAGTAGTTTGAGATACTATTTATTGAAAAAATGCTGTAAAACAATTGGCGATTTGACTGTAGTTCACAGAATCCTTCCCTAAAACTAAGGTTTTGTACAAAATTCCTGAAACAGATTACATATTTGGCTCTTTAGGTATTCTTTAGTCACATATTCCCTCACTGTTAAAAATTCACACCTTATTTCTAGAATAAATTTGTGTTGCTGCACATTCCAGACATTGAATTTTATTATGTCTTCATTTACTAGATTGAAGAGTCCACTATCAGCATTTTGTAACCCAACTCCATGATCAAGTCACCCCTTAACCTTCACTTTAATAAGCCAAATAGATTGAGTTCCTTCAGCCTTTCACTCTTAAGGAATGTTTTTCATTTCTTTAATCATTTTCATGAATCTTCTCTGAACCCTCTTATTTTTCAACATCTTTGAATTGTGCACATCAGACCTCGAAACAGTATTCCAACTAGGGATGTTAGTGTACACTTGATTACATGATTAACCAATAAGGCTGGGCTATATCAGAGGCAGCAAGGGGGAGCATGGGAGCTGGGGCCTGTAGGGATCTGCCTTTTAAGCCAGCTCCCCATGCATGACAGCTCCTGCAGAGCTGATTCCTGCCTACCATAGAGGCTGCAGCATGGGGAGAAAGGCAGGAGCAGACACTTGCAGGGACCCAGTTCTGCGGTGCCAGCTGTCCTCGCCCCTGCTTCCCACAGTGGCAGCAGTGCTGGGGGGCGAGGCAGGTGGGAGCTGGTGTTTGGGGGAGCCGTGGCCCCCATGTAAATGTGTAACTGCTAGAATTTCCAGTGGTTACACCTTTACACAAATAAACAATAGTTAATATCCTTAATTCCAACATGGTCAGACTAGTGCTAAAAACAGGGTAAATATTACTCATACTTTTTCCTTTTTTTTAATCCACAGATTACCATTATTACATGTTCATTATCCAGTCACTGTTATCCAGCAGAGTCTGTGATCCTGTAGGTAGCTCCTTCATTCTTTGGTCCTGATACTATTATCCTACATCAGGGATGGGAAACCTCAGGCCTGGGGGCTGGATGCAGCAGCCCTTGGCTTGCCTGGATCTGGCCCCCAAGACTCAGGGCCCCCTCCAGCATTGGGGAGCCTGTGCTGGTGCTCCAGCCCCCTGATAACTCTCTAGGAAGCATCTTTCTCCTTCTCAGTCAGGGGCCAGAGCGAGGGTCCTGATTCTCACTGGTGTGTGGCCCCCAACTCAAAAAAAGGTTCCCCATCCCTGCCATACATGTATAACCACCTCACTGCATATGCAAATTTGTCAAGCCTGCAATTATTCTATGCATAACATTTCAGGTGTAAATATAAGAGGCCACATTGAGACTTTTTAATAACTCAAGGGAATAAAGTCTCACAAATAGACAAAATTTGCATAAAAAGTCCTTTAAAAGGAGCTTTTTTGAGTATTGTCCCAGATATTTACACAGATCATAAAGTTTTATGTAACCCATGCATTAGAATGGTTCTTCCAGTTTAATTACTTCAAAAGCTGCATTACTTTTACAAGAAAATACTCTCTTGTCTGATGTGAATTACAAAGGGTATATCTACACTACACAGCTTTTAGTGACAAGGCTGTGTTGACAAAACCTTGTCATTAAAACTCAGCATATGTGAACACGGTTTGTCAGCACTTTTGCAGACAAAATACTTCCATATCCCACCAGAGGCTTGCTGACAGGAGAGCCCTCCTGCCGACAAAGCAACATACACATTTGCCGTGGTCGTTTATGGGGGAGGGGAGTGGGTAAGCACCCACGAACAACAAAAGTTTGCTGATCAAGTGCAAAAGTAGGCATAGCTAAAGTTAATGCGTGTGTTATCTGTATAAACAAAAACAAATGCACCCCATAAATGTTAAAAATATAGTGTACGATGGCAGAAGCTGAACTTTAAACTTCAATAACTGCAGCGAAGTTATTGAAGTTTAAAGTTCAACTACTCCTATTTTTATCTACACAGTAGAAAGACCATGTTTACACTGTAGGTAGTGTTTGGTTACAAATTGAATTTTGAATTGAAATAATCCTACTTACAAGTGCCCCAAAACATCCAAGCTAGTAAATTACAAGGGCTAGAATCTATTTTCAGTTACAACAGAGTAAATCTGAAGTAACTGAAGTTAGTGGAGTTACTGTAAAGTTCTTCTGCAGTAGCTGAAATCAGAAGCTGGCTCCTACTTTTTTTTTAATCTAATATATAAAGAAGAATGTTTGTGCTCTAATAACTTGGACTCTATGGGTATGTCTAGACTACATGCCTCTGGTGACAGAGGCATGTAGATTAGGCTACCCGGCATAGGAAAATGAAGTGGCGATTTAAATAATGGCCGCTTCATTTAAATTAAAATGGCTGCCAGGCTGAGCCGATCAGCTGTTTGTCGGCTCAGCGCGCTAGTCTGGACGCTCCGCGGTTGACATCAAAGGCATTTGTCGACTGCCCCGGTATGCCTTGTGGGATGAGGTTTACCGGGGAGGTCGACAAATGCCTTTGATGTCGACCGCGGAGCATCCAGACTAGCGCGCTGAGCCGACAAACAGCTGATCGGCTCAGCCTGGCAGCCATTTTAATTTAAATGAAGCGGCCATTATTTAAATCGCCGCTTCATTTTCCTATGCCGGGTAGCCTAATCTACATGCCTCTGTCATCTAGACATACCCTGTAAGACCTACCACAACCAAACTTTCCATGGGATAACCTTTCCTCCAGGAGAAGGTTTTAAGGTACTTTTGGACCTGACTGGGCCCGATCTCAACCTGTAAAAATAAAAAATAACCCACTGTGCTGCAGGGGAACCCCCGCCCACCCTAGGTCACATGCCCGCTGCCTGTGGCCCCAAAGCACCGTCTGGGACTCGCCCCACCCCCACGCGCACAACGGCTCGAGCATCTGCCCTGCCCCCTGCGGCTATGGTTACCAGGTAGTCCAAAAAAAATGGCCACACTTGATGGGGGGGAAGTGGGGCTGACCGGAAGGAAGGGGGGGCCAGGAAGCAGGGCTGGGGGGGGGGGGGAGGAGGAGAACCACCCAGCAGGAAGTAGGGCTTGCGGGGGGAGTGGGGGAGCGAATCGGCCGGCAGGGAGCGGGACCGAGCAACACCAGGTAACTCCAGCTAGTACTCACATAAACAACGAAACCAAACTCATCTATTTTTTTCAATTCTACAAAATCAAAATTTGGGGCATGCTAGGCAAGTATCAATCTAAAGATTTAAACGCGGAGAGATAGGTATTTATTTAAATGGACGAGCTAGATCAACCCCATCACAACTATGATAACAGTAAGTCAAAATATTTATGTATTTATATGTATTTACTGTGATCTGCCAATAAAAACAGTTCATTGTAAATCTGAACTAGAGAAATAAAACTATAGGTGCATGTTTCAGTGAAGAAGGCCCATTCAGACACAAGTACAATTTACTGACTGCATAAAATAAACATTTGTCATTTGCCTATGGTGAAACCTAAAAAGAAAGAGGAATTATTTATAAAATCTCCCAACCTGGCACCCACTTGACCACTACTGGAAGTAGCTGAAAGAAAAGAGAAAAAAAAAAAAGTTGTGTTGGAGCCAGAAAATTCAATGCCATTTATGGCAGCATTGCTTTTTACAACAAACTTGCCAGGCCAGGCCTAAAGTTAGCTATTAATGCCTTCACATCTGGAAACCTAACTTAGGTGACTGGAAGTCTGACAGAAATCTGAGAGAGAGAAACACTGCCTGCTACAAATAAAAGCCAAGAGAGACCATTTTGCATCACAGTATATTGGAAATACACTGGCAAAACAACAGATTGAACTAAAATTTTATCACTAAATTTCAGATGTGTCTACCACATCTTTAGTCTTACTATGATCATTATTTAGTATTTGTAATAAATACCTCAGAGCCCTAATCATGCACTAGGACCCAGTTGTGTTAGGTGCCCAACACACACAATAAAAAGAGTCCCTACTGCAAAGAGCTAACAATTTAAGTAATGAGACAACAGAGGAGTAGACAGACAGACAGACAAAGGAGTACATGTGAACAATGAGTCAATATTGCCAGCAAGATAGACAGCTATCTTAGCACACAAAATGCATAGCCTCTGCCGCGTGTTTTGTAAGCATCACAGAAAAAGAGAATTTAAGGAGGGCTTTGAAGGAGGAGTAGTTTTGCAGATATTTACAGAGCATTTCCTTGGTGTAAAGGGCAATATGGGATAAAGCACAAATGTGCTTTCTTGAAAATTTAATAAGTGGGCAATGGAGGTTGCCATCATGGGCCGATCAGAAGTGAGCGTGAACTGCGAATGAGAATGATATGCAAGGTAGGGAGTGATTGGGAAGGGTCTTCAAAGTGAATACAGGCAGCTTATGTTTAATGTGATGGAGAGGGAGAACCACTGCAGAGATTTACTGAAGAATCTGCCACTTGTTCTAAAATCCGAGGCCTGGTCTACACTAAAAAATGAAATCATCTTCACTACGTCACTCTGGGGTGTGAAAAGTCCATACCCTGAGTGGCACTGTTTAGCTGTTCTAGCCCCTCTCCCCACATAGAGAGCACTAGATAACATAAGAATTCATCCATTAACCTAGAAGATATCCTAGCTACCATATCTTGGGCAGGTGAATTACTTATCCTGATGGAAGAACCCTTCCTATTGGCATATGTAGAGTCTAAACTGAAGCACTAGAGCAGGGCTACTCAACACGTGGCCCATGGCCTGTTTGTTTGCGGCCTGCGGTACGGTTTGAATTTACATGGGGCTCAACATGCGGCCTGCAGGTGGAATCCTTTGAAGATGGCCTCCACTGGCAACACACACTACAACGGTGAGTCACTATAATTGTCTTCTGTTGATATGCGTTTTAGTAGTTAAATTCCTGGACTGTCATTGCTCAGTAAAAGTGCTGTCATATGGGTGGAAATAGGGTGAATATTGCATTTCATTAATATCAGCAGAACTTATTTAAATGGGGCTTGTGTGTTGTGTAGTCTTGCCTTAATCTTTGTATTCATGCCCATCAGCGTGAAAGAAGCTCTTTGAATATATCTGCGAATATATTTGCATGTAAATGCAACCACACTTAAGTTGCGGCCCTCGGCATGTGCTGTGAGTATCATTATGGCCCCCCGGGCTTCCAAAGTTGAATAGCCCTGCACTAGAGGAATGCAGATGTACCCTGTTGTAACAGTCATCAACATTAAAACCTTTCACGAGAAACTTAAGTTGAAATGTATCAAATGGTTCAGGAGGAAATTCTTGATGTCACTATTTAAATGGCATTTTTAATATAAGCAGTCCTTCAATAGAATAAAACCTAATGGCAGAATGGAAGCTGTCAGATAAGCAGCCACTGGCATTGAGTGATATTTCACACCTTGTAGGATTTAAAATAGTCATACCTTATGTTGTCCTGCTTATAGGATATGGCATCTATAGTATAGACAAGTTAGTGAATCAGATCCACTGACTTGGCATCTCTGTACTATGAAAATGAAACAAAACAAAACAAGCCTGCACCCATACTTATAACCACAGCTTGCTGTCATGTTTGTAAACAATTTCTATGTGAGAACCCTAACTTTGAGTTTCTTCCTCTCAGACAGAGCTTTTTCTTATGTTAATAATAAATAAATATATAGTAACATTATGTCTTTCATCTTCAAGTGATTTTATAAACAATAACAGCAATGCTTCATTTGTGGAACAAGTTAGCCAGATGTCTGATATTAAGCCAATAAGAATCACTACACTTTCACTGAATATTTATCATTCACCTATTTATACAATTTATACACTGAAGGCTTAACAATATAGGCCCTTGATTATGCAACATGCTTAATTTTACACTTGGAAGCAGGCCCATTGCAGTCAGTCTTGCCATATGCAAAAAGTTAAACTATGCAGATTTTCTTAATGAAAATCTTTCAATATTTTGATTGGTGTCACACATTTTGATCACATATCACACGTAAAGGAAGTACACAACAAAGTAAAGCAAATACACAATAGGGGTATGTCTAGACTACACCTCTCTGTCGACAGAGAGATGTAGATTAGGCATGTCGAAAGTGCTAATGAAGCAGGGATTTAAATATCCCACACTTCATTAGCATAAACATGGCCACTGCTTTTTTTTAAAACGGAGCTTTTTCGAAAAAATGGCAGTCTAGACGTGGCTCTGTCGAAAATAAACCCTTTTTCGAAAGATCCTGTAAACCATTTTTTGAGGAATACAGGATCTTTCAAAAAAAGGTTTATTTTCAATAGATTCACATCTAGACTGCCTTTATTTCGAAAAAAAAAAAAAAAAGCGGCGGCCATGTTTATGCTAACGAAGCGTGAGATATTTAAATCCCTGCTTCATAGCAATTTCGATGTGCCTAATCTACATCTCTCTGTCGACAAAGAGGTGTAGTCTAGACACAACCTAGGTGTTTCTGATTGTTTTTGTTTTACTTGCCAAGCTGTACACTCAAATCTCTATGTAGTACTTTTAAATCAAAAAGTCTATTATGCCTATGATATTGATATCACACAAAGATAATGAATTATTTAAATTCCCTCCTTTGGCCTCTCAGAAAAATTTCCACAAAAATCCAAACAGCTACAAATATTTAATATGGGACAGGAATTCATTGATGGATAGATTCGTGATGAAAAGATGTTATGTTCAGCTGCAATTGGTTTGCAAGATTAAAAGTAAATCGCTAACTTTTTGAGAATAAAATTCGAGAATAGTCTTATTTACCAAGATGCTTCAAAATGTACCAGGAAACATCATTTAGATTGTAAAAGAAAAAGTACTACATTTCACTGAGAGTATCAGGAAAAGATATTTTAGTTTAATAATTATTCTGAAAGAGTTAAATTTTCACAACTGTTATTTCAAAACTTTTCTCTGGTAAAATGGCTTTGAAAATATAAAAATATAGAAAATTGTGGCTCTCTCACAAGGCATCACTTACACAAGACATTTAATATAGATAACACAAAGGCTATTTTCATATTTTTACAACCCTCCCCCTCAGTGTTAGATTTCTTGAAATCTTACAAATTTTTAATTCATTGGCTTCCTTTTGCATGTTGCTCGTAAGTCATGAGACAGAAGCATCTTTTTTCAACAAAGAACTGAAAACCGATATTTAAAAAGTAGGTGAAGTTTGGGATCACTGTATCTTTAAGAACCCATTTTTTTCAAAAGGTGTCAGGCATAGTTCCTGCTAAGGTGCGCACCTGCATGGCCATGCACAAAAAATTCTTTCTTCACCCACCTCCTCTGGAGAACTGTGCAGCAGCACTTACACCAGGGAGCTGCTCTAGCAGGCGGGGCCAGCTGAGACAGCATGGTGAGGTAGCTGCTGGGATGGGCGGGTGGGGGCAGGGGCCAGGACCTGCCGCTGTCATGTAGTGGGGGTGAGGCCTGATCCAGTGGCCGGGGCTGCCACGTGGTGGGGGGGAGGGTGTGCGTGGGGCCAGGAATGGCCATGCAGCATGTCCCGTTCCTCGCTGCTGGAGTGCGCATGCATGCACGCGCGCACACGCACACACACACACACACACACACACACACACAAACACACAGATGTGTGGCATTGTCTGTGTGTGTGTGCGCGCGTGCGTGCATGCATGCGTGCTCCAGCAGCGAGGAACGGGACATGCTGCATGGCTAGGCGGGGTCTGCTCTGATGGCTGGCAACGGGAAATGCTGCATGGCAGGGGCGTTCCACTCCAGCGGCCAGGAACGTGTGTGGTGTTAAATTGGGTGCCATGGTGGCACACATCCAAACCAGCGCACGTGACCTTGGTATTGGTGCACAAGCCAAAACTCACTCTGCTCATGGTTAGAAAATCTTACAGGGAACACTGGTGTCAGGTGATTAGAGCTCTGTGTCCGCATCCACATCTGTATCTGCAAAAATGAGCTGTGGATATTCCCACTGACATCCGCAGATTTGGATACTCATGGCGGTAAAGCAGATATCCGCAAATTCTAAATACAAAATTTGTATCTGCAAAAATGAGCTGTGGATATCTGTATCCACAGATATAAAGTGTGTATCTGCAGATTTGCAGGTCTCTACAGATGATCCAAGAGGTAACAGCCCCTCACATCAAGATAAGTCTTCTCAATGGCATGACGGCTGAAGTTTGTCTTGTAAATGCACTTACCTAAATTGCTATATGTAGCACTGAAAGGGCTAAAGTCAGAAGAATCTGATGTTTCCTCCTTTTCTTCCTCCTCCTGTTGGACATGGTTAGTTGACACTGGTATAACAGAGGTACTGCCACCAATATCCTGCTTCACAAAAACAGCTCTTGGAATCTGAGGAGATAAATCTTCCACCGTAGTCTCAGCTGGCACTTGACTGAAACAAACAAACAAAATTCACCTGGCAACTAAAGCTACTAATATGGTATCAGTAAAACGTACGTTTTGGAATTATACAATACTTTTGCCTAAAAGGCAAAGAACTGGGAAATGGAAACAAAAAATGTGTCTTCACCTTTACAAATATTTTACAATGATTTTCTAGCACGTGTTTTCTGTCTCTTCACTAAGGTGCATTCACTTTTCACTACAGCATCAACGGTAAAAAACATCTTTCGTATGAAAGTGTCACAAAATGTTTCAGACAACTGAGTGTAGTCAATACATGTAAGTACATGTAACGCACAGAGAGAATACTCTATATCATACAGCAGCTGTACAATTTATAGAACAGCAACAGTTATTAAGGGGATTTTTTTAAAGCTAGTTAGAAGGATTTTGCTTTAATGAGAGTCATACATTTACACAGGGGAGAATACTCCTAAACTCTTTCGGACAGAAGTGGGGAAACTTTTTTTGGGTCAGGGTAGTAGATTTGGTGTGCTCTAGGCCTGCAGAGGGCAGCAGGGGGGCTGGAGCACCAGCATAGGCTCTCCCATACTGGGAGGGGGGATGCTAAGCCTTGGGGGCCAGATCCAGGCAAGCCAGGGGCTGCATCCAGTCTTTGGGCCTGAGGTTTCCCATCCCTGCTTTAGGAAATGCATAAAACTTTAAAGCTACATTTTCAAATTCTGGCAACACAACAGGAATTGTCACACTGGAATACAGACCAATAGTCCATCTAATCTAGCATCCTGTCTCTCTAGCGACCTACACAAAATATACCTGAAGATTAAAATGCAGCCACTGATGTTTATATCAAGAATGGTAGGGGGGATTCTTTCTCCTATCCTGCTAGTAACTGGTGGGAGTCATCTTAATCAAATAATCACCTTACAAGTATAATATTTATTGCAGATAGTTTAAAAATGATGCAAAAATATAAGAATGGCCGTACTGGGTCAGACCAAAGGTCCATCTAGCCCAGTATCCTGTCTGCCGACAGTGGCCAGCACCAGGTGCCCCAGAGAGGGTGGACCGAAGACAATGATCAAGTGATTTGTCTCCTGCCATCCCTCTCCAGCCTCTGACAAACAGAGGCCAAGGACACCATTTTATCCCCTGGCTAATAGCCTTTTATGGACCTAACCTCTATGAAATTATCTAGCTTCTCTTTAAACTCTACTATAGTCCTAGCCTTCACAGCCTCCTCTGGCAAGGAGTTCCACAGGCTGACTACACTCTGTGTGAAGAACTTTCTTTTATTAGTTTTAAACCTGCTACCCATTAATTTCATTTGGTGTCCTCTAGTTCTTCTATTTAGGGAACTAATAAATAACTTCTCTTTATTGGCCCTCTCCGCACCACTCATGATTTTATATACCTCTATCATATCCCCCCCTCAGTCTCCTCTTTTCTAAACTGAAAAGTCCCAGTCGCTTTAACCTCTCCTCATATGGGACCCGTTCCAAACCCCTAATCATTTTAGTTGCCCTTTTCTGAACCCTTTCCAAGGCCAAAATATCTTTTTTGAGGTGAGGAGACCACATCTGTACACAGTATTCAAGATGTGGGCGTACCATAGTTTTATACAGGGGCAGTAAGATATTCCGGGTCTTATTTTCTTATCCCTTTCTTAATAATTCCTAGCATCCTATTTGCCTTTTTGACTGCCGCTGCACACTGTGTGGAAGTTTTCAGAGAACTGTCCACGATAACTCCAAGATCTCTTTCCTGATTTGTCGTAGCCAAATTAGCCCCCATCATACTTTACGTATAGTTGGGGTTATTTTTCCCGATGTGCATTACTTTACACTTATCCACATTAAATTTCATTTGCCATTTTGTTGCCCAGTCACTCAGTTTGGTGAGATCTTCTTGGAGTCCCTCACAGTCTGCTTCTGCTATAACAAATAACAATTAGTCCTGGCCAGGTTTAAGCACTGAATTGTTAACTATTGCATTATGTCAGTGATTGTCAATGATGGTGGCATTTGTAACACTGAAGATAATGGTTAATGACATTTCTGTATCTACACACTCATTACGGATCAACTTCTGAGAACAAAATCTCAGTAGCTCTTCATGATTTGGGCCTGGTCCTGAAAAAACACTGAGAACCCCTAAATTCCACTGATTTCAATGAAGGTTTAGGGCAGGCACTTCCTCAAGGAGAGACTCAGGCCAAGTCTATACTTACTGTGCCAGAGAGCGATCTTCTGGTGTTCGATTTAGTGGGTCTAGTAAAGACTCGCTAAATCAAATGCTGAGGGTGTCCCTGGTTGGTGCTGGTACTCCTTGCAGTCACTAAGAGTAAGGGAAGCTGACTGGAGCATTTGCTCCGGTTGACCTCCCACTGTGAAGACGGTGTCAAGTTTGGCTTAAGGTATGTCAACTACAACTATGTTACTTACATAGCTGAAGATGTGTACCTTATACCATCCTTCAGGTCTAGCATAGATCTGGCCTTAGAACCTCCCATGATCTGGCCCTATAGCTGTATATAAGGGTAGGTTTTCAAATTCAATCCAAACTTCTGATAAGATGGAATAAATATGTATCTTGTTAACCTGCCACATTGTGTTTGTGTACACAGCATAGCAGCTAATTTTCCATGATATACTAGTAATCTTACATTTGCAAATCAGAAGGAAGGACTGTGCCCTTACAGACTTGTCATACATTGTAAAAAGCTTTTCTATACCAATCCAAAGCTGATTGGCCATAAAAGTTCAAAACAGTCT
The DNA here is from genome assembly GCA_032595735.1 of Pelochelys cantorii. NCBI lineage: Eukaryota > Metazoa > Chordata > Testudines > Trionychidae > Pelochelys > Pelochelys cantorii. The sequence goes on along the minus strand of CM064338.1, from coordinate 6,805,153 downwards.
CCCAACCATTCATATAACTCAGACTACAAACACTAAAACATGCTTATATTTTATATAATAAAATTTCATGTATAGTAGGCACATGGTATTTCAGATTTCATACTTTTGGAATTTTAAGTGCAGATTTATAAAAAAACAAGCACCATCAAAACATATTAGTAACAGAGCAGAGACAAAAGGGCAAAGTCCAAAAAGCTGCAGTTTTAATTATTTAGTGTCAAAATCATCAATCACTTTTTATTAACATGCATGGGAATGGTGCAAACAGCACATTATGGGCATCAAAATAAGTGCATATTAAAGAGTTAACCAAAGGCATTTAAAAACTAAAACACACATTATATCAAAGCTGTAACAGGTTCTTTAAATCAAAGGAATCGTTTTAAACACACGAGGTTATCCTACCACCAACAAACCTTATACAGACCTCTATGTACCTCTCCAATAAAAATACATTTGTTCAAAATATATAGTCTATAACAGATCTGCTATTCTAATACTACCATGTAATAGAAATTCTCGTATCTCATAAAACAATTTTAGTATTGATTGGTGAGGTACAGAATAGACTCATTCCCAGTCACAGACACATGCATGCACATACATTAAATCTAAGTTCAGAAGCTTTTGCCAAACAAAGAATATCAACAGCTAGAGAGAGAGGAAAAAAAATGAACTCACCCACTATACTCACTCACACAATTCCCCATTAAAGGAAATTCTCTTAGGGCCTTCTTGAGTCTTTTAATCATGTCTTGAAACTCTGGTGAGCCATTGATTCCACAGTGTTCTGGTGTGCTACAAGTTGTGCAAGCTGTGAGCAACAAGGCTGAACTCCGCACACAGTGATATCATTTACTGCACCTTGATGTTTATTTTAGGGGGTTGGTCTGAGGGAGGTGTTAAAATACCTTAAGGAATGTACAGTCACCAAAGTTATAGCCTAGCCTTCTTAACTCTCTCGCTGCCGTGACACATGATATGTACTTTACATTCTGCCAAGTATGTTTGCAGTCACATTAACTAGTAAGAATAGTTTCAATAGTCACTAACACCACATATATTGTAAGCCATTAAAGTGCTCAAAATTATCCTAACTTTAAAAGTACATGAACATTTTAATCGGTGTTCAAAGCGATACTAATATTTAAAAAGAATAAATGATTTATTTGAAAATGGCAGCAATGAGATGTCAGTTTGCAACACTTTGGAGAAAGCACCTCTCTTTTTATGGGAGAAAGGGAGAGGTTCTGAGTGATCAAGCTAAGACACTTTATACTGCCTCACCCAGCTGTTTAATGAAAGGTCAAATCTAACAACATCCACAAAAGACAGAAGTAGGAATACAGAAAAATGGAAATAATTCCTCACTACTAATTAATCCACACAGATCACTTGGAACTAGGGACGTAAGTGACTAGTCGACTACCCAATAAGCAAATGCTTATTGGGTAGTTGAGTAGGAACTCGACTAGTCACTAACTCCCACCCCTTGCTGCCTCTATCAGAGACAGGCAGCAAGTGGGGGAGCACGAGCCGGTGCTGGGAGGAGCTGGCTTAAAAGCCAGTTCCCCCCCACCAGCACCGTTTCATTGGGGGCTGGGGAGGTAGGGAGCAGCAGGGAAACGCACAAGAGGGGATTAAAACAGTCCTGCTCATGCCAGTCCCACTGCTGCTCCTCTCCCTTTGGAGTGTACACGAGCCACCTGCAGCTCCTGTACATTTCAAAGGAAGAGGCACAGAGGGGAACCCGTGTCAGTGGGGACTGCTTTGCTCCCTGCTGGGGCGGGAAGCCCGCTGCCTCTCTCCCTTTGAAATATACAGGACTTACCACAGCTCTTGTACATTTCAAAGGGAGAAACACAGTGGGATAGCGAGCACTCCCCTTATTGACTAATCGGTGGAAATTCCATCAACTACTCGATTAGATGATCAATTGAAATTTAACATCCCTACTTGGAACCTGTGAATATTTTTGCTTTATCTGGTCATTTAAAATGTAATGTGTTTTGTTAGCTTTCTGGGAAAATATAACACCTATAAAATTACCATGGCAACAGTTGTCCTGAAGATGACTACCTCTTCATACTACTGTGATTATAATGCCCCACTGCACAAGTTAAACATTTTCTTTAAACCAGTGTCTGCTCAGACCATAGAATCATAGAGCTGAAAGAGACCTCAGGAGGTCATCAAGTCCAGCCCCCTGCTCTAGGCAGGACCAATCCCAACTAGATCAACCCAGTCAGGGCTTTGTCAAGCCGAGACTTAAATACCTCTAGGGATGGAGACTCCACTACTTCCCTAGGTAACCCATTCCAGTGCTTCACCACTCTCCTAATGAAATAGTTTTTCCTAATATCCAACCTGGACCTCTCCCACCACAACTTAAGACCATTGCTCCTTGTTCTGCCATCCGTCACTACTGAGAACAGCCTCTCTCCATCCTCTTTGGAACCTCCCTTCAGGAAGTTGAAGGCTGCTATCAAATCCCCCCTCACTCTTCGCTTCTGCAGACTAAACAGACCCAACTCCCTCAGCCTCTCATCATAGGTCATATGCTCCAGCCCCCTAATCATTTTGGTTGCCCTCCGCTGGACCCTCTCCAATGCGTCCACATCCTTTTTGTAGTGGGGGGCCCAGAACTGGACACAATACTCCAGATGTGGCCTCACCAGAGCCGAATAAAGGGGAATAATGACATCTCTGGATCTGCTGGCAATGCTCCTCTTAATGCAACCTAATATGCCATTAGCCTTCTTGGTAAATGGTAAATAGCCATTTACCCTTCTCCCTCCTCTTGCATAGGATTTTGAGGGCACAGAGGATGTGGACCTAACTGCTCCTCAGATTTTTCACCATAGCAGGCATATCATAGCTGAAAGATTCAGAAGAAATGGACAACACAAGCATTTGGATCATCCATATGGACAATTTTATTAACGAACCACAGTTAGTACATTAACTGTTTTTTTCTTCTTTATTGCCTATATGCTTCCCACACGTTTGGATGATTAATAAATCAAAAGTGACCGCCCCCCTCCAAGAGGTAAGAATGAGAAATATCTACTGTGAGTGAATACAAAATTACTTATTTGAATTTTGATCAGATCTAGAGATCTAGTTGAAGAACTAATTCTGTATAAAGAATTATACCAAACTGCAAATAATAGCCTTGCATATCAGTGACAGAAATAATAAAAAAATGGAAACTTTCTTAGATCTATTTGAATATGCTTTGGTATTCCCTGGTGGCTGATAGCTGCAAGATCATAATGTCACATACATGAGAAGGCTCCTGGTCTTCTACTGATGAATTGCATAAAGTCCAAGGAATTCACTGATATGCTTGTTCTATACAGAGTTCTGAAATCCCTCTGGATTTCTAAGGTATAAAGCGAGTATGAAGCCTGAACTCCTTGAATATGAATAATGTTTGAGGAAAAATACAGGCAAGTTAATGGTCTAACTGAGATGGAAATCAGATATCACTTTAGACAGGAACTTAAAATCAGGATGAAGGATCATCTTATCTTCATGAAACAGAGTAGGGAGGATTAACCACCAGTTTTGTATCTGACTAACTTTATGGGTTTATATTATGGGAATAAGAAAACAAACTGTCATGCTAGATCAAACCAGTAATGCCTGTAGTTCAGTTTCCTGTCTCTGACGTTAGCTAGGAACAGAGGCTTTAGCGGAAGGTGAAAGAATTCCATAGTTAACAATTTAGAACTGCCAAGCCATAAATGAAGTTAGTCCACAATTGTTTTTTTTTTAAATCAGTATTTCTTTTTATCATCATTTTTGTAAATTTGCTACCTTTCAATTTAATTCAGAGTTTCTCATAGTGGTCCATAAAACCACTTTGAGAAAGCTGCTAACTGGCTGTGCTGGTGTGTTTATTTACTGGCACTGCAGTCACGGAGCCTAAAAGCTCCAGTTTGCCATTAGCAGCCAAGGGGAGCTGTGGGAAGCGGCGGCCTGGTCCATGCCACGTCCCATGGCTCCCCTTGGCTGCAAACGATGAACTGGAGCCAATGGGAACAGTGAGGCTCCATTGCCCTGGCACACAAACACGCCAGCATGGCCAGTTAGCAGCTTTCTCAAAGTGGTTTTATGGTCCACTTTGAGAAACACTGATTTAATGGATGTCCCTTCTTATATTTTGAGAAAATACATACCCGAGTGCTAGATTTACCATCTGTATACCATTCCTTATTTTGAAAAGTTATATTATGTCCCTTCTTATTGGTCTCCTCTGTAACCAATCACCTTCTCTTACATTTCTTTTCACATGGAAGTCTTTCTATGCCTTCAATGATTTTTTCTGATGCTGTCTGAATGACTATTCTGTTATATCCATCCTTCTGTTATATTGACTACTCGATTAGTTGATAAGGGGAGTGCTCGCTATCTCACTGAGCCCTGTGTATTTCAAAGGGAGAGAGGCAGTGGGCTTCCTGCCCCGGTAGGGAGCAAAGCAGTCCAAGCTGGCACGGATTCCCCTCTGTGCCTCTTCATACTGGCTTCATACCTTAGAAATCTGATGAGGTTCGCTGAAGGATCCGACCAGGGGCCGTGCGCAGCTTGACCTTCTGCTCACAAACAGGGAGGAACTAATAGGGGAAGTAGAGGTGGCTGACAACCTCGGAAGCAGTGATCATGAGATGGTAGATTTCAGGATCCTGACCAAAGGAAGAAAAGAGAGTAGTAAAATACACACCTTGGACTTTAGAAAAGCAGATTTTGACTCCCTCAAAGACCTGATGGGCAGAATCCCCTGGGATGCCAACATGAAGGGGAAAGGAGTCCAGGAGAGCTAGCAGTATTTTAAAGAAGCCTTACTGAAGGCACAGAAAGAAACCATCCCGATGTGTAGCAAGAGAGGCAAACATGGTAGGAGACCAGATTGGCTTAAAAGGGAAATCCTTGGTGAACTTAAGCACATAAAGGAAGCTTACAAAAAGTGGAAACTTGGACAAATGACCGGGGAGGGGTATAAATGTATAGCTCGAGAATGCCAGGGAGTTATCAGGAAGGCAAAAGCGCAAATGGAATTGCGACTGGCAAAGGATGTGAAGGATAACAAGAAAGGTTTCTACAGGCATGTTAGCAAGAAGAAGGTGATCAGAGAGGGTGTGGGGCCCCTACTGGATGAAGGAGGTAACCTAGTGACAGATGATGTGGGGAAAGCTGAAGCACTCAATGCTTTCTTTGCCTCTGTATTCACGGACAAGGTCGGCTCCCGGCCTAATGCGCTAAGTGACGCAAGATGGGATGAAGATGGACAGCCCTGGGTTGGTAAAGAACAGGTTAGGAACTATTTAGAAAAACTAAACGTACACAAATCCATGGGTCCAGACTTAATGCATCCGAGGGTACTGAGGGAGTTGGCAAATGACATTGAGGAGCCTTTGGCCATTATCTTTGAAAAGTCGTGGAGATCGGGAGAGATCCCGGATGATTGGAAAAAGGCAAATGTAGTGCCCATCTTCAAAAAAGGGAAGAAGGATGATTCACGGAACTATAGGCTGGTCAGTCTTACCTTGGTTCCTGGAAAATCATGGAAGGGATCCTTAAGGAATCCATTTTGAGGCACTTGGAAGAGAGGAAAGTGATTAGGAATAGTCAGCATGGATTCATGAAGGGCAAGTCGTGCCTGACCAATCTGATTAGCTTCTATGATGAGGTAACTGGCTCTGTGGACATGGGAAAATCAGTGGATGTGATATACCTTGACTTTAGCAAGGCTTTTGATACAGTCTCCCACAATATTCTTGCCAGCAAGTTAAGGGAATGTGGATTGGATAAATGGACAGTAAAATGGATAGAAAGCTGGCTAGAAGGCCGGGCCCAGCGGGTAGTGATCAACAACTCGGTGTCAGGATGGCGTGTCCCAAGGTGTCTAGCGGAGTGCCCCCAGGTTCAGTTCTAGGACCGGTTTTGTTCAATATCTTTATTAATGACCTGGATGAGGAGATGGATTGCACCCTCAGCAAGTCTGCAGATGACACTAAGCTAGGGGGAGAGGTAGATACGCTGGAGGGCAGGGATAGAGTCCAGAGTAACTTAGACAAATTGGAGGATTGGGCCACAAGAAAATCTGATGAGGTTCAACAAGGACAAGTGCAGAGTCCTGCACTTGGGATGGAAGAATCCCAAGCATTGTTACAGGCTGGGGGCTGACTGGCTAAGTAGCAGTTCTGCAGAAAAGGACCTGGGGATTACAGTGGATGAGAAGCTAGATATGAGTCAACAGTGTGCCCTTGTAGCCAAGAGGGCTATGCATTAGAAGGAGCATTGCCAGTAGATCCAGAGAAATGATTATTCCCCTTTATTCAGCTTTGGTGAGGCCACATCTGGAGTATTGTGTCCAGTTCTGGGCCCCCCACTATAGAAAGGAAGTGGACACATTGGAGAGGGTCCAGAGGAGGGTGACCAAAATGATTAGGCGGCTGGAGCGCATGACCTATGAGGAGAGACTGAAGGATTTGGGTTTGTTTAGTCTGCAGAAGAGAAGAGGGAGGGAGGATTTGATAGTAGCCTTCAACTTCCTGAAGGGAGGTTCCAAAGAGGACGGAGAAAGGCTGTTCACAGTAGTGATGGATGGCAGAACAAGGAGCAATGGTCTCACGTTACAGTGGGAGAGATCTTGGTTGGATATTAGGAAAAACTATTTCCCTAGGAGGGTGGTGAAGCACTGGAATGGGTTCCCTAGGGAGGTGGTGGAATCTCCATCCCGAGAGGTTCTTAAGTCTTGGCTTGACAAAGCCCTGGCTGGGTTGATTTAGTTGGGATTGGTCCTGCCTTGGGCAGGGGGCTGGACCTGATGACTCTTCCAGCTCTAAGATTCTAAATCCTTAGCTTCATACCTTAGAAATCCAGAGGGATTTCAGAAGTCTGTGTAGAACACCAACTATTCTGTTACATTATTTTTGAGACAGGATGACCAGAAATGAATACATGCCTACAACAATACTGCACACAGAAATAAATACTGTATTCAATGTGAGTGCATTCTACTGATTTTTGCAATGACACTAAGGGCTCATCTAGACTACGCGGAAGATTCGAAAGAGGATATGCAAATTCCGCGGGAATTTACATATCTTCTTCTGATCTCACTTTAGAAAGCAGAGGGCCCCCCCCCCTTTTTTTAAAAAGCCGTGTAAACCTCATTTTTTGAGAAAAATCAGCTTTTTGAAAAAGGGGGGGGGGTTGACAGAAAAACGCGTCTTGATTACTTTCACTTTTGAAAGCTCTGCTTTTGAAAGTGAGATCAGAAGATATGCAAATTCCCAAGGAATTTGCATATTCTCTTTCAAATATTCCACATAGTCTAGATGAGCCCTGAGAAATACTGCCTTCAGAGAGTGATGGGAGAGAAAAGAGTCTGACAAAGGTTCAAAAAAAGATTAAAATACTATGATATGATTAATTTGCGCCCCAGAGGAAATATAAAGAACAACCCCTTCATAAACTTTGGTTACAGCAGGGTAAAGATCTGTAAAGATACAGATCCCAATAGACAGTTTTCCAAAGTTATCAAGCTCACATTGCAGGGGAGGCAATGCTCTATGAAATGTGTGAACATGATATCATTATGACTTCCTAAGGATAGCAAGGAATTTTTAAAAGTCTTGACATCTGTAATCTCTCACAGTTATGGAACCTAATATTAAAATCTCCAGAACTTATAACTGGATTCTTGATGTATTGTAGAATTTCACAGTGGAGTGTCATGCATTACTGTTAAATTCAGAAAGCATTAGGGAAATGTATATGGATGTATGTAAACATTTCATTTCTTCAAGTAGTAAGATCCATAAATCATATAATTGGCTTGAGGCCTGTTTACATCTTGATGGAACACAGACCTGTCAGTCAGTGGCTTAGTTTATGACCTTACTAATGAAGAGATGACCTAACTTTTAGTATGGAAACTGGGGAGCATTGTAGGTTTATTCTTAAGAAATATATGTGTCAGTGCAAGAGACAATGCTGCATGTGTGAAACACACGATTTTTTTATCTTGTATGCCTCAGATATTTATAATCTGATTCACCAAAGGCTTTGAAATCTTTTTGTACCTTATAGGTAGCCAACAAGACAAAATTATGAACTCTATCTCTCTTCAGTTTTGTGTAGATGTATTTTTATTATTGGACAGGTAAAGCTGTTCCACAACTTTTCCATTGGACACTGTGGTTTGGGACAGAAAGCTTGCAGTACTGTCTCCTTTGAGTCTTTAGGGATGAAAGATTGCTTTGTCCCGAGAACCACCACCTCAACATGAAAATAGAGTATTGGTGTTCTATGGACAGAACTCTTCATTTAAATGCTCATCTGACTGATGTAATTGCTATTAAAAAGCCAGTTGTTAAAGTAGGCATCTTTAATAATTTCAGAAGACTGTAGCAACAGGTCGGATGAGAAAAAGCACCAGTGTCTGTGCAAAGTGATAATTATTTGGACCTTTTCCATAAGTTGGATATAACGGATGTGCATTCCAGTAGGGCTTCATTTCTCAGCTATTAATTGACATTTCTATATTCTTCCTTCAAACCACAAGAGGATAAAGATCTATTATAAGAATTTTGGAACTTAGTACTCTGAAAATATCTTTACCAAGACCGAGCTTGTAATCACCTCCTCCAGGAAGAAGCCCTTTGAATAAGCTGCGATAAATAACAAAAGAAAATTATAACTCTAGCTATACTATGCTGTAAATCTCAGATCAGCTGTGACATTCAGCCATGTAGCCTAACCTGAACTAAAATACTATACATCAGTAAAAATACAAAATCTTTGTAAAGCACACCAAGAGGATGTACAGGGGTTCACAAAATAATCCATATCCGCTTACTGGGTGATCAAGACTGCAGAGACTGATTTCCCGGGGGTCTATTTAGCAAGTCTAGTAAGGACCTAAGTTCCCTATAAGCTGCACGGCAGGACGGCCATGAAACTACTAAATTAGCCCTGCCCAGACGTTTAGAGATTCTGTGCAGAGAGCTTCCTCGTAGGGAGGGGTACTCCCTCAGCAACAGAACCTGTCTGCTCCAGACAATGAGTGAGCAGAGCGTGCGGTAGGAGAGGGGACATAAGGAGGAGGGAGGAAGGGACTAAGTATGTATGTGGCTGAGACGGGCAGTTTGGAGTGTGCAAACAGTATGCGTCTCAGAGAGGAGAGGTTTGATTAGAAATCTGACTACAGCACCTGAGTTTGCCTGCAGGTTCCTGTGAGGAAATGCAGCACACTCCTCTCGCTTCCTGGTTTGGGAGAAAGGGAGCAGACTGCATCAGGATAGGTGGGGGAAGTAAGGGGTGATGTCTGTACAGTGAGGAGGCGACAGAGGGGAGTTTGTTTGGGGTGTCTTAACTTGCTCCCATCTGGACTGCAGGCAGCAAGAGCCAGACTGTCTGTCTCAGCACAGCAGCCCTAGTTGGGCTGCAGACTTAGGACTCTCTCCTGAGTTGGGGCAGGCTGTATGGGGTGGTGCCAAAATTTCAGGTAGGCTAAAAGCTTTTAGGCTGCTTTTCAATACTGGAACAAAAGGCCAAGCTCATGACATCTGCATGATTACATTTCAAACAAAGTTTACATAAGTGTTAATGGCTTAAAACAGTGGTCCCCAACGCGGTGCCCGCCGGGGCATTTATGTGCGCCTGCCTAGTGACCAGGGCCGGCCCGAGCCATTCTTGCGCCCCGGGCCCCCCGTGCATGCGCGGCCCCTGCCCCAGGTGTGCGGCGGATGCACGGTGCCGCCCCCGGGCGAGCGGCGCATGCGCAGCCCCCACCCCGGGAGCGCAGCACATGTGCGGCCCCTGCCCCCAGCAGCCCCAAAAGGTTGGGGACCACTGGCTTAAAAGAATCCTTTCCTTTCTTACCTTAACAGAGGATTTTTTAAATTTGATTTTTAGTGTTGTAAAGATCTGCAAACTCTGATCTGAATGATTTTTTTTTTAAATCCTCTGTCACTAGTAAAGGATAAATTGTTAAAACTGGAAGAACTTTACCATGGATCCTGTTTTATTTGTTTGGCCTTTTAATTTGAGTTGGATTCTGGGCAAGTGCTCTGAGGGCTTCTACTCTTTGAGTTAGTGACACACACAAGTTGAAAGTTTCAAACCAGAACTTTCATCAGTTTTACAGACCTCTGTTTCATTTGTATTGCATGGAAATGTATAAGCCTGAGTGGATGCCTTTTACTCTCCTTTCCAATGTCAGTAAATACTGTATTAATATTTTCAAGGAGAGCATAACTATAGCTAGTCAACTCATAGATTTGTTTGGCATCTTAAAAGCTGTGCACATTTTTTAGGCTTTTACTTAATGGCCATGTCTTTGAATTATTTATATAGCTATTTGTAGTGTGCCCCATTTTGGTGTATTTACTAGCCTGAGTTGTTAGAAAAGACCACAATTCATATATTCAAAGGGTAGTGTTAGTTTTCTTTATTTGATTTCATATTAAGCACTGTTCCTTGTTAATCATTCTTTGTTTTAATATATTGTCTTCCATATCTATGGGCTGTTTAAAATATATATTTATATCTAGTTTTGTTGTTTGTACAGGGACACACTGTGCATCCATATACAAACTCAATATTGGCGGTGCACATAAGACATTTCAACTGGCCCAAAAGAAAATTCAACCCATCCAAGGATGGAAAATGTTAGAGGGAACACTGGTAAGGACCCACTAAATCTATCACTGATCTTGCTCCCATCAACTCTAGTACTCCTCCAGCTTGCAAGGAGTAAGGGAAGTCAATGGGAGAGTTTCTCCTGCCAACCCCCCAGAGCGGGGACACCACAGAAATTTGAACTATGGTACACTGCTATTCACATAGCTGGAGTTGCGTACTTTAATTCAGCTTTGACCCCCAGCATAGATCTGGCCCTAGAAGCAGTACTGACTTGCTCTATAGACATGCTATAATTAACCCACTTCTGAAGCAGAGCATATATGCTGCAGTTGGGAGTGAGCCTCCCACAACAGAGACAGCCTCCTGCTAGCAAGGCTCAAGCTAACATGCTAAAAATAGCTGTGTGGGGCTGGCAGCTGCACCAGAAACTCAGACTACCCACCTGAGCTCGAGCCTAGAGTCACAATGTCCACACAGCTAATTTTAGTGCTAGCTCAAGTGCAAGTAGCTTGAGTCTGTCTAACTGGCCTTCATTGCTAGCTGCAATGTAGATACACCCAGAGAGGATTACTGTGGTAGAGGGCTTTTGAGGGAGCAGTGAGTATGAGGAATGGTGGAGGAGACAACCCACAAATTCTCTGGAATAAGGATAATTTCTGGTTTAGATTCCATATTTTTTCTCTTCCCTTGAAACTATCCCTAGTCATCCTCCATTCAGCACAGGCATAATAGGGATGTTAAATTTTGATTGACTAATTTAATAGTTGATGCAATTTGCATCGACTATGCGATTAGTCGATGAAGGCACCTTCACCTTTGAAGTGTAGCAACAGCCCCAGCCCAAGCGCTACACTACGGGCAAGGGGCCAGTGAGGGACTCAAGCAGTCCCCCGCTGGCCCCATATTCCCTGCAGTGTTTCAAAGCAGAAATGCCGCATGGAAACTGGGGTCAGCTGGGAACTCTGACTCCCCACCTGACCCCGGGCACCATGCAGCACTGCCACTTTGAAACGCTGTGTAGAGCGTGATGGTGGGCTCCCTGCAGCATTTCAAAGCGGCAGCACCACATGAAGACCAGGGTTAGTGAGGAACTCCCCACTGACTCCCAGCTCCACGTGGCGCTGCTGCTTTGAAATGCCTCCTGCAACCTGGAGCCAGCTGGGGACTCCCCTGCTGACCCTGGGCTCCGTATGGCACTGCCACTTTGAAGTGCCTTATGCAGCCTGACCCCAGGCTGCACGTGATGTTTCAAAGTGGCAGCTTCATGTGGAGTCCAGGGTCTGGCCCCGGGCTCCATGTGGTGCTGCTGCTTAGAAACACGCCCTCTTCTCCCCCTCTTGCTGCCTCTTTCTGATAGAGGCAGCAAGGTGTGTGTGGGGTGGAACCGACTAGTGGACTAGAGTGTTGACTATCTGATAAGCATTTCCTTATCGGATATTCGACTAGTTGTTCACATCCCTAAGACATAACACACAGCCTTAAAATGCAATTCCCTGCAAGAGAATTGCTCAAATTTCCAGAGTGAGCAGGAAATTGCTCACCAACAAACACAATAAATTTTATCTATAATCATTGGTTAAAACTTAGTTACTAAGATTTTTTTTCTAAAGAACAATGCCGTCTACTAAAATGTCAGTTTCATTTTTGCCAGCATCTTTTTAACCACTACGTATGCCAAAGAAAAACAAGACCTCACATGAGTAAAACACTTGAGGGCCCTATCACAGACTCAAATATATTCAATTTCAAATGTTTATTCCTCACTTCAAGAGATGAATATTCTGCAACTGCTTTTATGGGTGATGAACTGAACTTTCCAGTGATGATAGAACCACAACACAGTGCTAAAGGAATTTAAAGTTATCAATTTCTACCACCTTCGTAATCCACTATGGAATAAAAAAAAAGTTCAGTTTCTCCTGTTGAGATGCTGTTAGGACCCCCTACCAATCTGACATTTCTTAATCCTATCTTATTTTCCAGGTCATCAATTTGATCTTTCAGTGAGCTTTACAGCTGTTGGCATTCTCATTTAGAAAAGTGTCATGTTCATTGATCTTTATCTTCATGTCTTAAATTTTTTTTTTAAGCCTGCTGCGGTGGTAACTAAACATTTTGAACTTTTTCCCCCATTCCACACATTTTAGCCTGAATTAGCACTGACTGTTAGCTAGCATATGAGTTGATACAAAATAAGTGTAGCATCTCTTGGTAAATCAAATATACTTCCTATTGATACAAAACTGCAAGCTGCGAGGCCTGGTTCACAAATACTGTAAGGGCGATAAACCAAAATCCTTAAAACACATTGGCTTAATTTTTGGTATTGAAAAGGTCTCTCTCCCCCCTCCCTCTGTCCCCTCCTAAACAACAATTAAAATCAAGCAAAAACAATTAGCTTGACACACCAAAATGCATCAAAACCAATAAAAATAGACTACAGGAAGCCACATACTATAAAAAGCTGCCAAATCTAATTCTGCTGATAAAACTCCCAATGTTTCATTCTTTTCTTAAAAAAAAAAAAATTCTCAGAAAGATCACAATGGTATTAGTACTTTTTATAAAACAGAATTCATCTTCTTACTATATATTTTAGAAATGTGCATCTGTCAGTCCATCCATGAATCCTTATGTCTAAGAACTAAACAGGCAAAGCTAGGGCCACCAAATTTGGAATGTAGCTTCCTTTTATCATAAAGCAAGGCCAGGGTTTGCTTGTGCCTGGGTAATGGGATTGTTTCTCATAAAATGGGAAGGGAGGAGTCTGGCAGAAGGGACAATTATACTGCAAAATGACCACAGGGAGGCAGAAAGGGGCCAGAGATGCAGACCAGGACAGTTATAACCCCATTGGGTCATTGGGGTGGAGAAAAGGACAGATATCTACTATTTATTTGAGAGCGTTTGTCTGTGAATCTGTTGCCCAGCTAGGGGCCATGCACCCCTCTCCCAGCTGTGCCCGCTGCAGAGGCCATGGACAGGTGCCTCTCACCTGGCCAGAAGCTGCTGTGGTGAGAGAGGGCTGCAGCTGTCCTCTCTCCCTGAAGCAACCTGCATACTGAATCTCTCATCACCAGTCCCACCCCAGAGCAATGATTTAAATGAAAAAGAACAAAACTTATTTGAGTTAAGGACTCGAGAAACGCCAGGGAAAATCTTCTAGTAGCAAATGAAATTGAATTACCCTGGGAAAATTCTGCGCTATGATTTCAGACAGTATAACCAAAGCTTGGAGGAAAGGGGGAAGAAAAATTTTCTAAAATGTGGTGGAAAACATGAAAAAGAAAGACTAACCACTGCAAACTGTAATAGTACAAACATACCTAGGCAGCTGTGATAAAATGAAGTAACAGCACTATCCCTAGGGCAGTTGAAGACACTTCTTTTCATCTTTCAAGCAAGGTGATAATTCCTAGTATCATAATTTATATCCCTAACTTTAATCAAAAACATTGTAACAAAAGCTTGAGCTTTCCAACTCTGACAAAACTATAAGAACAATAAATAAATAAGTCCTCATTCACATTGCGCCAGTTTTAATAACAGTAGGATTTTAAACTCATGCAAAAGACTGAGCATGTGACTCCTATGGTCAATTTAAAACATGCTATTCAGTTTAGGCCAAGTTGCTTAGCAATCCGTTTAAAATAAATTGAAATAAGAATGTCCACATGCATGTTTTAAATCATTTAAAAATTAATTTTAAGTTAATCAGTGCATTTTTCTTATATAGACAAAAGTTTTGAGAACAAGCAGATGAAGGAAATTTAGGACTTGACCTCGTTCTTGGTGAGGGTCAGACATCACATTGAAAAGAACAAGGAAATGATTTTATAATATTCTAGCTGCATAATTAGGTACAAAAACTGTAAAATATCGCTATGTTGCTTAGAGGTGAGCACCATGAGTTACACCAACATATGCACTGGCATGGACAGAGCTATGTTGGCCAGAGGGCTTCTCCCACTGATATAACTACTGCCTTTCGCAGAGGTGAATTTATTATGATGACAGGAGAACTCTCTTCTATCGGCATACGGCGTCTTCACCAGATGCGCTACAGCAGTGCATCTGCACTGCTACAGCACTTATAGGATAGATAACCCTAAATTATTCAGAAGACAAACTCCAACATATTCCTATACCTGTTACCAGAGTGCACGAAGGCCCAGATTTTTATAGGTACAGTAACTCCTCTCTCAGCATTGTAGTTATGTTCTTGAAATATGCTACTTTAAGTGAAACTATGTTAAAAAAATCCCATTTCTCCATAATAATTTTAATGTAAAGAGGGAGAATTAGATTCCAGGGGAATTTTTTTCAGCAGACAAAAGACAATATACACACACAATATACATTTTAAACCATTTAAAACAATGTAATACTGTACATAGCAAGGATGACTGTGAAGCTTGGTGGAGGTCACTGACTCGGAGGGTGGAATATTTCCCGGGAATGTCTTGCTACAGAATGATGAACTAGCATTTGTCTGAGCCCTCAAGGATTAACACGTTGTTAATAAAGGTTCACACTCTACAAGGCAGCATGGACTGAGTGATTTAGAGCAGCATTTCCCAAACTATGGGCCGCGGCCCGGTATTGGGCTGCAGGAAAAAAATATCCGGTCTCAGCATGGCTGCCGGGGTGCTACAGGTTTCCGGAGTGCCTATGCGGCGCCGGGTCCCCCAAGCCCTGGACCAGGCTGGGTGGAGGATGCAGCTGGATGTTCCGGGCTCCCAGCACAGAGGCGTAGTGAGGGGGAGGGATGGGGGAACAGTTGCCCCCAGGCGCCACGCTAGGGGGGTGCCGGGCTGGGGTGGGAGCAGAGTGCACAGCACCATGAGTTGTGGTGAGCGGCAAACCTGGTCTGTATGGAAATGCTCTCTGTAGGACTGTGCTACTTCTGGTAGCAGTTTCCTATAGGAGCATTTCCTTACAATCGTAACGATAAGAAAATGCTACCAGTAGCACATTCCTCTAAGGTAGCAGCTTTCTACATTACACGAGCACAGTTGGGCCACATGCTCCTGTGCAATCAAGCCTCCAAAGCAGGGCTGAGCAGCCATTTTAAAGATAGGGTTACCCTGCCTGGCTCTGCGGAAGGGGGAGAGGGATTGGGCTAGGGCAGGGAAGCTGGGGGTGCCTGGCTCTGGGGGATGGGCATTGGATTAGAGCAGGGCGGGTGGTGTTCTGGGGCAGAAGGGGCATTAGGTTGGAGCAGGGGGGCTGGGAATCCCTGGATCTGGGGGAGGGGTGGGTGCATTGGGGATACTTATAATTTTTTAAATGGGGTACTTTATAAAAAAAAAAGTTGAAAAACACTGCTCTAAACCAGTAGTATGAATACGCTCAGGGGTACTTGAGAGAAGTCTGGAGGGTACATCAGCACAGCTGAAATTTGGAGAAAACTGAATTTTTGGTTTAAGTTATTTAGTGCTTTATTATTTTTGTACTTTTTACACCCAAAAATTTCACCACCCAGCTATGATTGAGTTGTTTAAACAAATGTGTTGCAATGGTAGAAAATTTTTGTGTGTCTGAAAACTGTGCTGGGGGGTACTGAATTTTTTTTAAGGGGGGGTACTTTATAAAAAAAAAGGTTGAGAAACACTGCTCCAAACCATTCCTGTTGGCCTCCCTGTTTCCTTTCTCCTTTGGCAAGTTGGGCAGGTAGCAGTTTTGGTAAAAATGTATCAGATATATGCACACAGTGCCCTCTCTACCTCAACTTGTGCTGGATAATCCGGGCCTCAATTCTAAAGGAATTGGCATTACTGAGGTGATCGATTCCCTCCATGTGTTGTTGTGGATAGTGCACGTGGGGGCCTGCCCCAAACTGGAGGGGGTGGGGGAAGATGCAGTACAAGCTCCCCCCCTCCTCTCAGGGTCTGGCTCAGCCATGTGCCAGGTTCAGGGCCCTGCCCCACGGCGGTGGAGGGGGGCAAGGGGGGGATTTTGCTTTTGCCCCAGGGGGCATAACACCCTCGTTACTCCTCTGATGCTAGGGGGGCGCATGGCTGGGCTGCGGGGGGGAGGAGGTACGGGGCGCTGGGCTCACCTGGGCTGCAGGAGGAGGGAGGTGCTGGGAACCTGGGGCTAGACTCAAGGGGAGGGAGGGGCAGGAAATCAGAGCTGGGCTCAGCAGTTTTGTGAGCCTTGGGGGGATACGGGGCTCAGCTGTGCTGTGGGGGAGGCATGCAGGGAACCAGTGCGGGGCTCAACTGGACTAAGGTGGATGGGGGAAGGCATAGAGAACAGAAGGGCAGCTCAGCTGGGCTGTTGAGGGGCTGCAGGGAACTGGTGCTGCACTCCCTTGGATTGTGGGGGATGGTTTTGGGGGAGGTGCAGGGAACCAGTGGGGGCGGGCAGCTCAGTTGGGTTGCAGGGGAGGGAGGTGCAAAGAAGCCTAGTGGGGAGGGAGGGAGGGAGGGAGGGAGGGAACCAGGAGCCCTGAAATGACCTCCCCGGTCCAAAAAATCCCTCATCTGGGACCAGTCACATTTGGGAAACCCTGGTCTAGCCAGCTTTCTATCCATCAGTCCATTTATCCAATCCATATTCCCTTAACTTGCTGGCAAGAATATTGTGGGTGACCATATCAAAAGCTTTGCTAACGCTGCCACTGGGGGTGTGGGGAGGACCAGAAACAACTTATTTGCATATTCATCATTTGCTTAATAAATATGCAAATGAATGTTCCCGGTCCTGCAAAAGCTCATGAATGGATTTACTGGTCCCCAAGTCAAAAAGTTTGGGAACCCCTGATTTAGAGTGAGGAAACGCAGTAGACCTGTTTTGTGTAGATGTGGTACAGAGCAGGAGAGCTCGGTCAGAGGGACATCCTGACATCAGCAACACTTTGCCTCCAAGTAGGGGACTCCCAGCAGCAGAACTGCCCCCAGCTGCATACAGGACTTTACAGGAAACTTAGGGGAGATGATGGGGGAGCTCCAAGCCCTCCATGAAGACAGGCTGCTTTTCTAGAAAACTCCGCAAGCAGTGAACAAAGCAAGAGGGCAAATGACTTACAAGGGAGCATTGCACAACTTCAAATGAGCATGTGCTCTAATAGATAAGCAATGTACCAATGAAATAATGTTAACCAGGACAATGTTAAGTGAGGAGTTACTGTGTTTAGGCATTGCTGCACTCAGCATTGCCTCACCTAACTGATTCAGAAGTCTATCATTTTCATGTGACTAAAATTCATGCTAATAAAACTTATGCTATGCTACAGTTGGAGATGTTTCCTTCCTCTGGAAAGGCAAGACAGGCAGATAGACAGCATGCTGGATGCCAACTCTGTAAGTGCCCAGTACTCACCAGCAACCAAGAAGCTCTCCCTCCGCTCCTCCCCTTTCCAGAGCCTCCTGCCTGCCACAAAACAGCCATTTGGCAGTGGGGCACTCTGGGAGGGAGTGGGAAAAGCGTGGATGCTTGGGGATAGGAGGTTGGGGTAGAGGTAGAGTGGGGGCAGAGCAGGGATAGGGGAGACATGGCAGGGGTGAGGTTTGGGGGAAGAGAGGTTGTGGGGGTAGAGGCAGAGCAGAGGCAGGAAGAGGTAGGGGATGGGGGGACGGTTAGAATGGCTACAGCAACCCAGCTAGAGAGGAAGTTGGTGACTATGGATAGCGCAGTTTCTACATCTGCATGAAATATTTACCCCCCACTTATACATCAGAGTTCTTTAGTCTTCTACAGCATATAAATACCATGTTAATTTAAAAATTCAGAGCCATGGGTGTTTGATTCAGTGGAGTAAGATTGCCCAATTAAACTCAAACAATGAAAACAGTTGAGAATCCTGGATGCTGGTCATATGATGAAAGGTGCTAATGAAAACAACTATCCATTAAAAAAGGCCATAAAAACTGTTGGGATATGTAAAATGAATACGGGATGGTGGTAAGGATTTCAGCCAAAGCAGGCATTACCCTTGGACATGCTCTTTCCCTTCATTTTGCAGCCTAGAAAAATAGATAAGCATGCAGCTGTTTCACTTTGTTGTGTCTTTTGCTTATCCTCATTGGCGCTGTATAAAGTATCTTCAGAGTTAAAATCCTTGTGATCTCTGTAACCTTTTAGTTTGTAGCATAGGAATGTGTTGATTTAATTAGAAATTCTGTAAATAGTAATTAGGGGTGGATATAATTGTATTCATTATTTGCTTATTAATATTAATTTTATGGGAGTTAACATTACTAAATAAGGTTTTAGGGAAAATAGTGGTAGACATGTGAATGAACATACTAAAATAGATAAAAGGGTCTGACTAATACCAGGTTGTTGCCACTTGGACATTGTGTTGAATGTCCGAGGTATACGTGTGTAGGCAATAAAGCAGTTCCTCTTACCCCATCTACTCCTGGGTCGCCTGTTTCTTTTCTAACAAAAACATTACAAACACACATATAAAGTTCTATGTAAAGCCCTTAAATCACTTCTCATTTCTTGAAAAATGTATACCATGTTCCACAACACTGAAGGCGCAAGTTAAAGACATATGCTGTTAACAGTAGTTTACCTGAGGATTTTCTTGGGAACCTGAGATGGTGAAGAATGACTCTTAATTTTCTGTTCAGAATCTTCTGGCAATATCTCTTCCATTTCTGCTTTGTCCTTTGCCACTGTATCTCTATGTGGAGATTCCACTCCAGGCTTGTTCTGGTTGGTGTTTGGTTCAGCCTGTGCTGGTTCACATCTATACATGAAAACAATGGACGGCTTCTCACTGGAGTCTGTTTTTGACTCACTGAACCAATGGTGACGTTGAACTGGAGGAGGGGGCAGCATATGTATAACAGTTCCATCAAGACCCACTAGTTTCCCTTTTTCTCTTTCCTTCTCTTTTTCTTCCTCATCATCAGTCTTTCTGCGACGGAAGAAGCTCTTAAAGGAGATCCAGCGCTTGGGCTTTGCATCAGCAGCTCGTCTACCTTCTGAATGGAGTACTGCCTCTGCCTCTGTGGATCTAGTGGGACTGGTTGGTTTGTTCCAGTTGCTGAAATGTCTTTGCAACAGATTACTTGCATGATAGGGTGAAGAAGTGGAACGTGGAGGGGGAAATGGAGGTGCTTGTTCTATTTTGGGACTTGTGGTATTATGGGTGCCTGTTACTGGCTTTGAAGAGTGGGTGGTAAGTGGCTTTGAAAGTGTGTCCTTCTGCATTTTAGTGGTAGTGCTTTCTGTGGCATTGGATACTTCAGTATCACTGATGGACTGTGTGGTAAAGAGAGATTTGGGTCGCACCATGTTGCTTTTAATGGTATCTGCATCAGGTGGTAGGGAATATAATTCTTCCACACTGCAAGATTTGGATCCTGATTGAGGTGTTTCTGGAGGAGACTGTGGGGGCTGGATAGAAGCCACAATCTGAGAAAGCACTAAGTTTGCATTTTCCCTATTACTGCTGCCACCAGAAGCATCCTGTGCTCCTTCCATTTTGGCTGCAGGTTCTTGACTTGTCTTCTGAACTCTGGTTGGGGAACTTTGCCCAGAACTATGGCTTATTTGTGCTGAGGGCTGACCTTTACTGAGACAGCTATTATACTCTTGAATTTTCTGAGCCACAGATCCTAGTCTACACTCTGTGCTATTACCCTTGGGTTGGATAAATTCAGAGGGTTTGCTGGGTATGTTTTCAGAGACTTTGCTCTCTGTTTCTATTTCTTCATATGTGTGGCTTATTACACTTGTAGTTTTATCTTTGATGGATAGTTCTCCACTGGTCCCCAGAAAACTTTTATAGATGGCTAAATTATCATATGCATTTGGATTGATTACAATAGGAACTTTGATAGCATTCTTTGAACTTCTAGCGTATGTAGGCTCATCATGAATGATAATTGGGAAAGGTGGCATGCCAGCATTGTTGTAACTATTAAATTTTATCTCAGACAAATTGGGTGACTTCACTGGGATGGTTTTTGAAGAAATATTTGTGGCTGTAGGTGAAGTAGGAGCAGATTTATGGCTGCTTTTCCTTGGAGGGACTGATGGTCCTGAGCTGTTAGCAATTAATTCCACCTTAGGTATCTTTTGTCGTGGGCTAGTACTAGATGTCCATACTTCTTGGTATCTGACTGCACTGGATTTCTTTAGATTGGCATTTACTCGCCCAGATGATGCAGTAGTAGATATAATCTGTGCACTTGGAGTTCCTGGTGAATTTGGGTTAGAGGGCGTACTGTTTGTATCTGAGCTTTCCGTTTGACCATCCATACATTCATTGGTCATGGCTGCTGACACATCCACTATAGTATATGGCCTGCACACTGGTTGTTCCATATTTACCACTCTGTAAGGTCTGGCTTGATCTTCCATTGGTACCAAGTTTATAGTCACTGCTTGACCAGTAACTTCTGTAGAACTTTTGCTTTCTTGGTTATCACTTTGTACTGCAATCTTGCCATCCTTCTCTTCCAATCTAAGTGCAAGAACTGCCTTGTGAGTCTCTAGAATTTTTGTAGTGT
Source organism: Pelochelys cantorii (assembly GCA_032595735.1). NCBI lineage: Eukaryota > Metazoa > Chordata > Testudines > Trionychidae > Pelochelys > Pelochelys cantorii. Next base: position 6,784,022 of record CM064338.1, on the reverse strand, counting down.
TTCTGGAAGCTTTTGACACATCTTTCACTTGCTGCTTATCACAAAGACTCTCATAATCTGGCTCAATCAACTTGATCTCCTTAGGGGTACAGGGAGATAAACCTCCATTGCAGAGTTTTTGAGATGAACTGCTGGTTGTTTCAGACCGAGACTCTTCTGTCAAAGAAGAATCAGGAGATGTGGAATCAGATGATACCATACTCTGCAGGCTTTCCTGACCATAAAGGATCACAGTTTCTTCTCCATAACCATTTAAAATTTCATCATAGCTATCATCATAGTCTACAGCACAGATCCTCTGGAGAGACTTGTTCCTTAAAGGCACAGTGTTCCATTTTTTGTCAACACAAAACCGGACAGGAGACAAGGTGTTAGCTCTAAAGTTAGCAAAGCGAGGTTGGCCCCGCATACGAATTTCCATTGCTAGTAACTCTTCATCACTTTCATCCCAACTTTCATGTTCTTCTTGCATGCTGGCAAAAAACATATCATCCTCACTCTCATCTCCACTGGAGAATTCTGGGTAACAGAAACGCCCACCTTCATTACTTATTACTTCAGTGCTTCCACTCAGAATAACATGCTTACTATGAGAATCCTTCAGTCCATCCATCATGCAGCTTGGAGGGATCTGTCTTTCTAATGATCTTTTATAGCAATTATTTATTCTTCCCAAGAACACTTCCTTTGAGTTCATTTCATTTCCTGTTAGCTGAGGTGTGGTGTCCAAACCTACAATTTCCTTTAACACTTCTGTCAGTCCATTATTATTGTTATTTGGTATCTTACCTGCACTATCATTGTTGCCATAAGGCCTATGAATGTGGCTATAACCTTCAATTTCATCTTCATTATTATTGTTCGGTGGCTTTTTGTTCAAGACAGCCTTGTTTTGGTTCCATCCTTTAATTATCGGCTTGTTCTCACAATGATCTGGTGTGCTGATCTCACCACTAATACTCTGCCCATCTACCACCACCATGGTGGGTTTCACAGCTATCGTGGGTTTCTTTGCTACAGGGGGTCGGAAATTTCCTGTATTTCTACCACGGTGATTGTTGCTGTGGTTTGCATTGGTTTTCAGATTACCATGAGAGGGAGGAGCCTTTTCAGAGGCTGGGGCCAGCTGGTGCAAGCTTTTGGGTTTGAAGCAATTTTTACATTCACCAGGTTTCCAGACGTGTTCAGTGAAAGTGTTGCAAGCAGACATTTTCCCAGAGCTTTGCATCTGATGTTCCACTGTTCAGTGCATGGTAAGAACTTCATCCATTTGTTTTCACTCTGCTCATTTATTCTGGCTACTTCTTCAAATAGTGATCTTTCTAAAAAATGAAAGAGAGGAAACAAAAGATAAGAATGGGGAAAAGCCACAACATTCAGTGACAAATGAAGGACTGTGTTTATAATCATATTCTGACAATTTCTCCTTTTAAAACACTTACTCTTGGGGGAATTCTGTGCTGCTGTGCAGTGCAAAATTTACAGAGAATCACTGTTCTGTGCAGAATTTCATTCTCTCTTTCAGAGTTCCTGCCTGCCACTAGGGACCATCGGTCTGGGCGGAGCCAAGCTCCGCAGTTCAGGGGGAAGAGAGAGGGAGAGGGGGAACTGGAATATTCCTGGCAACTGTGGTTCCTAGCAGGACATAAAGAAAGAGGCAGCATGTGGGTCATGGCTTTACAGTGAGTAAACCACCCCACCCAGCAGAGATGGAGGACCTGTGCAGTGTCAACTTTGCACCGCCCAAGACTGAAATCACCACAGGAAACTTCATACAAGTCTGGTCTGACTAACATCAGGATGTTTCTCCCTATGGATCCCTGGCTCTGGGGGGAGAGGATGCAGGTGTTTGGGCTGAGGGAAACCACATGGCTGGCTTGGGGCAATGTGCATGTGTGTCTGGCTCTGTGGCTGGGCTCTGTGTGCGGGTGTCTGGCCCTATAGCTGGGCTCTGGAGGGGGTAAAGCTGTCTGGGCTGGGGTGTGCCTCATGCAGCCCCTTTCAGTATCCCTGAAATTCACTCTCTCAGTATACACTACCCCCTTCCAACTCCCCATCCCCCTGGCATTGTCCTCTATGGTAACCCTTGGGGGATAGGTCAAAAACCTGAGAATCAAGTAGAAGATTGGCGGGACAGAGTTCTTCCCCAAGATTGCCGAGCTAGCACTTGTGACACACGCAGATTGAGGTGCCCAACCAAAGCATAACAGAGAAACTAGAATTGTGTTCTCATATGGGTTTCTTTATCTTTCTACTTTTGGGGCAATCTTTTTTGTTGTCTGTATTGCTAAAGACATATTTGCTGACAGGTATTTTGAAATGAATTACCAAAATAATTAAAAGTGGTATGATTAGATGGCATTATTTTCACAAATAAAAGATGCAAAATTTTGCAGCATTTAAAAATATTGTGCATTGACGGTTTCATTTTTTGGCACAGAATTCCCCCACAAGTAAACTTTCTAAATAACACAATAGCCAAGTAGTTTCTATCTGACAATTAAAAGCAGTTTGACTTCCACACAACCAAATATTTGAAATGTAAACCAAATTAGATATAGATTGTGCCCTACCAAATTTACAGCCATGAAAAACACATAAAGGACTGTGAAATCTGCCCTTCTTCCCTGATTCAGATCTTTTGTTTGCTTTTACCCAATACTATACAGATTTTACAGACAAGACCAGTGATGGTCAAATTGGAAGTCCTGATCCAAAAAGGAGTTGCAGGAGAGTGGGGGTCATGGTACTGCTCCCCATGCTTCTGCACTGCTTTCAGAGCTGACGGCAGGAGAGTGGTGGCTGCTGGCCAGACACCCAGCTTTGCAGGCAGTATCCTGGCAGAAGCATTGCAGCAGTAAGGGGGGGTACTGCCATTCGAAGGCTCTTAGGAGGCGGGTAACTGACTAATTGTGTAGTTGATACAATTTGTACCAACCACATGATTAGCAGTTAAAGGAAGGTGCTCTGCCCCAGCTTGCACCAGTCCAGGAGCTACCCCCAGCTCTGCAGTTCAAGTGTAGTAGGAGATGGGTGCGCAGACAGCCCGGCTCCTACAACATTTAAACTGTAGAGCTGCAGCAGGGGTAGGTCATGGACCCGGAGTAAGCCAGGACTGAGGAATCCTGGCTTGCACTGGGTCCGGGACTGCTGCGACTGCATTTTAAATGTAATAAGAGCCAACTGAGGAGTCCTGGCTCATGCTGGGTTCAGGACTGCTGTGGCTCTGCATTTTAAATGTAGCAAGCGCTGCTCTGTTCTTACTCGTGCCAGGTACAGCAGCCCCTGTTTGTGGTGGCCCGGGCTGGCTGCGGGCAGAGGCTGTTCTAGCAGCTGCCCCTGTTCACGGGGGGGAAGGAGGTGGGCAGCTCCCTGATAGAGGCAGCAGCGGGGGGGGGGGAGGGAGTAGAGACAGCACTGCAGAGATGGCTTTTAAGCCAGCTCCCCCTCAGCACTGGCTCGTTTCCCCCCTCCTTGCTGCCCCCTGATACAGAGGCAGCAAGGGGGAGAGAGAAGTGAGTAGTCGAGTACTCAACTCGACTACCTGATAGGCTTAGCCTATCAAGTAGTAAAGTACTTGACTACTCGCTTACACCCCTATTCCATACCATGCCATCCTTACTTCTGCACTGCTCCTGGTGGTGGCTCTGCCTTTAGAGTTGGGCTTTCACCCCGCTGCCACTGTTCTCTAGGTGCCCAGTTCTGAAACCAGTGCCACTACCAGCACCAGTGTAGAAGTAAGGGCAGCAGTACTGTAATACAGTATCCTTGTGATACCCCCCTTTTTGGGTCAGGACCCCTACTATTACAACATTATAAAATTTCAGATTTAAATAGCTGAAATCATGAAAATCATTATTTTAAAAATCCTTTGACTCTAATATTGCCCAGTGCCCTATGTATAGATCCTACTTTCTGCTCATACGGATTGCAAAGAACCAGTTTTGTGCATAGCAACTATGCCCATGTAAACCTGGCAGTAAGGTTAATGCATAGAGACAAGTGACAATGATTAAGAATATAGTGTTAACCCCCTATTAATTCAGTACTATTGACCTTCTATTCTGCCCGATAAACCGGAAGCTGAGAAAGATGGGACCTAAAACTAAAAAGAAGGGGCCAGGAAACATTCTCCAAAATATCAGACAGGACACTGATGATGAAAGAATATATTTAGTTTCTCAAATGCAATTAAAAGTAGGGATGTAAAATTCTGTTTAATTGGTTAACTGGTTAAACATAATGTTTAACCAGTTAATTGATTAAGGGGGAGCAGGTGGTGGCCACTCCAGCCCAGCTGAGCTGGAGCAGCCCCCATGCCACCAAGAGGGGCTGCTCAAGCTGGGCTGGAACGCCCCTGCCTGTGGTGTGTCTGGGCTGGACCTGCCACTGACACGGGCTGCTTCAGCTTCCACCAATTAATCGGAACAGATAAGCCTCACTCAGTTCTAAGGTGAAACTTACTGGTTAACCATTCCCATCATTAGCATTTTTCTGAGGTTTAAAGGTGAATGTACTATTGTTTGACTGAGAAAACTGGCCTGAATAATTTAATTTAATTCATAGTTCAAAAACTTTTCAGTAATTTTAGTATGTTTCCATCAATGTCAAATTATTTCTGCAGCGGATACTTTAGCCAAAGAGAAAATGGTGATTCCAAAAAGAGAGCTAGATAAAAGACACTGCTCCACCATATGCAAAAAATCACACACTTCAGTTTCTTCCTGGCATTATTTTTGGTCAACCTAGAATCTAGCTTAAATGATATGAATCAAAGAGCTGGAAGAGACCTCAGGAGGTCATCAAGTCCAGCCCCCTACCCAAGGCAGGACCAATCCCAATTAAATCAACCCAGCCAGGGCTTAAACACCTCTAGGGACTGAGACTCCACTACTTCCCTAGGTAACCCATTCCAGTGCTTCACCACCCTCCCAGTGAAATACTTTTTCCTAATATCCAACCTGGACCTCTCCCACCGCAACTTGAGACCACTGTTCCTTGTTCTGCCATCCATCACTACTGTGAACAGCCTTTCTCCAGCCTCTTAGCAGCCTTCAACTTCCTTAAGGGAGGTTCCAATCAAATCCCCCCTCACTCTTCTCTTCTGCAGACTAAATAGACCCAACTCCCTCAGCCTCTCCTTGTAGGTCATATGCTCCAGCCCCCTAATCATTTTGGTCGCCCTCCGCTGGACCCTCTCCAATGCATCCACATCCTTCCTGTAATTGGGGACCCAGAACTGGACACAATACTCCAGATGTGGCCTCACCAGAGCCGAATAAAGAGGAATAATCACATCTCTGGATCTACTGGCAATGCTCCTCTTAATGCAACCTAATATGCCATTAGCCTTCTTGGCTACAAGGGCACACTGTTGACTCATATCCAGCTTCTCATCCACTGTAATCCCCAGGTCCTTTTCTGCAGAACTGCTATTTAGCCAGTCGGTCCCCAGCCTGTAACAATGCTTGGGATTTTTCCATCCCAAGTGCAGGACTCTACACTTGTCCTTGTTGAACCTCATCAGATTTCTTGTGGCCCAATCCTCCACTTTGTCTAAGTCACTCTGCACTCTATCCCTGCCCTCCAGTGTATCTACCTCTCCCCCTAGCTTAGTGTCATCTGCCAACTTGGAGAGGGTGCAATCCATCCCCTCATCCAGGTCATCAATAAAGATGTTGAACAAAACCGGTCCTAGAACCGAACCTTGGGGCACTCCGCTAGAAACCGACCGCCATCCTGACACTGAGCCATTGATCACTACCCACTGGGCCCGACCTTCCAGCCAGCTTTCTATCCATTTTACTGTCCATTTATCCAATCCACATTCCCTTAACTTGCTGGCAAGAATATTGTGGGAGACTGTATCAAAAGCCTTTCTAAAGTCAAGGTATATCACATCCACTGACTTTCCCCTATCCACAGAGCCAGTTACCTCATCATAGAAGCTAATCAGATTGGTCAGGCACGACCTGCCCTTCATGAATCCATGCTGACTATTCCTAATCACTTTCCTCTCCTCCAAGTGCCTCAAAATGGATTCCTTGAGGATCTCCTCCATGATTTTTCGAGGGACTGAGGTAAGACTGACTGGTCTACAGTTCCCTGGATTGTCCTCCTTCCCTTTCTTAAAGATGGGCACTACATTTGCCGTTTTCCAATCATCCGGGATCTCTCCCAATCTCCATGACTTTTCAAAGATAATGGCCAAAGGCTCCGCAATGACATTTGCCAACTCCCTCAGTACCCTCGAAAGTATTAAGTCCGGACCCATGGATTTATGTACATTTAGCTTTTTTAAATAGTTCCTAACCTGTTCTTTCCCCACCAAAGGCTGTCCACCTTCGACCCATATTGTGTCACTTAGTGCATTAGTCTGGGAGCTGACCTTGTCCGTGAAGACGGAGGCAAAGAAAGCATTAAGTACTTCAGCTTTCCCCACATCATTTGTCACTAGGTTACCGCCCTCATCCAGTAAGGGCCCCACACCCTCTCTGATCACCTTCTTGCTAACATGCCTATAGAAACCTTTCTTGTTATCCTTCACATCTCTTGCAAGTCGCAATTCCAGTTGCGCTTTCGCCTTCCTGATAACTCCCCTGCATTTTCGAGCTATACATTTATATCCCTCCCTAGTCATCTGTCCAAGTTTCCACTTTTTGTAAATGCATGATGCAAGGTAATGTTTCTTTTAAGCGCTGGTTTGTTTCACCTGTACTCTTCGTACCAAAACTGCAATATGAATAGAAAGATCTCTCAACTAACTGCAAAACTATTTGAGAATGAGTTTGATCGGATCCTGAAATAACTAGCCTCTTGTCAAAAACCAAATATGAAGCCACTAAACTTGAGCCTTTAGAATATGTAGAATTTGAGTTTTTCATGAATAATGTCTTGCTAATTTAAACCAATGGGGCCAATATTTTTCATGTAAAATAAAAGAAACAAGAAGCAACACTTTCTATTTTCTGAGCTCAATATACATGGGCGAGTTGAGATTGCTCAGTGGTTTGAGCACTGGCCTGCTAAACCCAGGGTTGTGAGTTCAATCCTTGAGGGAGCCATTTAGGGATCTGGGGCAAAGCTGTCAGGGATGGTACTTGGCCCTGCCATGAGGGCAGGGGACTAGACTAGATGACCTCTCAAGGTCCCTTTCAGCTCTATGAGATGGTATATCCCCATATATTATTATTATATTTATATTACATTTTTGATCACAGAAATAAATTCAAACTATGTAAATAAACCTGTCCAGTAAAAACAGTCCTTAAAATGCCAGCTACTAAATTAGGTTATCAACAGGATTGTTATGCTGGAAATCATCAAAAACACAGTTGGCTTTCATCACAGTATGGCATACAATAGAAGTTATTAATAAATTCGGACACTCGAATGTGTCAGTTTTCTCAAGTACTGTATGAGAATGTGCCTACCTATTCATAGGATATATGAGAGCTGCCTAAAAAGCAACCCTGTTAAAACACCAGATGGGGCTGTAGCCTAGCATTAGAACAGTTTCATACAGCACAATCCTGGTAACAGAGATCTTGTATTTCATACATTGGCTAATCATGTTTAGAGACAAGCTTCTCCCCTTGAAGATACTATAGTGCCAAAACCTTTCTCTATATGATCCAACAGATATTAGTTTTGCCAGACACCAATCTATTCAAATGTTAAGCCTTTGGTTCTGGAGAATATGCCTCTTCCTTCTTCATTGAACTCTTTGAAGCTTAGCTATCCCAACATGCCACAACCTCATCATATACTCTTATTATAAAAGGTAAATTCAAGAAATGCGTCTCCTGAAATATTTAAGAGAAAGAAGGGAAGTGCTAGAATCTCTCATTCTAGTTATCTCCCTGCTTTCATATATCCACTATGTGAAGAGAAAAAAATATGCTGTTTCGAGTCCAAACTAAATGTTTTCTAAGAGCTTTTCTCCCACTATACCAGAGATCAATGCTGGAGCAATTGATCCACTGGCCATTGACTGATCATGTAAATTGGTCTCTGAGTGCTCTCCCGTCAATGCCAGTACTCCATCAGGATGAGACAAGTAGCAGGCATTGACAGGAGAGCAGCTCCTGTGGATCTTACTGCATGCAAGACAGCACTGTAAGCACATTGACTTCAGCTATATTATTTGTGTAGCTGAAGTCATATACATTAGATTGTCAGTGGGGGTTAGTGTAGATCTGCCAGTAATAATACGTCTGTATTCCAGAAAATCTCTAAGCAAATAATTCAAACAAAAGAGTGAGTGTGTTTTTTAAGATTTATTTGGTTCTATTACTGATTGTATTTATTCCCTCTTCTCTAGAGACACTGAAACTAATCAGCTTTTTTCCTCTTCCAAATCAAAGTTGAATATTGAAAAATGAATCTGAAAGCTAGATGTAAGTAACTGGAAGAAACCAAGGAGCTTCATATTTAAAAAGCACCGCTCAAATTAAAATATTAAAACAATACACAGTCACAGCTGTACATAAATTTACATTTGTATATCCCAAAGGCAACAGCATAGACTCTGAACTCTCTCACTTTCTCTTACACACAGAATATATATCAGGCATACACTAGCCCAGTGGTTTTCAATCACGGACAAGCTGCTGGTGGGCGCGTGATGCTTTGTTTATCTAAGTGCTCAAAATCATGGGGCGTCACAGGCCACGCTGCTTCCCGCAGCCCCCCTTGGCTAAAAATGGCAAACTGCAACCAATGGGAGGGAGCTGTGAGGCTCCATGGCTACAGCCACTTAGATAAACAAAGTGTTGCGGGCCTGCCTGCACCTTACCCAGGTGGGCCCACAACCCAACTTTGAAAACCAATTTGTACTGAGTACATGATTAGTCAATAAGAGAAGGTGCTCTGTCCTGGCTTGCACCAGTCCAGGAGCTACCCCAGCAGCTCTGAAGTTTAAATATAATAGGAGCTGGGTGCAGGCAGCCCAGCTCCTACTACATTCAAACTGCAGAGGCGCAGTGGGGGTAGGTCCCGGACTGGCGCAAGCCAACACTGAGCTGGGCTTGCTCAGTCCCGGCTCGCGCTGGGTCCAGCGGCCCCTGTTCATGGCTAGCCCTGACTGCTGTGGGCAGAGGCTGCTTCGTGGCAGCCTCCCCTACCCTCTGTGCCACCCCCAGCTACCCCTGTATCGGGGGCAGGAGTGGATTCAGTGATCTGGGCTGTAAACAGGGACAGTGGATTGGGGTGCAAGGCCGCGGAGGGGGGGGTTGTGACATGAGGTGGGGCATAAAGGAGATGCATTGTTTGGGAAGGTCTATGGGGGCTGAAGCAGGGGTGCAGAAGGTTTGGATTACATGAGGTAGGAGAGCAGAGGTTTGGGGGAGGGAGGGGCTTACTCTGGCTGGGAGACCTTACCTGGTTCCCAGCCAGCAGCTCAGTAGGTTCCTTAGCCAGGTTCCCTGCCTTCCAGCCCCTGTATGTGCTCAGGGGAGCTGCAGAAGCATGTTTACTGCTTTGAACTGAATGCTGTAAAGGTGGGGGTATGAGGGACACTTTCCATGTTGCCTATCCTGCAAACAGGCAGCTGCTATTGGCCAAAACCGGCCAGTGGGAGCTACTAGCGGTGGAGGCAACATGAGAAGCCTGTCCCCCCTCCCTCCAGGCTCTCAGTGTACAGAAACACACACAGACGGCCCTGCAGCCAGCTTTCCTGAGTGCCAAGAGAGGACGGGGCAGGCAGGGGGACAGCTGAGGCTCTCGCGGGCTGAATTGCCTGCAGATTATCTTTTGCTCTGCCTCACTGTAGGAGCAAGCTGGGGTGTGTGTGGTCTTGGGGGGGGGCGAGGGGGATTGGGTTGCAGAGTCTGGGCATGGGGGGAGCTGCTTACCTGGCTCTGTGCCCTCATGGTTCCCAATATGATCTCCCGCTGATCCCATTGGCTGCAACTCCAGCCAATAAGAGTGGCAGAGAAAGCCCATCATTATGTTGGTGTTTCCCCAGAGATCTGGGTGGGAGGGAGGTAGATGAGAAACTTGTTCTGCTCTCTCTTCACACTCCCTTCCTCCCCCCCATGGGGAAAGCCCTTAATTATGCTGCTGTCCGGGGTCTGAGCTTTCTTCATTCTCCCTGCTCCCGCAGGGAAAGCCACTGATTATGCTGTTGTTCCCCCAGCTGAGCTGGGCAGGAGGGAAGTGAGAAATGCAGTATGGCTCTGTTCTCTCTCTCTTTTGAGTCGGTCTGGCGGGGTCAGGGCTTGGGCCAGTACTATCCCTGCTGTGGGGGGATAAGGGGATTAGCTCGAGCTGCGGCCCACCTGGGAGCTGGCTGCAGACCACTAGTGATCCATGGACTGCACTTTGAGAACTACTCCTCTAGAGCACAGTGCTCTACTGATTTCAACAGATACATGACTGTTTACCTGCAGAATGAATTTGGACTACTACGCTGATACGCTCATGAAAATGTAACAAACTATGACACTGTGGTGCAAGATGACAGGTTCAAGGCCACTACATAAGGATGAAGAGATGTTCTTGTGAGACATCTTGATGTCAGGTGCTTGAACTTTGCACAGAAATGTAGAAGTATTTTTATGGCTCTTGTTTATTGCATCTCAATTTTGTGCCTAAAGTAATACATGCATTTCAGGCATTTTTCTTCTCTTTCCACAATGCATTTCATGCATTTTCCCTTTGTTCTAAACATCTTCAGGTTGGCAGTTCTCCTTTAGCTGAATCACAATGATGACCTCCACTAAAACTTTATACCAACATAATTCAGTTAAAAAAATGTAACTGGTGTGCTGCATTCTCTACAATTTCAACATTTTAAAAATGAATAGTCTTAGTAAGTACCAGATGGTGACATGCACTAATTAATCAGGCCTGCTCAATGAATATGTTAAAATGAATGCACCTATTAGACATGTGTTTTCAATACTTTATACTGCAAAAACCTCCTCTTAAAAGAATGTGCTATTACATGTGCTGACAATATGGACAAGTATGTATTTCAATCATCGGCTATTGCAGTAGCACTTTTGATTGCTAGGAACTCTGTATCAAAGTACAGTGTTGTTTTTCCTCTTTTAGGGAAAGGGTGTTTATCTTCAGCATGGCCATTTGTGGGAGAATTTTACCATTCTTAGTTTCCGGAGAGAGTTGCATCCACCAAGATTCAATCCTGCCAGCTATTTAAACTAGTAATCAACACAAGCCCCTCTAGTAATCAACACATGCTTCTCTTACCACCCTCCAACCATTAAAGAACCCTGCCTTTGCAGCACTTGCAGCCCACAGAAATGTGCAATGAGAATCCAACCTAGGTTTCCTGGATGGGAGTTCATAATATTACCACAAAACCACTAGGCCTTGCCCATGCGGTTCTCTTTGAGAGTCACAGATTACAGTACCAATTAACAAAAGAGAGAAAATTCACACAATCTATTTCAATATCTGACCTTCTCCATCCCTTTAATTTTTAGATTATGATTAAGAACTTTGGAAATTCTCAAACTCTATACCTAGCTTTCTATTACTTAGGAGCACCCTCTAAAATTGTTCCATCCCCCCACTCAGAGGCATAACACACTGACTCATTTAGGCAGCTGTAATCTAAGCACATCTAGAGCACTACTAACTGTGAATCCAAACAGAGATGGCATGTGGGGAGAGAAATACCAGTTTAGCGCCTCCCTCACCAATAAACTGCCAAGTTTAGCTCCGTTGTATGGTTTAGCTCCAAATGGAAGAGACTCAGAAGTGAAGCTAATTGCAACATCTATTGCACACAGAGACTACAGCAGAGGCAGTATAATGTTATGGCCAGGAAACCTAAGAGAAAACATGGTTCCAAGTTAAGACATGCAGACACACACACACTTTATTTATATATAACACCCAGAGTACTGAGTAATCATGCAGGTTTTATTAATGAAGTGTGAAACATGTATACCATAAAATCGCGAGTATAATGCACACTTTTTTCCTGGATTTTTTAGCGACAAAGTCAGGGTGCGCATTATCTATAGGAGTTTTTTTTTTAAGTTTTCATTTGGCAGTTCTGCGTCAGTTAATTAATTGCTGGACACCGGAGATTAAGTTGAATTTTATTAGCATAGACAAGCAATCATATACACTTTCAAAAAAGTAAGTAAACGTAAGGAAATCAACACCGCAGCTCAAACACGCAAATATGTTAATTGATCTTCTACTCATCTTCAAAGCCCTCGAATTTGCTGTTGTTAGAATCATCCTCGAACAGACGAGCAATATCTTCCGGGATATAGCCCTCGACATCTTCATCCAGGTAATACAAATCATTGTAATCTTTGCATAATTCGCCCTCAGCCGATTCATCATCGCTCGGATCCGTCCACAGGGCATCATCCTCGCTACCATCCATAGCATTAGAGATGCTGCATTTCAGAAACCCCTTCCTTATGATGGCGGGATCACGTTGAAGCCAGACATCCGCTATCCACTGGGTCACGTCTTGCAGCGTCAGAGTTCGCATACGTCCACCTGCAGTAAAAGTATGTTCACCTTCCAACAACCAGGTGTTCCATTTCCTGCGTAATGCATCTGTCATTGGCTTTTTAATGGTCATGTCAAACGGCTGCAACATTTTGGTCATTCCACCAGGAATAATTGCCAAGTCTGTTTTGTACTGCTGAAGCCTTTTCTTGATGGATGGCATACAATGACAACGAAATGCATCCAAAACTGTTACAGACCGCTTTCTGATAAGTCCATCTGGCCGCTTCGCCCAAACCGTCTGTAGCCATTCAAGCATTAAAACTTCGTCAATCCAGCCTTTAGGGTGAACATGCACATGAACAGTGTTCGGGAATATAACATTCTTTGGCATTGTCTTGCGCTTGAAGACAATATAAGGAGGCAGCTTCATTCCATCAGCCATGCAAGCAAGCATTACGGTGAACCTCAACTATTCATGCCCTGTGGTAGCAAGTGAGACTGTCTTGGCACCTTTCACTTGAAGCATTCTATTGTAAGGCTTATCAAAATTTAAAGGTGTCTGATCTGTGTTACCGATTAATTAAAGGTCGTACCTGTGCTCCTTGCATAGTTTTATGATAAACTTTTGGAACTATAGTAACTTGGTGTCAGAGTCCACAGGTAGCTTCTGTGCGACTGTCGTTCAGCGTCGGACCGATAGGCCATGCCGATGCATGAACCGATCGCCCCAGCCATGTGAAGCTTTAAACCCAGCTGTGTTAGCGCAAGTTTTCGCAAAAGTCAAAGCCTTCATTCGAACCTCCACAATGCTAACACCACTGCCTTGCTGTTGACGCTCAGCAATCCACTCAAGCAGCTTGGCCTCCAGCTCAGGATATACAGTGCTTTTACCTCACTCAGCCATCTTCGTCCGAGGTAACGCTTGCAGGCGCTCTTTCTGCCATCTCCAAAGCTGAATGTTAAGACTCTGCTATGCCATCAAATTCACGGCTGGCAGCTCTGTTGCCATGAGCCTCAGCATACCTAAGTACCTTAAATTTTTCAGCTGTAGTGTAAGATTGCCTACAACTCATGGTATCACAAAGAGAGCATCGAAACGCCGCGCATTATATACTCATGTGCTCACGTGCCATCGACCGGCAATACAAAAGGGCAGGAAATACAGCAAATTCGGGGTGCACATTTATAGATAGGTGTTCAGTTTTTTCCATGATTTTGACATAGAAAAGTTAGGGTGTGCATTATACATAGGTGTGCATTATACTTGCGATTTTATGCTAAATATATACAATGTTAGTAGTGTTACAGCAGAGGTTTGGAGATAATCAGGGCTTGACGATCGTGGCGAAAACCACTTGCCAGCCGCGCACCACGCATGCGCGAGACCCGCACTGTGCATGCATGGACCGCCGGTGAATGGGGCGACCGGCTGAAATCTACTCGCCACGGGCGAGTAGATAAACGTATTTGTCGAGCCCTGGAGATAATAAAGGTAACACTTAACATTTATATAATGTATCCATACAGCTCACATCACTTCACAAAAATGGGTAAGAATTATTATACATATTTTACAGAAGGGGGAATGAACACCGAAGTTAAATGAGTGTAACCCTGAGAAACATCAAGTCACAAAGCAGAGCCAGAAATGGAATCCAAGTTTTCTGACTCTTAATCTGATATCATATACAACAGATTAACAGTTAAAATTGTGATAGTGTGAAAGTAGACTGAATTATATTGTAAAAGTAGAATGAATTAAAGAAATGTTTGTTCCTTTAGCAGGAAGAGAGATGTTAAGGTAAAGTTGTTTGTGCATAAGCAGGAAGGAGGATGTTAAGGCAGAGGACAATGGTTCCACTTAAGGGTGATAGTGAGACATTAACAGGAGATTGGTAAGAGTTAATAAGGAAATGAGATACTTGACTGACTGACCCCAGGTAACCTTGTCAGTTCACGCCCTTTTTCAATCCTTTTATCTGTATAAATAAGGTGGCTTGGGTTTGGGACGGGGTCTCACTTTTCTGGTTGTATTAGCGAAGCACTTTGCTAATAAAACAGAGTGGTCAACGAAATTGTGAGTCCTGAGTCTAACTTTGACAACTGTATGCCTGAAATTAATGAGAAATTGAATAGTAATGGTATTCATGTAATTTATCAGCAACCACAGTTTTGCTCAAAGTTGTACCCGCTAACAGATATTGGTCTGCACTTACTATACACATGCTCATTTTTTTAACTATGTAATCAGGGGGTTAATGTTTTGGGTACTTTCGGAGAAGGTTAATTTGGGGGGAGTGTTCAGGGAGGCATCTTTTGAGATTGAGCGTTTTATAAATACCTATCACCATTTTATACAGGCTGATACTTTATAGCAAGTATGATACTTGGCTACCTTTGAAAACTACACATTTCATAAAACCAAGTAGGTTAGCAAACCTCTTAAATGTATTTTTGCCATTCTATATTGCAAAAGAAAATGTGCCATAAGAATGATCATGCCACTGGTTCATCTAACTCAAATACCTTGCCCTTGGGTAGACAATATGCAGTACTTCAGAGGAAAAAGGAGACAATTTCCCCACAATTCATTTAAGCCAAATTGACAACTTTGCCTATAGGAAGGGGAAAGAAATGCCTTCAATGCTTGCACAAGTAATTACATTATACCTTGACTAATAAAAATTGGGACAAAACACGCATTAATGCTAACATTTTAGTTACTGGTTTTGAAGCACAATACAACGGGTAGCTGATTTATCTGAAAATTAATTAATTATACTGTGTTCCAGTACAATAAAAGAAAATACTCTAATCAGGGAACGTCCAAAATGAAATATGCCATTAAGTGGCCTGATAACTGTATAGTTGTCAGTATACCCAAAACACAGAAAAATCAGGAACACTGCTGAAGAGTAAATCCTTTTAGCATAGCATTTCTTTTTATTCCTGCAAAAATTTATTGTCATTATTTATTAAAAAAGAAAAAATCTCTGCATGGTCTGAAGTGTTTTGTGACAGCGAGATAGACAGATAGGGTGTGTCTAGACTACAGGGTTTTTTTTAAAAAAAGTGGCCTTTTTTCGAAAAAACTTCCCCTGCGTCTAGACTGCTGCCACGTTCTTTCAAAAGTAAATCGAAAGAACGCGGCAGTTTTTTCGACCGCAGAAAACCTTGTTTTACAAGGAATAACACCTTTTTTCGAAAGTGCTCTTTTGAAAAAAGGCGCTATGTAATGCAAACTGTGCTTTTTCGAAAGTACTGGTTGTAGTCTAGACACTCTTTCAAAAGAGGCTTGCAGTCTAGACGTAGCCAATGATAGAAAGACAGACAGACATAGTTGCTCTTGCTTCCTAAAATGGAATATGTACAACGTGTCCTGCTGCAGAAGTGAGTTCAGAGTAACTGCATCACTCATATTCAATGGATTGAGTTTAGTCATAACTCAATTTAGAATCAATTGGAGTTGCCTGACTCAAGCTCCTCACACTGAACTAAGAATACATCAGTAAGACTCTCTTTGACCAACTCAATTATCTTTGATTTACATCTACTGGGGACACAATAGTACATTTAGGATTCAGTTTTCCAGGACCCTATACTCAAATCTTTTTAACCAGCTGTTAAAGTACATTGAAAATGACTAGAAAGAATTAACTTTACAACAGTGTATAACATCTGCAGATGGTGGGTACACACAATAAACTATAATGCAAGACCTGAGAAACACTGACACTACTTCTGCTGTGACAAAAGCTGGCAAGGTGTTTGTGGTTACACCTCTGCTGATCACACAGTTTGAAAATGAAAACAGTGAATTTTATTACTATCCTAATGAATCAATTTTTTTTCAAGTAATTGCCATTCTCTTATCTAAATTACTACATCCTCTGGCTTTTTCAATTTTCATATGACACCCATTGCTCTGTTCAATGTAGTGCCACCAAAAATCATTTCTCTCACCTTCTGCTTACATCAAATAAGCAAAATGCAATGGCACACAATGTTCAAAATGGAAATGAGGAAAGTGACAAAGGAATGTGAAGAACAATTTATCCAAGGATATAAAAACAAACAAAAAATTCAGTGCATCAGAAGCAGAAAGCTTGTAAGAGAAACAGAAGATCTGTTGGACTTCTAGAAAGTAAAAATATAGGATACTGTAGACATGTCAAACAATTTCTTGCATCAGCATGACTATACAAATGATACAAAACTATTGTGGCTAGTTAAGACTTGAGAAAATTGAATAAACTTCAAAGGAACCGACCAAATCTAGGTGAATAATAATGTCAGATAGAATAATAGAATACTAGAACTGGAAGGGACCTTGAGAGGTCACTGAGTCCAGTCCCCTGCCCTCATGGAAGGAACAAGCACCATCTAGATCATATATGACAAAATATATGATGACCACAAGACACAATAGAAGGAATAAATTTGAAATATTCATACATACTGCTGGATTCTAAATTAAGTGTAACCACCTAGGCCACATCTCCACTTGCCATGTTGAAGATTGACTGGGTCTAGTAAGGATGATGAGGTGTCCCCAGTCAGCACCGGTACTCCTTGATACATGAGGAATAAGGGAAGCTGATGGGAGCATTTGCTCCTATCCACTTTCTGCTGTGAAGATGGTGTCAAGCTCGCCTTTACGTATATGTTATTTATATAGCTAGAATTGCACACCTTAAGCCAACCTTCCAGGTCTAGTATAAAGACCAGGAAACAGGCTGAGATGTCACTGCAGACAGCTCAATGAAAATATTTGCACAATGAAAAGCACACAAAAGTTAAGATTCACAATGAATGTGATAAATTATACTGAAGATAACATATAAGTCAATGGCATGTTCTCTTCTTTAATATTGTGTTCACTTCTTATCACAAGAAAAAAATAAAAGGGCCAAAGTAAAAGCACTGAATATTTGGAGGCAAGAAAAGTGAAATTGACAAGATTAGGATTGTTAGTGTAGAAATGAGACAAATGAGACCAGGCATTCCTGTTTACCTTCTCATAAAACAAGAACAAGGGGGAATCCGATGAATTTGAAAGGTTCACAATTAAAACAGTTACAAGGAAATTATGTATTGTGTATAAAATTATTAATAGGTACAAGACAGCACTGGGTCCAAGAGCTTAGTGAGATTCAGAAAAGGATTGGATGTTTATATAAAGAATGAGAAGATCTACAGTAGGGGTGGCCAACCCACAGCTCACGAGCTGCATGCGGCCCTTCACACCTGAAAGTGCGGCTCGCGAAGGCTCCCATGTGGCTCGCAAAGCCACCCCATGCACCCCTACAAACGGCCCCGGGTACAGGTGAGCCATCCGGCACGGCAAAATGGCGGTGCTAATGGGAGCCTGATGTGGCCAAAAAGTGTCCTTTTTTTTTTTTGGCTCAACAACTCTGGCTGGTGGGGAGCTCTTTTTTTTTTTCTTCCCCCTCAACAATTCTGGTGAGGCTCTTTGCATTTTTTCCACTGCTGTTTCGGCTCTCTTCATTTAATGGGTTGGCCAACTCGATCTACAGTTACATTAGCTAAGATAAAAACATATAAGGGATATAAAGCCATTCAGCATCAGTGCATAAGCCAATCTGCGTGGGTTAGGAAGAAATTTATCTTGGGGATAGGGTAATTCCCTAATTTCCCACTTCAGGGATTCCAGTAGCGTTATTTAATAGAATCCTAGAACTGGAAGGGGCCTTGAGAGGTCATCCAGTCCAGTACCCTATACTCATAGAAGGACTAAGTATTATCTAAACCAGTGGTGGGCAACCTGTGCCCTGTGGACTGAATGCTGCCCATCAGGATAATCTGATTATGGGCCATGAGACATTTTGCTGACGTTGACTGTCTGCAGAGACTGGCCCCATAGCTCCTATTGGCCAGAAACAGAGAACTGCCATCTTGGGGAGCTGCAGAAGGCAGTGTCTATGGATGATCAATGTAGGCAAAATGCCTCACTGCCTGTAATCCTCCTACATCACCATCTCAGCACCACGTGCCACACTCACTGGAAGACTCTGCAGGTGGGTCACAAACTGGGAGGGCTTTGGTTGCTGAACTAACTATCCTACTACATCAGCACTGAGGTATCCCCGTATGGCAGCGTTTAGTGGAAGCCTGCCCTACTGTGGTCCTGTAAATAAATAATATTCCAGAGTTCTCAGGCTTTCATCGACACTAAAATCACAATTTTAAAGCAAGTTTTATAATTTTATGCAAATTAGCTAATTAAATAATTTATATAAAAAGTCATACAAAGCATCATAAGGTTGACAGCTATTAATATAATAAAAAGGCTGCTGAAATGCTATATGGTCTAACACTGGGTTGGAGAAAAGAACGATTACTTACCTGTAACTGTTGTTCTTCGAGATGTGTTGCTCATGTCCATTCGAGTTAGGTGTGCGCACCACGTCTTCCGGAGCGTTTTCCCTAGCGGTACCCGTAGCGCCGGCAGGGTGCCCCCTGGAGTGGCACCGCCATGGCGGGGCATAAGTACCCCTGCCGGCGCTCCCCAACCTCAGTTCCTTCTTGCCGGAGGCTCCGACGAAGGGGAGGTAGGGGGGGAAATCGAATGGACATCAGCAACACATCTCGAAGAACAACAGTTACAGGTATGTAACCGTTCTTTTCTTCTTCGAGTGGTTGCTCATGTCCATTCGAATTAGGTGACTTCCAAGCCAACACCACTTCAAGGAGGAGGGGTCGGAGCACTCAGAAAGAGAAGTCCACGAAAGTTGAACAACCTAAACATATTTATTCAACTAACCGCGCACAGAAAAACTGTAGAAAAGTGCAATGTGGTACAGATAAAACATACATATTTACAATACAGAGCTGAGGACCACAGAGCCCAACCCTGCGTCCTCCCTAGCCTGCTGTGCCAGTGCGTAGTGCGCCGTAAAGGTATGGAGCGACGACCACGTGGCTGCCCTGCAGATTTCAGTGATTGGAACCTGCACCCCAAAAGCTACAGATGATGCCTGCGCCCTGGTGGAATGTGCCGTAACCCGGGGCGGGACCTTCCCTGCCAAGGCATAACACTCCCTGATACACCCTGCGACTCAATTAGACAACCTCTGGGTTGATATGGGAAGCCCTTTCATTCTGTCAGCGACAGCAATCAACAATTGTGTGGATTTGCGAAAGGGTTTAGTCCTATCAATATAAAAGGCTAGCGCACGTCTAGCATCCAGGGAATGGAGCACTTGCTCCTTAGGGGAGGCGTGGGGCTTTGGAAAGAAAACCGGGAGGTAAATTTCTTGGGACAAGTGGAACGGTGACACCACCTTGGGGAGAAAGGCCAGGTGAGGGCGGAGCCTCACATTATTGTCAGAAAACACTAGGTAGGGCGGGTTTACAGTTAACGCCCTCAGCTCGGAAACCCTGCGAGCCAATGTAATGGCCACAATGAATGCAACCTTCATAGAGAGGTGCTTCAAAGAACACGTGGCCAGCGGCTCAAAGGGGGGCGACACAAGTCTAGACAACACAAGGTTAAGGTCCCAAGCGGGGAGAGGGGGTCTAACCGAGGGATACAACTTATTCAAACCCTTAAGGAACCTTTTGACCACAGGGTCAGAAAACAGAGAGACTCCTGCCAAACCAACATGGAAGGCGGAGAGAGATGCCACATGGACTTTGATAGAGGAGGTGGAGAGGCCACTGGACCTAAGTTCAAAGAGGTAGTTCAGAATGGAGGGGACAGGTGCACAGGATGGGTGCACTCCCCTTCTGGACACCCAAGACGAGAACCGCCGCCACTTGGCTGCGTATGACCACCTGGTAGACAGTTTCCTACTACTTAGGAGCACCATCTGTACCTCCTGGGAACATTCCCTTTCCGGTTGGGTCAGCCACAGATAAACCAGGCCGTCAGGTGGAGAGAGCTGAGATTTGGCTGAACCATGGTCCCCCCGTCCCAAGGCTGGGTCAGGAGATCCCGAACTTGCGGGAGTGTTATAGGCTCCTTGCTGAGCATGTCCACCAGGATAGGGAACCAGAATTGCCTGGGCCACCGAGGGGCTATCAGGATGACTGTGGACCTGAACGTCTTGACCCTGGTCAGAACCCTGGGAATTAGAGGAAACGGAGGGAAAGCATAGAGGATGCCCGCCGGCCACGGCACGGTCATGGCATCCCCCCTGGAGTGTTCCCCCAGCCCTAACAGGGAGGAGTAACTCCGGCACTTGGTGTTGTGTGCCGAGGCAAACAGGTCTACTAGGGGACAACCCCACCTGTGGAAGATCTGACGAAGGGCCGAATCCTTGAGAGACCATTCGTGGGCTCCGAAGGACCTGCTCAGAGCATCGGCCAGCAAGTTTTTGCACCCTGGCAGGTACTCTGCCTGCAAAACTATGTCATGCTCTATGCCCAGGTCCCAGAGGCACAGAGCCTCGCGGCAGAGGGGAGGCGACCGGGCTCCCCCCTGCCTGTTGAGGTAAAACACAGCCGCTGTGTTGTCCAGGCGGACCAAGACAGAGCAGCGAGAGAGCTTCGACAGGAAGGTCTCGCAGGCTCTCCTGACTGCCCTGAGCTCCCGGACATGTATGTGCAGAGCCTGCTCTGCAGGGGACCATAAACCCTGGGTTCTGTGACATCCCAGGTGTGCTCCCCAACCCAGGTCAGAAGCATCTGTGACCAGTGTAAGCGAGGGGGGAGGTACAGTGAACGGAACCCCGCTGCACACCACCGCCTCCTGGGTCCACCATTGTAAGGAGGCTATCATCTCCGGAGACACTGTGAGAACCGTGTCCCAGAGACCCCGGACTGGTTGAATGCCCTTGCCAACCAGGCCTGAGCCTCATTCGAGCATGGCGTACCACATACGTACATGCCGCCATGTGTCCCAGCAGCATTGAGCAGACCCGGGCGGTCGTGATGGGGAACCGGGTTAACTCGGAGACCAGCTCCACTATGGACAGAAACCTGGATCTGGTGAGGAGTGCTCTCACCACCCTGGCGTCCAGGAGGGCACCTACGAATTCGAGGTGCTGGGAGGGAGTCAGCGATGACTTTTCCTCGTTTAGCATGAGTCCCAGCCTTACGAAGAGGGCCCTTGTGAGGGAAACATGGGCCTCCACTTGTTCGTAGGAACGACCACAAATCAGCCAGTCGTCTAGGTTTGGAAAGATGTGTACCCCTTTTTTGCGGAGGAACTCCGCTACGACCGCCATGCATTTTGTAAAGACCCTGGGTGCTGTTGAAAGGCCAAATGGGAGCACCGTAAATTGGAAGTGGCATTTGGAAACAATAAAATGGAGAAACCTCCTGTGGCTGGGTCTTATTGCCACATGGAAGTAAGCGTCCTTGAAATCGAGAGTTGCGTACCAGTCTCCTAACTGTAAAACCGGGATGACAGAAGCCAGGGTTACCATTCTGAACTTGGATTTCACCACCGTCTTGTTGAGGTCCCTGAGATCTAAGATGGTACGAACCCCGTCCTTGGGTTTTGGGACAATGAAATACCGGGAATAAAACCCCTTGCCCTTCAGATGTGAGGGGACCCTCTCCACAGCTCCCTTTTTGAGGAGCGCTAACACCTCCTGACAGAGGGTGCCTTCGTGAGAGGTGTCCCTGAAAAGGGACGGGTTGGAAGGGGGCGAGCCCAGGAAGGGGATGGTATAGCCATTTCTGACTATTTTTAGAACCCAGGCGTCGGTGGTGATTTCTGCCCAGGCGTGGGCAAACCGGGATAACCTGGCCCCAAACGGGGGGCCAGGGTGGGAGGCTGGTGCACGATAGCAGCCTGTCACAACTGGTGCTTGGGCTGCTGGGAGGAGCCTTGACCAACCCCACGGGGGTTGTCCCCTCTCGGGCGATGTCAATGACCCCTTGCAGACGAGGGGCCCGCGGCCGCCCCCGCGCCCCCACTGGGGGCATGAGGACGGCGTCTCCAGTAGCCCCCATGGGGGACCTGGGACCGTGTTCTCCCCTGCTGTCTGTAGGGCAGCTGACGACGCTGCAGGGCCGGCATGTGAATCCCTAAGGACCGGAGAGTAGATCTCGTGTCCTTAAGCATATGGAGCCTGGAGTCAGTGTGCTCCGAAAACAACACTTTGCCGTCAAAAGGCAGGTCCTGGATCGTAGTTTGGACGTCCAGAGGTATTCCAGACAACCTGCAGCCAGGCACCACGGCGCATAACTACACCTGACGCCATGGTGCGGGCTGCAGAGTCAACAGCATCCAGGGAAGCCTCAAGGGCCGTGCGGGCGATGGTTCTGCCCTCCGAAGTCATGGCCGCAAACTCCTGACGGGCCTTGGCAGGGAGCTTATCCTTAAACTTATCCACCGCCTGCCATGTATTATAAGCATAACAACTCAGCATCGCTTGCTGGTTAGCAATGCGGAGTTGCACCCCACCAGTGGCATATACCTTACGGCCCATCAGGTCAAGGCATTTGGGCTCCCTAGCCTTCGGGGACGGCTCCAGCTGAGGAAGCCTCTCCTTTTGAGCCGCAGCCTGAACGACCAAGGACCCCGGAACAGGTTGGGAGTACAAGTGTTCGTGCCCCGACTGGGGAACGTAATAGCACCTCTCAACACCCTTTAAGGTAGGGGTCAGGGACGCCGGGGTCTGCCACAGGGCATTAGTAATCTTGGCCACGGTTTTATTAAGTGGCAAAGCCAAGCGGGTGGGAGCATCGTCAGAGAGGATGTCAATCATGGGGTCTGTGTCTTCCACTACCGTACCGGCTTCACTGGGACACTCAGATTGGAGGCCAGACGCCTAAGCAGATCCTGATGTGCTCGAGCATCCATAGTAGGCAATAACAGTGCGGGATCCACCAAAGCTTCATCTGGAGATGCAGATGAGGATGACTCCTGGATCGGTACCGGATCCAGCGCAGGGCCCGGTTGAGGAGCCAGCTGGGCAAGCGGCACCATTTGCGGAAGCGGCTCCGGCACCGGGGCTTGTGGCTCAGTAGTGGCATCTGCAGTAACCGACCTCTGGGAGGAAGAAGGGGGTCGTGATAGCGACGCCGACAGTTGCGCTCGGTGCCCTGAGACACCGGACACTACAGAGGAGGGCACAGGCCCCTGCCACTGGTGGTAAGCCCACGGCGTCCAGAAAGGCCATTGCGGTTGAGGCGGCCAAGTCTGCTGCAGATGCGAACGATCACGCCGCTGCCGGGAACAGGATCTATGGCTCGAGGAAGCTCCCGAGGACTCCGACCTGAACGAGGCCACATCAGAATCTGACAAGTAGTCAGACTCAGGCCAGGGAGGCGCAGATGACGAATGCCCTGCCACCAAGGCGGGGGGAAGGGGGGGGGGAAGGCCAAACCTGGCCATAGAGTTGGGTTTGCCCACGTGCGTGCGATGAGGGCGTGCTGGCGCTGGGAAGACAGGTCCTGGTGTTGGTTGCGGTGCCGGTTGCGGCACCGGGAGGACAGGCCCCAGTGCCGGGAGTGGAGTCCGTGCCGGGAGGACAGCCCCCGGTACCGGGGGTGGAGCCAGTTGCGGCACCGGGAGGACAGGTCCTGGTGCTGAGAGAGGAGCTGGTTCCGGGAAGACAGGTGCCGGTTGCGGTGCCAACACGATGCATGGCTGCGCTGTCGAAGTCGGTATCGGTTGTGAGACGAACCTCGAAGAGACCGATGTTACCGGCGATAGTGGCACCTGCATGGCCCACGGGGTCGATGTCGGTGCCTGTAATGGTGCTGAAACTTGCATCGGTGCCGAAGAGGCTGATGCTGAAGTGTCCGGTGCTGAAGACTGGAGCTGCACCCCGGGAAAGCTGCTCAGCGCTGGTACCGATGATGGTGCTGTAGATGGTGCCGCAAGGCCTGGGTGATAGGGCCCCAGTGCAGCCAAGACGGGGTCTGGAAGAGGTCCCAGCACTGAGGGAGGTCGAGCCCAGTCGAGTGCCGCGTGAAGCCTGGCGGCCTGCGTTGAGGCCGGCACTGATGTGGAGGCAAGCGGTACTGGTCCCACAGGGGATGGTCCCGCTGCATAAGCGACCAGTGCCGTCCGATCACGACGGTGTGGAGGCGAAGCCGGTGCCAACACGGCCTCCAGTGTAGGCGACCTCGACCTCTCCGCCTCAACCGACGACGGAGGGGAGGTAGTGAGGCTAATAAGGTCATGCGCCACCTCAAAAGTGTCTGGCGTGGAGGGGCAGTGCGAGGGTAGTTGGATGGCCGTCCCACTCGCTTACGCCGCACAGTGGTAGATGAGGAGGTGCGCACCGGAGACTCGGCACTGCGGTGTAGGCCTGACTTGGACTTCCGGCTCGGAGACCTACCACGGGACATTTTTGATTCTCTTCGGTGCTGGAGAATGAGAATGGTGCCGAGCCCTCGACACCGAGGCCCGCTCTCGAGATGCAGCATCGTGTGTGGACGCCGGTGCACTGTGCACCGCAGAGTGTCCAGCTGGTGCCGGCTGTAAAGCCGCCTCCATGAGGAGAAGTTTTAAACAAGAGACTCTCTCCCTCTTAGGGCGGGGCTTAAACGACTTGCAGATCTTACAGGCGTCTGTTAGGTGGCCCTCACCCAGACACTTCAGACAACTGTTGTGAGGGTCCCCTTTGGGCATAAACTTTGCGCAGACAGCACACGCCTTAAAGCCTTGCGGCCCTGGCATTCCTCACCCCCAAAGGGGGAGAAGAAAAACAAAGAGACACTAACTATCTAACTAATTGAACTATTTACAACTATTTACAACACTAAGAGAAACGGGAACCATTAACTGCTCTAAGAGAGAGACACGCTCCAACGACCGTCACGGGCGGTAAGAAGGAACTGAGATGGGGGAGCGCCGGCAGGGGTACTTATGCCCCGCCATGGCGGCGCCACTCCAGGGGGCGCCCTCCCGGCGCTACGGGTACCACTAGGGAAAACGCTCCACAAGACGCGGTGCGCACACCTAATTCGAATGGACATGAGCAACCACTCGAAGAAGAACCTTTTTTCTATCATGGCCCACTGACCCATAGAAAAAAATCAATTATAGGCCATACAAGTAGAAAGCAACTTAACTTAGTTTCTTTTGCCATAGGTTCTTAACTCCTGTCTAATGGAATAAGTATGGGTCTGAATCTAAGAGATCCTAATTTTAATGCTGACTGCCATTGATTTATAGTGTAGGCTTGAGCCAGTTCTTCGTGAGGATAAATTGATGTCTGCACAGAACTTGGATGATGTACATCAAAGAGTATGTGGCATTAGGATTAAGAGACATTGATTATCTCTGGGGAAATTTTCAGTAGCCCTGAGATGCCTTTCTGCTGTTTTAAGGAAGTAACAGGAATATAAACCTTTCCCCTTGAGGTACTATGGGACTTCCTCTATGGTTCCTCTGTGAAGAAAAGACTGGACCTCCTGCTGAAGGGCAATTCTGAAAGAGTGGTCCCGAAAGAGGTACAGGATAGGGAGACAGAAATGAACTGTAGGGCATATCCCCATCCCACTGTGCTTATGACCTACAGTTCTGATATGTTGGCTTTAGAAAGTGGGATTGGTAAACAAAAGGTGGGGAACCACCGGAACTATGATAACTGGTACACTGTCCTCAGCCAATCCATCAACACTAGTGTTTGGGCATGGCAGCTGGATGGCACAAGCCTGCTGATGCTGAAGAGGAGTGCTTTGGAGGCTGTTTAATACAACACCTACCCTTCCTCAATGATGGATTGTGGACTTGGGGAGCAAAAACTTGATTCTATGGCTGTTGCAGACAAAACTAAAATTTTCATTGCTGGGTTATAGATTCCAAGAAATTTTAACATTGCCCTGGAATATTTTAGGTTATTGTACTTATTGCTTGCTCCCCCCCTCCCCTCCGAAAATAACAAGCAACCTTTGAAAGGGAGGTCCTGGATGGGCAACCCAGATGACTGCAATCAAACACCTTCTCAAAGTAATACCTGATGCCACAGTTCAAGCAGATGATTCTGCACTAACTAAAGCAGTGTTTCTTAAACTTTTTAAGACTGAGAAACACCAAACAATTTTTTTTAAATGAGGAACACCAAGTATTTTTTGCTTAAAAAAAAAAAAAAAAAGTCGTGAGAAAAAAGGGTCGGGGGAAAGTTATTGAGGGAAAAAAAGGGTTGGGGGGGAAGTTATTAAGCAAAAAAAGTCTCCTGCCCCTTTGAGGGCAGCCATTTTGAATTCTCTTGTTCTCCGCAGCACACCGGTGTGCCGTGGAACACAGTTTAAGAAACACTGAACTAAAGTGTTGTGGAAAGCAGTTCTGGCAACCAGCTTACCCTGTTCCACTACTACTACAAACTCCTGCATACAGTCCTCTGGTAACTTCTCTCCTTGTTTGTTGGAAACTGTCACCAAGAGAACCTGGAAAAGGATGAGAAGAAATGGTCATCTCCCCTAGAAGGGATGGAGTACCTGCTCTCAGCTTGTTTTGCTGTGGCAGGCAAGGAGCAACTTGTCTGCCAAAATGTCTTAACTAGCTCCAGAATGGCTTTGTTAACTGATCAATCCACTCTGGCAGGAGCCAGTATATGATAATGCTTTGCAACTTGTGAGGGCTTTCAAACACCTCATCTGCCTGAATGTCAAGCAAAATACCCATCACTCTCAGAAGATTTTGATGAGCTCTATGGTCTTCTGGCAGTAGCAAAACATTTGCTGTCTCAATAGCCTCATCTGGTGATGAGGAAGAGAACACAACCAGATTTTGAAGTAGTGGCAGATCTATGTTTTGTGGTGGTGAGGCTACCCAAGTGACTTCTGTGGTACCAGAGAATGATGCCCATGGCTCTGATGACCCCAGAGTACTTTTGAGGATACTGAATGAGATAGCTAAGGGGTATGTTCCTGGAACCCATCCTTGCCCAGACCATTGTCCCTTAGAGACAATGCTGAGGTTGCTGCATTGCCCACTGTCCCCAAGACTTTGATGGGGCTATAAAATTACCTCGCATCTGAGTCTGAAAAGTGTCCAATTTTTCTGACAACAGAAAGACAACACTTGGGATGGGAAAGAGGAAGTCTGAGTCTGGGGATGTCGATATCAGAGATATCATTGGATGTTTGCCTCTTCATTGCACCAGTTTTCACAGAAGCTTGGGAGATAGCAATACTGCAAGCTCTTAACACAGTGAGGAAATAGATGCAGGCATCAGTACTCTTCATAAACCTTGTACTGCTGGTGATACTGGTACTAAGAGGCTAAGCAGGTCCCTTGTGGCAGTGTATGACTCCAGAGTGCTTTGGAGCAACACTGCCTAAAGGCCCTACAAAGAACTTTCAGGGTATAGCCTCAATGGACTTGGTAGATTCTGGACATGGCAATCCTCTTTTACGTCCCTCTTCTGTATCTTTATCCACCATCGGGGAGGGAGACGTATGAGGGTGATAGGGAGTATTGACGGCGCCATAGAATGGTGCTGTGGGCGTGCCCAGTGATGGTATGGAGACCAGTGAGTTGGATAATGCGGGTGATAGGACCAGTCAGGATAACACTGATGATGGTGAGAGTAGTGTGGCCAATGTCTATCATAAGATGAATGAGCTCTGGTTGGAAAGGAGAGTTGAAATGAAAACACATTCCGACGATCCCCATCATAGTCGCTGTATTGTGACAGTACTGGTGACTGTGGTGGCTGAAGAGAGCCACAAACTGAGAAGGGGGATTGAGATTGGTGCCTCAAGGAGGAAGCGCAGAGATCTAGGTCTTGGTTCTGTATGTGGCACCAGTGCATTGTATTCTTGTGAGCAAGCAGAAGAACGATGACAGCTCAACACAGCTTCTTGTGGTACTGGGGAATGTGGTGCTGATGGTGGTGGCACAGACTGTGGACTCAGCATGTGAGGCACGGGTTTAATGGATTTAGATCTAGCTTTTACCAGCACTGAAGTTTTGGTTGGTGCCAGTGGTGCCAGCAGTGCCAAAGCCTTGTTGTGCTGCCTGGCACCAGATCTCTCTGGTGCCAGAGTAGTTGGTCCTGTGGTCTGTTCAGACCTTGATTTCGGGTCTGTCACCAACATGGCACAGGGGCATATGGTGCCCGAGGTGTTTGGCTTGTCTCCAGTACTAACCCATGATGGCAGAGAGTAGGCTAGAGAGACCCTTCTGTTAGTCTAAGGTTTAAGTGAGGGAGAGTTCGAGGTTTTCTTATGTTTGGTGGCAGTCTGTCGTGTGGTTCGATTTATTTTATATCCAAGGGAAACCAGGACACTCGAGGGCTACTTAACCACTTTATTAACTGCTTAAAGCTTACAATAAATAAGACAGTTATTTAAGTTTTACAAGCCTTAAAACCAATTACTAACAATTTAAATCTTAAATACTGTAGATTCTAAAGCAATTAATATAGCGCAATGCAAAAGCAGTTACTAAAAGATCTACTATATACAATAATAAAGCCTAATTCACTTACACTTCACCCGTATGCAGTGCCAGGCAGTATATCCTAATTTAAAAAAAAGTCCATACAATTTTTAAAAGAGGTGCTCTTCTGTATTCATCAGATCTTTTGAGTGAGCTCAAGAATTACCCCAAATATATTTGGGCCCAATGGTTCCACTCCCCACTATTTGTCTCTGTGCAGACATCTGTCTGCTGCCTCAAGTTTCATGTTTGTTGCTAATACTTTTGGTAAATACTTTCTTGAAGAGCCCAGGGAAGTGCACATACAGTCCGCTCGGTGAAGAGCTCAATGATCGACAAAACAGTGATATACCTGTATTGCTAATCCCAAGTGATGTTATTTCTCAGGCCCCGTAAAAATAATGAGATTGGCTTAAAGACATGAAATTGTGAAGAAATAATAAACTTGGAGAGTTTATTTGCCTTCTGATATTTGAATCTCTAGGACACACTTGAGTCACATTTTCAATCTTTTTTGCAGAACCATGAGAACTAGAAACTTAATTTATTTTAAAAGAAAGCTGAGATTCTCATCTAATCAAATGCCCCCAGGATCAGGGACTAACCATTTTATTGTGAATCTTGCAATATTTTTAGAGTTGACCACACTGATAAAGTGCTGTCACAAGCACAAACCAACCCTTCTTCTTCTTTAATCTTTTTGTTCTAGTTCTAGAGGTTATTTCATAGTAAGTATGAAAGTTTCAGGCAGAAATGTAATTTTCAATTTGTAGTGCATCCCTTTTAGGTTAGTAGTTTTTTATTATTATGCTCTAAAGTAGCAGATCCCATGCTGTTGAGGGTCATCTTTCTCTCCCCCCCCTTGCCCATCAGAAGAAACGGTAAGGGGGTCAAGGCCTTACCCTTGGGTTTGGAAAAGGGCCACAGCTTGTGGCCAGGTGCAGATGCACCTCTGCCTTGCCCCCAGCCTCAGCCCAGGGCCAGGAATGGAGCCTTGAAAACATAGGGACAGGGATGAGCACAGAGCTAGGAGCCCAGGAGGCAGCTGAGGGTGGGGAAGGGCTGAGTGGTGCTCCTTCCCTACCCTAGTGGGGACTGACCAAGGCTCTGCTGCACCTCTCTCAGGTGTTTCTCCATGCCCCCTAAGGGGGCACAGCCCACACTCTGGGATCTTTGCTCTAAAGGAAATTCCCAAAAGTCACAGAAATTCAAACTACTGGGTGGAGAATAAATGCTACTTGCAAATTCAGAAAAGGGGGAAAATGTATTTTAGGAAAAAAATCATTTTAACTAGTATATGCTTTTAAAAGTTCCCTCCAAAATGCTATCAAAGTATTTAATGTTAACAGGGAATAAATGGCAGCCTCTGGGGCCCTTATCAATGACACATCAGTCATTCCAAAAGAAATGGAAAAGAAGGTCTACACACTCAGATAAACTATAGCAATCAGAGAATTATATGTGGACATTGGTGCAGATGTGTTTCATGCAAGGGACAGGCCTTCAGGAATTATTTGAAGATGTCAAAGGACAATACTTAGCAGACTGAACTAAGAACAGAGTTGTAACACCAACCCTAACACTATCTGTGGCCTTCAGCTAATTGTAACCTCTCTGTCACAGTGACCTCACTTGTAACATGGAAATAACCCCCCCCCCCCGGTGGTCTTACTAGAAAGTCATTTTTTACAGTATTTTACCTCTTTAGAGTGCTATACAAAGTGTTAAATATTATCACAATGCTCAGTGTGCAGTACATTAGAGGAAGACAAAAGCATTTTCTGAATTGGCAATAGGATCCTCCAATGGGTCTGCTGAGCGCTCTCTGGAGCCACCATAGTGCTTTGTAGAGTACCACTGCTTAAACAGGAGCCATTAAATGGTTTCTTACAATAAGAACATAAGAACGGCCGTACTGGGTCAGACCAAAGGTCCATCTAGCCCAGTATCCTGTCTGCCGACAGTGGCCAATATCAGATGCCCCAGAGGAAGGGATCACAACAGGTAATCCTCACGTGATCCCTCTCCGGTCACCCACCTCCAGAGAAAAAGAGGCTAGGGATACCATTCCTACCCATCCTGGCTAACAGCCATTGATGGACCTAACCTCCATGAATCTATCTAGCTCTTTTTTGAACCCAGTTAAAGTTCTATTCTTCACCGCATCCTCTGGTAAGGAGTTCCACAGGTTGACTGTGTGCTGAGTGAAGAAAAACTTCCTTTTGTTTGTTTTAAACCTGCTGCCTATTAATTTCATTTGGTGACCTCTAGGTCTTACATTGTAGGAATAAGTAAATAAATTAGTTATTCACTTTTTCCATACCAGTCATGATTTTATAGACCTCTATCCTATCCCCCCTCAGTCTCCTATTTTCTAAGCTGAAAAGTCCACATCTTTTAATCCTTCTTCACATGGGACCCATTCCAAACCCCTAATCATTTTTGTTGCCCTTTTCTGAACCTTTTCCAATGCCAATATATCATTTTTGAGATGAGGCGACTACATCTGTATGCAGTATTCAAGATGTGGGCATGCCATGGTTTTATATGGAGGCAATAAGATATTTTCTGTCTTATTCTCTATCCCTTTTTTAATGACTCCTAACATTCTATTTGCTTTTTTGACTGCCGCTGCACACTGAGTGGATGTTTTCAGAGAACTATCTACAATGACTTGAAGATCTTTCCCTTGAGTAGTTGTAGCCAAATTACTCCCCAACAGATTGTATATATAGTTGGGGTTATTTTTTCCAATTTGCATTACTTTACATTTATCAACATTAAAATTCATATGACATTTTGTTGCCCAGTCACCTAGGGTATGTCTACACTACAGAGTTTTGTCGGAAAAACGGCCATTTTTCCGACAAAACCTGAGTTATGTCCACACTGCAGTCACCTTCTTCAGAAAGTAAAGCGAAAGAACAGAGGGGTTTTCCCAGTGTTGGTAATCCTCTTTCTACGAGGAAGAAGCCTTTTTCCGAAAGAGCTCTTTCGGAAAAAGACGTGTATGGACGGGGAAGAGGGAGTTCTTTCAAAAGAAGAGGAAAGAGGAAAAAGCACAGGTGCCCTGGTGGCCACTCTGTCCATAGTAATCACAGCTTAAATGCGAGATAGCGTCCATTCAATGTGCTTTTGTGTGTGGATGCTCTCTTTTGGAAGAAGTTTTTTCGGAAGATCTCTTCCGAAAAGAGGTTCTTCCAAAAGAAGCCTGCAGTCTAGACATAGCCCTAGTTTTGTGAAATCCTTTTGAAACTCTTCACATTCTGCTTTGGTCTTAACTATCTTGAGCGGTTTGGTATCATCTGCAAATTTTGCCACCTCACAGTTTACCCCTTTCTCTAGATCATTTATAAATAAGTTAAATAGGATGGGTCCCCGGACAGACCCTTGGGGGACCCCACTAGTTACCTCTCTCCACTCAGAAAATTTACCATCTATTCCTACCCTTTGTTTCCTCTCTTTTAACCAGTTATCAATCCCTGAAAAGACCTTTCCTCTTATCCCATAACAACTTACTTTACTTAAGAGCCTTTGGTGAGGGACCTTGTCAAAGGCTTTCTGGAAATCTAAGTATACGACATCCACTGGATTCCCCCTTGTCCACATGTTTGTTGACCCCCTCAAAGAAGTCTAGCAGATTAGTAAGGCATGATTTCCCTTTACAGAAACCTTGTTGACTTTCCGTCAACAAATTAGTTCATCTATGTGTCTGACAATTTTATTCTTTACTATAGTTTCAATTAATTTACCCGATACTGACTTTAGACTGACTGGTCTGTAATTGCCAGGATCACCTCTAGAGTCCTTTTTAAATATTGGTATTACATTAGCTATCTTCCAGTCACTGGGTACAGAAGCTGATTTAAAGGAAAGGTTACAAACCATAGTTAATAGTTCCACAATTTCTCACTTGAGTTCTTTCAGAACTCTTGGGTGAATGCCATCTGGTCCCGGTGTCTTGTTACTGTTAAGTTTATCAATTTGTTCCAAAACCTCCTCTAATGACATGTCAATCTGGGACAATTCCTCAGATGTGTCACCTAAAAAGAATGGCTCATGTTTGGGAATCTCTCCAATATCCTCAGCCGTGAAGACATGTACACTGGTACATTCTAAAAGGGGGGCATTCTTTGTGCAGTGCTGTTGGTAAATTCTTTGTCTTGCAGTTTTCTGTCATTCAAAATTCACGCAGTATGAAAAATTAATCCTTATTGTTATCTGCATAATTTGTAGCACAAGAATAGGTAATATGGCATCCAACATGGTATTTTGTCTCATCAAGCATATGGCAATGAGTGAAACTAGAAGGACTGTGAAAACCCCCATTACCTTGAGGTGACTATGGCCTCATCAGTCTACTGAGTAAATACAAGCATAGCTTTCAGCACATTAGGAATGAGTTTGAAAGATAGTAATGCAAGCAGTGAAGCATGGCCTTGTATACATTAATGGCCTGTAGATTAGAAATGACAAACTCAAGAAATGTACTAGCAAAAGAATACTTTTTAGTTTGACTTCTTGTCATTACGCTTGAAGTAAAATATTTAGAAACTATTTTAAAAAACGGAAAAGATTTTTTAACTTAGTTTTGGTTTAAAAATTGAAGCCACTCAAATTCAAAAATCAAAGAGATTTGTGTGTCAATTCCTCATAAAGTTGCCTGGAGGCAGAATAAGGTGTTTGTACTGTCCTCTATCACCAGAAGTCCACTGTTAACAAAAGAAACTAAAATAAACAAAAGTAGTTTTGGTCACTGTTACAATGCAATGCCCTGTGCAACTCAGAAATTCAATCCACCAACACACAGCTGTTCTAAGCTAAAATAGCAGGCCTGTAAAACTCACTATCACCGTTCCTGGAAGTGCTACGCTTGCCATTGTTGTCTATGGCATGCAGACTCTTGATTCATTGTTGGTTAAAGCTCTGAGGACTAAAGTTTGTCTGATTCTACTGTCAATTACTTTATATCAATAAGTGCTGATGGTATGAATTCAATTCACAAGTGGTGGCAACAGGAAAAGGAGTTAGAAAATGTGGCAAAATAGTTTTTAAATAAACTTGTGAAGAACAGATTAATTTAATATAAAACAAGAAAAAACAAATGAATACTTAGCTGAAAAGCCCACAGTTCCCCAGAAGTCACAGTGAAAGGAGCAGGAGCAATGAAGGAAGAGCATGTGCCAGCAAGGCCTGCTAGTAGTATCTCTCTCCAACCCTCAAACCAAACCAATAAGCAAGAGCAATGTGTTCTGTGCCTGTGAGATTTTTATGTTTACAGTTTTGAAAATCAGGTCCTAAGCATTTGTATGAAAAGTACTATCATACTGTGATTGTAAAAAAATTTCTTCTACGTTCCAAGCGTTAAGAGTCAGTGTTTGCTCTTTTTCATTACAGTACTAATTAAAGGTGGCCCGGAAGATATTTATAATAATTCCCTTTCTAATCCTTTATATTCTGGGACATCCCCTTCCTTAGTTTACACAATTGCCTGTACTGGCTGAGCAGAAAAACAAAAGGCCTCCTTCGAGCCACATAAAAATGTCACCCCAAGGGTATTTCAGGGGTATTTCTACACTGCAATAAAAAAAACCCATGGTTGGCCTGGCTCATGTTCTTGAGGCTGGGGCTGTAAAACTGCAGTGCAGGCAATTTTAGGCTTGGGCTGGAGCCCAGGTTCTATAACCTCAGGTGAGGGGAGGTCCCAGAGCCTGTACTCCAGTCCTAGGGATGTAAGTGACTAGTCAAATAGTCGACTAATGGATAAGTCTAGGCTCGTGTAGTCGAGTCACTACTTGACTAATCGCTTCATATCCCCTCCTTCCCCCCACTTTGTGCCTCTATCAAAAGCTGTTTCCACCAGCACCGCCTCTGTGAGGGGCAGGGAAGGCAGAGACACAGCAGGGGACCAGGCGCGAGCTGGCAATCAGCTGTCCCAGCTCGCGCCCAGTTCCCAGTTGCACCTCTGCTTTTTAAATGTAGTAAGTGCTGCCTGGAGTCTGAGACCGGGCGTGAGCCAAGACAGCTTCTAATAGTAGCATGGGAACTTATTCATTAAACTACTGTGTACTCTGTGAGAGAGACCAAGTCCTGACTGCATTCCAGGTTGCCTCCGCTTGTGAAGAATCTCTTTCCAGGAGAAGTCAATTCACAGAAAGTTGGAGAAATGATAGATAGATATAGATGTTTTTGAGTTCATTGGTCCCTTCTCAAGAATATTTCACATCTTTGTTGCGCTGTTCCCCATATAGTTAGGTGCATAGAGATGGAATGACTATGTTCTATTAATATCTCTCCACACAGATGCAGTTCTGCTTTCATTCACAATGGTACACATCCAGGGCAACCTTGGCTAGTGAATGGGCTGCATGAGTGGTTCTCCTTCATCTCAGTGGGCCGCGTGGTGGACTACACACAGAACCCCGATAGGCCACACATAGGGTTGCCAGGTGCCCGGTATTTGCGGGCTCTGTCTGGTTAAAAAAAAAAACCCCAGAAAATAACGGACACATGAAATGTCCGGTATTTCCTGTTTCCCTCAGACGGAAACCCAGCGGGGACAATTTTCCCCTGGACTATGTTGTTGTCTTCTTACTTCCTTTAGGGAAGCTACTAGTTGGATTTGATTTTTGTTGTTTTCACTATACCCAGTTTGATTTGCTTTATCAGTATGTTGTCTTAAATAACAGCCAAGGCATGGAATCTAGAAACATTTTTCTGCAAGCTGCTTCTATGTACATTAAATAGCTAATGCAACAGAATAGTTAAACAAACAACAACAAACACTGCAGCAAAGTCTCCATTTGTAACAGAACTAAGTCTACTAGTTTTGACGAAGTGGGTCTTTGCCCACGAAAGTTTATGCTCCCATACATCTGATAGTCTATAAGGTGCCACAGGACTCCTTGTTGCTTTTGCAGATCTAGACTAACACGGCTACCCCTCTGATACAAGTCTATTAAGTCTTTTTTGGATATTGTTAAAATCCCAGATATACGCTAAACATTACAAACAGCTCCAATAACATCTCAGCATTACTTTTGTTATGGAAAGAGATTTGATGGATACACATACTAATCTCAGACCAAGTTGAAAGAAACCCAGTTCTACCATATACAGTAAAAGTAACGAATATAAACAGATCCCAAATATGTAAGATTTCTGGATGAAATGAAGTAGTTAACATACAACATGCAGCTTGTCTGACTACATAATTAGGCACAATAAGTGGAGTTTTAACATCAACTCTGAACATCAACTTCCTGGCTTTTGTGACTTTAAATTTGACCCTTAGTATTATCTCATGCTAAACTTACTTTCCTGTTTTATGTGTTCAGAAAATATACAGGAAGGTCACTGAACTACTGCAAAGCTGTAGAAATATGAAATTGTTATCTAGAGAGGACAAAAGCTCTGCATTGTGGTATAAAAAGCACAAAAACACTTCCAGTCACAGACCTAGTTCTCTTATAATCTAGGCCCCAATTCTGCAATATGATCTGATAGGGCAGATGTTTGCACTAATGTCACTGTGGCTAAAACAGACAGAGATATGTACAAATAAATGTTACACACAGGTGGAGGTACTAGTTATTTAGCTAGTCAGATTTTTACTTTCCTAAAATTATCACCGGAAGGCTTCAAGAAAGTTGAGAGATTTATTTTCTGTTAATAAACAGAATTCATTATTATGTTCAGTAGTAGCAATTTAGTCTAATACTGTCTAAACTTGCTCGTTTATACAGACAGCCAAAAATTATATTAATGCAACCTTCTGGGCACAGTTAGGTGCATGTGCACGTGTACGTACACACACACACACACACACACACACACACACACACAAAATAATTGCAAAAGATAAGTTTCAATGCACAAAATTAACTGCCTCCTTGTGTGTGCACATTGTTTTCTAGGTTCCAGTGCTGCAAAAATTTAAGAATATGCTCAACTGGGCACAATGAGAATTCCTATTGAACTAAATAGGATTATTCACATACACAAATTTTCCTGACTTTACAAAATCCTAACTCTAATTTGTATGATCATAAGCATTTTTCAAAGACAGTCTGCAAAGGGTGCTCATGCAGTCCCAACTAGCCATACACATATAGGCAGATCTGAGCCAAGTAGGAGGCATGAACATATGCACAGGCACTTATCAAAGAAGTGTAGGTGATTATTAAATGTGACAAGATTATATTTGAATTCATTAAACAAAAAAGGAGCAGAAGAAATTTTGCTTAAGCTTTTTCCCTCCATCAAATGTCACTTTTAGTAACGGATCTGTAAGGCAAGTTCTCTCTTAACACTAACTTCTTCTGGAATACCTTCAGGACACTTATAAACAAAAACAAATCAAAGATAGTCATGCATAGCTGATATATATCTTTCATATGACAAAAACAAAAAAAGTATATAATGCTAGGATTCAATCTGGTAGCATAAAGAAACCTTCAAGCAGGGCTGTTGAACAGGAGCCAAGTAGGAGCCAAGTGGGGGGGGAGGGGGGGGATGCAAAACGAGCAGCTGCCCCAGGGCCTGGTGATTTAAAGGCACTCAGGACTCCCAGTCACCAACGCCACTACCTCTGTAGCAGCAATGGGAACCCTGGACCCTTTAAATCACCGTTGGAACCCCACTCAGTGTCCCTGACTTGAGTCCACTTAACTGGCCCTTTGAGGATTCTGCCTTCACTAGAGAATACCTACGTGGTTTGTTGCCATTATAGCGGTCCTGCACCACCTCTATTCTTGGCCTCATAAGATTAAAAAGGATCACAAGGGTTATCTAGTGTAACCCCCTGCCAAGATGCAGGATTTGTTTTGTCTGAACCTTCCAAGATAGATGAGGGGCATAACTGTCATATTTCCTTTAGAGTTATGTACTTCTGGCATGAACTAGTGGAGCCTTCGTGCTATCCTCATTTGAACTGGTGCAAATAATCCCCAAGACTGGGGGACTGTGAAGTGGTTTAACTTTTTAACATGGTGCCAAGAATGTAGTAAATGATCCCAAAGATCAGGACAGATATTTGCTTCACTCAGTGATAGGTACATTAGAAACAACAATAAATAGATTTAGTTAGATAAACACAACAGCAGGATTCTTATCCTACAGACTGACAAACTCACTGCAAAAGATGCAGTAAAGTGCATGTAATAACCTTCGTGGTGGATTGGAATAAGGGTTGAAAGGCTGCACAAAACACAGCAGGTAACGGCAACTTGAATACTGAATTGAAAACAGACAGCTGAGCTGACTTTGAGGAGAAGATATCCATAACTGCATGTGCCAATATTGTAAATTAGAAATACTGTGGTGCAAATGAAAGGGGAAGAGGGAGAATTATATATTATATATATTTTCCATCAGAAGTTCCTTTCCTTCCACAGGTTGGCGATGTCCCTCATAAGGAACAAGGATCTACAAAGCCTAGATATCAGATTTTATAGAACCCACTTGCTGTTTTAAAATTCTCCATTTATTCTAAACCATTCTGAAAGGACATCTTTCTAGGTTATTACTTCTGTATCAGAGATGAAAATATGCATAAGACAAAGTCACAGTTAAGAACACCAGCTTCCCAATAGATTTGTTTGCTTTATCTCCAGTTATCTCAGAAATATATTACTGCTTTTATATTACAGAAAGTGAGAAAAATTGGAAAGCCACAGATTCCATGAATAAAAAGAAACTGGAAAGAAGACATGAAACAATCCAGCACTAATTAGAAACAGCTGGAGACAGTTCTCTTAGTGATACTTAGATCAATAACCAAATACTGACTGTTGCACAGTTGCAGATGCCAAATATATGTTAATATCAATAGTCACATGCTCTAGGTTATTTTTTGTACCAAATGGTGACGTATAACAATGTACAATATTACCACTTAAAAATCTTTTATATTGTATTAATGATACATAGGATATTTTTTAGATAAGGATTACTTCTCACTCAACTAGCTTGGTGCTGTCATACCATTTCAACATTAGAAAAATCATTTTCATGCAGCTCATCGATAATGCTTAACAGTTCAACAATTAGAGTGAATCTTCATGTCTCTTGCGTAAATATAAATCCACTCAGTCCAATCCTTAAAATTATGTATGCCCAAGGTTGTATTAACCTGAAACTAAATATTTATAAGCCTAACTTATTTCATAAGAGACCATGCAGATTGGAGGACATATTTTTGTAATTATCACCATTTTACATAAAGCTATTCCAAGAAACAAAGACTGCTTTTCAAAAACCCAAATTATTGACTAAAACCAGTGAACTCTGGAAAGATTATTATAAATAACAGACACAGCACATTTAATTCAGAATGTTTGAAAATCAAGAATGCTAATTTCTTACTATTGTCCGGGAAAAACAGTGACATGCCAACAATGGGATCTTTCATATGCTTACTTCAAATTCACAAGCTTTTAAGTACTCTAGTATCTATAATGGGGGTATAATCTTACAAAGTCAAGGGGCTGGGCATATCACATCATGTAATAGGTCTTTCTGTTCTCTAAATTTCTAAGGTTTATCTTGTTTACAGCAGAAGTGGCAGAACTATTCAGTTGTTGCACTTAATCCCACTAAGATGTGATTTGTACATCCATCCTGCACATCTTGGTTTCAGTCGTTATATTTTAACTTCATTCGCTACATGGCATTTTGATTCCAAATATCAGTAGGAACTCACTTCTGGATTGACCTGGTCACCAAGATCTTAAAGAAAGGCTTGAATAAAGATCTTAACTGGTTAATACACTACCAACACAATTTTCCAGCTTTTGACAGTTGCGTCTCCACATGAAATATTATGAATGAGACACATCCACCCTGACATCATTAGCTCCATTAACACTGTTCCTACTATGACAGGTAACTTCTTTTGCTGTTATACCCAGAATTCTGTAATTTCCACTCCAACTCATCTGATAAAGTGGGTTTTACCCACGAAAGCTCAAGACCTAATAAATTTGTTAGTCTAAAGTGCCACAGAACTGCTCATTGTTTTAGCCAAAACCTAGGCCATCTTACAAAACTGTAGACAAGATCACCAATAATTTCTCCAGAGGCATTCGTGTGGGGAAGCTGATAATTAAAAATCTGAAGAATTTCTGTGGCAGATTTTCTGTTTGCTTTGTAATTTGCTCTTCATTTAAATACTAGATAGCAAATTCATTCAAATAATATTCATACATATACATTTTCACTCAACTTTTTTGTTACTGGGCTGAGTTTATAGACTATTTACTAAACTTCATGATAATTGGAGTACCTCTATCGTCATCATAGAAATTCAACATTGCTGTAATGGTACACACAACTTTTGCTCTTAACATGAAAGTCTGCACTAAATGTCTTTACTGTCAGAATATGAAAATTAATTTGATAGCATATTTGACAATTTTAGGAAATACCCACATCTCAGAGATGGATAATATGTGATCATCTGCACTGATATAGTAAATCAACTGGCATGATCCGAAATGAAATGGATTAACAATTATCTATTCGTCCATCAGTGATATGATCTAAGTATCTTAGGCACTAGTGTTCGGGCTGAAGTTATGATCATTAGACCATTAAAATGAATGGGCAAAGATAAAATCTCAGTTGGTTCAATTGTTTCTATCTAATCATATATTCAAAAAGACAGATTCAGCTGTAAAAATACCCTTGACAATAAGACAGAGCATATCACTGACACCAAATCAGAAAGCTCTACTGTGCCTAAAGTTTCTGAAGTAATTTAACTATTTCAAATAGCTAACTAAATCACTTCATTATGAAAGGCACAATACTATTGAATGTATCTCGGTTACAATGACATTTGTGTTAAGACAGTGCTAGGCAGATCTATTTTACTTCTGTTCCTCAACTACATTTTTTAGAAACAGCAGCCTCACTGTCCTTTTAACATTAGCAAACGTGCCAAACCAGAGGAGTGTTTTATATAACTTCCTACATGCCATTTCATAAACTGGGAGAAAAAGGGAGTTAATATAACCTCTCTGATTTACAGCTGGTGTCAGAAAACAGCAGAGACACCATAGGCTGCAGTTCTGTTTTGCAGGTCTGGATAACATGTTTCTATGGCAACTGCATACACAACATTTTTTCCATAACACAATCATTCTCATGCTTTACACAAAATCACTGCAGTTTGCTGTAGTGGCAGGGGAGGGGGAAATACCTATTCCAGCCCCTGAATCAATGAATCTCTAAATTAGCAGCATCTGAAGTAACAGTTGAATAGGTTTCTCCCCCCCCCGGAAATGAATCCCTGGCCACTACCATACTATATAATAGGAGGTTGGGGAAAAGTGAAATTCAGCTTGAAAGAAGTAAAATCTAATAAATATCAAACATAATTATTCTTTAAAAATGAAAGTATACAAGGTTTAGTAGTCCATGATTAATACAATGGGTACTAATCGTGGATGAATGTATTAAAAAACAAACAAACAACAAAACAAGGCTTATGAGACCTGGGGCTCCAACTATTCATATACCTCCAACCTGAACACTAAAGAAGTCTATTTTGAGACAAAAATGGGATGCTTGTATGGAGCATCCCTGTCCTCATAAAGTACCTTAATTGACAATTTTGGGATTATATTACTCTGATTCCCTAAGGGTGGTATGGGAGGGAGGAGAAATATTAGAAATAGATGTCCATTAAAAGAAAATAAATAGATGATTAATTTGGATCAAATTAAAACTTCTTGTAAAAAGAAAATCCATGAGATTCTTTTGCCTCTATCTCCTATTTCAGGATTGTAGTCTTCAACAGAGACCACCAGTTGCTTTTAAGTATAGATTTTGGACCATTTTGGATTCTAGTTGACATCTTTAGATGCTCTTATTGCTGCAGAATATAATCATCACAAAAAAGAAGCTTGTTGGTGTGATGCATAGTAGCACAGCACGGTCTGAATGTGACACACAGCAGCCCATTTGGCTAGCACAGCAATACTGCATGTTTTGAACTTTACAAAATCTATGAAATGCTTTTTTCTATTTTGTCTTGCCATTGTCTGTCCTGGTTACATTTCCAGAGGGAGCCATTTCATCAGCATGAATTTAAAAGAAAAGAAACATTTTCTCCTTATTAGATGAGCATATAATCAAAATATAATATTTAACTCATCTATAAGAGAGCAGTTTTTATAGGTCACAGAGGAGCCAGAGAAAGAGTAATAATCCACTGTGGAAATAAATACAAATCACAATAAGATCCTTTATAAATATTTTCTTTTTATTATGACTTAGTCTGACCACATTTCCATTTATGAATCACCTTCTTCAGGAGTTTATAACTCGGCTGGAAAAGTCTACTTAGGGCTGAAAACTAGCAATAAAGGTCTCAGCTCAATACTAATGATTTTTTCCCCCCAAAACAAAATTTGAATTCAATCTGTTCAACTATACTTCAGATAAAAGATGCCCAAAATTCTTGATTTTAACCACTGAGGTTGAAAAATAATCCATTTTTATATTAAAACAGTATTAAGAATGTAGCAGATTTGAATATAAATCAAGAAATTAAGGCTGTTGTGGGTATATATTGAAGTGTAAAATGAAATGCATACTTTTCTTCAACACCATCCAAAAAGTGGCTATTTGATTTAAAGAAAAAAAATTTAAAAGCCACCCAAAGTAACTATAGGAGCTTTTGGTACTAAGAAAAAAGGCATTTCCTCTTTCTTTCCATCTTTTGAAGAAAGGATGAAAAGAAGAGTACATTTGGGAGGACAGGGGTGAATTCCAAATTTCCCCACCCAAACAGCCTTGACAGCAACTATTACAACCCATGATAACATTTACCACTGCATCTAATAATGAAGTAGCACGTTTGCCTGATGTTTCTGCTAAAATGTCAACTGCTAAATAATTAACATTAGGCTTTAGAGCCAATACCCCATTGAGACAAATTAGGCATTTCACATATCTAAGAGCAATTGTTTCTGTCTTCAGATTCAAATAAAACATCAATGCATTGGTTTATATTTGTTTCATATTTTGAAGGTTTTCCTCACAACTGTATGACCAGAAACTTTATATTTTAAAATGCAATCTTAATTCAGGAGTATAACAGTGAAGAAAATTTAAAAAGGACAACTATGCTGTCATTAATGAGGCAACAATTACATTTTATACAAGTCCTAATTTTATTTATTTTTATGTACTGGGGATAACCTTTCTCTTCTACAGCTTGGGAATTACTACTTATGAAGTGAACGTCAGACTTTATGATGCACAAAATAAGTAGGCTATTGGAAAGGTCAGCCTATGTGACTTAAATTTTTTTAGATAACATAATGAAAAAATAAAATTGTATGCAGTATTCTCTCTTCTTTATCCTGAAGTGTCACAGCATGATGGTGTATATACTTTTCCAGCTCCTGTTTTCCGCTCTAAAGTGAGCTGTATTTCAGAGATGGGCAAAAGCATCTTTTGGCTTTTCTTTCATAGCATACCACCATTTCTGGCTGAAATAGCCTCTTCTCTCTTCTTCACCAAGCACCTACCCTGCTCTCTTCAGCAACTTGTTCCTTAAATTAAACTTCTGTTACGCAGCTTTGCAATATCAATCTTATTTATTGTTTTATATGACAATTCCATCAAAATTGAAAATATGTAAATGTAAAATCATTATGAGAGAAAGAAAGGTCTGAGAAGTAGCTCTGAGTGTTCCTTTTTGTCCTTAAATATACTGTAAGGCCATTGACGAGCTTCTACATAAAAATATAACTATATATACAATTATACAGTAAATGTTGAAACAAAGTATTTTCAGTCAAATCAGATTCTGCTTCAGCACCAATATGTTTTGTGTGTTCCTTCCTCATTCTGTGTGCCAACTCAAAGAGAGGAAACGAAAAGCTGGAGTTGTTTCCAAGAAAAAAAAAAACACCGCTGGAACCTATGGGCAATTTCCTCT
Source organism: Pelochelys cantorii (assembly GCA_032595735.1). Classification (NCBI taxonomy): domain Eukaryota; kingdom Metazoa; phylum Chordata; order Testudines; family Trionychidae; genus Pelochelys; species Pelochelys cantorii. Next base: position 6,740,310 of record CM064338.1, on the reverse strand, counting down.
CATATACACAAACTAACATTTCTATAGGAAGATTCACATAATACATGTGTGTCAAAATGGTCAATCTTCAGTATTTAGAGAGGAGAGCATCTCTGGGAGAAAATAAAAGAAAACAGACTGTACATCTGGGACTGCTAATTCTTGCAGAGTCTGCTGTGTCTACTTATACACAATTGTGTAGATGGAGACCAAATCAGTTTGTCCAATAAAGGCGTTGCCCAGCGATCTACAACCTTTCTTTGTTACTGAGAAGGTGGTGGTTTTCCTCCTCTTATAGATTATTTTCCCTTATTCTGGTCTTCCTTCCTGATGATAAATTCACTTTTATTATTCTAACTGATTGAACATTAATTTAGAAAGTTTATTACCTCATTTAGACTTTACTATGACTCAAATGGAAAAAAATGTTTTCTCAAGCTGAGAACCCTCCCATACAACATCCTCCAGCTGTTCTCAAATAAGGAAAGAATTCGCCCACGTGGCATTCTTAAGCACTTCTCAGCTAGACAAATTCTAGGCTGACTTCGGTGAGAAGGAACCTCCCCCAAATGGCATCCCTTGGCTCTTCTCTACCCAAGGAAGATCTCCTCCCACGCAGCTTCATAAAGCATTTCCTGAGCCAAAACAACTCCTCCTTACACAGCCTGGTAGGGTCTTCCTGAGCCAAGAGACAATGCTCTCACTTGGCATCCTCTGGCTATTCCTGTTCCACCACCACTCCTATTAATTTTTGTTAAAGAAAAATCTAATTTAAGTGCAAATACAGGCTCCCAGAACAATTTTCCCTCAGCTAAAGTCTTTCACAATCAAATGCATTTCTAAGTGCTTACACAATGTTTGCTTAAAATACAATGGCTGAACTGCAGGCAGCAATGGCACAAGACAGACAAACAGGCTGCTCTGGCTAGAGTTCTTCAAGCCCTTTACTATGTCACACTGACATTAATTCAGTTACAGACTCAAGTTTGCATTCACACGTTCTCTTATTCAATAAAACATATCAGTGTGGCCCTTCTTTCTTTTTTCAGAGAGAACTACATGTGGGCTTGTGATGTACATCATCATAACCTCCCACGCCAATATTCTGGGGACATTCTAAAATTAATAAGTGCTTTGATTTGCCATAGTTCTGCACTTTGGGCAAATGAAGATATTACAAGATGAGTTTGTTTCTCCTCATTTTGCTCTTTTTAGAAATGCAAGTGAAACAGAAGTTAGCCTTTATAAAGATCCACAAAAAGACAAGAGGCAAAAAAAAAAAAAAAAAAAAAAAAGAGCTGAGGCACTATATGGGGAAAGGACCGGAAATATTTTTAAATAGTCTTACAATTAAAAAGGAGAATTGACTTAGACCTAATTCATAACGTAAAGTATGATTTTTGAAAGGGGAGTTCTAAGACAGCAATAGCCACATAGACTCTAAGAACTTCTACTTTTCAAAACAAAGAAACAAATACAATACATACAACCAAGTTCTGAAGTAGGTAACTTTTTTAAGTGAACAGAGTAAACCAGTTAGGGAAAGGCCAGCATGATCTTTTGACCAAATGATGCATCAGCACAAAGTCATAACATTTACTGTGGAATTTTCCAAAGTGCACAGTGCTGGCCTAACTCTTGCTTTCTTTTGATACCAACGGGAACTTTACCATTAATTTCAATGGAAACAATTACAATTAATGTTAAGAATTTTGAAAATCCCATCCTTTGGGCTTGTCTATGCAATATATTAGTCCATTCCAATAAGCCCCAGTGCATCATATGGTAACTGGCCAGTGTAAACCCTACTGACACATACATTCCCCAGCATGTATTAACATAGTCATGCTTCAAAAAGTATTACATTAACATGGAGTAGGGACTTTTAAATGTGCATCAGCAAGGTGTATGTGCGCTAGTTAGTGCACGACAAGCGGGTGCACATTAGATTTTACACTCCATTGATGTAGCCTACAGCATGATGTAGATAAGCCCTTACACTATAAAATTCAGAGAAAATATGAAGAGACTACACTGCAGCAACTGGGAAACCTCTCCCACTGCACTTTTGACTACACTGCACACTGCATTTCACTAGACAAGGTAGCACAGCTATCTTTGTAAGATTCAGAAATGCAGGCTCTAATTATTTTATCAAAATGAAATACTAATAATATTATTTTCCCCTTACAATGTAACAGAAAAAGCAGGGAATCTCTAGCTTCTAGGATCCTGTGCAAATAAAAAGCATTTATTGCACTATGCATATTTAGCAACATCTGTATCTTCCTTTCAAAACAGGGTAACCTGCACTGGTTCAAGTTAATTTTTATAGTGGAACAGTGCAACTGTATATCAGTGTAGCCCAGTGGTTCTCAAACTGTGGTCCATGGCTTGAGCACAGCCCTTCCTTTCTCCCTGAAGTGAGGAGCCCACGGTGGAACTCCAGCCTCGACCGACTGCCCCCCATGAGGTTGGAGCACCAGCTCCGGCTTCCCACGGGGAAGGGGGGGAGGGGAAGAAAACCCCAAACCTCACTGCTGGATCCAGCTCATGGGGAAGAAGCAGAGCAGAAGTGGCTGCATGTGCTGAGGCTTCCCCTCTCCTGGCTGGGGGAACAGCAGGACATGGACATGCTGCCTGGAGGCTTTCCCTGCTGCTCTCATTGGCTGGAATCCAATGTCCGAGCAGCGGGAGGCCATGCCTGGAAGTAGAGGAGGGCACAAAGGCAGGTAAGTGCCACTCCTTTCCATCATGCCCAGACCTCACACCCCACCACTCTCACACACAACACTGCCAAGACCCCACACCCCCAGCTTGCTCCTGCATCCTCCCTCCTGGCCAGACTCTGCACCCACCCTTAGTCCTGCACCCTCCCACTGGCCAGATACCCTACTCCCAGCCTGCTCCTGGCACCTTACCTCCTGAACCCCACCTCCTGCCCAGATCCTGAACCCCCTTCCCTACTTCAGTTGTTGGCACCCCAGACCACACATTGAATGCTCATTCTGGAGCCACTCCAGAGCCTAGGAGCATCCACAAAATCCACTAACCCCAGAAGCCCAGCAGAGTTAATCTGGCCTATGGGAAGTCCTGAACATCAGTCCTCCCTGTCTCTCTTCGCCCCCACCCCCATGGGGCTGGAGCATCAGGGGAGTGAGAGGTCTCAGCTGGGGGCCATATCAATGAGGGTTGGGGAATTTTGTAGTAGGTGGGTTTTTTTGTGTTGTTGGGGTGTGTAAAAATTAATAGGTTTGAAATGGCCTTTTACATTAGTAGTTCAGGGTTTAGCCACAGCATTACCCATAAACATGCTTTTTCCTTTTGTTTTTGTAGTTTGGGAAGATAGGGTCCGGTCGAGACCAATATTATCTTTTGATATATAAACTTGCTCCCTCTCTCTGTTCCATAGCCTAGGAAACCAAATAAGTATGGAGTTGCTCTATTTTGTTATGTCTCTTGTTTATCCTCATTGGCTCTGCATAATGTATCTTCAGGGTCAAATTCCTTGTAATCTCTGTAACTTGTTAGTTTGTAGTATAAAAGTGTTGATTCAATTAGAAATTATATAAATACTAATTAGGGGCGGGTATAATTGTATTCATTATTTGCTTATTAATATTCATTTCATGGGAGTTAACTTTACTAAATAAGGCTTTAGGAAAAGTAGTGATAGACATGTAAATTAACATACTAAAATAGATAAAAGGGTGTAATCGGCACCAGGTTGTTGCCACTTGGACATTGTGTTGAATGTCCGAGGTAAACGTGTGTAGACAATAAAGCAGTTCCTTTTACCCTATCTGCTCCTGGGTCACCTGTTTCTTCTCTAACATGTGTGTGTGGTCCCTGACAAATTTTTCTGTGAATCAGGGGTCCCCAACTCAAAAAGGGTTTCCTGCCCCTGCCATAAACAAAGACAATGTTGAAACCTTTTGAGTTGAACATAAATTAATATTTTATGTTATTTAAAATGAAGTTTGGTAAACATGAGAAAACTGAAATGCTTAATCTGTTTAATAATTTTGATTAATATTTCCGTTTTTGGTTAAATTAAACCATTCTCCCTTGCTGCAGCACTAACAAAATGGCTCCAGCGTAATTATGTAATTAATGGTGAGTTTCCATGAGCAACTGGTGGTTTGTGGAAAGCTTTACATTGAATGGAGTGGGTCATAGGCCAAAATGTTTGAGAAAGTTTGTGCAAAATCCCCAGCACAGACAACCCAGGGGTTATGGATGACTTTATCCTATTGAATGACCAGAATAAGAAACAATGATAGCCCGGTGGCACCTTAGAGACTAACAAATATATTATGACTTTTTAAAGTTACACATTAACACAGTCACCCTTCTGAGACAAAATAAGAAAGTACGAGCAAGAAATCAAGAGCTAACTTAAACTGAGATGATCACCACTAAAAACAAATCACTGTTTAGGACAATGTGGAATGGGAAAAGAACTATTTTGTTCAAAATAAGGTCTGCACAAGGATTTGAGAACAAGAGCTTGAAGGAGAAGAGGGACTGAGAGACGTAACATAAGGTTGTCTTTTTTACACTGCCTTGAAAAATTGAAAGCCTTTTGCTTTTTGGTCCCTGGTTCATATCTTTCCCAGTTCAACAGTAATACAGGCATTACAATATGACAGCTGTTTGGTGGCATTCAATATAAAATACATTAGTAGTGTCAGTCCAGTTTTGAAAAGAGATGTAAAATAATCAGATCGCTCATGCTGTGCTTATATACTTACTAGCTTTAGGCAGCAGTTTCTGACAGAATTTGCCGTACTATGAATTCTATAAATACTTCTGCTGTCAGTTGACTTGCATATTTGTGTGCTTTCCCAATGCAGCACCGATAGCTGATTCAGCAGACTTCATAGTAATACCCAGTGTGATTAAGTGCTAGAGGTTGAAATGTTGTTGCCTCAGTATCTCTGCTTAGGCACTTCTGTCTTTGAAGCTTCAATGTTATTAGTAGCTAGAGCAGCATGGGAGTTCAGCAGACACTGATGTTATTCAAAGAAAGACCACAGGCATGGCTCATTAACAAAGGCACTTGGCCAGGTTTATTGCCATCAAGACATAGTCCTAAGACTTGGTTCTGTGGTTACAGGTTTGCTAAATATCACTGCCCTGTGCAAGGAACTGCTCAGTCAATGGTAAGGATGTGAAATCTTGTTTAATTAGTTAAACCATTTAAACTTAACATTTAACCAGTTAATTGATTAAATGGGGGTGGGCTGGAGTGGTCCCCACTTTCCAGGCAGGGACTGCTCCAGCCTGGCTGCTTCTGACCCCATGCTGGGCTGCTGCCTCCCAGCCTGCGTGGGCTGGGAATTGGCAGCATCACGCAGAGAGAGAAGCAGCAGCCTCCTCCTCTGCCCCGGTTTCCACTTCCAGGCATCCCCTACAACTGTGGCAGATCATGGGCTGCTCCTGGCAGGGGAGGGGGACAGAGTTTCTTCCCTGCCTGGACCAACCCCTTGGGTGCAGGCTGAGGCTCCAGGGCTGGGGCAGGCAGAGCCCAGGCCTGCCCATGGCTGGCTCCAGGCTGGCCAAGTGCAGAGGGGCATTGGGTAAGGGGCTCCCCAACCTCACACACACCCTGCAGGGAACAGCCTGGTGCGCCACATTTGCTGGCCACCCAGCACCGCCTCCTCCTGAAGCAAGAAGCCTGTAGCTAGGAAGGGGGGGGTTAATCCCTTCGCTCCCGGAAGCTGCATGCCTAGGCTGGGCAGTGGCAGCCCCAGGGACACACACATGCGCCTCTCCTGGCCCCCCTCCCCCCAGCAGGAAGCTGGAGCTAGTGCTCCAGCCTGCAGCTGAGGCTGGAGCCACAGCACAAGCTCTCAGCTGTACAGGGAGACATGCCATGGGAAAATCGGTTCACGTGCTGCTTGTGGCATGCATGCCGACGGTTGCCGACCCCTGCCTTAAATCTGCATTTCCCTATCCCAAAAGAGGAAGACAAATGAGCAAAAAAAAATTTTTTATAAGCCACAAACTTAAACATCAGATATAAAAGCTAAAACTGCAAACTTCATTATAATACATTCAAGTTGTAAAATTACAGATTTATACAGAATGTATCTGTTGTAAGACTGCTATATTTAAACCTAACTGGTATAAGAAGAAAATCCTTTACAATCTGTACAAGTTATCTTAGAGGGCTACATCAGAGAAATAAAACCATGATGGAAGAATTAAGGTTACCATTTAGGTCTGAAGAATTTCATCCATCCTGGTGCCAAAGGTGGCTTTGTAAAACCTTCTGCAGCAGCTGGCACTAAATCCCTTTGCAAATTTGAAGCGCTTCCAATTTATCCAAGAGAGATTTCCTTCTTATTATCACTCCTTTTTTCTTGCAACTACAGATCAGACAGCAATGTTTTCTGAAAAACAAAGATAAAATGATAAGTCTGCTGTAGCTTAAACAAGTTTCAAATATGATCTAATACATTTTCCTTTCCCCTAGAACCCTCCCAATCTTTCATATTTTGCAATGAATACTTGAACCGAGACCTATACTTAATCTTATTCATTTGGAATTGGCCTCTCTTTCCAAGGTGGAAGGCCTGAACAGATTTTTGGATAGGGATACGCAAATCTCCATACTACACCCTAGTATCAAATGACTCACCAAGAATAAGAATAGCATTTGGGCAGTTATTGCTTTGTTTTTCTAACCTGCTTTAGTTTCTTTTCTGAAGGTTGCTTAATCATGCACAGGCCTTTGTTTTATTAGACAATTGTTAAACTTGCAAGATGGCTTGAGTGGTATAAAGGGGTCATTTTCTCTTCTCCTTTCCTTTCTTGACCCCTCCCCAACTCTTCTTTCTAAAAGCAGAATGCAGTAATTTCCAATTCTTGGTACGGAAACCAGGAATAGTACTTCAGGTGGTGCCGCTGGAACACTAAGCGCACTCTACTTTAATTATGAGCTTTTGGGGGGTTTCTAAGTGCAGTGGTGCTGCCAGTCTTCCTGCTACACCCCCAGAGAGGAACCTGAAGTCCAAACCCCAACTTTGTAACAAGTCAGCTGACAGGTCAAGAAGGAGAAGGACAAAGTATTGATTTTTATCTTCAACTAGAAGGAATTCCTTAAAAAAAACAACAACAAAATATAGTAGCACCTTAAAGACTAACAAAACATTTAGATGGTATCATGAGCTTTCGTGCCCCCTGGTAGTGGCCAGGACAGTCTGGTATTTGAGGCCTCTGTCCGGTTAAAAAACAAAACAAAACCAAAAAACCCCCAAAAAGCCCCACCAGAAAATATCGGACGTGTATACCATCTGGCGTGGGAATTTAAAGGTGTGGTGACTTTTTGTGTGTGGTTGGTTTTTTTTGCTCAATCAATTTTTTTTCCGTCATGTTCGATATTTTTTGTGAAAGTATCTGGCAACCCTAGTCCCATCTACATGTTTTGTTAGTCTTTAAGGTGCTACTAGACTATTAGTTGTTTTTTAAGTTTTTCCTGTTACAGACTAACTCGGCTACCCCTTAGAAGGAGTTAATTAGGGACATTGACAAGTGTGGTGTCAATGTAGCACACAGGGCAGAAGTCAGACTGAAGAGGTTCTATGATGGAATTGATGGAGAGGAACTCCAGAAAGTGATTGTAAACTGTGCTTCAATCAGCTTTTGGATAAAAGAGGGAAGAGGTGGTAGTTGGAGTTAAGCGGGGTCAAGGATAGGTGACTATTTTATCTGGTGAGGAGAAAAAAAACAAAAGAGGTAAGTAACAAAGGGAGTTTTGATATTAACATTTGTAGAATCATTCTTTATATGCAGAGAGAGGAAATAATCTGCAGGCATAAAATGAAAAGAGGCAAGAGAATTTTAGAGAAGCTAATAAATTCATTTTAATACAATATACTTAGCACAGGGGTAGGGAACCTTTTGGGGTTTTTGGGTCGAGGGCCCCCAAATGAGAAAGCCCAGGCTAGTAGATTGTGTGTGCTCCAGCCCCATGGGGAGGCAGCAGTGGGCTGGAGTGATAGCGCGGGCTCCCCAATGCTGGGGGGGAGAGCCCTGACCCTCCGGGGCCGGACCCAGGCAAGCTATGGCCCTCGGGCCTTAGGTTCCCCACCCTTGACTTAGCACTTATTTAGCACTTTTAATTGTCAGAGTATTATACAAACATTAATTATTCCTTGTGATTTTTATAGATGGAGTTATTGAGGTGACATAATTAACTGACTTTTCCAAAGTCACAGGAGAACATTATCATTGTCAAATCAGGGACTGAGATTTTGGTTGTGCACACAGAGCACACATACCTAACTGGAATCAATATGAGCAATAACTCAAAGAAGAACTGAGATTAAATTGACAGTCCTATTCTTAAATTATAACCAGCAACTCTGCCAGCTCATTTCTAAAGCTTTCTTTCTTTACCAGAGGTTTACCTTATTGGGGGCATTTGCTCACACCACACACATAAACCTACTCTCTATCATCAACCATACTGCTATTAATCGGTCTCCTTCTCTTTTTGCCATCATGACATTCTTTGCAACCTCTAGTCCACTGGTGCCCAACCTTATTTATAGCGCAGACCAGCAAATCCATTCAGGAACTTTTGGCATACCAGCAACATTTTATTTGAATATTTGCATATTCATTAGGCAAATAATTAACATGCAAATATGCACATAAATTTTACATCCGCCAAAAGTTTGTGAATAGATTTGCCGGTGCGCAGTATAAAAAGCCCCGGCCCCCGGAACCCCCCAGTGACAGCCCTAACCCCTACAGCCCTAGAGCCCTCCACCACCCCCCAGCATCAATCACTGACCCTAGAGTCCCCCTGCACCCAACCCCCCAGTGCCAGCCCCCCATCCCAAACACCTCAGTGCCAGCCCTCCGCCCCTTAGAGCCCCCCCCCACCAGATCCCCCAGTGCCAGCCTCGTTTCCATACCCTCCCCATACCCAACGCCCCCGGAGCCCACTCCAGTGCCCAGTCTCCAATATTAGACCTGTCCCTAGTGCCAGCCCTGCCCTGGTAGCCTCCTCACTACTAGCCCCACGCCCAGTGCCAGCCCCCCAACTCTTACAGCCCCCCACCCCCGAGCTCTCCAGCAGTAGCCCTGTTCCTGGCGTTCCCAGTGCTTGTTCTGCCCCTCTTATCTAGTCCTGCATTGCCTCACAGTCACCAGCTGAGCGCTGCTGCCCAGGTCACGGCTTCTCTAAGGCTATAGTGCTGGGCTCTGCTCTTCCGCAGCCGGGAAGAGACCCCTGCCTGGCGCTGGCTGGGCAGGACGCACCTCTCTTAAGAGCCACGACAAAAGGGGAGACGCTGGGCGGTGTATTCCCAACCCCGGCCCCCAGAGCCACTATGGGACGGTAGCCAGTGGTTTGCGGCCTGGCAGCTGGGAACCGCTGCAGTAGGCCAGTGGTTCTCAAAGCATGGTCCTCTGACTGACCATCTTGCAGGTGGGCTGTGGGCTCAGGGCTCACCCCCTCCACAGCAGAGAGCCTGGGCTGGCACTACAGCCCTGCAGCATCCCACTGCGACGTTGGAGCACCAGCGTTGTGCTACCTGCTGTGGGGTGTGTCGAAGCAAAGGCCTCACTCAGTTTAGGCGGCTAAACAGACAGCTTTATTGATTAGTAAAGCAAAGCGAGCCAAACGTGGTCCCAGCGGAGCCGGGCCCAGTAAGGCTGCTAATACAATCAATCCTAGTATCTTTATACCCTTAACCAAACAGTCTGACATCAGGGCATCCAATTACAGAAATCATTAGTTAAACTTGGAAAAACAAAGCCTTATCAACAAGATGGCGAACAGGTACGAGGGAGTACATCTCCTGTCTCAACCAGCCCAATTAACACATTCCAATAGCCCATCCTGTAGGCCTCTTCTCACGGGGTGACAGAAAGTTCATTCTGGTCTATGTGCTAAAGAGAAAAGCTGAAATGGTTTCTGTTATACAAGATGGCTTCTAGCTAAATGTGAAATGGTTTCTACAGGTGGGAGGGGGGAGCCTCATGGGCCGTATCAGGCTTGCGGGGGAAGGAAGCCTCCCTCCCCTGAGCTGGTGCACCCTCACCCCTTTTCAGCACCCTCCCTCCAGACCCCAACCCCGCTCTTTCACCCTCCCTCCCGCCCAGACAACCCCCCCACAGCCCACTCCTAGCGATTCCCTGCCTCACAGACCTCCATCACCCTCAGCCTGCTTCTGCACCCAACCTCCTACCCAGACTCCACACTCCACCCTCCTTCTGCACCCATTTTGTCATCATGGGTGGTAGGTGGGTGGTTCACGGAAAGATCTGCGTTGATGGGGGAAGGACGGGGGACGACGCAAGCCAAAAAGTTTGAGAACCACTGCTCCAGGCTCATGATGATTCCTATGTGGGGTTGCCAACTGTATACCCTTGTTCTCTCCTTTCTCCGACGCCCTGCCCCTGCTCATTCTATCCGCCCCCTTAGTTGCCTGCTCTTCCCCACCGTCACTTACTTTCACCAGGCTGTGGTAGGGGGTTGGGATGCAGGCTCTAGCTGGGTGTGTATATTAGAAGAGGGAGATAAAAATGAGGGGCTTAGAGTGTGGAAGGGGGCTCCAGGCTGGCACGAACACCGAGGTGTGGGAGAGGTGTCGGATCAAGCTGGGGATATGGGCTTTGGCAGGGCTGGGCAAAACACAGCCCGGTGGTCAGATCCAGCCTGCCAAGCCACCGGATCCAACTTGTAGACCATCCTGCCGGGACCCTCAGGCACACAGCTGCTGTGGTTTAAAGGACAGTCTGTCCAGCTCTCTGCTCTGCAGGCAGGGGGAGGCTTTGTGTGATCTCCCCGCCCCAAGCCCAATCCTCATCTCTGATCCCAGCCAATCTCTCAGCTCCTATTGGCTGGAAACAACTAGCCAATAAGAGCTGAGAGATTGGCCTGGAGGATGGGGGCAATGTAAGCCTCTTCCCCCTCCTGGAGCTGAGAGCCACATGGAGGGAACAGCCTGCAGTTTCAAGCAGCCTGAGGCTGCAACAGGCCTGCTGGTCAGGAGACACTTAGATAAGCGCCTCCCAGTCAGGGCCTGCTTCTGGTACACCTGCCTGTCCCACACCCCAACTCCCTCCCCGAGGTCACAACTCCTTCCCAGACCCTCTACCTCCTCCTACATCCCTCCCCCATGCCAGAATCTTCTCCTACACCCAAGCACCCTCCCAGACTCTGCACCCTATTCTCCTGCCCCAAGTCACTACCCACACCCTCTGCAGTCTGCACCCCTTTTTCCCAGGTCACAGATCCCTCCCAGATCCTGTACCTTCTCCCAGTGCCCCTTCCCCAGGCCAGAATCCTCTTCTGCACCCATACCCCTTCCCTGGCCCTACACCCCAATCCCCTGACCCAGGTCACAACCCCCTACTTGCCCAAACTTCCTCTCAGACCTCACACTATCTCCTGCACCCCAGTCCCTTACCCCATGTGCCGTTCTATACCCAACCTCCATCCTAGACCCCACACCTCCTCAGAAAAGTGTGGCCCTTGACCACTTTCCAAAATCTTGGAGCGCCGCCCCCGCCCCCCCATCAAGTATCATTGCTCACCCCTGCTGTAGACCTTGTTGTCCAGTCCAGTTCTGGGTGCAGCATTTCAGGAAAGATGTGGACAAACTGGAAGTAGTCCAGAGAAGAGGAGCAGAAAAGATTAAAGAGCTAAAAAACATGACCTATGAGGGAAGATTGAAATAATAGGCTTTGTTTAGCCTGGAAAAGAGAAGATTAAGAGGGGACATGATAAAAGCTTTCAAATACCTAAAAGGCTGTTACAAGGAGGAGGGAAAAAACTGTTCTCCTTAATCTTTGATGATAAAACAGGAAGCAATGGGATTAAATTGCAGCAAGGGAGATTTATTTTGGACATTAGGAAATGCTTCTCGTCAAGATGGTTAAGCACTGGAATAAATTCTCTAGGGAGACTGTGGAATCTCTATCATTGGAGATTTGTAAGAACAGGTTAGACAAATGCCTGTCTGGGATTTTCTAGATGGTGTTTGTTCCTGCCATGAGTGCAGGGGACTGGACTTGATGACTTCTTGATATTCCTTTTAATTCTATGATTCTATCATTAACTTGACTATATTTTGAGAGGAGAATATATGAAAATGGTGGAAGCATAGGTGTAGTTTTAAATATTTAGAAGAGCAGGGGTCTTACCACTATTAATAATAGGTATCAGTTTAACTTCCAATTTACTTATTTAGTGGTACTTGACTTATGGTGTACTTTATGAATGAATCAGGGCGTGGAGATGGCTCTTCCTTCCGGTCTCCTCCCCAAGCAGTGGGAGGCTGGCCCGAGACATCTGGCATCGCTGCTCCTCCCCACAAGATTGCATACCATAGGTATTCAAATTGTGGAACGTGCCTCCATAGGGGCTCAAAAATTATTGATCTCTATAGAAAAGGTAGAAAAAGGACTGAATAAGATGGAAAAAGGTTAAAGCACCTGCTGAAAACAAATGCTGATATGATCAAGGCAGTTGGAACTACTGGAGTAAGGTGGTTTCATGGATTACCATGTATTTCCTGGGATCAAGATAGGATACTAGGTGACTTGAGAGTGGGGTTGATTGTGCCTTTATGGAAGAGTAAGCCTTTAAAAAGAGTTTTGGAGGTAGGGCTGAGGTGCAAGGTGACAAAAAGCACAGAACAGCATGACTCTGGGAAGTGAAGGCATATTGTAGACTCAATATCTGCAGTGAGACAGAAGTTTGAAAGAATGATACTGGAGAGGGCAATTGCTAAGTAGATCTTGAGAAGGCATATGACTTTGCTTGAGGGGTTTTTTGAGTATTGAAATGAATGGGCGGAGGGACTTAACAAGTGCTAAGGTAGTAACAATACATGGAATTTCAGGATGTTTTGAGGTATTGATAAGATTGAGACATTGCCATGCGGTGACTCAACTTCTTATCCTAGTTATGAAGTTAACTAGGAGGAGAAGCAAGCTCGTGGAGACCGAAAACTAATACATGTTGACAACCTGGCCGATAGCACGAGGATTTGGTAGATATGGTATCAGAGTCACAATATGTGATGGAGGACCATGGTTTGAAGGTAAACACAGAGTAAACTGAAATTATGAAAGTAGGGAAACTGGAAGAGTTTCTGCTGATTCAAATTTCTGGAGAAAAGCTGAATTAAAACCAAGAATTTGTATATTTAAAAAGTTAGACTGACTGCCATCAAAAAGAGGTCTGGAAAATGGAAAAAAGCCTGATGTGCATGCCCAGCAGTCAAAAGGAGTACTGCTGGACCAGCTATTAAGTAATAAATGGAATGGAAAAGTATGCTTTGTGTGTTTGTCTGCTCTATGGTTTGGAAACATTGGTTCTTAGGGAGGTGGAAGAAAAGATTATACAAGTCATAGAAAATAATATACTGAGGATAATGGCAGGCATGTGCAGAGTAGACAAAGCATGCATGGAAGAATTTAAGGGGGGAAATGAACGTGGCACTGTTAGCGATAGGCTGGAAAGCATACATTTTTTAGTTGGGAGAAGAATCATCACCAACTAAGGAAAGCATGGGATGAAGAGGGCAGCAGTAAAGGACATAGAAGATGAAGTATACAATGGAAAGAGCATTGGGATTCATTTCTTGAGAAAAGGACTAGAACTCCAAGACCATGGACCAGATGGCATATCTGATTCCTTACAAATGGGAAAAGGAATTGAGATATGGAGTGAAGTGTGTATGTTAAAGAGGCTGGGAAAGAGGAAATGAGGGGGGATCATTACTAAAGAGGAGTAAAGTTTGCTGGTTTAAACAGCATAACTACACATGCTTAATTTTGAGGAAGATGGACTGGTGGAAGTGGGCACAAATCTGTGCCTGGCTTAGCTGCATTCAGTTAAGGACTGAACGTTGTGGGGGTAAGCAGATAAAGATATCATAAGTCACCTTTACATTCTCACAATCCTTGTACTCGCAAGGAACATTCTGGCCCCTGGTATAACTTAAGTGTAACATATAGATTTGCTCAAAATTACATCTAACTGCCCATCCATTCTGGGAGCAGGAGATTACTAGGGTAAAGACTTGCTAGCCGTGTCCCCTTTCTCCCAGGAATGTCCTCTACACGCTATGGAGCAGAAGTGGGTGGCATGGAGTAGTACACCAGCACTACAGAATCTGGGAATTCTCATTACTCAAGAATAATCTGCAGGTAGCCAGTTCACCTGCCATTACAGGTTAACTCTTTGATCACTGCAGCACTCCCAAGGTGCTATAGAGGATCTTTTGTTCTCCAAATCAAGGACAGTATCACATAGGAAAAATCTTGATTGTATCCGTTAGTGCTAAGGGAACTGTTGCAGTCATGACTATACTACTCAATACAGTATTCAAAACAAAAAAGTACTTATAGCACTGGCCATTTTTTACAGTGAAAAATAAAACCCTAATGTACTCAAATACCACAGATTGATGCTAAAATTAGAATTACTTATTACACAGACTAAATCCTCTCCCATTTTAAGGTTGGTACTAGAGAGCTAGTAGACAGCTATATAGAGAGAATATATTAAAAACAAGTTAAAAGACCAACATGCATGCATTCCCTTTCTGTCCCCAATCATGTGAAAAATTAATCAGAGGCTGCAGTGAGTAGCAATTGAATATAAAAACGGTCATGTGATGCATGCAGACAAATTCATCACAAGCCATATCTGCAAAAAACATTCCTCACTCTCTAGTTACTGTCAACCATGGTACATCAGCTATACTGTCAATACATACTAAATAAAGTGGCACCTCATTACAGGATTACTAACAAGGATACTACATTAATAAAGCAATTACATGAAACAACTGTTGAAAGTGGAGGGAGGGGAAAAATGTAAAACATTCTCAATTAGAAAATGGATAGCATCATTTTCCTATTAAAGTTGATGGGTAAGTGTAACTGAGCTTCTACTGAACTTAAAGTAATTCATACAATACAATGGAATTTAGCACAGATTGTTGCTGTAGAATACTTTTCAAGGGAACTACACTATAGTAAACTATAATTCACTTAGAGATCAAATATTCTGTGTTACTAAGGCTTTATCAACATTTGCATTATTTAATGTATCAAAGTTGCCTGTACAACTGTAGTTCTGCCCCAATGTATGCCTATACACTCCTAGAAAGATGGAATACTAGAATTGGAAGGGAACTCGAGAAGTAAACAAATCCAGTCTTGCACTCATGGCAGGACCAAGCACCATCTAGATTAGCCCTGGACCCTGGTCTATACTAAAGGGATGAATTCAAATTAACATATGGTAACTTCAGCTACATTAATTGCGTAGCTTAAGTCAAAGTATCTTAATTCAAATTTTGGCGCCATCCACAATGCAGGAATTCGAAAGGCACACACTCTCCCTTCAACCTCCTTGACTCTTTGTAGAAGCAGGACTATTGGCATCAATGGAAGAACCCTCTCAGTTCGAAGTAGCGTGTCTTCATTAGACCCACTAATTTAAACCCTGGAAGATCGACTGCAGTTGCTTCAGGCCTGTCTAACCTGCTCTTAAAAATCTTGAAAGATGGAAATTCCACAACCTACCTAGGCAATTTATTCCAGTGCTTCACCTTCCTGATAGTTAGGAAGTTTTTCCTAATGTCCAACCTATACCTCCTTTGCAGCAATTTAAGCCCATTGCTTCTTGTCCTATCATCAGATGTTAAGGAGAGTATTTTTTCCTCCCTCCTCCTTGTAACACCCTTTTAGGTACTTGAAAGCTATTATGTCCCCTCTCATCTTCTCTTTCCCAAACCAAGCAAACACATTTTTTTTCAGTCTTCCCTCACAGGTCATGTTATCTTAATCATTTTTGTTGCTCTTCTCTGGACCTTCTCCAATTTCTTCACAACTTTCCTGAAATGTGGTGCCCAGGACAGGACACAAAACTCCTGTTGATCTCCCACTCCTGTTGTTGTTGTGACATATGGATGCACTGGATCTACGAGGTGGTTGCTCAGACCCCCGACCAAGACTTCAAATCTTCTGTGTGAAGTCAATTGAGCATTAGATTATGCTGATTATGTCATTTATGCTGAGTCCTCCTCCTGTTGAAGCATTGCTTGGGCCTGTTGTTGTATGGCCTCTGCTGTTGCCTATAGTAGTTATAGTCCCTTGGCCTTTGGTAAGGGATGTATTTGAGTCTCGTTAGGTGCAGTGTACATCCCCAAAGTGTGGTATGAGAATCCTTTATTGAGTGTCGCACTTCATCTGTCTTTGCAGCAAACAGTTGGTTTCTATCAAAGGGGAGGTTCTCCACCTTAGACTAATTCTTTTGGAATTCCTGATGATTGTAACGATGAGGCTCTATACATTACTACTGTCTACATTACTGGCTCGCAACTGTCTACATCCCAAACCAACACAGCCTGGCAAGGTGTCTCATACTTCCACTGTCAGTTCTACAATCTCTTGACTGTGTCCCCAGCTACTGTGTCCCCCACATCCATTGAAGCCTGGAGGGCAGATTTTGCTATGGATAGGCCCTCCTTGATAATGGACTGGAGGTGTGGTATTTTATTCTCAGGAAGATCCTGTACCAGATCGTAGTTGGCAAGATCATAGTTAGCCAGGAGGACTGTGTAATTCGATATCCTAAACTGGAGGATGGCAGAAGAGTATACTTTGTGGCCAAAGATATCTAGCCATTTGCGTTCCTTGTCCCGAGGTGTAGACTTAAATTGTGGGGTGTTTGGACTTGTGATAAAACGAGTCTACGGCTAGCAAATTTGGTTGGGGATGTGAGAAGAGGAAGTTTATACCTTTTGCTGGGATGAAATATTTTATGTCCGCCCTGTGATTGGTTGGGGGGAGAGGCTGGAGTTCGCCAAAGCACACCTGACAGTTCCAAGATAGCTTCATTAAGGCTATCTTTGAGGACGCCATTGGTTGCAGTATCGTGAGTAATTTGTATTGTTTGTCTTATATCTCTTGGAGTATAATGTCCTGCGATTGAGCCACTCATTTAAATAATTCCTGGAATTGTTTTAGGTCATCTGCCGGTGGAGAGGGCAATAACTGGAAAACTGCCTCGTCTGACCTAGTGGATCTGGGAGTGTGTGAGGAGCTCTCCGAGTCAGAGTGAGGTAAGTTGTTATCGTCAATAGCAGAGTGAGAGCTTGAGTTGTCACTGAGGGTAAGTGAGATGGCAAAGAATGCACGGATGTAGCCAGAGAGTGTGTAGCTGTGTGCTGTGGCAATGCAGATAACATATCCTTTGGGCGGTAGGTATGGGAGGAATGCAGTTGATACCCAGGCCATGGATCCCAAGGAGGCTTCTGAGGCTTAAAGGGATATATCCACGGCTGGTTAAGCCACAGAAGGTGAGGTGGTTGTTATAGAGCCGTAGTCATCAACCCGTCGATCACAATTGATCGATTGTGAGGGCTCGACCAGTCGATCACGAGGCGTTCGGGGCCCTCCCCATTTCCCCCCACCCCCAAAAAGCCCCACTACCTACCTCCAATGACAATGGAGGTAGTGCCGGCTTCCTGCAGGGTGGACGGAAGTCCTGCAGCTGTGCGCTACTTCCGGGGGTTCTGGAAGTATGCTGGCTGCTCCCCTCCCCCAGTTCTGTGGCGTGCCGGAAACTTGGGGGGGGCGGCGGGCGACAGGCCCCAGAGGAGGCACACACCGGGGCTTCCTTGCTCTGCGGTGGGGAGGGAGGAGTCCCAGGGGTAGACGGGTGTGGAGGACTCCCTGTCCCCAGCAACACCCTGTGCCCTGCCCCCATTGGCACCCTGTCCCCTGCTGCAGAACCCTGTCCCCTGTTCCCACTGGCACCCTGTCCCCTGCTGCAGAACCCTGTGCCCTGCCCCCACTGGCACCCTGTCCCCTGCTGCAGAACCCTGTCTCCCGTTCCCACTGGCACCCTGTCCCCTGCTGTAGAACCCTGCCCCCCTGGCACCCTGTCCCCTCTCCCCTGCCCCCACTCCAGCACCCTGTCTCCTGCCCCCACTGGCACCCTGTTCCCTGCCTTGGCACCCACTAGCACCCTTCCCCAATACCATGTCCCCTGCTCTCACCAGCACAGTTGGGACCACATTAGTGAGGCTTGGGGAGTTTTTGGAGGAGTTATTTTTTGCATCTCACATGTGTGGCCCCCAACTGACTTTTCTGTGGGTCAGTGACCCCTGACTCAAAACAGGTTCCCTGCCCTTCTCATAAATAAAGACAATGCAGAAACTCTTTGTGTTTGACATAGTATTTTATTTAAAAATGAAGCCTGGCCAACAAACCCCCAATTGGAGCCACAGCATCTGGCCGCAGCATCATAACACTCCTGCACCCCACCCCACCCCGACCCTAGATCTGAGCCTATCATACACTGGACTTCCTTGCCCTGAGCCCCTCACATACCCCAACCCAAATTCCTGCACCCTCACATCCACAAGCCTGTAGCTTGCTTAGTACCCCAACCCTCCATCTGACCCTAACACTCCCCAGCCTGGAGCCCCCTCCCCGAGCCAGCATCCCCTTCTCCACCTCCTCCTGCATCCAAATTTCCTCCCAGAGCTTGCATCTCTCACCACTTCCCACACCCAAATCCCTCATTCCCTCCCCAGAGCCCACACATCCTGTCTCAACCCAGTGAGGGTACGGCTAGACTGCAGGAGTTTTTCCAGGATTCCAGAGATATCCAGGAAAAATTCTTCTGCATCCAGGGACACGTTTGTTCTTCCACTTTTTTTAGTGGAAGAGCAAACATGCTCTTTCGGTAATGCCTATATTCCTCGTTCCACGAGGAATAAGGGGGCTTCCGAAAGAAGGGGTTTTTCTGACATTTGGTCCAGTCTAGACAGGCCAAAAGTTGGAAAGACCTCTTCCGACAGAAGAATTGGGAAGAAAAAAAAAAAAAAAAAGCGGCAATGTAGAGTGTATAAGGGCTGGGGATAGCAAGTGACAGAGAGGAGGAGAATAGATAGGGTGGGGCTTCAAGGTAGGGGTGGGATCTTGGGGGAAGGATGGGGCGGTAGATCTTGGCTTGTTCTGACATTTAAAAAGTGATCTTGGGTGTAAAAAGGTTGGAAACCACTGTTGTAGAGAATGATCTCGCTATGAATGCCAGGAAGCCACTGAACCCGATGGGGATGAATGGCATGATGAAAATCTGCTCTGCTGCCCGCTACTGCGGTCAGTTTGTGGTGACAGAAGCTTAGGAGAGTGGGGAGCCCTTTCTGCCATGTGCCTGGGCAGGCTGGCATGAGACAACAGTGGGGAGCATGGTGAACAGGCTCCTTGTATCAGTGGTGTACCCAGCTGTGGCGATTTGTGACACGTCTTTTGCAATGCTTTCTTATGCTCTGGTGCCGGAGCACATTTAGGTTCAGACTGCTCAGGGAAAGTTTCTTCAGGAAGTAGAGAGATGCCTGTGGGAGCCAAAGTAGTGGCATATTAGGCTTTGTCAGCATGATTGCATTAGCGGCACTGGTGGGTGCCGAGTGCTTAGGCTTTGACTCAGCACTCCTGGCTGATGTGGTCTTGCGTTTCTCTGCGGTGCCGGAGACTGACGGGTACCGGGTAACAGGAGACTTGGGGCAGCGCAGGCAGCAAGCACGTCAGGGAAGCTCATGAAACTTGAGCGCCTCTACGGGGTGGTGAGCCAGCCTTGTCAACGGGCTTTTGCTGCCCCCATGTCTCTTCAGACTTATCTCCCAATGGCTGTAGGTATTTCTCCCAGAGGATTTTTAAGCTGCATTCCGTGGTCTTTCCTGTCTCTCGTTGTCACGTTCAGGCAATGCGGGCACTTATGTGCTGCATGAGTTTCTCCAAGGCATTTAATGCAGGATGCATGTCTGTCCAAAACAGGCATTGAGTCGCATTTCTTAAAGCCGGGAGAACCTGGCATGTTGAGAAAGGGAAAAAAGCCGCAGCGGCTTTTTTTTTTTTTTTTTTTGAAGTAAACGTTGAAAACTGTTGTTAATGGACTAAAACTATGAACTATTTCTAAACTAACTAGGCTACTTGTTGTTTCCTGTCAGAAAAGGAGAGCACTGCTCTGACTCCATCTTCAGCCGAGGACAGTAGAAAAGGAACTGAGGAAGGCTCATGCCCCACACACACCCAATGAATGGCAGCAGTGCGAGACACAGAGAGTGCACAGGTGGGGCACGAGGGGCACTGCTGAGCAAAAAATCTCCTATCAATGGCATGAGGATGCACCAAGATCTGAGTGGAGCACCCACAGGGACACCACTCAATGGAGAACTGACTGTTCCTTCCTAAGTGCAGTATCTAGCATTATCCTTTTCAGTGAATGAGGCAAAGGTCCTCTGGAAAAAATAGCATGTGATCATTTAAAAATAGGGTTGTCAATTGACATACGTTAACGTCTGCCAGGATTCCCGCATTAATTTTTTTTAATGCGTTAATCACAGGCATTAATGCTGCGCTGCCCCTTTGAAGTGCCACTGCAGTGCTTTAAAGGGGCAGCACAATGTGGAGCCGGGGATGAGCTGGGGACTCCCTAGCTGACCTGGGGCTCCACTGCCCCCTTTGAAATGTGCAGAGGCAGCGTTTCAAAGGGGCAGCTGCCTTACAGTTGAGCTGGGAATCATCTGTGCTGCGGCTGCTCCTTAGAAATACCGCCTCCACGTGTTTCAAAGGGGCAGTGGAGCCCGGGGTCAGCTGGGGACTCCCCAGCTGATCCCGAGTTCTGGGGAAATGCCACGCAGAGCCTGGGATCAGCTGGGGAGTCCTGAGCTGACCCCGAGCTCCACGGCTGCCCCTTTGAAACGCCACCTTGGGGTTTCAAAGTGGCAGCACTGCACAGCTGTGCGGTGCTGCCATTTTGAAGTACCCCTTCCCCTTGCCCTTTGCTGCCTCTATCTGATAGAAGCAGCAAAGGGAGGGGGGGGGGGGAAATCGACTAGTCCACTAGTCAACTGACTATCCGATATGCATTTGTGTATCGGATAGTTGACTAGTTGATTATTCTTTAACTTCCCTACCGAGGATCAGCTGGAGTGCCCAGCTGATCCCCGGTTCCACGTTGCGCTGCCTCTTTGAGGTGCCGCTCCGACGCTTCAAAGGGGCAGTGCAACGCGGAGCCGGGCATCAGCTGGGCACTCCAGCTGATCCCGGGCTCCTAATGTGCTGCCCCTTTGAGGCGCCGGGGCAGCATTTCCAAGGGGCAGCGCAATGTGGAGCCCGGGATCAGCTGTGTACTCCTGCTGGGCTCTATGTTGTGCTGCCCCTTTGATGCGCCACCACGGTGCTTCAAAGGGGTAGCGCTGTATGGAGCTCAGGTTCAGCTGGGGACTCTAGCTGATCCCAGGCTCTATGCAGCGCGGCGGCATTTCAAAGGGGACGTGCGTTCGATTAAATTTTTTAATTGCTTGACAGCCCTATTTAACAAGCTATCATAATGCATACACGTAAGAGAGGAAATGGCTTGTTCAGGAAAGCTTGTTTGATGCTCTCCCCTCAACTTTATACAGGTTCCCTAGTAGCTCCCAGTGCAATTCTGCTGCAGCTACTGCAATGGTATGGACCCAAACTATCCATGTGCAGTTATTTTGGCACAGTGACAATTTTTTTCTGAGCAATACAAGCAAGGGACAAGAAATAGGAGTTTTCAACAGCTTATATCTTGGCAAAATCTAAATGGAATTTCTTAGGATAAAGAAAGGACGCTTTCTAAGCCCAAAATCTTTTCCCCTGCCAAATTTCACAGGACAGCTGCAAACAGTGGAGGTTATTAATTTCTCAACATGAGCTACAAAAATCTTTTATAATGGAAGATGTTAGACAACATAAATATAGGAGTTACTATCAACACCCCCACTAATATTAGATAGAGGTTTAGTATTATTTTATTACAGTAGTGTCTTTGAGGTGCCTATTGGAAGAGTTCTTTGTAAACTTGAAAGCTTGTGTCTCTTGCTATTGCGCTAGATGCTGTAACACACACACACACACACACACACTCACTCACTCTAAGGAAAGACAGCGCCTGCTCTAAACAGGTAATCCATACAAGTGGCAAGATATAACAGGGGGATAAAACAAGCATATGGGGAGGGAGAGAAGGTAAGCAGTGGGACAATAGTACTAAGCATAATAAATAGTTCAATGACTGGCCAGTTTTCTGCTGTTAAAATTATTATTTTTGAAATGTCACTAATTATTGGTAAAATAAGAAAAAGTGTTTGCCATTTTCAAACCGACTGATTCTCAACCTTCCCTCTTGTGAGTGAGAGAGAGAAAGAGGGAGAGAGAGAGAGAGAGACACACACACACACACCCCTCGTATAGTTGTGGGTGGTGGTTTGGGATTTTTTTTATTTATTTATTTTTTTTTTTTTGAGATCCTATCTGCTATGGTGCCTTCTATCTACTCACAGGTTTACTAAAGAACGGTTACTTACCTCGTAACTGTGATTCTTCAAGATGTGTTGCTCATGTGCATTCCAATATAGGTGTGTGGGCGCAGCGTGCACGCGCTGTCGGAAGTTTTCCCCTCAGCAGTACCCTTAGGGCCAGCAGGGAGCCCCCTGGAGTGGCGCCGGTATACCAGCCCATATATATCCCTGCTGGCCCCCTCACCCACTCAGTTCCTTCTTACCGGCATATACCGGAGAAAGGGCAGCGGGCAGGGATTTGGAGTGGACATGAGCAACACATCTCGAAGAATCATAGTTACGAGGTAAGTAACTGTTCTTTCTTCTTCGAGTGATTGCTCATGTGCATGCCAATATAGGTGACTCCAGAGCAGAACCTAAGGAGGCGGGCTGGAGGATGAAACTACAGAAGAGTGGAGGACCGCCCTACCCAGGGCAGTGTCCCCTCTGGCTTGATGCGACAGTCATAGTGGTTGGCAAACATATGGATGGAGGACCGTGTGGCAGCTCTGCAGATGTCCAGGATGGGAACCTGCGCTACGAAAGCGGTGGAGGCGGCCACCGCCCTCGTGGAGTGCGCTCTAAGGGGTGGAGCCAAAGTGCCCACTAGGGTGTAGCACTCCCTGATGCAGGTGGTTATCCAAAAAGCTATCTGCTGGGTGGACACAGGTTGGCCCCTCATGCGCTCTGCGATAGCCACGAAAAGTTGTGGTGACTTCCGGAACGGTTTGGTCCTGTCTAAATAAAAGGCTAGCACCCTACGGACGTCTAGAGTGTGTAAAGCCTGCTCTTTCCCAGATGTGTGCGGTTTAGGGTAAAAAACCGGCAGGAAGATGTCCTGGGAGGTATGGAAGGATGACATCAACTTTGGCAGGAAAGCCGGGTGACGGCGGAGCTGAACCTTATCCTTAAAAAATACCGTGTAGGGGGGGATCTGATGTGAGTGCCTTAGTTCAGATACCCGCCTGGCGGAAGTGATTGCCACCAGGAGAGCCACCTATAGGATAGGTGGAGGAGGGAGCATGTCACTAACGATTCAAACGGGGCCCCCATAAGTTTGGAGAGAGCCAAGTTTAGATCCCACTGGGGAATGGGTGGCGGACATGGGGATAGAGCCTGTCCAGCCCTTTCAGGAACCTGTTGACCATCGGATTGGCAAACAGGGTTTTCCCCCCTTCCCCTGGGTGGAAGGCCGAGATGGCTACCAGGTGAACCTTGATGGAGGAGGGAGAGAGATGCTGGAGCCTAAAGTCCAACAGGTAATCTAGGATCAGGGGAACTGGAACCCACCTTGGGTGCACCCCCTTCTGGGAAGCCCAACAGCAGAATCGCTTCCACTTAGCCAGATACGTGGCCCTGGTAGAAGGTTTTCTGCTACCCAGGAGGACCTCCTGAACCCGTTCGGAGCATTGGAGCTCCTTTGCCGTTAACCACAGAGCTTCCACGCTGTCAGGTGCAGCGATTGCAGGTCCAGGTGGCGGAGCCTGCCCGAGTCCTGGGATATCAGGTCCGGGACCAGTGGGAGGGATATGGGCCTCTCGCAAGATAGGCCGAGGAGGGTCGAAAACCCATGTTGTCTGGATCACGCCGGGGTGATTAAAATAAGGGACGCCCTGAACTCCCGCACTTTCAGGAGGAGCTTGTGAACTAGCGGAAAAGGTGGGAAGGCGTACAACAGGCCTCGCGGTCAGGGGAGGAGGAGGGCATCCCCCAAGGAACCCTGCCCCTGACCCATGAGGGAGCAGAAACGAGGGGACTTCTTGTGGCAAACAGGTCCAGGTGGGGAGACCCCCAGAAGCAGAAGATGGAGTGGGATACATCCCAGCGCAGGCACCACTCGTGACCCGCAAATGATCTGCTCAGCCTGTCCGCCAAGACGTTCTGGGAGCCTGGGAGATAGGAGGCCATTGGGTGGATGTCCGCCCCGATGCAGAGATCCTACAGGCGGATTGCCTCCAAGCACAGGCGAGGGGAACGGGCCCCGCCCTGCTTGTTTATGTATGCCACCACTGTTGTGTTGTCTGACAGAATGAGGATGGATTTGCCCCTCAGGTGGGGAAGGAAAATCGCACAAGCCAATTGGACTGCCCGGAGCTCCCTGACATTGATATGCAGGGAGGTTTCGTCCGCAGACCACATACCTTGCGTGTGGAGGTCTCCTAGGTGAGCTCCCCAGCCCGTGTCTGACGCATCCATGACCAGTCGGATGGACGGCACTGGTCTGGAGAATGGAACCCCTGCGCAGACTTCTGCCTCGTGGGTCCACCATTCCAATGCAAGGACGACGGGGGCAGGGACTGTCAGCACCCTGTCCCAAGGATGGATGACCGGGTTGTGGACTCGCGATAGCCACATCTGTAACAGGCGCATGCGCAGTCTAGCATGCTGCACTACGTAAGTGCAGGCGGCCATGAGGCCCAGCAGACGCATGCAAGTCCGGGCGGTGGTCACTGGAAAGTTGTGGAGAGCCCTGACCGCCGTCTGTATCGTGAGAAACCGGGATCTGGGCAGAGAGGCTCTCTGCACCAGGGAGTCTAGGATGGCGCCCGCAAACTCTACTGTCTGGGTCGGAGTTAGGGTCGATTTGTCCAGATTCAACAAAAGGCCTAAGTCTTTGAAGAGACTGCGGACTGTGGTGATGTGGCCTCCCACCTGAGTCACTGACTCCCTCCTCAGAAGCCAACTGTCTAAGTAGGGGAACACTTGGACACCCCTTTTTCTGAGCTCGGCAGCCACCACTGCCATGCATTTGGTGAAGACCTGAGGGGCCATAGAAATACCAAAGGGGAAGGCCGTGAACTGGTAATGGTCTGGGCCCATGGTAAACCATAGAAATCACTGATGGCGGGAGGTAATTGAAATGTGAAAGTAAGTGTCTTTTAAATCAAGGGCAGCGTACCAGTCTCCGGGGGCTAAGGAAGGGATAATGGACGCCAGAGTCACCATTTTGAATTTTGTCTTGATGATGAAGGAGTTTAGAGCTCTGAGGTCCAGAATGGGACGAAAGCCCCCTTTCGCCTTTGGAACCAGAAAGTAATGGGAACAGAATCCCTTGTTCCGAAGCTCGGGGGGAACGCATTCCACCGCCCCTAGTGTGAGATGATTTACTTCCTCCTGTAATAGAGGCTCATGAGAGGGGTCCCTGAAAAGGGACAGGGTAGGGGGTTGGGAAGGAGGGGGCGAGTGGAAAGGGATTATATAACCCCTTTCCACTATCTCCAGCACCCATTGGTCCGACATAACAGACCGCCAGGCCTGGAGGAAATGGAATAAACGGTCCCAGAAAGGTAGAGAGGAGACTGGTAAGATGCCCTCAAGGGTCCCGTCAAAACCCCTGGAGGGCATGGACGGGGTGGAGTCGGCTAACGCTTCGTCTGGGGAGGATGACGATGACCCCTTTTGGACCTCACCCACAGGGGCATCCTCGCGACCTGGATCATCCAAGGTGTCCACGGACGAAGAGGGGGGAGGTTGGCTCACTGGAGCCATGCTCCCCCCTGGACCCGGGTGAAGTCTGGCCCAGAGCGTAGGGAACGTCCTGAGGTGAGGGCACCTGACATGAGGAATTGCCGATTTGAGTAGGTACGCCTCATGGCCCCGAGGAGACAGAAGCTGGCCTGGGTGGGTCCGCGTCCTGGACTCTTAAGGTCGGTAAGCCCTGGTAGTCCTTGAAGGGCCATTGCCCCGAAGGCTGGTCGGTCATGTTTGTACCGAAAAGCACTGCAACCGGCTGAGCCCACTGCTGCTGGTACGGAGCGGAGGACTACGGTGCCGAGAATGGTGTTTTGAGAGCGCGAGCAGCACCACGAGTGAGATCCTGGAGGCCATCGAGCTACCGGACGTAGAATTCTGCCCTCTGAGTCAGACGAGTGCACTCGAGGCGGACCAGGGCAGTGCCAGCGCACATGCGAAGGAGTTGCGATGTGCCAAGACATGCCACTCTGGAGATTGCTGCGGTCCGCTGAGGCGGTGGAAGGAGGCATTGGTACTCAGAGCGGGAGTCCAGCCTGGAGGTAGGTGCTGATGGGTCCTGGGCGGTAAACGTGCTGGGCGATGTTGCCGTGCCAAGTCAGGTGCCGTGTGTATGGCCGGTAACCGGGGGAGCAAGAGGACCTTGATGGCCGGTTGCCGCAATGCGGTGTCATTGGGGCCGGGCAATGTCTGCCCTCATGCACGCATAGACCTTCTGGTTGCTCCGGCAGGTCAGACTTGGTGCCGAGCCTCCCCGTGCAGCCTTAGGGGGTGCCGGCAGTCGGGGTGGGGGAGGCTCCATGCCCTTGCTCTCGGCCTTCGTGATGAACGGCTTGGCACCACCAAGGCGAGCCCTGGGGGAGGGGTGAGAGAAGAGATGTTCGTTACACTCTTGGGGGACAAAATACCTCTTTTCTGCACGCTTGTCCGTTGGAGGAATGGAGGCAGGGGTTTGCCACAAGGCTTTGGAGATTTTGGCCAATGTTTTGGTGACCAATAGAGCCACTCTAGAGGGGGTGTCAGCATGCAGAGTGTCAACAGTAGGATCCGAGTTGTCGGAAACCTTCTCCACTTGAACCCCCAAACTTTGGGCCAGGTGGCAAAGAAGGTCCTGATGGGCTCTAGCATCCATGGAGGGCATGGACGGGGTGGAGTCGGCTAACGCTTCGTCTGGGGAGGATGACGATGACCCCTTTTGGACCTCACCCACAGGGGCATCCTCGCGACCTGGATCATCCAAGGTGTCCACGGACGAAGAGGGGGGAGGTTGGCTCACTGGAGCCATGCTCCCCCCTGGACCCGGGGACGACTGGCCCAGAGGTAGGGAACGTCCCGAGGTGGGGGACCTGACATGAGGTGTTGCCGACGGAGGAACTCATGGCCCCGAGGAGACAGAAGCTGGCCTGGGTGGGTCCGCGTCCTGGCTCTGGTGGTAAGCCCAGGAAGTCCAGAAGGGCCATTGCCCCGGAGGCTGAGGGGGCCATGTTTGTACCATGGGCACTGGAACCGGCTGAGCCCACTGCTGCTGGTACGGGAGCGGAGGACTACGGTGCCGAGAATGGTGCCGAGAGCGGGAGCAGCACCACGAGTGAGACCTGGAGGCCCTCGAGGACCGGACAGATTCTGCCTCTGAGTCAGACGAGTGCTCCGAGGCGGACCAGGGCAGTGCCAGCGCAGATGCCGAAGGAGTTGCGGTGTGCCAAGACATGGACTCCGGCTTGCTGCGGTGCTGAGGCGGTGGAGGAGGCATGGCTGCGTGGGAGTCCAGCCTGGAGGTAGGTGCTGATGGGTCCTGGGGCGGTGACGGTGCTGGGCGATGTTGCCGTGCCAAGTCTGGTGCCGTGTCTTTGGCCGGTACCGGGGGAGCCAGTGCCTTGATGGCCGGTGCCGCATGCGGTGTCATTGGGGCCGGGCAATGTCTGCCCTCATGCACTATGCCTTTGGTTGCTCTGGGAGGCGATTGGTGCCGAGCGTCCCCGTGCAGCCTAGGGGGTGCCGGAGTCGGGGTGGGGGAGGACTCCATCAGAACCCTCACTGCCTCCAAGGCCTCCGGTGTGGATGGCTCTGGGAAGTCCTCCAGAGGGCTGACATGCCCTCGCTGGGAGGCAGGCCTGCCCAACCTAGAAGGCCCGGGCTCTGGGCTCATTGGCGCCACATGCCCCACTGGAGGGCGCAAGGAGGACATGTGCCTAGGTGGGGACCGACCCCTGTTAGGCCGCCTCTTCTTCTGAGGCGCCGGCAATTGAGAGCAGTGCCGGGGCCCCTGTGGTGCCTGAGAGGCACGGTGCGCGGAAACATCGCGCACCAAGGCCGATGCGCTCCGGGAGGCTGGTGCTGAGTCCGGTGCCAGTCAGAGCGCCACTTCCATGAGGAGGATCTTAAGGCGCAACGCCGTCTTGCATTTCATCTGGGGCGTGAAGGCCTTACATATTTTACATGCCTCTGTAAGGTGTGCTTCTCCCAGGCACTTTAAGCACGATGAGTGCGGGTTACCGCATGGCATAGGCCTATTACACTTTTTGCAGGGCTTAAAGCCGGGCATGCAGGGAACAATCAACAGAAAACAACAAAAGAGTCTTTAACTTAAATTGCAGACACTTAGCTGAAGATTAACTAAAGACTGAAGAAAAACAATGAAGACAATGATCACGTTGAGGAGCTGAGGGTTGTTCCAACGACTGTCATGGCGGTAAGAAGAAACTGAGTGGGTGAGGGGGCCAGCAGGGGTATATATGGGCCAGTATACTGGTGCCACTCCAGGGGGCTCCCTGCTGGCCCAAAGGGTACTGCTGAGGGAAAAACTTCGGACGGTGCATGCACGCTGTGCGCACACACCTATATTGGAATGCACATGAGCAATCACTCGAAGAAGAAAAACAATTTACTGTTAGACTTGATCCTGGATTTCTTCTTAAATGACTTGCTTAATCTACATTCTATTATGGGTCCAAATCAGCTCTTCTTTAGGTTCTTATGACATCACACAACAGAAAACTCTCTGAAATGAATTAGAATCCAACAGGAAATTCTTCTAGATTTGAGACAGATGAATTATTTAACTTTGGCTACCTAAGAGACCACCTCTTCTTAGGTGCTAGCAGAGTATCTGAAGTGAGCTAAAGTGCTCTCAAAGGACTACAAGTTGAATGCTCAGGGCCACTGGCAAGGTGTTCTTGGATTAAGAGTCCTTGCTTCTAGAATTTCTTCCCTATATTTCTAGAGTCTGAGGCCACGTCTGTATTATAGACTTATATTGGTATACCTACATTGCTCAGAGATGTGAAAAATCCATATCCCTGAGCTACCTAGTCATACTGACCTAATCTCTGGGGAGGACAGCGCTATGTAGGCAGGAGAGCTTCTCCCATCATCGGAGCTACTGCCTCTTGTGCAGGTGGATTAAACAAACTGACAAGTGAAGCTCTCCTGTTAGTGTAAAACCATCTTCATGCAGCACCAATGCAGCATTTTATGTGTATAACTGCCCTGCCTCTGTTAACTTTCATGAATAAACTAAAATATTACATTTCCCCATTAAACCCCTCCCCTAAACCAAACCTATACAACACGGGCAAACAGAATTTTGCAAGGCTGACTTTGAAGGTGACCACCAAAGTGTGTGCGTAGGGGGAAAATCAGAGTTCTTATGCCTTTTTAAAAACTTACACACCAACCCATTCAGGTCAAAAAGGGTCAAAGCAAGCCAAGAAGAAATTTAGTTGTTTTTACATTAAAAATTCAGATCTCTCATGGAAAATCCTACTGACGTAACTCTAGAGAACTAATGAAATGACATCACAGGGGAGATTAAAAGTTGAGCAACTGAAATGGCAAGGGATTTTTAGTAAGACTGTTTAAAGCTCTGTTTTTGTTAGTATTTATTATTTCATTGCCTAATATTAGTAAACTAGTAAAGAGTAAAATTGCAAGGCACATAGAAGAGCACGAATTGTTGGGCAAAAGTCAGCATGGTTTCTGCAGAGGGAAGTCGTGTCTAACTAATCTGTTAGAATTCTTTGAAGGGGTTAATAAACATGCGGACAAGGGGCACCCAGTGGATATAATATACCTAGATTTCCAGAAAGCCTTTGACACGGTCCCACACCAAAGGCTTTTACGTAAATTAGGTGGTCATGGGATAGGAGGAAAGGTCCTTTCATGGATCAAGAATTGGTTAAAAGACAGAAAACAAAGGGTGGGAATAAATGGTAAATTTTCACAATGGAGGAGGGTAACTAGTGGTGTTCCCCAGGGGTCAGTACTGGGACCAATCCTGTTCAACTTGTTCATCAATGATCTAGAAAATGAGGTAAGCAGTGAGGTGGCCAAGTTTGCAGATGACACAAAGTTGTTCAGGACAGTCAAAAGCAAAAGGGATTGTGAAGAACTACAAAAAGATCTCAGCAAACTGAGTGATTGGGCAGCAAAATGGCAAATGAAATTTAATGTGGGTAAGTGTAAGGTAATGCATGTTGGAAAAAATAACCCAAATTACACGTACTACATGATGGGGTCAAATTTAGCTACGACAGATCAGGAAAGGGATCTTGGAGATATAGTGGATAGTTCTATGAAGACATCCACGCAGTGTGCAGCGGCAGTTAGTAAGGCAAATAGGATGTTAGGAATTATTAAAAAAGGGATAGATAATAAGACAAAAGATATCATACTTCCCCTATATAAAACTATGGTACGCCCACATCTCGAGTACTGCGTGCAGATGTGGTCTCCTCACCTCAAAAAAGATATATTGGCATTAGAAAAGGTTCAGAAAAGGGCGACTAAGAGGATTAGGGGCTTGGAAAGGGTCCCATATGGGGAGAGGCTAGAGAGACTGGGACTTTTCAGTTTGGAAAAAAGGCGATTGAGGGGCGATATGATAGAGGTATATAAAATCATGAATGGTGTGGAGAAAGTGATTATAGAAAAATTATTTACCTTTTCCCATAATACAAGAACTAGGGGACACCAAATGAAATTGATGGGTAGTAGGTTCAAAACTAATAAAAGGAAATTTTTCTTCACACAGCGCACAGTCAACCTGTGGAACTCCTTGCCCGAGGAGGCTGTGAAGGCCAGGACTCTATTAGGGTTTAAAAAAGAGCTTGATAAATTTTTGCAGGTTAGGTCCATAAATGGCTATTAGCCAGGGATAAAGTATGGTGCCCTAGCCTTCATAACAAGGGCAGGAGATGGATGGCAGGAGATAAATCACTTGATCATTGTCTTCTGTTCTCCTTCTCTGGGGCACCTGGCATTGGCCACCGTCGGCAGATGGGATGCTGGGCTCGATGGACCTTTGGTCTGACCCAGTATGGCCATTCTTATGTTCTTATGTTCTTATTTTGGATAAAAGCAGACTTTTTTTTTATAGATGCAACACAACTTTCAATAAAGTTGTAAGAGATCACAATAAATATCCTTGGCATTTTACTGAGGACCTCCAACAAAACCAGGAGACATCACACTTGAAACTTCTGATATTTCTATGATTTTTTTTTTTAAAGTAGTAAAACCAAAAAAGCCAAAGCAAAGCAAAATCACCTTTTCAGGCCTTCTTTATACACCAGATAGAAGCAAAACAGGGCATAACATTCATTTAAAAAACATCCGGTGCACATTCTCCAGTACACTGAGCACATCAACACATCTTTGAAAGATGGCTCCTGAACATGTGTTTACAAACAATGGCAGAATCAAGCTTTAGAACACAAGACAGCCACCAGAAACTAAAATTCTATGTATTATCCGGCACACTTGGGAATTAGGGCATTCCGGTTATCTGAGGATCCCATCAACCTAAACACTATCTGGTGAGACGCTACGAAACTATTGGATCTCAGACTCCATCTTGGGAGACACTCCGGAAGCTTCCAGAAAGGTTAAGCACAGTGGTGCACAAGTTTTTTGGATCTGCGACCCCCGCACTGCAGGGACCGCCAGCTGTCTGGCCCAGCTCCCAGCCGGCCGGATCTTAGTGGCATGCTGCAAGACTGCACTCAGCCTCGTGCCAGCGGGATCAAAGTGGCATGCCGTGAGGCTGCACCCAGCCTCATGCCAGCCGGATCAAAGCGCTGTGCGGCTGCACCTAGCCCTGGCCAGATCAAAGCGCCACGCAGCCATGCCAAGCCCTAGGAAATTTGCCAGTTTCTAAAGTTTTCTGGATAGGTAAGTGCCAGATAGCGCAGGTTTTACTGTAGTACAGTCTATTCTGAAACCAATCTAAAGTTTATTCAGTGTACAGAGATTCTGAAACAATTGTATATATATGGAAATCACTTCAAGCCAGGGAGTGCTGCAGCGGCTCCACTATCCCCAATTCCAGCACTTATGTCAGTGTATTGTGCTTGCTTAAAAAAACTAATGATTACATAAACTCAGCTTAGGGTTAGTAAAAGCAAAGTGCACATTGCTATGAATTTGTGTGTCTTGTCATTGAATTGATAAGGACTGATATCCTTGTTTCAATATTACCAACAACGCGGTATGTAAAACTGAACTTTTATTCAAGATAATGCTGCATCTCAAACAAGTCTGTGGTTGACTGTTGCTGTTGCATAACAGAGAGGTTCAAATACCCATAGTGACATGAACAAACACTCATGAAGGTATGACAAAGGTTATCATAAAATCCCTTTGAACTGCTGTATTCAGGGAAAATAGCAAACAAGGCAGCATGGTCCAGCATAAGGATGTTAAAATGCGGTTATCAGGCTATACGATTAGTCAATAGGACTACTATGCAGACCTATGGTGGGGGTAGCTCCAGGAACCAGCTCAAGCTGGGACTGAGCAGTCCCAGCTTGTGCTGGCTCTGGGAGCCACCCGCACTGCGGTTCTGCATTTTAAATGCAGAAGCACAGCGATGAGCGTGAGCCGGGACCGCTCGGTTCCAGTTCGCATTGAGTCCAGCAGCCCGTTTGCAGACAGCCCTGGCTGCCCGCAAACAGGGGCTGCTTGGTGGCAACAGCCCCTCTCGGGGGGGGGGGGGGGGGGGGGGGAGAGGGAGAGGCACTTCCCTGATGGGAACCCTCTGGAAAAGGGTGCTTCGCAGCAGCCTCCCCTATCTCTCCCCCACTGCCTCGGATAGAGGCAGCATGGGAGAGAGCAGGCAGCACCCCAGAAACGGTGCTGGGGGGGAACCAGCTTTTAAGCCCCATGGGGCTCTTGTATATTTTAAAGGTTGAAGCGCTGCAGTGGGAACCAGCGCGAGCGAGGACTGCTTTAGTCCCCGCTCACGCCGTTTCACTACTGTGCCTCCCCAGCTGGCTCCCCCCAGCACCAGCTCCTGCTCCCCCTGCATTGCTAATAGAGGCAGCAAGAGGAGGGGGGAAAGCGACTAGTTGAGTCACTACTTGACTATCGGATAAGCTTATGCTAGTCGCTTACATCCCTAGTCCAGCAGTCTCTCACACAAATACTGCAGAATGAATTATTTGAGAGAAAAAGGATATTCCCATATACTTCCTGAACAGAGTTACACCACACTCAAAAACAAGTGGGCAGCTCACCAACATTACTGGAGTACACCTGAAAGAATTTACTCAAATCTAAGTTAACCAAAAGTCACATATAAATTACAAAAATGTGCAGTTGGTAAGCTACTAGGCACCATATAAAGCAAGTTATCACATTCTGCTGTACATTACTTTCAAGGTGATGATAGTGACCATTCTACTATGCAACATATTCACTAATCGGGAATGTTTCAATTGTACTGTATACAATTTACCACTTTATTGTTTTTTGGTTTTGAATTTAGAATGTCTCTTTTACTCGTGTCTGATTGCAAACAAGTGTGTGAGTTACCAACATTTAGGATATCACGTCATATCCCAGAGAGTTGGTAGACTTTTTAGTTGACTCTTTAAGAGACTGTGTTGAAAAGTTAAGACTTAACAATTAGGTTATGCAAAACTATTAATAGAAAATACTTCATGAATATTTTAATATCAGTATAAATACGGCAGTTTGGGATTTAAACACTCCCACTGCAGTGTCATAAACTCACATTATTACAACTACTGTGTTTGGCAGAACTGAAAAAATGAAACTAACTCTAGAGGCCAGACAAGTTCCCCTGGTGTCCAAAATGAGTGAAGTGTAAATGTTAAGTTTTTTTTTTTTTTTTTAAAGCAGAAGTATACATACACGAGATGAAAAGTGAAAGCAATTTAAAGTCTTCCAGCTTTCATGCTGTACGGTGTTAATAGCAGCATAATT
Source organism: Pelochelys cantorii (assembly GCA_032595735.1). Taxonomy (NCBI): domain Eukaryota; kingdom Metazoa; phylum Chordata; order Testudines; family Trionychidae; genus Pelochelys; species Pelochelys cantorii. The sequence goes on along the minus strand of CM064338.1, from coordinate 6,706,273 downwards.
AATCAAACTGGCAGTGTTTTCCTTTTCACAAAGTTTCAGGGGGTAGCCATGTTGTTTTTTAAAGTTACAGACTAAGTCCTGTGGCACCTTAGAGAAGCTTTCATGGGGAAAACCCACTTCTTCAGATGAGATGAGTCTGACTGGAGTTTAAAAAAAAAAAAAAGGGGGGGGGTGGGGGGGACCCTCAGAATAAGAATGGTGAGGGAGAAGAAAAAAAATGTACCTATCAATTGTAGTGTCGGGGTTAATGAGGCTAATTGAGTGGGCTGGAAATGTCCCATAGTTACCTTTTGATGTCAATGGGGTGTTAAATGTAAGGAAAGCTGGTTTTATAATGTGTTATCCAGTTCAACTGTTTGTTTAGGTCAAGGGAAACAGTATCAAATTTGCACACTCAGGTCAAATTCTGCACTCTCTGTAGTTGGCTTGTGAAATTCCTCTGTAGAAGAAAGGCTATTTTTAAATCCATTAATTAGTGTCCAGGCAGGTTAAAATGTTCCCCTACAGGTTTCTCTGTATTACCATTTCTAATATCTGATTTGCATCCATTAATCCTTTGTCATAAAGACTGTCCAGTTTGGCCAATATACATGGCAGAGGGGCACTTCTGGCACTTGATGGCATAGATCACATTAGAGGATATGAAGCTGTATGAGTCTCTGATGTTGTGGCTTATGTAGTTAGGTCCTGTGATGGTGTTGAATGTATAGATGTGTAGACAGAATTAGTAATGAGGCTTATTCCAGGAGTAGGTTCCTGGGTGAGTGTGTCTGAGGTGTGATGTGTGGCTGCTGGAAAGAATTTGCTTCTGTAAGCGAGGACTGATCTGTCTCCCAGGACCTGTGAGAATGAGCGATTGCTTTCCAGGATAGGTTGGAGATTGTCAATGATGCGCCGGAGGGCTTTGAGTTGGGGGCTGTAGCTGATGACAAGTGGTGTTCTGTTATTTTTCTTGTTGGGCCTATCTTGAAGAAGCTGATTCCTAGGTACTCATTTGTCTCTGTCAATCTGTTTTTTCACTTCCCCAGGTAGGTATTTAAGTTTTAAGAATACCTGATAAAGATTTTGTAGATGTTTGTCTCTGTGGATTTGGAGCAAATCCGGTTTTATCTTTTGGGCCTGGCTGTAAACAACTGATCATGTTGTGTGTCCTGGATGGAAGCTAGAGGCATGGAGATAAGAATAATGGTCAGTAGGTTTCCAGTACAGAGTGGTGATAATGTGGCCATCATTTAATTGTACTGCACTATCAAGGAAGTGGAGCTCTTATGTGGACTGGTCCAGGCTAAGTTTGATGATGGGGTGGAAGTTGAGAAAGAATTAGGAGTCTTGCCATAGGTATGAACTTGGAAGTGGTGTGAGGAGAAAAAATACAAAATCTAGAGAGGCAAGAAAATAAAATTGGGATTGAGATCTAAAAAATGCAAATATTAGGGGAATAATAATGTAAAAATACAAATGTAGGAGAATCTTGGAAAGCAGTAATATAGTAACAGGCTTGGGGGTGATATTGAACAACAAATTAGAAATGAGGTTTTTTTAGGAGATTTAACACCAAAAAAACAAATGCAATTTTGGGCTCCTTGCAAATAGACATTATATGGCCTTGCTGTGATGTTATCTGTAATGCTGGGTTCAGTTCTGGACACTTCATTATAAAACACTGGAGTGAGTTCAGAAAACTGTCACAAAAATAACTCAGTTCCTCCTGCTCCCTGCTTCATAGGAAACTCAGATGAACTAAATATATCGATGCAATGGACTACAAATATTTGAAAGTGTGTAAAACAAGGAGAAAGAGGAATTTAGGATGCCACATGAGGGATTTAAAATAGAATTAATGGGATAAAATGAACAAAAGGAAACTTGAAGATGAATATACCAGGAAAAAAATCTTCCCAATGGTTTTACTTAACTTTGTAATAAATAATGCCACTACTGTAACAGCACAGATAATGATTTTCCTTTATCTGTTAACTATCTCTGGAATAGATAGCAGTGTTTATTCATTCTAGCACCACCTCCCCCAAAACACTAAGTCTAATGAATGGAAATACTGCAGCTGTGGGTAGGATGAAGACATCCTTAAGGCACACTAGGGAAAAAACTCTGAAATCTCTATCTCCCCATTAAACTAGGAAATGACATATTGTATTTTAATACAAATGCAAAATCATCAGTATGACTGAGGTAGATTAATAAGACAAATTGATTACAGCTTCCTTTTTCAAATCCAACATTCAACCATTTCCCATCATGTCAGATACTCAGTTGCAATTCACTTAAACTGGATATTATACTTTTTATGAGTTGTTTGCCACAGAATTATTTAATATAGAAAACTGACTCAGCTTTAAACACAAAGCATTATATCAAAACCAGGAAGTACCGCAAAAAGGCTTCTGTGGGTTACAGATAGATATGCAGTTAATGGGATTGCTGGACAGAGTTGGAAAATTCCAGTTTTCCAACAGGACTCTCTACAACAATGTTGAGATGAAGAAATCTTACTTCAACAGGAATGAAAGCTCCTTCTGATAGTTTTGCTTGCTATTTAGAATTTAAAAATACAAAAAGAAAAATGTAAATCTATGCATTAATGTCCTACTCACAACCAGCAGGAAGTGCTGTGAGGTCAGAGTCTTAAGAGACACTCTTACTGGGTCAACTTTGCTGTTTTATTACATTTTTTCTGCAAAAGCTTAAGACCAACAGCAATATTTCTAGATATTTTAAAACACTGCACACAAATTTTTCCAGCAAGTAAACATTCATTTGGATTGCTTTCAATTCCAACATTGCAGCGCTGCAAAAGACATAAGAACATGAAACTAGAATGCAGTTGACTATTTTCATTGTTCAGGTGGAGAAAAACATCCAACAATAAAGACAAATAAAACAATGGAAAGAAATTCAACTTTTAAAATTAACGAAGAAATTTTATGTAGTTTAGTAACTGTGTTGGTCCCAGGAAACTAGTGACACAAGGTGGATGTGATAATTTTTATTGAACCCAATTCTATTGTTGAGACAGATTTTGTAAGCTTACACAGAGCTCTTTTTTAGTTCTGGAAAACATAATCAGAGTGTTATAGCTTGATACAAAGTGGAACAGATTGTTTAGCATGAATAGTTAACACATATGTCAAGGGCCATTCAAAGAAGAGGCCCATTAATACCTTTCCCGTCATAGGGAGTAAGGGGGAGAAGCTAGAAGAGGAGTTAAATGGGTTGAAGACTGCTTATTACAACAATCTATAACCCATTTACACCCACCTTCAGTTTTTCCTTTCCATTTCTTTAACTTGCCACTTCACCTTAAAAAAAATTGTAAAAAATAATGAAATTGTCTTTCATAATTATGATTTTTAATATCATAGTGTCCCTTTATTGGAACAGGGATTTTTTTTACTTGAAACCTACTCTACTGATATAATCATCTAGTTAAATTCCTGAACTATTAATATTTGTGCCTCCAGACCACTGGTCTATCTGTCCAAACAGGTGAAAAAATTATAGTTTTCCTGACTGGATCATTAACTTTAAAAAATTTCAATAAGATCTTTTAAGCTTTTAAAACAACTTAAGGGGGGGGAAGGGGATCAGGAGTTGGTAGAGATGACAAATGGTGGCAGAACCTTAAATTTCTCTTATTTCCAGTACAGACATTACTTCGCCAAATTAAATCTATACCTATAATGTGTCTATACCTATGAACAAGGCTTTTCAGACAATTGATAGCACCAAACTGACATGTCAGAGATTCACCCTGGCTCTCAATTTTCTGTCTTCTCTAAATTTTTACTTCCATGAGAAGAGTGGAGAGTATATTAAAAGAAATTAGCCTTTTCATTAAAGCAAAATAAAAAAATCCTTAGATTTAATGTACATTTTAAAATGTCCAGTTGCTATTATTGGATTATTTAGAAAATGATTCTATGGTTAATTAGCATTCAGTGTTGATTTACTCCTCATGACAACAAGGCTTCCAGAGGAGATGGATGCAAGAACGAACAAAGGCACCCCGGACCCGACGATTGTTGAGGGCCCAAAGCTCCTCCTGCTTCTCCCAGTACGTTCTACAGAGGGATGGATCTCTGGGGCTGATGGCCAGACACCTCTCCAGCTCCAAAACCTCCTGTTCCAACTGCTCTATCACCATATCCCACTGCTGGCTAGCCCATTGGTGTAGTCACGGCAGAAGAGCTACGTGCGCACCTTCCCCACATCCTACCACTGCTGTGCCAAGGGAAAGGAGCACCACTGCCCTCACCAGGCCATCCATATTTCCCTGAAGGACACTATGAAGCCCATGTCCTCCAGCAAGCTATTGTTGAAATGCCAGTAGTGCCTGGCGTTTCTGAAAAAAGAGAGGCCGTCACAGCCACCAAGTGGTGGTCCAAGAATAAGGCTGGCTGAATGCTGGAGGAGTGGGCCAAGGAAAGACGGTGACGAGAAAGGTAAATGCGGTCCAACTGGAAGCAAAACAACTACTGATTCTGTACCCGGAGAAATGCGAACACGGTGTCCTCATCCAGGTGGTGATTGTATCAGATGTCTACCAGGGAGCATTGATCTATTATCTCCCTGAGGAAGTCCACAGCAGCCTGGCACTGTTCAGTCCCAATGTGGTCCCATTTCTCAAGGGTGCAGCTGAAATCCCTGCCCAGGACCAGGCACTTGCGAGGATCCAGGTAGTTGAAGAAGGCAGACACCTTCTGGAAGATGCAGAGCCTCTCGCTGGATGTCGGGATGTAGACTTTAAGGAGGTGTAACGTCAGCCCCTCCACCTGAACCTGGAGGTATAGCAGTACCCCCAGTTGGTAGTGGGTGTGAGTAGCTGAGAGGATGGAGGAAAGTGCTACTGGGAGTAGGAGGAAAACAAATAGCAAGTGGACACTAGGGCTGTGTCTAGACTCCATCCCTCTTTCGACAGAGGAATGTAAATTAGACAATTTGAAAGTGCAAATGAAGCATGGATTTAAATATCCCATGCTTCATTTGCATAATCGCATCATGGTGCTCTTTCGAAAAAGCGCCATTTTGAAAGTAAAACTGCGGTCTAGACGCAGTTCTTTCGAAAATGGCAGGCTTATCTGGTGTGTTTTGTTTTAATTTAGTAACTAACTTTGATCAGTCTGTCAGCACTTGCAATCACGTAAATCCTACTTTTTCTACTTAAAATCTACTTATTATTGAACCCCGTGTAAATAACTGTTACCTTCAAGTCAGTGATCAGCTGCACTGAGAACAGCATGAGGCTAGCTACCATGTACAGAGATGCTATTATCAGCCTATTGATATTTAGACACTTACTGGTAGAACAGTGGAAAGCAGAGTGTTGCAGCTCTTTTAGAGGAGTACTTAATGAATTCCACATCTATCAGGTCAGATGACTCTCACTAAAACATCCTTTGGACTAAATATCACCAAATAAGGAAAAATATCCCACAACTAAATACATGGACATAGTCTGTACACAGAGAAAGAAAACTTTCCAAATCCAAAATTATTCCTCTATCTCCCTTCATCCTTTAAGCAGTGCTATGCTTGAATATAACATGTATGATAGCGCAGAAATTTAAATTGCTCATATTTTAGAGAAATTGCCGTTTTTAAAACCTCAGATGTGTCAATCTTTATAGACTACTTTACCAAACGAAAAGAAAGCTGCTAGAGATGGGCACAATGACATGGTTAATTGTAAGGTTAAGCACTGTAGGAGCTTAACCATGGAACTTGAGAAAAGACCCCCTTTTTTTAAGCCAAGGAGGTGATCAGAAATTATTCAAAATTTCATGGGCTAGACTTTTTTTTTAAGATTTTTTTTTTTTTTGCTTATTTATGATATGTAGAGCTGGCAGTAACCCTAATAGGTAAGGTTGCTTAACACTTCCATTTTTAAAAGACCCCATTTTCAATTGTTTATAACAACTTGCCAAACCAACTGTTCAGGCTGAAATTTTCTATGAAGGGTCCATATTGCAGGCTGAATGTCTTGGGAAGTTTCAGTAAAAATTCAGAACCGGTTAAGAAGACTTTGTTATTTTGTCAATATTAAATTCTGATAACCATTTAGTTGAGACGCCCCAATGCGTCCATACTTTGGATCAGGAAGTATAATCTTAGAATTAGAAAGGTGCCTTCTGCAGTCCTTGAGAAAAATCTACACACATTTGGCTGAATTATAGACCTCTGAATAATTACCAAAAATTAAACGTGTTCTGTCAGCAAAATTCCATCTGCATTGTGAATGCTCTACCCAAGGGAAAGACCAATTTATTGCAGGTATAATACTTGATGTAAACCAACATACATAACAGGAACAGAACTCAATTCTGCACCTAACAATGCTGGAAAGCTTCTACCTTCCTGCTGCTAACTATGGCTGCAGTGCATAGCCAGAAAAAATTGCAGTGAACTACCCAACGCTTCCTATCTACTCTAATCTATTTTCTTTGTACAGGACTCTCAAAATGTGACATGGAAAGGAAATAATATGCTGGAATTAAAATTAAACAATGTCTGGCAGTTTCAACCCAAGCAAAATGAAAACTCTGAAAAATTTGGTGGAGATTGAGAAAAAGCCCCATAATTAGAAACAAGCTGTATATACTCTAAAACAGTGCAACAAAGCTTATTTCTGGAAAGCTGATAGGGAGTAATTTCCTGGTAAGCTTACTGTAGCCTTGAAACTTGGTAGGGCACCATCTTGCGCATATTTTACTGGCTGTTCATCTAAAAAATACAAACCTGAAATGACTGAAGGCTTTTTGGATGTGAAGAGAGGTGAACAGTTTCTTGGCTGATTGACTGCTCATTCCAAGAACATTCCAAAAGGGAATACCATGAGTTTAACATGCAGGAATATAGAAGTCTGAAGGGGAGAAGTCCAAAAAGGAAAAAAGAGTGAGGCAGTGAAAAATAATGCTCCACTAGCTTCCTTCAGGTCCTCCCAAAGAACCCAAAAGTTCTAAGTAACTGACAGCTGACCCCTCCACATTAAGGCTTGACTTCCCTCAAGTGAGGCATTTAAGGAAGTGAAGTGGGATCTGCTTTTGGGACCCTTGAGGATAGCATGAACAAGAGCTGAGAAAAGAAACAATGCAGCAAGCAGACAAACTGGTGAGCTAGCCACCATGAAGAATGTCAAGATAGCCAGACGACAATCTAGAAATTTACAGGGCAATCTAACTAACCTGACCACATAAAACTCCTATCTGAGACAGTGAGAGGTGTATTGTTCTACTCAATGGCTGCAACCCCATCAGATCGGAAAAGGAATTAACTGACTGGAAAACAGACTGTTCGGTGTTAAAGCAAAGAAAATGGAATAGGACAGCATTTGCAGACAGTAAAATCAGGCTCTAGGAATTAGAACAATTCACCCTTTAAATCCATGGTGTCCAACCTGTTCTGAACCATATGCCCAGCGTGTTGGATGCCACAGCCTTAAATGAACAAATTTGGATCAGAGTTGTTTATCAACCAGAGTACTTCCAACCCTGCTCTCTACACCCTAATAAGAAACATGAGTTTATTTAGATACTACAAAATTGGCACCAAATATCTATCTTGTCTGTCTAGGCCAGGGGTGGGGAACTTCAGGCCCAGGGGTTTGCTTGGATCCAGTCTCCGAGGCTCAGGACCCCCCCAGCACTGGGGAGCCTGCACTGGTGCTCCAGTCCCCCAGCTGTTGCCCTGGGGGCCTGGAGTGCACAAAATCTACTAGGCTGGGCCCCCCTAAGATCTGATGTGCCAGAGAATGTGGGGAGTGTCTTTCTCCTTCTCATTTGGGGGCCAGTGAGGGTTTTTTCCCCACTTCTCTCTTGTGTGCAGCTTCTGGCTGATTCTTCTGTGGGTCAATGGCCCCCAACCCAAAAAAGGTACCCCATCCCTGATCTAGGCTGTGAATCAACACATTACAGTAAAACTTGAGCTATCTGGAACTTAGGCATCCAGAAAACTGTACAAACCCAGCAAATTTCTGAGGCTGGGAAAAGCAAAACAAAAAGAAACTGGCCCTTTAAGTCCCAGGCCGCTTCTCACACAAGCGTGCAGATTGTACCTGGGGGAGGGGCGAATGGCAGCTGGAAGCACACTACAAACATCTCGGCTCCCCCAGCAGCTCCTCACACTCCTGGCAGGCCAGCCCCCTGCAGCTCCTGCCCTACCCCACCCCCCAGACAGGCCACCCCCACCATCTCTGCCTCTCGCCCCCCAGCTTCCACCCCCCCCCACACGGCTCGTGGCCCCCCTAGAAGGCCACATCCCAGCCCTTGCATGGCTCCCGTGCACTCCCCCCCCCACACACATAAGCCGTGCATGGCTCCTACCCGCCCCCCCAGATAACCAGAATTTTTAGTGACAGGGAGTCCTGTGGCACCTTATAGGCTAACAGATGTATTGGAGCATAAGCTTTCGTGGGCAAAGACCCACTTCGTCAGATGCATGTGAAGTGGGTCTGACGCCAGGTCATGCAACTGATAAAGTGGGTCTTTGCCCACGAAAGCTTATGCTCCAATACATCTGTTAGTCTATAAGGTGCCACAGGACTCCTTGTCGCTTTTGCAGATCTAGACTAACACGGCTACCGCTCTGATACTTGACAGAATTTTTAGGTTACCGGCAGCTCTAATCCCCGAGTGTGCCAGATAACACAGGTTTTACTATATTTAAATATGAGCTCATATCTATTCTTTTTCAGGAAAAGCATAAGAACATAAGAACGGCCATACTGGGTCAGACCAATGGCCCATCTAGCCCAGTATCCTGTCCGCCGACACCGCCCAATACCAGATGCCCCAGAGGGAAGGAACACAACAGGTAATCCTCATGTGATCCCTCTCCTATCATCCATTTCCAGAAAACGGAGGCTAGGGACACCATTCCTACCCATCCTGGCTAATAGCCATTGATGGACCTAACATCCATGAATCTATCTAGCTCTTATTTGAATCCTGTTAAAGTTCTAGTCTTCACCGCATCCTCAGGCAAGGAGTTCCACAGGTTGACTGTGCACTGAGTGAAGAAAAACTTCCTTTTGTTTGTTTTAAACCTGCTGCCTATTAATTTCATTTGGTGACCGACCCCTAGTTCTTATACTGTGGGAATAGGTAAATAACTTTTCCTTATTCACTTTTTCCACACCTGTCATGACTTTATAAACGTGTAGCACAGCCTCCTCCCTTTAGTCTCCTCTTTTCTAACATTAAAAGTCCAAGTCTTTTTAATATCTCTTCATATGGGACCCGTAACCCCTAATCATTTTTGTTGCCCTTGTCTGAATCTTTTCCAATTCCAATATATCTTTTGAGATGAGGCGACCACATCTGTACTCAGTATTCAAGATGTGGGTGTACGATGATTTTATAGAGAGACAATAAGATATTTTCTGTCTCATCCTCTATCCCTTTTTAAATAATTCCTAACATTCTATTTGCTTTTTTGACTGCCGCTGCACATGAGTGGATGTTTTCAGACTCTTCGATAGTCCCCAGGGGCAGGGCTGGCAGCCAGTACATTCCCAGAAAGCCCCCTGCCAGTCCGCGCTACTGCCTCTGATTCAGAGGCAGCAAGGGAGGGAGTGCATGTAGCCGACCAGATTAACTGATAAGTCCAGGCCCACCTCACCAGCTGGAAACACAATCATTCTGTGCAGTGTTATTTTGCAGTGGCACCACTCTCACGTGAGCTAACTCTTCTTCAGTTAGTCTTTTATTTCTGCAGTGAACCCATAGCCAAATACATACTTGCTCATGTGCACCCACACTCACTCACTTTTCTCACACAGACACAATCCCACCAACCCCTCATCACTTATACCTAACTCATGAATCTACCCTCCCACATGCATCCTTTTACCCAGGTACCTACAGACCTCATACGTCCTATGACAGATACACAAGTGTGATGAGGTGTGCATACCCCACACTGCGCTGGAAGGGATTAATATCCTGTGGTGGTGGAAGGCCTACCCCAGTGTTTCTTAAACTGTGTTCCACAAGGCAGTCGGAGGTGTGCCCCAGAGAACAACATAATTCAAAATGGCCACTCTTAAAGGGGCAGGTGACTTTTTTCTTTTTTGCTCAATTACTTCCTCCGCCTCTTGTTTTTCTCAATAACTTTCCCCCCCGAACTTTTTTTTTTTTTTTTGCGCTCAACAAAAAATCCTTGGTGTTTTTCACAAAAAAAAAAAAATGTTTGTTTGGTGTTCCTCGGTCTTAAAAAGTGTAAGAAACACTGGCCTACCCCCTCTCCTAACCATACTGGGCATTATGCTGGGATAGTATATAAAAGGGTGCAGCGCAGCAGAGTCTGGGCTGGATGCCAGAAATGAAGGACTTGCTGCAGGAGCTCCAGAGGTGGACAAGCCCAAGAACCTGACAGTGGGAGCTGGAGACCAGGAGGCTGGATTGAGCCTCCAGAGCTGTGAGGAACAACTAGTGCGGTGGACTCAGAGGACCATGAAAACTCATGGATCTCCCTGCCACCAGAGACAGAAGGAAGTGACCTGGTGGGAAGGATGCATGAATGGTATCTCCCACCCGAGTGACCTTAGTGTGTTGTGGTGGGATTCCCCACTGAGCTGATGGTGGATCACTGCCTCACTAACAAGGCCCTGGGTTGAGGCCTAGTAAAGTCAGGTGGACCAAGACATCCCTACTGGGGCTGCTGCCCCAACCCCATAGACTCGGGCCATTAGGCTGTGCTGTCCTGTGACCAAGGGACCATCTCAAATTCTGGCTGTTAGGCCACACTGCCCTACAAGAAAGTGCTGCTTTATAGACTCTAGCTGGTAGCCCATGGTGTCTCAGGGTGACAGACCGAATCAGGTAACCGACAGACCAGCAGACCAGCAGTGGTGTAAGTGACGTCCTTACCTCAGTCCCCGGAAAAATCATGGAAGGATTCAAGGATTCAAGGAATCCCTTTTGAAGCACCTGGAAGAGGGGGAAGTGATCAGGAATTGTCAACATGGATTCACAAGGAGCAAGTCATGCCTGACCAATCTGATTAGCTTCTATGATGAGGTAATTGGCTCTGTGGATATGGGAAAGTTAGTGGATATGATATACCTTGACTTTAGCAAAGCTTTTGATACGATCTCCCATAATATTCTTGCCAGCAAGTTAAGGGAGTATGGATAGGATAAATGGACTGTAAAATGGATAGAAAGCTGGCTACACTGTCGGGCCCAACAGGTAGCAATCAATGGCTTGATGTCAGGTTGGCGGTCGGTTTCTCGTGGAGTGCCCCAAGGATCACTTCTTGGACCGGTTTTTTTCAATATCTTTATTAATGACCTGAACTGCACCCTCAGCAAGTTTGCAGATGACACTAAGCTAGGGGGAGAGGTAAATACGCTGGAGGGCAGGGATAGGGCGCAGAGTGACCTGGACAGATTAGAGGATTAGGCCAAAAGAATCTGATGAGGTTCAACAAGGACAAGTGCAGAGTCCTGCACTTGGGATGGAAGAATCCCAAGCATTGTTACAGGCTGGAGATGGAATGGCTAAGTAGCAATTCAGCAGAAAAGGGCCTGGGGATTACAGTGGATGAGAAGCTGGATATGAATCAACAGTGTGCCCTTGTAGCCAAGAAGGATAATGGCATATTAGGGTGTATGAGGAGGAGCACTGCCAGCAAATCCGGAGAAGTGATTATTCTCCTTTATTCAGCTCTTGTGAGGCCACATCTGGAATAATGTGTCCAGTTCTGGGCCCCCCGACCAAAAAAAGGATGTGGACGCATTGGAGAGGGTCCAGTGGAGGGTGACCAAAATGATTAGGGGGCTGGAGCACATTACCTATGAGGAGAGACTGAGGGATTTGGGTTTGTTTAGTCTGCAGAAAAGAAGAGCGAGGGGGGATTTGACAGCAGCCTTCAACTTCCTGAAGGGAGGTTCCAAAGAGGATGGAGAAAGGCTGTTCACAGTAGTGATGATGGCAGAACAAGGAGCAATGGTCTCAAGTTACAGTGGGGGAAGTCTAAGTTGGATATCAGGAAAAACTTTTTCCCTAGGAGGGTGGTGAAGTACCGGAATGGGTTACCTAGGGTGGTGGTGGAATCTCCATCCCTAGAGGTGTTTGTGTCTCAGCTTGACAAAGCCCGGCTGGGTTGATTTAGTTGCAATGGGTCCTACCTTGCGCAGGGGGCTGGACTTGATGACCTCCTGAGGTCTCTTCCAGCTCTATGATTCTATGATTCTAACATGTTTCTGAAACCATAATTTCTCTTATTTTCACCATAAACAAGGAGTAATGCAGTATCAAATTATTGGTTTCGAAATGCAATCCTGTACAGGAAGCAGCTTGATGTGTAGGAGTTACAAAATCCTGTTGACAATTTAGCTCACATTGTGGGGAGCTGACCAAAAAAAATGCACAATGAATTATTTTAAGGAAAGACTATTTTTTCCCCACTACACTAGCTCTTGCCTTCCTCAACCTTTACCAATGGCACATGACACCAAATAGAACATTCACCTGATTCAGCCAGTCACATTGTGGGAGACAGGTGGAAGGAGCACAGTGCAAACACTTTTATGCAAATACATGAAATACTGGAAAGCACCATGAAATCAGTAGGACTGAAAACACAAAGCAGTAACTAGAATTCCTTTGAAGGATTCATCATGTTCTATCCTTGAAGCAGAATACCACGAGAACAACAGAGGTTTTTCCAAAATGATTACTGCTGCATTTGTAAACTGGCATCGATTACTTAAAACTGCAGCTCAAAATATTTGACTGTTCAAGTTAAACTGATCCTTGCATTAATCATGGTTCTGAGTGGAGTGAATTCATTTTGGGTGTTGAAGAAAAAAAAAAATCAAGCTAATGCTTTTCCCCAAAAAAATTGATAATCAGATCTTTTTGAACTTGTATGCCTGTAAAAACATAAAATCTTAATTTTAAAAGATTATATCACAAATCTGTCAGGGTCTCTATTAACTTGCCAAGAATCAAGATAAAAATAAAATAATTAAACTTACATAAAGGAACAGGAGTCATCTTAGTTGTCAATCTATTGTGTTTATGTGAGCTGGGAGGAAATATGTGTAGGGAAAGGTGTGCCCAATATACATATCCACTCTGTGTACTAGCTGAATTCATGCCAACAATATGGATTACCTGGATTTTTTTTCAATTCTAAGAACATTTATGACACTGTATAATCAATCTGATATGAAAGTCCATTTATGATCAAAATAATTAATGTGGAGAAATAAAGCTCTCTTACTAAACTGACCTGCTTCTTGAGCGTACTTGAGCCATGTCTCTACTTTACTAATAAGTTTTTTACCTTTTTGATTCCATTAATTGCAAAATAACAAAAGCAAACCAAGCTACCACCAACAAAACTCCACAGGTTGATTTAGAGTGAGCTGGATTCTATTATGCTCACAACCTAACCAGTAAGTGCAGAAAAGACAATTACCTTCTTGTAATTGTTGTTCTTCAAGATAATATTCGTGTCCACTCCAATCAAGTGTGCTCGTGCTGCGTGCACAAATGTTTAACACTTTTTCTACCAGCAACCCCCATCAGGTCGTTTGTGGACCCTCCGCCTCCCCAGAGTGGTGCCTTCCTGGTGCTCAAATATATGACCCTGCCAACCTAACCTCCCCCTTTCCTTACTCCATGTCGGAGTAGCTGGCATGAAGTAACCAGAGTGGGTATTGGAATGGATTTGAACACCACATCTAAGAACAACAGTTATGAGAAGGTGAATAACCATGTTTTCTTCTTTGAATGTTTGTTCACTTTTAATCCAATCAGGTGACTCCCTAGCTCTTCCCTGGGGATGCGGGGGAGGGAGAGCTGCAGTTAAGGAATTCACTGATTTGAGGGCTGCCAGACAGCTGTGTCACCTTTGGCCTGTTGGTGGATGGCATAATAAAAGTGGTAAACTTGTGTATTGAGGACCAGGTTGTCACCCTGCAGATCTCCTGGACTGGCACCCGGCCAGGAGAGTGCAGGTCTCTTTGACTGCTTTTGCTGGATGGGCATGATTGCTAGAGAAGGGCTCATGGTGAGTCCATAGCAGGTGCAGATGCAGCCAGTCATCCAAGACCAGACACACGGTGATGAAACTGGGAGTCCTTTTATATGACAAGCTACCACAGAAGAGAGTTGCATTGACTTCCTGAATGTCCTTGTGCACTCAGTATAGAAGGCTAGCACTCTCCAGATGTCTAGAGAATGCAGTCTCTGCTGACAAGCATTTGTATATGGTTTCCGGTAGAAGACAGGCTGAAAGATGTGAAATTGGGACACTACTTTGGGCAGGAATACTAGATGCAGTCTGAGCTGTACCTTGTCTTTTGGAATACAGAGTAAAGGGGGCTCAGATATTAGAGCTCTCAATTCTGACACTCTCCTGACTGATGTAATGGCTACCAGAAACTCCACCTGCCATGAGAGGCAGAGCGGGGTGCAAGTGGCTAGGGGTTCAAAGGGCGGAGCCATAAGCCTTGAGAGGACCAGATTAAGATCCAAGGTGCAGACATGAGTATAAGTAGAGCCTTTAATGCCCTTGAAAAAGCAGACTACAATGGAATTGGTAAATATTGATTGATCCAGTTCCCCAGGGTGGAATGCTGAGATAGCCAGGAGGTGAACGTAATAGATGACAATACCAATCCTTGTTCTTTCAGGTGGAGCAAGTATTCCAGGATAAGTGGAATGGGTGTCTGTATCAGAGTTAGTTGGTGCTGGTGCAAGCAGCATGAGAATCTTTTCCACATAGCAAGATAATGGCTCTGGTGGATGGTTTTTGGCTGCCAAGAAGCAGCTCGCTTACCAACTGTGAGCACTGGAACTCCAGTGGACTTAATCATGAAGCTTACAAGCCATGTGATGGAGGGACTGGAGGTCTGGATACAAGAAGCGACCATAGTCCTGAGTAATCAGGTCTAGGTAGAGAGGTAGCTCTACTGAGGCACCCACTGACAAATTCTAGGAGCATGGTGCGCCAATGCAGACATGGCCACGCTGGGGCTAGCAAGATCACCCGTCCCTGCCGATCTTGAGTAGCACCCCATGGACAAGAGGGATCAGGGGAAAAAACACATCAACTGATTTTCCCCATGGGAACATGAGTATGTCTAAGATGTACCCAGATTGTGATTCTGAAATGAGTAGAACATGTTACACTTCCTTTTGTCACTGGTGACATGTAGAAGATGGAATACAGGACACTGAGGCAGATGGACCATTCATGATTGCAAAAAGATCTGCTAAGATGATCTCTTAGCTCATTCCTCACTCCTGGAAGATAGGACACCTCCAGCTGGAGGGACCAGCTATACAGAAATCCCATAAGATGACAGCTTCTTGGCAGAGGGGAGATGATTGGGCTCCACTTTGCTTGTTGATGTAGAACATGGTGTCAGTATTGTCGGTCAGAACTGTCATTCTGTCAGGTTCACATTCTGAACCTGCATAATGGAGTGAAAGGTCTGGCAGGCCAAACAAACCACTTTGAACTCCTTGACATTGATGTGAAGAGGTATTTCAGCCTGTGACAACAGACCTTGTGTCTGCAGGTCCCCTGAGTGTACCTCCCAGCCCAAGTCTGATGTATCTGTAACGAATGTCAGCGGACGTTGGGGAGTACTGAAGGGGCCTCCTTTGCAGACAATGTGAGGATCCAGCCATCAGCATAGAGATTCAAGGATCTGCCCTGGAACCCTTACTACCAAATCCAGACTGTCCTTACTGAGGCAGGAAGTGGAGGTGAGCTTTGCCTGAAGTGATATGAGCCTCAGTCTGGCATGTCTCACTACACAAGCGCATGCTACCATGCACCCCAGAAGACTCAAGCATCCCCTTGTCATGGTGAGATACTGCAAGAGCAGGGGTGGGCAATAATTTTTGAGGGGGGCCATTCCAAGAATTTGGAAAGTAGTCAAGGGCCGCACTCTTCCATGATATTAATGGAGAAGGTAGAGGGTCTGGGATAGAGGTTGGGTGCAGAAGGGAGCGTGGGGCAAGGGAGGGAGTTTGAGCAAAGGGGGCAGTTGTGACCTGGGGGATGGGACTGCTGTGGATTGTGACCTAGGGCAAGGAATTGGGGTAGAGGAAGGGTGCAGGGGTTTGGGTTGTGAGCTAGGGCAGGAGCGGACTGATCTGGGGCGGGGAGGGGATATGGGTAGAAGAGAGGGGCAGAGGATTTGGGTATGTGGAGTGGGGGGCAGAGAGTTGGGGAAGGGAGGGGCTGGGGTGCCACAGGGAGGATCTGGCCAGGAGACTTACCAGCCAGCAGCTGTTCCTTTATCAGCCTCCCTGCCTGCCCTGCCCCTGCACAGGCTGCAGCCATGTGCTCTGGAGCCTCTTCTGCTTCGTGGCTTCCTGTTACTGAAACAGGCCAATGTTTCTGGCCAGAAACCAGCCAATGGGATTGTGTTGGGGTGGGAGCAGCTCCTAAAGCTTTCCCCCACTCCCCTCCAGACTCACAGTTTTTAAAGACCGCCCCCCCCCCCCCACACAGCCACGTTTCTGGGTGGTGTGTGCCTGGGGCTCCCCACAGCATCCACAGGCGAGATCCAGTAGCTTGGTGGGCCAAATCCAGCCTGTGGGCCATATTTTGCCCAGGCCTGTGCAAGAGATAGACTGGATGATCTACAACATGGCCTGGAACTTGGACTTCAGCAGGATCACTCTCACCAGTACTGAGTCCAGCACGGCCCCCATGAATTCTTTTCTCTGGTCTGGAATGAGTGTTGACTTTAAGATGAGTAGGAGTCCCAGTCTACAGATTGTGGCTCTGACTAATTCAGAGTGAGATTCCACCTGCTCCCTGGAGTGCCCTCTCAGCAGACAATCATTGAGATATGGGTACACGTGTATCTCTCTCTCATGGAGCAAGGCTGCAATCACTGCTATGCAATCGGTGAGCATGCGAGGGGCCATGGAAAGGCAGAATGGGAACACTAACTCAATAGTGTTCACGATTAACTGTAAACCTTAGAAATAGTCTGTGAGTTAATCAAATAACTGTGGATTTAATTTCAGAATGGAAAACTACACAAATATGAGGTGGTTAGTTAATTTCTGTTAAAGGTATAGTGCCAAAACTGAAACCCCTCCAAGCGGCATACAAACTTTTCAAAGACACCATAAGAGAGGCTCAAATTAAATGTTTATCACAATTTTTTTTTAAATGTAGTAAGAGAACCAGAAAAGTGTCACCATGGCTTAACAACCAAGTAAAAGAAGCAGCGAAAGATAAAAAGGCATTGTTTAAAAAGTCGAAGTTAAATCCTAGTGAGGAAAATACAAAGGAGCATAAACTCTATCAAATGAAGTGTAAAAATATAATTAGGAAGGCCAACAAGGAATCTGAAGAAGAGCTAGCCAAAAACTCAAAGTAATAACACCATGTAATGTATCAGAAGCCTGAAGTCTGCTAAACAACCAATGGGGCCCACTGGACAATTGAGATGCGAAAGGAACACTTAAGGACAATAAGGTCATTGCAGAGAAACTAAATTAACTCTTTGCATCAGTCTTCACAGCTGAGGATGTGAAGGAGATTCCCAAACCTGAGCCATTCTTTTATGTGACAAATCAGAGGAACTGTCCCAGAGGAGGTTTTGGAACAAATTGATAAACTGAACAGTAAGAAGTCACCAGGACGACATGGCATTCACTCAAGAGTTCTGAAAGAACTCAAATGTGAAACTGAGGAACTACCAGTCGTTTATAATAGGGATTTAAAAGTTTAACTTTGTAAATGGTTAACTGATAAGCCTGGGCTTATCGATTAACATTCACTGTTACATGCAGGCTCCCACTTGCTTCTGGGGAGCTGGCTACAACCCTGCACTGCTGCTTCTATATCAGAGACAGCAGTGTAGGGTGACAGCCAGCTCTCCAGGAGCAGGACAGCAGGCAAGAGCCAGTGCGCATTAGAAGCTGTCTTAAAAGCTGGCTTCCAGCACACACTGCCTCCCAGGGAGCCTACTGCCACCACTTTGTGAAGAGTTTGAAAAGATCTCACACAACTACGTGACTGGGCAACAAAATGGCAGATGAATTTTAACACTGGTAAATGCAAAGTAATGCACATCGGAAAACATAATCCCAACTATATGTATAATATGGTGGGGACTAAATTAGCTATTACCACACAAGAGAGATCTTGGAGTCATTGTGGATAGTTATCTGAAAACATCCACTGTGCAGCAGCAGCAAAAAAGCAAACAATGTTAGGAATCATTAAGAAAGGGATTGAGAATATCTTACTGCCTCTATATAAATTCATGATATGCCCACATCTGGACTACTGTGTGCAGATATGGTCACCTCATCTCAAAAAAGGTATCTTGGCATTGGAAAAAGTTCAGAAATGGGCAACAAAAATGATTAGGGGTATGGAACAGCTACCATATGAGGAGAGATTAATAAAACAGACGTTTCAACTCGGAAAAAAGACAACTAAGGGGGGATATGACAGGTCTATAAAATCATGACTGGTGTGGAAAAGGTGAATAATTATTTATTTGTTCCCATAACACAAGAACTGGAGTCACCAAATAAAATTAAGAGGTAGCAGGTTTAAAACATACCGGGACTAGTGGTGCACATTTGCATGTGCCTGGGTGCACATAAAAATTTACACAAATGGACGAAAAAAATCCACACATGGATGGAAAAGATTAGAAAAAACATTAGAAGGAATCAGTTGTGTGGCATATGAATCTCTCCTGAGTGGCCACACAAGTGCACAGCTTACAGGGAACACTGCTCTCTGGTAGGTTGCATGCTGTTGAGATCCCAGCAACCAATGGCTTCTGCTTGCGCCCAAGCTTGTATAACAAGGGGTCTTACTGAAGATCGGGGGGGGGGGGTGTCATCCCAGGTGACCTGTAGTGGTGACCTGCTGAGGCTGCCCATCTGAAAGCCATCAAAGGGATGCCGAAGCTTGATGAGGGTTCAGAAGGGCCACTGGGGTTGCCAGGCCACATGAAGTTCTCCCCTGTACCTGCCATATGAGGTCATCCTCCCATTAATCAAGACAAGGCTTGCTTGATCTGTGCCTACAACTCTTGGAGTAGGCTGATGGAAAGAAACAAGGTGGTGCCAATGAGTCTTGGCCAGGCAGTCAGTGCCGTGAAGAGAAGGTCGGGGAGCTACGCCAGGAAGAATGATGCGATCTCTAGTGTCTGCTATCACAGGAGCGGTATTCGTTCCGTGGTGCTGGTAAGTGGCCTCTGGATTCTGGTCAGATAAGCGGCAGTGCAGTGATGTCTCCACTTGTGCTCTATGTAGTTGCAATGCCATAGGCACTGGCGAGTGATGACAGGCACCCAGCACAGTGCCTTGGATAGTGCCGTCCATGTGCAGTGAGCGCCACAACAAGGCAGGCTTGCCTCTCCACAGCACCTACCTAGGAGGTGTCATTAACTCAGTCAAGTCTCTGGCCACTTCAAAAGGTGTCAGGCATTGATGGTGGCTTGAAGACCTGCCCATCAGCACCTGATGGAGGGCAGTCTCCCCAGTGCCAGACTCAACGGTGTCTGGGCTCCCAAAGTCAATGATGCAACCTCATGTTGTTTTGTGGCTAACTCTTGTCTGTGGGCTCTCTGGCCACAAGGGGGGCTAACAGGCCTGTACGGGGAATGATCCCCATCATCTCTTTCGTGGTGCTTGAGTGGCGTCGATGATGTAAAATGGTGCTGTGGCTCCACCTCCTGGTGTGGCGTCATTGATTTGCAGTTCTGGGGCTCCTTTTCTGCGGCCTTTCAATGCACCATTTTCTGTACTGATGCTCAGGCATGCCGCATCTATGAACTCAGGCATGGGCAGTTGAGTGCCTCAGATCTAAGTGCAGCTCCCATCAGAAGCTATTTTAAACAAAAGTCTCTTTTCTCGTGTGAGGCTTGAAAGCCTTGCAAATTTTGCATCATTCTGATGAGCCTCCCCCACGTGACATGAGGAAGAGTCATGAGGGTCGCTTTTTGGCATCGATTTTCAGCAGAAGCTGCAGGCTTTAAAGTCCTGAGCTCACGTTATGCCCCACAGACCCAGGCAGGCAATAGGAGAGAACAATTACTAACAGTAAATAACTCTTACCATTTTTAAGAACTCTAACTAAACTACGAACGACGAAGCTAAGGGAGCACTTGCGAGCAAGCTGTGTTCTAATGTTGTCACAGATGTTAAGAAGGAATTGAAGGGGGGAGGGTTGGGTTGGCAGGATCTTATACTGAGCACAATGAATGCACCACTCCAGGAGCTTCCACAACTGACCTGACCAGGGCTGCTAAGAGGAAAAAATGTTAACATCTGTACACGTGGCATGTGTACACCTGATTGGAATAGATGTGACGAAGCACTCAAATTGTTATTGATGATAAAAGCCAAACCAAATACAGATAGATTCTCAGATCCCAAGCTGATATTACAGGACTTTAAGATGCCAAAAATGCTACTTTTTAACCTAAGCAAATAAGTAGTAAGAGAATAGGCACAAAAGTGAATCCTACTGTGCCATTTTTACTCAGCTACTTTTCAAAGTACTCTTATTTTGCTTCACCCAGAATCTATTACTTTAAATAGCCCTGATCCACTGTCAAGAAAATAGTTGCAGAGACACTTCATATTCCATAATAAGCAGGCAGAGAGATAAAATAATTAGAATGCAAGAATATATTAAATTATCTTCCCTTCACCAAAAAACCTGTATCTTAGGACAAGCTTGTAAAAGCGTGAAAGGAAGACAAAGTTTTGGTGAGAAGTACATAATTTTCAATGAGGGGAATGTGGAGAGTCGGTGAAGTAATCTTAGTGTAATCTTATTTATTTACACAAAATATATGAACTGTATCTTCTTCTACTCTCAACTTCTTGCCCTCACTCCAAAATGCCAATGGAAAGGACTATAATCTAGTAATGGAATAAAATGGTTACTTAGAGGGATTAATCTGAGGACTTCAGTAAGTCAGTCACAGGTTACAAGTTTATTACAAGAACAGGATCTGTGTCCTGTGATGTGCAGGTCAGACTCACTAGATGATCATGATGGTCCCTTCTACACTTAAAGTCTATGATTCTGTGTATAAAACTAGAATACCTATTGGAATACCCTATTGCCTCTGAAAGAGAGACAAATTAAGAAAAAGCAATCCCATCATATACCTGTGGTGTTCTTCAGAAGACCATAGGGTAGGTGTCGTCAGATGGAATTAACTCAGGAACTGTGAGAAAGGGTAGTTTGGATAATCGGGAGAGCTGTTGCTTAAGATATATGAGATATGGGGTAGGCAAAACAGTTTGCAGGCCACATCCACGTGGCAGATATGGACTGCAGCCCAACAGGAGCCTCAGGCAGGCTCCCTGCCTGTCTCCCTCCTGCACACCACTGGTGGCAACCAGCTGTGAAGGCCATGTGCTTTGCTGAGCTATGTAAGCCTAGCAGGGGGAAGGGAGACTTCGCAGGCTACTCCTGCCCCCAGCACAATCTCCCAACTCCTACTGGCTGGAAACCATCGAATGGGAGCTGCGTGGGCCACATTTGCAACGCAGGTAGTGACAACAAAACCCCTCACCCTGTCTTTTCAATGAGTTATACACATCTCTGCACAAAATCTCTCAACAAAATTTAAAGGCTGTTTGCCAATTTATATGCAGAATCCATCAACATTATTTGCAGGGATACTGAATTCATGTTATGCTCTACAAGATTTTATTCCAGATGGCTGGGACACATTTTTTTTACTTAACTGAAAAAAAAACCAAAACCAACAACAAACCCATCCCATCCCCAGCTCCCCAAGCTTTGAGTATATTAATCCCTTTTCCTTTAGGTTGCTCCAGTACTTATGTAACAATGTCATTTCCTGAACACAAATCTCCAAGAACAAAACCTTAAGACTGAACAAATATCATATTAAACTTTTCAGAGCACTCCCTCATTATTCAATGACTTTAACAGAGTATTCCATTTATCAACAGGGTAAAATGTATCAGATTAAGAATCATGTTATGAATATTAATGAAAGAATCAAAAGCTGTATTGCAGTAAAGGTTTTAGTTCTATGGAAGTGTGAGGATGATGAAAGCCTCAAAACATGTTGTTTTCAAAACCTAATATAATCAGCCAAATATTAATCACCGTAGAGAGCAGTAATTTTACCTAATAAGGGAAAAAGGGGTGATGGGAACTTTATACAGAGCATTTGAAAACAAGTAGATATTATTTAGGAAGTGTTTTTCTTTTTTCTGTGCAGCTCTAAGCCTTGTCCCAGTGACCAAAATACAGATTTATTCAGCCGTGTAAGCTGTAGTTTAATAATTACTCTAGCCAAGGATTGGAATAAAATGATGGTACTTTTATTAATCAGAGTTATATTTTTCCATGGATGGTAGATAGGCCCTTCTTAACAACTCCTGATTCTAAGCAGCCAGACCAGAGCTCATGCACTTATCTATCACTTTGCCAGCTCACAAGTTGATTTTTTTATATGTTAGAAATAATCTAAATTGTGCAGGCCATTTGTGAAAAATAAAATAAAAAACAGAAGATTGCCTGATTGTCAGCCACAACTAGTCTGTGAACATAAATGAAGCAAACAAGGTGTGTGAGTTAACAGACCAACTCTACAGATTAACTGAGTACCATGCAATATGCATTGTTCTTAAGGGCACACAGTATCCTATTTTATTTATAGGTATTTTATGACAACTCACCTTCACAGTATTTGGAATCTCTAAACCAGATAGTCAGAGAAGCAAGAACTGTTACTCCTCACTAGAGCAAGAAGGCTGCAAAAACATGGAGATTTTGCAACACATAAGCATTGGTGCTCTACGGCAGCTGAGTTACAGAACTGCAGAAAAAGCTTTTGCAGCCAAACAAAGGAAGCCTGATTTTTGGTGGAAACCTCCAGAGGTTAATTTGGAGAGAGGAAAGCACCCTTTCAAAACAAACCTTTCAAGCAACATTTGGAAATGATTTGGCTTGATTGTATCATATAAACAAAAAACCCCAAACACTAACAAAATGACAAAACAGAATCTCTGACTGATTTTATCAGTGGGGTGTTGACAGTTAAACTCAGAATTTCTGAAATTCCAATCTAGGACTTTACAAATGGTTTTAAAGAATATTTGAAATATTAGGAATTCCCAGATCATCCACACACAAAAACAACCACCAGTGTGAATTGACTGCTAACATTTAATGTGCTTTAAAAAAATTATTTTCATATTTAACAATAACCTGGTTCTATATTTGCAAGTACAGTATATTGTATTTTAATGCATTATGCAGTACTCTCAGTACATTTAAGGACACTTTATTTACCAAAATGTCTCATGAAGAAAATCACTATGGCATGGAGAATAATGTATTCAATACATATCCAACAGCAATCTTTTAAAATTGGTAACTGAAACTTCAGTTCATATCAGCTTGATTAGCAAAATAACATTACTTCCTTTCTGTCAAATGTCAAAATCCTCACTTACGACACTAACTTTACAGCAAAAAGGTTTCTTGATCACTATCCTCTAATAATATTAAACCATTAAATACAGCAGATTAATAGAGCAGTCTAAACTGTTGCAGTTTGGCAGTTCTAGTACCACCATTAAGACCTCAGCTACTATTCACCTGCACCAGATTTTCACCTGCATCAGGTAACCAGAAATGTGAACTATGGTCCTTCAGGCAATTACTGATTTTACATTATAGTCCTTTTATTGAGCATGTACACCAGATGTTTAGGTCAAATTGCTCAAACAAAGGGAAATGTAAAACTGGGGGTGGGGAAGCTATAACAAACAGAACTGTGGAATACAAACACACACACAGGCTTTTTGGCAATTTCCAGGATTTTTTTTAAACACACTAAGTAGATACAACTCCACAAGTATTTTAATTTTGCCAATCAGTATTTTCTGACCAAAAAAGGTCAGATTTGTTAGGAATATCACTGGGAGAGACTGAATGGCATACCAGGAAAGATACCCACCTCTGTGTACAGCTGGGAAATATTACAAATCCTCCTAGTGCATTTTACACACCCTGAAAATTATGGATGGCTAATTTAATCTCATTTGTAAATCACATACCCAAAGAAATTCTCAGGGAGTAAACTTTATATTTCACACAAATTCTCACCATCCAATAAAAGTGAAAGATAAATATTGGTGCTGTTTGAAGAAGTCACTTTTTCCCCCTTTTCCTGCATCATTTCATCTTGAAGATGGCAATGAAAGAAGTTACCTAGGCAATAGCTTGTCTCAGGAATCTACAAGAACAAGTAGTCTCTCACTTTTCAGGCTCAGATTGGATAGTTCCTTGAACAAAACCCCAAAATCAAACTGTTAATATATCAAGGAGAGTGTCATTTGGGAAAACAAACTGGATTGAGCATTTTTATTCATTGAACTGTCAAGGAAGGTGAAGAAAGTAAGTAAACTGGCAGGTCATTCTTCACGTAATCCTTTCACTGTTAGTCCTAAATTATTCCACTGGAATCAATAGAAAACTAGAATTACTTGGCTCTATAAGTTTGAAAAAAAGAGTCAAGAGGTTAATGGTAAACCCATATTTTTCTTCTTCCATATCAGGTATTACGAACCCATAACAGATGTTAATAACCAAGCAATTGCATGGACCATAAGATGAAAGCCTGCACTAATTAGAGGGGGAGCATATTAAGACAGATGTTGCTATATTTCTATTTTTGTATTAAGCAAGCTGTAAAGTGCTCTATAGCAGATAGAGTATCACAGTCTGGGAAAGAACCAAAAAAGGGGAAGGTTTATATATAATTATTAGACCTTCTGCAGTACATTAGGACATTTAATCAAGATATCTATCTCTATAAATAGATATAAATGCATTCTAATTTCTCTTCTTATGTGTCAAATATCTTCACTGCCTCAAAGAATGAAATGACTAATACATGCAGCCAGAATTATTGCTATTTTGTAAGAGAGTGTGTGGAGGGGAGAAAGAGAGAAGAGGATTGTTTGAGAAACTATGGATGAGTAATCAGAACAGTCAGTCTAAATCTATTCTGATTTTCAGTGTTAATGTCAAAGTAACATAAGGCTAAAATCCCCCCTAATAAATTGCAACTCTGCTTATTCCAAATGAAGAAAGAGAAAGATTATTACAATTAGAGAAAGGGTAATATAGCTGGGAAGAAGAAAATTTATGCAAGGAGGACAACAGGATCCACAAATTCTCTTGACAAGCCTTTGTAATTATTTAAGGTAGAATATAATGAATGACTGCAAGTGCAAATATAGTCCAGTAACCATTTATCTTGCAATTTATAATAAAGAAACAATTCACATTTCCTTTACAGTGCCCCACAAAAAGATAAAACTATGTAAAAATATTGAAGAATGACACATTTTTTCAAACAGCAAGAACAAAATGCAATTTCCAGAACTGAGACATCACAGGCAAGATACTTGGAACACAGCAAACTCCTGCCCATGTATTCTTCCATATAAAAGCAGATTTCTTCTAGCATTCTTTAACAACATTTAATTACAAAATCATATGCTCAGTCCCTGTTTAAAGAAAAGAATGACTGTAATGGGTCCCTAAAGGTACGGCTAAACTGTGGGCAGGGGGAGGGGGGTGTTCGGGATCTCTCTGGTATCCCAGAAAACTCCACCACGTCCAAGGAATGAGTTTGCTCTTCCGCCTTTTTCTGACAAAAACTTGTAGTCTAGCCATATCCTAAGAGAAGAAATTGTCTTTGTGAAGTGGAAAGGATGTTGATGTTTTGGGGGTTATTTCTGTTTTTTTAAAGTGGGTGTGGGGAGGTTAGGCAAGAGAAACTTTCCAATTGCCACACCCCCAACACTGTTGTCTATGTCCCTCTCCTGAACTCCACAAAAACCTATGATGCGCCATTGGCTTCTGATGTCTCTCTCATGTGCATACTGCAGCCTGTTTGAGTCAACTAGAACTGTTCAGAGGTTAAAAAAAAAAAAAAAAAAGGACGAAAGATGATAATTTCATTTAAGGAAACTACCAAAATCTTGGAATATTTCAGAAAACTGTATTTGTGTAGTGAGATTAGGGTTTTGTGGACTATCTTCTTTAGGAAAAACTTTAAAAAACCCAACAAATAGTCTTTAAAGTGCTAGACTATTTGTTGTTTTTTAAGCTTTTCCTGTTACAGATTAACTCGGCTACCCCTCTGAAGCTTTATCTTCTTTAAGGTAGAGGAAGACCGTTAATGTTTTGTTAGAAAATATTTGATAATATAATCTATTTGCCAAGATTGCCAACATTTTGCGATAGATATTCTATTGTTTATATGTTGAATTGAATTCAAAATAAATTAGTAAATAAATAATAAAATTTCTGGAATTCATGCAGCATGGATCAGATTTTAATGTAGCAGTTCAACAATGAAAATTATTAAATGAGAAGAAATGGTGCAGTTTGGGAAACACAAGGCATTCGTACCACTGACATTAACTAGTTGGACCTCCAAGCAACTATTTTTTTTATATATTTTCCGTTGCTTGCAAAAATAAGTTTGGTTTTAGAAGCATGACTGAACCTAGCCACTTTACAACAAAGTTCAGTGGAAGCTCAAAAACCTGAATAAATCTCTGAATAATTAAGTTACAAAATTCCTCTTAAATGAAGTCATGTTTTAATCACAGTATAATCCTGATTTGTTTTTCTGCATCTTTTTTATGTAATCCAAAATGAAAGCACAAGCAGCAAATATGCAATGCTTGTGGGGTGGAAAAGCCAGAGAAGGTGGAAAGGAACTAGTGTTGTTGGTGGATAATTAAGTCTAACAATAGCATGACAACTGGTATTCGCCACACCGTCACAATAAATATATAAGAACCAGCAATTGAGATGATGAAGGAATGTTTTCTCAGCAACCCAGGAAGGCCTTCCATTGTTTGGAATAAGTGTGAGTCATTAAATCTGGCATGTATAAGTTAGATGTCAATAACTATAAATACTTCACATACCTTCAAAAGCTCTCTGGCATGGAAGAATGGAAATCTATAGGTACTGTCTTAAAATTACACAAGCATGAAGCCATGCATCATTTCACAGATTTTGATTTGTTGTGTTTAGACTCACGAATTTGCATTACTCAAGCATGAACAGTTACAACCTTGAAAGGGTCTGTTTACTTGCTTCTGACAGTCTGAAAAGCAAAACTGCTATTTGGGATAAAGGATGATAGAGGCAGAAGTCTTTATGGTACACTAATGTAATGCAATATTCTCTTACATATTAATTTGTTACTTATAGCCATTGAGTGAAATTAGTTGTGTGATGCCAGCCAAGAAACTCCTGGGCAAACAAACAGTTTAGGTCATAAAAACAAACACCATTATCAATCTGTTTGATTTTATTTTGCTTGTTAGATTCCAGCACTAAAGCAGTAGAGCAGGGCTACTCAACACGCAGCCCGTGGGTGGGATCCTTTGAATATAGCCTCCACTAGGAACATGCTCCACAACGGCGAGTCATCTCCAAGGCGGGGCGAGCACTGAAAGATGCAAGCAGAAGAGCTGGCTGGAACAGACGGGTACAGGGTGTTCCGTTTCTAACCCCCAGGAAGGAGGTACTAGAAGTGCCAGCGCATCGTGGGAAGTGCTTTGTATTCATGCCCAACAGTGTGAAAGAAACTCTTTCCATATAGTTGCATATATATTTGCCTGTATATTCAACCAGCACATGCGACCCCTCGGCATGTGCTGTATCACCGTGGCCCCCGGGGCTTCCAAATCTGAATAGCTCTGCAGTAGAAAGTGTTGTACTGTCATCTTGCCCTATTGGCTTTTATTGTAACCATAAGATTTTTCCCAACTCTGACACAAGTTCTCCTTTATCTGTTTATATGCCTAATATAATTTACAGGTCCAACAACAACAAAAAAGGAATAAAATCCTGCTGCCACTGAAATCAATAGTAAAACTTTCATAAAATTCAGTGAGCTAAGAATTTCACTCAAAGGACCAACACAATGTACAGCAGTTATCTTAATCTATTCAATGAATTATAAAAGGTGTAGCAAGATATTAGATGACAAACTAATCCCTAGGACATCTAGCTGTAGGCACTTTTCTTATAACCAAATGTCACTACATTCACTAAAATAAACATCCACCTACAGGAGTGGAGATTTAAGGTAAGAGTGTATTTAAAATACCTTCAAGAAACAGATCAAGCTGAAAAACCTTGTAACTCTTATATAACTGTACCAAGTATGCTTACTCCCCATGGAGTGCTCTCAGAATAACCTTGTAACCAGTTAGTCCTGAAAAGGGGTGTTCTGTGGATATCACAGATGATTATACCATGGCTCGGATGTGTATAGTATTCATTTCCCAGTTTCTGGGATAAAAAAAAGTCATGTCAATGTACTGTTATTACAGTTCTTATTTTTGTGGTTTTTTTGTATTTCAAAAAAAAATTTGTTTACACAGTAATTACTCGTTTAACATGTTTTCACAATAGCACGATTTTTTTTAGGGAATGTTTTTCGAATAACATGACCGTCCCCGAAATAACACGAAAATATTCAAGTGCGACAGTATAAGTTGGTGAAAACAGTGGTAATATGCATGAGTGGATGAATACACGTGGTCACAGTGCTCCTCTGCTCATTCACGTGTTTAATCTTTGTGTTTTAACAAACTGCGGCGACTTGTGTTTCTAGATATCTTGTGTTGCTAGATATCTAATGTTGACGTTGACGACTCAGCACCAAAAAAACCTGACTTTGCCGCCATCACTTGAAACGCAACCCCCACCTTTTCCATTATTTTTAATGGGAAAATTGATCCCGCTGAGCATGTTTTCGCTTAGCACGAACATTTTCAGAAATGCATCAATAGCGTTAAACGAGGAATTACTGTACTGTGAAACAATGTGAAAATTTTCTACAAAGCAATCAAAACTGCCATGAGCATCATAATCACCTTCATTAAGATAAATTTAAAAAAACAACAAATAGTCTGGTAGCACTTTAAAGACTAACAAAACATGTAGATGATATCATGAGCTTTCATGGGCACTGTGCAGACTAACTCGGCTACCCCCTGATGCACCTTCATTAAAGTGAGGGATAAGAGGGGCAAAGGCCATGCTGGGCCCTTGTACGTACAAAGAAAACAAAACTATTTTAGATTTCTTTAAATATATGTTTATTGCATTAAGTAATTTACTTTCATTTTTAAAACTCTTTTCAAGACATCAGAATTTTTAAAAAACTATATAGTTATAGAAATCCTATTGCCTATTATTTAAGAGTTGTATCCAAGAAATAGTTTTATCAAGAAACAAACTTCCCTTGCAAAAATTTAACTAGATATTTTGCTTTACGTACTAAGATTAAATGAAATGATCCACAGGACCTCTTACTCCTTTGATTAACAGTCCCTGAATGCCAGAGCCAGACAGCCAGAAATATTACAATGTGTATTTAATTATGGCTATGGCACCTAGGCAGTTTGTTACAATGGAAAGCTACTAGAAAAATAATGTAAAATCCTTTTCTAAGTCTAATTCATTTTTAGTTCTAGTATTCACTGTAGGCTTGTAGCAGTATCATATCTTATATCATCGTATTTTCTGAAAGCCAATACCCATACACGCTTATTACAAAAGCAAAACCATAAAAAAAAGTTGAAGTAAAAAACAAAAGCATTAAAAAAAATTGAAGTAAAAAACCTACAACCTCATAGTTACAAAGCAAATAATTTTTTTTTTTTAAATCACAAGAATGTTCTTATCACCAAAATGTTCCTGCAAACAGGACATCTGGACTGCAGAGTAAAAACACAGCAAACTTTGCAACTACAGTATGATTATCTTGTTGATATGCCTGCATGCATTCTCTAGACCAAAGGTAATGAGCTTGTTTCTCAGACAGTCAAGAAGTAACATTTGCTAAAATGGATACCACAGTCCACCACTCTTATTTCCCCTCCTTCCCTTAAAAACAGTAATTTGATGGCTGATATACAACTGCGGCTCTGCTGAAACCTTATGTAATTTGTCTGCTTTTGGGATGCTGTCCAAATGACTGAACAGCCCAAGCTGTTATTGATTACATGAAAGCTAAATTTGCAACAAATTTCATCTAGTGGTGGCTTCCATATGGCAACAGTAGAAAAGGGTAGGTCTACACTTAAAGTGCTGCTGCAGCTGTGCAGCTGCAATTCTTCAACTTAGACACTCACTATGGCGACAGCAGGGATTCTCTTATCACTGTAGATAATCCCCAAGAGGCAGTAGCTACGATCATGGAAGAATTTTTCTGTCAACCTAGCACTGTCCACATGAAGGGAAGGAGATGGTGTTAGGTCAGCATAATCGTACATCTCTCAAGGGTGATATTTTTCACACCCTTCAATGACAGTTATGCTGATGTAATTTTTCAGTGTAGACCAGACTGGGTAACCTCTCACCTTCAGAGTCACAGATAATGGTGCCAATTTTCACACTGGAATCACAATTCATTGCTAGTGTGCAATTTGAAAAGAATCTCAAAAATGTTGGTTTTCCACAGCAGGGCTTCCCTTCTGACTGTAAAGTCGGCTAATAGTCCTTCAGTCCAAGAATGTGCATTCAAGAAGATTATAGAAGCTGCATTATAAAGTGCGAGTCTCATCAAAAAGGGCAACTGATAAAATAAGGGGGAAAAGTACATGAGCTATACACTCATGTAAACAAATAAAAATTATCTAGATAACCTTTCAAAGAATAACTTCAATATCAATTTTAAAAAAAACACCAATTTTTTTTTAGTTTTAATCTCTGAGGGAATTCTGCACTGCTGCACACACACAGAATTTATATAGGTGCTGGAGCTCAGGGTCGTGAGGGTGCTACTGCATCCCTTGGCTTGAAGTGGCTTCCATCATGCAAAGGGTTAACAATTTGGTTCAATGGCTCTCAGCACTCCCACTTTACAAACTGTTTTTAGAACCTCTGAGATTTATAACCCCTGCAGAATTTTTTTCTCTGCAGAAAATACATTCTATTAGGGAGGAGCTGCAGTTACACCTTTCACCCACCAGGGGCTGCTGTGGCACCAGAACAAAGGGTAGCTATTCTTGGGCAGGAGCAGCCAGCTGCAAACAGGGAGGGCAAGAGACTGCATTCCTCACAGTGCCCTGCCTATCAGGCCAGGTGAGGCGGCACAAGATACATGAGAAAAGACAGCTTGGGGCACTTGGGGCTGTTAGAGGGTCATAGACCGGGGTTCTGTGAGGACAGACTACAGGGAAGGAATGGCTGAATGGGGATGCAGGGACACATGGAGACAGGGACAGATGTGCCTGATTGATTGAAAGCTAGGGTCTGCATAGGGGGGCTCACCAGCTCCCTAGCAATTCCTTCCCCACCCTCAAACCCCCCACAAACTGTTCCCTGCTTCTCTCACCCACACCCAACAACTCTTCAAGTCTTCACAGCAATTATTTCCCTCTCCCTCAGCTCCTCCATTATTTCAGACTCCCTCAAGCCTTTGCACTGCTACTGAGGGTGTGAGAAATATGTTTCTGTATTATAGTATAAATGAGTTATTACTTAAAGTTATGCATTAATGTGCCTAGTAAGGAATCCATTTGCCAAAAACATTTCCTGAATCTTTTCCTTTCTATAGTGTTAGTAATAATAGCTGATAGGCAGGGCTCAACAAACTATGGCGAGATCTACTCGCCAGCCCCGCACCGCACATACGTCAGACCGGCACTGCGCATGTGCGCAGTGCTGGTGAATGGGGCGAACGGCTGAAATCTACTTGCCACAGGCGAGTAGAAACAGTGATTTGTCTAGCTCTGCTGATAGGTATTTTGAAATACATTACCAAAACAATTGAAAATGGCATGATTATGTTCTGTTATTTTGACAAATAAAATATGCAGAATTTTAAAATATCGGGTACACAATTTTTAATTTTTTGGTGCAGAATTCCCCCAAAAGTAAGCTTTATTGTTAGCAAACATTTTAGAAAAATCAATACAGATATTCATTTGTTAATTCAGGAGTTATTTCTCCAGGTTTGCAATTTGTTTTCTTCTGCTAATTTTTTAAACACATTCTGATTAGGGATGTAAGCGATTTGTCGAATAGTTGAATACCCGATAAACCTAAGCATAAGTCTATCAGAGGCAGCAAGGGTGGGGAGCAGCAGCCGGTGCTGGGGGAAGCTATCTCTGCGGCGGGGAAGACAGGGGAGGCAGAGGCACGGTGGGGGACTCGGCTGTCCCAGGACACGCCCAGTCCAAGACACTGTGCCTCTGCTTTTTAAAATGTAATAAGAGCCGGCAGGGGGGCTCTTACTACATTTAAAAGGCAGAGCTGCAGTGGGTGTCCCACACAACACTTACTGCAAGTAACACATTCCGAAATGAGGATGCTTAGGAAGCAGGTAAAAATGTAAGTAATCTGCAGTATATGAAACTGGCTTTTAATTCAAGCATCTTAAATTTACAACTCTTGGTAAGTGCATCTGAAGACCAGTTTCTTGGATATCGGTGACCATATGAGCCAGATTAGTTTTTCTAAGCAAGAGATTCTCCTTTTCAGGTATTTTAAAAAATAGCTTCAGAAAAGGAACTAATAATTACTCAAGACAATGTATTTTACTTGTTATCATGAGCAGTTCTACTATAGAAAATATTACAATTCCAATATAAAACAGCAGTGGTACACTCTTCATCTGGAATATTGTGTTTAGTTCTGATCATGTAACCTCAAAAAAAATTAACAGAAAGAGGAGATTTAGATCACAGTAAGCTCTCACATTCAAAGAGTGGCAATATTTGATTCTATACTTTACAAAACAGATGATTTCTTTAAAAAAAAAAAGATACAATGAAAGTATACAACCCAATGAAAGCCATAGAATAAGTAGATCAGGAACTTCTATTTCACTTCTCTTAACATTGACAAATGATCATTTGTTGAAACTGAAAGGCGGCAAATTGAAAACTAATAAAAGGAAATACATAGGAAATACTACATTTATAGTTGCCTTTCAAGTGGTTGACTTTGCAATGTTTGCATTCTTTTAACTAGTTTTTAAATGCATCTAGCAATAGAAATAGTTTTTTTTTTTCAATGTACTTTGCAGTAGTGTGCTAAAGGAAGGGGACTTAAGTCCACTGACTGACCAGAAAGTTTAACACAGCATTAAGACTGACTGGAAATGCCTCATTCCGTTCCAGGGCACATCAAATAACCTATATTTAAACTGCTGAAAACCAGGAAACACATAGTTAAGTTATGAACCAGCCCCACCTCACAGCCTTAACTCTGTCCCCTGAAGCTGGCAAAAGCCACTAGGATATACTGTAAATATATTTCAGCCAAGACTGCCCTATAATAAGGCAACAGTGAGACGTGATTAGGTAAATGTGCCAATTTATGTGATGTGTTGTGTCCCACAGAACTGTATTCCCATTAATTCTGCCTGCACTACAACTGCAATTCACTATGCAGGAATTACTTACAATAGGAAGCAAAGTATAGGGCCACATGTAGCCAACCAGTGTTCACTATGAGTATATCTACATTGCAGTTAAACACCCATGGCAGACTTGGGCCAGCTGATTTGGACTTCTCAGCTGGGATTAAGTGACTATTAAACTGCAATGTCAATGCTCAGGCTCAAGCTGCAGCCCAAATTCTGGAAGCTTCCCACCTTGCAGATTTCAAAAAAGAATTAGACAATGTTTTTTTACAATTATTTTTAGTTGGAAAAAGTCATCTGGTAGAATTCTGATACACAGCAATTAAGGATCAACATGAAAGTATTGTCTGAGATTTGTGCATTAGGTTCACAAAAGCATAGTATAGTCTCTGGTAGTTGCCTCTGTTTTCTCAGTACTGAACCAATTTTTCATCCATCTCAAAGAGATTGTTATTAACTTCTAGAATTTTTAAGATGCCATTGGTATTTTTTTATTTATCCCAATCTCTCATATTGTCCTGCAAACACTGAATCTCCATCATGTTTAGTCTCTGTTTTACACTCAAATCTAATCCTTCACCTTGATGTTGCATTACACTTGTCCTTGAAAACTCACTCCTAGAATTAACATCACCTATTCTAATTGAAATAAACAATTAACAATTTTTCTTAAAAGCTTGTGACAAACTGGGAATCATTTGTAGTTCTTCTCTTGAAAATAAACTGGTTGGTTTGAGTGCACTAAGTTGCTGTAATTTTTTCCCTTATAACAGTTTCTTGGAAAGTTTATTTTCCTTGATATGGAGTCAAGCTAGTTCTAGAGCTCAAAACAGTATGAAGTAAACTGCACACTTGAGAAATGCTGCTCCAGCATGCTGAATTCCGTGAATACTGAAAAGAATTTACCCCACATTATATTCTGCACTAGCAGTTTTTACAACACTGAAAATCAGCATTGATTAATGTAGTTTGGGTTGTGCTTTGCTATTCTTTTAAGTGTCACACACACACACACACACACACACACAGTATATAAATTCATATATGCACATAGATAGATATAGAAAATAAAGGAGAGTGTATTCTGTGCTAATTGAAGTGCAGAGAAGCCCTGAGGTAGCTGATTAGTATCTTGATACCCATCCAGCTTTAGTTCTGACATGTTAAGATACAAATCCCAACTCCTACCACTTCAGTAGCATAACATTTCCAACAAGGAGACACCATTAGCCCCACTGCCAAATGCAAATTGCTTTTTATTAGCATCTGGGATGCTGCCAGGATGAAAGAGTACAGCAGTTGTACTGAATGATATTTGCAAAAGATTGCATATCTTAATCCTTTAACATACAAAAAATATCAAATTGCTCTTAGGACATTTTTTCACTGAGAGTTAGTCTTATGCGTTCAGTTTATTTCCATAATTATTGTACCTACAGTATTCATTCAGGGGACGTGTAAGCATGTGCACCTTGTGAAGGCAATCTTGCCCAGAGGTAGACAGACAGGGTGCCCTCATATTCTGGAATTCCAGAACTGAGAAATTCCCCCCTTGATGATGAATTGTTAAATTCTCGGGTTAACCATTTCACAGTTGATCAGGAATATCCATCTAAGGTGTTTATCCAAATATGTACTTTTAATCAAAGACAAGCAAATACATGCGTCCTCCCTTCTATTATTTTGTGCATTTGTATACTGGAGCCACCTAGCTCACTGCTCAAAGACCAGAACTAACTTATTTGGATTAACTAAAACACTGAAGAACTTTTAAGTGACAATTTAAAAGAAAGAAACAGACTAAACTTAGGCCGAGCTAAATGACATCATTAAAACCAGACTTCTCCCTCACCAAGCCTCGAATACTCTATTTGTCATCATCACCACGACTCTGGATAAAAAAAGTCTTCCTGTTTAAGAACCATAATATACTTTACATTAATCCATTAATCTTTTTGTTATGCATCATCATTTTATAGATGAACAAGTCCTTTAACCTCCTTGTGCCTGAATTTTCAGTGAGTTAGCCATAAAGTCAGAAACAGAACTCAGATGTCCTGGTGTAAAAACACAAGATATAGGAGCCATTAGGCCATGTTTCCTTCTATTATTGCAAGCTTTAGGAACCATATCATGAGTGGACTTTCATCCAAAAGAAGAACTAGACACTTTATGAACTACTGGACTTTTAAACACAGGCAGATACTTAACTGATCAATTAATTTTGAAAAAGAGTCAACAATACTGAGACAACTGGAGCAGCCCCTGCCTGCGGTGGACAGGGACAACTGGAGCAGCCTGCTTATCAGATAGTCGACATGCTAGTTGACTAGCTGCTCCTGCTCCCACCAGTTAGCACAGAATGGGTAAATATCACTCGTTAAGGATGATGCTTACTGGTTAACCTTTCACATCCCTCCTAAACATGGCCTTAGTGGTGTTTCTTTTTGGCAGAGAAGTGAGCAATGATGCCACCTCCCCCAATACAAAAGCAGTCAGTTTGCCACCTTCAGCAACCACTATATGCACAGTAACTTAAACATTCAGTAGTTCACCTTCCCTTCTTCACCATTTGCTATTTGTCCTTCCTAAAATGCAAAACATAAAAAGAAACATCTCAAAGAGCTCATTTACAATCAACAGCTAGACAACAAAGAATACCCCATTATATGAGCTTTAACATAAATCCAACATGTGAATCATGTAATTTTCTTAAGAATGGTCTTTCTATAACCAGCTCCCAGAATGGTGTGATGTTCCAAACAGTTGTCTTCATTTTCCGATGAAGACTACTATGACTTTTCAGGGATCAAGAAGCCTTGCCAGGACCTAAGACTAAGGATGTTAAATATCGAATAATTGAATAGTCGATGCATTTTGCCAGGTGATTCCTGGGTGATTCCTCTTTTGAAGAGCAGCAGCTAGTCAACTAGCATGTCGACTATCTGATAAGCATTTGCTTATCGTATAGTCGATTAGTCCTTAACATCCCTACCTAAGACAGCAAATGCTTCCTCCCAACGTTTGTCATAAATGAAAAATTGGTGCCTTTACATTTCTTACAGCCTGCTCCATCAGCTTTTTCTAAATAGTTAGTTCTCACACACATTATATATCTGATAAACAAATGGCACAGAAAAACAAGAATGGGAAGGTTACTCACCTTGTGCAGTAACTGGAGTTCTTCAAGATGTGTCCCCATGAGTGCTCCACTTGTGTGCTTCCGCCCCACTGTGCACACGGCCCAGAGATCTTTGGCAGCAGTCCTCCAGCTGCCGGCGCATGCTGCACTATTGCACAATCACACTGAATGACAGTTAGGCATGCGCCAGCAGCAGAACCCTCTGTTCCGTCTCTATGCCGGACCATTGTCAGCCCGGAGCAGAGGGGAGGAGGATGGGTGTGGAGCACCCACGGGGATACATCTTGAAGAACTCCAGTTACTGCACAAGGTGATTAACCTTCCCTTCTTCAAGGGTCCTCGTGGGTGCTCTACTTAGGTGACTACACAGCAGTATTCCTGCTCGAGGTGGGTGCTCAGTAATGCAAGATTGGCTGTTGGATAGCATGATACAGCCAAAGCTAGTGTCTGAGTCCTGAAAGAACTGAATAGGCTGCGTCTGGACTGGCATGATTTTGTGGAAATACTTTTAATGGAAAAGTTTTTCCGTTAAAAGTATTTCCGCAAAAGAGCGTCTAGATTGGCACGGATGCTTTTGCGCAAAAAGTGCTTTTGCGCAAAAGCACCCGTGGCCAGTATAGACGCGATTTTGCGCAAGAAAGCTCCGGCGGCCATTTTCGCCATCGGGGCTTTCTTACGCAAAAAATTCCTTCCCTGTCTACACTGGCCCTCTTGCACAAGAGGGCTTTTTCCCGAGCGGGAGCGTCAGAGTTCTTGCGCAAGAACACTGACAATCTTACATTAGATCGTCAGTGTTCTTGCGCAAATTAAAGCGGCCAATGTAGACAGCTGGCAAGTTTTTGTGCAAAAGCAGGCGCTTTTGCACAAAATCTTGCTAGTCTAGACGCAGCCAATAGTGTAATGATGTGCAAAGGTATTGACCGAAGCTCATGTTGCAAACAACGGCTATGGAAGACCCTTGGGGAAACAGCTGTGATAGATACTACTCTCATGGAATACACCCATATGACTGTTGGAGGCTGTCTATGTTTCTAAGGGTAAAACAGTTGTATGCATGGAGAAATCCAGTTAGATATATGCTGGTTGGAAACCAGTTGTGCTCTGGACCTGGCCGTGCACGGCACAAACAGTTTGGGAGCACGCCAGAAGAGTCATGTACTTCCTAGGTAAAAGGCTAATGCCCTGTGCACCTCCAGGGTGTACAGCCCCACATGATAGCCGTCCTCATGGGCATTTGGGGGAAACCCATAGGTGAGTACATAGGTTCATTACAGCGGAACATGGTAGGTATCCTGGGAGGGAATTTTGGGTGGGGGCCAAGTACGACCCTGTCCTGTGCAACCCCCTGTACGGTGGATCCGCTATGAGTACTGCTATCCCTCCCACCGTTCTAACAGATGGTATCTGTACGAAAGAAACTCCCATTGGAAGGTGGATTAGCAGGCACGTTGCGAGCGGTGCGAAAGGCCATCTCATGAGTAAGTCCAGCACAAGAGACAATGCCATAATGGTTCTGGGTCTGTATGTGGTGGACAGAGGTTCCGTGTCCCTTCCAGGCATCTGTTCACTCACATGTAGTAAGAAATGGAATACCCCTGTCCGATTGGATGTACCGCAGATATAGCTGCCTAGTGTATATCGATAGAACTAATAGATAGTCCTGTGACACACCGGTGGAGAATATACTCAAGTATAGCCACTATCCCCACTGTGTGTGGATCCCACGCCTGAGCTGAACTCCAGGCTCAAGATCGGGCCCATATCTGCAGATAAGTGCGTCTTGTAGTGGGTCTCAGAGTTGACCAGGATATCTCTGACTCTACGAGACAGCGTCCTCTCGTGGGGCGTAGTATGGCAAGGCACCAAATCTGGCTCGCCCAACTGGGGCTACCAGTGTGCCCCTCATGCATCCCGTTTGAGTTTCAATACTGTCTGTTGCATAAGAGGTACAGGTGGAACGCTTATGCCAATGTGAAGTCACAGCCGACTGCAAATGCATCCCCAAGGGATCATGGTTCAATGCCTGCCCTGGAACAGTACAGAGGGCACTTGGAGTTGGCGTGCTTCACAACCACATCCTCCTACCAGAGAACCCCTTCCTTGAAAAGGTTGTTCTGATGGAACTGTTGACTTCCCATTCGTGGTTCCGTGGGAATTGTCTGCCAACGGCGTGTGCTAATACATTGTCTGTGCCCGGTAAATGCATTGCAGTAGGTGTGATCCTGGGTGGGAGACACCATCGGCACCGTTCCCTTGCTTTCGCACAGAGGCCGCGCGACGACCCGCTCCCCCCCCAGTCTGTTTACGAACCACACCGTTGCAGTAGTGTTCGACATAATGCTCACTGCCTTAGTTCTGTATGTGCTCGAGCCATGGGGAGCACGCCCATCTGATGGCCCGAAGCTCCAACCCATAGGAAGGGAGCCCAGGCGTCCTGACCCTTGTCACTGGGGTATCACAGTTCCACGTGGGTTCCCCATTCCAGCAGTGAGGCGTGCGTTGTGATAGTGATGGATAGCACTGATGCCTGAAACGGAAGCTCCCTGCATACATTGTCCACCAGTCAAGGGTGGCCTGACCTGACCTGGAACATGGAGTGCCCTGTGGAACAGTTGGTGTCTGGGCCGCTACATAGAGTTGAGCCATGCCTGGAATGGTGCCATATGTAGTCGAGCATGGGGGACTACGAACATGGGCGCAGCCACATGTCTGAGTATCTGCAGGCCTGTACTCACCGAGGTGCATGGGCCACACTGCATTGATGAGAGCACGTCACCTAACCTTTGCCCTCTGTGGATTGGCACTGCCGCTATACCCTTGGTGCTGTCTAGCTGCGCTCCTGTATATTCCAGTGTTTGCGCAGGAATGAGGGAACATTTGTCCCCATGCCGTAGGAGCCAGAGGATGTCGAATAACTGCCTTATTGGGTGTAATGCCTGCTACGTGCCCCATACGTGGGTGGGTGCCATGCTCAGAGGGTCGTAGAGATATGGACATATGTTTATCTGCTTTTTCCCTAAGTGTGCAGCCATCACGGCAAGGACCTTGGAGAATATCCTGGGTGCTGTCGACAGGGTGAAGGGAGCACCCTGTACCGACAGTGTGACTCCCTGATGGTGCACCTGAGAAACCACCTGTGTACCAGATGAACTGACCCATGAAAGTATGCGTCCTTGAGGTCGAGAGTAGAGAACCCTGCTCCTGTACCCCACGGCAGGTATGACTCCTGCCAGCGTAGCCCTCCTGAACCTCTAGTATTTGACAAACTGGTGGGGACCACAACAATCCAGGATGGATCTCTACCCCCTGTTCCCACCCCCTCCCCCGATTTCTTGATAGGTCGGAAGCCTCTGTGTCAGCTGGATATTTCCTCTATGGTGCCTAGCTTCACGCAGCGCTGTGCCCCTTCGAAGAGGATACTCTCATGAGAGGAGCCCCTGAAGAGGGATGGTGAGGGGGTGGGTGAGTTGGTGAAACTGACGTGAACGTTATGCATTATCCGGTTCATATTAGTGCTAGGGTCATTGGTCCGATGTGATGGTCTTCCACGCCATATAGTATTCGGCGAGTCTGTTTGCAACTGTCCGTTGTTCCATACAGCCTTTGTTGTTAGTTATCCCATGTTGGCCTGAGCCTTCAATTATGTGTGTGATCTTGAGCCTAGGCAGCTGACTGCCCAACGTGCAAAGCGTCGCCCTGGAGCTGTTCAGGGAGTGGGGCAATGAATTCATTGCCTCAACAAAGAGTCTCTCTCCCTCAAATGAGAGATCTTTGATGCTGGATTGCACCTCCTTGAGACTACTGGCCAGTGGCAGCCCTGCATTCAGCATGGACCTGGCTGCTGCACCTGCAGCCTGCAACACCACTTGTAATGCTGTACAGGAGAGCAGAAACTCTTCCATCACCTGTGATTCGCATTGTTCCTTTATCTCTTCTGGTCAACACTGAATAAAGGAATTGAATGGCCCAGGTGTCTGGTGTGACACTTTCGCTAATAAAGCTATGCAATTAGCCCTTCAGGGTTGAAGGGAGGCTAAGGAGTATGTCTTCTTCCCCATAGCATCCATCCTCTTTATCTCGTTGTTCGACTCTGCACTCTGGGGCATTGCTATTGCTGCCCCCTCAGAGTAGCAGCCTTGACCAGCAATGCCTACAGTGAAGAATGCATAGCATTTCTTATCTGTGCACCTTGAAGTCATAGAATCATAGAATACTTGAACTGGAAGGGACCTCGAGAGATCATCGAGTCCAGTCCCCTGCCCTCATGGCAGGACCCAGTATTGTCTAGACCATCCCTGCCGGCACCGATGCGGGGACCTGAATATGGCCTTAGCCAGGTCACTGAGGCCTTGGTCGTTGGCAGAACCAATTGTGGGTGTTTGTTTTGCCTTGCGCCCGGGAATTGTATGTGTAGAGTGTCTGCAATCCTGCGGAATAGGACTTGAACCGTACCAAATCCACCCCTCTAATCGGGAACGCAGGCATACTGTGGTCGTCAATCATTGCACCGTAAGTATTAGGAGGGATAAGCAATCTTGTGTTGCTTCCTCCGTCGATAACTCGTTGTCATTGTTGCCTAGGCTGTAGTCAGCTTATCCCCGCATGTGTGGGTCGGCCGACAGAGTCCTTAGTACCCAGAGGGTTTGTTGTAGATGCAGCTGACGCTGCCTGTAGGGTGGCCACGGGTCCCCGTAAGGCCACTGAGGTGGGAGCTTCAGGGGGTACCCACTGTGTCACATGCCAAGTCTGGGGCAGCATAGGGAGCGCCTTATTTCCCCCTTGTCCTCCATGCTAGATCTCGGTGAGATGAGCGATGCTGTTGGGGACAGTAGCATGGGACCGGTATACCCTGGTGTAACGTCGGTACCAAATAATGGTTAGCATGGTACCGAGGGTACCGCAAGGTCCGCTTCTGTCACGTATCCCGGTACCAGGGCAGCGAAGGCATCCTGTAAAGCCATCATTGCTGAACGCCTCTGTGCACTCAGCGCTCTAGGGTGCACCAGTACCAACGGTACCACGAGGTCTGCCTCTGTCACGTATCTCAGTACCAGGGTGGCGATGGCATCCTGTAGAGCCTGCCCTCGTAGAAGGAATCTGTGCATTCAGTGCTCTAGGGCGTACCAGTACCAACAGTACCGCGAGGCCTGGCTCTGGCACGCATCACGGTACCACACACTGGTACCTACGGTACTGCTAGGTCTGTCTCTGTCACATATCTTGGTACCGGGCCAGTGGTGGCCACACTATACAGTGTGCCATTGCTGGACGCAGCAATGTATTTGGCGCTTTGGGGCGCACCGGTACAGACGGTACTGTGAGTGTCTCTGGGGTGGCATTCTGCTGCTGTGCAGCCTGCCTGCCCTGACATCTGCTGCAAGTACCGACTTCTCCTGCGGTCCTGCAGGCTCGTGCTGAGGAGAGCTTTAAGCATGGCCAGCAGCTCAATGCTTCACTTTGGGATCAGGGGTTCTCTCGGAGCAGGATCCCTTAACCCGCCTTACGCTGCCCTGGTCGGGACAAGCACTGTCAGCCTCCTTATCCGGAGGGCTTTTAACGCTCTGTTGCAGAGCGTCAGTGGGGGACCTGGAGCGGTTTGTGCTGAGCTCATGGTCTGTGCTGAGCTCGCGGTCCAACTCTCTAGCACATCCCTCCCAGGGAGTGCTCCTTTTGTCCTCCATCCCAGGTGTAGCACTGGGGGGCGAGGGGTTGGATCAGGCTGTCAGCCACAGTCCTGTCCATGAAAGCAATAGTCCACTGTAAATCTCACACCCAAGTAGATCTATGGGCGCATTTCTTCTTCTCTCTCTTTTTTTTTGGTGCGCCGCAGGTGAGCGAGACGCAGCAGCTGCTCCAGCGCTCCGCTCTGCTTATTTCTGACGTTCTGCAGCTCTTGCTCGTTCAATCCATTGTCTTTACTTTCTGATCTACAAAGCTTCTCAGGAGACTGTTGTTACTGGGACCAATGCCA
Organism: Pelochelys cantorii; assembly: GCA_032595735.1. Taxonomy (NCBI): domain Eukaryota; kingdom Metazoa; phylum Chordata; order Testudines; family Trionychidae; genus Pelochelys; species Pelochelys cantorii. Next base: position 6,663,712 of record CM064338.1, on the reverse strand, counting down.
GCGGCAGTTGAGAAGGAACTGAGGGATCTGCCGCTGGCACGTGCCTAACTGTCACTCAGTGAGATTGCACAATAGTGCAGCATGCACTGGTAGCGGGGGGACTGCTGCCAAAGATCTCCGGGCCGTGTGCACAGAGGGGTTGAAGCACCTAACTGGAGCACCCACGGGGACAACACTCGAAGAAGAATTGAAAATTTTAGAACACAGTAGGGCATTTCTAGAGAAATTATTAATACTAACCACAATAAAAAGATCACAGGACTAAATGTCCACAATAACGAGGCCCAAGTCAATCATACATTTAATGCAGGGAAGAATACCTCTGTTCTCTGAAGAACTCATATGAATTTCTGGTACTTACCATACCACTGCTTGGTTCCTGTGTCGAAGGGCAACAAACAAGTAGGGGACTAGAAAGAGCTAACTAAGACTTCATCCATCATCCTCAGGCACACTGGATGAAGCAGTGTTTGGGAGAAAAATCACACCAATTTTGTATTTTTCTGTGACTAAACAAATGGTTCCATCCTCCAGAGAGCTTAATTTGGTAATTCTATTATCACTTTTTTTTTTAAAAGAGAAAAATAGTTTGCTGTGGGACAGGAAGGGCAGGTCACCCTTCAGTACTGACACACTGTTGAAATACAACAGAAAAAGCATTTTACAAAGTGGATGAAAAGAATCATGATGGGGAAAGAAATCTACTTTCTAACTCCACTCCAGGTGCAATATCTGGTAGAGCTACTGATAAAGCACATAATAGGAATCACTACTATTTAAGGTCCAAGTTTCTTCAGACTCTCTCTTTTCTCAATGGGCCATTCAAATATATTTAATGTTATTGTTAACAAGCATTCATAATACAACAACAGTAAATATATTTATAGTAGTTTAAAAGAAAAAAGATTTGTATATGCAGTCAGCCAACTAGACTGTTTTTATAAGGCAGCTTCAGAGTCCCTCTCTAGAACAGACAAAATGTATTGTTTATATAAGCAAAATCGTCAAGAGTTTGACTCTAGGGAGTCCCTATTTGTTGTTCATTTTAACAAAATACAAAGACTCAAAGACTATGCATTTCACTTTGACATTCCATTGTCCTTGGGATGACAATGATATTTAACTATTTGTCAGTTGGGATGAGTTTGGAATTTTTATAAATGAAAACAGAGACACACAAATATTTGTACTGTCATCAATAAAGCAGTTCTAAAGACAGTGTCAGTAAGATACAATGATTGATTTCACAGTTCATTGGTCCAAACAATGTTTGTAAATCACTGACCCAAAAACACAAAGGATTGCTTAGGGCCTCTTTAATAAGCTATGTCAACTGAAGAGTCTTACAGACTGCTATACAATAGAAAACAATTTGAAACCAAAGGGTGGTCTAATAATATTTCCTGAACGTCTTTTAAAGAATTTATTTTAAACAAGCCACATTAACCTAGTTAACTCAACAGTGGTCAGACACAGCCAAATGAGCAAACTTTTCTGATTCCTCTCCCTCCTCCCCAAGTTCAAAATATGGAGCTGTCTTCCTCATCATAGCACTACTGCACAACCACTAAAAGCTTGCTAAAAAACTGTCATCAGCCTCTAATTAATACACCGCTAATCTGATTCTCAAAAACACATGTATAAATATGAAGAAAAAAAATGAAATTAGCCAGCAAAAGTCAAACATTTTAAAAAAGTGCTAACAATCTAAGAGCTAATTCAAAAATTTTAATACAGATTTAAAATTGACATCTCAATACTAAGGTGCTAGCAAGACTACACTGCTTCAGATCTTCAGTGCAGAAGGGTCCTCATTTAATGTTACAGCTATCACCTCTCTAAAACTTTTATTGATAGTTAAGACAACTGGACTCCACTGCGCACATTCCAAAATTGTAAGGCAAAAGAAGCATCACATAATGCATAAATTAACTTTACTAAGTTGTATCCATTATTAAATGAGCTTTCCTACTAAACATTTCCAGGGCTCGCCAAGTGGCGGCGAGTCCCGCTCGCCAGCTGCGCGGTTCTGCGCTCCGCGCAGATCATTCTGCGCCGGCTCTTCCGGGGTGTAATCTTCTCGTCACGGGCAAGTAGATTACATTGTTTGTCGAGCCCTGAACATTTCAACCACCTCAGTGGCAGCTACACTAGTCCTTCTTCCAAAAAAAAACCTTTCACCTAGTTTGGCTCCATCAGCAGGAATATTTATAGACAGAGCTCCTGCAGCATGTGTACACCCTTTACAGAGAAAGCGTAAACAACATTGTAGTGAAAACACCAATGACCACAAGCACTTTGTTACACCAGCATTCTCCCCTGTTGATACCATGTGTGGCGCTAACTTGGTTGTATCAATAGTAAGAAATATTAAGGGGGGGAAGCTACCATAAAAAAAGCTCACATACACACACAGATTGGATCCCTCATGGAAAACCACATTTTCATTTAAAGCTCTTAACACGTAATTAATGAATTTCATGTATGGAGGCCTCAAGTTAGTTACAAACTCCTCACAGAGCCCTCCACTATCTGTTCACTGCTATTCCTCACAATTTTACATTTGAAAGAGGAGACAAATATAGAAACTTTGCCTACTTAGTCTCATTTCTAGAAACCTAGACCTTAATCAAGCATACAGCAACAAGCTCAAGGGAGGCTGAATATTCCTCTGGATAAACATACTCTGCTTTTGTAGTCTGCTTCAACTACACATTTAAAATTAAAACATGGCAAAACACAGGCAAAATAAAAACTAGTTTAAACACCCTTATATCATAAAACCAGGAATTATTTCAAATGTCTAAAATTATTTTAGACATGATTGCATTACACTGCCTAACAAGTTATAATGCAGAAGCAGCCCCAATATAGAGGAGCAAATACAAAGCACAATCCATGGTATGTATTTTCAGTATATTTAAAGGTGCAAAACTAAGGATGTTAAATATCCGTTAACTGAATAATTGATTAAACTCGTGAATTCTTATCAGTTACTCAACTATTCTATAGTCCCCGGGGGGTGGGCCTGGCAGCCAATGCACCCCACTCCCAAGGAGCCCTTTGGCACTCTGCACCTGCTGCCTCTATCAGAAGCAGCAGCATGGGGTGCCAGACGGAAGCTGGTCCGCAACGTGAGCCAGTTTAAAAACCAGCTCCTCTTGTGGACCGGCTGCCTGTCGCCCTGCCTTGTTGCCTCTGATATAGAGGCAGCATTGCAGTATGGCAGCAGCCCCTGTCCAGGGGGCAGTCTGAGCTCCCAGACCCAGCTCAAGCTGGAACTGAGCCAGGCTGCCTGCACTCCTGGCTCCTAATACACTTTAAATGCAGAGCCACCGCAGAGGTAGGTCATGGACCCAGCATAAGCCGGGACTGAGCCAGGCTGCTGGCCAGTCTGCTAAAAAATTTACTGGCAGTGGGGGGTGGGGAGAGAAGGATGTGCGTAGTCTACAGCATTAACCAATAAGCTTTTGCTTATCGGTTAATTGGCTATACTATTACATCTCTATGCAAAACTAAAGTCCCAATCCTGCAAAAAATATAATTTTAATCATGTTAGTTTAACTGTCTGATTTTGATGGGATTTCTCATGTGCTTAAAGCAAGCATATTTGCAAGTCTTTATGAGACCAAGCTGGTCCTGTATCACATATGTTCTAATAAGTGCCTCGTTATGGGGGGGGGAGGGGAAGGGATGGGGACAATCAGCAGGATATTTCAAGCTAGGAAGTTATTCAACACTAGTTTGTCTTTTTCCACTTTTAAAAAGCACTAAGACTAAAAATTGCTTTACATAGCATCTTATTTTGTATTCCAGGGTACAACTGAAGAGTTGGTACTGAAAGAATTAGAAACTGTGAGATAAAAGAATCATGAAGATGCAACATTACCATAATGCCTTGAAGCAGTTGAATGTAGTTTTCCCACAAAAAGAGGTCTGCGTTGGTCCTCTTTCTTACATGGTGAGAAAAGCTGAGACAAAATCCCGACTGATATTTTAAATTTCAATCATGCACTGCTGACCTTAACATGCAGTCCTTTTGACATTAGCTGATGACTGTGTTGCCAACCCCAAGAAGTTCAAAATCTTCTACCTCCCCCCAATAAAGATATGTTATTTTATTTTAAATAATGCTTTTGGGTCCAGAGATTAAATCACATTTCTAGACTGTCTTGCGTTTCAATAAGAGTGTAAGGAGACTAACATAACTTTGGCCCCTGCTACAAGAGCTCTGCTGAAGAAGTCAGTTGACACATGGCCCCCGTGCTAGGCACTTTGCAAACACATAGGTACTAGGGATGTAAAAAGTCTCTTAAAACAGTAACTGTGTTAACCGCTAAACTGTGTAACTGCAGTTACATGTGCTGCAGACTCTGCAGTATAAAGCTTAAATAAGCTTTCAACTGCAGAGCCCACAGCGAAGCCTCCCTGGGAGCGGGGCCTCCAGTCCTTGCCAACTCCTGGGGAAGCATTGCTGCCGTAGCGAAGCCAGCTCCACTCTCAGGGAGGAAACTTTGCTGCTGCAAGCTTCAGGGCCGACTCTGTTGATGGCTCCCTGGGAGAGGGGGGACAGCCCCCACCAGCCCTGCTCCCATGTAGCTGGCTGCTGGGATCTGGCTCATGCTGGGACAGAGCCTTCCAGCTCCTAAACCAGGGCTACTCAACACGCAGCCCATAGCCAGTCTGTTTGCAGCCCACAATACAGTTTGGGTTTACATGGGGCTCAACATGCATCCCATGGGTGGGAGCCAAAACAAAATAGTAGTCAATATAATGGTCTTCTTTAGATAAGTGTTTTAGTAGTTAAATTCCTGGACTGTCATTACTCATTAAAAGTGCTGTCATATGGGTGGAAATCGGGTAAATATTGCATTTTATTAATATCAGCAGAACAGACTGTGTTGTATAGTCTTGCCTTAATCTTTGTATTCATGCCGTCAGTGTGAAAAAAGCTATATGCAAACCACACTTAAGTTGTGGCCCTCAGCACGTGCTGTATCATTGTGGCCCCTAGGGCTTCCAAAGGGGAGTAGCCCTGTCTTAAACTGCAGAGGCCGCAATGGGGGGGGGGGGGGGGCAGCCAACTCCCCAGGCAGGCAGAGCATAACTAATAACATTTAGCGATAAAAATCGGCTTATCAGTCAAGACAGTCCCTGCTTACAACATAGTTAAAAAACATGGTAATGAATTTGTGATATGGGAATTAGAAATGATACACTCTATCTGAGATAAATTTGGTGTAACGAATATCCATTGGATGGAAACAACTTTTATACAATTGTTGAGCTGGGCAGGATTCAAAGTGGTTACCTACAAGTGAAGCGCAGCGACCAAGCTGGCCTGGCAGACGGCAGCAGAGCAGAGTATGCTGGCATATCACTCCACTTCTCTGCAGTTCCCACCACCACAGTGAGTGTGGGAGGCAGGTGAAGGCCTCAACCCCTGCTGCTGGCCCCAGTCTGTCCAGGTCCCACGGACGAACCTGAGTATGGGGGGACTGTCCTGTCCATAGAATGGTTCAGGGAGGTGCTGCCATGGGGCCCTCCAAAGCACAGGGTCACCTCAAACTCCGACGCACAAGTCGGTTCTGTACACACCTCCGTCATACTACAGGGACATGCCAGCAGTGGCACGGATCTAGCACATGGAATCCACTCTAGCCCCACTGCACCGCTGATGCTGGCGGTGGCAGCCTGTGGGGCATTTTAAATCACCTGGGGGAGGCAGGTAGATGCGAGGAACAGGTGGAGACCCCCGCTTTCCCAGAGCTGATGCCAGAGGGGGATACCCACTAGGGATGTTAAAATGCATTTATTTTGGGAAACGTGGAACTGCTGAAGTTTTCAGCAGTTACACATTTACACTTTGCTGCTGCCTCTGTATCAGAGGCCGCAGCGCGTGGGGGGGGAGGGAAGGGAAGGTGGGAGCCAGTGCTTGTAGGGAGCACGGAGGAGTTGCCTGCCTCCCTCCCCCGCTCTGCTGCCTCTGATACTGGGTGACTAAGGGTATGTCTAGACTGCAGGGGGTTTTCGGGATACCAGAGGTATCCCAGAAAACCCCCGCCATGTCCAGGGAATGTATTTGCTCTTCCGCTTTTTTTGGCAGAAGAGCAGATGCACACTTTCAGGGAGCCCTGTATACCTCGTTCTACAAGGAATAATGGCTTCTCCGAAAAAGGAGGCTTTTCTGGAGTGCAATTTGTGTAGCTTTTTCTGATAAAAGGCTATAGTCTAGAGATAGGCTAAGTGACTTGTCTATGGTTGCTCAGGAAGGCTGTGGCAGATTAAAGTCACTCAAGTTCCACTCTACAACTCTAACCACAGAATGATCCTTCCTTTCAGGGTATTGTATGTGGGAATCAGTCTGTCTCGCTCTGGTTTGTTTCCAAAAATCATGTGAAGACTGCTGCTTTTCATATTATCATGAGACTGCAGTGGCCAATGATGATAGATTTGTGAGAGTTGGTAACACTGTTTGGCCTCAAACCGACAGATACTAGACAGGATAACAAAAAAGAAGCCCAAACGGTTAGTCTCTAAAACACAGAATTGACCATGGAAGCAGGAGTTTCATTCCTAGCATTTATCCCCCCAGGTAATTTTTATCATTACAGTTGTATTTGGAAGCTCCATCCTAAATCGGGGTTTTATGTTGGTAGTCACTCACTGTAAGTACACATTGTAAGAGACCATCCTTGACATGAAGATCTTACAGTCTAAACAAACCACAGATAAATGGGAGAAAACAATTATTACCATAGCAGGGGATTTGAAGCAAAAAGAAATTAAGTGCACACTAGAAGTCTGTGGTAGAAAAGGAATTTAATCCAGTCTCCATTGTCTTATTCTCCTTCTAGCTCATATTTGAGGCATACTGGCATGATCCCGCAGGGACCTTTCACCACCATTACCTGTGTTATATTGCTTTATAGACATTCTACTATCTAGACAACAAGAATTGACCCCAGATTTCAGTCTGGAACTTTAGCAGTAACATTAACTACAACAAAATTCATTAACAGCAGCAGCCTCCAACAGACAATAACTAAAGTTATAAGAATCTTACAGCCTTGATCTAAAATATCCAGTAAGCCAGGCAATTTTTTCCCTCATAACCCATGAAACTTTCAGCACACTCACCAAAATGGAAACAATCTTTTTTGAAGTCTGTGCCTCTTACTCCTTTTAACTTTGCTTACAATATTGGACATTTCAAGCATCTTATTTTGTGTGTTAGCCTCTGTGTCCCAGGTCAAGGATACCATTTCAAAGGCAATAAACTAGACAAAAAAAACCTGATAAGAGCAAAAGCATGATTATTATGCATGTTTATGAAAATTCAAAGTAAATTATTGAAAATAGTAATAATTTTCATTCTTGGGCCACTACTTTATTTCATATACTCTTAAGCTTTTGATGCAGTAAATTCCAAATAACTATTTAGAAATCTGAACTACTAGAAATAAAAGTCTTTTCTACTCAGAACACCAGACATTTAGAAAGTCTCTTAAATGCACTCTGGGTAATACAGTTCTTTAAAATTCAAAAGTATAGAAGTAGATAGCACAACATCCCAAAAATTTACAAGATATCTATGAAAGAAGTATTCCCAAACTACGTGAGGCTGTGCTTAAAACTATCAAAGCATAAAGATTATGTAAAGAACAGCACAAAGCCTGAGAATTATTCCTGCTAACAAAATATGCAAAGAAAAAAAAAAGGTCTTTTAAAAAAGCACACATTAATTCCAGCATGTCTTATTTGGGCAGACAAGAGAACCCTTCCCCTATTTTCACACTGTATGCTGTTTATCCAAAATATATGTTTATCATAGATCCCTGTATCCACAATTAAACTTGTCCTTTAGGCATGGAATAAGCTGCATAGAACTATTTTAAAGATATAATTATCTTTTTAATGAGAATCTTTCCTTCTCATCCCCTGAAAAAGAGAACAAAAACTCACAGTTCAGTACATTTTTCTTTACTAAAGCTAAATTAATAGTATTTCATACAATACACTTCTATTGAACTTCAAGAAAAGACACACACCACTTTCTCTCTTTGAATATTTTTCTTGATAGGCAAAGTCATTTTCACCAAGGTTCTGAAACTGAAATTCCAGTGCAACACACAATCCACCATCACTATGTTCTTGTTACCAGCCTAGGGTACAATCCTAATATAATTGGGATTGTCTGTTCATATTTTTAAGTTTGTCAACTAAGGGTGTTAAAAAGCGGTTATTAGGTAATCATATAACCGCTGTGATTTTCAGTGGTTAAAGGGTTACATTCTGTGAGCTTGCAGTATAAGCTTTATACTGCAGAGCCAGCTGTGAAGCCAGCTCCCCAGGAGTGGAGCTGGCTATACTGTGGGATCTGCAGTATAAGCTTTATATTGCAGAGCCTGCAGCGTTTTTAAGCCAGCTCCTGCCTGCCAACCCACTCCCAGGGAGCTGGCTGCCATCCTGTGCTGCTGCAGAGCCAGTAGTACGGGGTGGCAGCCGGCTCCTCGGGAGCAGGGCCAGTAGCCTGCACGTAACCATTAATGGTAACCAATAAGTTTAGGCTATTATACCCTTATTATCAACACACAAACTAGAATGCTAGCCTCTCAAGTTAACCAGTTTGACTCACCCTCATCCCCATGGTCTGACAATTTTCAGTTCTGAACTTGATCAGAAAGCCACTGCTGAAATCACTAATAATAATGTTGGAGAAGAAATGATTAGAGATAGAGATTGATGGCTTGGTTATAAATAGCACAGGAAACCAAAAATTTTCAGACTGACTGGTGCATATAGTATGTGCTGTATCTTGCCTGTACGTTTAACAGAAAGTCAGAAAAAAAATTCAGAACTCAAAAATATTGTAAGAGTGGGCCAGATATTTTGCTGTCCATCTCTAAAAGCCATATAGGTGTCAATATATTGAATCTCATGCACAATTACTGCTCCTTAAAGGAGTATTATTCTTCCTGTGATGAGGAGGAAGAGCAGGGAGACAAAGTGTCATGGGGAGATAAATTAAGGAGTTTAAAATGAATGTCAACTACCTGAAAAGCACTGATTGTAGATACCAAAGTAATGTCAAAAATCCCTAAAAATAGACAGATACACATAGCCAATAAGGAAGTCAGGTAAATTTCTGCTTAACAACAGCTGTGAATTATAGGACATATTTAAAAAAAAATTAAAACGTGATATCCAAGGAGACTGACATTTGATTGAAATGAAATTTGAGTCCAATGACTTGAAATCAATTTAACTCAAGCATGTAAGTGACTTTTGAAAAAGAAAATATCCTTCCACCCTGGAAAAGTTGCCTTTGATGTGATGTTGCTGTAGCTCAATGATGTGCCCACCATTCTACGATGAGTGCACTAAAAATGAATACTATCGTGACTTTTGGAAGAGTGTAGCAGTATATTGCTTATCTACTGATACTTATTTTTAATCATTTCACTTGCATAATAAAGCTTTCATACATGACTCAGCCATTTGCATCTTCACTGTCACTGCAACTGCAAAAAACAGCACTATATTCTTATCTTTCAATAGATTTATTTTTCCATCTTTCTTTTTGTGTTAGCAATTTGATCCACATTTTTTTTTAAAAAAAGAGCAAACTAACTCTCATAGCCAGTGCAATTAAAAAAAAAAATTCAGAAAATATTGCACATATATCACTATGCCAAGGGCTGATAAACCAATAGCCCTCTTCCTAAATAATGCCTGGCACTGAACATATTTCAAGGATTTGTGCATCTTTCTACATTCCACAGATTTTAATTTTGTTTTGATGCACACAACTTCATCATATATAATTCCATATCAAAAAAGACCTCTGCCTTTCCCTCTGATTTTTTAATTATGCTAGTTTTTTTGGATGCGGATCAATTGTGTTTCCTCTTTTTAGTGATTTCACATTTTACATTTGAATTATATTTTTGCATCTCCTCAGTAGTTCTTGTAGTAGAGAATGAATGCTTTATAACATTATTATTTAGGACATTATCTCCTCTTTATAGGAGCACACAAATTGTAGACCATACAGTGCATGCTGATTGTGCTGGTTATCGGTTTCAACATATTTCAACACAATATTGCTCCTTAATCTGCAAATTTAGTTTAAAAAATATCTCAGGGTTGGTTGTTAATCATTCAGCATTATCTCTGTTGATTTACACAGATAAAGATAATGTAAAATATAAACAGTGCAGTCCACATGGAAAGGACAGAGAAGGGAAAAGGCTGCTATATATTTGCACCATCACACAGTAAAGAGGTTGTTAAATGCTTGTAAAATAAATAGATTCGATAATTCCATTTTTAAAATGCACTCTTTCTTGCTGTTTATGGTACTAGTCAAGAAAGATTTGCAATATAGCATTTTAAGAATTTATTCACTAGATACCATACAAATGCACAAAGGTAACACCAATGAAAAAAGCAACTGATTCAGCTATTCCTATTGAAAGTGACTATGCAAACAACAGGAATGATCACATACTTCTCACATTCCAACAAGCAAAAAACAAGACAATTACAAGGAACACAGCATGAACTTACCATGACTAAAGCTCCACTGAAGCAGAGGAATCTCTGTCTAAAGGCTTTTCAATTTCACCTTAAATCTGCAAAGCTGTTGTCGCAGAAGGTTTTTCATGGCAACTGTTACTAACAGTATCTCTCTAAGGCTAAGCGCAGGTACTCTTAGTGCTACAGAACAGCATTCTTTGTGGTGCAGCACTTGATTAAACAACTCTCATAAAAGAACAACCCTTAAGAGAGATTCTTGCCTACTCTAAGAAGATATATAGAGCTAACTTTTAAGAAACCTTTAACACCGCCACCAGCCACACACCAACAGGTTATTGGAGTGAAAAGATAATGCTGAGATAGCTGCCAGCAACAATGAAAATTACAGAGAAGTAATGAAGTACACTTTAAGCTCTGCACGTTTCAGTCAGCCTATCTTGACAGTTTCTCTAACAGGAATATTACCTTCATTTTACAAGAAGGTCTTAGTCATAGGAACTTATTTTATATACTTCAGGCTCCAGTTGGCTTTGCTCTAACATAGCTTTGTTTCCTTAATATCCCAAATGTTCTTTCCAAAGTAGTACTTGCTTACAAAAATCAAAACCAGAAACACCTAGACATAGTATTCTTAATAGTTTATGATTACAGGAGAAAGACACATTAATGACAGCTTCATAACATATCCTCATCTTCAGCTCTGTTTGGTGCTATTTTTGCACACATTCAAAAATGATATTCCATTCATTCAGCCCAAATATATGCTAAAAAATAAAATACAGTACCACAGTTTTTATCTGAATAAATAAATTTTACTTATCTAATGTCATAAACTATCCTTTAGCATTTAGGCCCCAGTCATACAAAGACTTACTCATATGCACTTCTTTTTATACTTTTCATGTTCTGTTTCTTTATGAACAAAATAAAAATTAATCACAAAATCAAAAATAAAAACCTTTATTCGCCTGTATGTGAGTAGTTTCATTGCCTGTAGTGGAATTACATATACAGAGTTGGGATCAGGGCCTTATTATGTAAAAACACTTGTAAGAGAAGCTTCTTATTTCCTACATTTTCTGAATCTTCACTATCAGTAATCTCCCGTTTCTAAAAACAAACAAAAAACCCATTTCCGGTTTTCAGTACAGAAGCTATTAAATATACTTATCTTCTCCATGGATCATTCTAGGCAGTGAGAGAAAGAGTCATGCTCATGAGACTCATACTTTCAGATCTCTCTCTCACACACACTACTAGAAAGAGAATCAGTGAGGAGTTTGGCTTCAAAAATGGGTAATACAATACAGCACAATAACTAATCCTTTAGTGGAAGACTCTTACACTAAGATTCTCTCACTATATTTCTACCTTTCTTAATGTGGCATGACATTTATTCTTCTGCAGTCTTTAAAACAACCTCTAAATTTAAAGACTATTAAACAATTTTGGTGTATTCACTATAGCCTTGCAGGGGTAGAGTTTGTGTGAATGGATGCCTTGAAAGGGCTGAGACCATAGTCAATCCAGATTACAAGAACGCTCATAAAAGAGAATTGCAGCATCCTAACACAGTCTCCCATGGCATGTCCTCAATGGAAATGTTGCAGCTGCACCAAGACTTACTACAGTGATGGAAAAACTTTTTTTAAGATTTTCCTGTTACAGACTAACTCGGTTACCCCTTTGAAGCTTTTATAGCAATGGAAAGAGTCACTGTAATAAATCCATCTATCCAAGAAATAGTATCTAAATCAATAACAACAAAAAACTTAGCATCAATCTATCACAATCTACACTGTGACTTAGGTCAGGTTAACTAACCACGTCTACTTTAGCACGTATGTCAGTAACACTTTTGTTGCTCAGAGATATGAAAAAATACAACCTAAGTTTTGATGGCATAAGTGCTCATGTGCATAGTACGTCAGTGTTGGACATTCTCCTGTCAACGGAGCTACTGTCATTCATTGAGGTGATTTTATTATGTCAACAGGAGAGCTCTCTAATGTGGCTGCACAAGGACTTTTCCAGGAGCACAGCTGTACTGATGTAAACGTCTAAGTGTAGACATGACCCAAGACGCTGAAAGGTGAATTTTTCATGTGCCTGAGCAACGTAGATAGGTTGACCTAATTTTCTAGTATGGATCAGCTCTCAGAAGAGCAGGAGTCCAATTCCCTGTTACTTCATGTATTCTGAATGCAAAATGGGCATAAAAACACTACCATCCTGTTGTAGCTTCATTTGACACCAGTGTAAATAACCACAAAAGATGCAGAACAGATGTGAACAGGTTTCAGAAACATAACGAAGTTCTGTGTATATAAGCCAACTTAGTCCCATCTACACGGGCAAAAGCAGACCATATTACAGGTCGAAACTCCCAAATATAAGACTCTCTGGTCCGCCAACATCCATGGAATCCTGGCATCAGCAGAGCCAGGTGGCAGCTGGGGAGCCCAGGCATCAGCAGGGCCACGTGACACCTGGGGAGCCGCCACTCCCTGGCCAGGGAACCCCTGGCTGCAGCAGGACTAGCATCAGTGAGCTGCCTCACCAGGAACTCCAGGAAACTCCCAGAGGCAGTGGGGCCAGTGGCAGTCGGGCAGCCCCGGCTGGGAACTCCAGGGAATTCCCAGTGGCAGTGAGGCCAGAGTAGCTGGGCAGCCCCAGCTAGGGAAACCTGGAGAACCCCCTAATATAGTGGGGCCAGCAGCAACCAGGCAGTCCTTGCTGGGAACCCCAGGGAAACCTGGCAGCAGCAGGTGGGCAGCAAGGTGATGAGCTCCTGCCAGGACAGCATGAGCGGACCAGAGGCAGGGCAGGGAGCCCCAGAGAGAGGAGCCCAGGAGCTGGGCAGCCAGCAGGGGAGCACTAACCTTCCCTGGTGACATCAAACTCCCTGATTTGGGACAGCTCAGGTCCCATGGGTGCCAGACCAGGGAGTTCCGTCCAACCTGTATAACATCTGAACTATTGCTGTTACGCAACTCATTTTGCTAACATGGTAAATTTTGCATGGTACATATGGGTCTTTAAAAAAAAAAAAAAGATATACTAACCTCAGAACCAATTCCACTGTCCAGTTCAGCTTTGCACATTTCAACTAATCAGTCAGTCTGGGGTTATAGCAGACCAGCAACATCAAACCACAATTTATTTTTATTATGATGCACAATTATAATATTGGACTACTAGATAGAACTGTTGAAGTTACAGATTAAAAACAAATTCTTTACTTCTGTCACCAACATCTCTGGCACCCTAGGAATGTAAAATCCTGTTTAAGCAGTTAACCAGTAAAATAGAATGTTTAAGCAGTTAACTGCTTAAACTGAGGTGGAGGAAACATTGCTCGAGCCCAGTTGAGCTAGACTAGCTCCTCCAGCCACAATAGGGGGCTGCTCCTGTTGGGCTGGAGTGCCCCTGCTACGGGCACACCATTCCGGCAATGCCAGGTCCACTGTGGGCAGGGGCAGCTAGGCTAGGCTGGAGCGTCCCCACCCACAGCGGGCCCCACACAGCTGGAGCAGCCCCCTGCCCATTCCAGCTCCTGCCACTTAATCTTAACTGGCAAGCATCACCCTGTAAGGCTGAGCCGCTGCGTGACAGGCAGACAGCTGCTCCAGCAACTGGGGCCCAAGCCACCATGTGGCGGGCGGTGGCGGTTGCTCCGAAAGCTAGGGCCCAGGCCCAAGCTACTGTGTGGCCAGCAGCAGCGGCAGCTCCAGGGACTGGGGCATGAGCTGCCATGTGGCAGGCGGCTGGGGCTGGGCCTTCTCAGTTATCCATGCCCTCTTAGTTTGAGCTTTTCTCTTTATAGGCAATAGTTTACCTTCTTGATAACTCTCCCATCATTAACATGTATACGTTAACATGTATAGTTAAATAAAAATACAATGACAAAGTCAGAATGTTTGCTGTGACTGATTGTATATGAGGGAGCAGCTGACAAGGATTCGATTAGGCATAACTCCTCAGGAACTTGGGAGTAAACGTGGAAGCTAATAATACATAGACCTATGGCCTGAACAATACTTGACAAGAGGAGACCAAAATTTATAAATGAATTGTTAAGAGCTTAGGAGAAAAGAGAATCCCAACAGTCACATATGAAAAACAAAAAATGACAACTCAGGCCACCAGCAGCAGAAAAGATAACCTTGTTAGAATGTGGCCAGAAAGAACAGAAGGAAAGACAAAGAGGAGTCAATGCAACAGTTCCCATCAAACCAGAAGTAATGTGGACGGACGTATGAGCGCTAAGGAGAGGTTAATTATAAACACGGAATTACAGAAGTCCATAAAAGAAGCAAAAGATCGCAAAAAGGACCACACAAGATGATAGTACAAAGGCACAAGTGCAGAAATGAAAGAACACAGCAGAGAAATAGACACAAAATGTTATATCTTGGTATTTTTATACTATAGGTTCAACTAGGGATGTTAAATTTAATCAACTAATCGACTAGTCGATGGATTTTCCATCGACTAGTCAATAAGTGAGGGAGCTACAGCGGGGTTAACTCCCAGCCCAGGATCTAACCCCACTGCAGCTGAGTTTTAAATATATTATGAGCCTCCTGGCTCTTAATATATTTAAAAGGCTAAAGTGCAGCAGGAGGGACCCAGTGTGAGCCCAGGACAGCTGATTCCCGGCTGTGCCGGATCCCCCCCACTGCGCACCAGCCTTTTACATGTATTTTAAGACAGCTTCCCTCAGCACTGCCTCCCGTTTCCCACTCTGATAGAGGCAGCAAATGGCAGAAGTGACTAGTCGCTTACATTCTCAGTTGAACCTCTGTAGTCCAGTATCCTCAGGACCCGACCAATACCGAACCACAGGAGGTCAATTTGTCTAGCAACATTACCAACATTTCCACTGCTTATTGGGTTCTTAAAAGGCATTTAGTGGTAAACTGGAGGTAAATAACAGCACAGACCATTGAGAGCCAGGGTTGGTGGCTGGAAACAAACTTTATGGCAGGGGTGGGGAATATAAGGTCCAGGGACCACATGTAGCCCCCAGCTTGTCTGGTTCTGGGCCCCGAAGCTCAGGGCACCCCCCAGCATTGGGGAGCCCACTCTGGAGCTCCAGCCCCCCCACCACCTCCCCGTAAGGCTGGAGCACACAAAATCTACTAGGCTCTGGTATGTGAGGGGTGTCTGTCTCCTCTTCAGTTAGGGGCCACATCAGTTAAGATTTGGGTTTTTTGCTTCTCACTTGCGTGTGGCCCCCAACTGACTTTTCGGTGGTTCAGCTGCCCCAACCCAAAAAAGGTTCCCCACCCCTGCTTCATGGGACTGCAGAAAACTTAGCCACACCCATGATGAGTGTACATTTAGCTAACTTAAATCATGCCAGAACACGGATGTTGATGGACCAGAGAATGACGGACTAGAAAGGTTCAACCTGTATGTCTACTTTGTGTACATGTTTCCTAACAGAACAGAAAGGCTTAGCACATGTGTGACTCCAAACCATAACTTGTGATCATGGTGTGGCTCATGTCAAAAAGTTTGACTGTTCTGATTACATAAGAGACCATTAAAGTTCTACTAGCTCAAAAACATGTCATGTTTCCTAATGTATCAAAAGTACTCAATTTTAACAGCATACATCAAGGATTATGTAGGTAAATAAAATCTAAAAAAGGGTATATATGGAGTTGTATCTATAGAAATTAGGTGTATTTGCAAAGTGGTCCTTTGTACAGATATATGCCTTTCCTTACACACACACCCCTTCCAAAAAAAAGTATAAAACGTACTGAATAAAAATTGTAGTGCACTGTGACTTTTCAACACAGTGGTAAATGTTATGCTGTTAAACACATATGCAGTAAGTTTAATGGCTCCTGTCCTTAATATTAACACCATGTTTCTGAACTTAATGTAACTAGGTGAAACTGACCAGTGACAGTAAAGATCTAGAATTAAACTTGCTCATCACTAGATTTGTCTCTTGGTTTAAATGTATACCTTCTGTCCTATAACTTAAGAAACACACACTACCTGCCATTGTAGTTCATGTGTGAATGAGTCACCAGAGTCAAGATAAGCCAAACAATTTTTAAAAAGTAATTTGGGAAGTCAGAAAATGGAGCAACGCAGGACACTCTGACAATAAGGTATCCCCATCATGAAATGAGAGTGTAGGATTACTCATGGAAAGTTACTCATGGAAAGTGAATAATTCGCTTCTTACATATTTCAACACTACAGAGAGCAATATGAGGTTTTCCTGAAACACATGCTAAAGCTTTGCCAGACATTTTATCTGGAAAAATCATCAATAGCTACTTTGCAGAACAAAAAGATCTATAAGCTAAGATGGAATCAGGTGAAGAGCTCTAACTACTCACATTAAACCTAGGTCAAAGTTACCAAGCAAAATGTTCAGCAATACAAATGTCTCCTACTTTACTGTTGTGAATCAAACCATACATCCAGTTGAGTACAAAAGTCAGTCTTTGGTCAGATTCAGTCACACAGAACTAAATGAATCTCACCTGTAACACAAACATATATAAGTCTTATTTTAAACTATAAACCAATCAGTTTTAAATAGCTTTTATCTAACTATAGAATTTGAATTCCAGTATTCCATCAAATCTAGAGTGAATGTCACAAGACCTCAATTTTGAATCCTACAATAACTGTTTGATTTAGTATTTTGTATTTAATTTTTTCTATTCTTTATTGTATCTATATTGTAAAGTAACATTTTTCACAGACACATAGAATCACAAATTTTGGAGAGAAGTGCTTTAACAGACAGGAGACAACCCTTAAAACATCTAGGCTATGTCTATACTCATGGCTTCTTGCACGAGAAATATGCAAATGAGGCTAAGCGTGGAATATCGCTGAGCCTTATTTGTATACTTAATGAGCCGCCATTTAGCAGAAGAGGCTCTTGCGCCAGAAGGAGCTGTCTACACGGCCCCTTCTGGTGCAAGAAAAACCCTCTTGCGCAATGCCGCTACGCCTATTATTTTCAAGAATAACGGCATTGCGCAAGACGTTTTTTCTTGCGCAAGAAAGGGCAGTGTAGACAGCTCCTTCTGGTGCAAGAGCCTCTTCTGCAAAAATGGCGGCTCATTAGGTATGCAAATGAGGCTCGGCAATAGTCCACGCTTAGCCTCATTTGCATATTTCTGGCGCAAGAAGCTGCGAGTGTAGACATAGCCCTATAGTAAAAGAAGAAACGTCAGTATCCTACAAACTGATCAAAGTGCACAGAATTCAGAGTTCTACAAAAAAGAAGCATACAAAATGTAACTAAAATAAACAGAAACAATGAGGAGTCCTGTGGCACCTTAAAGACTAACAGATTTGGACATATGCTTTCATGGGCAAAGACCCACTTCATCAAATTCATGATCAGTATTACTCAGTCTCCCCTTATCTCTTCTACTGTTTTCCCAAAGATTAAGCTGGGACCAGATATAAAAGGGTTGAGAAGTTATCCATTGGAATCTACTCAGAGTTGATCACAGCCTCTTCCCTAGAAATATTACTTCTGTTTATTTTAACAAGTATCAGGAGGTAGGGATGCAATAGTATAATTGATTAACTAATGAGCAAAAGCTTATAAGTTAATGCTATAGATGACACACATTCCCCCCCACCTCCCGCGGCCCCCCCCCCCGGTTATTTTTTTAGCAGGCTGGCCAGCAGCACGGCTGAGTCCCAGCTTGCACCGGGTCCAGGACCTATCCCTGCTGCAGCACTGCATTCGATGTGTATTAGGAGCCACGCAGGCAGGCAGCCCGCCTCTGTTCTGGCTCACACCGGATCCGAGAGCTCAAATCCGCCCCCCCCCCGCCCCCGGACAGGGGCTGCTGCCACCTCTGTATCAGAGGCAGCAGCACGGGATGGCAGGCAGCTGGTCCACAAGGGGAGCTGGTTTTTAAACTGGCTCCTCTCACCAACCAGCTCCCACCTGGCAGCCCACTCTGCTGTCTCTGATACAGAGGCAGTAGCGCAAAGCAACAAGGGGCTCCTCAGGAATGGGGCCAGACTGCATTGGCTGCTGGCCCCACTCCTGGGGACTATAGAATAGTTGAGTAACCAATAAGAATTCATGAGGTTAATTGACTATTCAATTAATGGATATTTAAGATCCCTAATCAGAGGGTCAGCTGTGTTAGTTTGTATTTGTAAAAAGAACAAGGGGTCCTGTGACATCATAAAGACTATGAGATTTATTTGGGCATGAGCTTTCGTGGGCAAAGATCCACTTCATACAGGCAGGAATGTTTCTTGTTCCTGATGCAAGCCAAAAAGAGCATGGCCATCTTGTGTCAGATACCAGCTGCTCAGTAAATAATTATAATCACTGGACTACATAAACATCTTTTTTTACTCATTATTACAAAGCAGATTTCAGTGAATAACTTCTCAACCCTTTCATATCTGGTCCCAGCTTAGTCATTGGGGAAAACAGGACAAGGAGAGACAGAGTCACACAGATCTACCAAATCCCAAATAAGTGACAGAAGAGAATACTTAAACCAGAAAAGCTTAATACAATATAAAATTAATTTGGTATTTATAAATTAACAGTTTTAGTTTCATTTTCTTTATACTGATAATGTACAATAATAAAAATGAAAGGAATAAAAATGAATAAAAATGTCTGAGAAGCAGAATAAACTGGAGTCTGCAGCAATGTTTTTCACTTTCTAGGAATTTTACAAATAAATGGAAGAACAGCTCACAAAGATGTCAAAACAGCTGACTGAGGTAGACTGCTTTGCAACATATTTAGCAAACCAGCATGCTGAAAATGCAAATATATATACACAAGAGGAAGAACAATTATGTTTATTTTAAAAAATAGTGTCAAAGACACTAGTATCAAATGTGTCTAAAGTGATAGATACTGAGGGTGGCAACTGCCCTGGCCTCCCCAGCCTACAAATAAATAATCGATCTGTAATAAAAAAATCAGTTGAAATCTATAGACTCAATCTGATCTGAGCTACAAGGAGCTGCTCTGTCCTTTAAGTTTGAGGAGCACACTTCTAGAGGCTAGGGAGGAGGAGAGCACTGTAGGGGGAAATGAAGAGACAAGCAACGAATCCCGAGCTGCGGAAGGATGGATCATTAGGCGTCCTTTATTGTCGTTGGATCTTCAATTCCCCCTCAATTCCCAGCCCCCATCCCTCAGGAGACAGATGTTAAAATAAAGTTGATCAGCCATTTCCCCGGTATATCTGCTCCTGCTACTCCAGCAATCCGCTGAGCGGGAGAGAAGTGTCTCTTCCCTCCTACTGCCCCCCACCCCGGACCCCAACTTAGGAGGCGTCCTGTAGAGGAAATCTGAGCCATGGGGGGAGGGGAAGCCAATTCATTTTCCCTAGATGGTTCTGCCTCCTTCCCTCCCGCCCCCATCAGACTTCCCTCTGCACGCTCAAAGGGAGCCAATTCCTACCCCCGCAGAGAAGTCCCCACCCTCACCCCACCCCCGCTCTTGTCTCCACCGCCGGAGAAGAGCCCGTTGGGTCAGTCCCCGGCCCCCGCCCTTCAAACGGAAGGTCTATTCGCCCCCTAAGTCACCCCAGCTGTTCTTACCCCCTTACCTCTCACGGGCCCCAGAAACTGGCGGAGCTGAGGGGTTCGTTTGCCGCCGAGCCCCGAGGAGGAGCCGACTCACTCTGGCACCGACAGACTCCCTCAACTAAACTACCCGAGCCAGCGGCCGGCCACAGGCAGAGACCACGCCCCCCCCCCCCCCCCACTGCTCGTGACACCAACTGTCCCTCCTTCTTCCCCGCGCGCGGCACCCATCCTCACTTTCGCTATTGCGCGCTCCCGAGCGTATAGGAGAGTGAGCCAGGAGCGCGCGATCCCAAAGCTCACGCCGATTGGCTCGAATCGTAGCAAAGGGCGTGGAGCTGCGAGATAAGCACGACCGGTTTGCCGAGACATGCTCCCAGCATGGTCGGAGCTGGAAAAGGGGAAACTACGACCCCCAGCATCCTTTGCGCCCACCCCGCCGCCGGCCCTTTAAAAGTTGAACACGTCACCGTGAGTGCATGAGTCAGTACACTGCCGCCAGCTGGATCAAATAGTTCCTTGCTACCTTTCTGCCCCCTTCCTTTCTCCGGCTTCAAAGGTGGAGCGAGAGGAGTCGGTTCTTTCCGCCTTCGTTGTCGAGTCCCTTGCAGAGTCTTTCTACGGGGGAAGTAGGAGTGGGGAGAGAGGGTGTGAGGGGGCGGAGAGATCTGTGAGGGGCAAGAGAAGGGTAATGCGGCTGTGTGTGTGTGAGAGGCTGGAGGAGACTGAGTGGGGTGAGGGGATTTGTTCCGTAGGGGACCCCCCCCCGGAAAGCCATCCTGCGGCAGGTCAGTAATGACGGGATGGGAGTCCCCGACACCCTCGCCCCCATCTTCCCTTTCGTGGGGTGTGTGAGAGGGCCTCTCTGCTTCACTGGGGAGGGGACACCCCCGTTCCCTGCTTCTTAGAGGAAGGAGGCCTGTCCAGGCACTCAGACCCCAGGAGAAATCTTCCTTCCTCACCAGCCCCCGCAGCCTTTACTCAGTCTCACCCTCCGCCTCACTAACGTCTCCCGTGGCGAGGAAGAGGAGGGGATGAACCACTGGGCTTCCTAGCTCCCATCCCCACCAGACACCAAAGGAAATGGAAGCGCTTTTTCTACGCCAGGGAACCAGGGCCTCGTGTGGGGAGGAGGGTTAGGAGGAGAAGGAAGTGTCAAATGTATCTGGGACCTCTTCTCATACAACCCCCGTGCTTGTTACGGCACAAAGGGGCAAATAAGGTGATGCTGGTCCTTTAATGTCTTTCCTCCATTAATCTGAACTATCCTGGAGGTGGTAGAGAGTTAATACTAACTATAAGATTTAAAATCCACTCATGAATGGGGCGCTTTCACTGCCAGTTCTTCTAGCATTTAAGTTTCTATTCCTTGCAGAGAAAATTCTTCTTAAATCTTCAGGTAGACTGCTCTGGGCTTTTTCAGAGCTCAGCTATTTCAGAATAGAATTGACAAGACTGGTCAGTTTCACGGCTACAGGGAGATCAATGGCTTAGCAGTAAAACAGATGAAAATTATGTCAATGTCATGCTGTTTCTGTTAAGGAGTGCCCTTCAAAGGTACCCTCCAAAATAGGCTTGTAGGTGGAATGAAACTGTGGAATTATTCTTACCTCCCCTTCACTAAAGGGAAGATTGAAGCTGCTGAGCTCTATCTTAAGGAGTTTGATTTAGTGAGTCTGGTTCAGACTCACTAAGTGGAACTCAGAGGATGCCTGGAGGGAAGCTGGTGGGAGCATTTGCTCCCTTCAGCCTCCCACTTTGGGGATGGTGGGGAAACTTGAAACAAGGTATGTGGACTCCAGCTATGTAATTAACTGCCTGAGAAGGGGTGTAAAATGTATTTTTACCCTCTGCTAGCAGCCAGGAAGCTGTGTGGGGGAGAGAGAGAAAACAAACTGCTGGAAGTGAGAAGCAGCATTAGATCAATCGCCTCCTGTCTAGAGGCAGAAAGATGAAAGACTGGGACATTGCTCACCTTTTCAGCAGTTGCAGTCCAGGTTTCCTACCAAGGAACTGGCTTTGAAATTTGCTGAAGGAGAACAAGCATATTTCTCACTGGCATATGGTTAATAGCCTTAGAACTCTTTTAGTAGGTGACTGGTAAATTTTTCAAAACCTATTTCACAGATGTTAAAAGTGAGGCATATAAGAGGATTAACCTGCTTCAGGCCCATAACAAATCAGTGCTTGAGCTGGGAATTGAAGTTGAGACAACACTGGCACTACAATGTTGATTTGTGATCCCTGAAAATATATACCTAACAGCATGTTGAAAATAGAAACGTTTTTCATTGATTATGATGGCTATTTAAAATGCTAGGAAACTGCAACAGACACAGATGAGCATGATGACCAGTTTTACAACTGCTAATTCAAGATGGAACGTTAATGTTACTTTTTAAAAACTTCAGAGGGATAGCCGAGTTAGTCTGTAACGCTATGTCTAGACTACATCCCTCTGTTGGCAGAGGGATGTAAATGAGGCACTTCAAAAGTGCAAATGAAGCAGGGATTTAAATATCCGGCCCTTGATTTGCATAATTGCATCATGGCGCTTTTTTGAAAAAGCGCCATTTAGAAAGTAAAACTGCGGTCTAGACACAGCGAAACTGGAAAAACTTTTAAAACAACAAATACTCTTGCAGCACATTAAAAACTAAAAAAACATGCAGATGAGCTTTCGTGGGCATAACTCACTTCTTCAGATTACTTTACCTTTGTTTTGTCTTAAGTTATGCAGCCCAGGACTTGAAGAGATTACAAGACACTATAGCTGGAGAACTAACACTATATTTTTAGAGGTATTTATGGAGTATGAGATGTATGAACTGACCAACATTGAGGCTCAGGGACAACACCTTGGAAGAAGCTCATTTCATCTCTGACTAACAGTTGAGAAGAGTGAGGAGTCTGAGTCTATGTCTACACTCCTGCTTTTTTGCGGAAAAGGAAATGCAAATTGAGTACTAATTAGCATATCTCATGCTCTCATTTGCATATTCTCTTTCAATCCTTTTTGCAGAAGAGGTTTTTGAGCAAAAAACCAGAGTGTAGACGGGGCCATTTTGCACAAAAAAACACTTTTGGCAAGAACCCCTTATTCCTCAAGAACCTTGCGTTAAAGGGTTTTTCTGCGCAAAATGGCCCCGTCTACACTGCGGTTCTTTTCCTCAAAAACCTCTTCCGCAAAAAGGATCGGAAGAGAATATGCAAATGAGAGCATGAGATATACTAATTAGCGCTCCATTAGCATTTCCTCTTCTGCAAAAAGCGGGAGTGTAGACATAGCCTTTATTTTCTACCAGGTAGCTATCTTTAGCAACCACCTGTAGTGTTCTTCTTTTATTCACATCTGGCGGTTAGAAGGGGATGGTGGGGATAAGAAAACTTTCTTTTTTTTTCCTCTCTCTGTTAAGAATCTCTCTGTCATTATCTTTCTCTCACAGACTACTAGCTTACTCTATCCCCACCTTTCGTTTATTTTAATATAAGGTCTTTCCCCTGTGACATAACCCTCATGTTTACAGTGGCTGCTTCTGTGGCTAATTGTTTTCTGAGAAGCAATTGCTTGAAATTGGCTTTTTTTGACAGTTTCACTGATGCACACAAGCTTTTGTATAGTTGCAGTGAAACTGGTGCTTTGCCATGCTGATGGATAACAAAAGAACAGTTACGAAGTTTTATCAAACACCTCCTATCTAGAGGCCTAAAAGACAAGGCGATAAATCAACTTGGATTTGTCAAGAATAAATCATGTCAAGCCAACCCAATCATAGAACTGGAAGAGACCTCAGAAGGTCATCAAGTCCAGCTCCCTGCCTGAGGCAGGACCAATCCCAACTAAATCAACCCAGCTAGGGCTTTGTCAAGGGGAGACTTAAAAACCTCTAGGGATGGAGATTTCACCACCTCCCTAGGTAACCCATTCCAGTGCTTCACCACCCTCCTAGTGAAATAGATTTTCCTAATATCCAACCTAGACCTCTCCCACTGTAACTTGAGACCATTGCTCCTTGTTCTGCCATCTATCACTACGGTGAGCAGCCTTTCTCCAGCCTCTTAGCAGCCTTCAACTTCCTGAAGAGAGGTTCCAATCAAATCCTCCCTCATTCTTCTCTGCTGCAGACTAAACAAACACAGATCCCTTAGTCTCTCCTCATAGGTCATGCGCTCCAGCCCCCTAATCATTTTGGTCACCCTCTGCTGGACTCTCTCCAATGTGTCCACGTCCTTTCTATAGTGGGGGGCCCAGAACTGGACACACTACTCCAGATGTGGCCTCACCAGAGCCGAATAAAGGGAAATAATCAGTTCTCTGGATCTGCTGGCAATGCTTCTCCTAATGCAGCCCAATATGCCATTAGCCCTCTTAGCTACAAGGGCACACTGTTGACTCATACCCAGTTTCTCATCCACTGTAATCCCCAGGTCCTTTTCTGCAGAACTGCTACTTAGCCAGTCGGTCCCCAGTCTGTAACAATGCTTGGGATTCTTCCATCCCAAGTGCAGGACTCTACACTTGTCCTTGTTGAACCTCATCAGATTTCTTTTGGCCCAATCCTCTAATCTGTCCAGGTCACTCTGGACCCTATCCCTGCCCTCCAGCGTATCTTCCTCTCCCCCCTGCTTCGTGTCATCTGCCAACTTGCTGAGGGTGCAATCCATCCCCTCATCCAGGTCATTAATAAAGATGTTGAACAAAACTGGTCCAAGAACAGATCCTTGGGGCACTCTGCTAGAAACCGATCGCCAACCTGACATCGAGCCTGTTGATCACTATCCGTTGGGCCCGACAGTCTAGCCAGCTTTCTATCCATCTTACAGTCCATTATCCAATCCATATTCTCTTAAGTTGCTGGCAAGAATATTGTGGGAGACTGTTTCAAAAGCTTTGCTAAAGTCAAGATACATCACATCCACTGACTTTCCCATATCCACAGAGCCAGTTACCTCATCATAGATGCTAATTAGATTGGTCAGGCACAACATGCCCTTCGTGAATCCATGCTGACTATTCCTGATCACTTTTCCCACTTCCGAGTGCTTCAAAATGGATTCCTTGAGGATCCCCTCCATGATTTTTCCAGGGACTGAGGTAAGTCTGACAGGTCTGTAGTTCCCTGGATTGTCCTTCTTCCCTTTTTTTAAAGATGGGCACTACATTTGCCTTTTTCCAGTCATCCAAGATCTCTCCCCATCTCCACGAGTTTTCAAAGATAATGGCCAAAGGCTCCGCAGTGATGTTTGCCAACTCCCTCAGTACCCTCGGATGCATTAAATCTGGGCCCATGGATTTGTGTATGTTTAGCTTTTCTAAATGTTCTTTCTCCACCAAGGGCTGTCCACCTCCTTCCCATATTGCATTGCCTAGTGCATTTGTCTGGGAGCTGACCTTGTCCGTGAAGACAGGCAAAGAAATCATTAAGTACTTCAGCTTTTTCCACATCATCTGTAACTAGGTTACCTCCCTCATCCGGTAAGGGCCCCACACCCTCTCTGATGATCCTTTATTGCTAACATGCCTGTAGAAATAGTGTTCTTTCATAAGGTAACAAGACTTGTGGACAGGGAAGAAGCAGTAGATGGGGTATATCTTGACTTTTGTAAGGCTTTTGATATGTCTCAGATAACCGGTTTAGGAAATATAGCCTAGATGGAGCAGGTTGACTGACTATAAGTTGACTGACTCACTGGTTGGAAAACCGTTTCCAGAGAAAAATCAGTCTTCATAGTCAAGATGGAAGGGCATATTGAGTAGTATCCTACAGATATAGGTCCTGTGTTCATTTCTGTTCAGTCTCTTCATAATGATTGAAATAATGTCATACATGGTGCACTTAAAGCAGGGATTGGGAACCTTTTTTGGGTTGGGGATCACTGACCTATAAAAAAAAATCAGTTGGGGGCTGCACACAAGTGGGAAGCGGGGGGTACTGGGGGGGGAGTGGGGTTGAGCACCAGCATGGTCTCCCCAAATCCATAGATTCCCCACCTGTGACAAAGTTTGTGGATATTACCAAGCTGGGAAGGGTGACCTGCTTTGGAGGTTAGTATTCAAATGCCAAATGATCTGCATAAACTGGAGAAATGGTTTGAAGTAAACAGAACAAATGTCAATAAAGACAAATGCAGTGTATTCCACTTAGGAGGGGAACAATCAATTGTACATGTACAAAATATGAGAAATGACTGCTAAGGGTGGAATACTGCCCAAAGGTATCTGGGGGCTATAGTGGATCACAAGGTAAATATGAGTCAAGAGTATAACACTGTTGCAAAAAAGCAAACATTCGGGGCTATATTAGCAGGGGTGTTGTAAGCAAGACATGAAAAGTAATTCTTCCACTCTCAGCTGAAGTATTGTGTTCAGTTCTGCGTGCTTCATTTGGGGAAAGATGTGCAAGAATTGGAGAAAGTCTAGAGGAGAAAATGAGAGGGATTAAAAGTCTAGGGAGAAATTGAGTTTGTTTCATCTAGAGAAGATGGGGGGAGAGGGTTGGGGAGACTTAATAACAATTTTCAAGTACATACAAGGTTGTTACAAGGAGGAGAGTGAAAAAATTATTCTCATTAACTTAAGAGGATAGGACAAGAAGCAACGGACTTAAATTACAGCAAAGGAGGCTCAGGTTGGACATTAAGAGAAAAATTCCTAACTACCGGGATAGTTATGCACTGGAATAAATTGCCTAGAAGGATTACGGAATCTCCATCATTGGTTTATAAGAACAGGGTAGATGAATGGCCTAATTATTACATAGTTCTGCCTTGAGTGCAAGGGACTAGATGAGATGATCTACTGAGGTCCCCCTCCAGTCCTACACTTCTGTGATCAGCACCAGAATCAATAGAGCAGTTTTTCTCAATGCATGGCCTAATTAGCATACAGCTGATACCGGATTCAGAGCCCTGAGCCTCTGACTGGGTGAAGCTGTGCTGCCATGCAGCTTAGAGCAGTGTTTCTCTACCAGTGGTACAAGTACCCTTAGGGGTACTTGAGAGAAGCCTGGGGGGGTACGTCAACACAACTGAAACTTGGAGAAAACTGAATTTTTGTTTTAAGTTTTACAGTGCTTTATTATTTTTGTACTTTTTACACCCAAAAATTTCATCTTGTTTAAACAAATGTGTTGCAATGGTAGAAAAAAATGTGTGTGTCTGAAAACTGTAGGTACTGGGGGTACTTATAATTTTTTTAAAGGAGTACTTTATAAAAAAAGGTTGAGAAACACTGGCTTAGAGGGAACATTGGCTGCAGCATAACTCAAAGCTGCTTTATGCAAAATAAGTAATGTAACCTATAATCTAAGAGCATATGATACCCTGAATTTGTATATGTATATGTGTATGTGTGTGTATATATATATATTGATTGCATGTATCTTTTTCATATGTGAACTTAGAAACACTAAGTAGGGAACCTGTTTTATTAGTCCAGGTATACTCATAAAACATGAACTTAGGAACTTAAATGGCTCGGTGATCAAGTCAATGACCTGTGAATGGTTTTGTCTTGTCTGTTAGTTCAAACTGTGGTTGGTCCTAGAAAGACATATGACCATACCACTTGGTACTGAAATCCATCTTGAATCTGGTGTTTTTCCATGGGGATAGTGAGACTAAACAAAGGGTTCCTGCCTTGGGGAAAGTTTATTTAAGGAATGGCAACCCATCAGGCTTTTGTCTTTAGCTGGCTTTTGAAATTGCCTCCACTTTCACAGGACACACATGACCTGAAAACAAGGAACTCTAAAGACAAAGAGAGTTCTAGATCCAGATCAGAAAAAAAAATCAATTCTGCTTTGAAGCATTTTACTTGAAACAGGGATAAGGAGTGAGGAATATGCTTTGCCTGTGACCAGTTTCTTAGAATATTAGGATTAGCTGGTGTGTTTTGTTTATTTTGGCTTAGTAACTTACTTTGATCTGTCTGTGCTCACTAGGGATGTAAAAGGTTAATCGGTAAGTCTGATTGCAGGCAGCCCTTGTCTGTGACAGGTCCGGCTTAGCACCCCCACCGCAAGCTAAGCGCTGCGGCTCCCTAGGAGCAGAGCCTGCAGGGGCTGGTGACCCCACTCCCAGAGAGGCTTCTCTGTGGGCTCTTCAGTATAAAGTAGCCACTAAGATTTTTACCTCTTTAAATGATGTTTTATATCCCTAGTTTTCACTCAGTCACTTAAATTCTACTTTTTTTATATACTTAATAAAAACAGTTTTGTTTATTATCAAGCCCAGTGTAAATAATTGTTATCTGGGGGGATCAGCCACTGAGCATATTGTTCTTTAATTGATAAAGAGGGTGAACTTATAAGATTTCTCTGTGTAATACTTCCACACAGAGTAAGACAGATTTATTTGAGGGTTTTGGTCCTCTGGGGGCTGTCAGTGGCTTTATAGCTCAGCCCTCCCAGAGCTGAACTGATTTAGTATCTGTGTTGCTCTGCTGGAGGGCTATTGCCCCAAATCTGTGACTTGGCTGGGGAAGACCATAGCTTTTGGCCCAGCAGGACAGGGTGGTGGGGTGCCCCAAAGGACTGGTTGGTGGGCTCAGTGGCATGACCAGCACAAGGGGACAACCTGTCACAAAGCTCGTTCATCCTGAAAAAGCAGATGAGCCACTGTGTTTTATACCTGTTATCGTCTTCACCATAAAGAGAGGTGTATCAATGCTAATGTTAGGTATAGAGATTTCCTCCAGACTGGATGCATACCTCGTCACTGATTGAAACAAAGGCTTCAGACAGAAATCTGGAGGATGCTGAGCTCAGAACTCATTCACTTTTATTGTTTCTGCTCCGTAGTGAAGATGTGTTCTGTGGGTTTTTTCCTCAACTGATCATCTGCCCCTTTGAAATGACCCTTTTGTTACCAGTTATTAGCTGACTTGGTGTCCTTCTGGCTTAACTGGTTGGGTTTGGTATGAATTTAAGCTTAATTATTTTGGTTCTGTAATTCATACAGGGTGTAGTACTTGCTTGTGCTATGAACTGAATAATGACTAGCACACTGTTGGCACCAAACACTAAAAGTGTGTGTCAAGTCATTATAGTCTGCATCTTCAGAATCCTCTCCCATACTGCCTGTATCTCCACCCATAGGACATATACAGTTCAAAGAGGTAGTACCAGATTTACTTCAGGGGTGGGCAAATTCTGTCCCATAGATCGAATCCAGTCTGCAGGGTTAGTCCCTGGCGGGCTCCCACCTCTATATTGGCCTGCACCTCCCCGGGTATCGGGCAGCTGCAGCTCTTGTTGGCCATGCATTGCCATTCATGGCCAATGGGAGCTGTGGAAGCAATATCCATGCTGCTTCTCACTGCTCCAATTCGTCTCAGTATTAGAAAATTAGATATTAGAAAATACTGTTTCATCAGGAGAGTGGTGAAATACTGGAATAGATTACCTAGGGAGGTGGTTGAATCTCCATACATCGAGGTTTTTAAGTCCTGGCTTGACAAAGCCCTGGCTGGGATTATTTAGTTGGGATTGGTCCTGCTCTTAGCAGTGGATTGGACTTGATGACCCGCTGAGGTCAGTTTCAACTTTATGGTTCTATGAAATGGCGATCCACGGCCAACGAGAGCTGTGATCACCCGCTACCTGTGGAGGCACCAGTAAATAAAGCAACAGTGGTCTGCGAGGAATTAACCCTGGTGGACTGCTTTTTTTTTTTTTTTTTTTTTTAAATTGCCCACTCCTGTTTTACTATCAATGTGTCAATCCTGATCCAGAGAAACTACCAGTAAATCCTTGCTTGCACCAGCCTTTAAAAAAAAGTATTCTACTACTAGTGCTACACTTAGTGGGACCACTAAGTTTAGACAAGGCTGAGATGGCTGCTGGCATTTTTACTCATATTATATAGACCTAACCTGGGTAGCATTAAAAAGTATGTTTGCAGAATGGACAGAATCCAGTGTACATCTGTAGAGCCCTGTGCAGATATAATATTTGTATCTGTATCTGCATCCATATCCACAAAAATGAGCTGCAGATATCTGCATCCACATCCACAGATACCCATGGATATAAAGCAGATATCTGAAAATGTGCAGGGATCTTGATACAAAATTTGTATCCGGATATATATCTGCAAAAATGAGCAACGGATACCCACATCCACATATGAAGTTACCTATGGATATCTGCAGATTTACAGGGCTCTATACATCTGTATCTCCCCTGTGGCTACCAGCAGTAGAGGTACAACTATGAAGGATTTAAAGACCAGAGTCTTCATAACTTTTTTTTTTTTCAGGTGATAAGAAAATGATGAAATGTATCATCTCTAATTCATTTTAAGAGCCTTCTGTTATATAATTTAGTGAACTCTTTGACTGACACACATACACCCCAACTTGCAAAACGATATTAATTGTTATGGAAGAGAAGACGGTATTTTGATGTGGGCATGTCTGTTAGGACACGTCTACACTAGGTGGAAGATTTATGCTGCTGAGGTCTATTTTCTGGGGTTTGATTTAGCGAGTCTAGTATAGACCCACTAAATTGAACCCAGAGAGCCTCAGTTCTTCTGCTTATTATGAAGAGTAAGGAAAGCCACCGGGAGCATTCGCTCCCGTTGGCCTCCCAGTGTGTGGATGACACAGAGATGCGATTTAAGACTCCAGCTATGTAATTTATTTTGCTGGAGTTGAGTATATTACTTTGACCTTCTGCTGAAGGTCAAACTACATGAAACAGAACACATGTAAAATGGTGCTCGTTTTGCCATGTTACTGTATTTGAAATTGTTGTGAAAACAGGGTCACTTGATGATTACCTGTTTTGTTTGTTCCTTGTGGGGCAACTGGCATTGACCACTATCAGAAGACAGGATACTGGGCTAGATGGACCTTTGGTCTGACTCAATATGGCCATTCTCATGTTCTTAAAAATAGGGTTTTTTTTAAGAAAGTAAATAGCATCAGTTGTGATATTGCTGTTGACCCAAGAAGTGTGCTGTTAAGATGCTAGAAAGCTAATGAAGGAAGCAACTGAAACATTATACTGATATTATGTTACAGCTTAAAGAATAGCCATCATGTGGAACCCAAGAAAAATCACTGTAGCTTAAACTTAATGACTGAAATGTCTTATTGATACAGCAGTGTACATGAAGTACCTGGAAAAACGAAGGAGTTTTAGTGAAAAGTAGCAGTTAATTTAAAAAAGAACCCAAGAACTGTGGAAAAGGGAGTAAAAATTGTGAGCAAGCTTAAAATTCCTTTGTTCTTAAATATTGCAGAAGTGTTGTGTTTTTATTCTTTCACTGCATTGAAAAAGGGAAGTTTGATGTGCTAGTCATGTTTTTGTTTGTTCCAAAATAAAGTGTAGATAAATTGCAAAATAATTGTAATGCCACTTCTTTAGAACTGTTCTTAATTGAATGAAATTCTATTTCTAAATTATAATTTCCATGTTATGGAAGCAGTAGTTTGGAATACTCTATTGTAACATGCAGAATCCGTTTGAACTCCTGCTACATGAATGCTCTTCATGATTGTTACCTTAGTTCTCCTATGCACTAATCCATTTTTACTTCCTAGATACTAAAATTTTTCAGATGTTTCATTCTGGTTGACTTTTTTTTTCTTTTTCTCCTGAATGTGATGTTTGTCTTTGGGGCAATAGAGGTTTTTGCCAATCTATGTTTGCCTAGTAGGGATGTTAAATATAGGTTAATTGAACAATTGATTAACCTCATGAATTCTTATCAGTTAGGCGACTATTCTATAGTCCCTGGGAGTGGGTTTGGCAGCCAGTGGGATTGGCCCCACTCCCAGGGAGCCCCCTGCCACTCCGCACTGCTGCCTCTCTGAGAGGCAGCAGCACGGCATGCCAGGCTGGAGCTGGTCCTCAAGGGGACCCAGTTTAAAACCCAGCTCTCCTTGCAGACCAGCTGCCTGTCACTATGCGCTGCTGCCTCTGATATAGAGGCAGCAGCACGGCATAGCAGCAGCCTCTGTCTGGGGGGGGTCTGAGCTCCCGTACCTGGCATGAGCTGGAACTGAGCCGGGCTGCTTGCCCACCTGGCTTCTAAACTTTAAATGCAGGACCGCAGTGGGGTTAGGTCCTGGATACAGTGCAAGATGGGACTGAGCCAGGCTGCTGGCCAGCTTGCTAAAAAATTGACTTGCAAGGCTGGGGGGGAGGGGGATGCGTGTAGTCTGTAGCATTAACCTATAAGTGTTTGCTTATCGGTTAATCAACTATACTAGTAAGTTAATCAACCGACTGGCAACAAAGACTAGAGCTGTGTATATCTTGTATTCAGAA
The DNA here is from genome assembly GCA_032595735.1 of Pelochelys cantorii. Classification (NCBI taxonomy): domain Eukaryota; kingdom Metazoa; phylum Chordata; order Testudines; family Trionychidae; genus Pelochelys; species Pelochelys cantorii. The sequence continues at coordinate 6,631,319 of CM064338.1, read as the reverse complement.
CAAGAGAGTGAACTGGTTTAAGCAACTGGTATCAGAATTGCCTTGTCACAAATTTCCACAGAAGGGAAGACTAACGACTGGGTAGCAGCTGACAGAATTGAATATCAAGTACAGCTGAGCCCAATGACAGCTTATTTGGGGAAGCTGGCATTGTGGGCTTCCAAATGGGAGGCATAACTAGCCTTCAGTGCATCTGAAACTTTTCTAAATCCTTCTGTGGGTAATGAGAGACCTGAGTCCAATTTGCAGGCTCTGATTTTGCCTAGAACAATGTAGTTTACCTTTTCCATGCATTCCTCCATGACAGCAGCCAGCCCATTTCAAATCTTTCATTTTTGTCAACTAAAGGAGAAGTTGCCTTTCGAAAGACTCATTTTTCATATGAATGTAGCTGGGAGTAACCAGACTGTCAGTCAGTAGAATAGTTGCAGACTTGTCTTTTGGACAGAGTAGTGAAGGCTAGCAATGTGAGAGGTTAACCAGTAAGCCTCACCCTTAAAGGGTGAGACTTACCAATTCCAGTTAACTGGTGGGGACTAGAACAACTCCTCACCCGTAGAGGGGGTAAAGCGGGGCACTAAAACCCGGCTCGAGCAGCTCCTGTCAGTGGCAGGCTCGGCCCGGGAAAGCTACAGGCTGGGGGCACTCCAGCCTGGCTGCACTGGACCAGGCCCTGCCTGCTCTGCCCCACTTTTAATTAGTCAATCATAACATTTAACCAGTTAACCAATTAAAGAAGATTTTACATCCCTATAATGGAGTCTTTCTTCATCTCTGGCATAGGCACATTAGGGATGTTAAATATCAGTTAATTGAATAGTCGATTAACCTCATGAATTTTTATTGGTTAAAATTAAAAAACAACACATAGACTAATAGCACCTTGAAGACTAACAAAACATGTAGATGGTATCATGTGCTTTCGTGGGCACAGCCCACTTCTTCAGATGACAGGAATATTAGAAATCAAGATCCAAGAATAAATAAGGGAAGAGGAGGGGGAGAAAAAAGGAGGGGGAAAGAAGAAAAAAATAGAGAGCCAGTGAGTAGATGGTTCAAATAGTAACAACGGGTTGATAAGAACAATTAGCACCTCCATTGTTTGGTTGGTAGGTTAAGTCATAGGATGTGGAAAGTAGTGTGCGAGCCAGCCGATGTCCTTGTTCATACCATTTGCATAAGAATTAAACTTGTAAATGAAGTTAAGTTCCAATCCTTCTCTGTGTATTTGGATTGTGGAATTGGCCTGAAACAAAACGGTGACTTGTAGATCCATTAATAAGCGTCCAGGTAAATTAAAGTGTTCTTCAATAGGTTTTTGTGTATTGCCTTTTCGCATATCTGATTTGTGTCCATTAATTCTTTCCTGTAGAGACCGTCCAGTTTGGCCAATATATGTGGCAGTGGGGCATTGTTGGCATTTGATGGCATAGACCACATTAGTGGATGTGCAGTTAAATGAGCATCTGATTTGGTGGCTGATGTGGTTGGGTCCAGTGATGAAATCACTTGTGTAGATGTGTGGGCAGATTTGGCACCAGAGCTGATTGCAGGGGTGGGTTCCTGAATGATTATGATGAAGATGTGTTGTGTGGTTGTTAGAAAGAATTTGTCTGAAGTTAGGGGATTGTCTGTAAGCGAGGATTGGCCTTTCCCCTAATGCCTCAGAGAGTGAGGGGTCATTTTCCAGGATAGGTTGTAGATTGTTGATAATGCATTGAAGGGGTTTAAGTTGTGGACTGTAGGTGATGACGAGTGGAATTACGTTGTTTTCTCTTTTTGGCCTGTCTTGAAGAAGTTCATGTCTGGGTACGTTTTTGGCTCTATCGACCTGTTTTTTTCACTTCTCCAGGTGGGTATTTCAGTTTTATGAATGCTCTATATAGATCCTGCAGATGTTTGTTTCTGTCTGTGGGATTGCAGCAAATCTGGTTGTGTGTTAGGGCTTGGCTGTATACAATAGATTGAGAAATGTGTCTGGGATGGAAGCTAGAGGCATGAGGTAAGTGTAGCTGCTGGTAGGTTTCCAGTGTAGGGTGGTAGAAATTTGTCTATCATTTAATTGTACTGTAGAGTCAAGGAAGTGGATCTCTCATGTGGACTGACCCAGGCTGAGGTTGATGGTGGGGTGGAAGTTGTTGAAGTCCCTGTAAAATTCTTCTTTCCCTTGTGTCCATATGATGATGATGTCATCGATGTAGCATAAGTAGGTAAGGGCTCTAGGGGGCGAAAGCTGAGGAAATGTTGTTCAAGGTCAGCCATAAAGACATTGGCATATTGTGGTGCCATGCGGGTGCCCATAGCTGTGCCGCTGACTTAAAGATACAAATTGTCTCCGAATCGGAAGTAGTTGTGGGTGAGGACAAAGTCACAGAGCTCTGTAACCAAGTGTGCAGTGCTGTCATTGGGGATGGTGATCCTGATAGCCTGTAATCTGTCTTCATGTGGAATGTTGGTGTAAAGAGCTTCTGTGTTCATGGTGGCCAGGATGGTATTTTCAGGTAGATTACTGATGTTTTCTAGTTTCCGCAGGAAATCGGTGGTGTCTCGAAGATAGCTATGAATGCTGGTAGCATAGGGTCTGAGGAAAGAGTCAATATAACCAGATAATTCTGTTATAAGTGTGCCAATGCTTGAGATGATGGGTCGTCTGGGATTTCCAGGTTTGTGTATCTTGGGTAGCAGATAGAATCTTGGGTGTATCTCCTGTTTGGGGATTGTGGTCCTGAGCAGCATCAGGGAGCTTCATGAGTAGTTGTTTCAAGGGTTTTTTTTGTATTCTTTAGTGGGATCACAGGAGAGAGGCTTGTAGAATCTGGTGTTGGTGAGTTGTCTGGTCTCCTCCTGTTCATAATTTGTTCTGTTCATGATGACTACAGTTCCCGCTTTGTCAGCCTCTTTGATTATGGTGTTAGAATTCTTTTTGAGGCTGTGTATAGCATTGCGTTCTGTATGACTGAAGTTGTATGTTATATGCTGCTGTTTGATGACTATGTCAGCTCGAGCACGTTTGTGGAAGCAGTTGATGTAGAAGTCAAGACTCTCCTTACAATCATTATTAGGGGTCCACATAGAAGCCTTCCTCTTGTGGGGTTGGTGGGGGGGAGCAGCAAGGTCAGTGTGTTGTACGTCAGTGTATTGGAAGTATTCCTTTAGGCAGAGGCAGCGAAAATAGGCTTCCAGATCTCCATAGAATTGAATCATATTTGTAGGGGTGGTGGGGCAGAAGGAGAGTGGTTGCATAGGTTAACAATGTTGCTAGGTGAATTGAAAGTATCTAGAATGAGAGATCCTGAGGCATGTAGGAGTTGGGATAGTTTATTGTCCATTTTCTTCTTAAGGGAGATGAAGTGATCGTTGTAGGTGGTTTGTTGAATTGTAGTAAAGTCTGGAAAAGATGAAGTGTGTGTGGAAGCTTGGTTTTTTACAATAGTTTCTAATGTAGAGAGCGTCTCCTTGATTTTCTTCTGTTTGTTGTATAGAATGCTGATAAGGTGGTTCCTGAGTTTCTTTGCAAGAGTGTGGCATAATCTCTGGCTGTAGTCTGTGGGATACGTAGATTGCAGTGGGTTTTTCACCCTCGGTCCCTTAGATATGATGATCATCTGTTTGCACTTTGACAGGAAGATGATGTCTGTTTGGATCTGTGCAAGCTTCTTTGTGTAGCTGATGGATTTCCACTTCATCTGGACTTCTAATATTCCAGTCATCTGAAGAAGTAGGTTGCACCCATGAAAGCTCATGATACCATCTACATGTTTTGTTAGTCTTTAAGTGCTACTAGTCTATTTGTTGTTTTTTTCCTGTTACAGACCACCTTGGCTACCCCTCTGAAACTTTTTATCGGTTAGTCGACTATTCTATAGTCCCCGGCCATGAGGCCAGCAGCCAGTGAGTTCCATCCCCACTCCTGAGGAGCTCCCTGCCATGCTGCACTGCTGCCTCTGATACAGAGGCAGCAGCATGGGGTGCCAGGAGGGAGCTAGTCCATGAGGAGAGCCAGTTTAAAAACCAGTTCCCCTTGCGGACAGTCAGTCTGTCGACTACACTTTTACATCCCTATTGTCTACCCTAGTAAAAGTTTTGGTTTTTTTTTAATCTGAACCATTGGAAGCCCAGCATAAGTGATGTGGGGCAGGGCACCTGGAGGCTAGTGTGCGCCCCTGGATTTTAATTGCTGGAGCTGGCTGCCCTCACTCTACCCCTTCTCCCACCCACGGCACAGGTCACCTCTGAAGCCCAGTGAAACTAAGACATTGTCAGCCTTAAACCCATTATTGTTTCAATGAGACTGTTTTTCAGCAACTTTAACTGAAATGATGGTTGAAACAGATGTGGTTGCTAGTTTATGCTTCTTCAGCTGAGCTGGTATTAGAACTGACGGAAACTTTTTTGTCAACTTCCTCTCTGAACATAGCTTGGTACTTTTACTAATTCCCTTGGCTTTCTTTCAAAGCCTTAGACTCCTAATGGTATGTCAATTTCTAGTCTCACAAAGCTGTTTATCCATGATTTGCTTTTTTTAGTATAGCTTTAGTAAATGCTAAACTGGTATTGATTTGCAGGGTGAGGCTTACAAACTCAGACTGCCTTGTCAGTACCATATGATCAGGGCCAGATTAAGGCAACTTGGATCTCTAGGCAAACTGTAACCTTGAGCCCCTGTGGGTCCATCCCCTAGAAACTCCACCCACAAAAGTTAGGGACAATGGCATGGGTCCCCCTTCTAGTTAAGCCCTCTGAGGCCTGCTTTCTACCCCACTAAGGTAAGGAATGAACAGAACCATTCTAACACATATATTCCTTACTACAAAAAGCAATGGTATCACAGGCATTGGTATAAAATCAGCACACAAAATTCATTCTCCTCCATTTCTAAGAGAAGCTCCATAATCAGTTTTGCTTGTTGCCCAAACCCAGGTGTAAAGCCCAAATGTGTAAGATTCAGGAAAGCCAAAATCTGTAGAACCTCTCATTTGTTTTACTTCAATCCTCTCAATAAACTTTCCACAAACTGGGAAGATGCTTTGCAATTGACCCAGTACTCCTCTGTCCTTCACTTTCCAAGAAGAAATTGGTTCCAACTGCAGAGCCCCCTTACCACCTTCTGAAGGGCTCAGTGTTGCTGATACTTGTGATATTTGGTGGTTGTCTTAAAGGTCCACTTCCATGAGTCATGTGATTAAGTGAGAATCTCATCTTTCTGTGGCTAAAAACCTATTTTTTTTAAAACTGCGATTGCAAATAAGATTGAAAATGCGAACTCCAGAATCTCAAAAAATCAGATGATTGCAACTGGGTGCCTGGGATGGGCCACCCTGAAAATGCCACACAGTGGATAGACTCCTAAGAAATAGGTAGAGCCCTCTGTGGATACAACATTTATATCTGTATCAGATCCACAATCTCTAAAAATGACCTGCAGATATCTGTGGATGCAGATACCCCACATAAAAAGCAGATATCCATGGATTTGCAGGACTTTCTTTATAAATAGGGCAGATGATCCCCAAAACTGGTGTGTTATTCTATAATTCAATTTACCAAGCCAGTAACAAAAGGGCTTCTGCAGGACCCAACTGGTTAACCAGAAGCCAAACGCTATCCCCTCAACGTATTCCAGGCATTGGCTCCCATCTAAACAGCCAGCTCTAAAATAGTGGGAGATTATTGAAAACCCATTGGATCAACCTAGGGATCACATATTCCTAGGTCAATGGGAATAGCAGCTCTTACCCAATTATCACACTGTCAGTAAATCTTTAGTTAACTAATTACAGGTTTATTAATAAAAGAAAAGGAGACTTATAAATGGTTGATAGATCATCTATATGCAAATGATTGCAAAGTACTTATATCAGTTTTGTGGCAGTGATAAAATAGCATGCTGGCTTGTAAAATTTCTCTGGTAATTTCCAAAAGATTGGAAGGTCCTCAGTCCACAGTTCAAGATGTTCGTTTTAGTTGTAAATGCACAGTCCAGAGAATCAGAGCAGGAAAGAGACAAATTAGCAATGTCAGTGCCTTTTTTTATCCTCTGCCATGTCCATGGAAATGTACTGTCCCATATAAAGCCCACAGCCACTATTCATGGAAAGTTACTGGCCCAAAGTGGAGTCCAGGGTTACATGAGTATCTCATAGGTCCTTACCTGATTTGCTGAATCACAGAAGAGTGGCCATTGGCTGGATACATTTCTTCAGTGGATCATTGTGAGAACTGAGTGTTCTTGATGGGCCATCAACATGTAAATTTTATCTGGGGGGTGTCATCCAGGAATGCGATACAGGTACATAGCCAATATTCATAATTTTTATACAAAGATTAGATATGCATATAAACAGGATAATCATAAGTACCTTTCCATTGACACTTTACATGATACACTTTGTTATACATTTTCACAAAGGTAACAGTAGTGATGAATGGTCACCTCTCTTATGCACAGCATCACAAAACCCCAGCATCACATTAGAAAAAAACCTTAGAACTTTTTTTTTCCTAAAATTATGATTTCAAAGCCAGCGACATGATTTTGGCTTGGTGGAGGCTGACTCGTGATTTTTAGATGTTTGGGGCTGGCAATACTGGGGCCTCAGAGAATGAGGCCAGATGAAACATAAACTAAAGAACTAGCATTTGTACCTTCAGCTATTGCTCTGTTTTTATGTAGATATACAAGTTATTCTGAATCTGAGCAGCTTTATCCTGAATATAACATGAAAACTCTACTTTGTAGCTGACTGGAGGCAGCATGGATCCAGCAAGCTGTCTTGTTAGTCTCTGTGTGTGTGGTGTTCTGGGAGCAAAGAAGCATTTTGTCATACCATGGAGCCTAAAACTCTGACTGTAAAAGTTCTGGATGCTGTGATAGATTGCATTTGACACAATCTTCTTCTACCAGTGCTCTGACAGTTCCCCATTTTGCTTTATCCATCACTAAACCATTATATTGTATGTGTTACTATATTTCTGTAAAATGATTTCTAAAAGGCACTGAGCACTAATACTGAAATCTAGAAGCACTAATAACGGCTTTTTGAATAATTATATTTGGTTTATGTTGAGAAGGCAGGAAGAAACCATGACTCAGCTATGATCTCTGATCCTTCTTCATATTCTTGTAAATATTTTAAAGCCATAAATAGACTCCAGCACATACTGCTTATGTTTGAGGACAACAATCTTTAGTAAATAATATGGGGTTTAAAATATACTCAATAGTAGCTTGAAGCTCTGAGTTCCATGAGCTAGGGAAATAAGTTTTTGGTTTTTTTCCCCTCTAATTCACATCTTGAAATAATCTGGAAAAATGTACTGGTCCTGAAAGCATTTGTACTGGTCCCCAGATATTTCTAGCCCTGACAAGTCGCAAGGATTGATTTTGTTTGCCATCTGGTCCAAAATTGAATACAATTGTTCTGGACTAGAATTTTCAGACTGTTTTCTTTAAATCTTGAGAGTTTGGGTTTTTTTCATTTTAAAGTGAATTGTGTTGAATCAAGAGTAATACAAAGAGGATGAGGGTGCTGCTGACCCTTTAAAAAAGGGTCTCTCTCCACTCATCTGAGGAAGTAGATTTTGCTCACATTACAATATATATATATTTTGTTAGTCTCTAAGGGTACATCTAGACTGGCGTGGAAAAACTCTGCTGCTGACTACACAGCACCAAATTTTGGAATAACTCACTATTCCGAAATGCTCCTTAGTCCTTGTGGAAGGAGGGTTACCGGGACATCGGAATAAGCCACCCGTTATTTTAAAATCTATTTTGACATAACAGGCTACTTCAGTATTGCGGAATAGTTATTGTGGGATACTTCCACAGTGGAGATGTACCTTAAGGTGCTACAGGGCTACTTGGTTTTTTTTAAAGTTACAGACTAACACGGCTTCTGCTCACAAAATGTTTCTCAGAGCAGAACTTATTTCTAGCTAGAGCTACTTCAAATAGTTTTTCTCAGTTTTGCAAAAAAAATGTATTTTAAAAAAGCAGTTTGGAACAAACATTGAACTAATTCCTTATTAGCACTTTTAAAACAGAATTTAGGCTATTTTATGACTTTGTCCAGCAAAATTTTTATCAAGAAAACTATGAAAAGTATATAAGTTTGTCAAAGCAGTTACAAAATATGTAGAAAATGACTGAGTTTACAGATTCTTTCAATTTGTTCCCAGAGCTTAGATGCCTCTACTGCTGTGAACTGGAAGAGCATTGTAAGTATTGATATGCAAATAAACACAAAGTATTTAAAGTTTTATAATAGAGAGAGTGTGGGAGACTAGAGGAGATTACAAATGCATAGAAAATGCCAGAACATTTCTAAAATTCTATCCATAGCTTTTAGGTTCATGTTTTAGTTATTTACTATATACTCTTGGAAATTAAACTGTATATTTTAAAAATATATTAGTTCATGTAGCACTAATTTATCAGAGATTCATCTCTATTCTGAGGCCAGCAAAGTCTTCAGATAAGAATTTATAATTGCCTGTTTCTGGAGGCTTCTAAATTAAGATTTTAAAATGTAAAAACTTTATTGATCAGTAGTGCACCATATGCTTTTTCTTCAGATTTTGCAGATGTGGATCATTGAACTACATAGCCAATAAAAGATTGGGATTGATGTTGGGATTAAGACTGTTAAAATGCAGTAGTTGACTAGTCCACTAGTCGATGGAATTTCCATAGACTAGTCGATAGGCACTTCTGCATTCGTCCTTGGAAATGTACAAGAGCCTCCACTGGGGCTCTTACACATTTCAAAGGAGGAATGCGGAAGTCTGCGTACAGCCCGGGGCCAGCGCAAAGTCCTGCTGACTCCAGGCTGCACATGGCGTGCCTGCTTTGAAATGCACAAAAGTCCCCAACAGGGGCTCTTATGCATTTCAAAGCCATGGAGCCCGGGGTCAGCAAGGGATTCACAGTCCCCCCCACTGGCCCCGGGCTCAGCTGGGGAGTCCCGGATTCTGGAGAGTCCCCCTTTATTCTGGGGAAATGCCACGGGGAGCCCGGAGTCAGCTGGGGAGTCCCCAGCTGACCCCGGGCTCCACGGCTGCCACTTTGAAAGGTGCAGAGGCGGCATTTTAAAGGGGCAGCTTGCCGCACAGGTGATCTGTGGATCAGTTGTGTGGCGCTGCCACTTTGAAGTACCCCTCCCCCCACCTTGCTGCCTCTATCTCATAGAGGCAACAAAGGGGGGGGATATCGACTAGTCGACTAGACAAAATACTGTCCGATAAGCAAATGCTTATCAGATAGTCGACTAGTCTTTTACATCCTTAGTTGGGATAGGGTTGTTGTAACAGTAACACCTGGAAACACCTGTTAGCCTCTTATTCTTTAGCAGCAAGCTGAAGCACATGTGGGTGAAGGCACTCCATGCTCTCTCCTGTCGGCATAGTAAATCCACGTCTCTGAGAGGCAGTAACTATGTTGGTAGGAAAAATTTTTCCTACCAACATAGTTCTGTTTACTCTGGTGGTTAGATCAGGTGTAACTTACATTGCTTGGGAGTAGTTTTATTTACACCCCCGAGTGACAAATCTACTACATACTAGCCAATTAGCCTGTCATAAGATGGGATTTTCAGGTCTCTCCTCCACGTTGGTCTTCTCTCCTGAGCCTCTGGTCTCTCGCTCCGTCTCTCTCTCTCCTCCTCCTCCAGCCTCCCCCACCCCACCCCCAGCTCTCCTCCACCTCCTGCCTCTCTCTTTCTCTTCTCCTCTCCCTCCTGCCTCTCACTTGGGGGACCGCGGAGCCCAAACAGCCGTTTGGGCTCTACACTCCTCGTGCTGCATGGGGAGCGCGGAGCCCAAACAGTCGCTTGTGCCACTTGCTCCCACGCGGCGGCCTGGCTGAGCGGCGCAGAAGTCAGCCGAACACCACGGCGGGAGGTGAAGGGGGGTGGGGCGGTGACGTTCACGGCCAGGGGGCGAGGCCTAGAGCCGCTGTCACACCGCACGTCACCGCCCCGCTCCCCTTCCCCTCCCGCCGTGGCGCTCGGCTGACTTCTGCACCGCTCAGCTGGGACCGCCGCAGGGGAGCAAGCGGAGCAAGCAGTCGTTTGGGCCCCGCACTCCCCATGCAGCATGAGCCGCCCAGAAGGAACAGCCAGCATTTCAGCAACAGCGCCGCCCAGAGGGAACAGCCAGCATTTCAGCGTTACAGACTCTCAGACTTTGGGGTATTATATATATGATTTGAGAGAATTTATGCGTCTGTGCCTCTGCTCATGCATCTGTTGGTGTGTGTCTGTCCAAGAACTCCTAAACTGTAAGAGCTAGGACCACCAAATTTGGTGTGCAGCTTCCTCTTGTCATAACTTAAACCAGTGCAAGGATTTGGGTGTTCCAGGAAAACGGGATGTTCTGAGACTGGGATTGCTTCTTATGCAGAAAAGAGATAGAATCACCAAGCTGGTGAAAGGGACTGGCTGGGGCTGCCTAGCCCCGAGCTTCCCACCCCACAGGCACCCTTTAGAGGGGGTGAGGGAGGCTGTAGCTTCCCCCCATTTGTACGGGGACACACAAAACCATATAGAAAAGAGACAGAATCACCAGGTAGGTGAAAGATGCTGGCTGGGGATGCACTCCCATCCCTGGTTCATATGGGGATATTGCTGGCTGTTCTCCTTTGTCAGGAAGCCAGGGGAAAGTACACAGTTTGCTGCATTCCTCACTCTGGTTGAGGAGCACAGGGAGCAGACAAACCTGGATCTTCCCCAGCTGGGGGATGTGTACCCTTCCTCCAGCCATACCCACTGGAACTGCAGCAGCCATGGAGAGATGCTTTTCACCTGGCCCTAAGCTGCTGAGGTGAGAGAAGGCTGGGATAGTCTTCTCTCCCAGGACAGCCTGAATACTGAACCTCTCATCCTCAACCCCACCCAAGCACTGATTTAAATGAAGAGAAACAAAAATTTAGTTAAGGGCCTGAGCAATGCCGGGTAAATCTTCTAGTTACAGTGTACTGAAATAAGTAGTAGTGTCAGGGCCGGCCCAAGCCATTTGTGCACCCTGGGCTCTGGAAGTGCGGTGCCACCCCCGGGCGCCCAGCGCATGCGCAGCCCTACCCCTGGGCACGCGGCGCATGTGCGGCCCCACCCCCGGACGCCCGGCGCATGCGTGGCACTGCCCCAGGTGCGTGGAGCATGCGCGGTGCCACCCCCCTCCGAGGCGGCGCCCCCTACAATGGGGCGCCCCGGGCGGCAGCCCAGTCAGCCCATACCTTGGGCCGGCTCTGGGTAGTGTAGACTAGAGATTTAAAAAAAATCTAAAAAATCGCAGTAACCAAGTAACAGTTAAAATTCCTGTTGGTTACACAGTTAATTGTTTTACCTAGTAAGGACAAAGAAGGAAGGAAAGGATGGTGGAGGCTGAAGGGGTGCCTCCATGGCCGCTCCCAGGATGACTCTTGCTACCAGGACCGTTCCCGGGACACCAGCTGCTCCACGCTGTGGATCTTTTTGCACGGGGCGGCAGCCAGCTCCCCAGGAGGAGGCAGAGTTTAACTGGTGTCAGCTTATTGTTTAACTGGTTAAACTCTTACATCTTCTGTTAACTATGTGCCACTATCCACTTGTACAATAGTGGCACCGGGCAGCACAACTCTTGATGGCATCTGCTATATATACTTTGCAAGCGTCTCAAAAACAAGGTGTGTAATTTGTCTGTTAACTGACCCAGTTGCATTTTACTAATTTGCTTATTTGATATAAATCCATTTGGGTTTTTTTTTAAAAGGCACACAGAATATTTTCATCAGTCGGAGGATTTTGCAGGCTAGGAAAAACTTGTTTTCTGGCAGCCTGAAGCAAAATTGAATCATTTGCTAGAAATATATTTGGTGCTTACCAGAATGGTAAAATTCAAGGTCATCTCCTCAAAGGGATCCTGGGTTACACTGACAAAATATGACATATGATAATTACAAAATATAGAAGGAATGGAAAATGAATGAAGGCGATAATATGGTATTTTATTCAATGATACATGCAGTACAGAGATTCCAGATTTGTTGTATCTTTTCTGCGAGGTGTCCTTGCTAAGAGAGAGGGAATAGGATTTGTAAGACTCCATTCAGTATGTTTTTGAGTTGGAACTCAGAGAGACAGAGGTCAGGAGCATGGTGGTATTTGCAGGCAAATACAGACAACAGGCAAGAGATTAAAGGGATGCAGTTGATTTGCAGTCTTCTCCGTAGTTTCAGGTACTGTACTTGCCCCTTAAGGCTTTGAAATCACATTTTCTTATTTTTTTCCAAAAGGTTTCTCTGTTACTTGTATGAAAAGTAACACAATAATAGGCCTGACTGACAAGTGCTGTCAAACATCTCATCATTGTATTTCTAGCTGTTACTTGGAACAATACTAGCCTGATTTTTTTTAATGCAAAAATGAAAATTGGTTGTTTTTTTTTAAATTGGCATTATCTCAACCATCTCTAACTACCTCTTAGTCAAACTTCAGACCTGCATTTCAATATTACCCAGTTTGAGGCTAGTGTGGCCTTTTGGTGTGGTATTAGAGTGGGAATCAAGCAAGTCACTTAGAATCATAGAATCCTAGGGCTGAAAGAGACCTCAGGAAGACATCGAGTCCAGCCCCCTGCTCAAAGCAGGACCAACCCAAACTAAATCATCACAGCCAGGGGTTTGTCAAGCTGAGATGTAAAAACCTCTAGGGATGGAGATTCCACCCCCTTCTTGAGGGAGTTGGCAAATGTCATTGCAGAACCTTTGGCCATTATCTTTGAAAACTCGTGGAGATCGGGCAAGATCCCGGATGATTGGAAAAAGGCAAATGTAGTGCCCATCTTTAAAAAAGGGAAGAAGGACAATCCAGGGAACTACAGACCTGTCAGCCTTACTTCAGTCCCTGGAAAAATCATGGAGGGGATCCTCAAGGAATCCATTTTGAAGCACTTAGAGGAGGGAAAAGTGATCAGGAATAGTCAACATGGATTCACGAAGGGCAAGTCGTGCCTGACCAATCTGATTAGCTTCTGTGATAAGGTAACTGACTCTGTGGATATGGGAAAGTCAGTGGATGTGATATATCTTGACTTTAGCAAAGCTTTTGATACGGACTTCCACAATATTGTTGCCAGCAAATTAAGTGAGTATGGGTTGGATAAATGGACTGTAAGATGGATAGAAAGCTGGCTAGACTGTCGGGCCCAACGGGTAGTGATGAACGGCTCAATGTCAGGTTGGTGATCGGTTTCTAATGGAGTGCCCCAAGGATCTGTTCTATGACTGGTTTTGTTCAGCATCTTTATTAATGATCTGGATGAGGGGATGGATTGCACCCTCAGCAAGTTTGCAGATGACACTAAACTAGGGGGAGAGGTAGATACGCTGGAGGGCAGGGATAGGGTCCAGAGTGACCTGGACAGATTAGAGGATTGGGCCAAAAGACAAGTGTAGAGTCTTGCACTTGGGACGGAAGAATCCCAAGCATTGTTACAGACTGGGGACCGACTGGCTAAGTAGCAGTTCTGCAGAAAAGGACCTGGGGATTACAGAGGATGAGAAGCTGGATATGAGTCAACAGTGTGCCCTTGTAGCCAAGAAGGCTAATGGCATATTAGGTTGCATTAGGAGAAGCATTGCCAACAGATCTGGAGAAGTGATTATTCCCCTTTATTCGGCTCTGGTGAGACCACATCTGGAGTATTGTGTCCAGTCCTGGGGCCCCCATTACAGAAAGGATGTGAACGCATTGGAGAGGGTCCAGCGGAGGGCAACCAAAATGCTTAGGGGGCTGGAGCGCATGACCTATGAGGAGAGACTGAGGGATTTGGGTTTTTTTAGTCTGCAGAAGAGAAGAGTGGGGGGGGATTTGATAGCAGCCTTCAACTTCCTGAAGGGAGGTTCCAAAGAGGATGGAGAAAGGCTGTTCAGAGTAGTGATGGATGGCAGAACAAGGAGCAATGGTCTCAAGTTACAGTGGGAGAGGTCTAGGTTGGATATTAGGAAAAACTATTTCCCTAGGAGGGTGGTGAAGCACTGGAATGGGTTCCCTAGGGAGGTGGTGGAATCTCCATCCCTAGAGGTTTTTAAGTCTCGGCTTGACAAAGCCCTGGTTGGGTTGATTTAGTTGGGATTGGTCCTGCCTTGGGCAGGGAGTTGAACTTGATGACCTCCTGAGGTCTCTTCCAGCTCTATGATTCTGTGATTCCCTAGGTAACCCATTCCAGTACTTCAGCCTCCTAGTGAAATAATTTTTCCTAATATTCAAGCTAGACCTCTGCCGCTTCACTGCTCTGTGCCTCCATTTCCCCTTATATCCCATGTTTATCTAGATAGTCCCTGCCCCACATAGTTTTTGTCTCTTACTTTGTTGTATATAGTACCTAGAACAATGGGTGCCCAGTTTCCATGGGAACTCCAAATACTCTGTGATATAAATAATGCAGTGTGCGCCGTCTGAGACTGAAAATGAAAATTAGCCTCCCTTCTCACATTTCTTATAAATCTTACTAATCAAGAGAATAAATGAATTATTTGCCCATCCCAGTTGGCCTTCTCCTCTCCTGGCTCCATCCACTCTATTGCCCCATATACAGACATTAATTTTGTGCTCTTTACGTTGTGAGGGGCAGAACATTCCTGCTAACTGGTGTGATTTACAAAGGTAACTACATTTGAGATCAAAGTTGTCCTTGGAAAAGTGACTTAAACTTTTCCACTAGCCTACCGTTTTGTGTAGCTCTGCAGGAGAAAAGATTACATTGTGGGTTTGGGAGGAAATTGCTGAGAGTTAGCTTCTATACCGTTAGTGTCACGTCACTTTTTTGTAAGATGGCAGCTGCCAGCTTGAGTTTGCTTTTGGTATGCCATTTGTCCATTTCAGTGTTTTAAAATGCTGTCTTTAAAAAAGTTTTGTGTGATAAGTGCTTCTCACTGTGCAATTAAAACACAAAGCTGAGCATAATGGCCGATTAGTGTACAAAAGGCAAGGCAAGGTCAGTGCCATAGTGAGAAGTCCAGCACTGGCCACAGCAGTTGAGGAAAAGAAGGAAATCGTGAATTTCCTACCATGGTGATGGTCCCAGATTTGATGGGAAGAAGGGAAGAGCTTGATTTTTTTTTTCTCTTTGGTTAGAAGGTTTCTAAACTGCAAAATGCACTCTCTTGCCCTTCTCTGGCCTGCTAGGAGAAAATATTCTTTTTCTCTTCTGCCCTCAAGACATCTGAAGATGGATATTAGGTGGCATTCACTAGTCTATCCCTCCCTATCCTCACAACTTCTGTAAATAAAGGTTACTTTCCACCAATTCCATCTTTTTCTTTTTCCTTCCCTGTGTTGTCAACAAACATGCAATGTAAACACCTCAAGGGTGCTTTGTTGCTGATTCTGACCTTCAGGAAGTAGCCCATAATTCTCAGTCAGCCACTCTGGTCAGCAGTTTGAACTCCACTGTGCTGCAGCCAGGTGACCAGGTACCCACCCTTTGCAAGCCCCCCAAAATGTAAATCCCATTTCATGCTGCCTGAGCACCTGGATACCCCTCCCCCTGCAGGGTTAGCTTAGCATGCAGTGATCTCATCGTGGCTTCCCAGATGCCCATCCCATTGCATCAAAGACTCTCTGGCTTGGACTGCCATGGAGCTGTTGCATTTAATCAATGTATGAAGAGAGGAGTCTGTTCAGTCCCAGCTTACAGTGATCTGTAAGAACTGGAACACACACAGCTACATTTCTCAATCCTTGTCTGAACTGGGTATGAGCGGGATACACTGCAGTGCAGAGCAAATATTAAAGAACTGAGACAAGCCTATCATAAGGCACATAAAGTGAATCAACACTCCAGTGCTTCACAGAAGACCAGCCACATCTGTATGGAGCCAGATGCTATCCTCAGTGGTGTCCCACCAAGTGTCCCATGGATACTTCAGAGGGGCTGGAGGCAGTACACGGAGGCCCTAACCCAGAGGATGACATTGTAGATGAAGAGGCGGAGGTAGCCAAGGACCAGGGACTTCCACCAGGTTGCCAAGTGTGTCTGGCAGCCAGGAATTGTTCTCCATTGCTGATGGACGTAGCCAGTCAGAGCAACTGCTTTCTGGGGTCCAGGAAGGAGGGGATGAGATGCGGGGTAAAAGGCTGTGGCTTGTGGAGTGCAGGGCTGAGGGCATGGCAGAATGGGAGGCTGGCTGTGTTTCTGTGACCTTCATGTATCCTTTTGTAGCTAATCAATATAGCTAAGTAGGATGTTGCTTCCCTGTCCCATGTGAATGATCTGATTTAACCAAGCAGGGATATTTTTAAAGGATGTTTTATCATGAGAAAGAAAACATTCATTTTAAATGTGAACTGAACTAACCCATTTTTTTAAGAGACAGACCATGTTACCATAGAGTATCAGAATGCAGTGCACATATTTTGTCTTGAGTTAAATATGGATGACCCTTTCTAAAGGTCAGGAAACCGTTACAAGGAGTAGGAGTCTGCTCTGGTGGGAGCCAATAAAGACTTGGAAAACCAAACCTCTTTCATCAGAATGTCAAGTTTCACCCTCAGTCACCCCAGGAAGTCTATAAATTAATTACTCATTGCTGGTAACGTGCTTTTTAATAAAAAAAAAATGAATCCTTACTATTTTTACAACTTGATGTTGACTCAAACTGTTTTGGAGTTGTAACTATAGCTTCTCCTCCTCCCCCGTTTGGGAAACTCAGGAAGTCTAGAAGGGATTACAACCAGCCAACCTTGAAGAAGGGAGGAAAAACGGGGGGAGATGTGTGCTGATGGCTTCCCCCACAGTCCAGACTCATCTAACACCTTTGCCTATGCCTCTAGCTTCCCTCCAGAGTCCAGACACTCGAAGGAGGGAAAATGTGTTTCCTAGTCTTTTGTCTATAAAGGTCTCACCTATTATATGTTTTAAAGAGTTTGTTTGTTTGTTTGTAGATTTGTTTGTGCAAAATAAAGTCATACTTTGCGATTACCTACAGACACCAAATTTTGCATAAACAGTCATGCCACTTAAATTAGCTGAATGCACTCCTTTTTACATCGGAATATGCTAGGTGAAATATTTAAATAATTATTTTTCTTTTTCTTCGGAAAAGTCATTACTTTTATGATTAGAGTTCATAAAAAATTGTTGCTAACAAAATGAAAATTGAGTTGACTGATCAATTGTCATGTTAGTACAAAGAACATTTTTACTATTACGAATCACAAAATAATTCAAATTAGTTACAGAAAGAGTAATGGAAGCTTTAAAGTTTGATTCAAATTTACTATATATGATAACTATTCAATAAAATGAATAATGTTTGAAGTTGAAATCTTACAAATTTAAAACTGTTCTTTTACTTCCCTTTTGCAAGCACATTAATACAAACATTCTATTACATATATTTAATTTCTTGAACTTCCCTATAAGTGTAATCTATGCAAAATGACTTTGCCCGGTTTGATAGGCCTCACCTGCTAGTATTCCTTATTTCTATATTCCCAGTCTCCTAGGAGAAGTTTCTACAAAGCACTGTGTTAGTAGATTTACTAAGGATCTTACAGTTTCAGTTCCAGCTTTGCACTTGAAACACCAGTGATCAAAAGTCCGTTACAAAGCCCTGGCTGTTAGGTGATATGTATGAAATGAGTTGGTGACTTCACTCTAGCAATTGAACAGGTGTTCACACCAAAAAGAATGAAGGATAGTTCTGTATTTAAAGCTTGTGATTGCATGTCAAGACATTTGGGTTCCATACCCAACTCTGCTAGCCAGCTTCCTGTGTGATCATAGAGAAGCCATTTTGCATCAGCAGGGATGGTTCTGATCAGAACACTTACATTTAGATGCTAAATAGGGATTTAGGCACTCAGGTTTGATATTTTGTCAAAAGCTTCAGCTGAGAGACCTGAAATGAAACAGACATGAAGATAGAGCTATCCTTTTAATGCTGAAAGGGTTCTCTCTAAAGCAGGGGTGGGGAACCTAAGGCTCATAGGCCAGATACAGCCTCTAGCTTGCCTGGATCTGGCCCCCAAAGCTCGGGGCTGCCCCCAGCATTATGTAGCCTGTGTTGGTGCTTGGGTTTTGTGGTTTTTTTTTTGCTTCTCACTTGTATGGGTCAGCAGCCCCTGACCCAAAAAAGGTTCTCCACCCCTGCTCTAAAGGCTTTTCTATACTCAATACACTACAATGGCAGAGCTGCACCGTTTGTTTGTTTGTCTGAAGGTAAATGCTGCCTACTCCAGCAGAAGGCTTTTTCCCTGCCACATAAATAATTCACTTCCCTAAGAAGCACTAGGTGATGGAACTTTAACGTAGTGCTGTCTACACCAAGGGTTGGATCGGCTTAGCTGCTTAAATCTACTCCTTTGCCATGTTTACTGGTTCTCAGCAATAATACTCTGCCTGGTGTTCACAGAGAGGAAAGTGACACAAACTTGTGAGGAAATTGCGTAATATGCCACATCTGTGCTTAAGGAAAGATTTGTTTAATCCACCACATAGTCATCTGCCCTTACGACGCCAACTGTGGATAAGTTTACTGGATGAGGGATTTACTGTAGAGGATGCGTGACAAGCTTCATGGTTCACAGAGAAAGTCAAATAATTATCCTGTCTCAGACCCCACTCAGCAGCAACCTGGCTTTGATTTACCACAAAGACAATAGAGCCTTTTGAGCTAGTTTCATAGTCGACATAGAATTTGTGCTGCAGCAGAATTTCAATAGCATTTTAGAGACAGTCCACTGTGTCAGTGCCACAAACTATGATACATATTGTTGAGGACTGCAAAATGACTCCACTTCCTGGAGGTCTTCATGCCTT
Source organism: Pelochelys cantorii (assembly GCA_032595735.1). Classification (NCBI taxonomy): domain Eukaryota; kingdom Metazoa; phylum Chordata; order Testudines; family Trionychidae; genus Pelochelys; species Pelochelys cantorii. Next base: position 6,612,518 of record CM064338.1, on the reverse strand, counting down.
GAACATCATTGATAAGAATTCTGGGTGTGGCTTGACTGGACTGTAGATGCCAAATAAATAAATAAATAAAATAAATAAACTATATCGCTCAGACGGTGTGGATTTTTCACACCCGCAAGTGACTCACCTAGCTTGACCTAACTTTTTAGCATAGATCAGTACTAAGACATTGAGACCTATTGTTGGGCCACTGACATTTATACTGCTTCTGACAACTGTTCAGTGCTTGTTCTGCTGCTACTAAACTACTTTAGTTTCTTAAGCTGTCAATTTGCTACCCATCACAAGCAGTATAATTGGTTAAAGGAGGTTGGGAGAGAAATGATCAAGTTGGGTGCCATTGTGTACCTAAGTTTTCCACAGTTGCATATAATGTCCTATGTATGTGTATATTCATCTATCTGTATATACATATTTTTGTACAGTCACTTTGCACTTGTAACAAATATCAGAAGAGTAGCTGTCTTAGTCTGTATCTGCAAAAACAATGAGTCCTCATCAGCACCTTAAAGACTAACTTTTATTTGGGCATAAGCTTTCGTCAACAAACACTCTCAAAGACCCACTTCATCAGATGCATGTGAGACAAAAGCATATGCCTAAATAAATGTTAGTCTTTAAGTGCCACAGGACTCCTCAGTGTTCTTGCACTGTAGTTACTGCATGCCTAAACTCTCTCAAAATCTGTCTGTTTTGTTAATATAGACTCAAGCATGCTCAGTAGATTTCACTTAGTACAAGGACAACAGCAGACATGAGAAAAAAGAATGTCTGTGGAAACTGCCATTGCTTAGTTCATAAAGATGAATAGGTTCTGACATCTAAAAGAATGAGTAGCTTTCTTAGTGTGAGAATCTTCCTCTTCCCACATTTCCTTTCCTTTCCTTTAACCTTCTGCCCTGACATACATACTAGTGTATTAAAATATCTAGTTCCAAGCTGTGTTGGCTGCTTTTCTTGGTCAAGGGAGATGCTTTTCTGTTGGGTCATGGAGCCAGTGGTGAATCACCCTTTGTATAGCCATTGCTTTTTCACATTCTAGTCTCTGGTCTCTCATCCAAAGTATTCATCCCTCTTTGGTAAAATGATCACTAATGACTCATCTTGTTGGGTATGTCTATAAGAAATCCCCTTCTGCTTTCTCTGGCTCCTAGCTATCATCTTTAAGAGTTTCCTTTCATAGAATCCAAGTGAGTTGCGAGCTTACTTCTGCCATAGATTTTTTTCCCCTGGAAATCAGAGTACAGCTTTATGGGAGAAAAAGCCCTACAAAATATTATTTTAAAATCACTTTAAATTTCTCAGTCTGTGCAGGTGTGTTTATTTTTAAATTATTTTCTCTTCAAATGTATAAATTTGTTACTCATTAACCAGTTAGAATTATCTAACATTCTTAATTGCTCTTAATTGTTCATATCACGTAGCATTTCAAGTCACCAAACCACTTTACACACATTTAATTAATCCTTGCAACACTAGTATGATGCTAGTAAGTTTAGAACTGAGCAAACAGCATGAAAAAACTTTAGAGATCATTCATTTACATTTTTTAATGAATCGCTATACTCATGGCCATTTTGTGTTTGCATTCCACAAGCATTAAAATGACTCTTACTGGCACGAATGCTCACAGAAACGGAATCTAAATTTGACTAAAAATGGCTGTGCATAAATTCAGCTGGGAACTTACAATATCAGATGATTTATCTGATCATTCAAAATTAATCATAGTTTACCAGAGACCTGTTTGTGATCACATTTGTTTATTTTTGTAAAAAAATAAGAATCCTTTGTGTTCAGTAAAGAATTTGGATGCTGCAGGATAATATTTAAGGTCTGTCTCTAGTTTATAATACACAATTTTTAAAAAATAACACAAAAAGAAAATGTCACATACTAGAACAGGAGTCAAATTTGGAAGTTAAGAGAGAAATGCCTAAAAAATAATAATCAGTAGCAGTGATGGCCGGAGCCCAGGCCCTTTAAATTGCTCCTGGAGCACTGCACCGTGCACTGTGTTCGGCTCTGAGGGAGCACAGTGCGGAGGGCTAGATGCCCCACCCCTTCTAGGAGTATGGTTTCCTCCCTCCCGCCCCCCTTGCCCACGGGCCCGCAGAGGCTGTTGGCTCCCTTGGTCAGGGCATTATCGATCGACTGTTCTCAAATCTGAATTTTGTGCCCTGCTCTCTTTTTTCTGAGAGAGTTTACTTTATTAACCTTTGGGCAAAGTGCTAAGTCTTCTCTCTGACGTCTGAAATGGCAAAGTTGAGCGAAGAACAGTTTTGTTTAAGGGAATATCCTTTCTGACTGTTTTTGTGAGAGAGAGAGAGAGAGAGAGAGAGAGAGGGAAATGGACAAAAAATATGTGTAGTGTTAGAATTTGTATATTCCTGAGAAGTTAGGACATATTCTATAACCATAGAATGCACTTAAGTGGGAGTAGTAATCTGTGGATCTGAAAACATTAGAATTGTGTAAATATTTAGCAATTGTTACTGAAGGCCTGAGGTATTAATGGCATTGTTGGAATTTCATGCAGGGATCCAGATAACTATCTGTAGAACTCTTAAGGTTTACATTTCTCCCCATCTTATCCTGCAGTAAAGTTGCTTAGAAACAGTCAGCTAGTGTCTTTTCTGCAATTTATGCGTTGGTATGATCTTCTTGGCTATCAGCAATAAATATTTTTATTGCTATATTCATCATTAGGGTTGGGCAAAGGGATCTTCCCTCATTTAGGCTTTTTGTACTGATCTTCTAGAATCCTTAGATTTTCCTCTAAAGTGCTATGTATATAAACAAATAAAATCACATATGCAGCCAAGTATTCTAGTCAATGTGCTTTTCCTCCATCAAATTGGAGCAATCTGTTGCTTTTACAGGAGTCTGCATTTTCTCATTTGGATAAAAGCAGAATGGTTCAATCTGAAATTTACCTGTGTTTACCTCTGCTGGCTTTCTATTATAACATGATTGGACACATGATGCCAGAGGGAATCATGATATTTCTGCTTTGTCTGTGCTGAAGTACAAATCCTTTGATTTTCATGTATAGTTTTTTGGTTTTTTACATCGTGAAATGATTTTTATTCACTTATAAAACTCAAGTGCACTGTGCTCTCCTCAGAGAGAGGAACTTCTTTCTTTACCCATTCTCTTTTGTGCAGTGCATTTCAGAGCTGGTTGTCTGGCAAAGACAGACACAAGACACTTGAAACAAAGTGTGGAAGGAGTTTTCAACTGGAACACCTGGTCAAAAAGGAACCCTAGAACTCAGCACTGGTGACTGGACTGTTAAAAGTCTAGTTGATGTGGGACTGAGTGGCTCCTGGGAAGTAGCCAGCATGTTTCTCCAGCTCCGAGGCGGGAAGGGCGATCAGAAGGGCTCCACAATCTGCCTCCACTTCAAGTGCCAACACCATAGCTCCCATTAGCCAGGAATCAGAGCCAATGGGAGCTGCGGGAGTGGTACAACTGGGCAAGGGCAGCACACAGCGCTCCCAAGTGGCACCTCTGCTGAGGAGCCAGTGACTTCCTGGGAGCTGCCTAAGGTAAGCACAGCCCAGAGCATGCACCCCAGCTCCTTGTCCCAGCCCAAGCCCCCTTCAAGTCTCTGAAGCCCTTGGCCCCAGTCTGGAGGTCCCTCCTGCACCCCAAACTCCTGCCCCATCCCTGAGACTCCTTCCCTACCCAGACTCTTTCTCAGAGCCCACAGCCCCTCCCACATACTAATTTCTCAGGCCCAGCCCCCCTCCTGCACCGTGAAACCCTCATTTCTGGCCTCACGCTGAAGCCTGCACCCCAACCTACTGCCCTAGTCCAGTGAAAAGGAGTAAGCAAGTGAGTAAGGGCAGAGGAGAGCAAGTGATGGAGGGAGTTGGGGGCAGAGCCTCAGAGAAGGGGTGGGGTAAGGGGATTGGGGCAAGACATGGGTTTTCCATTTTGTGTGATTAGAAATTTTACAACCCTGTTCATCCATCCAAAAGCCTTTTGTGCTTAGATGTGGCAAAGCTAGAGATGGGCAAAATATGGCCTTTGAGCCACATCTGGCCTGTCAAGCTGCCAGATCTGGCCCACAGCCCAGAGGGAACCTCAACCAGGCTCCCTGCATGCCTTTCCCCTGCACACTGCTCTGAATGATGTGAGCATGGGGGGTGAGGAAGAGAGGCTTCACACTCTGCCCGTACCCATAGCACAATCTCTTTGGGTCAATGGGAACTGCCTGTTTGCAGGCCAGGCAGCACGCAAAGTATCCCTACCCCTCCAGGCTTGCAGCATTCAGACCTGCACATGGCCCTACAGCCAGCTGCTCTGAATGGCGGGCAGGGAGCCTGGCTGAGGAACTTGTTGAGCTGCTGGCTGGGAGCTACCCAGGTGAGTGCCTCCCAGCCAGAGCCTGCCTCTGGCATCCCAGCCCCTCCTTCTCTCCAACCTTCTGCCCCCCTTGTGCATCCCTACCCTTTCACAGACCTTACACCCTACGCCCCTGCCCCAGGTTACAACCCTCCTTCACCCAAACTCCTTCCCAGATCCAACACTGCCTCCTGCACCCCAGTCCCTTACCCCAAGCTTCCTTCTGCACCCAGCCTCCATCCCAGATTCTCTCCTCTTCATGGAACAGTGCAGCCCTTGACCACTTATCAAATTCTTAGTGTAGTCCCCCATCAAAAATTAGTGCCCACCCCTGGGCAAAGCAATACCAAATGTTCATTTATGACATTCAGCTGTGTTCACAGGTACAGAGTTTTCCAACTATACAGAAGTATTTGAACTTAATCTTCTAATTAAAATGTCACCTTTTTCTTGTATTTGGGGACTCTTGCTTGCTCAGATTGTTTTTCTTTCATGTGTTCGATATGATTTTGAGTCAATAAACTTATGGGCTGAGGTATTATTTTATTTGTTCCCTATCCCTGACCTAGTCTTAGGCAACAACAACATATCCTGGCTAATGCTACTGAGACATTTAGTGCAGGCACTGGATATATTTTCTCACTTGCAAGTTCTATCACCATTTATTAATAAAAAGGGATAGATTGTGTGCTCTATCCAGATGGACATCTGGATGGATTAGTGTGGTTGGCTGCAGTCCTGTAAATAATTGAATTGTTTTTAGACAAATTGGCTATAATTGATTTACTGTGTATGTACTTTAAGTAGATATCTAATGATTTCACAGTTTCATACTAAATAGACTTAGAAATCTGCTTTAAAAATTATTATTTGGCCTGAAGCTGAATATTACTGCCTCATAGGAGGGTGCCTGGAATGAAACAAAATGCCACCATGCTGCTGTTTATGGAAAAGTCAGTCATCCAGTGCAGTTCATGGCCTCATTCACTCTCACTTCTACTGCACTGGGATGACTAGCTGCAGTTTACTCTAGATCAGAATTTGGATTATATAGTGATATTCATTGTTCCGTAACCACAACTTATTAACGTTTCCATTCTTTTGTCTAAGTACGTGATTCTTCCTGAATTTAATTAGAGAATCTTCCTTCATTCAGATCACAGGCTGCTATTACAGCAATTAATGCTGTGACAAAGACAAATAGAATAAGAAGAAAGGAAAAAGGAAAATATAGCCGAACTCTGTCTCTTGAGGGCCACTCATTTCCTTTATTCTTTGTCTCTCTCCTTTCTCATCCTGTCCATCAATCTAGACAGCTGGTCTCTGAGACATTCAGAGGATTGTCAAATCCAGTTAGTTCTTCCTTCCTTTACTCAGTAGCAACATCAAAGCATTACATAAATGAGTCTAAAGTTCTAGAACATGAAGTACAAGTCTTTTAATGAATGTGAAGGAAAAATGTCTGGAGTCTGGGGCTGGAAGAGCCACGTGTCTGGCAGCAGATGGATGCTCCAGCTGGGGCCGGAAGAGCTGCATGGCAGGGGGCAGGAGGAGAGTGCGTGCACATCTCCAACGGCTGCATCCCCTGCCCGCATGGCTGATTTTGCTGGTGGCGGCAGCAGGAAGAGGTGGAGCAGGAGGCACCTCCATCCTTCCCAACCAGGTAAGATGGTGGCCTGTCTGGGGCTCTGCGCTCCCCCCCCCCCCCACTCCCGCCCTGGCCTCTACCCATGAGGGCAAGCTTGGGGAGGGAGGAGGCATGCCACCAATGTCCGTTCCCCCTGCCCATGTGGCAGTGATGACCACACTTCCTAGAGGGGACAGCCTCGCTCTGGAGAGCATGGGGGTGAGGTTGGGGCAAAGGGGTGTTGGGTGAGGTTAAAGCAGGGGTGGGCAAAGGGCCCTCCACAGGCTGGATCTGACCTGCCAAGCCGGTGGATCTGGCCTGCCAAGTCGGTGGATCCAGTCCGCGGCCACCCTGACACTCCTCCACCCCAAGCCCCAATTGAGAGGCAGCAAGGGGAGGGACAGGAGCCAGTGCTGGGAGGAGCTGGCTTAATAGCCAGTTTCCCCCAGCACCGGCTCTGTGGTGCCGTCTCCTCCCTAACCCCTTGCTGCCTCTACTAGAGCAGCGGCGTGGGGGATTGGGGAGGCTGCTGCAAAGCAGCCTCTGCCCGCGGTGGGCCGACAGCCCTGGCTGCTGCGAACGGGCTGGTGCCAGAGCAGCCTCTGCTCACGGTGGTCAGTGCTGGCTGCAGGCAGGGGCTGCTCCAGCAGCAGCAAACAGGAGCTGCTGGACTCAGCATGAGTGTGAACGAGCGGGCTAGTCCCCCTCTCTCGTGGGTTCCCACTCACGTTCCGAACTGGCCCTTTGCTCAGAGTTTTTCACAGGCCACCGTGCCTGTTTGGCAGTCTTTTAGAGTCTCAGCCTCCAATAGCTCATACACTGGCACCCGCCCTTGGCGGACAGGGTAGGAGACCCGGACCCGCCCTCTCTCATGGGTCCCAGCCCAGGGCCCTAAGGACAGGCACAGACAAGTTCCTGTCCGGCTGACAGGGATTCCTGCCGTAACTCGTCAGACCGCGGGCTTTAGCAGGGAAGCCCCGCCTTGGGCTACTTCCTACCCCAGCTATAGCTGGGGGAAGTCCGCACCCTTCCCAGCCGTCTCCTCGACCAGAGCAGACTGCTCACCGAAGTGGCCGAGCCTTGCCGCTCTCTCTTCCACTCGCTTGTGGTGACTGTCCTCTCTCTCCTCCTTCGTCTCCCCTCTTCTCCTGTGTCCATTTCCCTTTTGTACCTCCCGCCTTGTCTCTCCTGCCCCACCCCTCCCTACACGCCCTGGCCGCCCCACCCCTCTCGCGTCATTCCTGGAGCGCTCTTAATGCACCCAAGGCGTCCTGCTCCAGTTCGTGGTGCCGCCCAGCTGTGCCATGGCGTGCAAACACGCAGCGCAAGTGGCAAGATGGGCTCCCCGCAGAGCGCAGCAACAGGGGCGTTCGGAGTGCGGGGCAATCGCGCCCCGTCACAGTGAGCCAGGACCAAGCAGTCCCAGCTCATGCTGGTCCAGTACCTCTGCTGGTGGCTCTTACTACATTTAAAATGCAGAGCTGCAGCATTGGTGGCTCCCGGAGCCAGCACAAGTCGGCTCCTGGACCTACCCCAGCTGCAGCTTTGCAGAGCGGTCCTTATTGATTAATCGTGTGTATTGACTACATGATTAGTCAGATAACTGCAGTTTAACATCCCTAATCTTAATCTGAACAATCTCGGATAGAAAGAATTCAAGTTAGCACTAGCATTTTTCTGTATAGCTTCCGTAAGCTCAATAGTAATAGACCTAGCTCTTTGCTGTTGTATTATACAATAACTGTCTCCTGAAAATCCAGCATAAATTGCCATAAATGTATGGATAGTAAAGGGGACACTAAACATCAGAAATTTAAGATATGGAAGTGAAATAGCAGAATTCAGAACAGAGATGAGGTGACACTTGTACTGATTTTTTCCAACAAATACAGGATTGGGGAAGTGCGGTTAAATACTAATGAGGATAAAAAAAAATGTGTAATGTGAGTATAGAGGTGGGAGTGAATTCAATATAACTGTAGTTCAGCAGAGTCTCAGATGAGGAGCCATTCTCTGGGTTTGAAGTTGCTATAGGGGAAGTGGTAATGAAAAATAATATCTAAGAGTGGGGTCGTGGAACGCGATCTGCAGGACCTGTTTTGGATAGTTCAAAAGATTTATGGCGGAGGACCCAGTCCGTCTGTTTGTGACATAATCTGCCACAGCAAATGCAAAATTCTGGCTATTTCAGGGATAGCAAAATAGCTGGTGGAGGTGGGTGTGGTTTTTTTCCTGACACAAACAATTTAAAAGTTGCAAAATAGCCCAATAAGAAGGGAAAGTATTTTTATCTGCATTCAGATTAAAAATGAAAAGTCAGAGATTGTTTAGGTGCTAACATTACTTCCAGTTTTAATTCTAGAAGTACAGTAGTGTTTTGAGGGGAGGATGGTGGAATAGACTTGTATGTAAAAGCTGCTGCTGTTGTTGTGTAAATGGGTGTTTAACTTCGCCAACGGATTTAAAAAACAAAATTTTAGATGACTTGACATATGCCCTCGGTTACATTTTGTGTGCATTTTCTATCCTATTGCTTTGTGCACACTAATATTTAAACATAGACGGTTCACACTGTGGTTTTGTAACTTGTTCCTGACACTCTTTCATCTATACCAATTTACAACAAACATTGTTTTGAGTTGTGTCTATGCTGCAGCCTTTCTGCCTCACAGCTGACATTGCTTGTGTGTCCACATCTACTATATCACTTTGTAACAGAGCATTCTTGGATAATCCAAGTAGCTATCTCATGGCCTTCACAGTGGATGGAATGCAAGGGGTTACATAAATAGAGTACTGGTTTCCATATGTGGTGGCAATATGTCTTGAAATCTCCATCTGCCTGGAGGTGCAGCATTGGGCAGACTATGTATGTGGGCATACTAGGGAATTATCTGTTCTGCAATAAATAGGTATGCTGAACTATTCAGAGGAAAGATGGCTATGTGATAACAATATATAATGCTGGCAAGGATGAAACACTATTAGCTGCTGCATTTGTTAACCAAGTATTAACTGTGCAGAATATGACAACAAACTTATGCTTGGAGCAGACCATATCACTAACTGGTTACAATCTTGGTTAAACTGTGTAGCTGTAGTTACCTACAATGCAGGGTGTCTTTGGTGGCTCCTTACTGACCATGGTAACAAAAGCACAAGCAGCTCATTAGCTGTGATGGTGGTGGCATTCAACCCTCTGTGTCTGGGTGAACAGATACGGAAAATTGTAACTAACTGGCTTCTGATTAACTAGTGGCCAATCCAGGTCAAACACACAGAAGGAAGTTTAAAAGAGCTTGGAGGAGTAAAATGTGGCTGCAATGTTGGCATGGCTTTGTGACTACAGCTGCAGAGGTTCATACGACTGGCATCTCTTTTGTACATTGCTGTCGAGATTTCCGGTATCTGACAGGGCTGAATGAATGGCCTGCAATTGTACTTGCTAAGAGGTAATCTGGAGGCCTTTCTGCCTCTTATCTTGCGGCTGCTCCTGCTGGACCAAAACAGCTGAGAAGAACAAGTTGACAGCCCCATCAGCACAGAGGGAATTGTGGCAGGGACAGAAAGTGAGGGCTCCATTACTGGCCTATGCTCCCCCCAGATACCCATCATACATCTCAATGGATAGGTGGCTAGAGACACCATCCAGAGTCCATCCATCCCAGCCATAGATGACAAGTTACTCTATGTCCTACTCTCACATTGCTCAGGGAAGGCTACTATGTTACCCAGCAATTGAAACTTAGGATTCTATACAAAGAAGTTTAAAAACATGCAAATTAGCCCATCAAATAACATGCATAAAGCTCCACACATGGACATCACCGTGCTTCGCAGCAGTAAGTGGCATGTTGTAAAGAATGAGGATTGCAGCATCAGAAAAAGATCCTGCATTTATTCTTTCATGTTGTCAAATGTGAAAGGGACCTTCCTCTTCCCCATCTTTAGCATCCCTCTCCTTACTACTCTCATGCACAATTCTGTTTCTCTCCCATTCTGCTCCACGCCCTGGTAATGTACCAAAGGAGATCCAGTAGTACATCTATTAAGAGAAGCATCTGTACTACCTGTAGGACTCTTCTTGTCCGTGAAGGATGCAAATGTAATCCTAGAAGTCAGTGGAAGAGATACCATGGCATTTCTTGCATGTAGTGGGGATTTGTTTTTCAAAACATTCTCACTGTTTATACTGGCTGAGTTTCAACAATGCTGGTGATGTTGAGATCCCTATCATTCATATGCAGGTGGCTTTTTAAGCATCATGTTATTTACTCTAGTGCAGAGCATCTCTATTCAATATTGTGCTTAAATGGCAGCAGTACCGCTCCAGTGGGGCTCTGAATGCTGCTAGTTCGGTGGAGCTGAAACAGTGTTACCCATTGTGGGAATTAAAAAAAAAAAAATCTCTAGGGTAATCAAAAATATTAAGCAGTGAAGTTGAGTTTAAGTTGGCTCTTGTGGAGTTAACTATTGGAATGTCCTTGTAATGCAGATTGGGACAACCCTGCCCAGTGAGTGTGCCTGGCTCCCTTCTGCTGCCGCCATGTAATTCTCTGCTTTTTCTCCCCAATCCGTGCCTATAGCTCCACCCACAGTTCTACCGCTGAGTGGCCTCTCTGCCAAAGTCAGTAATCCCCACCCAGTCCATGGGATAGGGTGGCCCAATGGCCAAAGTCAGTGAATTTGCCCCTATTCATGGGGTAGTGCATCCCAATGGCTATAGTCAATAACTCGCCCCAATTCACAGGGCAGAGCGACTCAGTAGCATGAGTCGGTAACTCGCCCCTATCTCGAGGGTAGTGTGGCTCGGTAACAAGTGTCAGTAATTTGCCATCATCCACAGGGTAGTGTCGCCCGCTGGCTATAGTTCATAACTCACCCCTATTCACAGGGCAGTGTGGTTCGATGGCCAAAGCTGATATGTTTCATCCACTTCACAGGGTTGTGAAGTCCCCTTTCAAGGGACAGGAGATAGGGGAGAGAATTATATCCCCCAGCAGGAGGGTCCTGGGCAGGGTTCCAGTGGAGTGGGAGGGTCTGGACCCTGTTAGTGGCTGTATCTCTAGCCACTGAATCAGGGGCAAAAAGTTCCAGCCGAAACATACTGACTCCCTGGCATCAGCTCACTCACCAAGTAGCCGTTGCCTTCCCCTAGGCTGCTTCCTGCTGCAGTCGCCTCAGCTCCAGTGCAGATCTCTGTCTCTCTTTCCTTGTGTGGGATTTGTCTGTGCCTGTTTTGCATTTGAATACGCCGAGTTCTCTGGAAGCGACTGGCCTTTAGCCTGTGTTGTAGTGCCTCAGTGTCTGGCTGGTCACTGCAGTTTGCCTGCAGCAGGCAATGCACATCCTCTTGCCATTCCCAACTGAGCTGAGCTCCTCCCTTTTATATCTGTGCAGCTCTAGCATGCCCAGTAAGGCAAAGGGGGTGTGGTTTTCTCAGTCCTCAAAGCAGGGCTAACCCCCTCCTTGCCCAGTGCGGGGTGAGTGCACCCTGTCACAGTCCTTTATATTGTTTTTAACCAAAAAGCAGGCTGTAAAAACCCCCAAGAAACTGATGGTATTGTTTTAAATCAGCGTCTATATCTCAGACACAGCAGTATCACTTTATTTCTGCAAATGCTTTAGTCAGAATTCATAGCTGCAAAGCTGTATAAGTATTGTCACAGGATAGAGCGAGCTGTGACGAGTCTATTAAAGTCCCCCCTTCTCCCCCAGTTACTGCTAGGCTGAAGGTTGGGAGAAAAGTCCAAACAGCTTCCCCTTTGTCAGTGTGACACCGCATTGTTCCACTGGATAACTTCCCTCCCAAAATATTCTGTTCTGTATTTTTGAAGTCTTGCCCTTCTGGGCCTTACTGACCATAACATGGGGACTCAGGGTTGGAATGCTTTCAGGCACAGAGACCACACCTGAAGGACTAATGGCAGGAAGTGGCTTGGAAGCCCCAGTGCTGGCAAATCACCCTTGATCTGCCATCATATGCAGATTCTCATCTATTTCCAGCCATCGTGATAGGAATTGCATTCAGCAGCCGTTGCATATTAATTAGTATTTCAGCCATTTCTTTTTTTGGGGCCTGTCTGTACTCTGACTGAAGGAATTAGTATCAAAACCATATGGAGTAAATAGCACAAACTTTAAAGAAGAAAGAAGTGTGTATTTTCCCAGCTTCCTGTGTTTGTGGTCTGCTTGTATGTTGTTAAGTTTGATGTCTGGGTGCTTCCCGGCAGTTTGAAAGCAAGCTGAGGCACTGTTGCTGCTGACTTGCTCCAGATGTAAAGAGGAACCCATTAAGAGGAGGCATGTTGGGCATGATGGACAGAAAAGCACTTTGTGATGGCTTGTTCACTAGCAGACAGTATATATTCTCTCAGTCTAGGGTTGCCAGGTGTCCGGGACAGTCTGGTATTTGCACCCTCTGTCTGGTAGAAAAATTCAGAAAATACTGGACATGTGCAAAGTCCGGTATTTTCTGAATTTCTGGCTGGGCGCCTGGTGGGGGCGGGGGAGCGACTGGGAGGCGGGCTGTGATTGGCGCTGGGAGGGGCAGGGCGGGGGCACACAACCAGAGGCTCCCAGCACCAATCGTGGCCCCGCCTCCGGGAGCCTCTGGTTGTGTGCAGAAGCTGGGCGGGGGGAGTGGCTGGGAGTCCCAGCCACTGCCCCGCCCCTGCCCGGCTTCTACTAGCAACTAGAGGGAGTGCCTGCCGGGGGTGCGGCCTGTTGGACTCCGGCTGCGGCCAGTGGCTGCGCCCCCCCCCCCCTCGCCAACTCTGCTTCTCTCCCCCCTTCCTCCGGCCCCCCCTCCTCCCGTCCAGCCCCCCTCCCCGGCCCCTGATTCCCCCCAGCTCTGCTTCCTGCCCCCCCCTTCCTCCCGGCCAGCCCCGCTGCCCCCGACCACCCCCCCCCCGCCAGCCCCGCCTCCTGCCCCCCTTCGTCCCAGCCAGCCCCGCCTCCCGCCCGGCTGGTCCCTCCCCCCCCCCGCCCACGATCAAGTCATCTGATCAATGAGGCCTCCAAGTTAATTATTTCTTACACTTTCCCACAGTGCTTTTTTTAAGAATTCCACCTTGATTTGGAAGATCATTTCAGCCCCTCTCTTCATTTCCCTCAGGATCAAAATGCTTCACTCTCCTTTAGGGTTTCTTAAAGTGGTCTGTGAAACCACTTTGAGAAACATACTAACTGGCTATGCCAGTTTGTTTATTTACCAGTGCTGCAGCTAGGGTTGCCAGAAGGTTTAACCAAAAATACCGAACACACACACCCAGAAAAAAAAAAAAGAGAAAAAAAGGGGGGGGGGACGACCCAGAGAGTTGATAAGCAAAAAAAATTAAAAGAACAGGCATGGCCAGGGGTTGGGCTCTGCCTCTCCTAACACACTGCTGGCAGCCGCTGCCCATCTTGCCTCCCTCCCTGCTCCAGGCCAGACAGCTCCCCTGCAGAACCAGGTAAGCGGCGGGGGCTGACCCGATTGCTGACTGTGTGTAGGGTTGCCAGGTGTCTGCTATTGACCCGGACAGTCTGGTATTTTCACCCCCTGGCCAGGGAAAAAAATCAGAAAATACCAGACATTTTAAGTGTCCGGTATTTTCTGATTTTTTTTTTTACCAGACAGGAGCCAAAAATACCAGACTGTCTGGGTCAATACTGGACACCTGGCAACCCTAGCTGCAGCCACAGAGCCTCGTGGCTCCCATTGGTTCCGATTCGCCATTTGCAGCCAAAGGGAGCTGTGCGAAGCGGCCTGGGCCGGGCCACGGCTTCCTGTGGCTCCTCTTGGCTGCAAAAGGCAAACTGGAGCCAATGGGAGCCACGAGGCTCTGTGGCTGTGGTGCCAGTAAGTAAACAAACTGGCGTGGCCAGTTAGCATGTTTCTCAAAGTGGTTTCGCAGACCACTTTGAAAAACACTGCTCTACTCCATCAGTGTATCCTACATATCTCCTATTTTAGAACACTTCCAATCTTTATTGCACTCTTTTTTATACAGGGGATTTTCACACTTGAGAAGGGTGTTTGATAAAGAGTTCCCATCATACAGGGAACCAGTATTGGATATCTGCCTTCCTGATTCAGCCTCTTTCTCTTATATCAATAAGAGGCACTTGCCTTTTCCCATAACAGATCACAATTTATATTAGGTAGGAACCCAAACTTAATATTTTTTGTTAAATTCCAAAGAAACAGGTCCCTCATTTTCAATTCCATCTTGAGATCATTAGAAAGGACACAGGCAAGAAAGGAGAGAGTAAAATGGATTTCCAGAAGTAGGCAAAGTAGAAAGAAGGAACCTGACTCCTTTATTTTCCTCTTACCACCTTCAATCCATACATATACACATGTACAACACATTTTTATATGGAAATGTTGAAAGCATGATTTCCATTCCAGGTAAAAATTAGATTGATTTGGGGTGTCCATTTCACCTGGACCTTACATTGATCTGCTGATCAGAGAATTAACTGAATACTTTAAAAAAATAGGGTTAGAAGGGACCACAAAGATGCAGAAGTTTCAGGATTTGTTGCCATGATGCAGCATCAATAACTGTGCAGCAAATGGCCTTTTTAACATTCGAAATCTGATTTCTCCTCACAGTTTGTAACTGTTCCTTCAAACATCTGTTTAGTAGTGAATCCTGCATTCTGCTGCTCATCTTTAAAATAATACTGCCTTACCAAGTCAGATACTTTACAGCTGGGACTTTTTCAGGTGTTTTCTTGTTGTCCTGGACTACGTAAATACCTTTTTAAAAAGAAATATGGTAGCCAAAGTGTTTAAATTTGACAATTAGTCTGGATCCGAGTCTCTTACTTTGATGTGGGGAGTCTGTGGGTTTGTCGTCATTGTGGAATTAACCTCGGTAGTCATAGGGGGTGAAAAAAAATCCCCTTCCTACTCCCCCAAGCGCAGTAAGTTACAGCACTGTAAGACACCAGTGTGAACCAGGCTAAAGAGTTGGGAGCTGTGTTCCTAGTGCTGTTAGCTACTCCCCTCCCAAAGGTGGTTACACTCAGACAGTGGCCACACTTTCCGTTTAAAGCACTGCCGCTACTGCGTTTTAAATTAAGGGTAGACAAAACCTAGGTTGCCTTCCCCATTCAATAATTGTCCTATGCTCTCCCTGACCACCACCTTCTAATTATAAATACCTGATTGATGGGACCAACACAAAATAACTCAGTAATATAAGTTGGTAGGTACACATCACAAAATCAAATCTATAGGTCTAAATAATTAAAAAGTTTTGCCAAGTGCATGTGCTGTATTGCTTTTAAAAGCTGGCAGTTAAGTTAGACTTAAAGAGAGATCTTTAAATGGGCAAGATACTTGGGAGAATTAATTTTGCTTCCATTTCCTTTTCTTAGAGGTATGGAGAACCTGATGGCTGGCTCATCTCTGCCTCCATTATTTGCAGATGATGATGGTTCAAAAGAGAGCAGTGATATGGCTACAACTGGGTAAGCAACTGCTGTTCTATATTCACCACACAGATATTATCTCTTTGCAGAATCTCCAGAGAAAATATTCCTGATTGTACACTTTGGCAAGTAGGCCAATTGAGCACTGTTAACTTTCTCTTTATGTATTCTTCTGGTATTTGTAAAATCTTGCCTTCCAAGGACAGCCTTCTCGAGCGAGTCTGCAGATATGGTGATTATTTTCTTTATTGTTCTCCAGTGGCACCACTTAATTGAGAATTTCTTTTTTACATGTGGCTGTGCTTTACTGGTATATTTTTTGTTCTTTAGACCTTCAAAGGGCAAATTCAGACCTTACATAGAGTTGCACCTGCTTATATAACTAAGCAAAGAGGCACCTGCTTATGTCCAGTCTGAACTTGGCCCCATATATCTGGTTCTCAGGATTTGCTGACACTAAGTGTGGTGAATACAGGAATCTTGACATGTGATTAGGAGTGATTAAGGGAATTATATTTGATAACCTCTCATTGAAAATTCATGCACCATGCTTAAAATTTTTCCTACATATGTAGTTTTAAAAGCTTCTCTGTATTAAAAATGTCTAAGTTAAAAATTACTTAGAAAAGTTAAATGTCTGCAAGTTACCAGGGCCTGATGAAATGCATCTTAAAATAGGAGCTGATAGAGGAGGTATCTGAGCCTTTAGCTTTCATCTTTGAAAAATCATGGAGGTCATGAGAGATTCCAGAAGACTAGAAAAGAGCAAATATAGTGCCCCTCTATAAAAAGGAAAATAAGAACAACCCAGGAAAGATAATGGAGCAGGTAATTAAGGAATTCATCTGCAAACATCTGAAAGAAAATAAGCTGATTGTTTTCTTTGATAGGATAACAAGTCTTGTGGATAAGGGAGAAGCAGTGGGCGTGGTATACCTAGACTTTAGAAAGGTATTTGATATGGGGTCTCATGACCTTTTTAACACTAAACTAGGCAAATACAACTTAGATGGGGCTACTATAAGGTAGGTGCATAATTGGCAGGAAAACCATTCTCAGAGAGTAGTTATTAACAGTTCATAGGCATTCTGGAAGGGTATAACAAGTGGGGTTTTGCAGGGGTCTGTTTTGGGACTGGTTCTGTTCAGAATCTTCATCAGCGATTTAGATGATGACATAGACAGTACA
This sequence comes from Pelochelys cantorii, assembly GCA_032595735.1. NCBI lineage: Eukaryota > Metazoa > Chordata > Testudines > Trionychidae > Pelochelys > Pelochelys cantorii. The sequence goes on along the minus strand of CM064338.1, from coordinate 6,595,924 downwards.
CTTATTAAGTTTGCAGATGATACCAAACTGAGAGGGGCTGCAATTGCTTTGGAGGATAGGGTCAAAATTCAAAAAGATCTGAACAAAGTGGAGAAATGGTCTGAGGTAAATAGGATGAAGTTTAATAAGGACAAATGCAAAGTACTCCACTTAGGAAGGAACAATCCGTTTCACACATGCAGAATGGGAAGTGACTGTCTAGGAAGGAGTACTGCAGAAAGGTATATAGGGGTCATAGTGGACCACAAACTAAATAGGAGTCAACAGTGTGACATTGTTGCAAAAAAGCAACATGATTCTGGGATGCTCACAACACTCCTGTTAATGCAAGACACAAGAAGTCATTCTTCCACTCTACTCTGCGCTGAGTAGTGTGTCCAGTTCTGGGTACCACATTTCAAGAAAGATGTGGAGAAATTGGAGAAGGTCCAGAGAACAGCAACAAAAAAGATTAAAGGTCTAGAAAAATGAGCTATGAGGCAAGGCTGAAGGAATTGAGCTTGTTTAGTTTAGAAGAGAGAAGACTAAGAGGGGACACAGTGGCAGTTTTCAGGTATGTCACAGGGAGGAGGGGGGGAATTGTTCTCCTTGGCCTCTGATGATAGGAGAAGAAGCAATGGGCTTAAACTGCAGCAAGGGAGGTTTAGGTTGGATATTAGGAAAAACTTCCTAACTGTCAAGGTGGTTAAACGCTGGAATAAATTGCCTAGGGAGGTTGTGGCATATCCATCACTGGAGATATTTAAGAGCAGGTTAGACAGACATCAGGGATGATATAGACCATGTTTGATCCTGCCATGAGGGCAGGGGACTGGACTTGAAACCTCTCAAGGTCCCTTCCAGTTCTAATATTCTGTGATTTGTTAGTAGTTTAGACCATTGTGATGTCTGATGTGGATTAAAATTTGAGAAGTGACTGAAAATATCACTGAGGTTCTATAAGTGCTCGCGCTCTCTCTTCGTATGCATAGTGTATAAGAAAAAATAACTGCTGGCTCTGATCTCAACCTGAGATCTGAAAGTCAAGTGTGTCTCATTCTGGGTTGCGTTGTTACCAACAATTTTGGCCCAACCAATGTATATTTCAGGATAAAGTGTTGTAGAAGTGTACATCTCTACCACACTTCCTACTACAGGCAGCCTGGCTCCTGCAGGATGTTGCCGTTGACTGAAATGCCATCAGCAGCAGCTCTTGACTAAAAAATAGCAACATTAAGGGGCCTAGAAGGAAAATTGGTACTTGGGTCTTCTTTAGATATCTAGGTATATCACCAGAAGACAATACTGCAAAGAGTTCCATCCAAATTTCATGGAGCCCAATGGCAAAAACACTTATACAGGACTACAAGAAATGCATACAAAAAGGTGCAATTACTTGGAGACAAGTGAAAGTGATAAGACCCTCTGTTTCATACTGCTTTTGTTATTGTGCTGGGGGTCCCCTGAACATAGTTGCAGGATTCATGTTTTCATTCCTGCTGCTCTGCACCTCCCTTCATATTTCTACCCACTTGGTTATTATTTGAAACAGATTTTGTTTTGTTTGTGCTTGACTTGTGTAAGCACAAGTTCTTCCAAATGTTAGTTTTCTTAGGACTGTTTTGTCTTCATCAGGACTGGGGATGTTAAGGACTAGTCGACTATCCAATAAGCAAATGCTTATCCGATAGAGACAGAATAGTCAACTAGTCGCTCTCTGCTTGCTGCCTCTATCAGATAGAAGCAGGAAGTGGGGGAGGGGGGATACTTCAAAGCCACAGCAAGGTACTTAAAAAAATGCATTGAGTATTCAATTAGTCAATTACATGATATTTAACATCCTTAATCAGGACCTAGAAGAGCTTTATCTAAATCCCTGCTAACTGCTGTAGACAGTGTCCTGGAAATCAGATGGACAGATGGAACATACAGCTGTCTGAGTTGCTGTTTTTGTAGTGTCTGATCTTTGTCTGGCTTCAAAGTTACATAATATTTGCAACATCATTGCACAGTTCAGAGGACCAGAGGGGAAGTAGATTCCTTTAATGATGCTTGTGCTTTTTCACACAACTTGATTTTCCAGGTTAGCCCACTCTGAGGGATCATATGGTGAAGGAGCTTCACAGTCTGTGAACAACCCAGACTTTGTGGAGGACATGTCACAAGTTCAGTTGCTGCAAAATGAGTCTTCTAATACAGCTGAAAGCAGCGAGCAGAGACTCGAGGAAGAGGTGAGCTAAAGTAATATAGTTAACATAAATGACTAACTGGATCTGTCACCTTATTAATTTAAGTATTTTCTCATAGGATTACCAGTTTTTAATCCATCCACCATATGCAGGAGGCTGTTTTTCATCTCTCTTCTTTCTGTAGCTATTTTTCCTTTGATGTGCAACCTATAGTCACAATCTATTTTCCGATAGTCACAAATACATAGCAGGCAGGCCCTCTGAGAGTGACATCTGTGACACTCCCTAGTGTCGCAAACAGAGCTCACTATTTCAAAGGTTTGCTGCCTTTTCATCCTTTCCTGTCTCTGGGGAAATAGTAGGATCTGATGGTTGGAGTAGGGAACTGAGATCCAGACTTGAGTTCTATACCAAGCTCTTTTCCTGATTTAGAAAGGTATAAGTGTTGCTATTGCTGCTTAGACTGGAGCTGTGTAACAGCTTTATGGATGTTGATGTTGCACAGAACTGAAGCATATGTTTGATCTCAAAGTGCTTTTACATAGCCAGATTCTATGTCCACTCTTGAAATCTATGTTCAGTTTTGATCACTCCACCTCAAAAACAACAGAAGCAGTGAAATGCCAAAGAAAGGCAATCAACATAATAAGAAGCTTCAGAGAGGGGAAACTTCCATTCCAGGAGAGATTAAAAGAAGAGAGATATATGATAGCAGTGTCTAGCATAAGACAGCATTGTCCAGACTTTATTACAGAAACGTGGAGTTTGGAGAACTCAAGCAAATTATTTAACTGCCCTACTTTGTAGCTTCTCCACCTATAAACCAGTACTTGACTGCTCCTATAAAGCTCTTCAATTTACTGATGAAAGGAGTTTTTAAAAGTTCAAAGTAATTTAAAATGATAGCAGTAACTTGAGTGATCATGGGAGAGAAAGCCCAGTAGTATATGCCTGTTTACAATATTCCATGATACATGAGGACTGGAAAACATAATATTCAAATGCAACAGATTAGACTAGGAAATATTAGTTAATATACAGTATAGTAGATAACGTGTAACTTTCTACTACAGGTTGAACCCCTCAAGTCCTGCACCCTCGGGACCAGACTATTGCCAAACCAGAAAAATTGCTGAACTAAGGGAGTTGAAGCAGGGTGCCAGTGGGTCTCCATAGGCAGGGGGGAATATAGGTGCAGAGTTCCTTCCACGAGTAAAATTATTCTTGTGATTTTTTTATTTACCCTTTCAATCTGAATTTTCTTCTCTTTCATTGTGCAGCAAAGAACTAAACGAGGAGGCTGGTCCAAAGGGAGAAAACGGAAGAAACCCCTTAGAGACAGCAATGCCCCAAAATCCCCCCTTACAGGGTATGTGCGATTCATGAATGAGCGTAGGGAGCAGCTTCGAGCGAAGATGCCTGAAGTCCCCTTTCCAGAGATCACCAGGATGCTAGGCAATGAATGGAGTAAGCTGCCTCCTGAGGAGAAACGGGTACCATTAATTTCCCTTTTCTTTGCTGGGGTTTGATTGTTTAATGGGAACAGTGTTGCTTACTCTGAAATCTGACATCAGTGCTTGACTATGGCAGTGTTTAGGAAGGTGTTTTTAGGTAGGGAGAAAGGAACCCTTTTCAGATAAAAATCTCTTTTCAGTCATTGCTGGTGAAAAATTACAGGCCCTATAAATACTGCAAGGTTATACTCAGGATACACATGAGAGGTTTAGGAAGCTATCTTCCCTTCTGGGACCTGCATATTTGTTTCTAAACTAAATCTGAGCTAAGGCTTGAATGTTTCCGAGGGTGAAATTCGTGATGTAGAGAGGCAGGACTTTCTACCTGCTTGGTGTAGCTGAGGAAAAGCGTTAGGCTTTGCCAGTTGAATGACAAAACTTTTGTCATTAAAAAAAGACAAAACTTTTGCTATGGCAAGTGGCAGTGTGAATGGCTCCTTGTCAAAGTCAAACAGGGGGAAGAAGTGTTTTGTCCACAAGTGCACCAACAAACCGTGTTCATGCTGCCAGGACTTTTAGCGACATGGCTACATTGACACAGCCTTAGGTGACTGCTTGGGAACAGTATGGGGGGGCGCTTGCCATGTGACTGCCCCTCCATGTGTAACCTCTCCATGCCACCCCTAGTCCCTAGGAGGGCCATCTCTAGGAAGGTGCAGACCTTGGCACAACCTGCACTCCGCCTCAAGCCGTTCCTCTTTCTGTCCTACCCTATCCCTTCCCCCCATGTCCTTGTCCCTGCCCCGCCTCCCTCCTTGCCTCTTTCCCCAAGCCCCCTCACTAAGCAACTCAGCCTGGGGGACTAGCAAGGTGCCTGGTGCTGGCAGCAGAGGTCAGGTCTTTCCCCTTTAACTCACTGGCAGTGGTGGGAAGTGGCGTGTCCAACCCCAACATACTCTGCTTCCTCCTCTCCCAGCTGTGTCACTCTGCTTCCTGTTGCTGGTAAGTGCAAGGGTGGTTCTACCCTTTCCCCCAAGCTTCCTCCCCAGGGTGATGTGGCTGGAAGCCAGGGAAGCAGAGTAGGCTGGGATTGGGTCATTCCACTTCCCACCACCGGTAAGTATGGGGACAGGCTCAACCCATCTGCCGGCGCGAGGCCTCCCAATAATCCCCCAGGCCAACTTCAAACCATCCAATAGAGCTCTGCCTGCTGGACCATTCTTCCCCTCTTCCTGGGAGGCACGTGACCTTTTTGCTCCTTCTCCCCACACATCTCTCCTAGACAGCCATGTTGCAAAAAGCTGTGTAGTGTTGTCAGAGCCTAAGAGTTTCAGGGTTGCTAGGTGAACTTTAGTTACTCTGTCTTGTTAATTAACTCATCATTGTATGTAAACTGCTCATCTTTCAGAAAAGAAAGATCGGCAGGTCAAAAGGGATGGGCTGCTCACCGCTGGCTGGGGTAGAGCTGTTCTGTTTTACAACATATTTGTCCATTTTCAAGGTCTGCTTGCCGGTAAAGAAAGCTGTAGCTCTGTAAGTTGTGCTCGAGAGTGTTTTGTTAATTTATTTTTAGTCTGTATAGAAATCTATCCCAGGAATGAGAGGGTTTTTTTCCCCCCCTTTCAACTAGAATATGATGTTTCTCTCTCTTCATTAGTCTACCTGGGCCTTCTGCACTGTAACTTATATGTGAATTCAGGCAATGGGCCAGCTTGGTCTGTTCCTTCCTCTGGTTAACCAGCATTGGTTAACCAATTAAAGGAGGGGCAGGCAGCAGGGGGCTGGAATGGCATCCCCGCCATAGGTGGCCGGGCCTGCCACAGATAAAGGCTGGTCCAGACACCCGAGCAGCTCCTGTCTGCTGGGAGCCTGGGCCCACCATGGATAGGGACTGCTCCAGCCCTGGAACAGCCCCTGTCTGCGGCAGGCCACATGGGATGGAGCTACTCCAGCCCTCACTGGTTAACTAGAACTGGTAAGCATTACCCATTAAGGGCGATGCTTATCAATTAACTGGTTAACCTTTCACATCTCTGTATGATGCAGCATTAGCTTCACTGTAGTTAAGATTGCATGAGAGAGTTCAGTTCAACAGAAGCTTTAAACCTTTATTTTGTAAAAATCTTATGACAAAAAAAACCAGAATATAAACTTCAAGTACTGTTTGAAGTTTTCATTGTGTTTGATGAAAAATGAAATGACATAAGAGAATAAGAGCTTGAAAAACAATCCTTTTGTTATTTTTTTAAACAAAATGTCTAATTTTTTTCTTTGTACCCTTTTTACAAAAAAATCAAAGACACTCTGTTCTTTGTCCACATTATTGTTCATGTGCAGATTCCTAGGATATCAGTTACAGTAGTGTTTGTCTGTACAGCATTTGATAACATTTTAACCATAATAGAAAATCTGTGTCAAGGTCAAGATGACAAATCTGCTGCAGAATGATTGCTGTCACTTACTTCTAGGAGCAAAAAAGAAAAAAGACAGATACTCCCTTAAATAGCCCTGTAGCCAAGGGAAAGGCAGTAGCCTAGGGAAAGCTGGGAAAGAGCAGAGTAGTAATTCAAATCTTTCCTCTTTTAACTGCTGTTTAAATTCCTATGGAATTCACTGGATCACTGTTGTCTTTAAGGTAAAAGTAAAGTCCTGAGTCCCAACCTAGAAGACAGGAAAGGGCTACTGAACACTTAGTCTTCTCTCTATCCCCCTTTTTTTTTTTTTTTTAAATAAGTGAGCAGATTGCTCATGCAAGGTCACTCCAGGCCTGGCACCCAGGTCTCTGGTGTGACAAACCCCAGTCTTATGCACTCCACCACACTGCCTTTCAGTGTGACTAAATTAGGTTTTGGGTCTCATTGCTTTAACCACACTCTTCTCCCAGACTCTGGAATGAAATCCAGAATTCCTGATCCCCAGCTGACTAGTGAGTACTTGTTGTCTAGTGGGAAAGCATGTTTCAAGTTTTCCTCCAGGGAATGGTCTCCAAAGGGACAACTCCTGTCAATCATGTGACAAGGGTCTCTAAGCTATGGGTTTCTCCTCATATCAGGGGAGCTATGTACTAAAGTATACCTAGGCTATATAAAAAAAACCCTAGAAAACTGGCAAACCAAAACTGCATTTGGTGGCAGTTGAGCTGCAGCAGGACACACGCTGTCTACTCAAAACTGTAAAAGGGTGGCTATAAAAAGTTTAAGAGGTAAGACTTGTGCATTCCTTTTTACCTTCAGATTATTGACAATGTTGTAGGCAATGTATTCTGATGCTCCATGAGGCGTTCATTTCCATCTCCGCTACTCAGAAGTAATATAAACTTCAGTGTCATCAAAGTTGCAAAATCTTAACAGTGACCTCAACAGCATTGAGGCAAAATAATGTCCCAAATGCATGAATGTGTGATAGCCAGATTTACTGATCTGTTGATATAATGGATATAAAAGCATATAAGGTTTTGCCTGAGTAATAGGAGTAGATTTGCATAATACTGCATGATATAAACTTGTATGGGGGAAAAAGCCTGAAGTATATTGTGCTGAAACATGATAGTAGGGAAGACAGCTTTTTGATGCAAGGGTCCCATTAATTCCAGCATTGTGACATGACTAATCTTTATATGGTTTGCAGGTCAGCAGTTTCTCTATATTATGTAAGAGCTCCCTGCATTAAGCAAATATATGAAGATGCTTCCAGTTTTTCTTAAAAATAGACTGAAATACCATTAAGGCTTAAACTGACAGACCCTTCTTGTTTCTATTCACTCTGTAAACTGTTCTCTCATGGTAGCTACATCTGTCTCCCCATCAGATGATAGGACAAGATACTGTGATGATGCAGCATGGTATTGGCCTTTCTCCTAGAGGTCTGAAGGTTAGAAAACACAGTACTCTGCTCCAGGAAGACTGACATACTTTGGGAACAATCTGAGCTCCTAAGGGTGAGCCACACCCAGAGTATTCTGTTCAACAATGCATAGTGCTGGCCACAAACATCCAGTTCATAAATATTTTCTGGCTGAGGCTTGTCTCCACTATAGCCTGGATCGATCCAACAGGGGTTGATTTAGCAGATCAAGTGAAGACCTGCTAAATACGCCACCAATCGCTTGGATGTCAACTCTGGTACTCCACCAGGAAAAGATGAGCAAGGGAAGTCAACGGGAGAGTTTTTCCCGTCAACCCCCAAGGGTGTGGATCCATGGTAAGTAGATCTAAGCTATGCCAACTTGAGTTACATTACTAACGTAACTCAAGTTGTGTAGCTTAGCTCAACTTTTCCACATAACTTAGACCTGCCTTATGTGAAGACAACACTTGGCTGCCTTGAGTAGCCTGGGAGCAAGTCGCCTCAGTAACTAAGTAAATTATTGCAATCAGTCGAGAAGTAAGTTTAATAGGAGGATGATTTAGATAAAAACTATTATGTAGAGATCTCTGTTTTTAACCTTTTTGGCCATGATTATCCTCTCTCAGGTTTCCATGTTCTGAGCTTCTCAAGCAGTCTCACTCATTTCCTATTTATCCTTGTAAGATGGTCACCAATTTATTCATATGATTATTTGGTTTTTTTTCCTGACATTCTCTGTTTTCTTATTTTGCAGCGCTACCTTGATGAAGCGGATAGAGATAAGGAACGTTACATGAGGGAACTGGAGCAGTACCAGAAGACAGAGGCCTACAAAGTCTTTAGCAGGAAAGCACAGGACAGGCAGAAAGGCAAATCACACCGGCAAGGTATTAAACCTTAACAGAATCGCGCCTTACAAGTATAAGGAACACATGGGCCACACTTGGAAGACAGGATACTGGGCTAGATGGATCATCAATCTGACCCATCATGGCAGTTCTTATAGTCACCAATATTAGCTAGAGTAATAAAATATCCCAGGCATATAGTCAATTAGCAGGTGTTAAGCCCTTTTTTTTTTATAAAGCCTGTGATTCTTACACTGCTTAGAACATACTACTTTGTTTGCTTGGCCGTGCAGAGTGATTAGTTTTACATAGCCACAACTGTGCATTAGAAAAACCTAAGGTAGACCAAGATACTATGTGCTAAGGCCCTTATAGGATAACTAGACAGATTATGTAGGTGTATTTTATTGGGCTGTACAGCTAGTTTCCTCCTTCATTCCTTTTTTATTCTAAGATCATCTTATCTTTTTATTTGTTTTAGATGGAGCACGACAGACTGTCCATGACCATGAGGTAAATGCCTTCCTCCCTTCTACACAGCAGGGGAAAATGGCCATTGAAGTTGGGGGGAGCTGACAGTTTATACCTCCTTAGGGTCTGTCCTTATAGATTTATGCAAATTTCTCACCTTTTCTTTGGCCATGGGGACCATTTACACACGCTGCCTCTCAAAAAACAAACAAACAAACAAACCACACACACACACCCCTATACAGAATCAAAAGTGAATAGCAATTGAAAAATGTCTGCGCTGTTTTGGTGCTATTTACCAAATCAGGAGCTAGTCCATGCAGATATAAGTTATCTGAAATGAAGAGGAAATTATTTTTAGGGTTTGTTTTTAAAAGGACTGAGGCCCAGCCTCTCCTTTTGTAAGTATAATTTGATTGCAAAACTTAGACCTGTGATTTGGAATCTCAGAACAAATTCTGAGTGTGCGGCAGAATAATTGTATCTTTGATATATTTGTTGTACATGTATAATTCAACTTCAGGTACAAAACTGCAGTGAAAATTTTGGAAGCAGAAAATCCTGCAAATAGGAAATGTCTTTAAAAAAAATTGGCATGTAGTACTATATCCAGGAAATCTTTATGACCAGTTTGAAACATAGATCAACCATGAACAAATTAGCATCTGTAGGCTATTGTTCCAGTGCACCAAGCACCACATCATAGAGTTCGAAGAGACCTCAGGAGGTCATCAAGTCCAACCCCCTGCCCAAGGCAGGACCAATCCCAACTAAATCAGCCCAGCCAGGCCTTTGTCAAGTCGAGACTTAAAAACCTCTATGGATGGAGATTCCACCACCTCCCTAGGTAACCCATTCCAGTGCTTCACCACCCTCCTAGTGAAATAAGTTTTCCTAATGTCCAACCTACACCTCTCCCACTAACTTGAGACCATTTCTCCTTGTTCTGCCATCTGTCGCTACTGTGAACAGCCTCTCTCCATCCTCTTTGGAACCTCCCTTCAGGAAGTTGAAGGCTGCTATCAAATCCCCCCTCACTCATCTCTTCTGCAGACTAAACAAACCCAAATCCCTCAGTCTCTCCTCATAGGTCATGCACTCCAGCCCCCTAATCATTTTGGTCGCCCTCTGCTGGATCCTCTCCAATGCGTCCACGTCCTTTTTGTAGTGGGGGGCCCAAAACTGGACACAGTACTCCAGATGTGGCCTCACCAGAGCTGAATAAAGAGGAATAATCACTTCTCTGGATCTGCTGGCAATGCTCCTCCTAATGCACCCTAATATGCCATTTGGCCCTCTTGGCTACAAGGGCGCACAGTTGACTCATATCCAGCATCTCATCCACTGTAATTCTCAGGTCCTTTTCTGCAGAACTGCTACTTAGCCAGTCAGTCCCCAGCCTGTAACAATGCTTGGGATTCTTCTGTCCCAAGTGCAGGACTCTACACTTGTCCTTGTTGAACCGCATCAGATTTCTTTTGGCCCAATTCTCTAATCTGTCTAGATCACACTGTACCCTATCGCTGCCCTCCAGCGTATCTCTCTCTCCCCCCAGCTTAGTGTCATCTGCCAACTTGCTGAGGGTGCAATCCATCCCCTCATCCAGGTCATTAATAAAGATGTTGAACAAAACCAGTCCTAGAACAGATCCTTGGGGCACTCCGTTAGAAACCAACCGCCAACCTGACATCAAGCCTGTTGATCACTACCCATTGGGCCCGACAGTCTAGCCAGCTTTCTATCCATCTTACAGTCCATTTATCCAATCCATATTCCCTTAACTTGCTGGCAAGAATATTGGGGGAGACCGTATCAAAAGCTTTGCTAAAGTCAAGGTATATCACAGCCACTGACTTTCCCATATCCAGAGCCAGTTACCTTATCGTAGAAGCTAATCAGATTGGTCAGGCACGACTTTCCCTTCCTGAATCCATGTTGACTATTCCTGATCACTTTCCCCTCTTGCAAGTGCTTCAAAATGGATTCCTTGATCCCCTCCATGATTTTTCCAGGGACTGAGGTACTGCTGACTGGTCTGTAGTTCCCTGGATTGTCCTTCTTCCCTTTTTTAAAGATGGGCACTACATTTGCCTTTTTCCAATCATCCGGGATCTCTACCAATCTCCACGAGTTTTCAAAGATAATAGCCAAAGGCTCCGCAATGACATTTGCCAACTCCCTCAGTACCCTAGGATGCATTAAATCTGGGCCCATGGATTTGTGTATGTTTAGCTTTTCTAAATAGTTCCTAACTTGTTCTTTCCCCACCAAGGGCTGTCTACCTCTGTCTCATACTGCATTGTCTAGTGCATTTGTCTGGGAGCTGACCTTGTCCGTGAAGACAGAGGCAAAGAAAGCATTGAGTACTTCAGCTTTTCCCACATCATCTGTCACTAGGTTACCTCCCTCATCCAGTAATGGCCCCACACCCTCTCTGATCACCCTCTTATTGCTAACATGCCTGTAGAAACCTTTTTTGTTATCCTTCACATCTCTTGCCAGCTGCAATTCCAATTGCGCTTTCACCTTCCTGATAACTCCCCTGCATTCTCAAGCAATATATTTATACTCCTCCCTAGTCATCAGTCCAAATTTCCACTTCTTGTAAGCTTCCTTTTTGTGTTTAAGCTCACCATGGATGTCCCTGGTAAGCCAATCTGGTCGCCTACCATGTTTGCTTTTCTTGCTGCTCATCGGGATGGTTTCTTCCTGTGCCTTTATTAAGGCTTCTTTAAAAGACTGCCAGTTCTCCTGGACTCCTTTCCCCTTCATGTAAGCATCCCAGGGAATCCTGCCCATCAGTTTTCTGAGGGAGTCAAAGTCTGCTCTTCTGAAGTCCAGGGTGTGTGTTTTGCTACTCTCCTTTCTTCTTTTGGTCAGGATCCTGAAATCTACCATCTCATGATCACTGCTTCTTAGGTTGTCACCCACCTCTACTTCCCCTACTAGTTCCTCCCCGTTTGTTAGCAGCAGGTCAAGCAGGTTTATTCCATGGTGAGGGAGAGCAATGACACCCGTTTTAATATCTCTTAGCATACCAAGAAATGAAGAGTAATGAAAAATGCCAGACTCTAGACTCCCTGATGTAAAATAGATACTAAATGTTCCGTGTCCTGGTTGACAACAAAGTTATCCACCTTTCTGAAGGGCTGTAATTGTCAATCTTTTAATAGATTTAAACCACAACAAGGGCCATTTTACCTAGGGTCCCAGGCCAGGTGCTTCCTTCATATAGTCACCAAACTACAGCAGGCAAATAGGGGAAAAACAATCAGATGAATCATCCTCTTTTTCATATGGGCAAGAGTCTTTCCTGCCAGTACTTTTCTCCTGTGAGCTCCCAGCCAGCCCCATTTTCAGGGAAAGTGTTCAGTTTCTGTTCCCCTTATGAGCTTATTGGAAGGATGCAAGCCATTGCAGCTTTTTAATTTCTGCTACTCCTGTCTACTTTAAGGGTAATACAGTTCATTTCCATGGAGCAGCTTTGGTAGGATGCTTTCAGCTCAGATGTTTTCTCCCACTGAACCCCAGAGCCAAGTATTCCCCATCAGACAAGCCATTAGAAATAGTTGGACTCTGCATGCCACTTGGGATTTGGCATTTTATTAATAACTCACACAAAACACTTCAGCCCTTCCCTATCTGTAATATATGTGTTGTGTGTTTTGTACAAGTTTTAAAAGAATTTGCATAAAGTATGGTAAGTGCCATTTAACTTAGGTTACATAAATACTCTTTTTAACAGCAGCATGCGACAAGTCACTTTAACAGGTTTAATCCTTATCCTTCAATTGATGTAATAAGACTACTGAAAAATCAGTGTTATCTAAATGCACTCATGGAGGAGAGCTGCCTTCCTGCACATCCCCATGGAGTTCTTATGCTCCATCTGAGCAGGGGCTGCTGAGGTGGAGCTAGGACTCCCCAGGGTAGGCACCCTGTTCTGAAAGCCTCCTCTCTTCTCCCCTTCAGGATTTTCTACCTTTTCATATTTGCAAATCTCTATATACAAGTGTCACAGGGCTGACTCACCACCATGGCACTCCTGCCAGTAGCACTGGCAATTAGCTCATATCTACTCACCAAACGCCTCCTTCTGGCTGGTATTTCCCAGCGTCCGTTCCAGACCTGAGTCATTCCAGGACCACAGCATCCACTTCAGGACACTGCCCTCCAGCAGTGCCCACTCCCGTGACTTTCAGCCCCCTTCTGGGGGGAGTGTTTATCAGTGTCTATAATCTGGGGTCCTTCTCTCCCAGAGAACCCTCAGTTCCACTATACCTGCCTTGCCTCAGGGACCCACTGCCAGTCTTCATCCAGCCCCTTATCTCAAGGGCAAACTGCAGTCTGAAATGACTAGGGGGCAGACCTGCTGCCTTTGCCTATCCTGGCCTCCTCCTTACAACCTTAGCACCCTGAGGCCTTGTTTCAGGCCCTGCAGCCTGGGAGTGAGGCCAGGCCAGAGCTCCCCAGCTCTACCCTATTCTAGTAAGCTTGCACCCTCCACTCCTTCCTTAGCAGTCAGGTTCTCCTAGAGCCCTTATTTATACAGCTGGGCCCTAATGGGCAATATCAGCCTCAGATGTGGGCTTTGCACTCAGCCATCTCCCAGGGCAGAGTTTTACCCTTAAAAGGCCAGTGTGGGGCAGAAGCCCCATCATAAGAAGTTACTACTAAACCTCCTTCCCAACACCTCTGTAAGGGTAAGTCTATGCTTATGGTGGTGTGCAGAGCACTAATACTGCATTTCTAGCTATCAGTAATATAAACAACATAATGTGGACAGTGGGACACTGCTTAGGTGACTGGATTACAGACATGCCAGAACCTTAGTAGGTATGTGATGTTCCTTTCACATCTACACTGCTACTCTTAGTAGTGTAATTCCTCTGCTTCCTGACTGCCAGAGCCTTCCACTCCAATGTGTAGTTATACACCACAATGTGGACACAGCTTGCCTTTCACTGCAATGCATAGGCGTGCATACCCTACATGCCTCTGCAAGTGTAGACAGGGCCTAACATAAGTAAATAATATAATTCCTGTTTACAAAGGAAACTGACACAGAAAGGTTAAACTTAAAAAAACAACAAATAGTCTCGTAGCACTTTAAAGACTAACAAAACACGTAGATGGTATCATGAGCTTTCGTGGGCACAACCCACTTCTTCAGATGAACAGAGTCCAACATTCCATTCATCTGAAGAAGTGGTTTGTGCCCACAAAAGCTCATGATACCATCTACATGTTTTGTTAGTCTGTAACAGGAAAAACTTAAAAAACAACAAATAGTCTAGTAGCACTTTAAAGACTAACTTGGCTACCCCTCTGAAGCTTAGGTACAGAAAGGTTAAGTGACTTATCCAAGATTGCTTAGCAAGTCACTATTAGATTTAAGATCTCTGGAGCTCCTGGATCTATGTCCCATTTTCCTTTCTCTATTGCTCTATTTCTTCCCTGTTGTGGTAATTCTGTGACCATCCAAGAGGATCTGTGAAATTATCTCTTGCAAAAATGTGAGAGCACCTCTGGCTAGTCAAGGAAGCTTTTCCTCAGTGGTACTAGTTTAGCTACCATCAGCAATGTTGGTATCACTTTAGTTTTTAAACCGAGTGCGCGTGCATAGCGTGCATAGCAATGACCTTCAAAATGTGTAGCAAAGGACCAAAAAAAAGTAATACATTTGATTTAGTGACAGTAAAATATATAGATTATTCTTTCTATAAATCCAATATTCATGAATTTTTATGTGGAATTTATTGTATGTGATGAACAGTGATTGCTGTGAATTTTATTCTTGGTTTAAAATAACAGATTGTGTGTTTACATTCTCAATATTTCACACTAATCAAAAGTGACCTTACAAACCTCAAATGTAACAAGACTTTCTAAAGGATTGTTATTTTCCCTTCCCTTAGCATATTGCATTGTTTGTATGTCATGTCTCAACACTATTGTGTGATTCAGTTCACTTCTGCTCACAAGTAGCTCTCTTCTCTCTGTATTCTCTCTGTGTTTTTCTCTTTCCCTGCTCTTCTGCTCTACCTTTTCTGAAACTGTTGCATCAGAGAACCCCCAGCTTTGTTCAGCTGATTAGGAAAACATGTTTCCTTATTAACATGGCTTGAAGTGACCAATCCATGCTTAGGCGAGGAAGGCCTGCTTCATGGTGTCTATAATGTAGAGTACAGTGTAAGGCACATGGCTTGATAAAGTAGTGGAGCACCGCAAAAATTGTCTACCCAGTTGGGAGTATTCATTATAATGCAGAGCACTTGAGAGGTATTTGTATGATAGTCACAGCCATTGCACAGTCATTGCAATTCAAAAAGACCTCTCTTCTTTCTCTTCCTTTCCCCACGTACCTTCAATCTTCTATTGCTGTTAAGTACTTCAAGTTCAGTGTTTCTCTGAAGCCCCTAACACAGGCCCCAGTTTAACAGCTCAGTGAATAATTTTCCAGGGTGACATTCTGGAAATGTCTCCATCTCTTTTAAGGACAAAGATAGAAACAATACATTTTTTGTTTCTCTTAATTTATGAGAAATATAAAATGACACTCAGCCTAAACAAATTAGGCCTTTTCAATGAAGAGGTAATCAAATCCTTATGATTTTAATCCCCTGAGCAAGCCTTAGAGTGGCTTAAGTCTATCTGAGCCCCCAAGAGGATCCTTTACATGCTGGGTAATGTACTTGGTAATGGAAGAGTGCTGATGGGTTTTCATTACCACTGTTCCGTTAAGTAGAATTTCTCTGTTGCTTTTCAGAGACAGAGCAATTCCACCTAATTGCGTTAATGTTTTTTATTTTGTACCTGAAAAATCTCTACCCTGGGGCAGCATATATAATGTCTGTAATACCCTCTCCTCTGCCCTTCAGTCTGCAGGAGCCATTACTGGCCCATGCCAATGCCTTCCTACACACAGCTTGTACTACCATGCACAAATTGCCTAGGCTGATTGAGCAAAAGCACTTGAAGGGCAAGCTGCATAATTGCCCACGTTCCTTGGAGTGTGTAACTGCTGGGACCCTGGAGTTCTAGAAGAAATTAATTTGTGGTTGTCTAGAGTGTGTGAAGATTAGATGAGTACATTGCCAGGCTTGTTGCTGTATGTGACTCCTCGTTTTCTGAATATACATGCTGAGATTTTTTTTTTTCTGCAGTAACATGCATCAGAATTTGGGCCGATAATGGGTACGATAAGAGAAGTGATTGTTACCTTATTGCATCTCTTCAGCCCCTCAGAAAATCAGGACTCTTTTTATTTTTGCTCTCAGTCTTGAGTACAAGCCCATTTGGTCTGTAGTTTTGTGCTCTCTTGTTGAATCTAGCCCAATTGCAATTTTACCAGGTTATGTAACTCAGCTTTACTTTTTTTAAAGAAAAAATGAAAAATAAATAAACTAACTCTTGACAGTTAACTCAGGTAAACAGTTGGAGAGTTTTTGAAATTCCATCTAGCCAGGTCTGTCTTGGCTGGCTGCCAAATGGCACTCGCTTCACCCCCGTCTAGCCCCTTTATGAGCCAGACACCAATATGAAACACTAAGCTTAGCTGCCAGAATTCCCTGATAGCCACTTAGCTTTTCTGCTGGGTACCAAATCATGTTTGACATTTCATTTAAAGCCCAAGGTGTTCAAATATAAGAGACTATAGTGGTGGCAGAAGCAGGAGAGAGGCATTTTTATCTCACGCTTTAAACATGGTTTTGAAAGAATGATTTCTTGGTGCATTTTACCAGTCAAGATGTTTTAAAGGTTTGAGAACCTTTTGCTTTTAGTAGCAATTTCTCTAATGCTTATCTTTGTTCTGATATTAAACAGCAGTTTGATTATAGTTGCCCCAATTTCTCAAACAAGAAAGCTCTATTGTTTCTTTAACATAATCAATTTATACTTTGCAAGCAAACCTTTATTCTTATTGCTTTTGACTTGTTGTGAAGCATCAGTAAAAATATGGACTTTAAAGTACTTTGTAGAAATCCTTAAAGGAAAAAAAACCCTTCATAATAACTGTTCAGGGTTACCTTTTATCTGTCTTTCTTTACCTTTTTCTTAAAAAAAAAAAAAAAAAAAAAAGTCTTCCACTAACATTTCACCTTTTATCTCTGAGGGTTTTAAAACAGTTTGCATACTTAATAGATACATAAACCATACATTGGGATCACTTCTTTTGCCACTATAATTAGGGATGTGAACGGACCCCAGCCCACCCTCCTGTCCACCCCAGGATGGAGTGGCCTCTCCACCCACCCCCTTTAATCAGTTAACTGGTTAACCAATTAAACAGGATTTTACATCCCTAACTGAAATGTAGTCATCTTTTGGGTAGGCTATGACAGCTGTTCAGCTGTACAGAACAACACTACTGCTCAACATTTCCAGAAAGAAAGTGAAAACTAACTTCTGTAAAAAACAAAAACCTGAAAAGGGATTTTAGAATACAATTTAATTTGACTCAGGCAGCAGATGCATTATTGAAAACTACTAGATGTTTGACTATAGGTGATCATGTTTCTTGTTTTAATTCTAATTTTAAAAAGATTACCGAGTATTGTGTTGTACAACACTGCACATTAGAGCTGAGTGAATAATGGATTTTTTTTTATTTGTTGGTAATTCCAAAAACTTGGAAAAAAATTGTTTTGGGTTGCACCAAACGCAAAAGTTGTTGCGGTATTTGAGGAAGCAAGAAACTCAACATTTTCAAGTGGTATCAAAATGAAATATTTTTGTTTTGTCCTGAAGAGGAGGAGGAGAAGGCAGGCCTCCCTTTTAACATTTAGCTCAGTGGCCAGAGCACTTGCCTGGGATGTGGTTATGGCATTCAGTAGTGATGTGAGAGGGCTGTGGGTTCAGTTCCCCCATCTGCCTGATGTGGGGACATCATTTGAACCATTTATTGTGATTGTGAATGGCTATGAATTGTCACTGGGTATAATAATAAATAGTCATTGGGACAGGGATAGAAAGGGAGACTAACTCTATAGCCTGATACTTCGAGCATTCACCTGGCATTTCAAAGTCTCTGCTCCAGTTACTATTTATAAACAGTGGAAGACCTTCAACAGGAGACACTGAGAGACTCATCCTAAACTATTCCATAGCCAAGAGGAGAGGACACTCTGGCAATTAGGGAGACCCACGTTCAAATTCCTTCTCCACATCAGGCAGAATGGGGGATTGAACCCATCCTTCTTACCTCACGAGAATGCCCTAACCACTAAACTAATGATTAGAAAAGAGTCTGTTGCCACTGTCCTGCTCTCTGTTTTATGACTCTAGTCCTCCTCTGCTTTTGTCACAATGCCAGTAATTGATGTAAAAAAATTGGGGTTGAATCAAAATGAAACATTTCATTTTTCTCCAGTTCATTTGAAACTATTTGATGATCTTGACAAAAATTCACAGGGTTTTGTGTCAACTGAAATTCATTTTTCAGTGAATAAACTGTTCACCGAAAATTTGCCTAGCTCCACCACACGCATTACTAGCACTTAAAAAATAATAATGACCACCAACAGCACAGTATCTGCTGGACCCAAGTTGAGGAATTGGTTCAGCACTAGTCAGTGTTACCGTTTCTGTTTTCTTTTCACTTCAGGTACATCTACACAGCAGCGTTATTTCAGAATAACTGACATTATTTCAAAATAATTTCAAGATGGACGACTTCTTACTTCGACTCCTATAACCCTCAACTTACAAGGAGTAAGGAAAGTCAGAGGAAGAGTACCCTTCAACTTCCTGCTGTGTAGACAGCACCAAAAGCCAGATTAAGCTATTTTGACTTCAGCTATGCAGTTGACGTAGCTGAAGTTGCATAGCTTAATTCAACTTTTGCCCTGCTGTGTAGACATACCCTTCCCTCCATATCTGACTAGAAAAATGCCAAAGTTTGAAATCTGTACAAACACTGGCTAAGTTGTTGCCCCTCCTTTGTAAACTCAACGCTCTCCGAAGAGGCGTTCATTAATTGCTACAGAAAATGATCTACAGTAATAGGTGAGGGTACAGTTACGTACAATCCCTCTGTATAGAAGAAAAGCATCCCTTGGATCACAAAAGATGACCTCCAGCAAATATTGTTGCAAATAGTGTTCAGCTTAGTGTTGTCTCCTTCTTGCCTTCTCTGCTCACTGACTTAGGATCTGTTGATGTTTCTATTCTGTGCACAGGTGGACAGTAAAACTTACTAGAGTCCTAATTTTAGAAGTGTCAGCAGACAACATTTCAGAAGTCAGGATTTTGTATGTTTTGCTTTGCTGCTCACCTGCCAATAGTGTGTTGTTAAGAGAGTTAGAAGCAACCTCCAACTACATGCTTATAACCCCTAATGTACACCTGATTGACAACGTTATGCATTGGAGGTAGGGATAAGAATTGTCCCCCAGGCAGTGGTTCCTGATAGCTCCTGTGCCCCCAATCTGAGAGAAAATTATCAATGCCCTTATACAGTTGTGGATTTATGAACCTCACCCATGCGCAGCTTGGCTTTGTAGCATGCAAAGGGTAGAAACCTGAATGACTGAAGTCATCCCAACAATGATGGAGATCTGCATGAGTTCCACTGTAATCAGGAACCAGGAAGAGTGTACGGGAACAAAAGTTTGCTTTTTCAAAAGCGCGTGTGTGTGCGCGCGCGCGCACACACACTCTCTTTCCTTTTCCTCTCTTTCTTCCCCCAGAAAATGAAATACAAACCACCTCACCGTTGCTAGTCTTAGCAATATTTCCCTTTGGCAACTTGCATAAATTATATGCCATTGTATCTATTTTCACCCATGACAAAAATTCTGAGTACTAGCCTGCTTGACAAAGATATGGCTCATTTAAAGTATTGTGTAGCTCCTGTTTTTATTTCTGAGGGAGAATGTCACCTCTGGACTTTCTGCAATCCCTAACAGACAGAAACAAGGAACTCTGAGACCATAGCAAGATTCTCCTTTTTTTTTTTTTTCTCGGCTCCTTTTCCTGTTCTCTCACGAGCAACAGGATATCTTGGCACTGACGATCAGAAACAAAACTATAAAACTTACCATAACTATCATTTACCTTATCTCCCCTCTTGTCTTACTGTACAGGCTTGTTCTGAAGTATGGTAATTTGGAGAGGTGGATGAATTCATGAGACTAGCAATGAATGTATTGAAGTGTTGTGTAATTTCATTAAGGCAAAAAAGTCTGGTAGCAGGTTATATGAAATTTCAGGATCACTGAGATCTACATTTGTTAAACTCTCATTTCCCCAATACATCTCAAATACGTCTCAAGTTACAGTGGGGGAGGTCTAGGTTGGATATTAGGAAAAATATTTCACTAGGAGGGTGGTGAACTACTGTAATGGGTTACCTAGAGAGGTGGTGGAATCTCCATCCCTAGAGGTTTTTAAGTCTTGGCTTGACAAAGCCCTGGCTGGGTTGATTTAGTTGGGATTGGTCCTGCCTTGGGCAGGGGGCTGGACTTGATGACTCCTGACCCTCTTCCAGCTCTGTGATTCTATTATTCTACCTTGTGGCTTGGATTGGGAGTCTTTGTTATCTCCAGCTCAGTGTATGATTTGTCCAATAGCTTCTTTAGAAAAAGGGGCTTGTTGAATCATCTCTATCCTTTTTGATTCCTTAATAAATCTGTCACTTCTTTTATTTAGCTGCTGAGAATTAGCAGGATGTAACTCTGTGTCCCTTTCTATCTGCAGAAAGAAGCAGACACAAAGGAGAGATCTGTTTTTGATATCCCCATCTTCACAGAAGAGTTCCTGAATCACAGCAAAGGTGAATTAAGCTCATGCAGTGTTTTTGCCAGCCCTGCACAGGGATGTCCGCCTGGCTGAAATGGGAGAAAGTGCTTTACGGGAAGAGTGAAGTCAGATGGCTCAAGGTGTTAAGAAGCTTACTGTATCTCCCAGGGTTGTTGGATGAGCTGACAACTTCTCCTCTTCCAACAGGGTTTTCTGTGGAGAAGGGTGCTGGTGTACAAACTGTAGGCGAGCTCATAGAGATGCTATTTTCCCAGTATTTCCTAGCTGCAGTTGCTGTTAATATGAGGAAATCTTTGAGATATTTGAGCAGATAATGTGGACTAGTTCACAACATTTTAATTTGTAGTCACAGAAGTTAGAAAATATAAAGACTCTTTGAGCCAATTAGTCCATGATCCCAGCCAAAATTGTTCTACAGTATCTTCTCCATTGGTGTAGGGTATGATTTTATATTCATATGTCTCAAGTGATGGGGTTTCTGCCAGTTCCCTTGGGAAATTATATTATACTAGAACAGATTTCAGCATCAGGCACCTAAAGTGTACATCCTGCTACTATTTGTAGTCAGTTGCAGGTCTCTATACGCTTGGTCGCTATTTTGCTGAGCTAACGTGGCTGAATGTATTCACAGTAGTTCCTTCAATCTTCCTTCCTTCCTTCCATTTTTGTTCCTCTGCTCTGATTTGTCAGTGTCTCTGGTATTGCATTGAATTCAAAATTCTAGGCATTATATGTTCTCTGGTGGGAGGCTTCCTGTGATCAGGAGATGGTGAAGCCCAAAATATCACTGTTTTTTTAATCCTCAGTTCAGCAGACATCCCTGACCATTCTGCTTCACCACCCCTGATCACAGGAATACTTTCTACAATTACTTTGTACCTTTTTTTGGGTGTGTTCACAGCACGGGAAGCAGAGCTGCGCCAGCTGCGTAAATCCAACATGGAGTTTGAGGAGAGGAATGCTGCGCTGCAGAAACATGTGGAGAGTATGCGTACTGCTGTGGAGAAGCTGGAGGTGGATGTGATTCAGGAGCGTAGCCGGAACACAGTGCTGCAGCAGCATCTGGAGACTTTACGACAAGCACTCACGAGCAGCTTTTCCGGAGTCCCACTACCAGGTAATCCCCCTTCCCTTATAGGGCTTCTCTAACACCACTTATGCCCAACTTCTGTTAGTTGTATGCCACTGGTTCCTGTGAATTTACTATCCATGACCTGGTTTAGTAATTCTAAGCAACAGGTTTGTTTTTAAGCCTTTTCTGTGCTGGAAGTCATTGATGCAGTGTGGGGGCTAGAGTTTTGTAACTTTTCTAATACAGTTACTCTCTGTATTGAAGCTTTTCTCTTTTTTGTGATCCCAGAGGTCATTTACAGGTGCAGACATATTGAACAGTACTGCTGTGTACCTATATTCAAAATGATCTGGACAAACTAGAGAAATGGTCCAAGGTAAATAGGATGAAGTTTAATAAGGACAAATGCAAAGTACTCCATTTAGGAAGGAACAATCAGTTTCACACATACAGAATGAGAAGTAATTGTCTAGGAAGGAGTACTGCAGAAGGAGATCTAGGGGTCTTAATGGACCACAAGCTAAATATGGGGGGGGGGGAGGGAGGGAGGGAAGGAAGGAGAGAGAGAGAGAGAGAGAGAGACACACACACACACACACACACACACACACACCCCGAGCGAGCGCAAGCAGCAAACCTGATTCTGGGATTAACAGGAGTGTTGTGAGCAGGACACAAGAAGTCATTCTTCTGCTCTACCCTGCACTGATTAGGCCTCAGTTGGAGTATTGTGTCCAGTTCTGAGCATCACATTTCAAGAAAGATATCCAGAGAAGAGCAACAAAATGATAAAAGGTTTAGAAAACATGAGCTATGAGGGAAGACTGAAAGAATTGGGTTTGTTTAGCTTTGAAAAGAGAAAACTGAAAGGGGACAATGATAGCAGTTTTCAAGTATCTAAAAGGGTGCTGTAGGGAGGAAGAAGAAAAATTGTTCTCTTTGGCCTCGGATGATAGGACAAGAAGCAATGGGCTTAAATTGCAGCAAGGGAGGTTTAGATTGGACATTAGGAAAAACTTCCTAACTTTCATGGTGGTTACACACTGGAATAAATTGCCTCGGGATGTTGTGGAATCTCTATCACTGGAGATATTTAAGAGCAGGCTGGACAGACATTTAACAGGGATGATCTAGACAGCGCTTGGTCCTGCCGTGACGGCAGGGGACTGGACTTAATGACCTCTCGACCTCCCTTCCAGTTCTAATATTCTGTGATTCTATGATATGATCACTTTGGCCTCAATCTTCCTAGGTTCCTAAATTTCACTGAAATCAATGAAAGTTAGGCACCTAAATACCTTTTCGGATCAGGGCTTTTGTTGCTAAATATTTATGCTTTACTTCTGTTCCATTTCTTTTGGGTCTCATCATTTTTCACCACGTGTGATATGTTTTCCTTTGACACAAACCTTCCATAATGTTTGATACTGCTGTAGTTTATCTAAATATTGTGTGGCTTGTTTTTTTCTGTAGGCAGTGGAGAGACCCCAACAATGGATACCATTGATTCATACATGAACAGACTGCACAGTATTATTCTGGCTAACCCACAGGAGAATGAGAATCTCATAGCCACAGTCCGAGAGGTTGTAAGCCGGCTTGATCGCTAGTGAATTGGGTAAGCATGTCCTTGCTCAGATTGGTTTGCTTACCTGCACCTGCACCAAGCCTGGAAATAAATGAGAGGAAATATTTAAAGACATAAAAGGTAGTGAGATTGTTTACCATTTATGTTGGGCCTTTTTACTCCCATTTATGGCTTTGAAAATCTCCTCCCTGATTTCTAAGGCAGACACAAGAGCTTAGTATGTTGCAGGATTGTTTCACATCTTGGTTGATGTGTCAGAGGAATAATAAGACTGCCAAAGTCTAGAGTAGAACAGAGAAGGATGAACATTTCTTAGCATGTGTGACGTATTGGTGAAACTGTAGTGGATGATAATGGTGAAGATGTCTCTGTCAGGCATGATGAATCTGAAGAATTCTGCAGTAAATGTGTGCTAGTTCTGGTAGTCATTGAGAAATTCTGTTATCACCAAGAGATTGTTCACCAGCTAAACTGAATTCCTAAAGTTAAAACAGCTTCCAGTTTTGTTATGGACACTTAGCAAGTCTGTAGCACATGGAAACTGTCAAGTTGGTTATGTGTTAGGTCCTTCAGGACCTGCAAAAATACACAGGTAAATTGTACACAGATATAACTGGGTCAGGCCACATGTAGCATTTGCTGAAGTTTAATGATCTAATACATCTTTGTGATATGCATATAATATATCAGAGATCACAAGTCTACAAATTTTACTTTTCTGCTCACCAGCTAGAAAAGCCTAAATAAGAGACTTGATGAATGGCAAGCAAGCAAAACAACCCAATTTTTGCGACATAGTGCACCTCTTCATGCTATATATAGATTAATGTACTTTGTGGAGCAACAAATGGATTATAATGTTGCAATTTGGATCTGAATATGTTAAATGTTTTGCCTGCTTTTGTTACAGTAAGTACATTGGCCTGGATTTTCTGGAATATATACAGTATATCCCAGCATATTCTGCTCAATGAATGACATGTATAAAAAGCATCTAAAATTCTGACTTTGTGTTATGAGTCTGATTCAACTGCAAAATATGAAGGCAGGAGTTTTCATCCTTCCTGGTCATGACTTCTTGTGATATTGTACAGTGCAATTAATTATATCTCCCCATTATAGCATGGCTGAAGCCAAAAGATCATTGTCCTTCCAGTGGGTAGCCAGATGGAACGGACTGTAGTTCTAAGAGATGACTGAGCTCCCAGCAGAATAAAGAAGTGGCATTACTGCTGCTGTTTATGAAAGGGAACAGCTTGTGGATCTAGGTCTGGGATTTTCAAAAGCTCATCAGCCTTCTAATTTTCACACAGTGTTTTTAATTAGCACTCATGTAGACTAAAAAAAAAAGAGAGAGAGAGAGAATTGAGGATTAGAGGGGGATGGGAGAGCTTGTGCCAAAAAGGAATAACTGGTAACGTGGTTTCCCCTCTGTTAGGTGTTCGAAGGGCACCCCAGCCCTTGAGAGAGGTTTTGGTGCTTTAAAGAGAAAACACCTGTCTCAAAGTTACAAAAATCGAGGCATTTTCTACTGTATGCTTTGGGCCCTAGCTGTCTTGGGAAGCCTCAGAGGACTCTTGTTTCCTAGGAGTTACTGATTTTTCTGTGGTTTCAAAATGTAAAATGTATTGCTTTTAGAAAAATTGGAAACAGCTTTGAGCAGTTCGGGGGGGAAGTTTTTGCTCCAGAAATCCTCCTTCCCAATTATGGTTAAAAGGTTAACCCATCCCTAGAAAACCAGTATAGAAGACAATTTTTAAATGTAATTAATAATGGCCTGCCTTTTTTATACAAATGTGTACATACAATTGAGCCTGATGTTCCAGGCACTCTTGATGCAATTAATTATCCTGACATGCACTTGGCATCCAGTGACAGGAGCTTGTAAAGGCAATTTGAGGGAGAGGGTTATGGGGTTTTTTGTGTAAGAGGGTTCAACAAATGCAAGAACCTTAAAAATGGAGAAGGTCAGAGAACTTAGAGATGCCATGTTACAAAGATCATTGGCAGGTTATCAGCATCATCTTCCCTTAGATAGTCTGAATATACAGTATAAGTATTCTCCCAAAAGAATGTGTATCCGCCAGATAGATTTCTAGATGCTCAGAGGCACATTTAAAAATAAAACCAAAGATCAGAAACCTTTTTGCCTTTACAGTTATGGAATTCTTCAAAAATGTTATAGTTTCAGAGCTAACCTGATTTCTAATGGCTAACATACCTATCAAATGACTGAATTATACAGCACTGAAGTACAGATACACCCAACAGAATATTAAAATATAGAGGTAACACTTTATGTATACAGAAATACAAGTGTAGTGCCCTCTATCCACCCAGTTACCTCCTTTAATTCCAATTTCCTTATGGCTTCTGATGGGCAGTCCTGGGTTCTTCTGTATCCCACCTCCCACTCAGCAGGATGTAACTTCTTAGTTTTCTTCCTATATGAATTTATTTGGAAGCACTTCCACCATCTTTCCTGGTAAAATCAACAGGGCAGCTGGAGTGGAAATCTAACCACAGGGTAGCCTCCTCATAGTTGCCAAATAGTTGGAGACTTCTAAGAAATAATACACATATGAGGTGTATTCAACACTAATTATATTAAACAGAAGATAAGTATAACATAACAGGTAAAACACTATTCTCAGTGTCACTGGTGCCCCCACTTATGATACCCGTGAATTCTCCCAGTCACGTGACCTAATATAGCAAACATAAAAAATAGCATCCCATTGTTAGACATACTTGGTAGGGGCATTTCATAACTTATGACCACAATACCTTCTGTGCAGCAGTTGGCAACTTGGCTGACTGGGTTCAAAGACTCACAAGTGGGATAAGATAGTATGTCTTTTCACAGGTTTAAAAGGCAGCAGATAATTAAATCCTCAAATCCTTCCCCCCAGCTTGAACACATAGCTCAGAGAGTAGAAGGATCTCCTAAACACTCTCTGACTAGCTAATGAAGCTCTCACAACTCCACAAATGGTCATCAGATTCAGAGATGACTCTGGTCTCCTCAGTCACTGCAAAGGGGCTGATCACTACTTGCAAGTGCCCTTTATAGGCAGGAGTCAGACTGCTTCTGGACCCAGGATTTCCCATTACTGCAAAGGGGTGCAGGGCTCAAGATGCATGTTTGCACCTATAATAAAATCCCATACTTTTTAGTCTCTTACTCTAGTGCTCAGGTGCATTCACAACCAGCAGCAGCCTTGGACTCTCAACCAGAGCAGAGGTGTACCAGGTAGAGACTGATATTCCCTAGGCAGCTGAAGGACTTAGCCAAGCTGGGGAAATGTTCCCCACAAAACTCTACAAACTGAGAGCCATAATGGCATGGGAAAGGCCCAAGCCAGAGGGATGTTGCTTCCAAGTTCCCAGAGGCCAGTTCTCAAGTGGAACCTTGCATGCATGGTTGGGACTCACTAGCTCCCCCTCACCAGTCCTGCCCTGTCTATGGCTGTTTCCAGACAACTCCAAAATGGCTTTTCCCACCTCCAGGGCTTATGTGGTATGGCAGCTCATTCCCTATTGGTCAAAGTCTTCCTGGGCTTTCACTTGTCAATCAGTTGACTCTGCCCATTCCCCCAAGAAGGACCCCAAACCAACCATCCTTGGGGTTCTATATAATTAGGGCCTTACCAAATTTATAATCCATTTTGGTCAATTTCACAGTCATAGCATTTTAAAAATAATACCTTTCATGATATTAGATATTTAAATCTGAAATTTTAATTGTACAGGTCCTGACCCCCAAAGGAAGTTGTGGAGGGATTGCAAGGTTATTGTAGCGAGGTCATGGTATTGCCACCCCTACTTCTGTACTGCTGTTGGTGGCAGTGCTGCCTTCAGAGCCGGGAGGACGGAGAGCGGCAACTGCTGGCTAGAAGCGAAGGCAAAGCCACGTCAGCAGCACTGCAGAAGTTAGGATGGCACAGTATTATACTGTCACCCTCACTTTGTATTGCTACCTTCAGAGCTGGCCCTTGGTTAGTTGCTACCACTCTCCAGCCACCACTCTCCAGGTCTGCAGCCGGCGTAGAAGAAGGGGTGCCAATACCACAACTCTTCTGCTATAGCCTTCCAAGTTCCCCTCCCCTGGTCCCCTTTTGGGTCGGAACCCACAGTTTGAGAAACACTGTACTCCCCCCAGAAAATCTCAATAGTATAGGGTAAAAATACATAAAAGATCAGATTTCATGGGGAGAACAGATTTCACAGCCCATGATATGTTTGCATGCCCATGAATGTGGTAGGCCCCTATATAGAGTGGCTCTTCTCTCAGTGCCTAGCCGACTCTGAGTTTGCCTTGGCTCCCCTTTCCTCCCACGGAGACTGTGCCATATCCAGAGTTACAGGCACACTTTAATACAGGCTCCCAGTATCTTTGGGAGCTACATTGTATGATGATGATTATTATTATAGTCGTTTGTTATAGTAGTGCCTAGGGACTAACCAAGAATGTGGGCATTGTACAGACACAGAGCGGTAGACAGTCCCTGCCCCAAAGATATGCACACATACATGGGGAAATGGTTTGTCTGAAAATAATTGGTCTGAAACATGGATTATAAGGTGATTTTTTTCAGAGCTGACTTCCCGATAACTCTTACAAAGGATCATATTCTGGTTTCTCACTAGAAAGTTATCCAAGCATTTTGACAAGCTCCTTTCTTTGTAGGCTTGCCAGCTATCTTGTGTGCTTTTATATGCTGCCCTTAAATTAACCCTTTCTACACAAAGTCTTGTTTCATTTTGACAGACTGTTCAAAATGTCTAATCTTTATGTTTTTGTTTCATCTGCAGGGCTCCTGGCCCAGGAGTGTCTTTAAAAAGTGATTCAGCCAGTGAGGAATGAGAAGCCATGGTGGAAACAGAGTGATGGTGGGAGGCAGGACTTCAGGATCAGTCCTGGTCCCTGCCTATGTAGCTTGCCTATGAGACAAACTGTTCAATGAATTGAAAGCTCCTGTGAAGCCACAGGCACCACCAACTATACATTTGAACTGTCCTTCATGTAAAGCTTTCAAAGCATGTGACTACCATGCAGTCATCAGTTTTCCATCATTTCAGTTGGGTGGAGGGAAATCCAACACACTGTGGACTGGACAACACTGGAAGTGAATCTACTTCCAGTCTGTGCAGTAGGGGCAGCCTTTAGTTTGTGGTAATGGAGCTTTGAAATGTTATGTTGCTTTGTAGCTCTTCATATCCTTTCTGTGAGGGTTCCTTAACCCTTTTGTCCTTTTCCCGTTGGCTGATGTTTGCTGCACTGTAGAGCAACATCTGAATTCTTTGCTATGACAGTCATAGACTTCTTTACTGCACCATCCTGCCCTACCTGTTGTGTCTTCAATTCAAGCTTCTCTTTTTTGTGCTCGGCTCATCTCATACATGAGGTTCCTTCCTGCTGGTATAGGCTGTACCTGGTGCTTCAGGACTGAGCTGCACTGAAGGAAGGGTTCTCTTTCCCGCCTCCCACCTACTCTTTCCAAGCATCTCTGCTGCATGTACACAGTGCTCTGCTTCTCAGCAAGGCACTGCTATTCCTTTCTATTGAAAAGGTCTGGTGCAGCATTTTACTGCTGAAAAGGTCAGTGGTAATCAAGAGAGAAAGTGAAAGGCTGGCTCCTCTCAGCCAGTAGGAAAAGTGCAAAACTTTATTTTAGACTAAAATAAAACACGTCTCTTTTCTGTTCCCTGATATGTTGCTTTATCTAATATGGTGTGAGCTGCAGCCTACTTGAACAAATAATATTATGTTCCAAGCTGTTTCTCCAGCACAAAGGGAAGCAGACAGGGGAATTACATTTCCCTCTGTCCATCTGCTAAGAAACTATTTTTATAAAAGGGGACTGCAATGAAGGGTAACCACAGAGAGCAGCTTTTTTGTAGAGATGATCAAATTGTGGCGCATAAAATTCTGCAGTGCAACCAATGGCTACCCTCCCCTTTATACAATAGATGTGGCCTTTCACTCATGGCTAGTGTGTGTTTGCATGCCAAAATCTGTAGTTTCTCTGAGTTGCACCTTACCTCCTTGTCAAAGATGAAGACCTCTACTGTCTGCACCCTCTTAGGCAAATTATTTGCAGCCCTTGGGCTCCTGTCAAATTACTAGTTCAGGCTTCTGCTGAGCACTTCTTGAATACCCTTCGAGTTTATTATGATGGTTCAGCCATGCTCTCTGGTCTACATGCCACCTTCCCACTCCTCCTTCAGAAAATCTTGAGACTTTTCCCCTTATGAACTGGGCATTCTTTTATTACCTTGCTGGTTCAAGCAAGAACAGTTTCATGGATCTGCAGTGTAAGCATCTGCCCACTTTTTTACTTGAAGATGAAAAAGTACTTCCTTTTTTACTCTTTAGTGCACACTGCACAGATTTCACATTTGCTTGAAGCCACTTCCCAGTCAAAGCCCTCTATGACAGGGGCTCACTCCTTGCCTTGCAGCTGCTACCTTCACTGCAGCCAAACAGCAAAAATTTGCTTGTAAACTCAAGTCTTCCTTCAGGGAGGGACTAATTTTTGTCTTCTCTCTCAGCATTTTTCAAGACTTCACCCACAAGAGCTGCAACTTGGTGCACTGACTTTCTTTCTCCTTAACATAGGCAAGACCAGCTGATGTTAATGTGAACTAGTTATGAATTCTGAGAATGAACAAGGAGTTGGGAGAGAGGACATCCTGTAGATAAACAGCATCTCATGCACCTGACACCATTTAGTAATAGTGTCAATTGACTGCTGTATTGACGTGGGATTAGCCTTAGTGCAGTCCTGAGCCAAAACTGGGTCCCACAGAGTTCTAACAAGTCAGTCAATGGTAACTCATCTTTAGTACAGAGGTGTGCCCCACTGAGACTCACATGTGCGATGTGAGGGCTTGATCCACTTTGGGTCCATGTTTAAGGTGTGGATGGTTGCAAGCTGCTGTGTCTTACACAAATCAGATAGAGCCGCCAGCTCCTGACACATTGTCAACATCTCTGTGGTGAGCAAAGCATGCCTGTGCTTGCATGGGAGATTGAAGGGGATACTACGTACTGACAAATTTGTCAGCTACATACTGACAAATCTTTTCCTTTTCCCCATTGTAGAAGAAAGATGGGGTGACATGGCAGCTGGGATGCGGTAGAGGTTGTTTGGGTTCTTGCTCTCCAGCATTATTACAGATGGTGTTTTGTCTCATTAAGAAACTTCAGATCTGCACTGATTTACCCAATGAAAAATGAATTTTGCCTTTTCAGTGTTTTTATGAGTGTCACTTCAGTTTACATTTTTCTGTGTGTTGGCTGACAAAAAAAAATTAAGTGGTGATGTGGGGAGAAGTAGGATATAAGACATTTTCTTCGCTGTGAGAAATGTTAACCAAATTATATTAAACTGAACTCCATTTGCTGGATTAATGTATACGGAATTGCTGAATTGCCAAGTTTTCTGTATAGGTGTTTTTGTAATTAAACTTTTAGACTTTCTTTGTTTAAGATGATGATATGCTTGCTTGACATTTGCTTCATTAAAACTGTTCAACATTGAATCCATTCTGATTCAGTTTTATCAGCATGTTAATGAGAGAAATCTTACCACGATTGCCATCTTGTCTGAGAGACTTTGTCAACTCCACATTAGTCACCAGAACTCTTAGGCAATCTATATTGGCAATACCTTCGTTTCCCTGGTTGCTCATTTGAATGGTGGGTTCGCCGTTTGAGGAGTCTGTTTGCATTCTGGAACTACATGCTGGATTGTAATTTGGTTTTATGTGAATGTGACACTTGAAGTAGCATGGGGGAAAATACTCAGTCTCAGGCAATCATAGAATGAATGGGAATGACACATCCTCTGCAGCCCAAATGTATTAGTTCTATGTGAAAGGGCTCTTGTGCTGAAAGAGAGAGGGGTGGATAAATAGCTGCCCTCTTCCAAGTGTAACTCCCTTTTCATGAACCTGAAGAAAGTAACAACTTTGGAAAATCCCATGAAGACCATTAAAACTGACTGGTCATATAGCATCATTAATTTGGTAAGCCATAGGCAAAGAATGGCCCGTCACCCCCTAAACTGAGCAGATTCTTTCTACCTATCTGCCTTTCTCATCCACCCACCAATTTTTTCCTGTTTTTTTTTTCTCGGTCATCTTCCATTGTATTACCCACGATCTTTTCCGCTCCTATTCCTTCCCCTTCCAGAACTTTCCATCCGTCTTCCATTCTTGCTCACTGGGAAGGGAGAACTTGTCTTCTAGCCATCTTTTTATTGCCCTCCCCCCCGCCCCCCCATGTAAAGGAGTATTCTGGCTAGATGAATTTCTCCTGCACTGCAACTCCTTCCAAAACCTTTGGACTTTAGGCAGCCATACATCCATGGTCACACCTGTCATGATTGCCAGTTCTGATTACTAATTCATACACAACTAAGTCCTTGGTCTCAGTACTCTTGCAGATATCAGGATATCTGCTCATTTGGCTTTGCATCACACCTTGAATATCTGGCATCACACATGTTATAAGCCTTTAAGGTTCCAAAATGGAGGTGACCCAGGAAAGGGCACCCGCCAGCATTTTCCTGTCTAAACACTGCTAAGCATAGGTCTGGTGCACACCTGCAAAAGTAACAAACAGCCACAAGAAGTGCATCATCAAAGGCAGGAATCCATTTCCTTTTCAGACAGTGCTGCTATCCTTGTGTCTGACGTCAGACAGCAGATGGTGGCCAATCATGCTTTCTTTAAAACAAACCATAATGCGTTGGAATATTTCCACTGGTTGTTTCTTCCTTTTCTTAATCCCTCTTTGCTGTGCAGCTGCTGGATTGGGTCAGTGATTAATAATCTTTAGAAGAGGTGGGGAGGATGGGTTCTTTTTGAGGAAAAGCTCACAGCTCTTTTCCTGTCCTGTAGGCAGTTTCCTGTCAATAATGTAGATGAGATTTCAAATGAGGATTTTTTTATACTTAGCATGAGTACAGCTGTATTCTTTGGAGCCTGTCACACATTCAGTCTAGTCAGAAGTAAAGGTTATCCTTCAGCTCTTCTGTAATGATCTCCCACTGACCAGCGGATCATATGTCTCTTCCTTCCTCATTGTTGAGAGCATTGAATGTTTTTTTTTTCGTTTCAATCTTTGGGATTTCATAGTCAAATTCAGAAATTGTCTTGTTAATTGCAAAAGCTGCAGATTTATGGGGTGTGAGTAGAGTTCACAACCTGGTCAGGTGTCTGTCCACTAATTAGGAAGAGAACAGATGTGACCTTGCTAAGTCAGACCCTGAAACCAGAGTCTATTGACTAACACCTGCGACTGGCCTCTTTGTTTAATGTAAGCACTGATGAGCTATATGGCTGTGTAAAGATATGAATATTGGACTCTGGATGCTATCAGCAAGTGAAGGGCCAAAGATTTTAAAATGTGATTACTGTCACCACCCTCTCTGATTGTTGTAAACTGGTGTGTGGAGACTAGCACAGTAAGGGTATATTTATGTATGTGTGCCAGAGAAACTGGAAGTTTGAATATTTATGGACAAGTAATAGCAAGCAGATGCAGTTGGAATTTTACTAAAGCACAGCTATAAAGAAGGAAAGCCAAGAGGAAAAGGTGACTGCAGTACAGGAGAATGGGATGTTACACAAGCATACAGCTTCCTAACCTAAAGTCCTCAGCCCTACTCACAGAAAATGGTGTTGATGGCTGATTTCGTTGAGTTGATGTTGCTGCAAGTTTGAACTTCCTTTCAAGCCTGCACTGGTGAGAAGATGACTGGAATGGGGAAATATTTATTTTTTCCATCTCAAACTTCTGGTTCACTCAGTTGTAGTGCCAAGACAACATAGATTTATCATTATCTGACTTTGCCTGTAGTCAGAAGACAGTAGTCCTCCAATTTTAGGTGTGACGGTCTCATTATTAAATTCTGCAGATTTTTATATGAATCAGTCTCCTAATAAGGTCTCAGTAGTAGCAAGGATCCAGTTTAGTCAATGACTGAATAATTAAATGAGGAGATAATTGAAAAAAAAATCCTGTTTCCTGTGATACAAGGAAAGGGTACCTCTGTAAGGATGGTGTTTATAGGAAAGGTCCTTCAGTTTTGGTTTTTATTTTGTTAAAAATTTCTCAGGGACTTTATCTGTGTTTATTACAAACATTTAAAAATGGGTGAAAGTTGGTACAAAAATTTTCTGGTGAAATATTGGGGTAATTATAGGGAGATGGAAGGATGGGGGGAAAAAGGAACAAACAGAAAAGGAAGAGTAGTAAGAAGTAGTTCAGTGCTGTGGTTATTTTATGAACTGTACCTTGAGTACATGTAAGAATTAATTTGCGTAGGTGAATGTTCCACTATATTGCCTTACTTTAACAAACAGCCTCTCATTTATACTTATTATTCACATAAACACATCTATCTAATACAATGGATTGGATTTCTTAACAATAATCTGTATTTTTATGTCCTGGAGTGGAGAATTTTGTACTGGAGTACCAAAATCTGGTACAATTGTGGTTGTGAAAAATTGGTACAAACTGAATCATTCCTTTTGTAAAAACATGTATCTCATGATAAAAGCCAAAAATAAAGAACATTTCTCATCGGGAGGGAGAGAAGCAGCAGCACCTTCAAACAGATGGACAGACCCGTGAGCTGACACAAGGACAGTCCCTATCCCAGCAGTGGGGAGCAGAACTGCCCTTTTCCTGCTGTCTTATCACTACTACATGAATTCTGTAATACAGAACTCTGTTCTACTTCCTTTTGACAGATTGTCCTCTCTGACTCTTTTCACCTATCTCCAGCTACCTCTGTTCCACTACCTCACCATCACTAAGTGGGTAGCAACCATCGCTACTGCATTATCTGGACTCTTTGCTCACCTTTGCACTGCTTCTTGGATGGGGAGGTGTAAGAGGGACAGTGAGAGACTGTGTGCATTGTAGTGTCACATATAAGTGGTTAGTTCAGCTGGGAGTTTAGGCCTCAATCCTACAAGATTTCAACACAAGATTAACTTTACATACATGTGAGTGATTCCATCAAGGTGAGTGAGCCTTCTTGTGTCTGTAAAGTCACTTGAGTCTCCAAGTACTCATAGGATAAAAATAACTTAGAACATCTGAGAGGCAGCAGTTAAAAAACAAAACTAGCTATTATTTTTAAAAGAGAAAACCAGAAATTTAGAAATAGAGGCTTAAAATGAGAGGCACAATTTAAAAAGAAAAGTGGGGATAGGCAGAGGTTTTTAAATGAAGCATGAATATGAAATCCATCCAGTTGTACACACTATTAGTCTGTGTTCAGATGTGGTCTTACTATTCATATCCACTCTCTTCCTGCATCTCCCCACCTCTCATTGTTACACCCAGGCCTGTTGTGCCTTGTCTCAAATTTACTCTGTACCTTGGAGGCTAATCTACATGGGCATGTCCCCATTGCCTTGCTGTGGTGCATGGTGTCTACCTTGGAAGATCAAGGCCTTACCTTCTAAGCTCTTTGAGGCGGTGAGAGTGTCTTCCTATGTGTTTGTATGATACCTAAGAGTGAGATCATGAGAGGGAATACTGGGTGCTAGTACAGCAATACAAGTATTAAATTAATCATTGGTAAGGTTCAGTAGGGAAAAAAGTCTGATTATGCCACAAAATAAGGTTCCTGGCTGATCAACAAAACTGGAACAGGGTTTTAAGGTCACATACAAGGAAAAAACCTTCATCCTTTGGCAAACTGAGACAATATTTTTCATTTAAAAGATATTCATCTCTAGTCCTGGATAAATAGTCTGGTACTTTCTGTTATACAATATTTACAGAAAGAGAAATGTGCAAGGTTTCAAAAACATAAATATAAAAAGAGATTTGAGTCCCCCTCTGTTAGCACCACAAATGTTTTGACTGCAAACCTTTAAGCAATTTTCTGACAGTCAACAGCCCTCTCCCCTGTCCGGGGCAGACTTCAGCATTCTGGGTCTGATTCTTTATTGCTCTGCCCATTGTGCAGCCATTTACATCTGTGCCATGGGGGTGCAGAATGCTACCCAATGATGTTAATCAACATCAACTTTGCATGAGTGTAAATGACTGTACAGTGACTTATCTCCACAGTTGGGAGATCAATGCTGTGGCAATAGATCCATGGAGGTTGATTTAGAGGGTCTAGTGAAGACCGACTGCAGATTTGTGTTCCCTCAACTCTAGTACTCCACCTGGGTGAGAATTGTAAGATAAGTTGATGAGAGAGTTTCTCCCATCAACCCAGCAGGATGCAGACGTTGCATTAAGTCAATCTAAGCAACATAAGAACGGCCATACTGGGTCAGACCAAAGGTCCATCTAGCCCAGTATCCTGTCTTCCGACAATGGCCAATGCCAGATGCCCCAGAGGCAGTGAACAGAACAGGTGACTATTGGGTGATCTCTCTCCTGTCACCCATTTCTAGCCCCTGACAAACAGAGGGTAGGGACACCATTCCTACCCATTCTAGCTAATAATTACTGATGAACCTAACCTCCAGGAATGTATCTAGTTCTTCTTTGAACCCTGTTAAAGTCCTGGTCTTCACAACATGCTCTGGCAAGGAGTTCCAAAGGTTGACCGTACATTGCATGAAGAAGTACTTCCTTTTGTTTGTTTTAAACCCGCTACCTATTAATTTCATTAGGTGACCCCCTAGTCCTTATGTTATAGAAATAAGTAAATAACTTTTTCTTATTCACTTTCTTCATACCCATCATGATTTTATAGACCTCTATCATAACCCCCTTAGGGTATGTCTACACTAGCTCGTTAATTTGAGCTAGGTAGGCAAATCAGGCAACCGGAGTTGCAAATGAAGCCTGGGATTTAAATATCCCGGGCTTCATTTGCATGTTCCCGGGCAACTACACACGGCAGTCAGAAGTTAATCCGAACTAAGTCCTCAGTTCGGATTAACTGTTACACCTCATTCCAGTAACATTATTGATGTAGCTGGAGTTGCGTAACTTAGGTCGACTTTACCCCTGCTACAGTAGATGACACAGCTAACTCCTCACACACACACCCCTCCCTCTATTGTTCACAAATTGGTGCACTGAGGCTTTAGCAAATAAAATGCCTTTTAATTTACTGGAAATGTGTTACTTGGCAGGTGTCAAGGAGTTTACACTGCAAACACTTCATTTATGAGCAAAGCATTTCACTTTTCCAATTCTGTGGGCGAGATGTTTCACTGACACAACCAGGCATTGCTTCATCAAGTTCGATGGAGCTGTGCCAGCTTACACCCATCAAGCAGCCAGTCCCTCTGCTTTTGGGAATCAAGGGGGGGGGAAGTTAATTTCAATCTGGGGATGATACCAATGTGGCATTCCCTTGTGCCTGTCTCATGTGAACACCACTCATTTTATTAAATCTACCCGAGTGTCGCACAGGGAGAAAACTCTCTCATTTAATTTATTTGAAATAATTAACACTTCAACCCAAGACACTTGGAAGCAAATCCCAGCCTGAAGTTTTAGAGCTGTTTCAATAGCCTTTCTCCCTGCAACCTTTCAAAATGAACTTTGCCACTGGCAGTGGCCTTTCCCTCCCTTCTCAAAGGAAGTTTGTTTCCTGTATGACACTTCAAATTCCTGCTGAGGTGTTTTTTGTTTTGTTTCCTCCTTAGTTCCTGAATGAAAAAGGGAAGCAGTTCTGAATGGGTGAGGGGACGCAGGAAGTACATTGAAATTAGAAGACCACAGGATGTCTGAACCTTGGGGAATGGAAAAGCTCTGGAAACCTAACTAGGCCTAATCCTTTTCCAGGAAAGCTGCCTCTTCTGCACAAATGCTGCCCATGCTCTTAGACACAGCAGCAGCATAGATGCTGTTGTCCTTGTATATATTGATTCTGGGTGGTGTTGACACTATGCATAAAAGAATATGGTTTTTCAAGTGTATTCCATTGGTGGGGTTAGCTAAGAAAAGATCTATAGCAAGGGAAAATGGGGATGTTTAAAGATGTACTGTTTTCTGGCAGGTATGAGGCTGATACAGAAATGGGGGAGGGATCTTTCTCTCTTACACAGTTGATAACCAGTGTCTCTGGCATTCCAATTTACACATAACTTATACAGTGCAAGTTCTATCGAAAGGGTCCTGCCTGTTTTGT
Organism: Pelochelys cantorii; assembly: GCA_032595735.1. Classification (NCBI taxonomy): domain Eukaryota; kingdom Metazoa; phylum Chordata; order Testudines; family Trionychidae; genus Pelochelys; species Pelochelys cantorii. Next base: position 6,558,579 of record CM064338.1, on the reverse strand, counting down.
TCTCTTTTGTGGAGGAGAATACAGCCCAGAGTGGAACTTATTGTGCTTTTAAAAGGATGGGTAATTTTCCCAACTTTTTCAAATCTGCTAGTAATAAAAAGGGGGTAGGTGAAGGGGTAGGGACAGCAGGAATAAGGGGGGAAAGGAATAAATTCTATAGTGTTCCATGAAGTTCACAATCATCCATTGCTGATTTAGAGGCATTTGGGAGGAGGGAGTTCCTGCTCTGTGTGTGTACGTCTAAGCTCCAACATCCAAATTCCACACATTCCTGAAGAGCTTTGGAGAGGAAAATGTTACAAATGTGAAAGTAGAATTCTTGCTGCATACTCGTTTCAGGATTTCACAATTGTGATAAATGCACATTTCCAGATGGCTGAAATCTATAAAGAAAGGAGCCTACTTCCTACTGAAAGAGGCAGTGCCCTCTAATGGTAATATAGCATAACTGAGATGGAGTGAAAAAGGCCTGTTGTTAGAGCAGTGATAGAGATGCAGCCGTGTTAGTCTGGTCTAGCTGAAACAAAAGACAGAACTATGTAGCACTTTAAAGACTAACAAGATGATTTATTAGGTGATGAGCTTTCATGGGCCAGACCCACTTCCTCAGATCAATTTGTGGAAGAAAATTGGCACGACCATATATACCAAAGTGACATAATCATAAAAAGTGAACACATGTAAAATTAACAAATCAAATTTTAGAACAGAGTGGGGGTGAGAGGGGAAGGTTAGTGTCTGTGAGGTAATGACATTAGGGGTGATAACTGGGGAAGCTATCTTTGTAATGGGTGAGATAATTAGCATCTTTGTTAAGACCCATACGCAAAGTGTCAAATTTAAGTATGAATGACAATTCTGAAGCTTCTCTTTGAAGTCTGGAGTTAAAATCTCTCTGAAGCAATATGCATGTTTTAAGGTCATTGAGAGAATGGTCAGTCTGGCTGAAATGGCAAGCAACAGCTTTCTCTCTGTGAGAGAGTCTGATGTCTGTTTTATGTGCATTGATTCTTTGGCGAAGTGTCTGAGAAGTTTGTCCAATGTACATAGCAGACAGACACTTCAGGCACATGATGGTATAAATTATATTTCTGGATGAACAGGAATATGTGTTCTTGATCTTGTAACTGGCATGGTTAGGTCCAATAATGGTGTCAGCAGAGTAAATATGTGGACAAAGCTGGCACCGGGGTTTGTTGCAAGGGAAAGTTCCAGGGTTGGTATTAGTGTGATATGTCCTGTAGTTGTAGGTAAGAATCATCCTGAGGTTAGGTGTTTGTCTATAGGAGACTATGGGTCTCTCCCCCAGAGCCTCTCGGAGGGTAGTATCCTGTTCCAGTATAGGTTGTAGTTTATTGATAATGCATTGGACGGGTTTAAGTTGGGGGCTATAGGTGATGACAAGTGGTGTTCTATTGTTGGTTTTCTTGGGTCTGTCTTGAAGTAGATGGTTTCTGGGTATTTGTCTGGCTCTTTCAATTTGTTTTTTTGTTTCTCCGGGTGGGTAATTGAGGTTTATAAATGCTTTGTAGAGATCCTGAAGTTTCTGGTCTCTGTCAGTGGGATTAGAGCAGATGTGATTGTATCTAAGGGCTTGGCTATAGATGATGGAGCGTATGGTGTGTCCTGGATGGGAGCTGGAGGCATGTAGGTAACTGTAGGAGTCAGTGGGTTTTCTGAAGAGAGTGGTGTCTGATTTACCATTGGTGATTTGTACTATGGTGTCCAGAGCAAGTTGTTTACTAAATCAAGGCTGTGGTGTGAACTTGTGTGCACCCAAAATAAAGCCCCTGCTTTTGTTTTAGATAGACAGTCGTTCTAGTTGATCATACGAGGGTGCGTTTTCCTATTCATGCTCTACTTCAGGGTGCTAGGAGGAGGACAGATGTTTCTGTATTACAGGAAAATTCCAGCATTGCAAGTAACCCTGAATGCTGCCAAAATGTTCTTGTGAAGTTGTCGTCTTGCCTGCAAGTGGTAGGTGTGATAATATTTCCAGCTGGCTAAAAACTGGAAAAAAAGTTTCTTGGTTCAGGTGTAATAAATACTGTGCCAACAACCATCAGGGTGAAAAGTCACAGGTTTTATCCCGTTAGCTTCTTACTAGCTGGACTGTGATAAAAGAGAACCATTAGGAGCACAGGCAACTGGTGCCTGTGAGGGGGGAGGTGCAGGGAGGGCCACCCAGAGGAACAGGAAAAGGAGGGTGTGAGGAAGCATCCCAGTTAGCAATCAGAATTTTGGCAGGGGCACAAGAGAGCAGTGCACGAGTCACCTTTGATGAGCAGCATGATGGCAATCTCTCCACCACTACCCGGTCCAAGGAGAGGAGCTACTGGAGAGGAGTAACAGCTCTGAGGTAGTCAGAAGTGCTGAAATGCACTTCCAGGAAGTGATAGTACTGGATGTACCAGAAGGCTGTTATGGCTCCCAGAGAAGTTACTGGGTTGGATAGCGTTCCAGCACAGCTAAAGCCTGGGTGAGGATCTAACCCACACACCTACTGAGTGTGGTTCACTGTCTCATGCAGTGGCACTTAGACCATGTACACAGAGAGAGAGAATGCATTTGCTCTACAGCCTTAGCCAAGGGCATGATTTATGGCAGGTTGTTGTAGGCTATGGGATAGCCAGTTCCAGGAATTCAAAAAGTAAGGGGGATGTCTACACTGCAGCGCTGTTTTGGGATACTGCTGGTATCCCGAAATAGCTATTCTGCATCTTGACAGCATGCCTGCTATTTCAAAGTATCTTTTGGAATAACAGGTGTGCTATTCCAATGTCTCTGTAAACCTCGTTCCACAAGGATTAAGGTATGTTTCGGAATAGTGGTTTATTTTGAAATTAACTTGAAATAAGCTTCGCAATTTGTGTAGCTCAAATTGAGTAGCTTATTTTGAGCTAAGGGTACAGTGTAGACACTCCCTAAGGCTACATCTACACTGCAGGCTTTTTGTGCAAGCACAGCTGTTCTTGCGCAAAAAATTGCGGAGTGTCTACACTGCACACACGTTCTTGCGCAAGTAAATTTACAGTAAAGTGTTGGACAGAGGGCTTCTTGTGCAAGAGTTATTCCTCTCCTCACGAGTAATAAGCCCTCTTGAGCAAGAGCTCTTGAGCAAGAAGGCAGTGTGGACGGACAACAGGGGTTTCTTGCGCAAGAAACTGGGCAACACAAAAGCAGATGGAATTCAGTGTTGAGAAATGCAAATTAGTGCACATGAAAAAATATAATCCCAACTATGCATACAAAAATGATGGGATCTAAAATAGCTGTTACCGCTCAAGAAAGAGATCTTGGAATCAGGGATAGTTCCCTGAAAACATCTGCTCAACTTGCAGTGGCAGCCCAAAAACTAAAAAACTAACAGCATATTAGGTATCATTAGGAAAGGAATAGATAATAAGACAGAAAATATTATATTGCCTCTATTTAAAGTCATGGTATGCCCACATCTTGAATACTGTGTACAGATTTCATCACCCTATCTAAAAAAAGTTCTATTGGATTTGGAAAAGGTACAGAAAGGACAACAGAAATGATTAGGGGTAAGGAACACCTTCCATATGAGAAGAGATTAACAAGACTGGGACTTTTCATCTTGGAAAAAAAATGACTAAGGGGTGGGGGGATTCCTCAGAGGTCTAGAAAATCATGAATGGTGTGGAAAAATAGAATAAGGAAATGTTATTTACTCCTTCACTGACATAACACAAAAATTACATGAAAATGCATAGGCAGCTGTTTCAAAACAAATTATTTCTTCACAGTCAACCTGTGAGATGGTGGAAAGGCTCAAACTGTAACAGGGTTCCAATAAGAACAAAATACGATCAAGGAGGATAGATCCATCAATGGCTACTAGCCAGGATGGGCAGGGATGGAGTCCCTAGCTTCTGTTTGTCAGAAGCTGGGAATGGGCGTTGGGATGGATCATTTAATGATTGTCTCTTCTGTTGATGCCTTCTGAAGCACCTGGCATTGGCCACTGTTGGAAAACAGGATAGTGGGCTAGAAGGACCATTGGTCTGACCCAATATGGCCATTCTGATCTTATATAGAACCCAAATATATCTGTCCTCTACTGTAAACCACCAGGCCCCACTCCACTTCCAGAACTGAGATAGAGCCCAGGAGTCCTGACAGTCTCTCTCTCTCTCATATGCATTAAGCTCCAGAGGTCCCAGGTGCCATGCCATGAGTTGTTACTGCTTGCACAGCAAGGAATGATGCTTTGGAACAATGTAGGAGCAGTAGCTGAGTCAAAGCTCATTCTTTACAACAAACCAAGCCTTCTATTGAGAAGTTGCTGGAAGGAGAACATCTGAGGGCTGGGTGTGGGGGGGAGCTCACAACTGTGGCAGTCTCGGATGTGTAAAAAATAAGACACAGCATTAGAAATAAGTGTTTTAAATCATCTTCTCCTCTATGAAATGCACCAAAAAAAAGAACAACGCTCCTCTCTCTGGGACCAATTTCCAGGCTAGGCTGAAATATTGACAAGGTCAACAAGCTGAAGCTATAAGCGGAAGATCTTTATCTGTGTGGGGAAATAGGAAAATCATTCTACTGATAACAGGAAATACAATAAATAACATAGAAATTCCTGGCTAAATTCCCTGGGGTGCTTGCCCCACTGTAGAAAGAATGTGCATGGCAAAAATATGTGCTGCTTAAGCACATTTCAAAAGGACACATATCCTTCTTACCTTGTGGAAATCCTTTTGTAAAATTCACTCCCAAGCATCTCAGATCTACATTTAAACCATCAGTCAGTGTAGCTGATATATTTTACCCATGGGCCAATTCCTACATGGGTAGCTGAATCTGGGCATGTCCCTTGCTTGCATTCAAATACCCTTGTATTTAATGGGGTGCTAACTCAGTTTATTCTCTGGGATTTGTGCAATGATTTTACTGCCTGCATAAGCAGCAACTTGAGGGAGGTGGAAATATGGATAGACATCTCTCACACAGCCACAGAGCTTTGCAGTGGTGACTGGACATGCTGGCATCACCTCCAACATTTATATTTTCTCTTCATGACTATGGCAATTCCCTTTGTGGGGGCTTTAGGCCAGTGTTTCTCAAACTTTTGGCCTGTGGCCCACCCCACTCAACGTAAATCTTTTTGCAGACCACCAGTCAACCACTTTGCGGGGAGGATGCAGAGCTGGAGTGCCAGTGTGGGCTCCCCAGAGTCAGGGGGCGGGGGGAGGGCGAGTTCCAAGCCTTTGGCCCACCTGCAAGACAGTCATGGACTACTAGTGATCTTTGGACCACACTTTGAGAACCACTGCTTTAGGCTATGGTTTCATTTGCAGAGGTTTTATGCTGTCAGTTTCAAGTGTCACAGTGAACTGGTAAAAGAAAAGTACTGGTTTGTGTACCTACTCACTTCCACAGGCTTCAGAGTGTTTACTTCCACCACTGAGGTGACCAGCTCTCTCCATTCTGAGGACAGATCTTGTGGGAAGAGGAGAAGTGATCACAGTACAAGCTGGGTCCCTGCCCAGCCCCTTCTCCTCAAACACTGATCAGCTCCAGGAGCTCAGCATTGCTCCAAGCAGGGGCTCATTTTCTCAGTGGAGCAGCCATAATCACCTGGCTAGATAATAAGTGAGCACTTGCTAAGAAAACAGGAAGGGGATTTTCAGAGTTCCTGGGGATTTACAGGGGAAGGAGAGGGAGGGGAGGGTGTGGCCATCTGTTTACCAGAAGACAGAGTAGTACAGCTGCTGACTGTTGGATTTCCCCAAGGCTAAAAACTCTGCAAACAGGAAGAATCTGCTTTCACCTGCACATCACCAGTAAGAGCTGTAGGCCTCTAATGGTGGCAGTTTTCTTTTTAAGGTGAAACTTCTGAGATTCTCCACAAAAAATCATTGGCAAGTGTAGATGCTCCCACAGTTCTTGTGCAAGAAAATAAAAGGGGGGGGGCATTTTATGCTTTAAACGGCAAGTGTAGACATGTCCTTAATTTGAATTCCGGAGACTTCTCCCTTCTTCCAGGAAACAGCCTTACGTCACTCCCATCACCTACCATCTCCACTGGTTGATCCATCTTCAAACCCAGGTCAGTTCTGCTTTGCTGGCTTTCTAGGCGCAAGTCTTGCCCTTGGAGGCCTGTAATTCCTGTTTGGTTGCATAGGTATAACCGAGGGCAAGATTCTGTGACCTTGTCCCTGGTCTCAGTCCATCCAAACTCTCCAACTTCCTCTCCACCTGCTCTGATGTGCTTTCTCACCTTCAATATTTGCTTTCTCCGTGTGAATCCTCACAGCGGGCGGTTACTCTTGCATGTGTGCAGTGTCATCTCCTCTTCTGATTGAATCACTTGGTCACTGTATAAGCTTCCTGTTCTCTTTAGCTTATAAATGTCTCTGTCACAGCTTCAAGGTCCTCTCTGCTACGGGATTGTTATGCACAAGTACAATGTATTCTGGTACAAAAACACTATGCAAAACAATCACAAATGGTTCGTGGGCCATTGCAGTCTGCCTAGCCAAATTCAATCAACTCTGCTGTAAGCTACAGTGTGAGACAATGCACAAGTAGCCTCCATAATGGAGGTGGTGCAGGATAAAATAGGGGCTCTGGGGTCAAGGTTAGGCAGCTGGAAATGAACAAGGTAGAGGACAGGACTGTTGCTTTAATTAGAAGAGAGAAGAAGGCCGATTGGTCTGGACTTTGGGATGGCGGCTGGTTTTGGTTTCACAATAACGTAAGGCCAGATTAAGTCCCATAGGGCAGAGCTGAGATAAGTGGCAGATAGAAGAGAAAACAGCATTAGGATTGAGTGGGAGAGGGAGGAGGATGCTGAGGTGGCAGTGGGATTGGGATTCTCCTCACTGATTGAGCTGAAGGGCATTGGAGGAAAGCGCCGATTTGTAAAGTTTTGCCGGACAGTGACTAACAGGCCAGAACAATGACAGGACTCTAGATCGGAGGTTTTTTGCTCTGTAGAAACGAACCAGAGCACAGGTGGTCACAACACAAAGGCATGGTGGGGGCCAAGGACTGAACAAAACCCAAGCTTTAGTACAAGTGAATTGTGTGCTGGTGTCTGGTACCTGGTTGCCTGGTGACTGGCAGGTGTCTTTGGAGACAACACATGAGTCATGGTAATGCCAGCCTCCTCCAGGCAGTCCTGACTCTCTCTCCAGGCTGTCCCTTCCCTGAGAAAATAGTTCTGTTTCCAGATCCATTCGTCCCTTGGCTTAAAACTGCCATACGTGGTAGGGATATGTGTCCACCACACAAACCCCACAGCCCAAGAGTAGGATTGGTCCCGTGCACTCATCTCATGGAGGCCACTACAGAGCTGACAGGCAGTAAGAACAATTACAGGGAAATCCTGGCTCCTTTGGAGTCAATGAGAATTGTGCAGGATTTCCCATTCAATTCCTACCAACCCAGACCAGCCACAGATCAGCAACCAGTAGTACAGTTAAAAACTGGCTCTACAAACCAGTCTCAGCCTTGCAGTCTTTCCAGCCACTGCTCTGTCCTGTCCCAGAGGAACCCACATGCAGACTCCCTAGGGAGCATTTAGAGATGAGTTATAATTAGGATTCTACCACATTCACAGCCATGCAAAACACGTCACGGATTATAAAATCTGGCTTTTTGGGTGCTTTTACCCTATACTGTGGAGATTTCATGGGGGTGGCCAGTGTTTCTCAGTGGGGACCCTGACCCAAAAGAGAGCTGCAGGGAGGCTATTTTAGAAGGGTCACAGTATTGCCACCCTTACTTCTGTGCCACTTTGAGAGTTGGGCAACAGGAGAGCAATGGTTATAATGTTGGCCAGGTGCCCAGCTCTGAAGGCAGCAGAAGTAAGGGTGGCACTACCCTACCCATGTCGCCCTTATTGCTGTACTGCTGCTTTCAGTGCTGGACACCCGGATATAGCTGCTGGTGGCAATAGCGCAGAAATAAGGGTGGCAAGTCCATACCATGCATCCTCACTTCTGTGCTGCTGCTGGTGGTAGCTCTGCCTTCAGAGCTGGGCTCTCATCCAGCAGCCACTGCTCTCCAGCTGCCCAGCTCTGAAGGCAGTGCTGCTGCCAACAGCAGCACAGAAGTGAGGATGCATGGTATGGATAGCAGTGCCACAACCCCCCTGCAATGACCTTGCAACCCTCACACAACTGCTTTTTGGGTCAACACAATTGCAGCACTGCAACAGTTCAGATTTAAATGTCTGAAATCATGAAATTTATCATTTTAAAAATCCTCTGACCATGAAATTGACCAAAATGGACCATGAATTTGGCAGGGCCCTAGTTATAATAGCTAAGATGCTCAATAATGATTGACCTGAAACATAACTTGCTGCTGCTTCATTCTCTCCACTGAATGGGACTATGTCACATTTGTCATTTGATGCTTCCCAAATGACAGGGACCCAGTCTGATGATGGAAAATATTGACCCTCCATTGACAACACTGGATACCGGGGGAATTCCACATTAGCTGTAAAATCAATGTTAGAGGGCTTATCCCTTCACCCTCCCACTTCCCTGGCCCTTCTCCTGTGAACAGAGAACCCGAAGTTGGGAGATGTAAACTATTCGATGTTCATTGGGGTGAGCTTCCAGCCAGCATAAATCCAGTTTCCTTTTCCCCAACTTATTTCCTGTTTGCCCCCAATTTATATAGTAATATTCTCAGCTATACTTTAACCCAGGGCTACTCAATTTGGAAGCCCCGGGGGCCACAATGATACTCACAGCACATGCCGAGGGCCACAACTTAAGTGTGGTTGCATATACGTGCAAATATATGTAACCCTTCTGCCAGGCCAAGTTAATAGCAGCAAGGGCCGGGTTCAGTGTCTAGGGGTCTCCTCCCAACAAGGTAATACAGCACGAGCTCAAGCCCCCACCCAGTGACCTGGGAAATTGTACATACACCCCTGGGCACCCCAGAGAGGCAATTCTTCCCCTCTCGCAAGCACAGAACCTCAGTATAGCAGCAAATCTTAAATAACATGAGGTAACCGACATCAGCATTAAATTGAGAAAACACCACAACTCGGATTCATAGACCAAACATGAGCAAAGACCCACCCCCCCAGCCACAAATCACCCAAAGTCCCCAAAAGTCCAACACCCCAAGAGTCTCTTGAGTCCAGCAACCCAAAAATCACCCAAAGTCTGACACCCCAAAAGTCTCTGCCCTGGGTCAGTGCCATCCCAGGGTTCAAAAGTTCACCCGGCAGGGTTTTACCATCCCAACCTGGGTGGAATGGCAGGGCAGGGGTTGATACACCTTAGGTGGTCCGCCGATGGCTCCGCCTCTCCGTAGGGTTCTGCTGCCGCCATCAACCCGAGTCACTCCACCACACTCCACCTGCTGTCCCGTGAGCCGCTCCAACCATCCCATGAACTGCCCTGCTCCGCCAGCCATCTCAGTCCACGCCCCGGCCACCAGCTGGTTGTTCCTGCAGCCACTCCTACCAGCTGCCCCCCAGCTGCTCTGCTGGCCACCTGTACCCGCCAGTCATCCCCGCAAGCTGCTCTGCTAGTAGCTCAGCAGTACAGCACCAGGCTCCCCACATCAACAGTGATTTCAGCTCTTCTGCAGTATAGCACCAGGCTCCCCTCAGCACAACAGTGATTTCAGCTTATAATAGAGGAGCCTCAGTGCTAGTACTCCATTGGCCCACAGTGAAGTCAGTTCAGCAGCTTGCAACTAGACTTCTAATGGAATCTAAATTAGCTCTGATATTCCATAGCAGCACAAGGAGGGGGTGCAATCAGTGTTGTTTAAGCTCTCAGACAGGGTTTCCCCCCCCCCCCCCCAAGTACAAAAACTGTCCTCAGCCTCTCTCAACTTGACTGGGTTTGGAACCCATGCCCCTTGTCTAATGAGTGTTACTTAGTTTATGGCGAATCCCTCTGTCATAAACAGTTCCATTATTCCATTGTCCTTGATTCACATAATCAGGGTAACAACACTTTATCCCGCTGCCTCAATAACAGAGAGACTGGGGATCCCACAGTGGCCAAAGTGACCATTTGGGCTGCTGTGAACACATACTAGGCAGGGTGGGTGTGCCTATGCAAATGAGATCAGCCCCTGAAGTCTTTTTGCACCACTCGCCACAATTCACCACCAGATGTCATGGTAGAGCTTATCCTGACCCTGCTTACATATGTATGCAAATAGCTTCTATCACACTGAGGGGCATGAATACAAAGCACTTCCCACAATGCCCCGGCGCTCCTCCCTGGGGGCTCCCTGCATCTCCTTCCTGGGGGCTAGAAATGCCGACACCTTGTAACCACTTGTTCCAGCCAACCCGTCTGCTTGTGTCTTTCAGTGCTCATCCCACCTGGGAGACGCCTTGCTGTTGTGGAGCATGTTCCCAGCGGAGGCCATGTTCCAAGGATCCCACCCATGGGCCACGTGTTGAGCCCCACGTAAACCCAAACCACACTGCAGGCCGCAAACGGGCTGTGGGCTGCCTTAGGCCTGCGGGTTGCATGTTGAGTAGACCTGCCTTAACCAATCATTTTACTGAAATTTAACTAAGCAATCCTAACATACCGCAACCAAATTATCTAACCCATCATACCCACCTTTATTGATTTACACCTAGCAAAACTAATTATACAATAGATAGAAACAATACAACACCCAGAAATCATACAGATAAACAATAGATAAATGGGGACCCTAATGACAAAACAATTACAAAATGAGGATTTCACAACCCTAACTATTGGTGAGTGGGTTCTTACCAGACAGAAAGCTATCAGCCTAAGATTTCTTTATATCTTCCAGGCTCTTCACATTATGTGGAGGAGATAGATTGGATCGTCTTTCTAACAGCCCCACGTTTCCTTATTTCATTGTGATTGGTTTAGAGTGTGGGGTGTAACCTTAGGCTTCCCCGCGTATGGCTGCCAAAAGCCATAGCCAAAGACCGAGGCCTCAGACTGTCACAGTGAGAGAAGGCCCGTATGCACGCAGACTGTGATTTTGATTCTGTTTTTAATAACTTTGTAATTAACTAACCAATAATAATACACCTAAATTCCTAAAGGACAAGCCTTTACAGGTAGGCCTGAATATCAGCTTGACCTGCTGCTCACAAACAGCGAGGAATTAGTGGGGGAAGTAGATGTGGGTGGCACCTGGGCAGCAGTGATCATGAGATGGTCGATTTCAGGATCTTGACCAAAGAAAGAAGAGAGAACAGCAAAATACATGCCCTTGACTTCAGAAAAGCAGACTTTGACTCCCTCAGGGAACTGATGGGCAGGATCTCCTGGGATGCTAACATGAAGGGGAAAGGAATCCAGGAGAGCTGGCTGTATTTTAAAGAAACCTTATTGAAGGCACAGGAACAAACCCTCCCGATGTGCAGCAAGAAAAGCAAATGTGGTAGGCGACCAGCTTGGCTTAGCAATGAAATCCTTGGCAAGCTCACACACAAAAAGGAAGCTTACAAGAAGTGGAAACTTGGACAGATGACCAGGGAGGAGTATAAATATATTGCTTGAGCATGCAGGGGTGTAATCAGGAAGGCAAAAGCACAACTGGAATTGCATTTAGCAAGCAATGTGAAGGGTAAAAGAAGGTTTCTACAGGCACGTTAGCAATAAGAGGGTGGTCAGGGAAGATGTGGAACTCTTACTGAATGGGGGAGGTAACTTAGGGACAGATGATGTAGGAAAAGCTGAAGTACTCAATGCTTTTTTTGCCTGGCTTCACAGACAAGGTCAGCTCCCAGACTGCTGCAGTAGGCAACACAGTATGGAAAGGAGGCAGGCAGCCCTTGGTGGAGAAAGAACAGGTTAAGAAATATTTAGAAAAGCTGGGCATACACAAATACATGGGTCCAGATCTAATGCATCTGAGGGTACTGAGGGAGTTGGCTGATGTGATTGCAGAGCCATTGCCCATTATCTTTGAAAACCTGAGATTGGGGGAGGTTGATTGGAAAAAGGCAAATGTAGTGCCCATCGTTAAAAAAAGGAAAGAAGGACAATCCAGAGAACCGTAGACCTGTCAGCTTCACTTCAGTCCCCAGAAAAATCATGGAGGGGATCCTCAAAGAATCCATTTCGAAGCACTTGGAAGAGAGGAAAGTGATCAGGAACAGTCAACATGGATTCACCAAGGGCAAGTCATGCCTGGCCAACCTGATTGCTTTCTATGATGAGATAACTGGCTCTGTGGGCACGGGGAAGTCAGTGATAGTCTCCCACAGCATTCTTGCCAGCAAGTTAAGGAAGAATGGATTAGATAATTGGACTGTAAGGTGGATAGAAAGCTGGCTAGATTATCGATCTTAGTGGATAGTTATCAAATGGCTCGATGTCTGGTTGGTGGCTGGTTTCAAGTGGAATGCCCCAAGGATCGGTTCTGGGTCCAGTTTTGTTAAACATCTTTATTACTGACCTGGATGAGGGGATGGATTGCACCCTCAGCAAGTTCACAGATGACACTAAGCTAGGGGGAGAGGTAGATACGCTGGAAGGCAGGGACAGGGTCCAGAGTGATCTAGACAAATTGGAGGATTGGGCCAAAGAAAATCTGATGCGGTTCAACAAGGACAAGAGTCCTGCACTTGGGACGGAAGAATCCCAAGCATTGTTACAGGCGGGGGACTGACTGGCTAAGTAGCAGTTCAGCAGAAAAGGACCCGGGGATTACAATGGGTGAGAAGCTGGATATCAACAGAGTACCCTTGTAGCCAAGAAGGCTAAGGGTGTATTAGGGTGTGTTAATGGAAGCATTGACAGCAGATCTAGAGAAGTGATTATTCTCCTTTATTTGGCACTAGTGAGGTCACATCAAGAGTATTGTGTCCAGTTCTGGGCCCCCCATTACAGAAAGGATGTGGACACATTGGAGAGAGTCCAGTGAAGGGCAACAAAAATGATTAGGGGGCTGGA